>CM067321.1:76636189-77953689 GCA_034231615.1 Meghimatium bilineatum | reverse complement strand
AAATATGTAAATAGCAACCAATAAAAAGTCCAACAATAATCTAATCTAAATCTAAATCTAAATCTAAATCCAATCCAATCCAATCCAATCCAATCTAATCTAATCTAATCTAATCTAATCTAATCTAATCTAGTCTAATCTAATCTACTCTTGTCTAATATAGTCTAGTCTATTCTAGTCTATCCTATTCGTCTAGACACCACCCACTTACACATCCATCACTTACACTTACACTTGCACGCACGCACTCACGCACATCCATCCATCCATCCATCCATCCATCCATCCATCCATCCAATCTATACATCCATAATAATATTATTTAACCGTGTACTGACTCAATCTATATGAAGTTAATATATTTGTCACAAAGAATTTATTCCTTAATTTTTATCATCTGTGTACCTGAGTGTACCTGGGTGTACCTGAGTGTACCTGGGTGTACCTGAGTGACCAACGTTTTCTTCCTGAATTCAAATATCAATGACGTGTAATATTGTGTCATCCTGTTTTCAAATGTTAAATCTCCCCCATCCTTGATACATCTCCCGTGACACATGTGTGCTCTTGAAGCTGAACTCCAGCATGACCGCAACAATATCGACTTTAAGTCCCTGCATGTGATACAATTAAATATACTTCATCTGTATATAGCGCAGCAATCCAATCTAAATATTGGGAACATGGATTGAGAATCGAACATAATAAAATCCCTGACTGCTTCAATATTGCCAGCTTTTCTACCAGACATATTGGTAAATGGGAAATCCAGTCTTATATAATGATGCATCTGGACTTTCCCTTAATTGTCATTGGCTGTCAAACAAAATATTAGAAGTGATCTGAGTAATCATCGTCTTCACGCTTACCGTCCATGACACACATGACACATGACACACATGACACACATGACACACATGACACACATGACACACATGACACACATGACACACATGACACACATGACACACATGACACACATGACACACATGACACACATGACACACATGACACACATGACACAAATTACACAAATTACACATGACACACATGGCACATGACACACATGACACAAATTAGACATGACACACATGGCACATGACACACATGACACAAATTACACATGACACACATGGCACATGACACACATGACACAAATTAGACATGACACACATGGCACATGACACACATGACACAAATTAGACATGACACACATGGCACATGACACACACGACACAAATTACACATGACACACATGGCACATGACACAAATTACACATGACACACATGACACACATTACAAAAATTACACATGACACACATGGCACATGACACACATGACACAAATTACACATGACACACATGGCACATGACACACATGACTCAAATTAAACATGACACACATGGCACATGACACAAATTACACATGACACACATGACACAAATTACACATGACACACATGGCACATGACACACATGACACAAATTACACATGACATACATGACACAAATTACACATGACACACATGGCACATGACACACATGACACAAATTACACATGGCACACATGGCACATGACACACATGACACACATGACACAAATTACACATGACACACATGGCACAAATTACACATGACACACATGACACAAATTACACATGACACACATGACACAAATTACACATGACACACATGGCACATGACACACATGACATAACACACATGACGTACATGACGCATGACACACATGACATAACACACATGACATAACACACATGACACATGGATTGTGTTTTTCATGACACGTAGATTGTGTGGTTTCACCTCGGACCTAGTTTCAACACTTCCGGGTTATCCCCACATTTAACTATGCCATGTGAACGTCAATAGTGCCGTTCTTGCACTTCGTTTTTTGTTTTGTATGTGCAGTTTTGATACAGGCCTATTTGCCGAAACATAGATTTGTATGTGTTGTTATGTGTGGTTCCAGTGATTAGCAAATTTTCATTACAATGTTCCAAGATCCATGCGTGACACTTCGTTGGAGTCTGTAATGTCAGAGATGTGTCTACACTATAAGATTTCAGATGTTTCTACAATATGAGATTTCAGATGTTTCTACAATATGAGATTTCAGATGTTTCTACAATATGAGATTTCAGATGTTTCTACACTATGAGATTTCAGATGTTTCTACAATATGAGATTTCAGATGTTTCTACAATATGAGATTTCAGATGTTTCTACAATATGAGATTTCAGATGTTTCTACAATATGAGATTTCAGATGTTTCTACAATATGAGATTTCAGATGTTTCTACACTATGAAATTTCAGATGTTTCTACACTATGAGATGTCAGATGTTTCTACAATATGAGATTTCAGATGTTTCTACAATATGAGATTTCAGATGTTTCTAATATTCTATGAGTATTACCAAGGATAAAGTGATTTCCTGCATAGAACAATACCTGCTAATAGGATCTGTCCCATACATAGAACAATACCTTCTAATAGGATATATCCCATACATAGAACAATACCTGCTAATAGGATCTGTAAAAACATAGAACAATACCTTCTAATAGGATCTGTCCCATACATAGAACAATACCTGCTAATAGGATCTATCCCATACATAGAACAATACCTTCTAATAGGATCTGTCCCATACATAGAACTATACCTTCTAATAGGATCTGTCCCATACATAGAACTATACCTTCTAATAGGATCTGTCCCATAAATAGAACAATACCTTCTAATAGGATCTGTCCCATACATAGAACAATACTTTCTAATAGGATCTATCCCATACATAGAACAATACCTTCTAATAGGATCTGTCCCATACATAGAACTATACCTTATAATAGGATCTGTCCTATACATAGAACAATACCTGCTAATAGGATCTGTCCCATACATAGAACAATACCTTCTAATAGGATCTGTCCCATACATAGAACAATACCTGCTAATAGGATCTGTTCTTTCTCGAGCAGAGAAATAACGCGTGTTCTACCTCTGGAATATAATCATAATGTTCTGTTCTTTCCAAAACACCGACAGGATGTTCTTGCTAGAACATAGTAGCAATATTCTGGCATTTATAGAACGACGTCCTGTTTGGGAATATAACCTGCGAGCTATAAGCTGGTCAATAGAACAATTTTTTACCTGGTGACAGAATCGGATTTACTAGTTTTGTATACGCTGGTTGTGTGTGTGTGTGTGTGTGTGTGTGTGTTTGTGCGCGTGTGTGTTTGTGCGTGTGTGTGTGTGCGCACACACAAACACTATTTGTGCACGTCAGGTAATCAACTTTCACAAACTGAAAATAGTAATACCAGACCGAGATAAGCATATCATGGTTTTACGGGTTCTTTGATCGTGTAAGTTGGCTACATGGTTCAGGGACCAACTGGAACATAGGGGATGTTTGTTGATGATGAATCTGATAATGTGTAAATGAGACGACGATAATTCGGAAGGTCTGAAGATTAAAGTAGTGATATACTGAATGGCACGTCGGTTTATGTAAGCAAAATGCCAGTTGTGAGAGCTTGTTGTGTAATCTTTGGATCAGCTTCAGTGAGTGAAAATTGACTGACAACATGTGGCTTCACATTTTTTTTGGGTCATTCTTGTCTTTAGTAGAAGAAACTTGGCCAATATTTTTACTTAATTTTCAGATCAAAGTAAATTGTGTGTTTATTGAAAATCTAAGAACTTTGAAAATTAGCTTTTTATATATTTCCCCCGAGCACTCGTGTATTTGTGATTTTTTCGGACCGTGTGGTAACCGCGGCCTGGACTTAAGTTCAGCACGCAAAGAATAGAACCGCTGTATTATTTCCAGGTATGTCGTAATAGATGACTAGGGAAAGTTAAGAGATATACTGATAATCTGTCACCTGTGCAAACAATCATTGTCATTGAATCTTGTCTCAATTTCAAACTGTTATCGTCTGTCTTAATTATTCACCCGCTGCCTTACTGGTTAGCACTGAAGTGCCTCAGGCTAAGGAAGAAAACTCCTAGAGAATATCCGTAGAGCAGACCGTAAGACAGTCGATGGTGCATCTTATTGACAATCTTCTGACATTCCATGATAGATTGCTGGTCGTATGTTTGATATGATTGCCCTTCAGTCGTATAGATGAAAATATTGCCCTCCAGTCATATGTTTGATATCATTGCCCTCCAGTCATATGTTTGATATCATTGCCCTCCAACCGTTAGAATGACATAATTGCCCTCCAACCGTTAGAATGACATAATTGCCCTCTAACCGTGTGGATGATATAATTGCCCTCCAGTCGTGTGGATGATATAATTGCCCTCCAGTCGTGTGGATGATATAATTGCCCTCCAGTCGTGTGGATGATATAATTGCCCTCCAGTCGTGTGGATGATATAATTGCCCTCCAGTCGTGTGGATGATATAATTGCCCTCCAGTCGTGTGGATGATATAATTGCCCTCCAGTCGTGTGGATGATATAATTGCCCTCCAGTCGTGTGGATGATATAATTGCCCTCCAGTCGTGTGGATGATATAATTGCCCTCCAATCGTGTGGATGATATAATTTCCCTCCAATCGTGTGGATGATATAATTGCCCTCCAATCGTGTGGATGATATAATTGCCCTCCAATCGTGTGGATGATATAATTGCCCTCCAATCGTGTGGATGATATAATTGCCCTCCAGTCGTGTGGATGATATAATTGCCCTCCAGTCGTGTGGATGATATAATTGCCCTCCAATCGAGTGGATGATATAATTGCCCTCCAGTCGTGTGGATGATATAATTGCCCTCCAGTCGTGTGGATGGTATAATTGCCCTCCAGTCGTGTGGATGGTATAATTGCCCTCCAGTCGTAAGTAGCTACTCACGATGATAGTGACATTGAAAAAAAGGGGAGAGAATGACAAGATCATATTTTATCACTCATTTGTCTTTTATTTAACATTCGTTGAATCACCTAAACAGTCATGTTAACCCCATAGCATTGATTAATGCCATAGTGGTGTGATATGTTAGCTATCTTATATTTCAGTGGCTCTGCTATATGAGAACGGTAGGCTCCTCCTCTCCCTCGCAGTCTTTATTTCCAGGATTAATCCGGTACCCATTTACGACTGGGTCGACTCGAGAGCCATTGCGATCTGAAAAACATTTCCGCCTCAACTGGGGAATGAACCCACCACTCATATGTTAAGTCACTGCGCTAACCACTGCGTTACGCGGCCCCAAAACAATCTACAAACAAACATCTAGAAACAGCATGCAAACATAACAAACTACAATTGTTGAAGTCCACTGTAATATCTGTGTTAGCACACAAATGTGAAAGGTGGAGAATAACTCAAGAGCTGGAGAAGAAATTAAATTCATTAGAAAATACATTTCTGAGTAGATTCTTAAATATTAGTTGGGAAGAATTCAAGTCAAACATGCAACTAAGAAAAGTCACCAAACATGCAACTAAGAAAAGTCACCAAACATGCAACTAAGAAAAGTCACCAAACATGCAACTAAGAAAAGTCACCAAACATGCAACTAAAAAAAGTCACCAAACAGCAATAGTTTCCTACAACAATAAGAAGGTAATGGTGGACTTATGTCAGACATGTACTTAGAATAAATTCAGGCTGTCTCTACTAAAGTGTGTATCAGATGACATAAGAAATAGACCAAGAAAGCCTCTTCGTAGAACATCCATCAAAGTGGATAAGACTATAGGTCTCAACAACATACAAGAATTACCCACAGTAGCATCACATCGCTACAACAGGAGAGCTCTAGTTTGATGCCCTATGCACCATTTACGGCGCTGAAGGAACATATATATATATATATCTTTCCATGTTTCTAACTCCTGGAATTGCCAGCGATTAACTCTTACTTCCTATTCGCAGTGGGGGAGGTTTCTCAGAGCGTTCTTTCATGCAAGTTAAATGGTACGGCCACATAACCAGACAGAAACAGCAAAGTATTATCCTAAAAAACACTTAAACGATACGAAAACAGTCGACCTATTGGACGCCCTCGTAAAAGGTGGATAGATAGTGTATTAGAGACACTCGGAAATATAACAGCGGAAGAGGCAAATAGAAGGGCAAAAGACCGTACACTCACTCTCCCCTCACCACAGAAAGGTACATGAGGACAGAAAGAAGAAGAAGTTCTTTCATGAGATAGATAGATAGAGATAGAGAGAGAGATAGATAGAGAGATAGATAGATATAGATAGAGAGATAGATAGAGATGGATGGGTGGTTGAAATAAGTAATTCTAAGAAAGATGGACAGAAAATATAAATTAAAGACTAACGGGAAACGGCTTTGCTGATGTTTCTGTACGAGCGAAGATTTATAGACACGGTGAACTGAAAGTGTTGCCCAATTGACTCTGATTTATAGCAATCCATACCATCGCTTCAGAACTGAATTTATTCTCGCCGAGAAATGAGGCTATCAAGTAACCGAATATAAACGTTTAGCAATTTACTTAACCGCAATGCTCCACTTGACTGAGTTTTGCAATTAAATAAATCGTAATTAACTGGATGGAATTTTTTAATGGTTATATTTCTAGCTAAATCAGTGCTATGCTTACATTGTGAATCATGGACAGAAAAAAGGCAATCAGTCTGTATATTACTTAGTTTATTCCCTGCGGAGTTATTCTTTTCACCAGTCACCGTCCTTCTTGGTGTGTGTCTGTCTGTTTATTTGTGTTTCTGTCTGTCCGTCTAGTCGCTTACCGTCTACCTACATCACTACCTACCTAGCAACACATCCATATATACATCCGTAAAATCCATCTATTCATCCATTCATATCCATCTTTCTTCTTCATCGTTCTTCAGTCAGATATCTGATTGATTGATGATTGATATCAGATTACAGCAGCAATAACTTCAGTTAGATATCAGATTACAGCAGCAATAACTTCAGTTAGATATCAGATTACAGCAGCAATAGCTTCAGTCAGATATCAGATTACAGCAGCAATAACTTCAATCAATTGTGTGTTCGCTTCAGGTCATCCATGGAACCCCTCAAGTCTGGAAGCAGTGCCGTCTTAGTAGGCCATATTTTCTCCCTCTCTTCTTGGTAGAGTTGACAGGCATGAAGAATGTGTTCTGCAGTTTCTGAGCTCAGTCCACAGTTGCACAGGTCTGTCCCACCATCTTCAGCGTATGTCCATCCATCTGTCTGTCCATTCATCTATCTATTTATCTATCTATTATATCCATTTTTTCATATCCTTCTATCAGTCCATCAATCTATATTCCTTCAGCGCCGAATACGGTGCATCAGACATAAACCACATTATCTCGTGTTGGAGCGATGTGATGCTGCTGTGTGTAATCCTTGCACGGACACATTGTCATATCTTCTTTGATGGTTGTTCCGCGAAGTCTCTCTTGGTTTTTCTTTGTTTTGCCATCTGGTACCTATTCTGATGTATGTAGCTAGTTCTAATTATCGTCCCAATTATCGTCTGGTACCTAGTCCGTATTCGACCACATCGCATTTCTAAACGGTGCAAGTTGCAACCTTGCACGGAAAACGAGTTGACTCAAGTTTTAAGACGAGTAGGTGTCATCTGTGCACACCTGATTCTAATACCGTTTGCTGCATTATGACATGATCGCAAGTTTAGCGTAGGCATGTTTAGCGATGCTAAATTTAGCGTTGTTATTGATTTAGCGTAGTGGATTGATTTCACTGTACTCGGTCGCTCATTCACATTCAACAAGGCGATACACCACCTACCAAAAGTACCACTCAACAAGGTGACACACCACCTACCAACAGTACCACTCAACAAGAACCATTGTTAACAGTGGGGGTAACGTTAACAGTGGGGGGGGGTAACATCCTAAATTTGCATGGCTTGAACATGTAACGATCTAAGTTTGCATGGCTTGAGCATGTAACGACCTAAGTTTGCATGGCTTGAGCATGTAACGATCTAAGTTTGCATGGCTTTAACATGTAACGACCTAAGTTTGCATGGCTTGAACATGTAACGACCTAAGTTTGCATGGCTTGAAAATGTAACGACCTAAGTTTGCATGGCTTGAACATGTAACGACCTAAGTTTGCATGGCTTGAACATGTAACGACCTAAGTTTGCATGGCTTGAACATGTAACGACCTAAGTTTGCATGATTTTGGCTTGTGACGAGAAATTATTACTTTACAGAGTATCCAGCAGAGAACAGCTGAGGGTGGGCGGAGAAGAGATGACAAAAACATCTGGATTTCATCAGATGAAGAATTGATCTTGATGTCATGTTAACCCCTAATGTCTGTGTGCACGAGATCTATATGTGCACGAGATCTATATGTTTGATTAGTGGGGTTTTAGTGCTTCTGTGTGCACGAGATCTATATGTTTGATTAGTGGGGTTTTAGTGCTGATGACGGGAGAGCCGCGTTAGTGTATTGTTAGGTCACACGTTCTCTGAAAAGTAGATCTGGGTTTCAAGTTGAGTCGTTAATGATGGTTTGAAATACAATTTCTCCACATGGTTAGCCCAACCACCAGGACTCATGCTCTGTGACGGCCGAGGGATGGCGCCATATCTACTAATCACGCTTGAAGTTCAGATTTTGCTCGACCCTGAAACAAATCACGAATGATGGTAAAAAACTGGATATTCTGAAGGTGAAGGACAGAGACGCAAATAGACAGACCATAAGAACGGATATCCTTATAAAATATTGCTTTGTGAAATTTGTTAATTAAGTTAAGAAACAATAAGGTTGTAAACTAACAATAAAACGGGTTGTACAGATCTTTAAAGCAGCACTTTTTCTCCACGTAAACAGCAGTAAGACAGATGGCGTTTCGCTAAACAGGGCTTTCATGAATCCTTAATACATATCTTCGTATTCTTAACTTCCTACCTTCTGCAATTCAGTTTTGTATTCGAGTATTCAAGTTTTATATTTGAGTACTTTAGGTTTGTATTCTAGTACTCAAGAATAGACTTCAGCGCACTTTAGGCAGACACATAAGTGCGGAGTCTCGGTCAGAAAAGGGCGGAACTATTTTATTCTTTATCCTTCAAGTGGAGCGCTGGATATTCATGCGCTAAAGTCTCCGCTCCTGCCCCCCCCCACTGATGCCTCAAATTTGATCACAAACTAATGTATTCTCTTTCCTTTTGATTTGTCAATTTCTGTATAACCGCAATCATCCTCCCAGTATAACGTTGAAGATGTCACCGTTCTCACATTCAGTGTACACAATAAGTGTGTCAATAGACAAGCTACGGGAAATACAATCACCCAAATAAAACCTACCAGGAGAATCAGCCTTTTTACTTTGAGTTTTCGATTATCCAGCCACAGGCAATTGTGCATCTGGACCGTTCAGAGAGCAATGATAAAATACTAAACGTATTTATATCGCCTAGTAAATCACTATAGCCAAAACAATGCTGGGATGATGGCCGTGTCCCGAATAGGAAA
The DNA here is from genome assembly GCA_034231615.1 of Meghimatium bilineatum. NCBI lineage: Eukaryota > Metazoa > Mollusca > Gastropoda > Stylommatophora > Philomycidae > Meghimatium > Meghimatium bilineatum. Next base: position 77,944,188 of record CM067321.1, on the reverse strand, counting down.
CGCTACCCATTTTAAAAATAATATTTCCGTGAATTTCATTGGTCGACGTTAGCTAACAATAGCCGAGCGACACACAATATACAAATAGTGACCAACTCGAAGCACGGCAATAATAAAACCATCTCGTAATTAGATTGACCGACATGACCTAGTACTCCGACATGACACAGTTCTCCAACATGACCTAGTACTACAACATGACCTAGTACTCCGACAGGACACATTACTCCGACATGACACAGTACCCTGACATGACTTAGTAATCGGACGCGACCTAGGGCCAGTTTTGTGATATCTGTAATGATATATTGTTTCTTGAAAGTCCAAGAAAAACTACTAGACTAAAATACTAGACTAAAATACTAGACTAAAATACCAGAGTAAAATACTAGACTAAAATACTAAATATAAAAGTCTAGCTCAATGGTTCTCAATGTCTGCTGGGGGACCACGAAGAAAAAGAAGCGGAAATTTTAGACCACGGACTCCTCTAGTGGGACCACATAATGGTAACTCAAGGATGATACACGGTGATAAATAATAGGCATTCAAGAAATTAGATAAACTTCATTGTTGGTTCCAAACGAGGCGAACTACGGAAGACAAAAATCTGCCTTGACGCGAAACGCTGAAAGCCAATAGTTACATCTATTACTAATATTTGATCGTGTGTCCAGTGTATCTGAATTTCTTTTTTCTTAGTCCGAATAATGTGTCCAATGTACTATTTGGGTCTCAGTATCTGAGTACTCTGCCCAATGCACTATGTTCGTCTCCCCTATGTCTGAGTACTCTGCCCAATGCACTATTTATATCTCTTTGAGTAATGTCCCAATGAAATATTTTCATCTCCTTTGAGTCATGTCAACAATGCAGTCTCTGTCTCCTTTCTCTGAGCAAAGTTCTCATTAGTCTATGTAATATACCAAATGTATCTTTCTTTTGTTGTCCTTAGTCTGCGTAAATATGAACGTTGAACCATATCATTTATTAATGCCGTAGGGGTGAGATGTTAGCGATATCACATTTCAGTGGTTCTGCTATATGAGGGCGGTAGCCACCTCCTCTCCCTCGCGTCATTTACTTCACGGATTAATTGGGTACTCATTTAAGATTGAGTTGACCCGAATTTACTCTGAAATCTGGAGAAAAAAACAAACATGTCCTCATCAACTGGTGAATGAACCCATGACCACTGATATGCGAAGCCAGTGTAAACAAATACCAAAGTTAACATACAACTTGTGAGTGTTTCTACTCTGTTCTACAACTCCATGTCAACAACTTGTGAGTGTTTCTACTCTGTTCTACAACTCCATGTCAACAACTTGTGAGTGTTTCTACTCTGTTCTACAACTCCATGTCAACAACTTGTGAGTGTTTCTACTCTGTTCTACAACTCCATGTCAACAACTTGTGAGTGTTTCTACTCTGTTCTACAACTCCATGTCAACAACTTGTGAGTGTTTCTACTCTGTTCTACAACTCCATGTCAACAACTTGTGAGTGTTTCTCTACAATTCCCTGTCAAATGTTAAAGATGCATGTTTTGTTTGATTTCGCATTTTACAGCCCTCTTATTGTTGAATCAAAATCCCTCTTCAACCTGGATCATATATCGCTTAATATTAATTACAGCAGGGCACATGGCCTGAAATAGTTCAATATTAGAATATTTGACCATTTATACATCTCTTTACTGACTCATGTATACATCTCTTTACTGACTCATGTATACATCTCTTTACTGACTCATGTATACATCTCTTTACTGACTCATGTATACATCTCTTTACTGACTTATTTATTATTTCTGTGGAGCCCTCGACAACATAGTCATGTGGATTAATTGTCCTTCTAAAGTGAAACTATTCGTATTTTTCTGTATCGCTATTGATCCCTTTGTGTGTTGTTTGTGTCGACAGCCTATACAATTATGTGAAACGTAAACTAGCGTCACTTTGGAAGGATGACTCTAATTAGTCATCACGACTGAACTATCTTCAAGTCTCGAATTTATCTGTTTTATTTCTAACACGATGCCACATAAATAACGCGTTTGTAGAATCCAGTTTTTGGTTAAGAATTCATTGTTGGTTATCCAAGTCATGATGACAGTTCATGTTTCTGGAAAATACAACTTTGAAAGTCTTAGTAGAATGTGTGTGTGTTGTTTTAGCTTAAAGATCGTGTGTACAATATTCTGTCGTACTTGTTGAATGAAGATCCTTGCAAAATATTGAATATCACATAAAAAAATATATCGGGGTCCACGGATAGAGATTTTCTATTGTGCCTTTCCTTGAATATAGGATAGACCATAAAAAACAAGGCCTAAATGCACAAGTGCCTGAAGCGAGGTATGAACCAGTTTCCTTTAGCGTTTCCCGACGCATTCTGTGTAACTCGTCCACATAGCCAGAAATTGATTTCCGGTATCGTACAAAACTAGACTACCTTTTCATTTCGATACTTCTGTTTTGTATCGATAAGAATAAGTATCGTGTGTATCTCCATATTACATGACGCTATGGTCTACAAAAATACTTCCGATAAATGCTTGTACGATACTGTCGTGACAATACATTCACAATTTGCATTCTGCTGAGACATTCACGCGAAGCTGGATAGACATACATAAAATCGTAACATAAATTCACAACATAAAACCACAACATAAAATCACAACATAAAACCACAACGAAATTGTATATTTCTGGCCAACATCTTATAATAATATTTGTCTCCATGACCTGAAACTTTCTGTGACCATGAACTTGAGCATGTGACCATGAACTTGAGTATGAACTTCTCACACAACTGTTCACACACCTGTTCACACAACTGTTCATACAATTGTTCACACAACTGTTCATACAACTGTTCACACAACTGTTCATACAACTGTTCACACAACTGTTCACACATCTGTTCACACAATTGCTCACACATCTGTTCACACAATTGCTCACACAACTGCTCACACAACTGCTCACACAACCGTTCACACAACTGCCCTCACACAATTGCTCACACACAATTGCTCACACACAACTGTTCACAAAACTGCTCACACAACTGCTCAAACACAACTGCTCCCACACACCTGCTCCCACACACCTGCTCACACAACTGCTCACACAACTGTTCACACAACTGCTCACACAACTGCTCACACAACTGTTCACACACCTGTTCACACAACTGTTCACACACCTGTTCACACACCTGTTCACAAACCTGTTCACACAACTGTTCACACACCTGTTCACACAACTGTTCACACACCTGTTCACACAACTGCTCACACAACTGCTCACACAACTGTTCACACAACTGTTCACACAACAACTGTTCACACAACTGTTCACACATCTGTTCACACATCTGTTCACACAATTGCTCACACAACCGCTCACACAACCGTTCACACAACTGCTCACACAACTGCCCTCACACAATTGCTCACACACAATTGCTCACACACAACTGTTCACAAAACTGCTCACACAACTGCTCCCACACAACTGCTCCCACACAACTGCTCACACACAACTGCTCACGCAACTGCTCACACACTACTGCTCACACAACTGCACACATAACTGCTCACACATCTGTTCACACAACTGCACACACATCTGCTCACACATCTGTTCACACAATTGCTCACACAACTGCTCACACACAACTGCTCACACACAACTGCACACACAACTGCACACACAACTGCTCACACATCTGTTCACACAATTGCTCACACAACTGCTTACACACAACTTCTCACACACAACTACTCACACACAACTGCTCACACACAACTGCTCACACACATCTGTTCACACAACTGCACACACATCTGCTCACACATCTGTTCACACAATTGCTCACACAACTGCTCACACACAACTGCTCACACACAACTGCACACACAACTGCACACACAACTGCTCACACATCTGTTCACACAATTGCTCACACAACTGCTTACACACAACTTCTCACACACAACTACTCACACACAACTGCTCACACACAACTGCTCACACACAACTACTCACACACAACTGCTCACACACACCTGCTCACACACAACTGCTCACACACACCTGCTCACATACAACTGCTCACACAACTGCTCACACACACCTGCTCACACACAACTGCTCACACACAACTGCTCACACACAACTGCTCACACAACTGCTCACACACAACTGCTCACACACAACTGCTCACACACAACTGCTCACACACAACTGCTCACACACAACTGCAGGATGTCGTGGTATGGCTATCAACTCATCAATCAGGTTATGATAGATTAGGTTGCACGAACTTGGCCATTTCATGGCCACATTCCACAACTTATGCAATTTTCAAGTGTCGCTGACAATGAAATTTATTGTCATGTCTTTTTTTCTAGTATTGTTTTATTTCTATCTATCTACTCTAACTATCTAATCTATTTATCCAATCTATCTAATATAGTTATAAAGATAGATTGGATAGATTAGATAGGATAGATAGATTGGAGAGATATATTAGATACATAGATGGATTAGATAGTTAGATTAGATATATTTGATAGATCTAATGTATCTATCTAATCTAACTATAATCTATCCAGTATATCTGACCAATCAATATATAATTTCTAATCTATCCAATCTATATATTCAATCTACCTATCCTATTTAATCTACCCAATCTAGTCTAACTAATCTAATCTATTCAATCGAATTTCTTCACTCTAATATATCCAATATAATCTATCGAATCTAATATACCCAATCTAATCTATCCTATCCAATAAAATTTATCCAATCGATTGTATCCACTATAATGTATCCTTCTAATATATCTAATCTACATATCATCTAACCTATCTGATATATCACAATCTATCCTAATCCAACATATCCCACTAGATTCTAGCATATCCTAATCTAATCTATTTAATATGTTCTAATCTAATCGTATTTTTCTATCTATCTAAATCATAACCATAATCCAAACACGAAACCCGGACCCGAACTTCAAAATCCACATTTATCTATATATCTATGTCTGTCTGTCTGGTCTGTCCATTTAGAAATATCTATCATTATCTATCTATCAGTATATACCGATCTATCAATATCTATCAATTAATATATATCGATCTATCAATATCTATCGATCGATCGATCAATATCTATCGATCTATACTATCTAATTTATCTATCAAATCTATTCAATCTAATATAATATAATATAATCTAAACAATCTGTCCCTCCGTCCATCCATCCATCCATCCATCCATCTATAAGTTCAGAGTTTGTTCATTTTTAGTCATATTTATCAACAATTTGACTAGCAAAAAAAAACAACAAAAAAAAACGAAACAAAAAAAACAATACATGCAGCTGACTTGGAACTTACCTTTGATAATTGACAGAAATACTTGCTTGCCATAGATACAAAAGAGAGTTGTTAGAAACTAACATGGCTAACGTGATCAACTGGACAGATTTGATTATGAATACCACTTCTACTGCAGAGATATTATCCTATTACACCCACATGCGAAGTTCGAATATATCGTAACGACGGTATCGTACAAGAATATATCGCAAGTGTTTGTGTAGACTATATTGTTTTTTTTACTTGGGAGATCAACACGATACTTGTTCTGATCGATACAAAACAGACATATTAGAGTGAAGAGTTTGTTATACGATACCGGCTCTTTCACAGAAATTCAACAACACACACACACACACACACACACACACACACACACACACAGACATTCAGCAACAACACACATACACACAGACATTCAACAACACACACACATACATTCAACAACAACATACACACACACACACAGATGTTCAACAACACAAAGACACACACACACACAGAGATACTGGAGTTTACACTTATATATTACAAGAGTGCTAGTTTCCAATGATATAACAAACTAGAGATGACTGGTCAGTACAGAAGGTGTACGCTATGCCTCCTGGTTGAAAGTCGTGATCGTGGCATGCTGCGATGATAGAATGTAGACTCAACATGTCTCCATAAACTCCTCCCCTAACACAATCATGTATCCATAAACTCCTCCCCTGACACAATCATGTATCCTTAAACTCCTCCCTGACACAATCATGTATCCATAAATCCCTCATCTGATACAATCATGTATCCATAAACCCCTCCCCTGACACAATCATGTCTCTATAAACCCCTCCCCTGACACAATCATGTATCCATAAAGCCCTCCCTGTCACAATCATGTATACATAAACCTCTCCCTTTACACAATCATGTATTCATAAACTTCTTCCCTGACACAATCATGCCTCTATATACTCCTTCCCTGACACAATCATGTATTAATATACTCCTCCCCTGACACATTCATGTATCCATAAACCCCTCCCCTGACATAATCATGTATCCATAAAGCCCTCCCTGTCACAATCATGTATCATAAACTCCTCCCATGATACAATCATGTATCGATAAACTCCTCCCCTGACACAATCATGAATGTGAGAAAGCAAACCTTAAACAGGTTCCGATGACATTTCGATTATTCAACTAAAGAGGAACCTGTGCTTCTGTCAGAACATGAGGTTGTCAACAGCTGCATGCTCACAGCAAAATGAATTATTTCACCACAATTATTGTGTTTTTGCGTATCATTTATCAAACACATCAGACTTCAGCGTGAGCTTTAGGTAAATTTCATTCTTTATGCTATGGGTTAACCTCTTTTGCCACATCTTAGGACATACATGACAGATTACATTATTATTATTCGATGTTCCATTTTCTTGCCCCAATAACATAGGGATTTCTATATGACATTTTGTCGCCCACAGAAACACACGGACGTCTGTGTGACATTTTAGATCAGTATGTTTTGTCGAAATTATGTTTTCAAAACGTATTTCTCTGGTTAACATCGCTACCTTGTCTCTGGCATAGCGTTGACTGGAACTCATTTTGTCGCCTGCTGCCTTTTTGTGGTGTTCTGTCATCATGTTCCCCGAATGTTTCACACGCTGGTCTCATATCTAGCAACCCTTTTCCTGTCATCTCCTGTGTTCTGTTGACATGTTCCCCTAATGTTTCACACGCTGGTCTCATATCTAGCAACCCTATTGCTGTCTTCTCCGGTGTTTTGTTGACATGTTCCCTGAGTGTTTCACACGTTGGTTTCACATCTAGAAACCTGTCTGCTGTCTTCTCCAGTGTTCTGTTCACATGTTCCCTTAGTGTTTCACACACTGGTTTCACATCTAGCAACCAATCTGCTGTATTCTCTAGTGTTCTGTTGACATGTTCCCTGAGTTCACACGCTGGTTTCACATCTAGCAACCCTGCTTCTGTGTTATACAGTGTCCTGTTTATATGTTCCCCAAGTGTTCCACACACTGTCCTGATATGTAGCTACCCTGCGGCTGTCTTCTCCAGCGTTCTTTGAACTTGTTCCGTGAATTTTGCACACCCCGTTCTAATGTCTTGATCGTCATTGTTGATAATTATTTCTACTAACCCCGTGCAGATAAATAATATCTTTACTTATCGCTTTACTTGATAAGTAATACATAAGTAATTAATTACCCAAGTAATACATTACCTAAAGAGTTATTCACTAATTGGAGAGTAATTCATTACTTGATGAGTAATTCATAAACTGATAAATAATTAATCACCTGATAATTAATTTCCTGATGAATTATTGACATGGAGCCCCCAGCAGGGAGAAACAACGATGTCCACATGGGACCACAGAAGGGATGAACAACGATGTTCACATGGGACCACAGAAGGGATGAACAACGATGTTCACATGGGACCACAGAAGGGATGAACAACGATGTCCACATGGGACCACATAAGGGATGAACAACGATGTTCACTTATAGGTTTTACATGAGGCCACCAGCAGGAAGAAATAGCGATGTCCACATGCAAGTCTTGCATGGGGCCACCAGCAGGGAGAAATAACGATGTCCACATGCAAGTCTTGCATGCGGCCACCATCGGGGAGAAACAGATATATTCACATATAAACCTTACATGGCTCCCATGAGATAAGAAAGAAATGCATTTTCAGGGAAACATAAAGAAACATCGAGGGAGAGAGAACGAGAGAGAGAGAAAGAAAGAATGAGAGAGAGAGAGAGAAAGATAGAGAAAAAAAGAGAGATAGAACAAAGTCAGATGACATATAATGTGTATATATTAATTGTGCTGACTTAGACAAAATCGAAATGGTTGAAGGCCTTGTGTCAATAACTCATGTTACTTTATAAACCGATATTGCTGACAATAAATACTATACACTGTTCATGATGCAATGATGTATGTCAGGGTTGCCATCATTATCAGGGTAGCCATCATTATCAGGGTTGCCATCATTATCAGGGTTGCCATCATTACTACAATATATTTATGTAGACTTTTACCAATGTTGATTACCTTTTAATCCCACACACATTAGACCATTACTCGCGTCTAAACAAAGATATTTCAATAACGATACGTATTTATCCAGTTTTTCTAAGCATTGAAAAAAAAACGGTGGATGTTTGCAAAGAAATGAATGGAATATATAGACTCTTGCAACATCTAGGACAGTGTTTCCCTATGTTTTATTTATTCTCCACCACTTTTCCCGATAAGATGCGCTACCGTGCGCAAGCGCACACATGTGTATCCCTTGCCACACACATTGTGGACTTTGCTCACAATACCTATGTGTATGAATTTCTGTAAATGTTCCTTTAATAAAAATATAATTGGTGTAAATAATCATAATAAAATAAACCCATAATCCGTCAGGGTGGTCGGTGTGTCACATTGTGATATTTGCTGTAGAAACCTCTACACGCATCTCTATCCTGTATCATCCTGATAACTTTGAAAACTTCACACCATGTCCAGTCCTTGGTGTACATGTCCAGTCCTTGGTGTACATGTCCAGTCCTTGGTGTACATGTCCAGTCCTTGGTGTACATGTCCAGTCCTTGGTGTACATGTCCAGTCCTTGGTGTACATGTCCAGTCCTTGGTGTACATGTCCAGTCCTTGGTGTACATGTCCAGTCCTTGGTGTACATGTCCAGTCCTTGGTGTACATGTCCAGTCTTTGGTGTACATGTCCAGTCCTTGGTGTACATGTCCAGTCCTTGGTGTACATGTCCAGTCTTTGGTGTACATGTCCAGTCCTTGGTGTACATGTCCAGTCCTTGGTGTACATGTCCAGTCCTTGGTGTACATGTCCAGTCCTTGGTGTACATGTCCAGTCCTTGGTGTACATGTCCAGTCCTTGGTGTACATGTCCAGTCCTTGGTGTACATGTCCAGTCCTTGGTGTACATGTTCAGTCCTTGGTGTACATGTCCAGTCCTTGGTGTACATAGAATTTGATGAAGAAGGCTAACTTTCATTTTGTGTAAGTATTAAGATTGTGCAGAAAATATGAAGTTGGAAATTGATCAGTTCACAGAGCTAGAAGTTTGCTCATACACACACACTCTTTTGTCTTAGAGGAAAAATTGATTCCCAACTCCAGATAATAAATATGTTGGCACATCATCCCTTCAGCGTGTTAATCAATCAGGTAACTAGGCAACAATTACAACATCATTTCTCATGCGCTACAACATCTTTCCATCACAGGCAGGAGTAACTTTCACATTCAGATACGCTGCTCTATGCCTATCATACTGCACTCAACATACCGGTATTAGAGGCAATGGGAGATATTCCCGTATTCTAGGTACTAGAAAGGATTCCTGTACTGAAGGTACTGGTAGAAATGAAGAATAATTGAGATTGCCTGTAGACCGATAGTTTGATAACATATAATGGGACATTCGGGAATCTCATAGTAATCATCTGTTGGACATTCACACAAGGATTGATGCTGTTGGACATTCACACAAGGATTGATGCTGTTGGACATTCACACAAGGATTGATGCTGTTGGACATTCACACAAGGATTGATGCTGTTGGACATTCACACAAGGATTGATGCTGTTGGACATTCACACAAGGATTGATGCTGTCAATAAAGGAATTATGTATTTAAAGCAACACGATGATTGATGCTTTGCAGCAGCCGGCAGAATCAGAAGTGTGTTTAGCCGGCGAGCAATGGGAATCATAATGGTGTATCTCCTAGTACGTCTGCTCTTGGAGGTTGAAGCATATGTTTCCACCCGTTTTGTAAAGACATACTTTCGTGAACTCTGGTTTACCAGGCTCGAGGCAATCAATATACGCCACTAGGGGCTACTAAACAGTTTTCACAAGCAGTTTTCACTTAGACTTCTTGTAGTTGGTGGCAAGACAAAGTTACTAACACTGATGTAGTGTAGGACAAAGTTACTAACACTGATGTATGTCAGGACAAAGTTACTAACACTGATGTATGGTAGGACAGTTACTAACACTGATGTATGGTAGGACAAAGTTACTAACACTGATGTATGTCAGGACAAAGTTACTAACACTGATGTATGGTAGGACAAAGTTACTAACAATGATGTATTTGGAATAAGCAGGCAGTATAACAGTATTACCTGTGCCCAGTCTGGCAGACACGGATGACTGAGAAAAATCTAGCTTGTAGGATGTAAGATGGCAAAATATTGAAGGGTATACTTTATAGATATTTACAGGAGAAAAGATATCAGGATTGAGCTGTACTTTGGTACAAAGATTTTTTCAAATATTTTTCAGGAATCGTATAAAGACAAAGGAGACAGTGATATAAGATAGTTCAATGGCTGCACATCTAAAAAGACAAGAAAGCACACAATGGTATTAGTGGGCCTATGATTCCTTGTACATACTGTGGAAGACTCCTTATGTCTCAAATTGATCTGTGAACCACACTCATCATCGCCATCGTAGATTACATCTCTTATAGCACAACAATACTGCTATCATCTGAAAGGACGGAAAGCTGCCTACTAATACTTTTGTAAACCATAAATACATAAACATGCGTAAAAAAGTAAAGTAACCAATAGCATTTATTAGTGCCGTGGGGGTATATGATGCTAGCGATCTCACATTTCAGAGGCTCTGCAAATGAGGGCGGTAGCCATCTCCTCTCCCTCGCAGTCTTTACTTCCCCGATTATTCCGGTACCCATTTAAGGCTGAGTCGACCTGGGAGCCGTTGAGATTTGAAAAACATTTCCGCCTCAACTGGGGAATGAACCAAGCACCACTCATATGCGAAGCCAGTGCGCTAACCACTGCTCTACGCGGCACCCAAATGAACATGCGTACAAACATACTAACAAACATACCAATTAAGAGATACAATAATTATATATATATATATATATAGTAAAACTACGGTAAAACTTACCTGAATATAAGTGACAAGCGGACACATAAAATCTCCGTATGGCCAGTGCATGAGTATCAAGTTTGCCATGAAAGCGAACGGATTACAGATGACAGCCTTGACCACATCACTGATGGCCAGATTTAACAAGAACAGATTGGTTACAGAACGCATCTTTGACCTCGTTAAAATGATGTAGGAAAAAAGTAGATTTCCGCCAACAGCCAGAACAATTATGAGGATATACATGAGAACAATGATGATCTGAGCGTAGAGATGTTGAACATCGCCCGAACTGTGTTTTCTGTTAGTGCTGGGCACCGTCAGGTTGTAAGCAGCACTATCGGTTCTGTTGACGATATCCATTGTTTCCTCATGTTTCACCACAGACAGAATAGAAGCCATTGACAGCAGCCAGTTTGTTCACGTGAAGTACGTCACTTGTAGGTGTACATTTCCAAACAATCTACGCCTACATAATGCTGAAATATAAGATGGATATACAAGCTAATCTTATAGTATCTTTATTTATCGGTATGCACTGAATGAAATATGCACGATGTACTGATTCTTGTGAGAATATCTTGTAGGGGTTAATTTTTAACATAATAGGCCGACATTGAACTGTGGTTTATGATGTCATCGAGATTGTCACACATCATTCGTACACACAGAATATATCTGTTGTTTGTGCTAGAGAGAATATAGCTGTTGTTTGTGCTAGAGAGAATATAGCTGTTGTTTGTGCTAGAGAGAATATAGCTGTTGTTTGTGCTAGAGAGAATATAGCTGTTGTTTGTGCTAGAGAGAATATAGCTGTTGTTTGTGCTAGAGAGAATATAGCTGTTGTTTGTGCTAGAGAGAATATAGCTGTTGTTTGTGCTAGAGAGAATGTAATTTTGATTAACTATAGATAATATAACTGTGGTTGTAATAGATAGAATATAAATTGTGTGTACTAGATAGAATATAAATTGTTTGTACTAGATAGAATATAAATTGTGTGTACTAGATAGAATATAAATTGTGTGTACTAGATAGAATATAAATTGTTTGTACTAGATAGAATATAAATTGTGTGTACTAGATAGAATATAAATTGTGTGTACTAGATAGAATATAAATTGTTTGTACTAGATAGAATATAAATTGTGTGTACTAGATAGAATATAAATTGTGTGTACTAGATAGAATATAAATTGTGTGTACTAGAGAACACATCTCTCATTGTCGGATGATTTTTAAGAGAACAACACTATTAGACCCCAAAATAGTATTTTATTAAATTTATATTGAATAATATTGTATTGAATTTGCTCTATAGAGCAATCTTACTGGACAAAAAAATGCTACTAGATAGAACAATATTACTAGATAGAACAATGCTACTAGATAGAACAATCCTACTAGACAAAATAATGCTACTAGACAGAACAATGCTACTAGATACAACAATCTTACTAGACAAAACAATGCTACTAGATAGAACAATGCTACTGGATAGAACAATCTTACTAGACAAAACAATGCTACTAGATAGAACAATGCTACTAGACAAAATAATGCTACTAGACAGAACAATGCTACTAGATACAACAATCTTACTAGACAAAACAATGCTACTAGATAGAACAATGCTACTAGATAGAACAATCCTACTAGATAGAACAATCTTACCAGACAAAACAATGCTACTAGATAGAACAATACTACTAGATAGATCAATGCTACTAGATAGAACAATCCTACTATATAGAACAATCCTACTAGATAGAACAATCCTACTAGATCGAACAATCCTACTAGATCGAACAATCATACTATATAGAACAATGCTACTAGATAGAACAATCTTACTAGACAAAACAATGCTACTAGATAAACCAATCCTACTAGATTGCGAAGAGAAAGGGTTCCGTACCCGATGGGCTCAAGCAAAAAAGCGACAACGATGGTAGTTCTGGCCCAACTCTACTGTCAAGATTTCCCATACCGGAAATACACTTGCAGACAGAAAGGGTTCAGTACCTGATGGGCTCAGGCGCTATTGGGACAAGGTCGCTCAGCTCGAGAACGCCTTGCTCTCAAACGCGTGGTGTGAGACTCGAACTTGGGCGAGGAGTTCACGATATCTGTGAACGACGCCTCGGGTAGGAGGGCGATCGAACCAGGGTCCAACTCTTCTGGCGAGTTCTTCCTTATACGGAACCAGGCTCGCGGATGAGAAACGGTTCAGTACCCGATGAGCACAGTCACAAGTACGTCCAATTGCAGGAGGTGAGTTCATAAACGGTAGAACATTTCGTGCGAAATAAACGTGAACGACAATCGTCTAGACCAAGAGTCACTACGCCCGCGTGCCCGGCGACAGATAGACAGGCTGTAACAGACTAGGAAAGCCCACCCTAATTAATGGCTTGACGAAAGGGATGTGCTGGACCTCCTACGTCCTGACCACAAGTGGCCAACCAAGGTGCAAATAACACAGTACCACTGTGGAACTTGATTATATGAAGCGAACGCTGAAGAAGAATTGTATATTCATTTGTATAGAGTAGAACATAACTGTACATTCATCTGTATAGAGTAGAACATCGCCCGTGTATTGACGGGGCCCATAGGGGAACAAAGAATAGCAACACTGTTTACCTTCCACGAATGTCGTAAAAGGCGACTAAGGAGGTTATGGGAAGGAGTTGGCTGTCCCATCCCATATAGGGCCAGAGACCCAAAGCCATGCTGAAGTAGGATGTGTCAGGCCGAAAGGCGCAGATATCGCAGCAATCCTGTAAACCATGACATAACGCATTCCGTTCTCCGGACTACATCCTTCTAATCTGCAGGAGTTTGAGAACGAATGCAGAAGAAGAAGAAGATATAACATAACTGTATATTAATCTTGATAGGGTAGAACATAACTGTATATTCATCTGTATAGGGTAGAACATAACTGTATATTCATCTGTATAGGGTAGAACACAACTGTATATTCATCTGTATAGGGTAGAACATAACTGTATATTCATCTGTATAGGGTAGAACATAACTGTATATTCATCTGTATAGGGTAGAACATAACTGTATATTCATCTGTATAGGGTAGAACATAACTGTATATTCATCTGTATAGGGTAGAACATAACTGTATATTCATCTGTATAGGGTAGAACATAACTGTATATTCATCTGTATAGGGTAGAACATAACTACGAAACAGTACGAAACTACTACATAGAATTAAACTGCCATATATAGCATAGTCTACGATGTCATATACAGAGACATAACTGTTTAGAAAGACAAATAATGGAGGGAAGAGTACATGGGAAGAGGAGAAGAGGCAGACCAAGAAGACGATGGACTGACGACATTAAAGATAACATGAATACATCACTAGAAAATGCAAGCCACATCGCCCAAGACAGAGGTTCAGAGAGTTCATTGGGAAGACAACATTCTGGAAGGAATACGTCACATGACACTACGATGTCGGTTGTATTATATAGAACATAACTTGTGCCAGTTGTACCAGATACATAGAACATAACTTGTGCCAGTTGTACCAGATACATAGAACATAACTTGTGCCAGTTGTACCAGATACATAGAACATAACTTGTGCCAGTTGTACCAGATACATAGAACATAACTTGTGCTAGTTGTACCAGATACATAGAACATAACTTGTGCCAGTTGTACCAGATACATAGAACATAACTTGTGCCAGTTGTACCAGATACATAGAACATAACTTGTGCTAGTTGTACCAGATACATAGAACATAACTTGTGCCAGTTGTACCAGATACATAGAACATAACTTGTGCCAGTTGTACCAGATACATAGAACATAACTTGTGCCAGTTGTACCAGATACATAGAACATAACTTGTGCCAGTTGTACCAGATACATAGAACATAACTTGTGCCGAGTAAACAAAGTAGTGTGCGTGGACGCCTGTGTTTGTTTTAAATGCACTAGTGATAAGCTTAAATCAAATACATTTTGTTTCATTTTTGTATATAAATCAGGTATATCTGAAGTCAAACTGAACAGCCCCAGGTGAATGTTTAGTTATGACAGGTGATGTTAGCAGGATCAGAAATGTAGCAGTTTACTACATGAGGTAGGTGGGAGGATGAAGAGAGTGTGAAAGAAGGTGGATGGTGTTGAAGGAGGTAGAGAATAAGAGAGAGGTGTTGGAAGGAGTGACGTGAGATGTTAGCAAGTTGGTTGTCATGTTATAAAATGATGTTCCAGAGATGGTGCCGAAGAGATTTGTGTAAAATTTATGTTTGTATATTTCGTTATGTGCATGCATGTTTGTATGTCGTTATCTGCATGCATGTTTGTATGTCGTTATCTGCATGTATGTTTGTATGTCGTTATCTGCATGCATGTTTGTATGTCGTTATGTGCATACATGATTATATGTACTAGTGCGCTCAGACAGGTATGTAGGTAGATATGTAGGTAAGCAGGCAACCAGGCAGGTAGGCAGATATGCAGGTAGGTAGGTAGGCAGGCAGACAGGTGGGTAGTTAGATAGGTAGGTAGACAGGTAGGTTTGTACGCAGGAAGATATGTAGGTTGGTGTGTATGGTAGGTAGATAGGTAGGCAGACACGTACATGTATATGCAAGTAGGTAGATAGGCAGGTAGACAAGTAGGTGTGTATGCAGGTAGGTAGGTAGGTGTGTATGCGGATAAGTAGGTAGGTAGATAGATAGGCAGACATGTACATGTGTTTGCAAGTAGGTAGGCAGGTAAGTAGACAGGTAGGTGTGTATATAGGTAGATAAATAGTTAGGTAGGCAGAAAGGCAGGCAGGTAGGCAGGAAGGTAAGTAGACAGGTAGGTGTGTACGTAGATAGGTAGGAATGCAGGCATGTAGTTTGGTATATAGGTGAACATGGATTTATTATTGCTGTTTCACCAAATTGACATGCTTGATCGGATCTCTGAACACTTCTCTATTTGAAATTAGGGAACTAAAGCCCTAACCTGCTGTGACACGATCGTTCAACCAAAGATCGAAGTTTATTATTGTTATATCAGGGCGTGTTATCTTTTATCTTTGTGCGAAACTATGGTCTGTGGCTAAATTAGATTATAGCGCGTGCAACTATTGCGAAAGAATATCTATTGTTCTAGAGGTTGTTGTTGGGGATTGCTCTGTTTGAGTGTTTGTTGTATTGTCGAGTCGGATATTGTCTAGTTGACTTGAAACCCTGGGAAGAGCTGGAGAAGTCACGAGATGGACTGTGAAAATATCTCACTTGCAGTGCGCAAGAATTGTTTCTAATTAGATAGCCTTTATTTAATTTGTGTGTGACTTATGAATATTTTACTCCTGTGAACTGCTCGAGTCTGACAAAAAATAACAGAAATACTCTCTTAAAAGGCACAGATAGTTTGTAGAAATGATGCTCAACCGAAAAAAATAAGTGCAGCCGAGGTTTATGAATATAATATTCACCGAAATATGTGCGCTCCCTTGCTGATTTTTGTTGCTTGTCCATCACATTATGATGATGACCATTTGTGATATCCATTATTTAGTTAGAGTTATACCCTTGATTATGAGTGGATGGCATATAAGTCTATTTTGGCCGCATATGTCTTTGGACAGTTCGTGCATAGGATGGCCATTGTAAATGGTTTTTGGTCTACCCGTACCATTCTAGCTACTCTCCGCTGTTGAGCTGCTGCATTTCTCCCTGTTTCACAAGATGATGCGCTCTTTTGTGACTAGAGCGCCATGTAGATCTATTTTGTGCAAGTTCAGCCCATGCACCTTGGTCTATGGCACATAATTTCAGTGAGTTGATTAAAGAGTCCTAGTAGCGCTTCTTTTGGTGACCCCGAGAACGTTCTTCTACAATGTTCTTCTACAACTCATCATACACAAGTATCTTTAATATGCGATGACGTGACACACGTGACTGATGACTTCAAATCCATCAAAGCTGTGTCTGCATCAGAATAGTGTCAAATGATAAGGACACCAGATATGTCACAAACAATGCTTTCCGAATTTTCAGAAAACTGAAAGCTTTTAGCAGTAGTAGATGTAGTAGTAGTAGTAGTAGTAGTAGTAGTAGTAGTAGATGTAGAAGTAGATGTAGTAGTAGTAGTAGTAGTAGTAGTAGTAGTAGATGTAGAAGTAGATGTAGAAGTAGATGTAGTAGTAGATGTAGTAGTAGATGTAGTAGTAGTAGATGTAGTAGTAGATGTAGTAGTAGTAGTAGTAGTAGTAGTAGTAGATGTAGAAGTAGATGTAGAAGTAGATGTAGTAGTAGATGTAGTAGTAGATGTAGTAGTAGATGTAGTAGTAGATGTAGTAGTAGATGTAGTAGTAGATGTAGTAGTAGTAGATGTAGTAGTAGATGTAGTAGTAGATGTAGTAGTAGATGTAGTAGTAGATGTAGTAGTAGATGTAGTAGTAGATGTAGTAGTAGATGTAGTAGTAGTAGTAGTAGTAGTAGTAGATGGAGTAGTAGATGTAGTAGTAGTAGTAGTAGTAGTAGTAGTAGTAGTAGATGTAGAAGTAGATGTAGTAGTAGATGTAGTAGTAGATGTAGTAGTAGATGTAGTAGTAGATGTAGTAGTAGATGTAGTAGTAGATGTAGTAGTAGTAGATGTAGTAGTAGATGTAGTAGTAGATGTAGTAGTAGATGTAGTAGTAGATGTAGTAGTAGATGTAGTAGTATATGTAGTAGTAGATGTAGTAGTAGTAATAGTAGTAGTAGTAGTAGAAGTAGTAGTAGATGTAGTAGTAGATGTAGTAGTAGATGTAGTAGTAGATGTAGTAGTAGATGTAGTAGTAGTAGATGTAGTAGTAGTAATAGTAGATGTTGTAGTAGTAATAGTAGATGTAGTAGTAGATGTAGTAGTATTAGATGTAGTAGTAGTAATAGTAGATGTAGTAGTAGTAGATGTAGAAGTAGTAATAGTACATGTAGTATTAGATGTAGTAGTTGATGTAGTAGTAGATGTAGTAGTAGATGTAGTAGTAGATGTAGTAGTAGATGTAGTAGTAGATGTAGTAGTAGATGTAGTAGTAGTAGATGTAGTAGTAGATGTAGTAGTAGATGTAGTAGTAGATGTAGTAGATGTAGTAGTAGATGTAGTAGTAGATGTAGTAGTAGATGTAGTAGTAGATGTAGTAGTAGTAGATGTAGTAGATGTAGTAGTAGATGTAGTAGTAGATGCAGTAGTAGATGCAGTAGTAGTAGTAGTAGTAGATGTAGTAGTAGATGTAGTAGTAGATGTAGTAGTAGATGTAGTAGATGTAGTAGTAGATGTAGTAGTAGATGTAGTAGTAGATGTAGTAGTAGATGTAGTAGTAGATGTAGTAGTAGTAGATATAGTAGTAGTAGATATAGTAGTAGTAGATGTAGTAGTAGATGTAGTAGTAGATGTAGTAGTAGATGTAGTAGTAGATGTAGTAGTAGATGTAGTAGTAGTAGATGTAGTAGTAGTAGATGTAGTAGTAGTAGATATAGTAGTAGTAGATGTAGTAGTAGTAGATGTAGTAGTAGATATAGTAGTAGTAGATGTAGTAGTAGTAGATATAGTAGTATTAGATGTAGTAGTAGATGTAGTAGTAGTAGATGTAGTAGTAGATGTAGTAGTAGATGTAGTAGTAGATGTAGTAGTAGATGTAGTAGTAGTAATAGTAGATGTAGTAGTAGTAATAGTAGATGTAGTAGTAGTAATAGTAGATGTAGTAGTAGTAATAGTAGATGTAGTAGTAGATGTAGTAGTAGATGTAGTAGTAGATGTAGTAGTAGATGTAGTAGTAGATGTAGTAGTAGATGTAGTAGTAGATGTAGTAGTAGATGTAGTAGTAGTAATAGTAGATGTAGTAGTAGTAATAGTAGATGTAGTAGTAGTAATAGTAGATGTAGTAGTAGATGTAGTAGTAGTAATAGTAGATGTAGTAGTAGATGTAGTAGTAGATGTAGTAGTAGTAATAGTAGATGTAGTAGTAGATGTAGTAGTATTAATAGTAGATGTAGTAGTAGTAATAGTAGATGTAGTAGTAGTAATAGTAGATGTAATAGTAGTAATAGTAGATGTAGTAGTAGATGTAGTAGTAGATGTAGTAGTAGATGTAGTAGTAGATGTAGTAGTAGTAGATGTAGTAGATGTAGTAGTAGATGTAGTAGTAGATGTAGTAGTAGATGTAGTAGTCGTAGATGTAGTAGTAGTAGTAGTAGATGTAGTAGTAGATGTTGTAGTAGATGTAGTAGTAGATGCAGTAGATGTAGTAGTAGATGTAGTAGTAGATGTAGTAGTAGATGTAGTAGTAGATGTAGTAGTAGATGTAGTAGTAGATGTAGTAGTAGATGTAGTAGTAGATGTAGTAGTAGTAGATGGAGTAGTAGATGTAGTAGTAGATGTAGTAGATGTAGTAGATGTAGTAGTAGATGTAGTAGATGTAGTAGTAGATGTAGTAGTAGATGTAGTAGTAGATGTAGTAGTAGATGTAGTAGTAGATGTAGTAGTAGTAGATGGAGTAGTAGATGTAGTAGTAGATGTAGTAGTAGATGTAGTAGTAGATGTATTAGTAGATGTAGTAGTAGATGTAGTAGTAGATGTAGTAGTAGATGTAGTAGTAGTAGATGTAGTAGTAGTAGATGTAGTAGTAGATGTAGTAGTAGATGTAGTAGTAGATGTAGTAGATGTAGTAGTAGATGTAGTAGTAGATGTAGTAGTAGATGTAGTAGTAGATGTAGTAGTAGTAGATGTAGTAGATGTAGTAGTAGATGTAGTAGTAGATGCAGTAGTAGATGCAGTAGTAGTAGTAGTAGTAGATGTAGTAGTAGATGTAGTAGTAGATGTAGTAGTAGATGTAGTAGATGTAGTAGTAGATGTAGTAGTAGATGTAGTAGTAGATGTAGTAGTAGATGTAGTAGTAGATGTAGTAGTAGTAGATATAGTAGTAGTAGATATAGTAGTAGTAGATGTAGTAGTAGATGTAGTAGTAGATGTAGTAGTAGATGTAGTAGTAGATGTAGTAGTAGATGTAGTAGTAGTAGATGTAGTAGTAGTAGATGTAGTAGTAGTAGATATAGTAGTAGTAGATGTAGTAGTAGTAGATGTAGTAGTAGATATAGTAGTAGTAGATGTAGTAGTAGTAGATATAGTAGTATTAGATGTAGTAGTAGATGTAGTAGTAGATGTAGTAGTAGTAGATGTAGTAGTAGATGTAGTAGTAGATGTAGTAGTAGATGTAGTAGTAGATGTAGTAGTAGTAATAGTAGATGTAGTAGTAGTAATAGTAGATGTAGTAGTAGTAATAGTAGATGTAGTAGTAGTAATAGTAGATGTAGTAGTAGATGTAGTAGTAGATGTAGTAGTAGATGTAGTAGTAGATGTAGTAGTAGATGTAGTAGTAGATGTAGTAGTAGATGTAGTAGTAGATGTAGTAGTAGTAATAGTAGATGTAGTAGTAGTAATAGTAGATGTAGTAGTAGTAATAGTAGATGTAGTAGTAGATGTAGTAGTAGTAATAGTAGATGTAGTAGTAGATGTAGTAGTAGATGTAGTAGTAGTAATAGTAGATGTAGTAGTAGATGTAGTAGTATTAATAGTAGATGTAGTAGTAGTAATAGTAGATGTAGTAGTAGTAATAGTAGATGTAATAGTAGTAATAGTAGATGTAGTAGTAGATGTAGTAGTAGATGTAGTAGTAGATGTAGTAGTAGATGTAGTAGTAGTAGATGTAGTAGATGTAGTAGTAGATGTAGTAGTAGATGTAGTAGTAGATGTAGTAGTCGTAGATGTAGTAGTAGTAGTAGTAGATGTAGTAGTAGATGTTGTAGTAGATGTAGTAGTAGATGCAGTAGATGTAGTAGTAGATGTAGTAGTAGATGTAGTAGTAGATGTAGTAGTAGATGTAGTAGTAGATGTAGTAGTAGATGTAGTAGTAGATGTAGTAGTAGATGTAGTAGTAGTAGATGGAGTAGTAGATGTAGTAGTAGATGTAGTAGATGTAGTAGATGTAGTAGTAGATGTAGTAGATGTAGTAGTAGATGTAGTAGTAGATGTAGTAGTAGATGTAGTAGTAGATGTAGTAGTAGATGTAGTAGTAGTAGATGGAGTAGTAGATGTAGTAGTAGATGTAGTAGTAGATGTAGTAGTAGATGTATTAGTAGATGTAGTAGTAGATGTAGTAGTAGATGTAGTAGTAGATGTAGTAGTAGTAGATGTAGTAGTAGTAGATGTAGTAGTAGATGTAGTAGTAGTAGATGTAGTAGTAGATGTAGTAGTAGAGGTAGTAGTAGTAGATGTAGTAGTAGTAGATGTAGTAGTAGTAGATGTAGTAGTAGATGTAGTAGTAGTAGATGTAGTAGTAGATGTAGTAGAGGTAGTAGTAGTAGATGTAGTAGTAGATGTAGTAGTAGTAGATGTAGTAGTAGATGTAGTAGTAGATGTAGTAGTAGATGTAGTAGTAGATGTAGTAGTAGTAGATGGAGTAGTAGATGTAGTAGATCAGGTGAGAAATATTTGCCCATGCTCTTGAAAATAAGAATGACAAGATTACTTTTTTTCTGCTGGGTATACTAAAGAGTTGTCCGTAGAGGAAAGTTTGTACCGCCTATAGATGCTCAAATCTAGTTATATTTCTCTGGGTTATATCCTAAAGGTAAGGTCAAAGTAGCAGGAATTTTAAACTAGAGTCATAGCATACGCTTTCTCACAAGTACTAAGTTACCTAGTCTGTGGTTGACCAGCGACACAAGTGTTCAGTTACCTAGTCTGTGGCTGACCAGAGATATAAGTGTTCAGTTACCTAGTCTGTGGTTGACCCGAGACACAAGTGTTCAGTTACCTAGTCTGTTGTTGACCAGAGACACAAGTGTTCAGTTATCTAGTCTGTAGTGGACCAGAGACAGCTTGACTATCGTTACCTACCGTTCTCTCTTAGTAGCGAAAGAACCATTCCTCGACCTTCTCAGAGCATGACCACTGTTCCCTACTTTCTTGTAGCTGGGTGAACCATGAACCCTGGTTCCCTACTTTCTTGTAGGTGGGTGAACCATGAACCTTGGTTCCCTACTTTTTTGTAGGTGGGTGAACCATTAACCCTGGTTCCCTATGTTCTTGTAGCTGGGTGAACCATGAACCCTGATTCATCTCTTTCTTGTAGGTGGGTGAACCATGAACCCTGGTTCCCTACTTTCTTTTAGGTGGGTGAACCATGAACCCTGGTTCCATACTTTCTTAAAGGTGGGTGAACCATGAACCCGGGTTCCCTACTTTCTTGTAGCTGGGTGAACCATGCACCCTGGTTCCCTACTTTCTTGTAGGTGGGTGAACCATGAACCTTGGTTCCCTACTTTTTTGTAGGTGGGTGAACCATTAACCCTGGTTCCCTATGTTCTTGTAGCTGGGTGAACCATGAACCCTGATTCATTTCTTTCTTGTAGGTGGGTGAACCATGAACCCTGGTTCCCTACTTTCTTTTAGGTGGGTGAACCATGAACCCTGGTTCCATACTTTCTTGAAGGTGGGTGAACCATGAACCCGGGTTCCCTACTTTCTTGTAGGTGGGTGAACCATGAGTCCTTGTACCATACTCGCTGGTGGTCCTGTAATTGAGGGTCCTATAATTGAGGGTCCTATGATTGAGGGTCCTGTAATTGAGGATCTTGTAATTGAGGGTCGTGTAATTGAGAGTCCTATGATTGAAAGTTCTGTGATTGAGGGTCCTGTAATTGAGTGCCCTATTATTGAGGGTCCTGTTAATGAGGGTCATGTAATTGAGGGTCGTGTGCTTGAAGGTCCCTGTAATTGAGGGTTCTGTAATTGAGTTTCTATGATTGAGGTTCCTGTGATTGACGGTCCTATAATTGAGTACTGTGATTGAGGGTCCTACGATTGAGGGTCCTGTGATTAAGGGCATAATTCTATGTATTGGAGTGGTCACGACCACATACAATAAAACAAACAAGCCACACAAGATTGTTATATATAAACTATAATTCCAGTCAATGTGGTGGATGCTGACCACATCACCCTTAATGTATCGTTTGTCGCAGAATTTGCATCTGTATATTAATTCAATAGTCTGAATACGAAGTTATTATATCGATTATCTTGTGAATATTTAACTTAAAGAAGATACTGGCAGGGGACAATGACGAGACACAACAGACGAGTTTATCAAATGTCTTATGATACTGGCAGGGGCCAGTGACGAACAGACGAGTTTATCAACTGTCTTATGATACTGGCAGGGGACAATGACGAGACACGAACAGACGAGTTTATCAACTGTCTTATGATACTGGCAGGGGACAATGACGAGACACGAACAGACGAGTTTATCAACTGTCTTATGATACTGGCAGGGGCCAGTGACGAACAGACGAGTTTATCAACTGTCTTATGATACTGGCAGGGGCCAGTGGCGAACAGACGAGTTTATCAACTGTCTTATGATACTGGCAGGGGCCAGTGACGAACAGGTGAGTCTATCAACTGTCTTATGATACTGGCAGGGGCCAGTGACGAACAGGCGAGTCTATCAACTGTCTTATGATACTGGCAGGGGACAATGACGAGACACGAACAGACGAGTTTATCAACTGTCTTATGATACTGGCAGGGACCAGTGACGAACAGGCGAGTCTATCAACTGTCTTATGATACTGGCAGGGGACAATGACGAGACACGAACAGACGAGTTTATCAACTGTCTTATGATACTGGCAGGGGCCAGTGACGAACAGACGAGTTTATCAACTGTCTTGTGATACTGGCAGGGGCCAGTGACGAACAGATAAGTTTATCAACTGTCTTATGATACTGGCAGAGGCCAGTGACGAACAGGTGAGTCTATCAACTGTCTTATGATACTGGCAGAGGCCAGTGACGAACAGGTGAGTCTATCAACTGTCTTATGATACTGGCAGGAGCCAGTGAAGAACAGGTGAGTATATCAACTGTCTTATGATACTGGCAGGGGCCAGTGACGAACAGGCCATATTATCAACTGTCTTGTTATACTGGCAGGGGCCAGTAACGAACAGGCCATATTATCAACTGTCTTGTTATACTGGCAGGGGTCAATGACGAGACACGAACAGTCCAGTTTATCTACTGTCTTATGATTTATCTGTTCTGATTCTAGTAACCTAGAAATTTTAGTAAATCGAAACAATCAAGTTAGACACATGGAATCAATGTGTCCGCCGAGACATCGCCAATATTGTATCTAAGCTGTAAACTAGTAGCGCAGTGTAAGAATAATAAACTTGAAATCTCAGGATTATACTTCGTAATGTCAGAATGAGGTTACTAGTTATACATACAATCATGTCAGAGTTAGGTTACTAGTTATACATACAATCCTGTCAGAGTGAAGTTACTAGTTATACATACAATCATGGGAGAGTGAGGTTACTAGTTAAACATACAATCATGACAGAGTGAGGTTACTAGTTATACATACAATCATGGAAGGGTGAGGTTACTAGTTAGACATACAATTATGACAGAGTGAGGTTACTAGTTAGACATACAATCATGTCAGAGTGAGGTTACTAGTTAGACATACAATCATGTCAGAAAATGAGGTTACTAGTTATACATACAATCATGGGAGAGTGAGGTTACTAGTTAGACATAAAATCATGTCAGAGTGAGGTTACTAGTTAGACATACAATCATGTCAGAGTGAGGTTACTAGTTAGACATACAATCATGTCAGAGTGAGGTTACTAGTTAAACATACAATCATGGGAGAGTGAGGTTACTAGTTAAACATACAATAATGACAGAGTGAGGTTACTAGTTATACATACAATCATGGGAGGGCGAGGTTACTAGTTAGACATACAATTATGACAGAGTGAGGTTACTAGTTAAACATACAATCATGTCAGAGAGAGGTTACTAGTATACATACAATCATGTCAGAGTGAGATTACTAGTTATACATACAATCATGTCAGAGTGAGGTTACTAGTTATACATACAATCCTGTCAGAGTGAAGTTACTAGTTAAACATACAATCATGGGAGAGTGAGGTTACTAGTTAAACATACAATCATGACAGAGTGAGGTTACTAGTTATACATACAATCATGGAAGGGTGAAGTTACTAGTTAGACATACAATTATGACAGAGTGAGGTTACTAGTTAGACATACAATCATGTCAGAGTGAGGTTACTAGTTAGACATACAATCATGTCAGAGTGAGGTTACTAGTTAGACATACAATCATGGGAGAGTGAGGTTACTAGTTAGACATACAATCATGTCAGAATGAGGTTACTAGTTATACATACAATCATGGGAGAGTGAGGTTACTAGTTAGACATACAATCATGTCAGAATGAGGTTACTAGTTATACATACAATCATGGGAGAGTGAGGTTACTAGTTAGACATACAATCATGTCAGAATGAGGTTACTAGTTATACATACAATCATGGGAGAGTGAGGTTACTAGTTAGACATACAATCATTTCAGAATGAGGTTAATAGTTATACATACAATCATGGGAGAGTGAGGTTACTAGTTAGACATTCAATCATGACAGAGTGATGCCATTTTTTAGACATACAATTATGGCAGAATTATGTCATTAATTAGACATAAAGCACGGCCAATGTGAGCACAATATCTACACAATTATACAATCATGACCAGTGTGAATACACTATCTACACAATCATACAATCATACAATCATAACATTAGATAAAAAAAGAAGATAATATTTACCACTGTAAATAAGTTGAATAATAAGTTATCCTCCCTACTGCTTACAGTAATTATTGCAGTATATGATACGATAAACATGTCTCAAGTATAGTGGCTTTCATAAAACCATCCCAATTATAGTGGCTTCTATATTACATCCATCAAAATGAATTGACAAATAATTTGCCATAAATGCCTGTACACAGGAAACATTAACAAAGTATGAGAGGTTATCTGCGGTTCTGTACACCAGCAAATTTTGTTAGAAGTGATGCATCCATCAACGTTTTCAACTCAGAAAATTACCATAATAAAGAATACATCCGCTGTGAAACATGAATTCACACAACTATATTGTGATACATTTCAACTATTTTTGTTGTTGTCTTATTTACGCTGATACACATGCCATTATTAACCAAGAGATATTTATTGTTAGGACATTTACAGTCACAAAGTTTTCCGAGAAGTAAACAAAATAGATTTTCCCAAACTTTACGTGGGTAAATTTCACACGTGAAAAGTTCAGCTCACGTGCTTTTTTCCGCAACCGGAATTTGTGAGATGGCGTGTGAGTACGATTCTAAACTGGACAACGCAGGAGGCCTCACATTACACGTGCAGGGACAGACAAATATATACTCATACATAATGCAGGAACATATATTGAAGATGTGAAATTCGTTTCAGAATTCTGATTTATATACATCCAAGGTCATGCTTTGTTAAATCATTATTTCTATCAGCCTTCCATTATTTTACGTGAAAGCGTTGTGATATTACCAAATTGGATTTACGTCAGCGGTTGAAAGAAGCGTGACTCACTACAAGGGATAGAAATTAAATGTCCATCGTTGCGAAACTACTAATATAGATAGCTGTAACATACCAATAAATACAACATTTCACAATTCGTTCCTGAACAAATTTGTTCTGAATAAAACACATAAAAGTAAATGTAGGTCCCATAACAGAAGCCTACTGTCCAGGATGAAGGAGCTATTCATCTGTCTGTCCGTCAATTCGCTAAACCAATTTTTTTACCTTTCAGGTCAGAGATGGACGAGTTTTCTGGAGATGGCCCTCTTGTGCGCTAAGTATATTGTGGAGTTTGTCGTCTCTTTTATTTCGGTGGTCCATCGTTTTCACGGTCGTTTTCTGTCTTCAATATATCTGTGTAGCATAACCTGCTGTGGTATACTGTCTGATGGTAGTCTGTATATGTGTAGCATAACTTGCTGTGGTATGCTGTCTGATGGTAGTCTGTATATGTGTAGCATAACTTGCTGTGGTATGCTGTCTGATGGTAGTCTGTATATGTGTAGCATAACTTGCTGTGGTATGCTGTCTGATGGTAGTCTGTATATGTGTAGCATAGCTTGCTGTGGTATGCTGTCTGATGGTAGTCTGTATATGTGTAGCATAACTTGCTGTGGTATGCTGTCTGATGGTAGTCTGTATATGTGTAGCATAACTTGCTGTGGTATGCTGTCTGATGGTAGTCTGTATATGTGTAGCATAACTTGCTGTGGTATGCTGTCTGATGGTAGTCTGTATATGTGTAGCATAACTTGCTGTGGTATGCTGTCTGATGGTAGTCTGTATCGGTGTAGCATAGCTTGCTGTGGTATACTGTCTGATGGTAGTCTGTATCGGTGTAGCATAGCTTGCTGTGGTATGCTGTCTGATGGTAGTCTGTATCGGGTGTAGCATAGCTTGCTGTGGTATGCTGTCTGATGGTAGTCTGTATCTGTGTAGCATAGCTTGCTGTGGTATGCTGTCTGATGGTAGTCTGTATCTGTGTAGCATAGCTTGCTGTGGTATGCTGTCTGATGGTAGTCTGTATCTGTGTAGCATAGCTTGCTGTGGTATGCTGTCTGATGGTAGTCTGTATCTGTGTAGCATAGCTTGCTGTGGTATGCTGTCTGATGGTAGTCTGCTGATGTATGCAAACCATTTTATCTGTTGTCTCTTAATATATTCAAAGATTGGAGCTGTATCGGTTCTTTGTCTAATGTCCTCATTTCTCACTCTGTCTCTTAGCGATATTCCTAGGATTCTGAGTAAGTATGCCATTTCAGCTGATACATGTTCACGTTTATCTTGTGCTGTTGTTGTCCATGTTTGGCATTGGTATCACAGAGTTGGCATAATAATTGTTTTGAATTGCCTTGTTTTGGTGTTTAAATCTACATTTTTATTTCTGAAGATTGCGGTCATTTGCCCTTGGACTTGGTATGCTTTACTACATCTATTGTGTTGTCTTTACTGCTCTAGTCGTCGGTTATTATATTGCTTACTAGATATGTGAATTCTGTGACTTGTTTAAGTCTGTTATTATATTGCTTACTAGATATGTGAATTCTGTGACTTGTTTAAGTCTGTTGTTTCCTATATATGCTGGTGTTTCTTTCTGTTCTTCCTAACTTCATTTCTTCGTTTTTTTCTATGTTTATCTTCATGTTAAAGGTTTGGTATGTTTGATGTAATCTGTCTATTTGTATTTGTAGTTGCTCTTCTGATGATGCTAATAGTGCTTGATCGTCTGCAAATAGCAATTCGTTTAAGTTATCCCTGAAATTATTTTCTTCCGTTGTCTTTGCTAGATCTGTGTATGGTATGAACAGTAAAGGGGATAGTACACATCCCTGTCTCACTCCCGAGTAAATTTGAAAATTATCGAATGTACTTGTGCTCGTTCTTACTGCTCATTGACTAATGGCGTATATGCTCTGACATAGGCTTATCAGATGTTTGGGAACTCCAAATGTCTGTAGTGTTATCCATAGTTGTGCTCTATCCACTCGGTCAAAAGCTTTCTCTTAGTCCACGAAAGCCAAATATAAGTTTTAGTTACACAAAGAACAGAAATAAGAAATTGTCGTAGAATGTACAATTATACCTAACCTAGAAAATCTCCTACAGGTAACATGTACACAGGTAACATGTACACAGGTAACATGTACACAGGTAACATGTACACAGGTAACATGTACACAGTCAATGGAAAATAATTGTACACATTCGTTCTTTAAACCAAATTAAAACTGAAATTCAGGAGAACGTAATCTACTGTTGAAAGGTCGTGCCACTCTTGAAGAAACTTTAATCCCTAATTTAAAGTCGAAAGTCGTTTCAAAAGAAAGATTTCTATTTGATTTTTGTTTTGCGTTGGAATAAAAAGGCGCAAAACAAATCGTAAGGGATAATGTATTTATAGAAAATAACAGACGTTTATAGAGAATAACAGAAGTGTATAGAAAATAACAAACAATATTACAATCCACAATCTTCATGACATTCCGATCGCAAACATATGGAGAAAACAGGAAACTATATTACTTCACCGAATGATTGAAATAATCCTTGATCGTTTTATTTCTCTCCACTCGTTCTTAAACTTTTGCTGAAATGATTTAGTAAACAGACAGGAATATAGCAAATAAGCAGGAATGCAATAAACAGAATGCAATGTAGTAAACAGAATGGAATGTAGTAAACAGAATGGAATGTAGTAAACATAATGGAATTTAGTAAACAGACAAGAATTTAATGAACAGAATATAATGCACTGTACCATAGTTTACAGCTTGGTTACGATATTTGCACCTTTCGATCTGGCTCGCCAAAATTGAGCTTGGGGTTTTGATCTGATAAATCAACATGAACGTCAATAGTGCCGTTTTTACTCATACAACTCCGAAGCCATCTTGTTTTTACTCATATAACTCCGTAGCCATCTTGTAGGACCTACAACACGCCAGGAAGGTAACAGTGTCGCTACTCCTAGCTTCTCGTTAGGGCCTCAAATTCTTGTATGAAATTTTTCCACACCTTACCCCGTAACCCCTTATTCGTCTCTTATGACATGCATGGAAGGTAAACATTGTTGCTATTCTTTGTTTACCTTTCGGGTCCTGGCAACACATTTTAAAAATGTTTTATTTGAGCAATATAAAATAGGAAAATACACCAACCAAACTATAAAATAGTATACGTGTGTGTTCGTCCATCACATGATGATGATGTGTGTGTTCGTCCATCACATGATGATGATGTGTGTGTTTGTCCATCACATGATGATGATGACCATTTGTACACCCACTTTTGAAAACTCATTCGGACATGAAATGATCACTGTAGGCGGATTTTGCTCTATCCGTGACTTTCTAGCTACTCTCATCTGTAGCTAGAATACGTACGGTATGCTGTTGTTGTATGCTGTTGTCGTATATCAGGGCTATTCAACTATATTTACTCGGGGGCCAAAATGTAGAAAATGGGGATCATCACGGGCCAGATTTATAAAACAACACACATTGAATGATTTTATACATTTAGTTTAAAAAAACAACTTTATTTCACTGTTTTAGCAATGATCAGCGGGCCACTTACTAGGTCTCCGCGGGCAGCCAATTGAATAGCCCTGTGTATACTGTTGTTGTATTCTGTTGTTGTATTCTGTTGTTGTATGCTGTTGTTGTATGCTGTTGTTGTATACTGTTGTTGTATTCTGTTGCTGTATACTGTTGTAAACTATAGTAGCATACATAAACACCAACATATATATTGAAAACAACAGACTTAAACAAGTGACAGAATTCACGTACCTAGGAAACAATAGAACAACAGACGGCAAGAGCAGCACAGAAATACACAATAGATGTAGTAAAGCCTACCAAGCCTTACATCAAAGGAAACCAATCTTCAGAAACAAAAATGTAGATTTAAACACCAAAATAACACCATTC
Source organism: Meghimatium bilineatum (assembly GCA_034231615.1). Lineage (NCBI taxonomy): Eukaryota > Metazoa > Mollusca > Gastropoda > Stylommatophora > Philomycidae > Meghimatium > Meghimatium bilineatum. The sequence goes on along the minus strand of CM067321.1, from coordinate 77,913,339 downwards.
AAAACTATTATTATGCCACAGCTGTGTTACCAATGTCAAACATGGACAATGACAGTACAAGACAAACGTAAACTTGTAACAGATGAAATGGCATGCTTACGCAGAATCCTAGGAATATCGCTAAGAGACAGTGAGAAGTGACGTCATTAGACAAAGAACAGACACCAACTCAATCTTGGCATATTTTTGAGGAGATATTGAAGAGACAACAGATCAAATGGTTTGCACACATCAGCAGACTACCATCCGACAGCATACCACATCAAGATATGCTACACAGATACAGTAAAGGCAGACATAGAGGCCGACCACGAAAACGATAGACGACCGAAATAAAAGTCGATAAATTCCACAAAATACTCATCACACAAGAGAGCCGTCTCCAGAAAACTCTTCTACCCCTGACGCTGAAAGACAACAAAGGGTTTAGCGAATAGATATGTGATGTTTCCCTCCATTCTGTGTGTAATTTTTAAAAAGTGGTATGTCTTCCTTGGACCTCAAGAATGCACCGCTCGCGTGTTATGTGACATTTCAGTCATATTTCTGTCAATGTTCTCACACTATCCAGTCATATGTCAAATAAGGAATGCAGTTCATAATGTGTTATCCACATCAAATAAAAATGTGATATATTACAAACTTGATTGATTGAAACATCGGAAAACATTGTCTGAGTGATGTGTGAATCGAGCGCAGTGAAGATATCTTGATAAACGTTAATTCTTCTTCTTCTTCATCATTTATTCTCAAGCTCCCACTGGAGTTCAATTAATAATTTAATACCAATAAACGCGTTTTTTTTGTTATGGCATTCTGCGCATTTTTTGCTTGTGCGCTTTTGTTGAGGTTCTTAGCATTGTGCATATTCGTCGGCGCGAATTCGCCTTGCGCTATTTTGTGACGGAGCCAGTTTTTGCTAATGTTAACAATGTTGAATGTGTCTTTTCCGTGGATAATTTACATGTAATTTGTTTGTCTCTTTCAGTGAGTTCATTCTTGATAGTCGGTTCATGTCATTTCACCTCTTTATTCCACACTGACACACGTTTATAACCAGTGTGTATGCATGTCCAACATAGACATTAAATTAATAATCGATTCCGTAGTTACTGATAACAGGGTAAGTAATCGAGTAATCGATTCCGTAGTTGCTGGTAACCGGGTAAGTAATCGAGTAATCGATTCCGTAGTTGCTGGTAACTGGGTAAGTAATCGATTCCGTAGTTGCTGGTAACCGGGTAATCGAGTAATTGATTCCGTAGTTGCTGGTAACCGGGTAAGTAATCGATTCCGTAGTTGCTGGTAACCGGGTAATCGATTCCGTAGTTGCTGGTAACCGGGTAATCGAGTAATCGATTCCGTAGTTGCTGGTAACCGGGTAAGTAATCGATACCGTAGTTGCTGGTAACCGGGTAATCGAGTAATCGATTCCGTAGTTGCTGGTAACCGGGTAAGTAATAGATTCCGTAGTTACTGGTAACCGGGTAAGTAACCGGAAAAGACGACGCTAGACATCTGAGGTGTCAACAAATGTTTCCAAAAATTCATGTACCAGACTTTAAATACATCATTTCTGATTGATTTTGTCATGCTGTTTTCAAATATCCTAATGAAACTTCTCAATTTGCTCTGCTTTTCTTAGGATGAATTTAAATTTCAGCAATGCAAATTTCCTGTATACTTGTCTAATCTCTTTGGTAAACAGCTATTCTTTACACTTTAGAATTATACAAATTGTGATGAAAAAATTCAGTTAATTGATATTCCACCCTAAAATGTTAGAACAAATTAAAAATACAATATTTAAATTTCACATATAATATTTCTAAAAGGCATATTTGAACATTCTTGTAGTCAATCGTTGAGGTGTCTCTTGTCACAGTCCAACAGTAATCAGCAAGCATTGAAGGGCTCCAATTGCATTGATACCTTGTCTCCAGAGAATCAATGTCTTAGTGAAATCGTTGACCACGTTCATCAATGACACTCTGCAGTTTGACTTTTAAAAAATTCAAGTTAGAATCCAAAAATGGTTTTTTCTGCATTATATATATATATATACACATATATACATATACATATATACATATACATATACATATACATATACATATATATATATGGCAATTAAAGAAAACAAAAGCTGTATATATCTATATTTTTTACAAACTAGAGAAAATGAACATTTTCAAATATTATTTTCGTTTTCTGCATCCCACAATTAGTTACGATCAAATTTTTGTATTACTGGTATTATTTTCATGTTGACTAGTGCTATTTAAACATGCCCTTGGTGTACTGGTGTGGCATTTAATCCGTTCGTATTGTGCTAAACAGGTTGAGGGTTCAATTACCTCTCACGGCTTCTTATTTAAAAAAAATGTATTGTTTATGAGATCCTTTGCGATAGCTTGGTAAAGGTCAAGATGACATGAGTGACGAAACGTCGACATAGCACAGGGTTTTCTAGAAGTGCTCACACGTGGATGACCATAAACTATCAGACTGTGGTGCCTTACGCACTTGCTCAGCAGCGAAGGCGCCATCACTTGACATACTGAGAACAACCCCTGGTACTCTACTGGTCATTCTGTACCCCTCTGCTATAAAGCAGAACTATATATATACATACATGCCCTATGTTCTTTATCAGTTGGGTTCGATGAAGCTCGCTTGAGCTGACTGAGACTGTTGTTGATGACTTTAGTGTATCTGACTGAGACTGGTGCGTTCTAAGCGTGCAGAGAATTTCCTTACACACTAGACAAATACGTATTCAAATGTTGTTAATTACTAGAGGCACACGGGAAAATACAGATAGCACCCATTATTTTACATACGGTTTTATACAAAGACAACATACCACGCACGACGAGTGAAGGAGGGCACACTGCCTTTGATCGCGTGACAATAATTAATTACAACACCCATACCGGAAGGATGTGATAAAAAGTAATACAAAAATTGAAGTGATGGAAACGAAACAAATCAAATGGTGTATTGACAGAACACAACACAATTTCTATACTTGACAATCTATCTTGAATAGTTAGACTGCTATGTCATTGAAAAAAATCCTTTGCTAGAAACGACAATTCTACTATAATACTATTGTTCTATAAGAATAAGTGTTTGGCACTAAACAATAATATTGTTCTACAACAATAAGAGAAGGCACCAAACAATGATATTGTTCTACAACAATAAGAGAAGGCACCAAACAATAATATTGTTCTACAACAATAAGAGAAGGCACCAAACAATGATATTGTTCTACAACAATAAGAGAAGGCACCAAACAATGATATTGTTCTACAACAATAAGAGAAGGCACCAAACAATGATATTGTTCTACAACAATAAGAGAAGGCACCAAACAATAATATTGTTCTACAACAATAAGAGAAGGCACCAAACAATAATATTGTTCTACAACAATAAGAGAAGGCACCAAACAATAATATTGTTCTACAACAATAAGAGAAGGCACCAAACAATAATATTGTTCTACAACAATAAGAGAAGGCACCACACAATAATATTGTTCTACAACAATAAGAGAAGGCACCAAACAACAATTACGTTTCTACGTTAATAAGGGACAGTACCAAACAACAATATGTTTCTGCAAGAATAAGAGATGACATCAAACAACGATTCTCTATCTACAAAAATAAGAGAAAAAATCAAACAAAAATTATGTTTCTACAACAATAAGCGATAACATCAAACAGAAACCATGTATCTACAACAATGACACCACACAACAATTATGTTTCTACAACAATAAGGGATGACACCAAGCAACAATTATGTTTCTGCACGAGTTGAGACAGAAAATGCTGCATTATGTTATTCTGTGTACACAAATTACGTCATTACTTCTTTGGCAATTGTGAAGCCAAACCTGCCCCCCCCCACTGTCAACAACATGTCAAGAGACCCCGACTGCATAATTATGTTAAACCCCTTTCCCCCGTTTAAGATTCCCTCCCCCCGAAAAACATGCAAGTATGCCTAGTGTTTAACATGACGTTACCTAAGACGAGAACAATGAGTTGTTCCCTGTGCAAACAGTTCGAGCTGAAGGAAAATAGACGGACGAAGTCAAATATATTTGTAAACATTTCAGTCGAATATATCAGCAGATAATCGAGTCCAATATATCAACAAACAATCGAGTCGAATATATCTGCAGACAATGAAGTCAAATGTGAATGTAAAAATGTACACACACACTATTGTATGATTGCCTCCCAACGAACAATAGAAAATACTCTGCTTGTTGCGTGTCTAGACGACACCGTGCATGCTAGGTCACCAAACAGAGAGCATCATCGCAACCAAATATAGCAACAATCAACAGAATCGATACCATCAAATACATTCAAACATGTAACCAATAGAAACACTGTACGGAATTAATGCTATATTTACACACACACACACACACTCTAACGGGAGTAACGGCAGTAAAACTGCGCGCCAATATACAATCAATCGATCTATCGATCTGCACGTTTAGCTCTCAACGATGCTTGCCTTCAATCAATATAAGACTTTGGCTTCTATTCATGTGAAAACAATTGATCGCGGACTTTCATCTGTCTGGTCTGGATGCTAACTCCGTCGATGTCTATTCGTAAACTGTTGTTTTTATCTGTCATTGTCTCAATGTTTTGTGTTTATTCTGTGCATTGCTAGCTTTCAGTAAGCGCGCTTCGTTATAAACATTAGCGAACTATAGCGTAGGCGGATTTCCTTAGTGTGTGTTTGAACCTGTACCGGTGGAGTTATGACAGACATCCTGCGGTTTAGTGACAAAATAATTCTGTTTCTATAGCAAATTCCTTTCACACGGAACATCTGAGCGAACTAATTCATCTGTAACAGAACGTGGCCAATCATGCGTTAAAGCTCATGTTTCATGTCAAACAACACGATAATGGAAATGATAGGGCTGGGGTAATATGAGGCAAATGTAAACATATGAACAGCAATAGATGCAAGTGTTTGCAGTGGAACACATCGACAGACAATGTCTGTGTTAGCAGTGAGACACAGCGATAAACAATATCTGCATTAGGAGTGAGACACAGCGACAGACAATGTATGCGTTAGGGCTCATCTGTACTATCTTGAGGACTTGTCAATAAAATGGCGCAGGATAACACTGGCGTGTTATTTTTGATTGATAATAATGGAAATCTGGAAGAGGAGGTGAGCACCACCGATCCAATAAAATGTTCCCAGTATAGCATAATATGGGTCGTGTTCTTTCTTGCTGATATCTTCAATGTGGCACACACTTGCCATCCGACGAATTATTGACTTTATTCTTTTTTATTTTTCTCATATTATTATTACTGTTATCATTACTATTATTAATATTATTATTATTACTACTATCATTACTATTATAATTACTATTAGTATTACTATTACCAATACTATTATTAATATTATTATAATTACTATTATCATTGTTATTTTAATTGTTATTATTATCACCACTATTATATTCAGTATTATCATTACTAGTATCAGTACTTTTATCATCACTACTGCAATTACTATTATAATTACCATTATTATTACTATTATAATTATAATTATTATCATTACTACTAATACTATTACTATTATTGCTATTATCATGACTATTACGGTTATTATTATTGTTGTTATTATTATTATTATTATCATTGTTGTTGTTTTTATTATTAGTCGTATTCAAGAATCATGTACACTCAATAAAAGAATCATGTGAAGTCAATAAAAGAATCATGTGAACTCAATAATAGAATCATGTGAACTCAAAATAAGAATCATGTGAACTCAATAATAGAATCATGTGAATTCAATAACCGAATCGTAAATAAGCTATATACATCTAACTCACAATAAATACTCCTCCCAATCCCCTAGCTTAGAAAGGTATATTATAATATTGAAGACACAACTATATTTGGAAATTAACACAACATTGCTTGTTCGGATAGAATTATATCAGCAATAGTGGTTTCTGTCCGGACAGATACATGACGTGTGTTCACGTCTGTTCGGATAGAATTATATCAGCAGTAGTGGTTTCTGTCCGGACAGATACATGACGTGTGTTCAGTCTGTTCGGATAGAATTATATCAGCAATAGTGGTTTCTGTCCGGACAGATACATGGCGTGTGTTCACGTATGTTCGGATAGAATAATATCAGCAATAGTGATTTCTGTCCGGACAGATACATGACGTGTGTTCAGTCTGTTCGGATAGAATTATATCAGCAATAGTGGTTTCTGTCCGGACAGATACATGACATGTGTTCACGATCTTCAGCAAGGTTGTAAGTTTAAAAAAAACCATTATTCTATTCATTCATTGAAAGAGAACGGTGACATTAATCAGGTTAGAACGTATGTGAGCTATGTTATGTTAGTACATGTGTGTATGTGAGCTTATGTTATGTTAGTACATGTGTGTATGTGAGCTTATGTTATGTTAGTACATGTGTGTATGTGAGCTTATGTTATGTTAGTGCATGTGTGTATGTGAGCTTATGTTATGTTAGTACATGTGTGTATGTGAGCTTATGTTATGTTAGTACATGTGTGTATGTGAGCTTATGTTATGTTAGTGCATGTGTGTATGTGAGCTTATGTTATGTTAGTACATGTGTGTATGTGAGCTTATGTTATGTTAGTACATGCGTGTATGTGAGCTTATGTTATGTTAGTACATGTGTGTATGTGAGCTTATGTTATGTTAGTACATGTGTGAATGTGAGCTTATGTTATGTTAGTACATGTGTGTATGTGAGCTTATGTTATGTTAGTACATGTGTGAATGTGAGCTATGTTATGTTAGTACATGTGTGTATGTGAGCTTATGTTATGTTAGTACATGTGTGTATGTGAGCTTATGTTATGTTAGTACATGCGTGTATGTGAGCTTATGTTATGTTAGTACATGCGTGTATGTGAGCTTATGTTATGTTAGTACATGTGTGAATGTGAGCTTATGTTATGTTAGTACATGTGTGTATGTGAGCTTATGTTATGTTAGTACATGTGTGTATGTGAGCTTATGTTATGTTAGTACATGTGTGTATGTGAGCTTATGTTATGTTAGTACATGCGTGTATGTGAGCTTATGTTATGTTAGTACATGCGTGTATGTGAGCTTATGTTATGTTAGTACATGTGTGTATGTGAGCTTATGTTATGTTAGTACATGCGTGTATGTGAGCTTATGTTATGTTAGTATATGTGTGTATGTGAGCTTATGTTATGTTAGTACATGTGTGTATGTGAGCTTATGTTATGTTAGTACATGTGTGTATGTGAGCTTATGTTATGTTAGTACATGCGTGTATGTGAGCGTATGTTATGTTAGTACATGCGTGTATGTGAGCTTATGTTATGTTAGTACATGTGTGTATGTGAGCTTATGTTATGTTATTACATGTGTGTATGTGAGCTTATGTTATGTTAGTACATGTGTGTATGTGAGCTTATGTTATGTTAGTACATGTGTGTATGTGAGCTTATGTTATGTTAGTACATGCGTGTATGTGAGCTTATGTTATGTTAGTACATGTGTGTATGTGAGCTTATGTTATGTTAGTACATGTGTGTATGTGAGCTTATGTTATGTTAGTACATGTGTGTATGTGAGCTTATGTTATGTTAGTACATGTGTGTATGTGAGCTTATGTTATGTTAGTACATGCGTGTATGTGAGCTTATGTTATGTTAGTACATGTGTGTATGTGAGCTTATGTTATGTTAATAGTTCATTTACACCAGTATAAATCACTGCAATAAATAATTTTCTTTCCAGGTAATATGACACACACACGTATATATATATATATATATCGCTAGTTGGTTTCATTTGTGTCATCTGGTAAATTGATCTATGTCAAATGTTCTCAGTTGGAAGAAGAACATTATTATGTATCTATAGCAGCCAGAGCGTTGATATTGTGCACAATTGTTGTACGACTTCGTCTTGCATGTCGCTAGAATACTAAATTATAATGTTTGAATATGTGAGCTAAGAATTTCTAGTGAGGAAACTAATCTGGTGTCCGTGTGCTGTGGCATTCACACAAGCTGCTACGAGATTTGAATAGCCAGTCAATAAGTGACAGTCAGACACGACAAGTTAAGACATGCACAGGCTGGGGATACTACGCCATCTACTGCGACTATAGTCATAACTCTTGTTGTTGTTGTTCGTCCATCACATGATGATGATGATGACGTTTGTTACATCCACTTTTAAAATTCAGTCATAATACTACATCGACACACACACACACACACAGACACACACACACACACACACACACACACACACACCCAGAGTAACTCAATGAGCATGACCCGCAATGTGTAGGCAGGTACACCAGGATTACGCACTTGGCGCTGAGTAGATGGGAACCATTCACAGAAGGATCTTCATTTCGGCATCAGGACGGATGGCTTTAAGGGCAATGAGACAACAGATTTGCTGGCGAGATCTGTCAGCGGTTGAACAATAAATCGAGGAGACATCAGAAACACTCTTCCATAGTTTGGTTGAAGGACTTTCGCAGTCAGCGATCAGTAGTCTATCTATCTATCTATCTATACGCTGTATCCATTGTCTGTCTTGTGGCGTCAGGGGTAGAAGCGTTCTCTGGAAATGGCCTTCTTGTGCTGTTTGCAAGCTTGTTTTGTGGCTTCTTTGATTTCTGTGATCCATCTTTTACATAGTCTGCCTCTGGTTTTATAGCCATTATGTCTATGTGTCATGGCCAACTGTGGCATGCTGTCTATTGGTAGTCTGGAGATGTGTGAGAACCACTTGATCTGTTGTCTTTTGATGTGTTCCAATACTGGTATTGTTTTGGTTATCTGTCTAATGTTATAGTTTCTAATTCTATCTCTTAATGACACTCCAAGTGTTCTTCGTAGACATGTCATTTCTGCTGTCACAATTTTTCTTTTGTTTTATAGGGTTCATTCTTCGTCTTTTGCGTTCAACATCTGCGATCAGGCTAGATTACTAGGCATGTTGTCAGACCAACGTCCAGTGCCCTTCCCATGTCAGAACGGCTACCCCATATCTTTTGCCTCAAATCTGTATCCTCAGGCAAGAGCTTTAACTTTTATTTCAAGGCTATAAATGTCCCTTTGGTTGCACAATTTCCCTTTTTTTTATATACAAAACGATCTGAAACGTCTATGATATTTATCTACCCATCAATTTAATTGGTGTTCACCTTGACCTTCAACCTGATCGTGTTGTTACAATATGTACCCGTGTATCAAGTTTGGTGTGTTACATAATCATTCATCAGTTTTCCGTTAGAAAAATGTCAGATTAATATTCAAGATCACTGGAAGTTTCAATATAGCACGTGCATGTGAATTCTAAAAACACATAGAAGTGAAGGCGGTGGTTTCGTGATACACGATTAGCACGGGACCTAAGTTACAATCATACCCAAAGCTCTGAATCACTGAACCAGATCTGATGGCGTGATAACGTTTTGTGCAGCCTCCTTGGAAGTGCACGGTCCATGTAATGCGCTACTTTTGTGGCTAGGGCAATAGAGAACTGCATTTCTGGGGAATTTACAAATAACAAATCAGCAACATCAAAGTGAATGAAGCATTTTGCGGACAAAAGCTGAGATTAAAATCATAATTGTGATCCTCAATAAAATGTGACCGATGTATTTGAAAACACAAATATCCAGAATTATTTCATCAATGAAGCGTGACATTCATCAAATATTTCTTTTGCCATAACTTGTTTCATCGATTCTCTATCTCTCAGTTTTCTCTTCTCTTACATAACTTGTTTCATCGATTCTCTATCTCAAATCAGTTTTCTCTTCTCTTACATAACTTGTTTCATCGATCCTCTATCTCTCAGTTTTCTCTTCTCTTACATAACTTGTTTCATCGATTCTCTATCTCTCAGTTTTCTCTTCTCTTACATAACTTGTTTCATCGATTCTCTATCTCAAATCAGTTTTCTCTTCTCTTACATAACTTGTTTCATCGATTCTCTATCTCTCAGTTTTCTCTTCTCTTACATAACTTGTTTCATCGATTCTCTATCTCTCAGTTTTCTCTTCTCTTACATAACTTGTTTCATCGATTCTCTATCTCAAATCAGTTTTCTCTTCTCTTACATAACTTGTTTCATCGATTCTCTCTCTCAATTTTCTCTTCTCTTACATAACTTGTTTCATCGATTCTCTATCTCAGATTTTCCTTCTCTTACACAACATTGCTCTCCTAACGTTCCCTCAATGTATGCATATCTTCCCCGCTGCCATGATTCTCCACTCACTACTTCACCTAATATCTGTGAAATGTTTATGCTACATTTTCCTGTAACTCTGACATACAATACTATTCTTTCTAATTATTGTGATGCTGCATATCCGATATATTTCATGTCTCACATACATTTTCTTATTTATTCCAAATCTTCCTTCAATATCCACGTCTATAAGAATCATGTTTCTACTGTGTCGAGGTGAACAGAATCATGTTTCTACTGTGTCGAGGTGTACATAATCATGTTTCTACTGTGTCGAGGACAGAATCTGCTCTCACGTGGACACATGTTTAGCAGATTTACCAAGAACTTAAAATTATCTCCTCGTGGTTCACTTTAATAAACATAAGTACTGTAGCCGGTACTGTGTTCCTGGTCAACACTTTAGGCATGTGGAGGCTGCAGATAGAATGAGAATTGACTGTACAAAGACAAAGAATATCTCCGGCACCTCTGCGTCAAAACATGCAACGGCAATGGCAACATAAAGCGATGAAAGATATTATGAATGTCAGCCGAAATGCAGGTGCAGTAGGGACGGCCATGTCGATGTTTCTAGTTATCGTTACGATATGTCGATGTTGCTAGTTATCGTTACGATATGTCGATGCTTGTAGCACACGTGGAATCTGGAGGAAGCAACACGAGTTAGAGGGCAGAGCTGCATGTGGAAAGCGATAGAGTAGCAACGAAGTTAAAATTGTTCACCACGAGATTGGTCGACGGACGTGTTGTTTATGTTAGAGATTGGTCGACGGACGTGTTGTTTATGTTAGAGATTGGTCGACGGACGTGTTGTTTATGTTAGAGATTGGTCGACGGACGTGTTGTTTATGTTAGAGATTGGTCGACGGACGTGTTGTTTATGTTAGAGATTGGTCGACGGACGTGTTGTTTATGTTAAAGATTGGTATACGGACGTGTTGTTTATGTTAGAGAGCAGAAAGAAGGCCACATGTCCCACCACAATTGATCCCATTGAATGTAGGAGTCGGGGCTCAGATATTGAATACGCCAACTTGAACATGTACATTTGGGTATGGGGAAACGCTTTGAATACAACTCATTGCACAAGGGGAAATCTTTCAATACAACTCATCATTGCACAAGGGAAAAGCTTTCAATACAACTCGTCATTGCACAAGGAAAAAGCATTCAAGAAATGTTGGATAGCATAAGTTGTTCAAATTTCTGATTGAAGCAGTGTTAAGACTCAGACTATGGACGCCGTGGGCAACGTAGACAGAAGCAAGTATTTGGTGGTAGCTGTGCTGGAATATGCACTGGTAATTCTGACTCTTAGCCAAACTCAGATCGAAAGACTGGATAGAATCCAGAATGCAGCAATGCATATCATACCTAGATGCACAAGAAACACATCGACAAGAGCTATGCGATACCTACGTGACTGTCCAACAGCTGAGCACAGATTACAGTATTGCCGTGCACGTGCGTACCTTCAAATACATACATATAAGAAGCAGCTATTGCATTCAGAAATACAGGAAGTTAAAGGTAGCAGACCCAAGAGAGGGAGAACGTGGATGTGACGTGCTGAGGATGTCATACAAAGTGTGTGCAGAATGCAAGATGTGAAAGCAGGTGCGGAATGGTTAAGTCTACCCACAGATTTCGAAACTTGTTTGAGAGTAGTAATATCACTTAGCAGGGAATGCAGAGAATGGTGTCTCACTGCTGTGGAGAAAGAAGTGTAGGCTTTGGTCAGTGAGAATACCAAAGAAGGAGATTTTATTATATAAACTGATGGATCTGTGGTTAGACATGTTCACAGTGCTTGAACCTTCACAGCTCAGTGTCAGTGCGCAGGTAAAACGATCAGGAAAGAGAGTTGCGGGGTCCTTTGATGTTACTTCGAGTAGCATGGCCATAGAGATTATGGCGGTGACCAGGACAGTTGAGTGGGTAGGCACACAGAAGGTAGCGCAGGTCTGCATCTTGAGTGACTCTATGAGTATGATTAGAAAGATACAAGTGGGTCTCGTTCGCGAACCGTGTATTGAGGCCTTCAGAAGGGCGAGGCTGAAAGTGGTTACATTTATTTTCGTGCCGGGACATGTGTGTGTTCGATGCAATGAAAGAGCTGATCAACTGGCGCCATGCACAATTGTGGCACAGGGCGATGGGGCAATGGATCGAGCTGACATTTCGAACCCCTTAAGAGATATAGTACGCGAGAGTGAGACTAATGTGGATGATGATTTCAATGTCCAGGATTCAAGATCAGGGTTTAAAATGCATTATTGCTGGAAGTGACATTTTGGAGGATGCAGAAGAATGATGATCAACCAGCATAGGACCGGTACTGTCAGCAGAAATGTAATCGCGGATACACTCAGGGAAAGATCGGAGTAACTATGGACATGTCCAGTTTGCAGTGGTGATGATCCGACGACTAACTAACTATCCAAGGGAAATAATCAAAATAAGGAGGCACGCGTTCCAAACAAGAACCTATCCTTGAAAAACGAACTAACGCAGACGTCCGAAGAAACCCAAACAGAAAAAGACTGTCTCTCATAACTATAAAAAACACAATGATTAAGAAGGATTAATCATGGGGGGGGGGGATCCCATGACTGGAACATCCCGTTCCGTGGAAGAGAAAATAGGCAGATCAAGACTACGATGGACACAAGATATCGAAGACGTTCTGAACATGACACTGGAAGAAGATGGGCAACTCGAGAGGCTTACAGAGTGGCAGTGAAGACAACGTTCTGAAAAGAACCCATCATTTAGAACGAGTTTGCCCAAAGTTCATAAATCACAATTAATAATCGCACAGGAAATATTCATTTTCTTAGAAATATGTCTTATCATTTGTTTGTTATCTGTCTGCTTGCTTGTTTGTTATCTGTCTGCTTGCTGGTTTGTTATCTGTCTGCTTGCTTGTTTGTTATCTGTCTGCTTGCTTGTTTGTTATCTGTCTGCTTGCTTGTTTGTTATCTGTCTGCTTGCTTGTTTGTTATCTGTCTGCTTGCTTGTTTGTTATCTGTCTGCTTGCTTGTTTGTTATCTGTCTGCTTGCTTAGTATTGTATTTTTAATGCATGTATACGACTATCCAATTCTAATTTTCCCCGTGAGTGCTAACTTTTCTATGATTGTTAGAATGACTTAGATGAAAAAAGAAATAATTTAATTTGGTGATATGATACATCGATACTTGAACATCAAAGTTTTGTGTTTGAACTAGCCAATCCTTTCGTAGAGCTGCGAATCTTTGAAAATCAATAATCGATAGTCGATGTGATATACAAACCCACCTTCCTACAGAGAAGCAAAAACAATAATCTGTAACACATTCACGTCAAAATGGAAGATACAAATGGAAGATACAAATGGAAGATACAAATGGAAGTGGAAGACAAACTAAATACTATACATCACCAGTAAAATTATCAACAGACCAGACTATTTCTCCTTAGAATAAGCCAGACTGTTGAATCATCTTTACTAACTGGAAATCTCATACACAGATTAATGTTCGCGTGGACTCGGAATTCAAATCCCCGAACACATAACACATTCCCAACATACGAAAATCAGACATGTCAGAAGATACATATTTGAGACAAAAACTATGGGGCATCCGCTCTGACCTGGAGAAGACAGGGGCTTCGCCTTGATAATAGACCTGACAATCAAACATGACCGCAGATGTTGAACACAGAAGAAGAGGATGTGGGGAGAAACACATCTTTTTGAAGATAAATTAGAAGAATACAGCAATAGCAATGAAACCAGGAACATAAGTAAAGATAAGAGAATATTGGTTGATTGAGCCGGAATATGTGTATGATTGACAATATGATTGAGCCATGATATCATTTCAACAAGAGGTGGTAAAACTTCTTATTGTGTGCAGAATGTTCAGAGCAAATGTTGGTTGTGACAGTAAGTTACTTACAGAACTAATGTTGGTTGTGACAGTAAGTTACTTGCAGAACTAATGTTGGTTGTGACAGTAAGTTACTTACAGAACTAATGTTGGTTGTGACAGTAAGTTACTTGCAGAACTAATGTTGGTTGTGACAGTAAGTTACTTACAGAACTAATGTTGGTTGGTTGTGACAGTAAGTTACTTGCAGAACTAATGTTGGTTGTGACAGTAAGTTACTTACAGAACTAATGTTGGTTGGTTGTGACAGTAAGTTACTTGCAGAACTAATGTTGGTTGTGACAGTAAGTTACTTGCAGAACTAATGTTGGTTGGTTGTGACAGTAAGTTACTTACTGAACTAATGTTGGTTGTGACAGTAAGTTACTTGCAGAACTAATGTTGGTTGGTTGTGACAGTAAGTTACTTACTGAACTAATGTTGGTTGTGACAGTAAGTTACTTACAGAACTAATGTTGGTTGTGACAGTAAGTTACTTGCAGAACTAATGTTGATTGGTTGTGAGAATAAATTATCTACAGAACTAATGTTGGTTGTGGGAGTCAGCCATGATTTTGTTTACTGTGACGACCCCGTGGAAGCAAACAATTTGATGATATTGTTGGAACAGTCCTATAATGTAGGTCATAGAATATATATATATACTGTTCATAACAAAGAAACGCAACTATTCTGGAGGTACTTTGACTAAAGATTATCGTTGATTGGACATCTTTCCACCTATCGACTGTGATCACGTGGTCATTAACTTATCGTGATTATCTGAATTGTACTCACCTCATGATTCGTGAGGTCATGAAAGAAATCATGGTCATAAACACATTTTTGGCAATAACTCGTGGTGACAGGTTCATGAGAATCTCGTGAACCTTACTGAACACAAAACTTTCCGACCATATTATTTAATTCATATAAAAGATTGGCGGTCCTGGAATAAATTCAGTTGAAAATTCAATGTATTGTATGTCTAATCTCACTACAGAATACCGATACATCATCACTGCACTCTACAGACTGGACTATCACAAAGTGCAGTGGCCAGACAATTTAATGTGGTTAGATGCACCATTAGTCGCATTTGGAGTGGATTTCAATAAACTCGCCCAATTGCAGACCGGCCAGGCAGTGGAAGACCGCTTTATACGGCTGCGTCACCTCAGGAATAGATTTGCATCCTCCACAGTCTAGTCAATGCCAGCAGTTCGTAGAATTTCAGATCAAACGGTCAGGAACTGACTGCACGACGCTGGTCTTTGGGCTAGAAAACCCTACAGATGTCCTGTTCTCGCGGACCGGCATCGCCAGAACCGACTGCAGTGGGCGAACCAGTATCGTCAATAGGACTATTGGGAATGACTGGAGACGGGTTTGGTTTAGCTAAATTTTCTTCACGCTAAGGTTTGGTTTAGCTAAATTTTCTTCACGCTAAGGTTTGGTTTAGCTAAATTTTCTTCACGCTAAGGTTGAAATATGAATTCCGTAAAATAAAATTTTGGTACACGTTTGAAATAATACTGCGTTTCTTGTTATTGTTTTTTTTTTAAACAGTATAATTTAAACGGGGATTTCCATAGTGTACATATATCTGACTATTTGTGTGTTATTTGGTGCGTTGATTTCATTACTTTTTAAGCATGGTTCTTTCTGCTTTTCATTTTATACACCTTTGTACACATTGTGTATATGTGTATAGTTTCTGGTGTTCGCACGCCAGAGTGTATGTGTGTATGGTTGTTGGTGGTCGCACGTCAGAGTGTATGTGTGTATGGTTGTTGGTGTTAAATCACGAATGCCCATTTCTTAGTGGAGATTTCGGTTTGTGAAAACTATTGAAGAGTTTGGCGTTTCTTATTATTTTTTTGGAGGGTGGGTGGGGGGCAGTGTTGTTGGATGGATTGAATATATTTGTGTGTTAGGACATAGACTGTATTGGTTGTAAATTAAAATATTAGGGTTAGGGTTAGCATTAGTAATCGTTACAGAATGAACTATTAGGGTTAGAGACTAAACTGCTTGATTAGGGCTAGGATGACACTAGATTACACACACACCCACACATTCACATCCACCCCCAGAAACACCAACCCGCACACACACACATACACACACGCACACACGCACTAGCACACGCACACGCACGTACGCAAGTCCCGCACACATCATATTTTGAGAACCCCCTTTCTTTGTTGTACACTAATCGCAACTCTGTGACCATCTACAAACAACTGATCGGTATCAGATGATCAATTATGATTAGATATCCAATCATATTGGCGACAGATTGGTAGGTCAGACTAGCATGATTTGTTACCTAATCCATCAACACGCTCGTTTTGGTATTGTGTATATTTGACATCAATGACGAAGCAAGGTTTTATTCACCACTTTGTTTCCGCTCGTTGAGCTTTCCCTTTATTCTAATCATTTGTCTAAACCAATCAATTGTTATGTGAGTCTGCGCAGCGTCGCTGTAACCTACGCACGTCCCTGATTCTATCGTAACACCTAATAATTATTTCTGCAACCAGCATCATGTGGTTTATATTGGGACATATCACAATTGTTCAAGTTACACGCTCTGCCGCTCGTACCATCTCCATTGATTCTTGATTACAAATTCACGACATGGCACATTCCCATGAGCGCTCCGCTCTCTGTTCCAGCAGGTATCCAAGAATATGCAGACTCAGTCCCATTCAGATGTGTATTACGTGATCTTGGGATATCTCCAGATAGGACACGCTGTCTCCCCTCACCCGTGGACATCCCTATGGCTGTCATTCATTGTATGTTCATGTGATCGCCTCCACCATCGCCATCTTCTTCCTGTAGTAGAACAATGGCCGCCCTCATTAGGTCGGCATATAACATTCTAGAAGACATGTTCTCAGAACTAATTATGCCTTCATTCGTTCCTTTTCTTGATTATCATCGTGTTTTCCGTTGGTCACTAACAAAAATAGCAAAGGCAACTCCAAATATATAAATAGTATATATAAAGTGACATATTCTTTCCAGAACGTTGTCTTCGTCGTGGATACTCTGAACGTCTCTCTTTTTCGGGCAAGCAGGCCTGCATTGGCCAGAGACATCTGCATACATTCTTTGATGTCGCTGGTCCATCGTCTTCTTGGTCTTCCTCTTCTTCTGTTTCCTGGCACTCAACCCTCTAAAATCAGCTTTTCGATCCAATTATTTCGATTTAAGGGTCCAAAATACAGTAGCTTCCTTATAATGGTATTTAGAAGCCAGCCCCTCATTTAGTTTCAGCAATGTCAAAATTTCAATGTTCTTCTTTTTCTCTGTCCATGATATTCGTAGGATCTTTCTCTAGCACTTAATTTTCAATGAAATTATTCTCTTGGGTATTGCCATTTCCTCCCGAAAGATATGGCAACTTACGGGAGTAATGTACC
This sequence comes from Meghimatium bilineatum, assembly GCA_034231615.1. Lineage (NCBI taxonomy): Eukaryota > Metazoa > Mollusca > Gastropoda > Stylommatophora > Philomycidae > Meghimatium > Meghimatium bilineatum. The sequence continues at coordinate 77,895,660 of CM067321.1, read as the reverse complement.
TAGAAATTCAGAATATAAATAGTGACCAACCGAAATTATTACAATAATCAACAACGTTATGAATGAAGGCCTAATTAATTCTGTGAAAGGTCTTTAGTGGAGACAGCCATGTTGCATGTGACAAAATGCTGACATCATGTTTATTTGAATAGCAATAGTAGTATCTGAACTACCACTTCAACAATGTACAAACATACATATACACACCCGCACCCGAACGCAGGTTCACAGTAACTTAAACAAGAAAGAAAATAAGTAAAGATATATCACATTGGAATTTATTAGACTAAATTTAATTACTCTGAATAATTTAACTAAAATACTACGCAAGATAATACATTAAAGAATTAAAAACAAGATAGACACGGATGTCGGTGAAGAACAATTCGGTTTTAGGAAAAACAAAGGAACCAGAGAAGCTATACTTAGTATCCGACTATTGATAGATACATATATAGAAGTCCAAAAAAGTATCTATATTTGCTTCATAGACTACAGCAAGGCCTTTGACAGAGTCCAACATGACAAATTAATAAAATGTCTTCAAGAAATAGGCATAGATGGAAAAAACATCAGACTGATTAGAAATTTATACTTGGGAACAGACAGCATCAATAAGGTGTGAAAACAGCTACTCACCATACATATAAATAAGAAGAGGATAAGACAAGGCTACATTTTATCACCAAGCCTATTTAATATCTACACAGAGAATATCTTTAGTAATATAGAAGAAATACCAGGACTCAAGATCAATGGGAAAATAATAAACAACCTGAGATATGCAGCAGAAAGTGAACATGAACTACAAAGACTGATAGATCAAGTCAATAAATCAAGCAATGAATATGGACTAGATATAAATATCCGAAAAACAAAAACCATGATAATCAGCAAAGACACGGAAGAACAGGAGGTAAACATAAACATACATGGAGAGAAACTACAACAAGTAAAAGATTATCAATATCTTGGACACATAGTCACAAATGATGGCAGATGTGAAACAGAAGTTAAAAGGAGAATAGGAATGGCTAAAAGTACCTTCAATGACATGAGGAAATTATTAATATCTAAACAAATTACAAACAAGTTAAAAAGGAGAATTATAAAATGCTACATCTATTCTATATTAATGTATGGCTCAGAAACATGGACACCAAATAAACAATTAGAAGACAGAATTGATGCCTTTGAGATGTGGGTATATAGAAGAATAGGGAGAACATCATGGAAAGAGAAGAAAACAAATAAAGAGGTACTAAAACACTTAATATGAAGAAAGAACTACTAAGAGAAATAAAGATCAGGCAAAAAATATTTTGGACACATTAAAAGACATGACACCTTATTGAAGAACTTACTTGAGGGTAAAGTCAAAGGGAAGCGAGCAAGAGGTAGGCAGAGATACAAGTGGGAGAGTAACATCACACGATGGACAGGTTAGTCTAGCAGAGTGCACCACCAAGACAAGAGACAGGAGATGTTGGAGATCTGTTGCAGCCAACCTTCGTTGCGGAGACGGCACTTGATGATGAATTACTCTGTGAGAAACTGTCGATTTTTGGAGATGCCAAATCTAGAGATCTTGTGTACATTCGACATTTGAACATCGACAATACAACTCACACAGTTATATTACTGGATGCTAGAGTAATATCTTTAATTTTTAGTGCTGTATGCATTTCGTACTTTCTCGGAATAATATTCTCGAGTTTTGGACTTGGATCCAAACATAATGTGGTCACTCATGTCCGGGGTGTATCTACTAGCTGGTGGGTTGCGATCATATACCTGTGAAATATCGATTAAATCAGTTGCGATAAGTTTAGAAACACAGAAACTGGCAAACAACAGAACAACACTACCAAAACGTTCTTATCTCAACGGTTCATACAAATATATGCAGGAATTCTGCAATGAAACAAAACTTTGATATTACTAGAAAATATAAGCACACATGAAGGTTGATGTGAAATGAAGTTAATAGGAGAATAGGAATAGCAAAAAGTACTTTCGATGACATGAGAAAAATATTAACTTCAATCTATACGCTGTCTCCCTTGTTTACCTTGCGGCGTCAGGGGTGGAAGAGTTCTCTGGAGATGGCCTTCTTGTGCGCTGTTTGTAAGCTTGTTCTTGTGGCTTCTTTGATTTCTGTGATCCATCTTTTACATGGTCTGCCTCTGGTTTTATAACCGTGATGTCTATATGTCATGGCCATTTATGGCATGCTATCTGTTGGTAGTCTGGAAGCGCATGAAAACCACTTGATCTGTTGTCTTTTGATGTGTTCCAATACTGGTATTATTTTAGTTATCTGTCTGATATTATCATTTCTAATTCTATATTTTAATGACACTCCGGGTATTCTTCGTAGACATGTCATTTCTGTTGTCACTATTTTTCTTTTGTCTTGTGCTGTCATTGTCCAGGTCTGGCACTGGTAGCATAGTGATGGAATAATAATAGTCTTGTATAATGCAACTTTAGTTTAATATTAACTTCTAAACAACCAAATATGAGAATTATATAATGTTACATTTATTCGGAAATCTATAAAACAGGAGTAATGAATATAAGGAGAGAAACCATACAATCAAAATAAAGATAAATCATCTATTACTGAAAAAAGTGCAGAAATTTAAATATCTTAGGACCATTTTTACAGACGACAGAAGAATGGACACAAGAGATTCAGACAAGAATTTAAAAAAGCCAACAATAAACTTATACTAAGTCTGAAAAGAAAATATATCGAGATGGAAACTAAAAGGCGAATCACAAATTCAATCTTCATATTAACAATGTGTTATCAATGTCAGACATGGATACTAACTAAAGAACAAGAGAGAAAGCATTACTTAGAAAAGCAGCAAACAGAACAAAAAGAGATCATGTGAGAAATGAGGAGATGACAAGAATTGCTGCAACAACAAATATATTAGAAAGCTGAGATTGAAATGAGGAGATGACAAGAACTGCTGGAACAACAAATATATTGGAAAGCTGAGATTGAAGGTTCGGTCACTTAATAAGAGTTAACCATTATTGACCATCGGCAAGAGCATACAACATGAAAATTGAAACAGCAAGATGCAGAGGAAGACAAAGTAGAAGGTTTATTGAATGATTAAAGTTCTGAGACACAGACAATATTACTGCACACCAAGCGATCAAAACCATAGCCATAAAAGAGATCGTCACACAACCTTGCGACGCCTTGCAGCAAATGCAGAGACAGACAATAGATAGACATAGAATTATATTCAACATTAATAGATGGATCACAAATATTGGTAGTAAACAAACAACCAGAAGGCAGAATTGATGCCTATGAGATGTGGATATATGTATCAAGAAGTCAGAACTTAGTGGAAAGTGAAGAAAAACCAACAATGATGTTCCAAACCACTTCGTATGAAAATCAACTACTAAAGGAAATAAAGATCACACAAATAAAATATTTTGGACATATCACAACACACGACACCTTGTTGAAGACCTTACTTGAGGGTAGAGCCGAGTGGAGGCGAGCAAGAGGTAGGCAGTGATACAAGCCTGAGAAAAACATCACGGGGTAGCCAGGTTACAGTCTAGCAGAGTGTACTACCAAGGCAATAGACAAGATGTGGAAGTCAGTTGTATCCAACCTTCGATGTGGAATTGGTAGGTGCTGATGGTATATATTTATATTCATTCAGTGAGGAAAACAGTGCGCAGGGCAGAAACCAGAGCTCTCCAGTTCTATCAATGTTACTTCAGCGCTGAACACAGTGCGCATGGTACAAACCAGAGCTCTCCAGTTCGAGTGATGTGATGCTACTGTGTGTAACTCTTGCATGTTGTTGAGACACATACTCATACCCTCTTTGATGGTTGTTCTGCGAAGAGTCTCTCTTGGTCTTCCTCTTTTTCTTCTTCCATCTGGTACCCATTTTAATTCTTGTAGTGGCAGTCTGTTTAATTCATTCTAAGTACATGTCCGATATAAGTTCATTGTTTTCTTCTTATTGTCGTAGAAACATATTATTGTTTGGTGCCACCTCTTACTTGCTTCTTTGTCTTGAATTCTTCAAAACAGATATTTAAGAATGTATTAATACATTTATTTTCAAATGCATTTAATTTCCTTCTCCAGCACTTGTGTTATTTTCCAACTTTCGCAACCATTTTGTTAATACAGAAATTATTACAATGAAGTTAAAGAGTCTTGCCTTGTCGTGTCCTTTCATGTGTGCTCTAGGTGTCATGGGGAGCCGAAGTTTGTTTTCTTTAGCTAGATGTGATGCCGCTGTCATAGTGCAGCCTTGGTCTTCTAGTATTTCTCTGATGTCATCTATCCATCTTCGTCTGGGTCTTCCCCTGTTTCTCTTTTCAGATGATATTTTATTGAAGGCAATATTGTTTTCGTCATATTTCTTATAGTGCCACTGTTTATTCTATTTCTTTTTGTTACCAAAAATACCACTCCTTTGAACAGTCTTAGTTTGGTATATTTACTTATTGTTTTATTATTTCCAGATGTTTGTTAGGGGGTGGAACGCACTTGATGCCAACACAATTCTGGTAGCGATATCTTTTGTTGTATCTCCATCTTGTGTCATTTTGCTGCCTAAATAAGAAAAGTTATCAAATATCTGAATTGTGTTTCCCTTGAGGGTGATTTTAAAGTTACAGTTGGTACAGTTCATGATTTTAGTCTTGGAAGCGATGAATTAAAGGTCAATTTGTTCTGAATATAACGAAATCGATTTAACATATCGTTGTGCCTTAGCAGAAGGTGGACTTCTTTGATATCATGGGGGGGGGGGTGTAACAATTTAATAATGGGGGGGAGAGGAGGGTAAGGGGCAATAATCTATGTATTGTTTTATAAATGTTAAACGTCCAAATCGTAGTTACTTCCCTTGCACTTGTATTAATATTATAACTTAAAGTCGAAAGAGAAATTATCTCTAGAACTGACAATCTATTTATCTCTAGAACTGACAATCTATTCATCTCTAGAACTGACAATCTATTTATCTCTAGAACTGACAATCTATTTATCTCTAGAACTGACAATCTATTTATCTCTAGAACTGACAATCTATTTATCTCTAGAACTGACAATCTATTTATCTCTAGAACTGACAATCTATTTATCTCTAGATTTGACAATCTATTTATCTGACCTGACGCTAAGATTGAGTGTACATCTGAACTACATTTTCTATCTAACCTGGTGAAAAATGACTAGAAGGTTACATCCGTTTAATAAGTTCTTCTCAGTAACTGTGACGAATGTATACCAACTACAAGTACTGGCTTGATGCGGTGACGAATGTATACCAACGGATAATACTGGGTTGATGCGGTGACGAACTATACCAACTGATAGTACTGGGTTTGATGCGGATGAAGTAATTCCTTCAACTGTGAGAAAATATCTCTTGACGGGCCATATCCCTTTAAATATATGCCAGACAGATGCCGGGCACGCTGGCATTATATATGCTGGAAAAAAATTCACATACCTTTCAACCCGTGTAGACCCATTTCCACCTTTGCCTCTATGTCACTGTCCCCTGCTCACACATATCAACTCTTTCTGCTAGACGTCTGCTCCCTTTACATCTCCATACCGCACTCAAGAGGGTCTCAATGAAGTTCTTCCTCGACCAGCATCCTCATCCGTGTCTGCTTCTACCCTCATCCGTGTCTACGTCTACCCTCATCCGTGTCTGCTTCTACCCTCATCCGTGTCTACGTCTACCCTTATCGTCTTGCAGAACTCGTGCTTACTCTCAATTCCTTCGATGGACACTTCTTGACCAAATCAGTGGGGTCGCCATGGGGACCAAGATGGGGCCCAGCTATGCTTGCCTGTTCATGAGTCACTTTGAGCACCAGGTATGGGAATCCTATGGGAAGCCCTTCCCATCGGTGTTCCATAGGTATATCGATGATGGGATTGGCATCACAGACATGTCTGAATCTGACCTGACACGCTTCATGCAATTCATTTTATCTGTAATCTGTATATTTGTCTTTGTAGTTGCTCTTCTGATGATGCTACTAGGGCTTGGTCGTCTGCACAAAGCAATTCATTTAAGTTATCATTCAGATTGTTTTCTTCCGTTGTCCTTGTTACTTTGCAGATACAAGTACATCAAGTGCGTGTTTGATGTTTACACATGTACGTAACAAATATACGTTAGTTCCCGTGTGTGTGTGCCCCCCCCCCCGTGCCACAGTTGTTTCAGTTGTTTTAATTTGGACATCGCTATTGCTGTTCTCCTGTTGTCGACTGAGCCGTCTCCTGCGCTGTTTATATCAGCTCCTAGATATTCGAAATGTCTTCACTTCCTCTAAACAATAGTAATTCTAGGTCTTGTTTTCACTTTGTGGGTTATCATTAATTTTGTCACTTTCATATTTATAAACAGGTTTTATTGTTCACCAAAGCTTTTTGTTGATTTTATTATCTTCAGTAAGTCTTTCTCATTTAATGTTCATAGCTCTCTCTGTCTCTGTCTCTGTCTCTGTCTGTGTCTGTCTGTGTCTGTGTCTATGTCTGTGTCTCTGTCTCTGTCTGTGTAGTAGAAATTTTATTATGTCTATTATACTTTATTATCTTATTGTTCTGTAAGTGGACACACGCGCCCGCACCCGCGCCCGCGCCCGCATCCGCACCCGCACACGCGTCCGCGCAGGCGCACGCACACACACACATACACACTCACACACACACACCCACACATATATAATTGTTAATTACCTCTGCCACCTCACGTAGATAGTGGGAAGCACTGCCACAACAAAGACCCACATATTGAACACCGATCTCCTTGCACTCTTCAGCGAAAGCTCTTATCTCCGATCGGCCACACGTCTGACTAGGGAGATCAACTGGGAAGGCTCGCTGACCTACCATGTCAAAAGGAACAAATATTACACAAGAGGTAAACAAATATTACACAAGAGGTAAACAAATATTACACAAGAGGTAAACAAATATTACACAAGAGGTAAACAAATATTACACAAGAGGTAAACAAATATTACACAAGAGGTAAACAAATATTACACATGAGGTAAACAAATATTACACAAGAGGTAAACAAATATTACACAAGAGGTAAACAAATATTACACAAGAGGTAAACAAATATTACACAAGAGGTAAACAAATATTACACAAGAGGTAAACAAATATTACACAAGAGGTAAACAAATATTACACAAGAGGTAAACAAATATTACACAAGAGGGAAACAAATATTGCACAAGAGGTAAACAAATATTACACAATAGGTAAACAAATATTACGCAAGAGGTAAACAAATATTGCACAAGAGGTAAACAAATATTACACAAGAGGTAAACAAATATTACACAATAGGTAAACAAATATTACGCAAGAGGTAAACAAATATTACACAAGAGGGAAACAAATATTGCACAAGAGGTAAACAAATATTACACAAGAGGGAAACAAATATTGCACAAGAGGTAAACAAATATTACACAAGAGGGAAACAAATATTGCACAAGAGGTAAACAAATATTACACAAGAGGGAAACAAATATTGCACAAGAGGTAAACAAATATTACACCAAAAAAACGCCAGTAACAGATGCAGAAAATTTAATGGAAGTAAAGGATTTGTTTATACTCCCTCCCCCAAGAACTACTAGCTATAGCGCTCTTATTTTCTATGTGCAATCATAGGGTTATTCTAGAGCTTTCTTTCTTCGTCGGCGTTCATTCTCAAACTCCCGCTGGTTCTTGATTCTTGATTAGAAACTGGCCTCACAGCATGTGGGGCATTCCCATAAGTGCTCCGCCGTCTGTTATAGCAGCCATTTGACTCGATGGTGTTTCGAGTCTAATGCCGCTGAAACAGACAGCGACATCAGGGCACAACTCTGGCCCTTGCGACAGGTTTCTTTGTTGTTCCGCCCCTCCCCCACACCGTGCCCGTAACTAGTTTAGGCACATCGTCGGCCTGCCGGTAACTGTTATCGAAGGTTACGACTACGGGAATCCCGCTGGTTCTCTCTTGTAGCAGGACACATTCTCAAACTCCCACTGGTTCTCTCTTGTAGCAGGACACATTCTCAAACTTCGCCGGTTCTCTCTTGTAGCAGGACACATTCTCAAACTCCCGCTTATTCTTTTTGGTAGCAGTACAATGATCCTACATGATTTCCAGCAGGATGTACTCCGGATAATGGAAATGCGTTATATCGTCGTATTATTTGCGCCATTAGCCAGACACATTCGTAGTCGGCGGTATATGTGTTTCATATCTAGAAGACTAGATGTTATATAACAACAACATAACAACAACATGGCGCAAGGTTGAAGCAATATCAACTAACATGTATGGTTGTCAACACAAAAGTGAACAAACATAAGCTGCTACCTGTAAGTAGCATATTTGAAGTGAACACAGACTTCATGTACTACAGAAACCATGAAGTGAACACAGACTTCATGTACTACAGAAACCATGAAGTGAACACAGACTTCATGTACTACAGAAACCATGAAGTGAACACAGACTTCATGTACTACAGAAACCATGAAGAATATGTACAGAAACGTTTCACTTTCAGGTGATTCTCATGAAGTTAACTTACACGTGACTCCATGTTCTTTCTTCACCAAATTCTTTAGAATTCTCTTAATTCTTTAGAAACATCACTTACTAATTTGAGCGATCATACATTTACAAAATCACTCGCAAAGTCACTAATCCATTCAGGTAGGCCCTATACACAGAAGCAGTTTAGCGTTTTCCAACGGAGAACATGGTACACTTCCAACGAAACATAAGGACAGAGGAAGTTTCGTTACCAGCATTTCGTTCTCATGTTTGGTAAAACTTCCTTCTATTTTCCTTGTGCGCATATGTGTTACAATTGTGCTACTGCAGCCCACGCACTCACAGCACATGGTGATCTGTAGTCATACAGATGTATCATTTTGTGCAAAATAGTCTGTCACAATACTGCAGGGAACCTATCTAAGTCTGTCACAATACTGCAGGGAATCTATCTAAGTCTGTCACAATACTGCAGGGAACCTATCTAAGTCTGTCACAATACTGCAGGGAATCTATCTAAGTCTGTCACAATACTGCAGGGAACCTATCTAAGTCTGTCACAATACTGCAGGGAATCTATCTAAGTCTGTCACAATACTGCAGGGAATCTATCTAAGTCTGTCACAATACTGCAGGGAATCTATCTAAGTCTGTCACAATACTGCAGGGAACCTATCTAAGTCTGTCACAATACTGCAGGGAATCTATCTAAGTCTGTCACAATACTGCACAAACATATCTAAGTCTGTCACAATACTGCAGGGAACCTATCTAAGTCTGTCACAATACTGCAGGGAACATATCTAACTCTGTCACAATACTGCAGGGAACCTATCTAAGTCTGTCACAATACTGCAGGGAACCTATCTAAGTCTGTCACAATACTGCAGGGAATCTATCTAAGTCTGTCACAATACTGCAGGGAACCTATCTAAGTCTGTCACAATACTGCAGGGAACCTATCTAAGTCTGTCACAATACTGCAGGGAACCTATCTAAGTCTGTCACAATACTGCAGGGAATCTATCTAAGTCTGTCACAATACTGCAGGGAATCTATCTAAGTCTGTCACAATACTGCAGGGAACCTATCTAAGTCTGTCACAATACTGCAGGGAATCTATCTAAGTCTGTCACAATACTGCAGGGAACCTATCTAAGTCTGTCACAATACTGCAGGGAACCTATCTAAGTCTGTCACAATACTGCAGGGAACCTATCTGTCTGTCACAATACTGCAGGGAACCTATCTAAGTCTGTCACAATACTGCAGGGAATCTATCTAAGTCTGTCACAATACTGCAGGGAACCTATCTAAGTCTGTCACAATACTGCAGGAAACCATCGAAGATAGCAGAAGCAGAGGAAAATAAATAAAAGCATAGGCAGACAACAGCAGGGACTGGACAAGACCAAATTCTCCCTCACTCATCCGCATAGTTGACGATAGAAATCACCGGAGGACTCACTGGACGATAGAAATCACTGGACTGTGTGTTGATACATCCATTTGGTATATCCTTATCCACACTGGCGAAATACGGGATTATACATAGATATGTAGAATATTAACTAGTTGTAGAAACATACCTGATATAATCTTGTCATGCTGATCCATGCGTCTATTCTTATTTTCTGATACAACTGTCAGTATCTTCACAAACATTAACATCGTACAACGATTCACTATAACGACTTCTAGTAACGCAAAATGAGGTAAACAGGTTACCATGTTTACAGCAGCCCCCCCCCCACACACACGGACATCTATTTTGTTTTTTATTTTGTCGTTTTCTGTTGTTTGTCTCTTGAAAAAGGTTCAATTTGAGCCGATACGTGGAGAATTGTCCTGTTTAGTTTTATTGTATGTTTTAAAAAAAATATATTTTTACTAATAGGCTAGGTAAGTGTTTTAGTAACCTGTTTACCTCATTTTGCGTTACTATTTGTTCATTAGGTTACTGCGGCATCATCCACTTTGTCGGACACCCTCTGACCATTTGGTTATTTATAACGACTTCTAGTCTTGGGTATTACATTCACATGGTGTTGTCATTGATTCCGTTCATGAAAACATTAAGATATCACCCAGAACACATTGGTTTATTGACTAGCACACTCTAAGTCACTAAATGACACAGTTGCCCACACCAACAGAAAGAACACAGCGACATGTTGTCGTGATTACGTCACATTGAAACAGATACGGAATTTTCAAGTTCTGAGAAATACATGTCATTATAAATAAGTTCTAAACGCATGATTGATCCGAAGCCATGACTGTCCGCAGTATACTACAAACTGTTATGCTGAAGTCAGCATCCGGTAAAAAACCAGTTCTATCGATTTTAAAATATCAAAGGAAAGATCCTCAGCATCCAATGAACGGTGCCAATGTTAGCGAAATCTTACGCTGAATCGTCTGAAACCTGCGATTATATCTCTGTAATGTAAATAACTAAATGTGTGTGCTATTTAAGTTGGTGAATCATGTGAAGGGACGCCGGATAATTGGGCGTCTATTGACGTTACGCGACTGACAATCACTAATAATCACACTTAAATGTATACACGTTCTACCTGTGAATGGATCGACTAAACCCATCATTGTTGGGTGCTCTTTGGTAGTTCTGTAAGTCACCGGAAGACAAGCGATCGGACCCTGTCAGGAGTAATAGCCACATAAGAAAAAAAGATAGCTTCAAAGAACTGTCTATGTAAAAACACTACAACTATTTATCAATCGCATCCAAAAAGATAATGGATCGCTTATTATGGATAGATAAATATATAAAGACTATACTAAATTTCACGTTAATGTTAGATACATATATTTTTAAAAGAATATGCTAAATTTCATACTATTGGTAGATAGATAAATAATTTTTTAAAACTAAATTTCATATTATTTGTATATAAATGTATAAAACTATACTATATATTATTAGTAGAAAAATATACGTAAAATCATATTATATATTATTGATAGATAAATGTTTGTAGTCTAAACTACCATATACAAGTACATGCTCGACATAAACTGTACATACTACAGAAAGTCATTACACAAGGTTCAGCGAGACTAGTTATTGTCTCAAATATTGGATGAGATATGATTTGGGGGGTTATTACTAAAAGAAACCCTTATGACAAAACAACATCAATATAAGATTTGAGAGTAACTAGTCACTATACATAGAAATGAAAATAAAACAATAAGTGCGACAAGGATGGATTTGATTACCTACCTATTTAACATTTACATAAATAAAATTGTAATTTGTTGTCACGAAATGTTATCTACTCGTACTACACGGTCTTATCGTTGCTGGTACGTCTCTCGGCCTGGTATCTCCAACTTCAGCACCAGTTCTTGCTGGTGAAGGATTTTGACCATGCTTGATCACAGGGATGCCCGACCAATCCAAATTTTCAGCCTCTGATAGCTGGACTAAGCCCCAGCTCCTCACAGTTGACCCGGGGGATAACTTTCAACTTTCAATACTGCGTGTTCTCTTGTTAAAGATTGAAGGTAGGAATTTGGCTGTGGAAATAAAGGCCTCCTTGCCATAGCTGTCGCAGCGACGTGTACAGGAAGAATTTTTATTCTATCTATCTATACATTCTGTCCTTCTTTGTCTTGCGGCGTCATGGATGGAAGAGTTCTCTGGAGATGGTCTTCTTGTGTGCGGTTTGTACGTTTGTTTCTGTGGCTTCTTTGATTTCTGTGTTCTGCTCTGGCTTTATTGTCGTGATGTCTATGTGTCATGGCCATACATTTTCAATTTTTCCCCCGAAAGACAAAAATCCTTGTTCCAACCATAGATTTAACCCGGGTCCTCAGGCTTCAGGCCGGTTCTCTGGCCATACGATCACACGCTCCACGGTTCAAACACCAACGTGTATAAATACGTTTGAAGTCTTTACTAAAATCACATCTTTCTTATTGAAATGCGAGTGTGATCGCAGTCGTAAGAAGTATTGGCTGAAGTTGAGAGGCATGCGGATGCGATCTGAGCGGACGTGGTTCACGTCCTGTTTACTGCATTATGATATTTTTTTTAGCCCTGACAAGCTTACTATGCCAAGACATTCAAGAATATCTGGCAGGTTTAGTATGACCAGACATGCAAGAATAATTGAAAGGCAATAACGTATACAGGATATTCTTATATTTTTTATGTGTTTATTATTAGTAGCATACCAACTCTCTGCTACCAAAGTCAAACATGGGTATTAACAGTCTTGCAGCAGAGGAAAATCGTTAAATGATAACGGTGGATAGAAAACATCGAGATAGCCATCAACAAATAATGACTTAATGCAACCAAGGCGATTCATCTTGCCTTGGAAGGACAGCTGAAGCTCCTACCCCTACGCTTAACCTTAAGTGTGAATACGGTCAACCTTCGTTCATCTTGGGACAGATAATAGACAACAGAAAAAAGGATGACGAGAATCACATTAGCCTTGTCGCCTTTACTAGTTGAAATGATATGGTACCCATTTTCTTAATACGGATTGACCTAGGAGCTAGTTGTGGGACTTAGTTGCTGGTTGTGGGACTGTGTTTTTAGTTGTGGAACTTGGTTGCTGGCTGTGGGACTTGGTTGCTGGCTGTGTGACTTGGTTGCTGGCTGTGGAACTTGGTTGCTGGTTGTGTGACTTGGTTGCTTGCTGTGGAACTTGGTTGCTGGTTGTGTGACTTGGTTGCTGGCTGTGGGACTTGGTTGCTGGCTGTGGGACTTGGTTGCTGGTTGTGTGACTTGGTTGCTGGCTGTGGAACTTGGTTGCTGGCTGTGGGACTTGGTTGCTGGCTGTGGGACTTGGTTGCTGGCTGTGGGACTTGGTTGCTGGTTGTGTGACTTGGTTGCTGGCTGTGGAACGTGGTTGCTGGCTGTGGGACTTGGTTGCTGGTTGTGTGACTTGGTTTCTGGCTGTGGAACTTGGTTGCTGGTTGTGTGACTTGGTTGCTGGCTGTGGAACTTGGTTGCTGGTTGTGTGACTTGGTTGCTGGCTGTGGGACTTGGTTGCTGGCTGTGGGACTTGGTTGCTGGCTGTGGGACTTGGTTGCTGGCTGTGGGACTTGGTTGCTGGTTGTGAAAAGTGTTGAACTGAAACATTGTTCGGGATCACTCGTTAGTGGACAGCACAGAAAAATGGTTGAAGCTGTAAAAATTAGCAAAATTATCCATCTTCTTGCCAGGATAGATGGTGTCGGGGGAATTGATAGTAAAGTAAGGCTTGGTGACATACTACGCTGGTACTCGTAAAGGGAATCGAACGTACGAATATTGTGAATTACCTCAGTAGAAGACGAGGGAATTATGGATAATTCTTCAACCTTGTTAAGACTGCATACATCTCATATTATGGATGATTATTCAACTGCACACATCTCATATTATGGATGATTCTTCAACCTTGTTCAGACTGCATACATATCATATTATGGATGATTCTTCAACTGCAGACATCTCATATTATGGATGATTCTTCAACCTTGTTCAGACTGCATACATCTCATATTATGGATGATTCTTCAACTGCACACATCCCATATTATGGATGATTCTTCAATCTTGTTCAGACTGCATACATCTCATATTATGGATGATTCTTCAATTGCATACATCTCATATTAAGAAGGTCTGACTAAACTGTAATGCTATTTAGGTATTCATAGGAGACCAATAAACTATCAAGGACTGTGTGTGATCAGTTGCTACATACTGTTCCTGATCAGTAGCTCCTGTGACACTACATCCCTTGATCGCTCAGCTTGGCACACCCAGATCACTGCTGGCATCACTAAATTTAAACAAGAAAGAACACTACAGGCAATTTACAAGCGACGGAAGCGAAAGGACAAATCCGAAAACTATCTTGCACTCCTGCATGCACTGCAATAAAACTTTCCTGGCACGAATCGGACTCATCGGGCATCTACGAACTCACAAACCAAATTAGACAATCACAAATATTTTGTTGTTTTTCTACTTGCCCATCACATTTATTGTTTTTCATGCCATGCTAATCTTCGCTTGCGAAGGAGGAACATCATCAATCAAATAGTGACCAACAAAAACATGACAACAATAAAAAACATCGTCAATGAAGCTTTGTTTACTCTCTATAAGGAGGTTTTTACTATTGCCGACGAACTCTCTGCATTATAACCAGCCCCAACACGGCAATGACCATAAAAGACATTGAAAATCTGCCTAACATCACTAAATACTCTTAAAAACTACATAATTTCAATAATTACCTTGAAAATCGGCCTAATTTCACGAATTTATATTGAAACGCTGCCTAATTTCATGAATTACCTTACAAGCCTTCCTAATTTCCCTCAATAAGGGTAGAATCGTGGCTGGGCCCCTTCCACAGTTAAGTCCAACCACCGCTGCTCCTGCATCTTCAAGCCTGCGACAAGCTTCTGGTATGGGGATTCCCTCAAGTGTGACGTCTTGCGCTGGTGCACTGAACGTAATGACGGCAGGAACACCTGTACACATACACACAAGTAGTATCTGAAATGTGAGCATCATTATGTACTCAAGTGTCAGTTGTGTTAATTACACGCAAACTCTGACAAACTTCACGTGTACTCAAGTGTCAGTTGTGTTAATTACACGCAAACTCTGACAAACTTCACGTGTACTGATGTGTCCGTTGCGGAAGCTCCTGCTCAGACAATCTTCACGTGTACGTGTCAGCTGTCTTAATAACACGTCTACTCAGATTAACTTCACGTGTACTGAAGTGTCAGTTGTATTAGGCACACGCCCACTTAGACTAACTTCTCTTCATTACACGGGAAGTTAGTCTGAGTTTAAAGTCTGAGTTTAAAGTCTGAGTTTAAAGTCTGAGTTTAAAGTCTGAGTTTAAAGTCTGATTTAGTCAAATTTTAACAATTTAAATTGAGTCATGATCAATGAGGGAAATTGATCTCTGAAATACTGAAACTGTGGCATAACACAAATCACAGATATAGCAACGTATCTCTAACACGGTATAATAACATATATGTAAGGCGGTATAGCAAAATATATGTAAGATGATATAGCAACATATATGTAAAACATTATAGCAACATATCTGTAAGTCATACTAGCAACATATATGTAAGACATTATAGCAACATACATGTAAGACATTATAGCAACATATATGTAAGACGTTATAGCAACATATATGTAAGACATTATAGCAACATATAGGCCTATGTAGGACGGTATAACAAAGTCACTTTGATAAAAATTAAGTAGAACAAAGAAAAACAGGGTTTCAGAAAAGCAATGGTCAGATAGTCGTTTGCTGACCTTTAATCATAATCCACTAACACAATATCTCGTGAGATTTCAGCCGCAGAACGTGAACATATTGTTCTACGGTGTAGGTTTATGCCACAAAAGCCTAACACAACCGTCTTCGGTATGATAAAATACTTGATACCAACAATAAATTACAAAACAATTGTATCTCTCTCATTGGTGTACCAACTCAAAAAAGGATAAATTCAATCACCTTTGCCGTATTTTTGAATGGATTTCAAGGCCAACATGGCTTCTCCTAAATCACCAAACGTCTCTCCTACAATGTAATCCACTCCAGCTTCCACAGCCCACTCAATCTGCTCCTGAAATTTAAAAAAGGAAATAATTTTTAACAACGATATAGCATAATGCACTCCTACCTCTACACCCCACTCAATCTAACAACGATATAGCATAATGCACTCCAGCTTCTACACCCCACTCAATCTAACAACGATATAGCATAATGCACTCCAGCTTCTACACCCCACTCAATCTAACAACGATATAGCATAATGCACTCCAGCTTCTACACCCCACTCAATCTAACAACGATATAGCATAATGCACTCCAGCTTCTACACCCCACTCAATCTAACAACGATATTCTCAAGTCGCATTTAGCAGCACACTCATTTTCTATAAACGTACGGGGAACTCGTACTGCGAAGCTTGTTTATAAGTCATCATACTTTACCTTACCATACTGTGTAACTGTTTATTAAAAACTGTATCTATATCACATGCCTTTTACATGGCGTTCTACTCACTGCCAATCTGTAAACTATTCCGCTCTGTGCAAGTTCTACCCAGTGCCACCATGTAAGCTAATCCGTTCTGTGCAAGTTCTACCCAGTGCCACCATGTAAACTATTCCGTTCTGTGCAAGTTCTACCCAGTGCCACCATGTAAGCTAATCCGTTCTGTGCAAGTTCTACCCAGTGCCACCATGTAAGCTATTCCGTTCTGTGCAAGTTCTCCCTAGTGCCACCATGTAAGCTATTCCGTTCTGTGCAAGTTCTCCCTAGTGCCACCATGTAAGCTATTCCGTTCTGTGCAAGTTCTACCCAGTGCCACCATGTAAGCTATTCCGTTCTGTGCAAGTTCTCCCTAGTGCCACCATGTAAGCTATTCCGTTCTGTGCAAGTTCTCCCTAGTTTCGCTGTGTAAGCTATTCCGTTCTGTGCAAGTTCTACCTAGTGCCGCTGTGTAAGCTATTCCGTTCTGTGCAAGTTCTCCCTAGTGCCGCTGTGTAAGCTAATCCGTTCTGTGTAAGTTCTACCCAGTGCCACCATGTAAGCTATTCCGTTCTGTGCAAGTTCTACCCAGTGCCACCATGTAAGCTATTCCGTTCTGTACAAGTTCTACCCAGTGCCACCATGTAAGCTATTCCGTTCTGTGCAAGTTCTACCCAGTGCCACCATGTAAGCTATTCCGTTCCATGCACGTTCTACCCAGTGCCACCATGTAAGCTATTCCGTTCTGTGCAAGTTCTCCCTAGTGCCACCATGTAAACTATTCCGTTCTGTGCAAGTTCTCCCTAGTTCCGCTGTGTAAGCTATTCCGTTCTGTGCAAGTTCTACCTAGTGCCGCTGTGTAAGCTAATCCGTTCTGTGCAAGTTCTACCCAGTGCCACCATGTAAGCTAATCCGTTCTGTGCAAGTTCTACCCAGTGCCACCATGTAAGCTATTCCGTTCTGTACAAGTTCTACCCAGTGCCACCATGTAAGCTATTCCGTTATGTGCAAGTTCTACCCAGTCCCACCATGTAAGCTATTCCGTTCCATGCACGTTCTACCCAATGGCACCGTGTAAGCTATTCCGTTCTGTGCAAGTTCTCCCTAGTGCCACCATGTAAGCTATTCTGTTATGTGCAAGTTCTCCCTAGTTCCGCTGTGTAAGCTATTCCGTTCTTGTGCAAGTTCTACCCAGTGCCACCATGTAAGCTATTCCGTTCTGTGCAAGTTCTACCCAGTGCCACCATGTAAGTTATTCCGTTCTGTGCAAGTTCTACCCAGTGCCACCATGTAAGCT
This sequence comes from Meghimatium bilineatum, assembly GCA_034231615.1. Classification (NCBI taxonomy): domain Eukaryota; kingdom Metazoa; phylum Mollusca; class Gastropoda; order Stylommatophora; family Philomycidae; genus Meghimatium; species Meghimatium bilineatum. The sequence goes on along the minus strand of CM067321.1, from coordinate 77,877,708 downwards.
ATTCCGTTCTGTACAAGTTCTACCCAGTGCCACCATGTAAGCTATTCCGTTCTGTGCAAGTTCTACCCAGTCCCACCATGTAAGCTATTCCGTTCCATGCACGTTCTACCCAATGGCACCGTGTAAGCTATTCCGTTCTGTGCAAGTTCTCCCCAGTGCCGCTGTGTAAGCTATTCCGTTCTGTGCAAGTTCTCCCCAGTGCCACTGTGTAAGCTATTCCGTTCTGTGCAAGTTCTACCCAGTGCCACCATGTAAGCTATTCCGTTCTGTGCAAGTTCTACCCAGTGCCAACATGTAAGTTATTCCGTTCTGTGCAAGTTCTCCCCAGTGCCACCATGTAAGCTATTCCGTTCTGTGCAAGTTCTCCCCAGTGCCACCATGTAAGCTATTCCGTTCTGTGCAAGTTCTCACCAGTGCCGTTGTGTAAGCTATTCCGTTCTGTGCAAGTTCTACTACCTGTCATCGCGTCAATAAAACATTGTCCGCCAATACATCAGCTCTATCGTTACCTGTGACTCATGCATGACCCGAACAGCAGATACATGATGATAGTTTGGATATTAGTCAGAAGATTACCCTTATTCCTTTCTTATCCTCAATTTTCCTATTTTGTATTGCATGCTCTGAGAGTGTGATATGATCACCGTGTATGTTGGTGGTTGATAGAATCACCGTGTATGTTGGTGGTTGATAGAATCACTGTGTATGTTGGTGGTTGATAGAATCACTGTGTATGTTGGTGGTTGATAGAATCGCTGTGAATGTTGGTGGTTGATAGAATCGCTGTGAATGTTGGTGGTTGATAGAATCGCTGTGAATGTTGGTGGTTGATAGAATCACTGTGTATGTTGGTTGTTGATAGAATCACTGTGTAGTGTTGCTAACTCTCATCGCAGCCTGTTGTTTCCAATACATATTTCTTATTATTCTTAGATCTTTTCCATCAAGGTTAAGATTTTCTAGCAGTTTTTTCATTTCTGAATACTTCACCTTGTCAAATGCTTTGCCATGAAGCACAGTTATATGTCTTGTTGTACGTCTATGGCTCTCTCTACTAATGTTCCTACTATATATTGGGTATTTCTTGTGCCTTTTCCTTCTACGAATCCACATTGTTCGTCTGCTATGTCTGGTTTTATTTTTCCTCTTATACGCCTCATTATTATGCGCAGTAGAATCTTGGTCATCTGACTCATAAGACTAATTGTTCTGTGATCTTCGCAATCTACTGCACCAGGTTTCTCTCATATGGATATGCAAATTGTAGAAAATCAGATGTAATATAGCAGCTAAGAATAGCAACACTGTTTACCTTCCATGCATGTCGTAGACGGCGACTAAGGAGTTATGGGATGGAGTTGGCTGTTCCATCCCATATAGGGTCAGTGACCCAAACCATGCGGAAGTCGGATGTGTCAGGCCGAAAGGCTTGCAGCAATGCTGTAAACCATGACACAAAGCATTCCGTTCTCGGGACTATATCCTGCTAATCTGCAGGAGTTTGAGAACGAACGCAGAAGAAGAAGAAGAAGATGTAATATAGCCATTGTTGTAGATGTCACATTTTGGTGATAACTTCAGAGCTTCTAATTCTTTTTTTTTTTTGTAATATTATCCGGGCCCGATTATTTGTTTGTTTTTTGAAGTGTTGTATAGCTTCATTTACCTTTGCCTTTAATATACTTGCACCTTCATTGTTATAATTTCAGTTAGTATCATTTCTGTTATCTTCCTACAGTTCTTTAATATACTTGCACCTTCATTGTTATAATTTAAGTTAGTATCATTTCTGTTATCTTCCTACAATTCTTTAATATACTTGCACCTTCATTGTTATAATTTAAGTTAGTATCATTTCTGTTATCTTCCTACAGTTCCTTAATATATTCTTCCCATCTGTTCATGATTTCATTTTCTCCTATTAGTATGTGCCCCTGCTTAGATTTCAGACACCCAGTCTTGTGAGTCTGCCCTCTGCCTGTTAATTCCTTTATTTGTAAATATGTATCACTTGTATTTCTATGATAATGTTTTTCTATTTCACTGCACTTTGCGTTTAACCAGTCCTTTTTAAGCCTTGGTGCACTTATGATTAAATCTTGTTCATTTTGTTGTATTCTTCAATGTTATTCTTCATCTGTCTTTGTTTCATCATATTCAAAATATCTTCTGTCATCCAGTCTTTCTTATTGAGATGTTTCTTAGGTGGAAGGATCTCTTTAGATGTTTGCTGCAATGATTCTTTTAACATCGTTCACTGTTCTTCTATTTTTGTTTATTCTATTCAATGGTTTCTATTTTTTTCTATCGCATTGTACCTATTTTGAATTGTTATGTTATACTGTTCTTGTAATTCTATGTTCTTTGTCAGCATATTCATATTAGGTGTGTTATCTGCCCTTGTAGTTTTTAATCTCTTTAATCTAATATTAATCTTTCCCACTACTGGAAGATGGTCACTGTTGCAATTAGCGCTTGGACGTGTCTTAACAGACTTCAGTGAATTTCGGAATCTTTTATTTATTATGATGTAATCTATTTGATTGCGTGTCTTATTATCTGGACTTGTACATGTCCATAGCCGTCTTGGGTGATGAGAAAAGAATGTATTTCCTATCACCATATTATTATTTCTGGCCCAGTCTACCAGGACCTCACCTCTTTCGTTTCTAGTGCATAATCCAAATCTGCCAGTAACATCCTCGTCTTGGCTGTCCCCTACCTTAGCATTCATATCGCCCATGACAATATTTACTTCGTGTTGTTTGCATTGTTTCATAGCTGTGTTCAGTCCTTGTTGAATTGTTGTATGTCCTCTGCTGTACTCTCTGATGTCAGTGCATAAACTTGGATGATATTTATATTAATATGCTGCCTCTTTAATTTTACTAATATCACATAGACCTAGTATGTCGATACTATGTTACCTGCTCCCAGCCATCTCATCTCACATAGACCTGGTATGTCGATACTATGTTACCAGCCATCTCATCTCACATAGACCTAGTATGTTGATACTATGCTACCAGACATCTCATCTCACATAAACCTGGTATGTTGATACTATGTTACCTGCTACCAGCCATCTCATCTCACATAGACCTAGTATGTCGATACTATGTTACCTGCTACCAGCCATCTCATCTCACATAGACCTAGTATGTCGATACTATGTTACCTGCTACCAGACATCTCATCTCACATAGACCTGGTATGTCGATACTATGTTACCAGACATCTCATCTCACATAAACCTGGTATGTTGATACTATGTTACCTGCTACCAGACATCTCATCTCACATAAACCTGGTATGTTGATACTATGTTACCTGCTACCAGACATCTCATCTCACATAAACCTGGTATGTTGATACTATGTTACCTGCTACCAGACATCTCATCTCACATAAACCTGGTATGTTGATACTATGTTACCTGTTACCAGACATCTCATCTCACATAAACCTGGTATGTTGATACTATGTTACCTGTTACCAGACATCTCATCTCACATAAACCTGGTATGTTGATACTATGTTACCTGCTACCAGACATCTCATCTCACATAAACCTGGTATGTTGATACTATGTTACCTGCTACCAGACATCTCATCTCACATAAACCTGGTATGTTGATACTATGTTACCTGCTACCAGACATCTCATCTCACATAGACCTGGTATGTCGATACTATGTTACCAGCCATCTCATCTCACATAGACCTAGTATGTTGATACTATGCTACCAGACATCTCATCTCACATAAACCTAGTATGTTGATACTATGCTACCTGCTACCAGACATCTCATCTCACATAAACCTGGTATGTCGATACTATGTTACCTGCTCCCAGCCATCTCATCTCACATAGACCTAGTATGTCGATACTATGTTACCTGCTCCCAGCCATCTCATCTCACATAGACCTAGTATGTCGATACTATGTTACCTGCTACCAGACATCTCATCTCACATAAACCTGGTATGTTGATACTATGTTACCTGCTACCAGACATCTCATCTCACATAGACCTAGTTTGTTGATATTCATTCTACTCATTCCCTGTTTTATATTATCTAATTGTCCCAAGTCTGTCAGTATCCTAATGTTCCAGGTTGCAATCTTTTATTCGATTTTTATCGACATAACTGTATGTTTGACGTGGATTTATGAGAAATGAAGAGACTAGCCAGGAAGGACACATATCGCATCTGCTACCATTCATATATTCTAATGATGTCGATTATCACACATTTTCTAGCATAAAATTAACATTTAGTAGAGAGACATTTCGCTGGGTTTAGTTTTAGGTATGATACGAATAGAGAGAAATATATGTTTTAGTTTTAGGTATGATACGAATAGAGAGAAATATATGTTTTAGTTTTAGGTATGATACGAACAGAGAGAAATATATGTTTTAGTTTTAGGTATGATACGAATAGAGAGAAATATATGTTTTAGTTTTAGGTACGATACGAATAGAGAGAAATATATGTTTTAGTTTTAGGTATGATACGAATAGAGAGAAATATATGTTTTAGTTTTAGGTATGATACGAATAGAGAGAAATATATGTTTACCGATAAGTAGAGTTAAAACTGTTTGCTCTTAGAAATATGTGCTGTTACAGAGCTCACACAACTGAGAATGTGTGTGTGTGTGTGTGTGTGTGTGCTGTTACAGAGCTCACACAACTGAGAATGTGTGTGTGTGTGTGTGTGCTGTTACAGAGCTCACACAACTGAGAATGTGTGTGTGTGTGTGCTGTTACAGAGCTCACACAACTGAGAATGTGTGTGTGTGTGTATGTGCTGTTACAGAGCTCACACAACTGAGAATGTGTGTGTGTGTGTATGTGCTGTTACAGAGCTCACACAACTGAGAATGTGTGTGTGTGTGTATGTGCTGTTACAGAGCTCACACAACTGAGAATGTGTGTGTGTGTGTGTGTGCTGTTACAGAGCTCACACAACTGAGAATGTGTGTGTGTGTGTGTGTGTGCTGTTACAGAGCTCACACAACTGAGAATGTGTGTGTGTGTGTGTGTGCTGTTACAGAGCTCACACAACTGAGAATGTGTGTGTGTGTGTGTATGTGCTGTTACAGAGCTCACACAACTGAGAATGTGTGTGTGTGTGTGTGTGCTGTTACAGAACTCACACAACTGAGAATGTGTGTGTGTGTGTGTGCTGTTACAGAGCTCACACAACTGAGAATGTGTGTGTGTGTGTGCTGTTACAGAGCTCACACAACTGAGAATGTGTGTGTGTGTGTGTATGTGCTGTTACAGAGCTCACACAACTGAGAATGTGTGTGTGTGTGTATGTGCTGTTACAGAGCTCACACAACTGAGAATGTGTGTGTGTGTGTGTATGTGCTGTTACAGAGCTCACACAACTGAGAATGTGTGTGTGTGTGTGTGTGTGTGCTGTTACAGAGCTCACACAACTGAGAATGTGTGTGTGTGTGTGTGTGCTGTTACAGAGCTCACACAACTGAGAATGTGTGTGTGTGTGTATGTGCTGTTACAGAGCTCACACAACTGAGAATGTGTGTGTATGTGCTGTTACAGAGCTCACACAACTGAGAATGTGTGTGTGTGTGTGTGCTGTTACAGAGCTCACACAACTGAGAATGTGTGTGTGTGTGTGTATGTGCTGTTACAGAGCTCACACAACTGAGAATGTGTGTGTGTGTGTATGTGCTGTTACAGAGCTCACACAACTGAGAATGTGTGTGTGTGTGTGTGTGTGCTGTTACAGAGCTCACACAACTGAGAATGTGTGTGTGTGTGTATGTGCTGTTACAGAGCTCACACAACTGAGAATGTGTGTGTGTGTGTGTGTGCTGTTACAGAGCTCACATAACTGAGAATGTGTGTGTGTGTGTGTGTGTGCTGTTACAGAGCTCACACAACTGAGAATGTGTGTGTGTGTGTATGTGCTGTTACAGAGCTCACACAACTGAGAATGTGTGTGTGTGTGTATGTGCTGTTACAAAGCTCACACAACTGAGAATATGTGTGTGTATATGTGATGGTAAGTGTGAAGCGTCTGGTAATCCACATAATTAGAATATATTAACGGTAATTGGTGCGACCAGTGTCCTTCCTCACTGTCTCTCCTTCCTCACTGTCTCTCCTTTATCATAAATCTATGTCAAACATACAACTTGGTCCATAAAATACATATCAAACATACAACTTGGTCCATAAAATACATATCAAACATACAACTTGGTCCATAAAATACATATCAAACATACAACTTGGTCCATAAAATACATATCAAACATACAACTTGGTCCATAACAGTCGAACAAAACGTTATCTGCGTCTCTTTTGATTGTAACCAGTTGACCAAGCTATCTCTCTAACCAGTTTATCAATCTATCTAACCAGTTGACCAAGCTATCTCTCTAACCAGTTTATCAATCTATCTAACCAGTTGACCAAGCTATCTCTCCAACCAGTTTATCAATCTATCTAACCAGTTGACCAAGCTATCTCTCTAACCAGTTTATCAATCTATCTCTCAAACCAGTATACCCAGCTACTTATGTAACCAGTTTATACATTCACGAGTAGGCACATACAAATATTCAATATACAAGCATCACACAATCACAAAATGTATACACCATGTAGCCAACATGGACACCACATATAAGTTATGTCATCATATATACGTATATGTGCATACATGCACATATATATGCGTACGATAGAACATAGAACATATTTATGCGTAGGATACAACATATGTATGCGTATGATAGAACATAGAACATATGTATGCATAGGATAGAACATATGTATGCTTAGGATAGAACATAGAACATATGTATGCGTAGGATAGAACATATGAATGCTTAGGATAGAACATAGAACATATGTATGCGTAGGATAGAACATAGAACATATGTATGCTTAGGATAGAACATAGAACATATGTATGCTTAGGATTGAACATAGAACTGTATGCGTAGGACATAGAATATATGTATGCGTAGGACATAGAAAAAAGAACATATTACCTTAAACATAGCCTCAGCAACTTGCTGCGACTCCTCATTGTCGGTTTGAAACACGGCGGTATTGCAAATATTTCCGGCAAACAGCGTCCCCGTCGCCTTGGCAACGGACTTGGCAATCTCCAAGGCCTTCCTGTTGATTCGTTCCACGTCATCTTCTCTACCAGCATTCCTCATTTTCTCCCTGTGTCCGTAGTACTGGAAAAAACATTTGGAATTTACTGGTACAAATAGAAATGATTGATGTACCGTGAGTACATGGCACGTGTTATATATGCAAGTATGTTTCAGATAACAACATTCAAGCTATGATATCAATTAGAAGATTATCTACATGGCGTCGTCTTGACTCTGTTCTAATTGTTGTTTACATCCTTCGTCCTACACTTGCTATTTTGGTCTAGCTCATTAAGTCCACAAGGTTCTATATTAACACCCAAGGGTCGATTTCGATTTAGCAGGGGGCCCATGTCAGCAATAATTTTAAAAATGGGGATGCACGAGATATTCTCTTTTCAATAAAGTTATGAATAAATATTGTACATGTTCTTGTTGACTTTTAGGTATTAGGTCTGTTAATTATGCTCTTCGCAGACCGGACACGTCCATAGGTGATCAGATCACCGCTTTAGTAAATCTCTCAGGGTATATCGGCTGATGGTTCCGGTTCTATGTTGGTTCACTGCTCTTTTTGAGCTCTTTATCAAGGGTTCTCTACGGACCAAGCCCATCTTCACTCCAAATTCCCACATTCTCGATATCGACTCATTCAGCTCAAAATCCTCAAATCGTGAGGACTCACGAACAGAAATGAGTATGTCTGCTCGGTCCATAGGCTGACCATCTATGTGGTGACGAGGCTAGCTTATTGGCTGGCCCGTTCGTTTCCCTCCACGCCCGCATGTCCGGGGACAAAGATAAGCGTGAGTTTTCGTAGTCATGCCCGTATTTTAGCTCTCTTTGATGACTCCACCAATTCCCTACGTACATCAACTGTTTTTACTTTCTGAATCTTATTCAGTGAGTCACTTAATATGCACGCGTGAGAATAGACTTGCGATTCCAGTCAGTTGAGTGCCTGCGTTACGGCGAATACTTCCATTGTTAGGCTGCTCGTTGTTGCGCCAAAGGCACCACTAGCTTCGTGTACTGTTCTTCCTTTTGATGTGGCAGTAAAAGTCCATGCACATCGGTGGTGGCGGATGACCGACACGTAAATATATAAATCACAACATCTGTGTCATCGTAATTCTCGCATATTAGTGCCTTGACATCAGTGTCCACGCTCTCGGGGGCTGTGTTTCCTGCACTCTTTATTGAGTGTAATTACGGGTTTGAATATCTCTTGAAAGATCGTAGGAATAGATGTCCTTTTCACGTCAGGAGTTATGTCTTCTGGGACGCAGATATTTTTAAAGGTATCCTCGGCAGGACCATCCACGATTTACCTCTCTTGAGCCTGCTTGTCTTCACGCGAAGGAGCTCACTGTGTAGTGGGTGGTCTATGTCAAAACGCACTCTGGGGTATGCACGGGCACGCCACATATCAATTCTTTGAGATATGCTCGGAAAATCCAGGAGAAATCTCATAGCCACACAAGGTGTGTCACCTGTGCAACCAAGGATGATCCGCACCGCTTCATTTTCGATTCTCTACAGCCTGTCTGATTCTTTCTCTTATTGTTAATCCGTGGATGCAACGTAGACAAATCATTTCTCTGTTGTAACAAGTTTTCTTTTGTATTTTGTTAGTGTCCACGTTTGACATTGGTAGCATAGTGATAGTATGATGATTGCTTTATATAGTGAAATTATGGTGTTCATAATCACACTTTTGATTTTGAAAATAGGTGATATGTGTGTATAGTTCATAATTTGTTATTATACTGTGTAACATGATCACACATTGTAGCTGCTCTACTGTGTAACATGATCAACTATTCTGGAGCTGATGTACTGTGTTAGACATACACATTTATGCTTGATTATATTTCCGTGAGATATGATATTCTAACTCATTACAACACGCATGCGTACCGTGAAGGCCAGCGATACATCACTTCCGGCATGGACGAACTCTTCAGTCAAGGACTTCACTAACTCTGGGTGTTCTAATACAACCTCTGGAACAAAGACGCCAGCTTTGAGGTAACCTCTTCTTTCGAACTCAAAGATGTACCCTTCTGCAACCACTAGTGTCCCACCATTTTCCAAACGTTTTAGTAGAGCTTAAGAAAAAAGAATACGACACACTTTTGAATAAAATAACAATAAATATGCTTATGCACATTCTCTGTTAGCACTGTCAAACATGGATACTCTTAGTTAGACGTCTCATCACCATCACTGCACTCTGGATGTGTATGACAATATTTGAAGTGTGGCATCTGAGTAATTATGACACATATTTCATGAGTATACATGGCCGGGATCTAGTATAACAGACCTGTGTACAGATGTTCTAAAAGGCCGATGTTGATTATTTCCATGCCTTTCATTGGTCGGCATGGGCTATTTTTGACATGCGACTCCAATTATATAAATAGTGATCAATCAACACCATGACAACTATAAAATACGCTACGTCATAAATGAAGTCCTGTTTATTTTCTGTACAGAGGCCTTCTGCTGGAGCAAGTCATTTAGTCGGAATACATGTATACCCACTTTATTGTTGCTTGGAATACATGTATACCCACTTTATTGTTGCTTGTCGGAATACATGTATACCCACTTTATTGTTGCTTGTCGGAATACATGTATACCCACTTTATTGTTGCTTGTCGGAATACATGTATACCCACTTTATTGTTGCTTGTCGGAATACATGTATACCCACTTTATTGTTGCTTATTTTCTATTATTCAATTTCATATTCTGATATCCTGTGGGGGTAGGGGTGGAGTAAACATCTAACCACCCCTACCACAATATACGATCTTGATATAGTCATTCAAAAATGTATATAGTGTGGATTTTGTGGTTTAATCCAGTTTTTGTACTCGACTAACCTACTTACTGCCTGCAGATTCTGGTTAAATCTAGTTCTTGTACTCGACTAACCTACTTACTGCCTGCAGATTCTGGCTTAATCTAGTTTTTGTACTCGATTAACCTACTTACTGCCTGCAGATTCTGGCTTAATCTAGTTTTTGTACTCGATTAACCTACTTACTGCCGCAGATAACCAGAGACGGGTTGACTAAACTGCAAGAGTATATAAAGCTCACTTGGTTCTTAAAAGCAACAACTCAAACCCAAGTTACTAATTGAAACACTAAATATGATATTAATTGTACATTATATAATAAACACTAATCGATAAAACGAAAAGAAAGATTTTCAACAAACGGCTCAGTGGCACTACGGCCGCACAGTGGAAGACCCAGAGTCACACGAATACCGATTCATGCCGCACAGTGGAAGACCCAGAGTCACACGAATACCGCTTCATGCCGCACAGTGGAAGACCCAGAGTCACACGAATACCGCTTCATGCCGCACAGTGGAAGACCCAGAGTCACACGAATACCGCTTCATGCCGCACAGTGGAAGACCCAGAGTCACACGAATACCGCTTCATGCCGCACAGTGGAAGACCCAGAGTCACACGAATACCGATTCATGCCGCACAGTGGAAGACCCAGAGTCACACAATACCGCTTCATGCCGCACAGTGGAAGACCCAGAGTCACACGAATACCGCTTCATGCCGCACAGTGGAAGACCCAGAGTCACACGAATACCGCTTCATGCCGCACAGTGGAAGACCCAGAATCACACGAATACCGCGTCATGCCGCACAGTGGAAGACCCAGAGTCACACGAATACCCGCTTCATGCCGTCGCCTCGGGAATAGATATGCATCTTCGTCATGTCCAGTCAATGGCCACCAGATCGTAAAATTTCAGAGAAAATTGTCAGAAACCGACTGAACGAAGTTGGTCTTTGGATTAGAATAGTCTACAGAGGTCCTATTCTTATGGACCGGCATCGCTAGAACCGACTGCAGTGGGCGATCCAGTATCGTCAATGGATCATTAGAAGTTACTGGAGACGGGTTTAGTTTAGCTAAATTCTGAAAGTATCCTCATGCCAAGGTTGAAACATGAATTCCTTCAAATAAACTTTTGGTACACGTTTGAAATAATGTTGTGTTTCTGGTGGTTTTTTTCAACAGTATAATTAATAAATAGAAATAATTATGTCAATGAGAAATACAACACACACACAAAGTTGCGAAAAATTTGGAATATTACAAGTTTTAAGATTAATCAAACAGAAAGTCACAAATACATCAACTACTAAATCACAAAATATATAACACATGGCTCTAGATGATAGTACACTTAATTCACAGAATAAAATCCATGAGTGTCGGACAACATACGTTTCTCTTGACAATTCACATCACTTCAACTCTTGATAATTCACATCACTTCCACTCTTGACAATTCACATCACTTCCACTCTTGATAATTCACATCACTTCCACTCTTGACAATTCACATCACTTCAACTCTTGATAATTCACATCACTTCCACTCTTGACAATTCACATCACTTCCACTCTTGATAATTCACATCACTTCCACTCTTGATAATTCACATCACTTCCACTCTTGATAATTCACATCACTTCCACTCTTGATAATTCACATCACTTGTTATGTTGTTCGTCCATCACAAGTGATGATGACCATTTGTTACATCCACTTTTGAAAATTCAATTTTAGTTATGTCCTTGATTATGAGTTCGTAGATGGCTAATGAGCCCTATTCGAGCTGTAAATGTCCTTGGACAGTTCGGACATGGAATGACGACTGTAGACGGATCTTGGTCTATCCGTGACTTTCTAGCTGCTCTCCGCTGTTAAGCTGCTGCATTTCTTTTCTTTTCACAAGATGATGCGCTCTTTTTTATTTTAGAACGCCATGTAGATCTATTTTGTGCAAGTTCTTCCCATGTTTCGTGGTCTATTTCAAAGGCTTTCAGTGAGTTCTTTAACGAGTCCTTGTAGCGCTTCTTTTGGCCACCTTGAGATCGTATACCCTTCTCTAGCTCACCATAGAGAAGTATATTTGGCAGACGATGGTCTGGCATACGCACCAAATGACCTGCCCCACGAATCTGTGTCTGCATCAGGATCATGCCAATGCTTGGGATACCAGCTCTATTAAGAACAGTGGTATCTGGAATCTTGTCTTGTCATCTGATGTTCATAACTTTTCTGAGACAATTTGTATGAAAATGATTGAGTTTTTTCACATGACGTCTATACACAGTCCATGTTTCACTAGCGTATAGCAGCACTGGAAGTACCACTTCTCTGTAAACTTTCAGCTTAGTCTGTAGGTTAATGCCATTTCTACGCCAAACATTTGCGTACAATCTGCTGAAAGTACTGCTTGTTTTGGCGATCCTTGTATACACTTCATCATCAACGTTGGCATTTTGTGATAATGTACTGCCTAGATATGTGAATCTATTCACAACTTTCAGTGCTACACCATTTACCTTTATGCAGGGCTCGAGATAGCTTTTGCCAAGTGCTGGTTGTAACATGACTTCTGTTTTCTCTGTGTTAATGGTAAGCCCAAAGTTGGTACAGGCTTTGGAGAATCGGTCTATAATACATTGTAGATCAGCCTCAGAGTTAGCATTTAGGGCACAGTCATCAGCAAATAGAAGATTCCTGATTGTGTGTGATTTGACTGGTTTTTGCTCGCAGCTGCCGAAGGTTGAACAATTTTCACATCATTTACACTCTGTCAAACAGAACATTCCGCCGGCAATGATTATACTGAAAGCTACATTTCCAGGTGTCTTTGCGACTTTATCCTACAAGTGTTACTTCTAAACAGTTTTATTCATCCTATCATTTTCAATGTTTTCCGTCTGTACACTGCTCTGTGCTAATTTTTCGAGCTCTGAAATCATTCTCCATGCTTTTATGGAAGTTCGTTTGATAAATTCTTGCCTGTTTTCACCAAACTTGCGGGGTGCAAAGGGAACGCATTGCTCTAGGCGGACCCAGGGTTAGCAGATAACCAAGATCCCAAATGTATCTCCACGCGGTGCACCCTGGAAACAGAAATACAGCAGCTCGAGCTGATACTGGCCAAATCATTTGGGGATCGTGTCCGAGAATGTGGAGGTAGCAGATGGAAAGAGATTTGACTGCCCAAGAGACAGACAATATCTCCGACACCACCAGCATCACCACATATAGCGACACTGTCGACATACAGTGAAGCTAGTCATTCCAGTCCGAACATTGGAGGGGCGGCCGATGTAAAAATGCACGTAAAGGTAGATGCATGGCGAGAGACAAATAGACATCATACCGAGTACAATGAAACAATGAAAGGGCAGAACAGCGCTAGAGGGCAGCGCGAACTGCAAATAGAAAGTGAAAAGTCACTAGGAAAGGGGAACTACAAGCTCCGTCAGCTCGAGACGAGCTTCTAGTTACCTGTGTTCCTTACAGACAGAGACCCAGACCCATCCATTGACGCTTGGTAAAGCAAGAAGACCTAACCCAACTCTTATGTCGAGACTTCCTTAACCGGAAATATGCTCTCGAAGAGAAAGGGTTCTGTACCCGATGGGCTTAGGCAAGAAAGGGACAACGATGGTAGTCCTGGTCCAACTCTACTGTCAGGTTTTCCTACACCGGAAATACACTTGAAGAGAGAAAGGGTTCAGTACCTGATGGGCTCAGGCGCTATTGGGACAAGGACGCTCAGCTCGAGAACGCCTTGCTCTCAAACGCGTGGTGTGAGACTCGAACTTGGACAAGGGGTACACGATGTCGGTGAACGACACCTCGGCTAAGAGGGCGAAAGAGCCAGGGTCCAACTCCTCTGTTGAGTTCTTCCCCTTAAGGAACCAGGCTCACGGATGAGAAACGGTTCAGTACCCAATGGGCACAGGCACAGCAGGTCCAATTACACGAGGCAAGTTCATAGACAGTGGAACACCTCGTGCGAGTCAGACGAGAACAAAAATCGTCTGGGCGAAGAGTCGCCACTACGCGTGCCTGAAGACAGATATAGAGGCTGTCACAGGCTAAGGATAGCCCACCCGAATTGTCAAGACATGCCGAAATCGGATGTGCTAGGCCTACAAGGCGTATAACGGTGGCACAACGTAATCACGCTCCCGGCGGAAATCGCACGGATATCCGTGATGGTTACAATAGAGCGAACGCAAAACAAACAAACCAAACTTGCTTTCTTCTGACCAACTGTTCCAGTTTTACTCGGCAAACTAGTATTCTCCTATCTAAATTGTCACCTTAAACATATCGTTAAACTGTTTTATTCTCAAATTTATTTTGCTCGACAATGTCGACTCAGCAAACACGAGAAAGTTCAATTTGTATTCTGGCGTTAAGTTTTTGTGTTATCTACACCCCCCCCCCCCACGTTTACTAGCCTCTTATAAATAGCTACTATTGTATTAGTTACTACACCCCCCCCCCCCCCACGTTTACTAGCCTCTTATAAATAGCTACTATTGTATTAGTTACTCTTTCCTTACTTTCGTCAATTCAATTTCTCTCAGTTGTGCTCGATTAGCTTAATATTTTCATTGTCTCGGTAATTTGTTTCTGTGATTACACACACACACACTTATACACACGAACCCACCGGCGCACACATACATATATACACGCACACGCACATACCGCTCGCGTACACATATATACACTCGCACCCACCCGCACACACATAGGATTTGTATAGGATTGTATAGAGTTTGAACCTGAGACTATCTTGGACACCTGAAATTCTATCAAGACGTTGTTATGTGACATATTCTTTCTGGAGCACTGTCTTCCTTAGGAATCTTCTTAGTTTTGGACGGGTTGTTCTGTCTCTTTCAACGAGCTATGCATGCAGCCTTGGATATCTCTTGTCCAACAACGTCCAGGGCGACTTTTGCCTCTGCTCCCTTCTATTGCTCCCTCCATCAATACACTGGTGACGCAACCAGCAACAGACTCAGTGAATCTATCGGACTCTCAAAGTATGCTGCGCAAGATAGAAAAGTGTATGATCAGAACTAAATGGGTCACTCTTCTAGACAATGCGCAGAGCATTACATGGATTTACTGTCCTGGTCATGCTGGGTCCAGGGGAAACGAAAGAGCCGATGTGTTGGCTGGTAGGGCTTTGGTGAACGGCACCGAGATAAGAAGAGACAGGATTGAATTGATTAGAACAGTCATGGATAACCTACGAGAAGATGAGGAGGAGGGCGAACGTGACAATGTACATATTCAGAGAATGGTAGAAATGGGAGTGACTAGAGGTGATGGGAGAAAGTGCAACCTCTCCGTAAAGATCAGAAGAACGCGTAATCAGCAACTGACTGTGACACTGAGCTTATACACTTTTAGATGGCTGACGGAACGGCAAGCAGAGAATATATGGGAATGCCCCCCCCCCCCCATTGCTGTGACGATTGCTTCTAATCAAGAATCCAGCCTTCTTGGATGGTATCAACATAGTAGTTATTTTAATCCAGATAAAAAAAATCCAGATAAAATAATCCAGATACAATAATCCAGATAACTGCAGGTAATGAGTTCAATACAATAACAAATATTTTAAAAAATTCACACACAAAAAACAAACAAAAAACATACGTAACCCTGCTTACCGTTAGTTTCTGACATGTTTGGTTTCTACCTCTTGCTTGAACGATACAAACACGACGCTAATGCAGAGATCTTTCTATGCGATTAACTAGCTCAGATTCACAGACAAATTGACTGCAGTACCGAAAGTAGATTCACACGACTCGTGCTGCGGCAACTAGTCCTCGAATAAAAACGTTGCCAGCCGTGACTATACTTTATACTACATAATCTTTTTTCTAATTGTTAAATTTGCCACCCTTCCCCTAAATGTTGATATAAATTATGGATACCGCGACCAAACTTCACCCCCCCCCCCCCAACCGACCAGTGCAACCAGTAACAGTATTGTTAGGTATGCGATTTTATATTGTAGATAACCCGCATAATTGTATTCAAGGTTAATCTGTCGCATAACCAAGTCTCTGGCTGCGGCACGTCTCTGGCTGCGGCACGTCTCTGGCTGCGGCACGTCAAATCGCACATAATCGCGCCGTATTCAGAGAATACATAAGGAGTACCACGTTCTGGAAAGAATATGACATTTTCATCATATTGGTCTGTTATTTTTTGGTACAACAGAATGACTGTATACATGAAGATCTGTTAGTTAGTTAGTCGTCGGATCATCATCACTGCACACTAGACACGTCCATAGTTGCTCCGATCTCTCCTTCAGTGTATCCGCCATTACACTTCTGCTGACAGTACCGATCCTATGCTGGTTGAACATCATTCTTCTGCGTCCTCCAAAATGTTCACTTCTAGCAATACCGCATTTCAATCCCTGATCTTGAATCCTGGACATTGAAATCATCATCCACATTAGTCTCACTCTCGCGTACTATATCTCTTAATGAGTTCAAAACGTCAACTCGATCCATTGCCCCATCGCCCTGTGCCACAATCGCGCATGACGCCAGTTTATGTGCACTTTCATTGCCTCGAACACCCACATGTCTCGGCACGAAAAAAACATAGATACTTGCCAATATCAAACTTGCCTTTCTCAAGGCCTCAATTCACTGTTCGCGAACGAGACCCACGTGTACCTTTTTAATCATACTCATATAGTCACTCACGATGCAGACCTACATTACCTTCTGTGTGCATACCAACTCAAATACTCTGATCACCGCCATAATCTTCATGGTCATGCTACTCGTAGTCACAGCAAAGGCCCCACTCTCCTCCCTGATCGTTTTATCTAGGTACTGAATTGTGAAGGCCCAAGCAATGCGAGCATGTCTAATCGCAGATTCATCAGAGTATATAATCATATCCCACTCTGTGGTATTCTCACTGACCAAAGTCTACACTTCTTTCTCCACAGCTGTGGGACACCATTCTCTGTATTCCCTGCTAAGTGATATTACTACTCTCAAACAAGTTTCGAAATCTGTGGGTAGACTTATTCATTCCGCACCTGCTGCCACATCTTACAATCTGCACACGCTTTGTATGGCATCCTCAGCACGTCCCATTCACGACTTCCCTCTCTTACATTTTCTACCTTTAACTTTCTGTATTTCGGAATGCAACGGGTATTCCTTATCTACATGTATTTAACGGTACGCCCGTGCACGGGGATACTGTAATCTGTGCTCTGCTGTTGGGCAGTCAAGTAGGTATCGCATAGCTCTTGTCGATGTGTCTCTTGTGCACCCAAGAATGATACGCATTGATAAATTTAGGATTATATCCAGTCTTTCGATCTGAGTTTGGCTAAGAGTCAGAATTACCAGTGCATATTCCACCACAGCCACCACCAAACCATGGTACAAAAGAAATAACAATCTCTGCTCACACTGCGCAGCAGCCGTAACCTTTATTGCTGCTAAGCCTTTGCCTGCCCTTATGATAATGTGGTCAACATGTTCCCTGAAACTCAGGCTTCTGTCAAAAAACACACCCAGATATCTCATTGTGCTAGTACTTTCTAAACTTTTCCAAGCGAACGAAACATGTGGCATGGGTGTCTTTACCATATGATTGTTAAAGGAAAACCACGCCACGAATACCTTAGAAGGATTTATCACTGCTCCCGTATCTATACACCATTCGTCAGTCTGTCCAGCTTCTCGTGTAGTTGCACGACGCACTCTTCTCGATTTCTTCCCTGTCTATACACCAGGATATCATCGTCGTACTACATCGTTCTGCCAGCACCTGTGATTTGATTTTCAGCGATATGTACTGTGTATACATTGGAAAGTACAGGAGATAGAGGCGATCCCTGTGGTAGACCAGGGCTAATAACCGTTGGTGCCGATACCCAGGTACCACATTCAAAAACTACTATCCTGTGCTTAAGGGCGGCACCAACCCACCGCACGACAAAAGGATTTACTGCAAGATTTAACAGCTGGTCCATCAGAATATCCAAGGACACCCTATTATAAGCATCCTCAAGATCTATTGCGACCGCACATGTCTCCATGCGCGAATCGAACTCCTCAAAAACATCCTGCGCAAATATGGTTGCATTCTGCCATGTCTTCTTTCCTGGACAATGTTGGTAAACACTTATTTCTTTCAAGATAACACGATACCTTCCAGGCCACAATTTTTTCCAAAAGCTTGCCAATCGTATTCTGCATTGTTATTATTCTGTAGCCTTGTATCCTGGTGTGGTACTTGTCAGGTTTGGGTAGTGGAACTAAATATCTGTGCAACCAGTCTTCTTTCACTGTGCCCTTTAGAAGGCTATTATTGAACATGTCCGCCAACTCTCCCAATTCTTCATCCGTACTCACCCCAAGACAAAAAAATCCCGTGAGATTCCATGCCCCATATTGACAAACTCATGTATGTATTATAAAATATCTTTAAACATTCAACTTCTCCAGGTGACATATTCTCCAGGTGACATATTCTCCAGTTGACATATTTAAACATTCAACTTCTCCAGGTGACATATTTAAACATTCAACTTCTCCAGGTGACATATTCTCCAGGTGACATATTTAAACATTCAACTTCTCCAGGTGACATATTCTCCATGTGACATATTCTCCAGGTGACATATTCTTCAGGTGACATATTCTCCAGGTGACATATTTAAACATTCAACTTCTCCAGGTGACATATTCTCCAGGTGACATATTCTCCAGGTGACATATTCTTTCCTTGGGCATAGTCTTTATGGGTGTTCTGAACGTCTCACGATTCTGGGCGAGATGACCTTCAGCAGCCACGGGCATGTTTAAACAATCTTAAATGTAATTTGTCCATCGTCGTATTGGGCTGCCCGTGCAACCATACCTTCGATTACTAAATTCTCCAGGCTCTTATAAAAGATTCAACAGTTGTTGAACATCTACGATCGATAGAGCAACATTTGTTGGACGATTGAGGATATGATTCGATAACAACATAAGAATCTTGAGACACTAGATGATAACCAAACAACATAAGAATCTTGAGACACTAGATGATAACCAAACAACATAAGAATCTTGAGACACTAGATGATAACCAAACAACATAAGAATCTTGAGACACTAGATGATAACCAAACAACATCTAGTGACTGATTGACCTATTTGTAATCTTCGTTTTATTAATCATATTTATCGCATGCCTGCTTCTAAATGTAAACTTCGTGATCTCTATCTCACGAATTATCGCCCTTGTAGCATATCCTGGTCCGGATTGTTATGGATACATGGATGCCACACCCTGACTTTAAACAAGACAATATCCAAAGGAATAAATTCATTTGAAATGAAGTGCTACAGAAAGATCCTAGGAATATCGTGGACAAAAAGAAGAATATTGAAGTTTTGAAATTACTGAAACTAAATGAAGGTTAGCTTCTAACTACCATCATAAGAAGGAAGCTACAGTATTTTGGATACTTAAAGCGACATGATGGTATCTAAAGGCTGATTCTAGAGGGCAGAGTGCCAGGCAAGAGAAGAAGAGGAAGACCAAGAAGACGATGATAGACCAGCGACATCGAAGAATGTATGCACGTGTCTCTGGCCAATGCAAGCCTGCGTGCCCGGAACAGTAAGGCGTTAAGAGTATTCACAAAGAAGATACGTTCTGGAAAGAATATGTTTCTATATATAGCATATCCTAGTCTGATTTGTTGTTCGCCCATCACATGATGATGATGATCATTTGTTACATACACTTTTGACATTTAGTTGAGAGTTGTGTCCTTCCCTATGAGATCGTAGATGTCTAATAAGCCCTATTCAAGCCGCAAATGTCCTTGCACAGTTCAGGCATGTAATGACCACTGTAGACGGTTTTTGGTCTATCCGCTACTATATAGCTACTCTCCGCTGTGGAGCTGCTGCATTTCTCCTCTTTTCACAAGATTATACACCCTTTTTAATTGTAGAAAGCCATGTAGATCTATTTTGTGCAAGTTATTCCAATGTATCTTGGTCTATTTCAAAAGCTTTGAGTGAGTTCTTTAACGAGTAATTGTAGCCCTTATTTTGGCCACCTTGAGATCGCGTACCCTTCTCCAGCTCATCATAGAGAAGTATCTTTAGCAGACGATGGTCTGGCATACGTACCAAATGACGTGCCAAACGAATCTGTGTCTGCATCAGGATAGTGTCAATACTAGGGATACCAGATCTGTCAAGGACAGTGGTATCTGGAATCTTGTCTTGCCATCTGATGTTCATAACTTTTCTGAGACAATTTGTATGAAAATGATTGAGTTTCCTCACATGACGTCTATACACAGTCCATGTTTCACTAGCGTATAACAGCACTGGAAGTACCACTGCTCTATAAACTTTCAGCTTTGTAGGTCAATGCCATTTTTATACCACACATTTGTGTACAATCTTCCAAAATTGCTGCTTGCCATGGCAATCCTTGCATGCACCAAGGTGTACACGTTAGCATCTTGTGATAACGCACTACCTAGATATGTGAATATATTCACAACTTTCAGTGCTACGTCACGTCAGTTATCTTTATGCGGGGCTCGAGATAACTTTTGCCAGGTGCTTGTTGTAACACGTCTTCTGTTTTCTCTGTGTTAATAGAAAGTCCAAAGTTGGTACAGGATTTGAAGAATCTGTCTATAATACTGTGTAGGTCAGCTTCAGAGTTGGCAGGCGCAGTCATCAACAATAGGAGATCATATCCCTCTTTGTGTGTTAATTTGACTTTGGTTTTTGCTCGGAGCTGCCGAAGACTTAAACATTTTCCATCCATATGACCTATGGGTCTGTGCAATGTGTTAATTGCAGTTTAGTGGACTAACACATATGGGTCTGTGAAATATTAATGGCAGTTTAGTGGAGAGACTCAACACCTATGGGTCAGTGCAATGTTAATGGCAGTTTAGTGGAGAGACTCAACACCTATGTGTCAGTGCAATGTTAATGGCAAGTTTAGTAGACTATCAAAGTATTGTTGTATAACTTTATGCATTCTTCTTTCTCTTCTTCTTTGTTCATTCTTCAACTCCTGCAGTTGAACAGCATGTAGTCCAGAGAACAGAATGCACTGTGTCATGGTTTACAGATTTGCTGCAATATTTGTACTTTTCTGACACATCTGGTTTCA
Source organism: Meghimatium bilineatum (assembly GCA_034231615.1). Taxonomy (NCBI): domain Eukaryota; kingdom Metazoa; phylum Mollusca; class Gastropoda; order Stylommatophora; family Philomycidae; genus Meghimatium; species Meghimatium bilineatum. The sequence continues at coordinate 77,856,476 of CM067321.1, read as the reverse complement.
GCAAACTTTGACCCTATATGGGATTGAACAGCCAATTCCACTCCATAATTTCCTTAGTCACTTTTTATGACATGCATGGAAGGTAAAAAGTGTCACTGCTCTTTGATTTGAATTCTATTTAAATATAAATGAATATCTCAACTGGTTTTTAACATATCTCGATCAGGAGACATTTCGGAAATACATTTAGAACATATAAATGAATGAAGTACCGGTATGCTAAATCGGAACATGAATAGACAACGCTGGATGTTACCCAATGTAATAATCTCTATGTAAGAGAACGAAGAATACACTGGAAATTAGGAATTACATATACATCTCTCATCTGGACTGAACAGAGAATTTAATTAATGGATCTGCATATACTCTGTGCCACAAGCCAATGAAAAGCATGGATCAGTCATAGGTGAGTCAACTGGTTTGACCAGTTCACAGGCCATTATACATGAAGTAGGCTCTGAAGAAAACATAACATTCTGAAGCTGTTGGGGCAAGTCGTAAAGCTTGCATAACTTTGTCTGTTCACGATATTTTAAGATAAGGTAATTGTTATCTAACACCTGTTTATATTCATATAACCTGATTTCTTGCACTTCAAGTACAACTCTTTTGTTATCTTCAACCATTTCTTTCTGGTTATTTCATTCATGTTTACACTTCTACACAAAATCATCAGATAAAGTCTTCCTTGTTTGATTACACTACAGGTATGTTCAGTATTAACCGGTTCATATCACAATGGTAAGCAGTGTGTAGTTATTGTTCCTAACTCAAGAAGTGAGGTATCTATTCCTGTCCATAACTCAAGAAGTGAGATATCTATTCCTGTCCATAACTCAAGAAGTGAGGTATCTATTCCTGTCCATAACTCAAGAAGTGAGGTATCTATTCCTGTCCATAACTCAAGAAGTGAGGTATCTATTCCTGTCCATAACTCAAGAAGTGAGGTATCTATTCCTGTCAATAACTAAAGAAGTGAGATATCTATTCCTGTCCATAACTCATCAGACATCATGACACTCGGAAATATAACAGCAGAGGAGGCAAATAGAAGGGCAAAAGACTGTACACTCACTCTCCCCTCAACACCAAAAGGTACATGAGGACAGAAAGAAGAAAAAAGAATAACTCAAGAAGTGAGACATCTATTTCTGTACATAACTCAGGAGGTGAGATTATTTCTGTCCATAACTCAGGAAGTTTGATGTCTGTTTTCTTCCATAACTCAAGGAATTCTACAAGTTGATGTTATACTAATAGGATGCAAGTGGGTAAGTGAAATACAACCCTTCAAGCACTATTTCTGTATTCAGGACTTGTTAACCAAAAGATAATTTTAATCTGTAGAGTTAATTTCTCAGATATGAGACACAATAAAGTTTATATCAGCCCTCAAATCAACATTCTCTGTGTGGTGATGGCACTTAGTCAGAGTGACTGTCCGCTACTATCACATTCTCTGTGTGGTGATGGCACTTAGTCAGAGTGACTGTCCGCTACTATCACATTCTCTGTGTGGTGATGGCACTTAGTCAGAGTGACTGTCCGCTACTATCACATTCTCTGTGTGGTGATGGCACTTAGTCAGAGTGACTCTGTCCGCTACTATCACATTCTCTGTGTGGTGATGGCACTTAGTCAGAGTGACTGTCCGCTACTATCACATTCTCTGTGTGGTGATGGCACTTAGTCAGAGTGACTGTCCGCTACTATCACATTCTCTGTGTGGTGATGGCACTTAGTCAGAGTGACTGTCCGCTACTATCACATTCTCTGTGTGGTGATGGCACTTAGTCAGAGTGACTCTGTCCGCTACTATCACATTCTCTGTGTGGTGATGGCACTTAGTCAGAGTGACTGTCCGCTACTATCACATTCTCTGTGTGGTGATGGCACTTAGTCAGAGTGACTGTCCGCTACTATCACATTCTCTGTGTGGTGATGGCACTTAGTCAGAGTGACTCTGTCCGCTACTATCACATTCTCTGTGTGGTGATGGCACTTAGTCAGAGTGACTCTGTCCGCAACTATCACAACACACATTCTCGTCTGAAAGGCTAGCCTCCTTCTGTGGCTAGAACTAACAAACTTCAATGTTTAAAATCTGTTATCTGTCAAGTCATGAGATAAGAACACACAAAAACTGAAACGTGACAGACTAGATCATGAAGCCGTCTTATACATGATTCCAAAAGTATGAACTATCTGCACTGTGTGTGTGTGCTGTGACAGTACACATCTGGGATCCCATAATCTTATCTGTGCTACTCTTACACGATTTAAACATTACATGATCTGGTCAAATGTGTATTTTTATGAAGATAAAATAAACCAAATGATTATAAACCAGCTGACTATCCTAACCTTGTTGGCATAGTCTACCTAAGGATTATAACCAGCCTGACACGTCTCTGCAATGATGGTTGGTTGCAATAAACCTCGAACATCTTCCATCTCTTGCTCTGGTGCACTCTGTTTGACTGGAATTAAGTCAGTGGACCTAAAATGTGTACCTGAACTAGAAATCCAGACCCCCCCCCCCCCCAGTTGCAACATGGGCAAGTGAAATTTTGATAATGATTGAGTTATGAAGATGTTACTGAATTCTGAATAAAAAATGAAGTCTGATGAAGAGAATGATGTCTGATGACAAGAATGATGTCTGATGACAAGAATGATGTCTGATGACAAGAATGATGTCTGATGACACAAATGATGTCTGATGACAAGAATGATGTCTGATGACAAGAATGATGTCTGATAATGAGACTGAAGTCTGAATAAAGAATGAAGTCTGATGATGAGAATGATGTCTGGTCTGAGAATGATGATAGTTATGAAATGCCTGAATGAGAAGACAAATAATGATTGTCAAAAGTCATGAGTTTTATTGACTGTTGCCTCAGAAGAAATCACAAGTTACAGATGACAAATATCATCTCTAGCACTCATTATTGATACACAAACTGCTGATACACAAACTGCTGATACACAAGCTGCTGTGAGACATTCTTTACAACAACAATCAATGATTGCTACTTCCAACAACATCTACTGAGTTGAAATCATGATTGATGTATTTATTAAATAAGAATTGTGCGCTAACCCATGACCAAGTCACAACCTTAGGCTGATCTTATTTATTCATAAATTTCATTTGGCTGGATATAAATAGTGACCAATGGAAAGAAAGGTTTAGTATGATAAACATCTGAACTATCTATCATTACAAACAAGAACATTACCCGGTATTATTATTATTATAAATACTTCTGAGTAACTCTGTCATCTTTTATTTGCTTTCATCAAACAACAATATACAGCTAAACATAATCTTTGTTGATTTCAAACATACACACATCCTCACAATATAAAACAATGTGGGGGGTTGTAGGGATTCCAGATATCACTAGTGCCTCAGTTGTGCAAGCTGTCTTACTATTTTCAAGACAGTTTATTCCCTATCATGTGTAACATCTCAAAGCTGGTCCTCATGTGACATTAGAGAACCCTCATGGTATTGTATTGACAGCTCAGCTATGCCAACACTGTTAGGTTTGCCAGCTGGTTACTAACCTTCAGGAACTAGTCACACATGAACAATGTAAATATTGTATTGAATGGGATTTGGAAGACATTATTTGTTGATTGAATGGACATGTTTCTCATTACCAGTGAATATCGTGAGGAGCATGGTAAAGAGCACAGTATGACATGATGAAATTCCTGGTTACCTAAATTTAAGAATGAGCTCTCCATATTAACACAAATTCTACACACCAGCACAACACATTCATACTAGAGCATACACTTGCAGCACACTACACACAAACTCTAGAATTCCTCAGCCCAAGGGTTCTCATCCAGGTATGAATCAATAACTTCTTTTAAGGTAAAGTTTGGGATCAACTGTTCCTGTGTTAGGTCTGTACGTGTCACTGGGTCAAAATGTCCTACTCTCTATCAGATTGACAAGAAACAAAATAGGTCAATAGCAACCATACACTAAGATATATGTTATAGCAGATATATGTTATAGCAACCATACACTGAGATATATGTACATAGCAACCATAAGTAGTTAATCAAAACACATTCACATTGGTTGTTTGTTTGCTGATCACAGGCTGATGGCTTGTCACCCACAAATGTAGGCTGATCACAGGCTGATGGCTTGTCACCCACAAATGTAGGCTGATCACAGGCTGATGGCTTGTCACCCACAAATGTAGGCTGATCACAGGCTGATGGCTTGTCACCCACAAATGTTTGCTGATACCCAACCACAGAGGGTACATGCATATGCATAAATAACAAAGCATTCTGCATGGGTAGTTTGTCTAGTGGACCATTGGTGATATTCACAGATATTCAGCATGGTTGGTTTGTCTAGAAGACCATTGGTGCGACCCACAGACATTACACATGCGGACTCATATTTGTTCATTGACAAAACCCTTTCGATGCTTCAGGACATAAAAGACATCTCATAGAAGTGTATGTAACAGCCAAATGTCTGATATAACAACAAAATGTCAGATATAACACAATATCTAACAGCCAAATATCTGACATAATACTTATGCCTGATATAACAACTAAATATCTGATTAACAACCAAATATCTGAAATAACCAAATATTTTATGTAACAACTAAATGTCTGATATAACAAACTAAATATCTGATATAACAACAAAATTTCTGATATAACAACTAAATGTCTGATATAACAGTTCTTGCTTGCAATTAGTGCCTACCTACATATTTTATGGTTATCTAATCTAAATAGTATATCAATAACTGATCAATAATTAATTTAAATATTCATTTTTTAGGGTTAGAGTTAGCTATATTTTACATAACTACATCGCCCAGCTACACTCGAAACTACAAGTCATAATTATATACACAGTTGCATCAATTAACTGAAACACGAATAAAAGCAGTTGGGGTTTTAGTCTGGGCTGGAGTTTTCACTACACATTGTTTTAGTCAAGTGACTAAGTTACACAGACACTACACATTGTTTTAGTCAAGTGACTAAGGAATAGCCACTACATTTATGTACACAATTTTTTTAATGCTTTATGCACACATGAGTAGTCACAACACTATAGTAAATAGTATACGCTCGTACAGCTGTTGGTTGTGGGAAACTTACCCACAATCCCACATTAGTTCAACATGTGACACACTGCATACAAAAAATACTTGTATAATAAGATATCACTGGTTTATCATATTGACATTTATTTTAAATATTTACTCATCTTGCAAGAATTCACTCGCAAACCAACATTTTACTGTACCTGCACATCTTCACACAAACAAACATTTTACTGTACCTGCACATCTTCACACAAACCAACATTTTACTGTACCTGCAAATCTTCACACTTCACATAATCCACATACTTTCAAATCTGTACACCTCACATAATCTATAAATTATCTATAAGTGTGAATATATCCCACACAAATCAATTACCTGCAAGTGCTCAATAATATCCTTCCTGTCATATGTGATGCCGCTAGGTGTGATGACGGGATCTCTCATGATCTCAAAGCTAATCTTCCCACACAGGTAGTCAGGAACATCTCTCTTCTGTAGCAACACAAAAAACACAAGAAGCATAAATGTCAGTTTTGAGATATCAACAAGCAACATAGAATCTGGCTACAAACTGTTAAACTGCCAAGCCAGTGGTTGACCAGAAATCTCCTGAGTAGTGTCACCTTCAGCATGTACCCTCCTGCTTGAGCATGTATCCTCAACCTTCCCACAGCATGAGTTCTGGTACCCATCTTCTGGTGGTTGGGTTGACCAATTTTATTTTGCACACAATGACAACAAATTATGTATAACTTAAAGCAATCTTGCAATGAATGACAAAGTTGCAAACTATTTCACTCATTGACTAGTCAGTGTGTGACTTACGTGTGAGATAAAACATCAATTTAATGATCTCTTCATGACTTACAATACACAAATGGTTCCTGAAGATTCAGCAGAAAAACAGTATTTCAAGCATGTTAAGCCACAAATTCAGCAGATAATCAGTATTTCAAGCATGTTTGGCCAGAAATTCAATAAAACTGTTCCATCTTCCTGCCACAACTAATCTCAGCACAATATTTTCTTCATGATTGTTACAGATATTTTCTGAATGTTTTTGATCCTGTGTTAGTGGAATGCTGACAATATCTGGACGCAGATGTCTGGACGCAGATGTCTGGACGCAAATGTCTGGACTAGATATGACATTGGATTAATAGTAGCGTAGTAAAATAAATGTAGAGATATACTGGTTATTTGTGTATAAGAATAGTAGCATAGTAAACTAGCCACAAGAGGTTGAGGAGCTGATCACACAAATCTGATGTCCCATAAGAGGTTGAGGAGCTGATCACACAAATCTGATGTCCCATAAGAGGTTGAGGAGCTGATCACACAAATCTGATGTCCCATAAGAGGTTGAGGAGCTGATCACACAAATCTGATGTCCCATAAGAGGTTGAGGAGCTGATCACACAAATCTGATGTCCCACAAGAGGTTGAGGAGCTGATCACACAAATCTGATGTCCCATAAGAGGTTGAGGAGCTGATCACACAAATCTGATGTCCCATAAGAGGTTGAGGAGCTGATCACACAAATCTGATGTCCCATAAGAGGTTGAGGAGCTGATCACACAAATCTGATGTCCCACAAGAGGTTGAGGAGCTGATCACACAAATCTGATGTCCCATAAGAGGTTGAGGAGCTGATCACACAAATCTGATGTCCCATAAGAGGTTGAGGAGCTGATCACACAAATCTGATGTCCCATAAGAGGTTGAGGAGCTGATCACACAAATCTGATGTCCCACAAGAGGTTGAGGAGCTGATCACACAAATCTGATGTCCCACAAGAGGTTGAGGAGCTGATCACACAAATCTGATGTCCCATAAGAGGTTGAGGAGCTGATCACACAAATCTGATGTCCCATAAGAGGTTGAGGAGCTGATCACACAAATCTGATGTCCCACAAGAGGTTGAGGAGCTGATCACACAAATCTGATGTCCCACAAGAGGTTGAGGAGCTGATCACACAAATCTGATGTCCCATAAGAGGTTGAGGAGCTGATCACACAAATCTGATGTCCCATAAGAGGTTGAGGAGCTGATCACACAAATCTGATGGCCCACAAGAGGCTGAGGAGCTGATCACACAAATCTGATGGCCAACAAGAGGTTGAGGAGCTGATCACACAAATCTGATGTCCCATAAGAGGTTGAGGAGCTGATCACACAAATCTGATGTCCCATAAGAGGTTGAGGAGCTGATCACACAAATCTGATGGCCCACAAGAGGTTGAGGAGCTGATCACACAAATCTGATGGCCCACAAGAGGCTGAGGAGCTGATCACACAAATCTGATGGCCCACAAGAGGTTGAGGAGCTGATCACACAAATCTGATGTCCCACAAGAGGCTGAGGAGCTGATCACACAAATCTGATGGCCCACAAGAGGTTGAGGAGCTGATCACACAAATCTGATGTCCCATAAGAGGTTAAGGAGCTGATCACACAAATCTGATGGCCCACAAGAGGCTGAGGAGCTGATCACACAAATCTGATGGCCCACAAGAGGTTGAGGAGCTGATCACACAAATCTAATGTCCCACAAGAGGCTGAGGAGCTGATCACACAAATCTGATGGCCCACAAGAGGTTAAGGAGCTGATCACACAAATCTGATGGCCCACAAGAGGTTGAGGAGCTGATCACACAAATCTGATGGCCCACAAGAGGCTGAGGAGCTGATCACACAAATCTGATGGCCCACAAGAGGTTGAGGAGCTGATCACACAAATCTGATGTCCCACAAGAGGCTGAGGAGCTGATCACACAAATCTGATGGCCCACAAGAGGCTGAGGAGCTGATCACACAAATCTGATGTCCCACAAGAGGTTGAGGAGCTGATCACACAAATCTGATGTCCCACAAGAGGCTGAGGAGCTGATCACACAAATCTGATGGCCCACAAGAGGCTGAGGAGCTGATCACACAAATCTGATGTCCCACAAGAGGTTGAGGAGCTGATCACACAAATCTGATGGCCCACAAGAGGCTGAGGAGCTGATCACACAAATCTGATGTCCCACAAGAGGTTGAGGAGCTGATCACACAAATCTGATGGCCCACAAGAGGCTGAGGAGCTGATCACACAAATCTGATGTCCCACAAGAGGCTGAGGAGCTGATCACACAAGATCCGAGAACATGACACAACGGACTAAGTAAACACAAGATCCGAGTGTCTGCTACACCCACTGTGTGTACTTGTGGAACAAGATGAACATATCCAGTAATACTGTCTCCAGTATCAACACTTGCGAGAGACATGAAGCAATGAAATCCTGACAACCATTCCTAGAGAAGACCTGTCTGATAATGTAGGTAACAAGCAGGAAACAAATGAAAGAACCAGGAAATGATAACCAAGGTTCATGCTCTGGGGAGGTTGAAGAATGGTGCCATCTCTATGAGTATATGAAAAAAGCTGGTTAACAAACTGTCTAGTTAGCTGAAAGTTAAAACAGCAAGGTATGATGTTAATTGATAACTTTACAAACTTTTTATTAACTATGCTTTTCTTAACTTTACAAACTTTTCTGATGTTTTCATTAACTATGCTTTTAACTTTACAAACTTTTCTGATGTTTTTATTCACTATGCTTTTCTTAACTTTACAAAAGTTTCTGATGTTTTTATTAACTATGATTTTCTTGACTTGTTTTCATAATGTTGATGTCAGATTTCTTGATGTTTACTTGATTTTTTTTCCTGAACTCATTGACTACATAATAGTTGAGAGTTTGTACGCAATTAATTGCTTTAGATTTTTTGGTTTCACATCCACCATGGGAACAAGAAATATTACTTGTTTAAATTATAATGTAATATATACCTATTTCAACAGAATGAACAGAGAATGGAGAGAGAATGAACAGAGAATGGAGAGAGAATGAACAGAGAATGGAGAGAGAATGAACAGAGAATGTGGTTATCATAAATTTATTTTGAAGAAATTTACTTTTAATATTAAAAAACTAATTATAAAAATGAAATATAATGTATACATTAAAAATAAAAATAATCTCTGACAACAAATGTAAATGTATCAAACTTCTGAATCAATACCACTCAGTTTTTGTAGATAAGTCAATTACAAACACAAATATATATAGTATCTAGACGTAGTGCTTTAATTATTGTTGTTAATCACAAGATATTTGAACCTATTTTCTTGATTTTTCATGAAAGATTTAGTACTTGGATCAACATTTTTCATAAGAAATTGTGTTCTAACCACATTAGACAAGTTTAGACTTAAAAATCTTCAAAATAAGGCTTAGGTAACGTTGCCAGTAATTTCCAGGTTGGATTTAAATAATTACTGTGGTCAAACTAGATAAAATATGTTGCCAGTAATTTCCAGGTTGGATTTAAATAATTACTGTAGTCAAACTAGATAAAATATGTTCATACTTAAACATCCTTATACTGAAAATGATAAAACAAACTAACAAAATGTGATTGTCACTTTATTGATTTCTCATCTAAAATGATGATATCTTTGAATATTCAATTCTCATAGCAAGACAGTTGATATTTTATTGATGGTTCGTTTGATGTTTTCTTAAAAGATATCACTAGTCAATGACCAAACTTACTTTTCTCCTGTCGTCCAACTGTACAAACAAACCATTCAGCTCTGTTATTCTCTTTGCCTGAAAGATGTGACAATAAAGACAAATCAATGTACCCATATGTGTTTTTATCAACAAACATTATTTCAGATAAATTTCATGCTGAAATAGAATGTGCAAATTATGGCACAAATTATGCAGTTTCACCATAAAGCAGCAGCACAACAAACTTCACGCTAACCAGCAGAAATCACAAGAAATTTTGTGTTCATTATCACAGAGTGAACCAAGAAGAAGACGACTAACTTCCTCTACATTTCTCAGTTGGAGTCAGGTGGCTAAATGCATTTCTACATTCTTCAAGTGGAGTCAGGTGGCTATATGCATTTCTTCAATCAGAGTCAGGCAGCTATATGCATTTCTTCAGCTGGAGTAAGACAACAATATGCACTTCTTCAGCTGGATAAGGCAACTATATGCATTTCTTCAGCTGGAGTATGGCAGCTATATGCATTTCTTCAATCAGAGTCAGGCAACTATATGCATTTCTTCAATCAGAGTCAGGCAGCTATATGCATTTCTTCAATCAGAGTCAGGCAACTATATGCATTTCTTCAATCAGAGTCAGGCGGCTATATGCATTCTTCAATCAGTCAGGCAGCTATATGCATATATTTCCCCCCAAACTGCTGTCACTCCCTACAGCTGTCAATCCCCAAATAAATACGAGCAAAGATTTATTTTTCTTACAGTAGTTCTGAGTTTCTCAGTCTATTGCTAAATGTGTTGCTGTTTTGACAAGACCACATATACAACCATACGTAATGTCTATCACATAAAACTTACTGCATCATCTGCTATGGCCTGAACATCGCCAGAGCTAGCCATTCCAGAGTCATTTTTTAAAGCTTCCATTTTTCTGATGAATGTACAGAAAATATCAAATCTTGGTCACATTGAGAAAACTTGCAAAAATAAAGCTGTTTACATGTGACGGACCCACATTTGAATATGACAGATCCATGTTTGAATGTGATGGGCCCATGTTCGTGTCACCAATTACATACTAGTTGATATGTGCATAGTACATCACTCGAATGATGTTTATCTTTCGTGATACATTCACCACCTGACTTTACTTTCAATCATAAATTCATCTGACTTTATCATCACTAAAATATTTCACTGCATTTATCTTTACTTAGAAATTCATCTGTATTTATTCTGACACAGAATTTCACCTGTCTTTACCCCCATCCCACAAATTTACCTGTCTTTATTGTACAATATCAAATAACCATTATGGAACAGTACACTCTCAGTAGATGACATGACAATATAGTGATGTTTTCCACGTGTGGGACCCTCACAGCATTTCATCTTACAATTACATTCCCCTATGTGGTGCAACATTCACTCCAACTCAGTATTGCACATCAAGCTGGTGGAGTCAAACGAACTCCAATACTGAACATGTTCCTGACTACTAATGTGTACATGGTGCCTAGGCTGTGAACAGATGGCACATGATGTAGCAACTCTATGCAGGACGTGACTATTTCATGGGAGAGCCAGGAGTCATGTAAACATGTTAGTCCTGTATAATTGGAGAGTCCCCGTGGGTGGCAGGGAGTGCATAACTGGCTGCTGCTGCATAGTGACCAACCTTGGCTGGGTTGCTATGAACACCTGGCAGAATGGGATGTTTGGCATGGTAGCTTAAGCTAATGACTCCATCTCTGGCTGGGTTGCTATGGACACCTGGCTGGAAGGGATGTTTGACATGGGGAGCTGAAGCCAATGACTCCCAACTCTGGCTGGGTTGCTATGGACACCTGGCTGGAAGGGATGTTTGACATGGGGAGCTGAAGCCAATGACTCCCAACTCTGGCTGGGTTGCTATGGACACCTGGCAGGAAGGGATGTTTGGCATGGAGAGCTGAAGCCAATGACTCCCAACTCTGGCTGGGTTGCTATGGACACCTGGCAGGAAGGGATGTTTGGCATGGAGAGCTGAAGCCAATGACTCCCAACTCTGGCTGGTTGCTATGGACACCTGGCAGGAAGGGATGTTTGGCATGGGGAGCTGAAGCCAATGACTCCCAACTCTGCGTGTTGCTGAAAGGTAGAAAAACCACAAATCCTCTAGAATTTAACCCCTCTGAGTAGGAAACCTTCTTCTCAAAGCATTGTACATCGCTGAAAGATAGTCTTCTGTACATTGCTGAGCTAGTTAGTCTTCTGTATATTGCTGAGTGTTAGTCTTCTGTACATCGCTGAGAGTTAGTTTTCTGAGTATGAAAAAGAGTTCTGGAGAAACCACCCCATTGTACATAGGAAGTAAGAGTTAATCGCTCATCATAACTCCTGAAGCTCAATACAACAACATCCTCACCCATAATATCACATGTCATCCCCTAAACCATAAATTCATTATCTCCCAACCCACAAATTCACGTCTTTACCCCCCTACCCATAAATTCATGTGTTTATCCTCACTCATAATTTCACCTGTCTTTATCTTCAGTAATAAGTCTGTTTAAATATGTCTGCAGGTCAATCTCTTGTTGAATCCTCTTGTCTTCAATCAGATTCCACCTTCGTTTCTTGGCCACTCTCAGAGCACTTGTGAAGTCATCTCCAAAATTTAATTTCTGCTCCTTGGCTAACTCATTCGCTAAATAGACAAGAGATAAACTAGTCTTAAACAAAATATAAGTCAAAGTATCTACAAGCAAACATATTTTGAGTTGGAGCATTGCAGCAAATAGCATGTGTGGGAGGAGTCTGAGGGGCAGCTCTTGCCTTTCTTCTAGCACATTTGTGGTGTGCATCAATCTGCAGCTGCTGCACCACTCTTGATTCTATGACACCAGTTAGACCTGTCTTGTGCATGTCTTTCCTATGGTTTTGTGTTAATGTTGAAGTGAGTCAGTGCTGTTTCAACAATGTCTTTAAAATGCTTCTACTGTTGCAGAAGTCAGTCTAGAATTTTCCATATGCTTCTTCTGTCCTCCCGCCTTGTGGGAGTCAGTCTAGATATCCTCCATATAGCAGGTCTTTTGCCACATGATGATCTTTCAAGCGAATCATGTGTCCTTCCCAGCATTTGTGCTTCTTCATCAATATTGTGAGTATGCTTATCGAATTAGATTTCATCTGTACTTCAATGTCCAGTATTGTATCTCTTAGACCAAATACAGATACAACAGACATGTCTGTTTGCTTTGATAACTAGATGCTATGAGCAATAGAGCTCTCATATTCTTTTGTGCAACATTTTTGTGGGATGGGGGGGGGGCCTCTTCCAAAGCTGTATAACATAACAACAAGTCATCATCAGGTGGACAGTCATCATCAAGTGGACAGACATCATCAGGTGCTGTCTCTGCATCTAAAGTTGGTTGCAATGGACCTCCAACATATTTGGTCTCATTGTTTAATAATGCACTCTGCTAGACTGAACATGTCCATTTCATGATGCTTCCATCCCACTTGTATCTCTGTCTATCTCTTGCTCACCTCCCCTCAGGTTAGAAGAATATTGTTAATGAAGCTATGCAAATCACTGGTAACAGACATAATAACACACACAAACAACACTTCGGTCAAAAAGCCTTTATCAAGAATACATTAATATGACGAGTAATGTTATGAATGTGTTCCTGATTAAGGCTTTTTGGTCAAAATATTGATTTCTGTGTCATGCATGTTACCAGCAATTATAAAACTTCATTACTCTGTTCCAAGATTCACCTACTGGATTAGTTTGTTCTGCACTTGCAAGATTCACCTGCTGAGTTTGTTCTGCACTTGCAAGATTCACCTGCTGAATTAGTTTGTTCTGCTGTTGCTATCTAATGTATGTTAGAAAGAGCAGTCCAGATAATATAAAACATTGAATCATGTTTTACAGCATGGCTTTGATATCCTTTGGCCTGACACATCCATCTTCAGCACCACAAGTGGCAGTATTACTCTTCTTTACTTATCTATCTGTGCCCCAGCAATAAACATGGGTTATGCATAATACCAATTTTAGCCTTATCTTAGACTGAAACACGACAGATACCCCACACAAGTTAATATCTGCTTACCCCTCTTTAATGATGCAATTGCTTCATCGTAAAGACTTTGTTCAAAATAGGATTGCCCCATAAAAAAATGACCTTTCACCCAAGATCTGTCAATTTCCAAAGCTCTTTGACAATCCTGGAGGGATTTATCCCACTGACGCAGTTTCAGATAGCACAAAGCTCGATTTGTGAAGAACAAAGCAGTGTTAGGGTTCTTGATCTGGCAGAGAAATGTAAGTTATAATCAGTGAACATGGCACACAGATGATGATGAAATAATTTATTTAGCTGTGAGCAGGTAGCTCTTGAAGCCATACCCTTTCTAACATAAGCACAGGTACTTCTCAGTTATGTTACTGAGGGAGGGGGGACCAGACTCATATAAGGTGTCAAAAGCATGGATATATAAGGGAACGTTTATAGATTTAAGTTTAGTGCCCAGAAGGGAGGCATTCCAATATGCTAGTATCCCAGGAGTACAATGTCCTGCCAGGAGCACAGAGCACACTTTTGTGCAGTTTCTTGATAGAAGCCCCCATCCCTCTGTATCCATCTCACTCGTATCTGCCTTGCTGAACTTGTGCCAATACTCATCTCTTTTCAATTCAATGAGCACTTTTTGATCAGATCCATGTTGTTGCCATGGGTATTAAGATAGGGCTTAGTTATGCTTGCCATTTCATGGCACATTTGGAACATCAAGTTTGGGAGACCTATGAAGGCCCTTTCCCATTTCTTGATGATGGTATAGGGAGGTGGAATTGTCTCATTTCATTATCTTTTTCAATAATTTTAACCCAGCCATTCAATTCACGTCAAACATCTCTACTACTTCTGTCAACATTCTCAACATAATCATCACAATTCATCCTTCTTACCTTAGCACACCTGTCTACTACACATCTACAGATGCACATTCTGACCATCATTCTTTCTAGCTCACAAAACCACTCCTTTCTAGCGACACCACATTTCAGACCAAATTTCTTTATTCTAGTCATGGAACAAGAGTCATCGTCACTTATACAGTCATTTGCTCGTGTGTTTTCCCATAGGGCGTTCAAAATGTCTGCTCGATCCATCACTCCACCAACAGCCATAGTAGCAGCATGTGTGGCCAACCTATCTGCTCTCTCATTACCCCGGACACTCGCATGTCCCGGCACAAAAATGAAAGTCACTTTACGCATACAGGAATTCTTCACTGCATCCAGTCATTTTTCCCAAATGTATCCCGCCTGAACTTTCACAATCATGCTCATCAAGTCACTGAGTATGCAGGGATGCTTGCAAATAGCCTGCAAGCAGACCCATTGTAAAGCTTTGGTTATTGCCAAAGCTTTGGTTGTCTGAGCGAATGTACAACTTTCCTCTCTGATGGTCTTCCCCCACCTTTGAGCCGTGAAGGACCAGGCACTTCTGATGTGTCTCTCAACCGACCCATCTGTATATACAATCATATCACCTCCACTGGAATTTTCACCTATTAGAGTGAGTACCTCTGACTCCACCACTGTCGGACACCATTCGCTGCATTCTCTACTGAGTGTTATTATTACTTTGAAGGCTGTCAGACAATCTAAGGGCGCACGACTCCATTCCGCACCAGGTAGCACATCCTCCAATCTGCACACACTATGTATAATATCCTCTGCGCGCCCCAGCCACGAATTTCCTCTCTTAAGTCGACTGCCTTTCACTTTGAGAATTTCCGGGTGTAGAGGATGTTCATTATCAGCGGTGATTTGTAGGTAGTCCAGCACCCTGCAGATTTGTATTCTTTGCTCTGCAGTTGGGCAGTCCAGTAAGTATTGCATAGCCTGTGCCGACATATCTTTCGTACACCCTAAAATTAATTGCATTGCCTAATTCTGAATTCTATCCAATCTTTATGTTTGAATCTGACTCAGTGTTAGAATCGCCAGTGCGTACTTCACCAATCTCTGATTACGCAGAAATAGCAACCTCTGTTCACATTGAGCAACAGCCATAATTTTCATCGCCGCAAGACCTTTATAAGCCTTTACTGTACAATGATGTGGACAAAATGCTCTTTTAAACTCGGACTCATCAGACTGCGGTCCAACATAACGATAACCCCTAAGTACTTCATTGTGCTGGTTCTCTCGAGGACATGCCCTCTCAAAGTAACCTATGGAATGGTACATATATATGGTGTGTGTGTGTGTAATTTCTTATTATTATAAACATACATTATTTTTGTTGAGTAGGCCTAACTACACTATTATTACACTAGTCTAGACTTACGATGGCCTTCGTGTAGCAGGAGATAGCATCGTCATATTTTCGAGCAGCAAACAGCTTGTTGCCCTGATTTCTTAGCTCCAATGCACTCATTTCAGCATATAGACTCGAAGAAATTAATATATGAATGCATAAGTAAGATGAACTAGCCCAGCGTGTTAAAGAAAAATGTGAAAACAGTCAAAACATCTTATAAACAGAAATCAACGGCTTGTTTACATCCCAGAATTCCAGGAAGTGAAACCTTGGGAAATAAAAACTTTGACTCATCTACCTCGAAAAGTTAAATATCTTTGAAAACAAATGTCTCCGAAAATTGTTGAACATAAAATGGAGTGATATCGTCACAAATAGCGACCTCAGAAATAAAACATAGAATATGTTTCAAATGTTATAAGAAAGCGCAGGTGGAAATACCTGAAACACTCTCTTAGACTAGATGAAATCAGACTGAACCGGCAAGCCCTTATGTGGACACCAGAGGGGAAAAGAAAAAGTAACAAAATTACCCTAAAAACACAATACAAGAAGGAGAAATAATAGGTTGCAAGTCCATACTTCTTCAGCGTTCATTTTTAAACTCCCACTGGTTCTCTCTTGTAGCAGGACAATAGTCCTACAAGATTTCCAGCACGATGTAGTCCAGATAATGGAAATGCGTTGCGTCACCGGTTTATTTGCGCCAATGGTCCAACAAATCCGTCTTCGACGGACGTCCATACACGAACTAAAAGTACAGGTAACTAACCGAAGCGCATTGAATCAAATTCTCTGCCCCAAGGCCAAACGGAGCTTAATCAATGATGCTCAAATTAATAATAAGAAAAAGACAATCTCCATTTTTTGACCACGTTGTGAGACAAGGAGGTTTGGAGAACATAGTCACAACAGGCAAGATTAAAGGCAACAGAGACAGAAGGCAACAACGTGAGAAAATATTAGACATATTAACAACCTAGCACGGCAGGGAAACAACAACGATCTTGATACATAATACTGGAGAGAATTGTGGAGAGGCATGATCGCCTACGCCAGTCGGCATGGCACCTGGTGAATGAATATGCCATGCCGCCCGTGGCACGAAAGGAACAAAAAACTAAATAATCAACTTGAGACGAAATGTGGGAACGGAACAGTGTAGGCCCTAATTGTAACAATCTACTTTGTTATTAGAGGTAGGAGTGACTGGATAATATGGCTTTAAGCACTATCTCCGCTATT
The DNA here is from genome assembly GCA_034231615.1 of Meghimatium bilineatum. Classification (NCBI taxonomy): domain Eukaryota; kingdom Metazoa; phylum Mollusca; class Gastropoda; order Stylommatophora; family Philomycidae; genus Meghimatium; species Meghimatium bilineatum. The sequence goes on along the minus strand of CM067321.1, from coordinate 77,839,213 downwards.
TTTATATTGACGACCTGCATCTGCGGAGGGAGGAGCACAGACACCAGAACACATACAACAGGATTGTCCCAGTTTCTATGCTCACGGAACGACATAAATCGGCCCACAGAAGTTTCTCATCAAAACAAATTGTGGGGTACCGATGATGCCATATAAAAAAACCGCTTGATACACGACCAATATTGGACTGGATGTTTAACAAGTGATCACAGAAGAAGCACGACACTATGAAACGGCGATGAAGTTTTGCTAATGACTGGAATTGCACATACGCCTATGCCTGCACAGAAGGTATAAAGGGGAAATTATCTATGCAAAACGTGATCTTCATTGAAAGTACTGTGTGTGTCTAAATAGGCCTATCTATGTTCCCGGGATAAATGTTCCAGTGTTGGGTAACAACCCTAAACAGGAAGCAGGTGGCTGGAGTAACACCGGGCAAATGTCAAGATAAACAAAAATAGGTAGATGTGTTACCAAAATAAAACATAACACAACCTAACAACGAGATACAGGGACAGACGACGTTTTGACTATTAAGCCTTCATCAGGACAAACGAAAGACAACGGTACAACGAATCTTACATGGAAACAAACGTGGTTGATAGGGAGGAAAGAGGAGGAGAGATAGTGAATAGACAGTGGAGGAAGTAAATAGGGAGCGGCATATTGGGGAGGAAGAGAGTATGGGGAGAAGAAGTGAGGAGAGAAAGTGCATGGAAGGAGGTGAGGAGCGAAAATGGATAGGGTGTGGTAGCAAGTAAAATAGATAAGGTTAAATTAAGATACTTACCTCAAAAGTGGCAACACGCAATGAGTATAACGAATAGATAGCAGAGATGGAGCAGAGATAGAGCAGCCTAGCTGGGAGGAAGAGGGTATGGGAAGAAGTGAGGAGGGGAAAGTGCACAGAAGGAGATGAGGAGTGAAAATAGTTAAGGTGTAATAGCAAGTAAAATAAGATAAATGAGGATAAATTCAGATACTTACCTTAAAAATGGCAACAGGCAATGAGTATTAGCATACAGTCGTCATGGAAACGCAAAAGAGGATGGTACGAGAGATCAGATGAGGGAGAGAGAGATGGAGATGAAAAATAAAGAAGAGAAAAAAAGGGAGAAAAGAAAGAAACGACCGAGCAGATATAGGCAGTGGAGAGAGACTATAAGTAGGAGTAGATAATGGTGGGAAGAAAATACAGTGATAATACAATGACGTATGTAAGTGAGAGTAAAATATAGGTGATAATATGTAAAAAACGAAGAAAAAAACACAACTTATCTGATACGTTGAGAACTGGCTAGCTTGAGACCAACAGTCACACTGGTGGGTCAGGGTCAATGGACAATGAAAGCTAGTGAGGCAGTTAGCGTCAATAAAATACCAACATGCCAGATTGTCACACCACAGGAAACAAGAGGACTACAGAAATGGCCGCAGGGAAGATTAAGCGATATGGATAACGATCCAGTAGTACGACGAGAGACCAACTGAAATAATAGGCAGGGCCGTAGAGAAAAACCCGAGGCGGGTAAAAGTTAAAACCGTGACTCCTACCAAATAGTCATAGAGACAGATAAAAGGATGAGAGGAATGCAGAGGAGAAGAACAAGAAAAGAGAGAAGAAGAAGAGAAAAAAAAGAAAAAAAGAGAAAAAAAGAAAAAAGGAGCCCGCACTGTACACTAGCCCATCTATGGGAACAACGATCAACGGACAGAATCTCAAGCCACCGATACACGATCCCTTAGTCCAGGCCATGTACCGTGGTGAGAAACATGTCAGATGAACGATGTTCGTAGTTGAGTGAGACCAACCGTACATTGCAACCCACTGGAGGTGTTGCCCGTACCGCACGCTGGCTCCATAAATATACATAGGGGACCCCTGTATCCGAGCCATCCAAGTCATGTGGAAAAATAAATAAATAAATAAATATATATATATATATATGTGTAGTCGGTGTAAAGGTCTCCCAGCCTCGGTTCTTACTAAACATCTGTGTCTGAAGGAGGACAGAAGCCGTGTTCTTACTAAACATCTGTGTCTGAAGAAGGACAGAAGCCGTGTTCTTACTAAACATCTGTGTCTGAAGGAGGACAGAAGCTGTGTTCTTACTAAACATCTGTGTCTGAAGGAGGACAGAAGCTGTGTTCTTACTAAACATCTGTGTCTGAAGGAGGAAAGAAGCCGTGTTCTTATTAAACATCTGTGTCTGAAGGAGGACAGAAGCCGTGTTCTTACTAAACATCTGTGTCTGAAGGAGGACAGAAGCCGTGTTCTTACTAAACATCTGTGTCTGAAGGAGGACAGAAGCTGTGTTCTTACTAAACATCTGTGTCTGAAGGAGGACAGAAGCCGTGTTCTTACTAAACATCTGTGTCTGAAGGAGGACAGAAGCCGTGTTCTTACTAAACATCTGTGTCTGAAGGAGGACAGAAGCCGTGTTCTTACTAAACATCTGTGTCTGAAGGAGGACAGAAGCCGTGTTCTTACTAAACATCTGTGTCTGAAGGAGGACAGAAGCCGTGTTCTTACTAAACATCTGTGTCTGAAGGAGGACAGAAGCCGTGTTCTTACTAAACATCTGTGTCTGAAGGAGGACAGAAGCCGTGTTCTTACTAAACATCTGTGTCTGAAGGAGGACAGAAGCCGTGTTCTTACTATACATCTGTGTCTGAAGGAGGACAGAAGCCGTGTTCTTACTAAACATCTGTGTCTGAAGGAGGACAGAAGCTGTGTTCTTACTAAACATCTGTGTCTGAAGGAGGACAGAAGCCGTGTTCTTACTATACATCTGTGTCTGAAGGAGAGAAGCTGTGTTCTTACTAAACATCTGTGTCTGAAGGAGGACAGAAGCCGTGTTCTTACTATACATCTGTGTCTGAAGGAGGACAGAAGCTGTGTTCTTACTATACATCTGTGTCTGAAGGAGGACAGAAGCCGTGTTCTTACTATACATCTGTGTCTGAAGGAGGACAGAAGCCGTGTTCTTACTATACATCTGTGTCTGAAGGAGGACAGAAGCTGTGTTCTTACTAAACATCTGTGTCTGAAGGAGGACAGAAGCTGTGTTCTTACTATACATCTGTGTCTGAAGGAGGACAGAAGCCGTGTTCTTACTAAACATCTGTGTCTGAAGGAGGACAGAAGCTGTGTTCTTACTAAACATCTGTGTCTGAAGGAGGACAGAAGCTGTGTTCTTACTATACATCTGTGTCTGAAGGAGGACAGAAGCCGTGTTCTTACTATACATCTGTGTCTGAAGGAGGACAGAAGCCGTGTTCTTACTATACATCTGTGTTTAGAAGAGATGATGCGTTAGAAAGGAGTTCAAGACACAGTTTCAGAAAAACAGAAATATAGTTCTTAAAAGGACTTTAGACTCACCGATTATATAAAACATGAACATCAGATATGGTTATAGGTTATGTAAACATAAACATCAGACATAGTTACATGTAATATAAAACACAACATCAGATGTGGTCATATAAAACAGACTCCTCATTTGAGCAATAAGCAATAAAATTTATTGAAATAACTGCCACGATATTCAAACAACAAATCTACATAACACAATCAATTAGTACGGCAGGGGAGAAAAAAGTCAGATTTAACAAGAAATTTTAGCAACAAATACCCACTCAAATCTTTAATAATAATAAGGACCTCATTCACTCATATCTCATGTTGTTTGTTACTTGATCACTTTATCATTTGTCCACATTATGACTTCTGCAAAATCCTCACTTGCCCATTTTATCATTTGTCCACATTATGATGTGACAAATCCTCACTTGCCCATTTTATCATTTGTCCACATTATGATGTGACAAATCCTCACTTGCCCATTTTATCAAAGTCTAGCAGAGTGCACCACCAAAAGAAGAGACAGGGGATGTTGATCTGTTGCAGCAAACCTTCATTGTGGAGACGGCACTTGATGATGATGATAAAAAACTATCATGCGAGTTAGGTGATTCCATCAAAGTAACTCTCATGTGAATTAGAAGGCTACATCAAAGAAGCTCTCATATGTTATGTCATATATATCGAATGATTGTCTGTAAGATTGATGTAAAACTTGCACTTATAAATATTTCTTTTCATGAAGTGACACGTTAACTTTAGTTCACAATAAATAATATCACGTGCATTCATCAAAATGACTTGGACCAAACTACTTGCACATGAAAAGTCCTAATCTCCATTGGAAGCAGAGTAATTTCGAAAGGAGCTTCTATAGATTGCTTGTAGTCAGGTGACCCTGAAAGTAAAGATACCAGGTAATAGGTGTCATTATAGATTCTGGCACAATACAAGAATCAGTGAACAGGTTTCTACGGAACAAATAGCAAACATAATTAAACGGAATGAAATTTCAATAAAGTCACATCCAATATTTGACAAGTTGCGCGATGAGAGCCCCTGACCACTTGACATGCGTGCTGCACACTGAGTGAGAGGTGAATGGCCTGTTAATTGCGCGCAAATCGCTAGATCAGTATTTTAAGTTATGACTTTTTAAGTTTCCGAGATAGTGCAATAGCATATTAAATTAAAAAGTTGGTATGTTGTCATGCAATTTCCCACTGATTCGTGTATTGTACCTAAATTCTTTACAGGTAATAGATGTCATTATAAATTCTTTACAGGCCCCTATAGGGAATCCAAAAAATTACAGTGCACTGATATCACACAGATCTCACACTAAATACTCACAATTCATATAACTGATAGATACTACATAAAGTACAGAGGTTACTGTCGAAGCCTAACTATCAATGTAAAAATAAATAATTAACAATAAACAAAAGAACAAGGACTTTCTTTCCACGATCTGGTCCAACTGGAACCTTTCTCAAGAAACACATAAACATTGAAAAGAAACATTGAATTGCAAATGATTATTCGGAGACGTCCTTCTTACGGCAGGACGCTCCTAGTAATGAAACACACGCTCAAATAATTGTTGAATTGTGTGTGTTCATAATGATTGCACACCACTGACACACAGACATTCATATAGATTCAAGGAAATGGGACACCAAAAGCGCTGAAAAGTCATCTGTTAAGTTAAGTCAGACATCCTCTGAAATGTTTGTTATTTATATTCAATTCATATCTAGTAGTACCACAACCAGTGCACTGACATCACATAGATCTCACACTCAGTCAGTCAGTCAGTTACTCTTTTGCCAAGTTTGGCACATAGGGCGGATGTCATAGTTCTCCATGCCTGTCGGTCAGTTGCCAATGATTGCAGGTCATGTGCATTTATGCCTGTTGATTTTAATTCATTCATAAATGTACTTCTGAGCGTTGTTCTTGGTCTTCCGTTTTATTTTCCCGTCCAATGACCACATGAAGGCTTGTCGTGAAATTGTCTTCCTTCATTCCAAGTATGTGGCAGATGTATGTCCAGTGACGTTTTCTGATGATGTTCATCACATATTCTTGTTTTATCTCCTCTCTTAGTATGTCATTTGATTTGAAGTTTTTCCAATTAGTATTTGTGATTTTTCTGAGGCATCTATTCTCACATTTCATAGCATAACCAATGTAAATGAGTGAACAGTGATTTAGTAGACACCCTGTAGAACATCTGTAATTGAAGTGTGAATGATGTGCAAAGAAGATGAACATTGTGATTATCCTCACATTCTAAGATGCTACCAGAAGTTGTTAGAAAAATGTGGTTAGCTGATGAAATTCTCTAAAAATTGAAATAAAGCCAAATATTGTCAGCAAGAAAGATGCTAGGTACTAGGGTATAAATATGATCTGAAATTTCAGTGCAGATAATGTATGTTCACATGGCTGAAATCTTCAAGAGAAATTTCAGGATTTCTCATTACCACTGTTCCAGTTCCCATATTTCATTACCACTGTGTCAGTACCCATATCTCATTACCAATGTTTTAGCATCTCTCAGTATATTCAGTGCCCACATCTCACTACCAATGTTTGGACACCATGTCTCAGTATCTATGACTAGGTACCTATTGAAATACACACTGCAGAAATAGAGAATTTAATGTCATTACTTACTAATGCTAGTGTCTGTGACTCCGCCAACTGTATCCCATTTCAAACGAACGATATCTTGAGGTCGGAAGTTGCCCCCAAGTGTTGTTTCTTCAGCTGCTAAAATTTTAAATGGCACGAACAAGTTCTGTATGGAATGAGAATAAAGTGTAGCACAAATTACATTGCTTACACCCATTGTAATATTACATCTAGTGTAGTCTAACAAGGGCTGGTCAATACATGTTACATCGCTTGTAGCACAGCTTACACCCATTGTAATATTACATCTAGTGTAGTCTAACAAGGCCTGGTAAATACATATTACATTGCTTGTAGCACAGCTTACACTCACTTTGTGTCCTTTATTATGCTTTTGGTTTCAGATCTGCCAAGTCCTATCTTGATTTCTGTTCCTTATTTTTATGATTTCTTACCTTCCTTATCCGCTGTCTCACTTCCTGGTATTCCTACATGGGCTGGAATCCATATTACATTAACCCTCTCGCACCAACATGATCTAAGTTTGTTGTTAGGCATAATATATCTTCTACTATATCTGGTCTTTGGCTGTCATGTTTATTTTGAATATCCTGAACTGATGATAATGAATTAGTCAGGATTGTTTCACTTAAATTACAACAGGGTATTTATATTGCCATGAAAAGTTCAGGGACAACCACTCAACAAATAAATATTATAAAAACATGATGGGAAATAATCATGGAAGATTGTTGTCCATGACTACAAATGGCTACCTAAATGGTGACATTTATCGACATCTTGCGGTTAGAGTAAAAAATGTCGACATCGGATTGCTACAGGTAAAAATATTGTTTAAACTGTCTATGTGTTTTCTTTTCATTGTTTGATTAATGTCGAAACATTCAGAGACATGTTGCTTGAACTCAACTCTACTGTTGTCTAGAGGTGGTCTTTGGTTGCATAAATCTTTAATTGCAAGCAAGGTTGAGGCAGTGAGTCAGTATGTTTCAATTGTTCATATTAGAGACACTTCTGCAGGATATTCTTTGGGGTTTGTTCATCTATACATCTATCCAGTATTTGTAGATTTCTCTGATCTATTTGTTAACTGTAGTTTGTATAATTCTCTGACCAAGTCAGATAGTGTTTTCATACATATTATGGATTCAATGAATGTTTGTAGAAAGTATTTTATTTCACATGTCTCTGATCAAGTCAGATGTTTGTATAGCAGTATTTCTCAAACTTCCGCTGATCTTCTTTGGTATTCTTATATAAATAACCAAAATGTTAGAGGATATCCGACAAAGTAGAGTGTGCCGCAGTAACCGCACAAATAAGCAGAAATACAATAAAAAGTACTAAGGTTACTGTAAAAGCCTAACTATAAAAATGTAGAAAATAAATAAATAACAATAAACAGAAGGTTGTTATTTTGTTTGGCTTATTGCTATTTATTTACTTTCTACATTGATAGTTAGGCTTTTACAGTAACCTTAGTACTTTATACAGTATTTCTGGATGTCTCTTCTAGTAGGACATTGATCCTGCTAGATTTTCAGCAGGATGTAGTCTAGAATGTATTAAAAAATACATTGTATCACCATTTTATTTGTGCCAATGGTCCGTCACATCTGACTTTGGTGGAAGATGGTGATGTATTCTAAAGTATAACATTTAATATAGGCACCAATATATGTAATGTTAGTTGATCTCTTACTTCTAAAGATACTTTGACTGGTGTAGACAGTGCTATATCCTCCTTTTCTTCAAATATATGCTCTAGTCGAAGTAGGTACAAGTTTGTCTCACTTGAAGACACTCTGTCTAATGTTAAAATCTGAACATTAGCAGGTAGTGGAGCAAACATAAGCAAAAGCTGTAGACAAAAAAATATAATTAAATTATGAGCATTTGTTAATTATTTTAGCAGATAGAAACATACACTGTGGACATAAAGTAAACAAAGGAATATTTGTGTGTACCATTCCATTTGGGGTCAAAATCATCCAGAAGCCATGCTGATGTTTGAAACGTCAGGGTAAAAAACATAGATATTGCAGCCAATCTGCAAACAATGACACAACACAGTTTTTTCCCCCCCAGATTACATCCTGCAAAACTACAGAATTTTGAGAACTAACAGAAGAATAAATATCAGTTTTTAAAACCTGAAACTTGTCAGACAGTGGAGCAATCACAAGTATGGGCACAATATAAACACAAACGTACATATTCAACAGTGTGAAAATACTGTAATAAAAATTATATTGAAACAATGAAAACTATCAGAATTAATTCATTATGCAGATAATTATGATGGAGATTTCAAATTTGATCATGAAATGTATGTTTTGAACAATTTTATATAGTTGGTAAATCTGAAAATTAATTTCAGAACTAACTTTGACCATTTGTGGTCATTTATCTGAATTGAGTTTATAATCAATGTAAATTACCTGTAAACTCTGATGAAATCAAACTATATTGCACATATAATGATACACATAACAGGCAGTCATAGGTAATAACAGGTATACATCATTTACCAGTTGGTTGTTGTAAATAACAGGTATACATCATTTACCAGTTGGTTGTTGTAAATAATAGGTATACATCATTTACCAGTTGGTTGTTGTAAATAATAGGTAGCTATTCCTGTTGTTACTTTTTTCAAATAAAACATGAATGTGTTCTACTGTCAGATCTGTTGTTGTATTTGTATACAGTAACATTGTTTCAACTGTCAGATCTGTTGTTGTTACTTGTATACAGTAACATTGTTTCAACTGTCAGATCTGTTGTTGTATTTGTATACAGTAACATTGTTTCAACTGTCAGATCTATTGTTGTATTTGTATACAGTAACATTGTTTCAACTGTCAGATCTGTTGTTGTTACTTGTATACAGTAACATTGTTTCAACTGTCAGATCTGTTGCTGTATTTGTATACAGTAACATTGTTTCAACTGTCAGATCTGTTGTTGTATTTGTATACAGTAACATTGTTTCAACTGTCAGATCTGTTGTATTTGTATACAGTAACATTGATTCAACTGTCAGATATGTTGTTGTTACTTGTATACAGTAACATTGATTCAACTGTCAGATATGTTGTTGTTACTTGTATACAGTAACATTGTTTCAACTGTCAGATCTGTTGTTGTTACTTGTATACAGTAACATTGTTTCAACTGTCAGATCTGTTGTTGTTACTTGTATACAGTAACACTGTTTCAACTGTCAGATCTGTTGTTGTTACTTGTATACAGTAACATTGTTTCAACTGTCAGATCTGTTGTTGTTACTTGTATACAGTAACATTGTTTCAACTGTCAGATCTGTTGTATTTGTATACAGTAACATTGATTCAACTGTCAGATATGTTGTTGTTACTTGTATACAGTAACATTGATTCAACTGTCAGATATGTTGTTGTTACTTGTATACAGTAACATTGTTTCAACTGTCAGATCTGTTGTTGTTACTTGTATACAGTAACATTGTTTCAACTGTCAGATCTGTTGTTGTATTTGTATACAGTAACATTGTTTCAACTGTCAGATCTGTTGTTGTATTTGTATACAGTAACATTGTTTCAACTGTCAGATCTGTTGTTGTATTTGTATACAGTAACATTGTTTCAACTGTCAGATCTGTTGTTGTTACTTGTATACAGTAACATTGTTTCAACTGTCAGATCTGTTGTTGTTACTTGTATACAGTAACATTGTTTCAACTGTCAGATCTGTTGTTGTTACTTGTATACAGTAACATTGTTTCAACTGTCAGATCTGTTGTTGTTACTTGTATACAGTAACATTGTTTCAACTGTCAGATCTGTTGTTGTATTTGTATACAGTAACATTGTTTCAACTGTCAGATATGTTGTTGTTACTTGTATACAGTAACATTGTTTCAACTGTCAGATATGTTGTTGTTACTTGTATACAGTAACATTGTTTCAACTGTCAGATATGTTGTTGTTACTTGTATACAGTAACATTGTTTCAACTGTCAGATCTGTTGTTGTATTTGTATACAGTAACATTGTTTCAACTGTCAGATATGTTGTTGTTACTTGTATACAGTAACATTGTTTCAACTGTCAGATATGTTGTTGTTACTTGTATACAGTAACATTGTTTCAACTGTCAGATCTGTTGTTGTATTTGTATACAGTAACATTGTTTCAACTGTCAGATCTGTTGTTGTATTTGTATACAGTAACATTGTTTCAACTGTCAGATATGTTGTTGTTACTTGTATACAGTAACATTGTTTCAACTGTCAGATCTGTTGTTGTTACTTGTATACAGTAACATTGTTTCAACTGTCAGATATGTTGTTGTTGCTTGTATACAGTAACATTGTTTCAACTGTCAGATCTGTTGTTGTTACTTGTATACAGTAACATTGTTTCAACTGTCAGATCTGTTGTTGTATTTGTATACAGTAACATTGTTTCAACTGTCAGATCTGTTGTTGTATTTGTATACAGTAACATTGTTTCAACTGTCAGATCTGTTATTGTTACGTGTATACAGTAACATTGTTTCAACTGTCAGATCTGTTGTATTTGTATACAGTAACATTGTTTCAACTGTCAGATCTGTTGTATTTGTATACAGTAACATTGATTCAACTGTCAGATATGTTGTTGTTACTTGTATACAGTAACATTGTTTCAACTGTCAGATCTGTTATTATTACTTGTATACAGTAACATTGTTTCAACTGTCAGATCTGTTGTTGTATTTGTATACAGTAACATTGCTTCAACTGTCAGATCTGTTATTGTTACTTGTATACAGTAACATTGTTTCAACTGTCAGATCTGTTGTATTTGTATACAGTAACATTGTTTCAACTGTCAGATCTGTTATTGTTACTTGTATACAGTAACATTGTTTCAACTGTCAGATCTGTTGTATTTGTATACAGTAAAATTGTTTCAACTGTCAGATCTGTTATTGTTACGTGTATACAGTAATATGAATGTGTACTACTATCAGATCCGTTATTGTTACTTGTATACAGTAACATTGTTTCAACTGTCAGATCTGTTATTGTTACTTGTATACAGTAACATTGTTTCAACTGTCAGATCTGTTGTTGTATTTGTATACAGTAACATTGTTTCAACTGTCAGATCCGTTATTGTTACTTGTATACAGTAACATTGTTTCAACTGTCAGATCCGTTATTGTTACTTGTATACAGTAACATTGTTTCAACTGTCAGATCTGTTGTTGTTACTTGCGTTAAACGTAACTGTTTTATTTCTACCAGTATAACCTAATAAGTTTGACACTCTCAACTTTTGCTTGTAGTTTCATGAGTGTTTCTGAGATATATGATGGTCATATGGTTGGGCATTGCAGAAGAAGTCACCAAAGAAATGTAAAGCAAGCACACATATGAGAAGCAACAGGGAAAATGCACAAGTTGAGACAGAAAGAAACTGAAAATAATAGACAAAAGAAGTTAAGAAGAAAGTCATTAACTCTTTCCAGACCAATAACTAATACATCAGCTATTTAAAGAAGCTCTTTGGGGCCACTAACCCATATATTTGTTTAGGTTTCCATCAATCATAATTTGATCAGTTTATACTTGGTTGTTCTTCACTATTACTGATTATTATGTTAACCCAATTCTTTACCCTACATGTGAGAATATTTCTACTCCCATCTTCACTAAAACAAATGTCTTCTGAGAAATAATGACAAACTGCTTCTGGACATAGTGGGCAACAAGCTATTGTTTTTTATTATAGCCAGTTCAGAGATAGAAGATTGCAGTAGCAATTATAATGATAGTAGCAATTATAATGATAGTTGCAATTGACTCAATAACAAAAACAGCATGAGTATCCAAAATGAAAGAGGAAAATGTTTGTTGAAAGTTTACCTACTAAGTAGACAATAATCATGTTAACCAGCAAGTGATATCATTCACACTTTCAATAATCAAAGAGGATTCAATAGTGACCAATCGTCAAATACTACCTGCCAACAGAATCAAAATAACGTGAAATACACCTTCATAAGTGATGATTTTGATTATTACCTTGATTTTGGTTGGTCACCATTTATATATTATGTGTAGTCCAGGTGTCACCCACCAACAAACAAAATGCATGGAAATAAGAAAAACACAACATGCTTGTTTTTGTTTTAATTTTTCTGGTAGGTCTTATCTGGTGATTGGTTGCGATTGAATGGTCATGATTGACCAGAGTTTGTGCTTGAACAAGATTATGGTACAGACATGCTAATGTCTCAGACATGATGATTTGTCCTTGTTGTGTGTGCAAGTTTAGCCACTGACTCTCTGATATCATAAGCATTGTGCCAGTAGTATTACCTGTGGAGGGATACTCATAGAGATGGCAAGATCTTCATTGAGGGAAGTGAACATTGGCACTGGTCCTAGGTTGAGTTGCTGAGCCATATGTCTGGTCAGTCGTGGTGAATCTTGGATAGTCTCAAAATACAGGTAATGCTTGCCTACAAACAAAAAACAATATGATAAGCAAGTTTTATGGCGTGTCTTGTAATTAAAAAACAAAATTAGAGTAGATGAATATATGAGACAAATATAGTCATTTTATTTAGATTGTGCACAGGGAACTAACATTCTATGCAACGAGTTGCCAACTCTATGACTAACAATACACATGCGGTTGTGTCTGTGGGTCTCAATAATGGCCTACTAGACAAACCACCCATGCAACAGAAAACCTTAGTAGATAACATGCCGTTATATTGAGGCTCTTCTTATGGAAGTTTTGTTGCATGTCATCGGTACAATTATATGCCCTCTCTGAGCAGTAAGCTTCTTTAATAGGTATTGCACTAAGCTAAAAGCTGAAGTCTCCTAGGCATGAAAGCTCAGGGGAAAAAATCACTCCACTGCACATAGGACGTAAAAGCTAATCCTTCTCAATTCTTGGGGTTCTCCAACAAACAAATATTGTGCACAAGGGTGGCTGACATTCTATGGAGCAAGTTACCAAATCTATTTTTCCTTTTTTTTTAAATTTATATATTTTATCCAACTCTATGACTAACAATTCTAGTTGCTGCTTATGATATGCATGGCAGCCCACATTGTTTCTCTCCTTTATTTTCCATTTAGTGCCCAGACAATACACAGGTGATAGCAGATAGCACACAAGGTGATAGAAGACAATACACAGGTGATAGCAGACAGCATACAGGTGATAGCAGACAGAAAAAGGTGATAGCAGACAGACAAAGGTGATAGCAGACAGACAAAGGTGATAGCAGACAATGAAATAGTGAAGAGAGACTAATGGTAACAGACAGGTGTCAACTGTCTAATACTGCATGTTTCCAGTTAGGGAGCAGCAGGTAGGGATTTTGTAACTGTGTGATACAGGTTGCATGCTCTTGCAGTCACCATGTCGTGTACAGGGTGAGCTTTTTAATTTACCCTCTGACAAAAAAACTCAGTACTTACAGGAAGTTAAACTCTAGAGCTCATGGATGTGAGACGAAAGCTCTAACCTCTAGGCCATACTCTACACAACAGAGATCAAGTAAAACAGACATGCATATTTCATAGACAAGTGTATACATAGAAAAAGCAAGAGTAATGAATTCATAAACTTGCAGTGAGGGATGGAGGTCCAGGTGTATATATAGAATATCCACACAAGCCTGGAGATACGATCAGAACACCAACAGGGAAATTCTGCAATAATTATGATGCAGAAATCCAGGCAATTAGTGTGGCAACTGAAAAACTGCTGAACTCCAACCCTAGCCAACAGCCTGTGGTATTTTTGACTGATGCACGGTCAGTACTACAAGTTCTCCAGTCTGGAAAACTAATAGACTTACAAAAACTACTTAATAAACTGTCTTACCGGTATAGGGTAACTATGTAATGGATACCCTCTCATTGTGGAATACCAGGAAATGAAAAAGCAGACCAACTGAATAAGGAAGGTGCTGCCGAAGACCAACCAGATGTACCAATCACCTACCATCAGAAAAAACAGATGATCAAGTCAATAAGAAAGCCACACACACCAATACAAGATGGCTATCAGATTATGAACAGATCAGAACAAATTGTAATTCTACGCCTCAGAACAGGACACAACTGACTCCGCAGTCACTTGCACACAAAATTCAGGATTCGCAACAGGGTCATGTGTACATGTGGACAGGCAGCACAGAGTGCCAATCATATACTTCAAGAGTGTTCTGAGCATGAAATGCTGAGGCAGACATACTGGCCAGAGGAAACAACACTGGAATCAAAGCTCTATGGGCCACTGTGTGAACTGCAAAAAAGTGAGTTTTATTTAGGAGATAGAATTACAGATATAGACGTGTGTCAAGGTGTTAATGCAGGTAAAATGGTGCGAAGTGACAGCTCTGGTATTTCTTGTAACCACAAATGGAAGTCCAGTTCAATATTTCAAGACTATTCACATAGAATATATGATTTCTTTCTGTATGTGTGATCAATCCCTCGAAATCAAAGGTCGTCTGGTACTCCTTAAATAATAATCTGGTCAATGACAACTGATAGCTGTCAGTTGCATGGGCTCATTCATTGAAAGAGAACAGGATATTAGATATCTTGGGATAATCTTTGATAGAAGTCTCTCATTCAACAAACACGTCACAAATATGATTCAGAAAGCTAGAAGAGGGATCAGTGTTATCAAGGTTATAGCGACCTTTGACATGCAGAAATGGGTACTTTTTCAGCTTCTACAAGGGATGGAGCTATCTGTTACAAATTATGGCCTCGGCCTACTAACACTGTCACAGACACAAGTCGATAGATTGGAAAAAGTCAAAAATGAGGCAATGAGAGTGGTACTGGGGTGTACTAGAGATACACCCATCTCTGCTATGAGATTTCTGCTTTATCTCCCCAGCATTCAATGTGCAGTAAGTATGAGCACAAGTACATCTAATAATTTTCAAATTCACTCGCGGGGTGTGAGAAAGTGATGTGTACTATCCCCCTCCTATTGTTCAGAACATACATAGATCACATCTGCAAAGCAGCAAAGACAACAGAAGAAAACAATCTGAAGGATAACTGAAACAAATTTCTATTTGCAGACGACCAAGTACAAGTAGCATCATCAGAAGAAGAACTACAGAGACAAATAGACAGATTACATCAAACATGCCACACCTTTAACATGAAGATAAATATAGAAATGTCCGAAGTAATGAAGATTGAAAGAACAGAAAGAAACACCAATATATATATATATATATATTGGAAACAACAAACTTTAAAAAGTGACAGAATTCACATATCTAGAAAACAATATAACAACAGACGGCAAGAGCATCAAAGAAATACACAATAGATGTAGTAAAGCATACCAAGCCCTAGGGCAAATGACACCAATCTTCAGAAACAAAATGTAGATTTAAACACCAAAATAACACTATTCAAAACGATTATTATTCCAACACTGTGCTACCAACACCAAACATGGACAACGACAGCACAAGACAAACGTAAACTAGTGACAGCTGAAAGAGCATGCTTACGCAGAATCCTAGGAATATGAACAGATCCTGAAAGAGACAAAGTGAGAATGAGGACAGTAGACAAAGTGAGAATGAGGACATTAGACAAAGTGAGAATGAGGACATTAGACAAAGTGAGAATGAGGACAGTAGACAAAGAACCGGTACTGCCCCAATCCTGGAGTATATTAAGAGACAACAGATTAAATGGTTTGCACACATCAGCAGACTATCATCAGACAGCATACCACAGCAAGTTATGCTACACAGATACAGCGAAGGCAGACCTAGAGGCCAACCACGAAAATGATGGACTACCGAAATAAAAGAGGCAACACATTCCACAAAATACTCAGCACACAAGAGGGCCGTCTCCAGGAAACTCTTCTACCCCTGACGCTGAAAGCCAATAAAGGGTTTAGCAAATAGACAGATAAAAATAGACATATTTCAAGTGAGCGAGAGAAGAAGTAAGACAGACAAGAATACTTTATGTGATTTTTATTTATATTAATCAATAAGCCAAAATGTTAAGCATACCTGTAAAAATGATTCCTTTACCATCCACACCTGTATCTAACAAAGCTTCAGCTACTCCAAGGTTATCATCCATTAACGTCCTTCTATGTACCTTTTTTAAAGCGATAACAAATGAATGAGTAGAATGTGTTTCCGACAACATATCAGGTAAGACAGACATGCATACTAACCCTTACCCAAACCATACCAATGTTAAATACAACTCCATGAAATGAATTTACAACCACATTATTGTATATATAAGAATGTATACATTTAAATATAATTGCACTTTGCATGGCAACTTATACAAGAATGGTTTAATCTGTATGGAATATAGATACCTGTATGAAATATAAATACCTCTAGAAATATAAATAGGTCTACCTGCAGAAATATAGATACTTGTTTGAAATATAGACACCTGTATGAAATATAGACACCTGTATGAAATATAGATACCTGTATGAAATATAGATACCTGTATGACATATAGACACCTGTTTGAAATTTAGACACCTGCATGAAATATATATACCTGTATGAAATATAGATACCTGTATGAAATAGAGAAACCTGCATGAAATATAGATACCTGCATGACATATAGGCCTAGATACCTGTATGAAATATAGATACCTGTATGAAATATAGGCCTAGATACCTGTATGAAATAGAGATACCTGTATGAAATAGAGATACCTGTATGAAATATAGATGAAGGAAACAACAGGACAGAACCAAATCTACAAAGTGTACATCCAAATCCCACCCCCCTCTCTACTAAGTTTATTAAACCATTTCACGTTTCTCTCTCCTCTCCCCCCCCCCCCCTGTCTGTTAAGATGTTGGCTCTGAGATATATTTCATAGTTGCAAAAAAAAGTTTCACTGTACTCGGGTTATTCCCCCATACTTACTCTGCCCTTCTCAACAAAGTAGCACACCATCTGCCAATAGCATTACCCTCAATAGCATACACCTCTGCAACTTCAAGAAACAATCCTTAGGGATCTACAAACAAATCCACTTTATACACAAGACATTGCATGCAGATTCAAACCATTGACTTCTTGAGAACAAAGTGAATAACTTAAGCACTAAGCAGGTGAGTTCTACAACCCACCATAAGCTCTATAGAACACACACCTACCATAAGCTCTATAGACCACACACCTACCATAAGCTCTATAGAGCACACACCTACCATAAGCTCTATAGACCAACCTTCCATAAGCTCTATAGACCAACCTACCATAAGCTCTATAGAGCACACACCTACCATAAGCTCTATAGACCACACAAACCTACCATAAGCTCTATAGAGCACACACCTACCATAAGCTCTATAGAGCACACACCTACCATAAGCTCTATAGAGCACACACCTACCATAAGCTCTATAGAGCACACACCTACCATAAGCTCTATAGACCACACAAACCTACCATAAGCTCTATAAACCACACACCTACCATAAGCTGTATAGAGCACACACACCTACCATAAGCTGTATAGAGCACACACACCTACCATAAGCTCTATAGAACCTGATGCTAGGCTGCTTCCACCCTGTGGTCTGTCAGGAAGAATGGTGAGTTGAACATGTTGCTGATCATCCTGTACAGATATCAGGAGAAGAGTTAGAAACTTGCTAATGAATGATTGAATTCTGTCAATACAGGCACAAGTTCATCTTATTTCCTCATACATTACATCAATTCACATTTTGCTCCTCCATACACTGAAATGTTTGACCACATAACATGAACAATACCATCAACATCATCAGCACCAACAACACCATGGACAGGTACATCAGCACCAACAACACCATGGACAGGTAAATCAGCACCAAGAAAACCATGGACAGGTAAATCAGCACCAAGAAAACCATGGACAGGTAAATCAACACCAAGAAAACCCTGGACAGGTAAATCAGCACCAAGAAAACCATGGACAGGTAAATCAGCACCAAGAACACCATGGACAGGTAAATCAGCACCAAGAACACCATGGACAGGTAAATCAGCACCAAGAAAACCATGGACAGGTAAATCAGCACCAAGAAAACCATGGACAGGTAAATCAGAACCAAGAAAACCATGGACAGGTAAATCAGCACCAAGAAAACCATGGACAGGTAAATCAGCACCAAGAAAACCATGGACAGGTAAATCAGCACCAAGAAAACTATGGACAGGTAAATCAGCACCAAGAACACCATGGACAGGTAAATCAGCACCAAGAAAACCATGGACAGGTAAATCAGCACCAAGAAAACCATGGACAGGTAAATCAGCACCAAGAAAACCATGGACAGGTAAATCAGCACCAAGAAAACCATGGACAGGTAAATCAGCACCAAGAAAACCATGGACAGGTAAAAGGTGTAATCAAGATATCTTGAAAGAAGTGTATTCAAACAGAGAGCTACTTGCTCCTATAAGAAAGAGATAGTCCACATTTTTTTTGACACATGGAAATATGAAGCACAGTGTGGCAACAGGCAAGTTGAACAGCAAGAAGAGTAGATGAAGACTATTTTGAATCAGAGAGTGGTGTGCAATGATTTGATTAGAAGTTTCTAATCAGAGAGTGGTGTGCAATGATTTGATTAGAAGTTTCTAATCAGAGAGTGGTGTGCAATGATTTGAAAAGAAGTTTCTAATCAGAGAGTGGTGTGCAATGATTTGAAAAGAAGTTTCTAATCAGAGAGTGGTGTGCAATGATGTGTCTGTGTATAAGATGTGTATATATGATGTGTCTGTGTATATAATGTGTATATATGATGTGTCTGTGTATATAATGTGTATATATGATGTGTCTGTGTATATAATGTGTATATATGATGTGTCTGTGTATATAATGTGTATATATGATTTCAGAAGTCCCTTACTTAGATAGGGTATAAGTATCTTATATACAAGAAGTGCCATGGGGGCTTCTACAAGAGAAAAGCCTCACAATATTTGCATTTCAACTACCATGGGGTTTATGTGGTGCATTCTGCCCAGTCTATGTCATTTACTACAGGGCTTATTGTTGCATGCTGGCCAGTCTGTGTCATTTACTACAGGGTTTATTGTTGCATACTGGCCAGTCTGTGTCATTTACTACAGGGTTTATTGTTGCATTCTGGCCAGTCTGTGTCATTTACTACAGGGTTTATTGTTGCATGCTGGCCAATCTGTGTCATTTACTACAGGGTTTATTGTTGCATGCTGGCCAGTCTGTGTCATTTACTACAGGGTTTATCGTTGCATACTGGCCAGTCTGTGTCATTTACTACAGGGTTTAGTGTTGCATGCTGGCCAATTTGGCAAACCAGTGATGAAACCTTGTAACATGAAGACAAATAGAAGTAAAACTCGGCAGATTACCTTAATAAATATCCTTGTAGTTATAGGGTAATAGTTGCCAGAGATACCATCAAAGGAAATTGATTCTGTGTAATTACTGGGTCTTCTACTGCAAACACAACAATCATATACTCATTCACAACAGTGTCCAATACTTTCTAAAATATTGCCTCTCAGCTTACAAAATGAGAATGCAAGCAAATGTAAAATAATTGAGGTGGCCAGTGTGATGTTGGCCACATTATTCCCTAACATATTACTCTTCACAGCATTGTAGCAATCTAACATCAAACTCAGCATATCACTCAATGCTATAATCGTAACATCAAACTCAGCATATCACTCAATGCTATAATCCTAACATCAAACTCAGCATATCACTCAATGCTATAATCCTAACATCAAACTCAGCATATCACTCAATGCTATAATCCTAACATCAAACTCAGCATATCACTCAATGCTATAATCCTAACATCACAGCATACGCTTCAATATTATAATCCTTAAATTCATGGATTTTAAAAATAACTTTCAAACTTATAACATTATCGTACACTTTACAACATTATTATACACTTTACAACATTATTGTACACTTTACAACATTATTGTATATCTTGCAACACTTTTGCAAATCTTACATTATCTCCAGTTTAACAACATTTTTTTTCACATTGCACTATTTTCTGCACTAGTACATGAAGCTTATACTGAATCTGTAAAAATGATTTCAAAACCTCTGGCAATGTATGAGGTTATTCAGAAAGTCATGCATCACATCAATTTATTCAGATAATTATTACAGATAGTAGCATAAACTTCATGCACAGTTTCAGATATGGCATGTGCTGACTGTGTTCACAATTTTGTACTACAATCTGTCAAATAATACTGTTGTAGTAAACCGATGAAAATTTGCATTACATAAGCAGTGAATTGACTGAATGTCTCAGTGCAGACAAGGAAACTGTTGTTAACATCCAAAACCGTCTATATGTGTCGTCTGTATGTATGATGTGTCTACATGATGTCTGTGTATAAGATGTGTATTTATGATGTACCTAAATGATGTATATGATGTCTGTGTATATCATGTCTCTTCACATGGCCGAAAAAGCCGACTTCCTTCTTAATATGGTGTTTAAAAGCCAGTCTCTTGGTTGTTGATTTTTCTGAGCACGTCTTGGTTGCTGATTTTTCTGAGTACGTCTTGGTTGGTTTTCCTTGCTGTGCATGGTACTCTCCGGACTCTCTTCTATAGCACCTCATTTTGAGTTTCTATCCTCTTAGCTGTAGTTTTATTTATTGTCCATGTTTAGCAGCTGTAGGTCATCTCTGGGAACACACATGTACGTAACAAACATACTTTAGTTCCTGATTTGAATGTTCTCAATATAATAGAAATGACTAGACAAGTTCTTGTCCCCCCCCCCCCCCCCCCGGGGTGGGGGGTGGGTGGAGGAGATAAGAAACTTCAATGAAATTCAGACTGTACCTGAACACAAACTCCAGGGGCTTCAATGACCAGTGACACCAAATCTGGACTGAGGAGAAGATTACCAGTAGATTAATTTATGTTAGGTTAAGTGAGTTTAGTTTAGTCTAATCTAGTCTAGTTTAGTCTAATCTAATCTAGTCTAGGTTAGTGTGGTCTAGTTTAATCTAGTCTAATTTAGTTTAGTCTAGGTTAGTCTAGTCTAGGTTAGGTTAGCTTAGGTTAGTTTAGGTTAGGTTAGTTTAGTTTAGTTTAGGTTAGTTTAGTTTAGGTTAGTTTAGGTTAGTTTAGTTTAGGTTAGTCTAGGTTAGGTTAGTTAGTCTAGGTTAGGTTAGCTTAGTCTAGGTTAGTTTAGTTTAGTCTAGGTTAGGTTAGTTTAGTTTAGTTTAGTCTAGGTTAGGTTAGTTTAGGTTAGTTTAGTCTAGGTTAGGTTAGTTTAGGTTAGTTTAGTCTAGGTTAGGTTAGTTTAGTTTAGTTTAGTTAAATTAGTTATGAGATGACCATCACGGCACTCCGTACAAGTCCACAGTTGCTGACTGTTCTGGCACAGTGTTGGTTTACAACTCTTATTTTGAGTGTCCTATATACCGCTAGTTTCTTGTAACACCAAGCTTCGCTCCCAGGTCTTGCATTCTAGCAATAGATACACAAGAATAAATAATTCTCATATGTTCCAACTGCTCAATGCTTTTACCTGGATGTTAGTATGACTGTCAGCTTGATCCTTGCTACCACACAAGAGCTATATGCCCTAAGCATGGCCAATTTACCTGAATGCTGAAGAAATCTACAACATCTGTCTCTTCTAAGAATCTACACAATTAGTTTCACAGAATGACACGTTCTTTGTCAGCAGCATACAATTATTTGATACTTACATTCTATGCATAACTTCTCGACCGTTAGAATCTGTATAGAAATTGTTACTGTTGTTTAAGGTTGAATTGAAGCGAGAGATTACCTCCCTTCCATGGCTGCTGAAAGTAAAGTATGTTACTTATGTCATATTAGTTACCCTTTCTTGTTGCTATGGTTATCAAGTCCTTTTATTTTTAATCAAGCATTCAAACATCTGATAAGAATAACACCATCATCTTCATCAAGGTCACCACCACTCCCAATAACAATGAAACAGCTTAATCTAGTAGCTAGTAGATGTAGGTATCTTTCCAGAACATGTCCCTTGGGGAAACCCATACAACAACCCTCAAGGACTGGCTTTAAATCAAGCGCTATTCCAGACTGACCTAACTCTTCTGAACTGTGTGAGCATGACTAGATTAGCAACAAAAGATACAGACTCCGATTTCAACATTGACCTCGCACTGATGTCAGGTCATGGAGCGACAGATGCGAGATGGACAAGTCTTAAGTACTATGGGAGGACGATTTGCCATGCACCATAAGCTTCTTGAAAGGGTGTCAAGACAGATTGATCAAGATTCACCACTCTTTTAGATATGCGCGCAAGAAAGAATCAGTGTGTAGCAACTTGAGGAAGAATGCATGGGAACACAAGTGGGTGAGACCTAAGATCCAACAGCCCCCATGGTGGAATAAAGATACAGAGGCAATATGGCTACTCAAAAAGCAAGACATCAAGGATTCGCAATGCATTAGGAAACCCTTGTAAACATCTGTCAAATCTTTCAGAGCCATATCTCCCCCTCCTCTAATTGTTGACATAATTGATGGATAGCCCTCCCCCATATATTAAAATATTAAGGACTCACTTGCCATCCAATGGTCCAACCACCCATTGAAACTCTGCATACTTAGCACCTTTGTACAATCTGATAACTTGAGACACCCAGCTGCTATAGTTCTGATGGACCTCCTCCACGACATCACCCTTAGAAAAACCGAAAAAAGCAAAGTAATATACCATTGTCAAGCATTTCTTAATTCACAACTAAAATATTCATTACACAATGGATATTAATCTATAAAATAGATTGGTCCTGACCGACACAATATATAGGCCTAGGCCTAAGCCTATGTAATGGCAGAAATTCACTACGTACAGCACAAATAATAAAGAATAAATATAACTGGTAGATTTTGAAAAGTCTTGTTCAATTGGGAAATGTGTTATAAATGGTTGCCTTATAGAGGGGTTGAAGAACAAGAAGAACAAGAGCTAAACATAAACATACAGGGAGAGAAACTACAACAAGTAAAACAGTATCAATATCTTGGACACATAGTCACAAATGATGGCAGATGTGAAACAGAAGTTAAAAGGAGAATAGAAATGGCTAAAAGTACATTCAATGACAAGAGGAAAATTTAACATCTAAACAAATTACAAACAAGTTAAAAATGAGAATTATAAAATGCTATATCTACTCTATATTATTGTATGGCTCAGAAACATGGACACTAAATAAACAATTAGAAGACAGAATTGATGCCTTTGAGATGTGAGTATATAGAAGAATAGGGAGAACATCATGGAAAGAGAAGAAAACAAATAAAGAGGTGCTAAAGACACTTGATATGAAGAAAGAACTACTAAGAGAAATAAAGATCAGGCAAATAAAATATTTTGGACACATTAAAAGACATGACAGCTTATTGAAGACCTTACTTGAGGGTAAAGTCAAAGGGAAGCGAGCAAGAGGTAGGCAGAGATACAAGTGGGAGAGTAACATCACACGATGGATAGGTTACAGTCTAGCAGAATGCACCACCAAGACAAAAGACAGGAGATGTTGGAGATCCGTTGCAGCCAACCTTCGATGCGGAGACGGCACTTAATGATGCTGATGATAGAGGGGTTGCATTGTATTATAATGTACAAATAATACAGTTGTATGGATGTAAGTAATTATGGACATCAAATACACAATCAAACAAATAATACAGTTGTATGGATGTAATTATGGACATCAAATACACAATCAAACAAATAATACAGTTGTATGGATGTAATTATGGACATCAAATACACAATCAAACAAATAATACAGTTGTATGGATGTAATTATGGACATCAAATACACAATCAAACAAATAATACAGTTGTATGACACAATCAAACAAATAATACAGTTGTATGGATGTAAGTAATTATGGACATCAAATACACAATCAAACAAATAATACAGTTGTATGGATGTAATTATGGACATCAAATACACAATCAAACAAATAATACAGTTGTATGGATGTAATTATGGACATCAAATACACAATCAAACAAATAATACAGTTGTATGGATGTAATTATGGACATCAAATACACAATCAAACAAATAATACAGTTGTATGGATGTAAGTAATTATGGACATCAAATACACAATCAAACAAATAATACAGTTGTATGGATGTAATTATGGACATCAAATACACAATCAAACAAATAATACAGTTGTATGGGTGTAATTATGGACATCAAATACACAATCAAACAAATAATACAGTTGTATGGATGTAATTATGGACATCAAATACACAATCAAACAAATAATACAGTTGTATGGATGTAATTATGGACATCAAATACACAATCAAACAAATAATACAGTTGTATGGATGTAATTATGGACATCAAATTCACAATCAAACAAATAATACAGTTGTATGGATGTAATTATGGACAGCAAATACACAATCAGGAAAAATGAGCAGGCAACAAGAGATCTGGAGGATGTTTGCTTTAACTATGGATAGTTTAAAAAAAAAAATATATAAATTATTAGTGATTTCAATAGCAAATGCATTTCATAGATTATTCTTGATTAGGAACAAGCATCACAGTACTGGGGGCATTCACATATATGCTCTGCTTGCCATTCCATCACAGCACTGGGGGCATTCACATATATGCTCTGCTTGCCCTTCCATCAACCATCTATAAGTGTATAGGCCTACGCTCAGTCAGTTGCTGATTACGCGTTCCTCTGGTCTTTCCGGAGAGTGAGCACTTTCTCCCATCACCTCTAGTCACTCCCATTTCTACCATTCTCTGAATATGTACATTGTCTCATTCGACTTCCTCCTCATCTTCTCATATGGTATCCCTGACTGCTCTGATCAATTCAATCCGGTCTCTTATCTCGGTGCCGTTCACCAAAGCTTTACCAGCCAACACATTGGCTCTTTGATTTCCCCTGACCCCAGTATGATCTGGATAGTAGATCCATGTAATGCTCTGCGCGTTGTTGAGAAGAGTGACGCATTCAGTTCTGATCATACATTTTTCTATCTTGCACAGCATACTTTGAAAGTCCGATAGAATCACTGAGTCTGTTGGTGGTTGCGTCGCCATCCAAGTGAGAGCTGCTGTCATCGTTTCTATTCCCATTCTCCTACTCGATGGTGTAATGGGGTACGCAGCTGACTTCTCAACTAATTTCTTGCCATTTTCGTAGGCCACAAAACTCCAGCCACACCTGTTTGTTTCTTGTGTTACTGAGCCAATTGTGTAAATTATCGTATCGTGTGGCTTCAAGTCCTGCAGTATGAGTTCTTGGATCATTCCCTCTGTTCTGCTGGCAGCCAAGTCGCTGCAATCTCTTCCCATCTGTATCATAACTGTTGTCAATAACTTTCTCTCTTTGCCAAATGTCACCCATTCACAGCCTCTTCCCACTCCCTCCAGCTCACAAACTCTGAGTAGGGTATTTTCTGCTTCTGCCATCCAGGACCTTCCTCTATTGATACGCCTTCCTTTTGTGTTGTCTAGAGATTGGTGTAAAAAGTGATGATCATTATGGCGACCTTGAAGCATTCTTTAACAGGAACTATTGTATGTCTTGATTTGATGCTCGGTAGGTCTAGGAGAAACCTCATGGTCATGATAAGTATGTCTCTTGTGCATCTTGTGCATGCTAAGACAGCTCTCATGGTCTCGTTTTGAACTCTCTCCAATCTATCAACCTGTGTTTGCAATAGTGTCAGTAAACATAAACCATAATTCAACACAGATAATACTACTACCTGCATTCTCTGAAAAAGGCTCGCTGCAGCATCTCTGCAGATGCCATGATTTTGACTGGACTGACATCCTTCCAATCTTTCTGAATGACATTGTCCACATGTTTCATTCGCGAAAGATAGCTTTCTATCAAAAGTGATGCCTAGATATTTCACATTCTGCTCCCTGTCAATGTTGATGCCCATGCAGGTAGGTAGCTGCTGGTAATGTGTATGTGACTATTTTGTTGTTCAGTGAGAAAAAGACGAGGTTTACCTTGGTGGGATTGATGACTGCCTTGTAGTTAGTGCACCAGAGCGACAAATCTTCTAGATTACTCTGGACGCCATCAACCATGTCTCTTCTGTTTCTGCCGTGCTTGTACAGCAACAGGTCATCCGCATATGTTAGTATCTTGTCAGGCCTAGCCTCCTGAAGCTGTGCTATTTTGTTTGTGTAGACTTTAAAGAGTACATGTGATAGTATAAGTGGCAATCCTGGTGCTATACTTCTGATCTCTGATGTCCAGGATCACAATTTATTTCATAGATGACATGCAGAGAAAGCAAGTTCTTAACAATATGTTGACTACTCACATAATCAAGAAGAAACAAGGAGGTGAGACATATTTTGGATAGAAAGTCAGGAAGTCTTGGAAAACAAGAAGCATTTTGTGAAGCAATCAAAGAAAACATAGCAGAAGCTGTTTAAAGCCACCTTTTTATGGTCTCCTATGACAGAGAGTGAACACAGTTATTCAGTGGCTGTTTGATAGAGCTAAAGCTATAAGCTATTCAGTGGCTGTTTGATAGAGCTAAAGCTATAAGCTATTCAGTGCCTGTTTGATAGAGCTAAATCTATTCAGTGGTTGTTTGATAGAGCTAAATCTATTCAGTGGTTGTTTGATAGAGCTAAAGCTATTCAGTGGTTGTTTGATAGAGCTAAAGCTATTCAGTGACTGGTTGATAGAGCTAAAGCTATTCAGTGGTTGTTTGATAGAGCTAAATCTATTCAGTGGTTGTTTGATAGAGCTAAATCTATTCAGTGGTTGTTTGATAGAGCTAAATCTATTCAGTGGTTGTTTGATAGAGCTAAAGCTATTCAGTGGTTGTTTGATAGAGCTAAAGCTATTCAGTGGTTGTTTGATAGAGCTAAATCTATTCAGTGGTTGTTTGATAGAGCTAAAGCTATAAGCTATTCAGTGGCTGTTTGATAGAGCTAAATCTATTCAGTGGTTGTTTGATAGAGCTAAAGCTATTCAGTGGTTGTTTGATAGAGCTAAAGCTATTCAGTGGTTGTTTGATAGAGCTAAAGCTATTCAGTGGTTGTTTGATAGAGCTAAATCTATTCAGTGGTTGTTTGATAGAGCTAAAGCTATTCAGTGGCTGTTTGATAGAGCTAAATCTATTCAGTGGCTGTTTGATAGAGCTAAAGCTATTCAGTGGTTGTTTGATAGAGCAAAAGCTATTTAGTGGCTGTTTGATAGAGCTAAATCTATTCAGTGGTTGTTTGATAGAGCTAAATCTATTCAGTGGTTGTTTGATAGAGCTAAAGCTATTCAGTGGCTGTTTGATAAAGCTAAAGCTATTTAGTGGCTGTTTGATAGAGCTAAAGCTATAAGCTATTCAGTGGCTGCTTGACAGAGCTAATCTATTCAGTGGCTGTTTGATAGAACTAAATCTATTCAATGACTGGTTGATAGAGCTAAATCTATTCAGTGACTGGTTGATAGAGCTAAAGCTATTCAGTGGCTGTTTGATAGAGCTAAATCTATTCAGTGGATGTTTGGTAGAGCTAAATCTATTCAGTGGCTGTTTGATAGAGCTAATCTATTCAGTGGCTGTTTGATAGAACTAAATTATCTTTCATATATATTTAGTAGCCTCAAGATTTAAATGAAAGAAACAGGTTGGTTTTGAAAATGCTATTTCTGATGGAAGTCAAGGTCACAAAGCTTCCTACAAGGAATGAAACACACTGAGAGCATGTGAAAAAAGGAATGAAACACACTGAGAGCATGTGAAAAAAGGAATGAAACACACTGAGAGCATGTGAAAAAAGGAATGAAACACACTGAGAGCATGTGAAAAAAGGAATGAAACACACTGAGAGCATGTGAAAAAAGGAATGAAACACACTGAGAGCATGTGAAAAAAGGAATGAAACACACTGAGAGCATGTGAAAAAAGGAATGAAACACACTGAGAGCATGTGAAAAAAGGAATGAAACACACTGAGAGCATGTGAAAAAAGGAATGAAACACACTGAGAGCATGTGAAAAAAGGAATGAAACACACTGAGAGCATGTGAAAAAAGGAATGAAACACACTGAGAGCATGTGAAAAAAGGAATGAAACACACTGAGAGCATGTGAAAAAAGGAATGAAACACACTGAGAGCATGTGAAAAAAGGAATGAAACACACTGAGAGCATGTGAAAAAAGGAATGAAACACACTGAGAGCATGTGAAAAAAGGAATGAAACACACTGAGAGCATGTGAAAAAATATACTGAATGTAGAATCACCTTTGAGAGCAATAATTAGTCATAATAACGGTTGAGTAGGTCATACATTGACGATGATGTATTGGCGGAATAATCATGAAGATTTTGGTGTTATGTAACAAATGTTGGTATTATATTAACAAATTTTGGTATAAACAAAGTAGCTCTTGACCAAAATGCACAGGGAATACGATAAAAATCAAGCAAATATGAAACATATAAAGTCTACAGTTTGTCTACAAGTGTAAGCACAAGAAAACAAATACATAGAGTTAGTAAACAACAGTCTGATCATCATATTCATCATTTCTGACAAAATATTTCACATAACACACAGTTCAAATAACACACAGTTCAAATAACACACAGTTTAGATAACACACAGTTTAGATAACACACAGTTTAGATAACACACACTTTAGATAACACACAGTTCAAATAACATACAGTTTATATAACACACACAGTTCAGATAACATGTAGTTCAGATAGCACACACAGTTCAAATGACAGTAGTGATTGTCTTGTGTTCATTCACAAACTCATATTGGTTAACATGAAGTAGAACAGAATGTGATGTATCATGGCTTACAGCTTCGCTGTGATATCTCACTTTTCAACCCAAAACATTGAAAGTGCTGATGATAATAGTCTTAAATACAAACCTTTATCACTTTTATCTGCACATTTCCTGATGCGACTTCTTGTGTCCCATCTTTAGTAGGCACAAACAGATATGCACCTGATGTTCTCTGTCCAGTTTCGTCAGTCCTGTAGTAGGCAAATTCATGTTGAATATTGCTTTTGATATAACTGTGTTTATTGTAGATATATTTCAACCTGCCAGTGCTGCCACTGAATTTGAGTAACAAGTGCTGGAAATAAAACATTGGAATTACACATTCTAGATATGTTTAATTTATTGATGAAGAGAGCAACAGTATTGCATTTGTGACAGTTGTGTGTGCTTGGACCTTGTATTATGTGTGTGAATGTGTGTGTGCTGGAACTTCATAGATCAGTGTGTAGGTAAGACCATTAAAGAGAAGAATTGCCGTATGCTGTGGCTACAATAACACGACTATGGCTGTTTGCAAGGTCTTAAAATGAATGCAGCTCACACCTGTATCTTCAGTGGCTTGAGCATGATCATGAAAATACACGTCGGCTGTGTTCGTGAGCAGTGGCTTAAGACAGTGAAGAGGTCAAAATTGCAAGGAATCACATTCATTGTCACTCCTGGTCATTTGGGTGTTCAAGGCAATGAGAGAGCAGACAAATTGGCATGAACTGTTGTTTTATCAGCGCTGTAAAGCTATCAATCAGGCTGGCAAGCTCAATTCCTTATGAGAAACAACATATGAAAAATGAAGTGAATGAGAGTGATGACTACTTTACCATGCCCAAAATACAGGAGTTGGCTGGAAAACTGGCATTGATAGAAATAAGCACTATTGTGGGCTTAGAAATAAGCACTGTTCTGGGCTTAGAAATAAGCACTGTTCTGGGCTTAGAAAAATAAGCTTTAATGTGGGCTTGGAAAAATAAGCACTATTGTGGGCTTAGATAAATAAGCCAAATTGTGGGCTTAGAAAATAAGCCCTATTGTGGGCTTAGAAATAAGCACTATTGTGGGCTTTGAAAAATTATTGTCAACCAACAAAGTTTTGAAACTGTCAGTCATTGTGTATTCTGGATGTCCATCCGTTGAGTTGAGGATCATTTGAGCTCAACTGGAATGATGACTGTGACTAATGAGGCTGTTCATGGCTGCTAGGCAGTGATTAATGAGGCTGTTCATGGCTGAAATTTCCTTCAACAATCTGATCATGTGTTGGAGAAGTCTATGAGACATTGAACAGCTGTTTTCAAGCTGGGTTAGCAAGAGTACGTATAGATGTGTCCTGTGTACAAGGATGATGTTGAGGGCTAACTAATGTGTCGTGCTCATTGATGGAGATCAAATCTGTGACAGAGGCACGATCATGGCTGATGTTACAGAACTATTCTCATGTTAGTGTGTGATCCAATTGTCCACGAAATTATGATGTCCTTTTTCTCATGGCTGCATACTTAGTGACTCAATGAACATGTTCTGGAATGTTGAAGTGGAAATTGTCTGCTGTCAAATCCACTGAGTGGAGTTGTTGACACAATTTATGACCAGAAAAATGACCTTCACATTGCCCCAAGACAGGCAGATGTTAAGAATAATGGGCAAGCCAAAACACTGGCAAGAATGGCCACAGTGTTAAGAGATAGGCCTACATTAATGGATCATTCTGATATCGTACAGAAGATTTTCAAAAGTGTGAATCGTGGTTGTTTTCAAGATTGCTTGAGATTGATGTTAAGATTGATGTTAAGATTTAATGTAAGATTGATGTTAGATTTAAGTTTTTAAGATTGCTTGAGATTGATGTTAAGGATTGACACAGGTCGTAAAGAGAAACATAATAGAATCACGAAGAAACATATTAATTAGCGTTAAACTGGTACTGTCAGCAGCTCCACTCTGATGGATTTACTGAGGCTAAGATCAAAGAACATATGGACGTGTCCAGTGTGTGATGATAATAATCTGTAGTTATAACTCATGGTCAACTAAGAAGTTATGATTATCTTTAGAGTTAACATCAACATTAGGATTGTATAATAAACTAGACACACACCATCAGTTTCATGGTTGAAATCATTACAAAAAAGCAGCCATGCAACAAAATATTATGTACATTCCATCAATCAAGTGATCTATATTTTCTACATAAACCTGACTGGGGCACATTGTATAATTTGAGTATTGATTCCAGCAAAGTACCAGTTATCAGAATATGTAGACATGAATTCACATTAAAGGTAGATATGACTAAGCTAATTGCTTTATACTAATGAGGTCAAGAGTTCAATGCTGAACCATCAGATTTTCTTTACTTGATGGATTATTTGAAGATCTCAAGTGATTAATGTTTGTAACGATGTAGTTTTGTGCTATGATTAGTACTCTTTGTCATACAGATTGCTGCTTTGTTGAGACAGGCTAAGGAAATATGTGAAAAATTGCTACACCACTGACATCAATTGTGCAGGCCTTGTGATACATTTTTTGAATGTGTATCTAGAAAAAAAAATATACAGCTACAGCCAAGCTGCAATGTCACATGACAACAGCATAGATTGAAACAATGTCACATGGCAACAGCATAGATTGAAACAAATTGATTGTGTGAAATAGGCCTATATGCGATCATTATTACCTCATTCTGAATGACAATCTCTTCCGTCATGTTAGGGACAGACTTGGCTTTCTCTGGTTCTGGAGAATTTGGACACAAACATTATTTACACACTGACATGACACACATACACACACACACACATACATTTTGTTGTTGTTGTCGTACATAATTCATGTTATGATAATTTTGTCTTGACACTTTGATAGTATTCAAATAAAAACTCAAGCTAAGCCATATCATTATTAATGTCATAGTGGTGTCAGATGCTAGCGATCACACAGTTTAGTGGCTCTGCTATATGAGACCGGCAGCCATTTCCTCTCCCCTGCAGTCCTTACTTACCGGATTATTTCCAGTATCTAA
The DNA here is from genome assembly GCA_034231615.1 of Meghimatium bilineatum. Classification (NCBI taxonomy): domain Eukaryota; kingdom Metazoa; phylum Mollusca; class Gastropoda; order Stylommatophora; family Philomycidae; genus Meghimatium; species Meghimatium bilineatum. Next base: position 77,807,254 of record CM067321.1, on the reverse strand, counting down.
TTAAGGCTGGGTCAGCCCAGGAGCCGTTGCAATCTGGGGAGCACTGCGCTATTCTGCCTTTGATGGTATACCTACTGAAGAATATATATTTGTAAATATTTATACTAACACCTGTATAATTAGTTGTCCAGCTCTGTGGTGATGAGAGAGTATGTCTGTGATGGCCAAGGTACCAGGTTCAATTCTCACAACAGGCAGATATGCAACTAGACTGTTTAGAAATCAATGGATACTAGTAATTACTGAGTGTATTTATATTGCCTGGAAAATCACTACAGCTAAAACATGATGGGTTGATCATTACAATCTCTCAAGACATGCTGGGCTGATGGCTACATTCTCTCAAGACATGCTGGGCTGATGGCTACATCCTGCGAAGGCATGCTGTATTGAGGCTAAATTCTCTCAAAACATGTTGGGTTGATGGCTACATTCTCTCAAGACATGCTGGGTTGATGGCTACATCCTGAATAGAATATGCTACCAATTTGGTTAAAATTATATTTATGAAAATTTAAAAAATTATAATTCGGATATTATTGTCAGATCAGAATGTTGGTAGACTATTAGAATGTTATCTTAACATCATGTTAGAATGTTATCTTAACATCACTAGACTATTAGAATGTTATTTTAACACACCTAAACTGTTAGAATGTTATATTAATATATATAGACAGCTAGAATATTAAAGTGATATAATGTTATCTTAAAAATCTTTCATTAGGAGTCGTTTAATCCATCCATAGGTTACATCTGGGATTACGAAGTCTTTTTATAGAATCTCACTTTTCATTGCTAATTTCATCATTTTTGATATTCATTTTAACATAATGATGGTTCTTATTGACAGTGTAGTATGTGCACATTACTTATTGACAGTGTAGTATGTGCACATTACTTATTGACAGTGTAGTATGTGCACATTACTTATTGACAGTGTAGTATGTGCACATTACTTATTGACAGTGTAGTATGTGCACATTACTTATTGACAGTGTAGTATGTGCACATTACTTATTGACAGTGTAGTATGTGCACATTACTTATTGACAGTGTAGTATGTGCACATTACTTATTGACAGTGTAGTATGTGCACATTACTTATTGACAGTGTAGTATGTGCACATTACTTATTGACAGTGTAGTATGTGCACATTACTTCGGGCACGATTTAAAAAATGTTATACTATCAATTTGTAAGTTATTGATATGTTTTGAACGTGTGATATGGGACACCATTGTTCCTTATATTTTATATATATATATATATATATATATATATTCATGCGAACTCATGTTTCATGAAGGCCTAACTATTTTATTTACTTTGGTCACAATAATTATTGAAATCCAACCTTTCAATTACTGGAAACATAACGATGCATATTCATGACATATTATAAGAAGAAAATCTGGCACATATGTCGAGCGAAGTCTTAGAATCCTACATTAAAAAATTAATTCTATACAAATGCTAAAAATACACCATAGTGAATAAGTTAACATGTGTAGACTGTTAAAATGTTATATTAGTACATGTAGACGTTCATAATGTAATCTTCACACATGTAGACGTTCATAATGTAATCTTCACACATGTAGACGTTCATAATGTAATCTTCACACATGTAGACGTTCATAATGTAATCTTCACACATGTAGAATGATATAATTTTTATCTTAACACATGTAGAATGCTGGTATATTACAAGTGTAGACAATGAATATTATCTTAACACATCTAAATAGTGTCTTTCTGTGCACTTGTTGATATGACAGAATCTGTCTATCTTGTGTACAAAATACAGTTCACACTTCTTGAGATAAAATTTACCTGTCATCAGTTCACACATTGGGAGATTTATTATAATTTTACCATAGAAATTCAGCTCATTGTTCACCTGACCATAGTTTACACATCTTGACAATTACTTTACCTGACCTTAGTTTACACATCTTGACAATTACTTTACCTGACCATAGTTTACACATCTTGACAATTACTTTACCTGACCATAGTTTACACACCTTGAGTAGTCCATTAGTTTACCTGACCATAGTTTACACTTACCTGTACACAGTTCACACATTTGGAGACTTGGTTTACCTGTGAAAAGAATTTGATTTACCCTCGTATTTCTGTTGTTATTACTATTTATTGTGTTAAAAAAAGATCTACCTGTCGCAGGTGTGACCCTGAACGATGTTACAGACATAGGTAGAGCATGAACCTGGAAGACAGCTTCAGTTTCAGCTGTTGATTGTCTTTCTGGAATATTCATGATTCCTACTGGAACTGGAAGCAACTGCAGAGAAAAGAAATTCTCTATTACCATGTGTTTCATTGTTGGATACAGGTGTAAGGTATATTTTTGATTGATGGATACAGGTGTAAGGTATATTATTATGTCTTCTAGTGATGAAAGTAAGAGCTGCACAATTTATCTCTCTCACCTTCAGTCATTGTTTTCTATCACTCAGAAGATGACTTGAGCAGTCATAAGTCACATTCTCCCACTCAGACTCACTTAAACTCACAGTCTGTCTTTCACAACATTACTTTTTTCCACAGTCTGTCTTTCACAACATTATCGCTTTCCACAGTCTGTCTTTCACAACATTCCTTTTTTCCACAGTCTGTCTTTCACAACATTACTTTTTTCCAGTCTGTCTTTCACAACATTACTTTTTTCCACAGTCTGTCTTTCACAACATTCCTTTTTTCCACAGTCTGTCTTTAACAACATTAATTTTTTCCACAGTCTGTCTTTCACAACATTACCTCTTTCCACAGTCTGTCTTTCACAACATTACTTTTTTCCAGTCTGTCTTTCACAACATTACTTGTTTTCACAGTCTGTCTTTCACAACATTACTTTTTTCCACAGTCTATCTTTCACAACATTACATTTTTCCACAGTCTGTCTTTCACAACATTACCTCTTTCCACAGTCTGTCTTTCACAACATTACTTTTTTCCACAGTCTGTCTTTCACAACATTATTTTTTTTCCACAGTCTGTCTTTCACAACATTACTTTTTTCCACAGTCTATCTTTCACAACTTTACTTTTTTCCACAGTCTGTCTTTCACAACATTACTTTTTTCCACAGTCTGTCTTTCACAACATTACTTTTGTCCACAGTCTGTCTTTCACAACATTATCTCTTTCCACAGTCTGTCTTTCACAACATTACTTTTTTCCACAGTCTGTCTTTCACAACATTACTTTTTTCCACATTCTGTCTTTCACAACATTACTTTTTTCCACAGTCTGTCTTTCACAACATTACTTTTTTCCACAGTCTGTCTTTCACAACATTACTTTTTTCCACAGTGTCTTTCACAACATTACCTCTTTCCACAGTCTGTCTTTCACAACATTACTTTTTTCCAGTCTGTCTTTCACAACATTACTTGTTTTCACAGTCTGTCTTTCACAACATTACTTTTTTCCACAGTCTATCTTTCACAACATTACATTTTTCCACAGTCTGTCTTTCACAACATTACCTCTTTCCACAGTCTGTCTTTCACAACATTACTTTTTTCCACAGTCTGTCTTTCACAACATTACCTTTTTTCCACAGTCTGTCTTTCACAACATTACTTTTTTCCACAGTCTATCTTTCACAACATTACTTTTTTCCACAGTCTGTCTTTCACAACATTACTTTTTTCCACAGTCTGTCTTTCACAACATTACTTTTGTCCACAGTCTGTCTTTCACAACATTATCTCTTTCCACAGTCTGTCTTTCACAACATTACTTTTTTCCACAGTCTGTCTTTCACAACATTACTTTTTTCCACATTCTATCTTTCACAACATTACTTTTTTCCACAGTCTGTCTTTCACAACATTACTTTTTTCCACAGTCTGTCTTTCACAACATTACTTTTTTCCACAGTCTGTCTTTCACAACATTATCTCTTTCCACAGTCTGTCTTTCACAACATTACTTTTTTCCACAGTCTGTCTTTCTCAACATTACCTCTTTCCACAGTCTGTCTTTGACAACATTACTTCTTTCCACAGTCTGTCTTTCACAACATTACTTCTTTCCACAGTCTGTCTTTCACAACATTACTTCTTTCCACAGTCTGTCTTTCACAACATTACTTGGGGTGCAAAGGGAACGCATTGCTCTAGGCCGACCAGGGTAGCAGATAACCAAGATCCCAAATGTACCTGCTCACGGTGCACCCTGGAAACAGAAATACAGCAGCTCGAGCTGATTCTGGCCAAATCATTTGGGGATCATGTCCGAGAATGTGGAGGTAGCAGATGGAAAGAGATTTGACTGCACAAGAGACAGACAATATCTCCGACACCACCAGCATCACCACATATAGCGACACTGTCGACATACAGTTAAGCTAGTCAATCCAGTCCGAACATTGGAGGGGCGGCCAATGTAAAATGCACGTAAAGGTAGATGCATGGCGAGAGACAAATATATTTCATACTGAGTACAATGAAACAATGAAAGGGCAGAACAGCGCTAGAGGGCAGCACGAACTGAAAATAGGAAATGAAAATTTCCTAGGAAAGGGGAACTAAAAGCTCCGTCAGCTCGAGACAAGCTTCTAGTTACCTATGCTCCTTACAGACAGAGACCCAGACCCAATCACTGGCGCTCGGAAAAACATGAAGTCCTAACATAACTCTAATGTCGAGTCTTCCTAAACCGGAAATATGCTTGCGAAGAGAAAGGGTCCCGTACCCGATGGGCTTAGGCAAGAAAGGGACAACGATGGCAGTCTTGGCCAAACTCTACTGTCAAGTTTTCCTATAGCGGAAATACACTTGTAGAGAGAAAGGGTTCAGTACCTGATGGGCTCAGGCGCTATTGGGACAAGGTCGCTCAGCTCGAGAATGCCTTGCTCTCAAATGCGTGGTACTCGGTGTCGGTGAATGACACCTCGGCTAAGAGGGCGAAAGAGCCAGGGTCCAACTCTTCCGATGAGTTCTTCCCCTTAAGGAACCAGGCTCACGGATGAGAAACGGTTCAGTACCCGATGGGCACAGGTACAGTATGTCCAATTACACGAGGCAAGTTCATAGACAGTGGAACACCTCGTGCAAGACAGACGAGAGCATAAATAATCTGGGCGAAGAGTCACCACATACACGCATGCCTGGAGACAGATATTGAGGCTGTCATAGGCTAGGGTAGCCCACCGAATTGTCAAGGCATGCCGAAATCGGATGTGCTAGGCCTACAAGGTGTATAACGGTGGCACAACGTAATCACGCTCCCGGCGGAAAACGCACGGATATCCGTGCTGGTTACAATGGAGCGAACGCAAAACAAACAAACAACATTACCTCTTTCCACAGTCTGTCTTTCACAACAATACGTAATATAGTCTGTCTTTTACAACATTACTACTTTCCACAATCTGTCTTTCACAACATTACTTCTTTCCACAGTCTGTCGTTCACAACAATACTTAATATAGTATGTTGTTCACAACATTAATTGCCGTAGTCTGACATTCACAACAATACTTATTGTATATAGTTCACATATAATCTAGCACATTCTCTGTTATCAGATCAGCTTTCACAACACTCTAGATTACCAAAGCTCACTTCACAATTTATCTGCACTACTCTTTCAATCTTACCTGCACAGTGACCAACAGGCCATCATGATCCACGACAGATACTTGATTAGCATTGACAGGAAACCTGACCACCACATCAGTAGGCCATGAAAGAGGGTTGTACAATGATATCATGAACTGCAGTGGAGACAATATGCTGATTAATCATTTTCCTCAAGTGATTCCTCGAGAAAACATAAAAAAATATATATATTTTGTAGTACAGCAGGGACCAGTTGTATACAAGTGTGTGGTCATTGAAATATTGCTTGTTCACAGTCACCTGATGTATATATTAGTGTATCCCTCACACAGGAGTAATGCTGAGATCATCACACCTAACTGGAAAAATCGTGTATCCTTGACATATCTTGATGATGCGTACAAGAATTTTATTTATTGAATTATAATATTTGGAAAGAAGTAAATCTGCTGTTACCAAATGTGCAATATACAACAACAACAAAAATAAGAAAGAAATTATTGATTTGATATTTGAACTAAAGTACAAGATTTAGAAGGAAACACAATACAAAACTGGATAAAGCATAAAACTAGTCAGACAACCACATCCACCCACCCACCCGCACGCACGCCTTCCCACCGTCATCCTTGGAAGTCAGAGGAAATCATCAAGTGTATTTCAGTTATCAACAGAGTGTCACCATGAATACTTCTATTTCAGTTATCAACAGAGTGTCACCATGAATACTTCTATTTCAGTTATCAACAGAGTGTCACCATGAATACTTCTATTTCAGTTATCAACAGAGTGCCAATAACAGCTATAGAATATGTGGTTTCTTTCTGTGTGTGTTAGTTAAAGATCGCTGTGTAGTCATGTGAATTTCCTGATACAACACTGAGAGAGGATTAGCAAACAGTCAATGAGAACACAATGGCTTGTAGTCAAATGTAGAGTTTTCTGAAGACGACTACTAGTAACCGAGACTTATATTTGGCTTTCGTGTACCAAGAAAAAGCTTTTAACAGAGTGTATAGAGCAACAACTATTGATAACACTACAGACATATGGAGCTCCCCAACATCTGATAACACTACAGACATATGGAGCTCCCCAACATCTGATAACACTACAGACATATGGAGCTCCCCAACATCTGATAAGCCTATGTCAGAGCACATACACCAACAGTCAATGCGCAGTAAGAGCAAATATAGGTATATCCGATAATTTCCAAAATCACTCGGGAGTGAGACAGGGATTTATACTATCCCCTCTATTGTTCATAACATACATAGATCACATCTGCAAGGTAGAATATAAATAACCCAAATATCGGAGGATGTCCGACAAAATGGAAGTGACGCAGTAACCAGACAAATAAGAGGTAAATACTAAATAAAGTAGACATGTTGCTGAAGAAAACTGTCAATATAAAAAAATAAAATATAGAAAATAGCAATAAAAGAAAGACAAATAAAATTGTCAACGTGTCGGTCCAATTGGGACCTTTATCAAGACACAAAAACAGTTAAGAAACAAAACCATAACCAATATAATCAAATGGTTGGGAGAATGATTTCTCTCACCAGAAAATCATCACCCAGTAACGGATCCAGCTATTAGTAAGTACAAAACTGTTCGTGCTATCTTCATTACATTGTGTTGAGCTGGATCCGTTACTGGGTGATGATTTTCTGGTGAGAGAAATCATTCTCCCAACCATTTTGATTATATTGGTTATGGTTTTGTTTCTTAACTGTTTTTGTGTCTTGATAAAGGTCCCAAAAAGACCGACACGTTGACAATTTTATTTGTCTTTCTTTTATTGCTATTTTCTATATTTTATTTTTTTATATTGACAGTTTTCTTCAGCAACATGTCTACCTTATTTAGTATTTACATCTGCAAAGTAGCAAGGACAATGAAAGAAAACTATCTAACAAATAACTTAAATGAGTTGCTATTTGCAGACAACCAAGTACTATTAGATCATCAGAGGAGAAACTACACAGACAAATAAATTACATCAAATATGCCAAACCTGTAACATGAAGATAAATATAGAAAAGACTGAAGTACTGAAGATAGGAAGAACAGAAAGAAACACTAATATATATATGGGAAACAACAGACTTAACCAAGTGACAGAATTCATATATCTAGGAAGCAATATAATATCAGAAGACAAGAGCATCAAAGAAATACACAATAGATGTACTAAAGCATACCAAGTTCTAGGACAAATTACACCAATCTTCAGAAACAAAAATGTAGATTTAAACACCAAAATAACACTATTCAAAACAATTATTATACCAATGCCTTGTTACCAATGCCATACATGGACAACGACAGCACAAGACAAACGTAAACTAGTGACAGCAGAAATGACATGCTTACGCAGAATCCTAGGAATATCACTAAGAGACAGAGTTAGGAATGAGGACAATAGACAAAGATCCGGCACTACTCCAATCTTGGAATATAAGACAACAGATCAAATGGTTTACACACATCACCAGATTACCACCAGACAGCATAAAACAGAAAGCTATGCTACACAGATACAGTGAAGGCAGACCTAGAGGCCGACCACGAAAACAATGGACCACCGAAATAAAAGAGGCAACAAATTCTACAATATACTCAGCAAACAAGAGGCTCGTATCCAGAAAACTATTCTACCCCTGATGCTGAAAGGCAACAAAGGGTTTAGGGAATATATTAGATAGATTAGATAGATGGATGGATGGATTAGATAGATATTGGGGAAGTCCATATAGATAAATGTATAGATGATAGATAAGTAGATGGATAGATGAATAGAGAGAGATCGATAGAGAGATAGATAGATTAGACAGATTAGACAGACAGACAGTAGACAGATAGACAGATATATAGATAGACAGATAGATAGATAGATAGATAGACAGACAGACAGACAGACAGACAGATAGATAGATAGATAGATAGATAGATATGGGAATTACACTCGCAGATCGGGGATTTACACATGAAGATGAAGGAATTGCACTCGAATAAGAGGGAATTACATGTGAATATGGGAGAATGTCATTTTTATTTAATAGATAACCTTCCTCCCTTTACTAAAGATATATGTACAACCTAACTTCTAAAACATGTACGACAGTTCACAGTGTTATTATATATGTACAACCTAACTTCTAAAACGTGTACGACAGTTCACAGTGTTATTATATATGTACAACCTAACTTCTAAAACATGTACGACAGTTCACAGTGTTATTATATATGTACAACCTAACTTCTAAAACGTGTACGACAGTTCACAGTGTTATTATATATGTACAACCTAACTTCTAAAACATGTACGACAGTTCACAGTGTTATTATATATGTACAACCTAACTTCTAAAACATGTACGGCAGTTCACAGTGTTATTATATATGTACAACCTAACTTCTAAAACATGTACGACAGTTCACAGTGTTATTATATATGTACAACCTAACTTCTAAAACATGTACGGCAGTTCACAGTGTTATTATATATGTACAACCTAACTTCTAAAACATGTACGACAGTTCACAGTGTTATTATATATGTTCAACCTAACCAGTACAACATGCATGACTGGTCACAAGGTTGCTATTCCCTGCTCCCCTAACAGGCCCTTGTAAAACAAGTTGTAAGGAATGTTCAATAATTTGGAAAGTATTGATGAAATGAAATCAGTGTTTGACCACAGAGAAATACGCTACCTGTTGACTGCCTTCAGAGATAGCACAGGAGCTGATATTCAGGTCATGACAGAAGACCGATATTGGCTGATGACTTTTTCGAATTTCATTGCTCCACAATCGCGCGTAAGCTGAAGACATGACCATCTGTTGTACAAGGCAGCAAAAAGACACAAAGATATATATGACACTTATGTCCAGAAAACGAACAATTCTTCAACACAACACAACATACCGGTAACTTATTGGTAAGATTCAATATAGACATGATCATCATCAGGTGTCGTCTTTGTATCGAAGGTTTGCTGCAATTGACCTCAAACATTTTCTGTTTTTGCTTTGGTGGTACACTTTGCTGCACTGTAACCTGTCCATCTCATGATATTTCCCTCCAACTTTTAGTCTCTGCCTACCTTCTGTTCAGCTGCCTTCAACTCTACCTTCAAGGAAGGTCTTAAATGATGGTTTTTAAAAAAAAATTTATCCATGACATTTTGTTTTTTCTGATTTATTTTCATTGGTTTTTTTTCAAAGGCAGTGTTGGCAGAATCTCTTTATTTGTTCTTGTTCCATACGTTCTCCAGAATATTCTATATATTCACATCTGAAAGGTATTAATTCTGCATTCTAGCTACTTATTCATTGTCCATGTTTCTGATCCACACATTAATGTAGAATAGATGTAGCATTTTATTATTCTCATGTTTAGTTTGTAATTTGTTTAGATGTTAATATTTTTCTCATGTCATTGAAAGTACTTTTAGCCCTTACTATTCTCCTGTTAACTTTTATTTCACATCTATCATCATGTGCAATTATGTATCCAAGATTCAGGTAATGGTCTACTTGTTGTATCTCTTCATTTATTTTTCTGTTCAGCTTTCATGGTTTGTGTGGATGTTATATCTAGTGCAAATATTTTCTCTCCTTAATCAAATAGTTTTTGTAGCGTATGTTCTCTTTCTGTATCATGTTCATGTCACAAATTGTTTATTGTTTTCCCACTTATCTCGAGTCCTAGTATTCCTTCAATCTGTTTAAAAATATTCTCTTTGTAGATGTTAAATAGGCTGGATGATAAATACATCCTTGACTTACTACTCTGTTCATTGTAATGATGTCTACATGTAAATATTCTATAGTCAAAGACATGGATACTTATAAATGCAATTGTATGACTCTGTAAAACATGGGGAAATGTTGGATGATAACAAGAAGACAACTGAGATATTTGATGAGATGAATATGACAACAACATGGACAATTTGATGAGATAAACATGACAGTGATATGGACAATTTGATACTGGAACACATTGTTGTAGGGAATAGTTATTATTTCTGACAATGTTTTGGAAAGGAAACAACACTTCAAGGAATGAAATATACTTGCATAATGATGGCTTTATTTAATTGTTCTATTTAAGAAACATCAACTAATGTTGTCTTCATTTAATTGTTCTATACAGAACATATTAAATAAATATGGCTTCATTGATAAAGTTTCTTATACAATAAACATCAAATTTTTATGGCTTAATTTATTATTGTTCTATCTAAGAAACATTAAACAATGATGGCTTTCTGTAATTGATTGATATGGAGGACATAAACACAATTGATGGCTGAATGTAAATGATCAATGTGGAAGACATAATCAATTTCTAGATAATCAAGATTTAGTACTAATCTGTAACAATTTAGGGCATACAGTATTGAGAACTTGACTTGTACAAATATTGCTTATGTTAGATAACAAGAGAAGAATATTGTAAACATTATTACTGAATCTGTACATTTGAACACATCATTTACCTCACACTTTTGGATGGCTTCACTCAGTAGAAAGTTGTAGTCTTGCAAGACCTCATATCTTTGAGTACCCCTACAGTTCAGATAGCAGACAGGACATTGGTAATATTACTATGCAGTTCTTGTACAATTGTTTATATAGCTAAAATGTAGTAGGTTCTAAAAATGACACTAATTTTTCCCATCATGACTACTTTTTGAGATAGAGACACACACTCACATATATATATATATATATATATATATATATATATATATATATATATATATATATATATATATATATAGGCCATATACCTATAGTTAGTAGAAAAATCATTGTCACTGCACATCAAACCATAGTGCTATAATTTCTTGCTCACGATATTCATCAGTGTTCAGCGACTGACCACACCTAATCTGTGCTGGTTTATGAGTCTTTTCTGGTTACCTGTATAATATTCTTGTTTCGCCACACCCATTTTGACATGATATTATTGTAGTCTGCTCAATGTTGCAGATTCATAAGTATTTGTTGCATGGCTCATTCATCCTATCTCCCGTAGGGCATTTAGACCATCAGCTCTGTCCATTGCTTGTCCAATATCTCTAAGGGCATTCAGAACATCAGCTCTGTCCATTGCTTGCCCAATCTCTCTGAAAGCTTTCAGAACATCAGCTATGTCCATTGCTTGCCCGATCTCTCTGAAAGCTTTCAGAACATCAGCTCTGTCCATTGCTTGTCCAATATCTCTAAGGGAATTCAAAACATCAGCTTTGTCCATTGTTTGCATTGTCTCCATGATCATTGTACCAGAAAGCTTGTCTGTGCATTCATTTTCTTTGACACAGGCATGTCCAGGCACAAATATGATGTCGATTCTGGTCAGATTAAACCAATTCACTGACTCCAACCACTGGCTGCATGCCCAGCCATTCCCAATGTTTTAGAATGCTTGTATTGTTGAGAAAGCATACATGAATTTATGTTTGAGATTCCAGTCATGTCTGTGACTTGATTGCTGCCATGATCTTCATCCAGCCTGTGGCTGCAGTAAAAGCACCACTGTCTTCTCTCACAATTCTCTTTCCAACCTGCACAAAAAATGTCCATGAGCTGTGCACATTCTGAATACCAGAACCATCTGTGGGTAAATGACGGTCTCCCTCAGTCAAATTCTCATCTGTAATGGATGGTGCTGAACTATTGCTTCAACTACCAAGTCATGTTCTACAGCCAACATGCTATGTCAAGACTCATGTCTACTGAAAAGGTATTACAGTTATGATTGCAAATTTTTAAATACATATATCAATCAATCCAATCAATCAATCAAATCAATCAATATATAAATCTTGACCTGGCAGAAAAACGGTTGCCATTTATAGAAACAGCAGGTCAAATGTACCCAGAAACAGATCTACCATTTGTGCCGCCACAATAGTGTGTGACTACGTAGGGAAGATTACGTGAGCCACATAGGGAAGATTACGTGAGCCACATAGGGAAGATTACGTGAGCCACATAGGGAAGATTATGTTCTGGAAAGAATATTCACCTGATGATGGCAACAGTTTTTTGCACAAGTGTGTTCTACAAGAGTGTGTTCTACAAGAGTGTGTTCTACAAGAGTGTGTTCTACATCTTGTTATACTGTGGAAATATATCTAGCTATCTATACATTGATCTATTTATTTATCTCTATATCAATTCATCTGTTTGTCTGTCTATCTGCCTTCCTGCCCGTCTGTCTTTCTTTTTGTATATCTATATACCAGGCTGTTTTTTCTGTCAGTATTTTTTATTAACTTCTGAATTCCCTGTACTAAACTTTACTTCAAATAAGTTCTTTCCTCTATCTCTGGCTTCCTCTGAAATATCCTCCATGAGAAGATGTAGTAGTACTGACACACAGAAGATATATAGGAGGGAATATTTCAAGCGTTGAGAGATTTGTTAGCAATAGAAAACAGTAGAAAGACATGAAGGATATGTCTTCCGCAACAAGTTGGAAAGTGAATAGTGTAATGACAAGTAGTGATAATGGAACCTCAAAATAGTACACGTTTGTCACACTTTGCCATGTGATGGAGATTTTCATTCTTGTCCCTCTATGTCAAGTGATGAAGTCTAACTCACAGCTCCAGATTAGTGTTTAGGGCCTATGATATGAAGAGACTTCATATTAAGCTGAAGCTATTCAGAGCTATCAAAGTCCCAGAAGATTGATTCAATGGGGTTTATAGGGGCAATAAAACCGGCAAGTCAGTCTCCTAGTTTGGAGGGAACTTTGCAGTGACTTTATAACAATTGTATGATATAAACACCACCAACGCACACATTTCTTAGTTATCTCTTATGGCAGTTAAGATGTTTACCATTCGTTACTACTTATTGAGTCAAGATGTTTACCATTCGTTACTACTTATTGAGTCAAGATGTTTACCATTCGTTACTACTTATTGAGTCAAGATGTTTACCATTCGTTACTACTTATTCAGGCCTCAGTTAAACACAGTTATTGACATATGATATTAATGTGATCTTGTTGAGTTGGATATCAAATGCAGTGTATGTCTGTAACACTCATACTTGTCTGTGTACTCACGTAATTGCATCGTGATGTTGCATAACTGCAAGAGCATCACCTGCAAAACAAACACCAAGATAGGTTTCACGTCCCACAAAACAGGCTTAATAATAATAATAATAATAGGCTACAATCAATAAACAGTTAGGGGGTGCCAAATTGGATAACATAAAAAACAATCCACAAACATTCATTTGGGAAATGAACCCAGGACAATTGATATGCGAAGCTAGTGCACACTGCACCCATGCCCCCCCCATACACTGTCACAGTAAGTATACAATAGAAACGTGAAAATGTGATACAAGAAAACAAACATAGACACAGAATACAGACAAATATTTGTCTAAGTTGTGACCTGTCAACTTACGTAATGTGTTGACATTGTTGAACATGTCATTGAGTTCAGCAAATATGGCCAAATGCTTGCAGCTCTGAAAAAATGATAAAACATCTTAGACGTTTTAATCTTGTCTCATGAAATTATGAATGAATAATCACATATACGGCCTATCTACTGAATGTATTTATATTCACTAGAAAATCACTACAGCAACATTGATGGGTTAAACACATCATTTATGGAATATGCCGGCAAATTGTGTTATTTTTTACATTGAATTGTAACCCATTTTTTTCCCGACTTCTTCCATCAATTCATCTGTCATTTCTATCTGCTTGTGCTATAAATAGATATAGGTCATACGAAATGCAAAATATATGAAATATACATAATATTCTGTTAATCTATAGCGATGAGAAAGTTCTGCAAGACACACTAAACATGCTCATCTATTTTTTGAACATGCTCCCAACAGCATGTCCGTGTGCAATACAGTGCATGCTCCCAACAGCATGTCCTTGTGCAATACAGTGCACGCTCCCAACAGCATGTCCTTGTGCAATACAGTGCACGCTCCCAACAGCATGTCCGTGTGCAATACAGTGCATGCTCCCAACAGCATGTCCTTGTGCAATACAGTGCATGCTCCCAACAGCATGTCCTTGTGCAATACAGTGCATGCTCCCAACAGCATGTCCTTGTGCAATACAGTGCACGCTCCCAACAGCATGTCCTTGTGCAATACAGTGCATGCTCCCAACAGCATGTCCTTGTGCAATACAGTGCACGCTCCCAACAGCATGTCCTTGTGCAATACAGTGCATGCTCCCAACAGCATGTCCGTGTGCAATACAGTGCATGCTCCCAACAGCATGTCCTTGTGCAATACAGTGCACGCTCCCAACAGCATGTCCTTGTGCAATACAGTGCATGCTCCCAACAGCATGTCCTTGTGCAATACAGTGCACGCTCCCAACAGCATGTCCTTGTGCAATACAGTGCATGCTCCCAACAGCATGTCCTTGTGCAATACAGTGCATGCGACCAGCTCATATAATTTCTCTAGTCTCTTTTACAAACATTTCTTTGGTATTCCAGAATGTAGATATATATTCCAGAATCTAGAAATGTATTCCAGAATGTAGATATATATTCCAGAAAGTAGAAATATATTCCAGAATATAGAAATGTATTCCAGAATGTAGATATATATTCCAGAATCTAGAAATGTATTCCAGAATGTAGATATATATTCCAGAATCTAGAAATGTATTCCAGAATGTAGATATATATTCCAGAATCTAGAAATGTATTCCAGAATGTAGATATATATTCCAGAATCTAGAAATGTATTCCAGAATGTAGATATATATTCCAGAATCTAGAAATCTATTCCAGAATGTAGATATATATTCCAGAAAGTAGAAATATATTCCGGAATGTAGAAATATTGTACCAATCACTGCTTTTACTGGATATTGTACAGAGCTATTTTCAGAATCTGGAAAGTTTATATATACAGATGCCTGCTGGTTTCTGTACCATAATTCTACATGTCACTAATTGATCTGCACATTATCCTTTTTGTTTTAAACCCTGTGTCTTCTCTATCATAAATGTATAAATTGCTTCTTTTAGATCTTCTTTAGGAGTTCAAATCATCCCCCATTAGTCAATCAGTTTTAGCACTACAAATGTAGCCAAAAAGATGATTCACCCTCTTACTAAATGTTTGTTCACACAAATATCATCCCATTTCTCATCATATTTATGGGAGAACATGACACACAAAAACTACAACATGACAGTTTTATTATTGTCATTATTTTGTGTTATGGTAACACGACATCCATGGTGAAAATATCTCCATGGAACTTACTCATATATCCACTCCATGGTACGTAATGCTATATCCACTCTATGACATTTACTGCTATATCCACTCTATAACAATTACTGTTATATGGAGTATTATGTTTTGCCTGCTATATCCACTGTTATGTTTCTCCTGTTACATCCACTGTTATATTTTGCCTGTTAGGCCTATATCCAGTGTTACGTTGTTTTTCCCCAGTCATTCATTATAGACAGATTTCCTTTCTTTAGTAGTTTTATCTAGTTTCCCTTTCTCCATTCCTTGGGGATGATTTCCTGTTACCGTATTTTTTTTTTGTAAGATGATGACAGAATAAATAATTGTATTCAACCAACAGTAATACTCTTTTGTTACAAACTACTAATACAATTTTGACAAAATGGACACAATCATTAGTGATACCTCTTCCTAAGAAATGCAACCTTAAACTGTGCAAGAATTACAGAAACTATTAGTCTAATCTCAGACATTCTATCAAGGTGATGCTCAAACTGTGCAAGAATTACAGAAACTATTAGTCTAATCACTTAATCTAGCAAGGTGATACTAAAGATTATGAAGAGAATGCAAGCTAAATCAGATGAATTGATAGGAAAGGAACAGACTGGCATCCGTTAAAACAGAAGTTCCACAGAACAGATATTTAACCAGAAAATAGTGATAGAAAATCACTTACAACATAAACGCGATCTGTATGATAATTTCTGTGATTTTACAAAGAAATTTGATCTTGTGTGATACTTTGGTTTGTGGCAGATGCTGAGACAAAATAACTTTAACACAAACATCATACAAGTCATTGATCATCATCAGGTGCCATGTCGGCTGGCGTAGGCGGTCATGGCTCTCCACAGCTCTCTGTCCACAGCATTATGTATCAAAGTCGTTGTTGTTTCCCTGCCGTGTCAGGTTGTCAAACTGTCTAATATTTTCTCATGTTGTCACCCTCTGTCTCTGTTGCCTTCAATTTTGCCTGATGTGACTATGTTCTCTAAACCTGCCTGTCTCATGAAGTGGCCAAAAAAGAAGATTGCCTTTTTCTTATATTGTTGATTAAGGTCCGGTTCGCATTTGACACTTTGAACACCTCTACATTAGTTTTTCTGGCAGTCCATGGTATTCTCAGCATTCTTCTGTAGAACCACATCTCGAAGTCATTGAAGAGATGTATAAAGATGCAAGCAGGGATGTTTTCATAAATAATGACATTGATAAATTTTTTCACGACTGATATAGGAGTGCGTCAGGGTTGCATACTTTCCTCAGTACTTTATAACATGTATCTTGGATACGTAATGCTGGAGGCATTACAATATCACCAGAAATCAATAACTATTGGAAGTAGACCATTTTTTAACTTGCGTTATGCCGATGATATCGATCTGTTGGCTGGTTTTTTAATCTTAACTCTAGGAACTAATCGAAAAGTTGGATAAGTTAGAAATATGACATGGAAATTAGCATTGATAAAAGCAAGACATTGGTGACTAGTGAATCCAAGCAAGATATTGGTGACTAGTGAAACCAGGCAAGATATTGGTGACTAGTGAAACCAGGCAAGATATTGGTGACTAGTGAAACCAGGCAAGATATTGGTGACTAGTGAAATGAGGCAAGATATTGGTGACTAGTGAAACCAGGCAAGATATTGGTGACTAGTGAAACCAGGCAAGATATTGGTGACTAGTGAAACCAGGCAAGATATTGGTGACTAGTGAAACCAGGCAAGATATTGGTGACTAGTGAAATGAGGCAAGATATTGGTGACTAGTGAAACCAGGCAAGATATTGGTGACTAGTGAAACCAAGCAAGATATTGGTGACTAGTGAAACCAAGCAAGATTGGTGACTAGTGAAACCAGGCAAGATATTGGTGACTAGTGAAACCAGGCAAGATATTGGTGACTAGTGAAACCAGGCAAGATATTGGTGACTAGTGAAACCAGGCAAGATATTGGTGACTAGTGAAACCAGGCAAGATATTGGTGACTAGTGAAACCAAGCGAGATATTGGTGACTAGTGAAACCAGGCAAGATATTGGTAACTAGTGAAACCAGGCAAGATATTGGTGACTAGTGAAACCAGGCATTATATTGGTGACTAGTGAAACCAGGCAAGATATTGGTGACTAGTGAAACCAGGCAAGATATTGGTGACTAGTGAAACCAAACAAGATATTGGTGACTAGTGAAACCAGGCAAGATATTGGTGACTAGTGAATCCAAGCAAGATATTGGTGACTAGTGAAACCAGGCAAGATATTGGTGACTAGTGAAACCAAGCAAGATATTGGTGACTAGTGAAACGAGCAAGATTGGTGACTAGTAAAACTAGGCAAGATATTGGTAACTAGTGAAACCAGGCAAGATATTGCTGACTAGTGAATCCAAGCAAGATATTGGTGACTAGTGAAACCAGGCAAGATATTGGTGACTAGTGAAACCAGGCAAGATATTGGTGACTAGTGAAACCAGGCAAGATATTGGTGACTAGTGAAACCAGGCAAGATATTGGTGACTAGTGAAACCAGGCAAGATATTGGTGACTAGTGAAACCAGGCAAGATATTGCTGACTAGTGAATCCAACCAAGATATTGGTAACTAGTGAAACCAGGCAAGATATTGGTGACTAGTGAAACCAGGCAAGATATTGGTGACTAGTGAAACCAGGCAAGATATTGGTGACTAGTGAAACCAGGCAAGATATTGGTGACTAGTGAAACCAGGCAAGATATTGCTGACTAGTGAATCCAACCAAGATATTGGTAACTAGTGAAACCAGGCAAGATATTGGTGACTAGTGAAACCAGGCAAGATATTGGTGACTAGTGAAACCAGGCAAGATATTGGTGACTAGTGAAACCAAACAAGATATTGGTGACTAGTGAAACCAGGCAAGATATTGGTGACTAGTGAATCCAAGCAAGATATTGGTGAATAGTGAAACCAGGCAAGATATTGGTGACTAGTGAAACCAAGCAAGATATTGGTGACTAGTGAAACGAAGCAAGATTGGTGACTAGTGAAACTAGGCAAGATATTGGTAACTAGTGAAACCAGGCAAGATATAGCTGACTAGTGAAACCAGGCAAGATATTGGTGACTAGTGAAACCAAGCGAGATATTGGTGACTAGTGAAACCAGGCAAGATATTGGTAACTAGTGAAACCAGGCAAGATATTGGTGACTAGTGAAACCAGGCAAGATATTGGTGACTAGTGAAACCAGGCAAGATATTGGTGACTAGTGAAACCAGGCAAGATATTGGTGACTAGTGAAACCAAACAAGATATTGGTGACTAGTGAAACCAAACAAGATATTGGTAACTAGTGAAACCAAACAAGATATTGGTGACTAGTGAAACCAAGCAAGATATTGGTGACTAGTGAATCCAAGCAAGATATTGGTGACTAGTGAAACCAGGCAAGATATTGGTGACTAGTGAAACCAAGCAAGATATTGGTGACTAGTGAAACGAGCAAGATTGGTGACTAGTAAAACTAGGCAAGATATTGGTAACTAGTGAAACCAGGCAAGATATTGCTGACTAGTGAATCCAACCAAGATATTGGTAACTAGTGAAACCAGGCAAGATATTGGTGACTAGTGAAACCAAACAAGATATTGGTGACTAGTGAATCCAAGCAAGATATTGGTGACTAGTGAAACCAGGCAAGATATTGGTGACTAGTGAAACCAAGCAAGATATTGGTGACTAGTGAAACGAAGCAAGATTGGTGACTAGTGAAACTAGGCAAGATATTGGTAACTAGTGAAACCAGGCAAGATATTGGTGACTAGTGAAACCAAGCAGGATTCCACGAATATCTGGTTTATATATGAATAAACAGTTATAAACTTAAAGAAGTCGCCTCCTTCAAATATCTTGGATCAAAAATATGTGATGATGGTAACTCGGGGAAATCTTGTGATGATAATGTCTGCCATGTCAAGGTTGAATATTATTTGGAAAAGTAAGATCAGTATTACAGTAAAGATCAATCTATTCAGATCTGCTAGAGCTAACTTTTCTGTTGTATGGATGTGAAAGTTGGACAATCAATGCAGACACAGACAGAAGGATTCAGGCTTTTGAAAACTAGTGCTACAGATGTTTGTTAAGAATTAGTTGTATAAAACACAAGATAAATATATTTGTCCGGCAGCAAATAAACAAACTTGCTGGTTTTCATGTATCACTTTTGGCAGTGATGAAAACGGCTTAAACTTGTTTGGTTTGGACATGCAACAAGACACAACTCACTTTCTACAATTATTTTGCTAGGAACAATCGAGGATGGAAGGAGGAGAGGATAGCAGAGAAAATCCTAGATTAATAACATCAAGAAATGATCTTGGCTTGTTTTTTCTGCATTGCTGCACATTGCTGAGAATAGAATTATTTGGAGAGTTTTTCCTGTTGATATATCTATTGTGACAACTCACCACACTTATGGTCTTGTTATTCATTAATATTTTAATCCAAAAGTCACCTACCTGCAGAATCTGACCAGCCTTTTTTATGTGCATCTTGAGACCACCTCTGGTGGTAAAATAGCCAGTCCAGAAGGAACCCTGGTCGATGCCATAAGGGTGGAAGTCGTCAAGTTTTGTTGGCAGAGTGATATGAGCATTGTTGACGTTACGAGTGTAGCAGGATGGAGTTGAGTAGAACAGATGAAATCGAGGGCCACTTTTGATATTTGCTTGCTGATCAAATATAATGATACTTAATGATGGTTCTTTTCATTAATGAGCAAGATATGCAAGAATAGATCTCAATTATTCAACATAGAAGATCATTAAAACTACATCAATACAAGAATAGATCTCAATTATTGAACATAGAAGGACATGTAAACTACATCAATACAAGAACAGTTCTCATTACCATTTAACTATTCATTATGTTACCTGTCAACATGTCCATGTTACAAGTTAACCAGTCCGTGTTCGTTGTTGTACCTGATATCACGTCCATGTTTTCTCACAGTTTTCACCTTAATACTTATCGTGTCCATCTTTCATATTAAATAACTCCCCCCCCCCCTTTTCCCCTACAATATTGAATGCACCATGAGATAATGATCTGGTTCTGTGGCTGAAATAATGAAATAATCAAACTAAATCAAGTTTAGTAACAAGCTGGCCGTGTGAACTAAATGTGAACCCAATCTGTGTCTGCAACAAAATAGTGTCAATGTTAGGAATACAAGATCTGTCAAGAACCGTTGTATCCGGAATCTGGTCTTGCCATTTGATGTTCATAACTTTTCTGAAACAAGTTGAATGAAAGTGGTTGAGTTTTCTTGCATGACCTCTATACACAGTCCATGTTTCACTAGCGTATAACAGCACTGGAAGTACCACTGCTCTGTAAACTTTCAGCTTATTCTGTAGGTTAATGCCATTTCTACGCCAAACATTTGCGTACAATTTGCCGAAAGTGCTGCTTGCCTTGGCGGTCCATGTATACACTTCATCATCAACGTTGGCATCTTGTGATGAAGTACTGCCTAGATATGTGAATCTATTCACAACTTTCAGTGCTACACCATTTATCTTTATGCAGGGCTTGAGATAGCTTTTGCCAGATGCTTGTTGTAACATGACTTCTGTTTTCTCTGCGTTAATAGTAAATCCAAAGTTGGTACAGGATTTGGGGAATCTGTCTATAATATTTTGTAGATCAGATTCAGAGGTGGAATTTTTTGCACACAGTCATAAGCAAATAAAAGATCATTGATCGTGTGATTTGATGACAGTCATGAACTAACAGTGGTAGCTACAAGATGACAGATGTGAACAAACAGTGGTACCTACAAGATGACAGATGTGAACTAACAGTGGTACCTACAAGATGACAGATGTGAACTAACAGTGGTAGCTACAAGATGACAGATGTGAACTAACAGTAGTAGCTACAAATGTCAGATGTTAACTAACAGTAGTAGCTACAAGATGGCAGCCATGAACTAACAGTGGTAGCTACAAGATGGCAGATGTGAACTAACAGTGGTACCTACAAGATGACAGATGTGAACAAACAGTAGTAGCTACAAGATGGCAGCCATGAACTAACAGTGGTACCTACAAGATGACAGATGTGAACAAACAGTGGTAGCTACAAGATGACAGATGTGAACTAACAGTAGTAGCTACAAATGTCAGATGTTAACTAACAGTAGTAGCTACAAGATGACAGATGTGAACTAACAGTGGTAGCTACAAGATGGCAGCCATGAACTAACAGTGGTACCTACAAGATGACAGATGTGAACAAACAGTGGTAGCTACAAGATGACAGATGTGAACTAACAGTAGTAGCTACAAATGTCAGATGTTAACTAACAGTAGTAGCTACAAGATGACAGATGTGAACTAACAGTGGTAGCTACAAGATGGCAGCCATGAACTAACAGTGGTACCTACAAGATGACAGATGTAAACAAACAATGGTAGCTACAAGATGACAGATGTGAACTAACAGTAGTAGCTACAAATGTCAGATGTTAACTAACAGTAGTAGCTACAAGATGACAGATGTGAACTAACAGTGGTAGCTACAAGATGGCAGCCATGAACTAACAGTGGTAGATACAAGATGACAGATGTGAACTAACAGTGGTAGCTACAAGATGGCAGCCATGAACTAACAGTGGTACCTACAAGATGACAGATGTGAACTAACAGAGAGACAGGATAGCGGCTGTGAATTAACAGAGTGGTAGAGATTGAAAATTGTAGCTGTGTGTCTCACTTACCAGATCAGTAACTTTCTGAATTAATTGATCCATATTCGTAAACCAGGTTTCTGCAGCTTGGCCTTTGTATCCAAAATCACATCCCATTGGAATTAACAAGTGATTAGTTTGAGATATGGCAGACTGAAAATATAAGTTTGATTGTAAATTTCATTTTTGTTGTTACAGATCTTACTTATACATTGTAAGTGTCAGTCTCATAGTTATAATTATATTCTGATTGTAAATTTCAGCTCCAGAATGATGAAATGTCCTCAGGGTCACCATGCTGGTTCCTAATAAATAATCAAGAACCACTCCTAGTGGTAGGGAAATGGCATACGCCTAAATGCTTGTTTTGGACATGCAACAAGACACGACTCACTTTCTACAACTATTTTGTAAGGTACAGCTAAAAGTAGATATTCTACACTCATCCGAATGACCGAGCTCAGAGGTATTTGGAGGGTTCCAATGTAACACACCTGTAACCACGATGTAACACACCTGTAACCACGATGTAACACACCTGTAACCACGATGTAACACACCTGTAACCACGATGTAACACACCTGTAACCACGATGTAACACCCCTGTAACGACGATGGGTTGTGGTTATTATTATTAGGTTCTTTACATTGATAATATGACCTACCTATTATCCAAATTATGTGAAACAAAATGTTCTAACTCTTTCATACTATATGTAGTTTCATTCAGCTTTCGTGGCTGGCGTCACTGAACAACAGAATAGTTAATGTAATGGAAGATGTAAAAGTTACTAAGTCTGCTGATAGACTATAGGTCTGTGAGCTATGCACTAGAGCTCTCCCCCACCTTCCCGAGTCATCCAAGGGGATGTGGATGCAAGTGAGTGCATAAATGGGATGCACAAGTATTGACTTTTTGTCAGTTGATACACATTTTGTAACTAGTGATGAACTTTCTAAAAAATAACAGGAGAAGATTTCTTAAAAAGTGTGAACAGAAAGTACGAGGTAGGCACTAGTCCATGTACAATACTACTTATTATTAGTGGTATTATTATTGTTTCTCTTACTAATATTATTATTATTATTTTTATTATTAGTATTATTATCATGGCGTGTTAGAGGTCAATAAGGCCTACGTTTCTTCAACTCACCCTCTCTTTGATAACGTGGATGAAACTCTCGGCAGCTCTTTGTGCAGCCTGTAAAGTCAAGAAATCACATCATGCTGGTCAAACTACAAGTTAGAAATGATGTACATGAAACTACAGCAACACATAAATAAGCAACTATTGCTGTATAATCAATTATTTCTAATCAGAGTTACAGCAGCACTTAACTGGTTGATGATAAGCCTACTACAACACACTCGATAATACTCACATACTCTCAAAGCATGCTGCGCAAGGTAGAAAAGTACATGCTAAGAAAAAAATGGTGGGACTTATTGGACAACTCAATTGTCCAGAGCATCACATGGATATACTGCCCTGATCATGCTGGGGTCAGAGGAAACGAGAGAGCCGACATATTGGCAGGCAATGATGTGATAGACGGCACAATGCTGAGAAGAGATAAAGCACTTAATGAGGCAGTAATAAATTCATTTCAAGATGATGATTTCAATGAGGCTGAGAACGTACACATACAGAGAATGTCAGAAATGGGAGTATCTAGGAAGGGGGGGGAGGAAAAGTAATTTTGGAAGGCCTGAAGATCACACAATCAACATCTGACCGCAACTCTGAGTCTACATACACTGGGATGGCTGCTGGAACTTATGGGAATGCCCCACATGCTGTGAAGCTAGTTTTAATCAAGAATAACATATTGTTAATGGCACATGGACCAAAAGATACGATGTTGAGAATCGCATGTGGTTAGAAGTTGGCCAACTTGTTTCACTTATGTAAATATGCCTGGATCATGCAAATATTACAACATGACAAATAACTTTACCGTTCTGTAGTAAACGTAAACCTGATTACAGAAATATACTTCACACAAATACCATTTTGAAAATTAGACTAATAACAATGTGGAAGCACACGCAACCAATGTCCTTCTCACTTGTTTATTGTGTTCATGGACACTTCATCTGGTTAATATTTGACATGTCTACTTTACAGACAGGGCATAGGCACCAGAGACCATATTTTCAATATGTGGAACATCATAGAGAAATGCAGATATATTAATGTCGACATCTACACATGCTTTATTGGCTACACCAAGGCATTCAATTGTGTACAACATTAAAAAAAACCTGTGGAATATCATGAAGGACATGAGTTTCCACCTGCACCTAATCCACCTCATAACACCATTGTATCAAGACCAGCAAGCAGCCGTAAGAGTAAATAGTGAAACATCTGATTGGTTGAATGTGGGAAAAGGAGTCAGACAAGGATGTGTCCTATCAACATATCTCTTCAATATTTATGCTGAGAAAATAATGAAGCATGTAATAAATGACAAACATAAATAATTTCTACCAACTCAACATTGGAAGTCACGAGATTCTGCTGACGATACAACATTATTGGCACACAATCAAGCAAGTATTCAACACCTCATATACTCCGTTAAAGAATATAGTAAAAAAACAAAGACTATTTCTGAATGGAAGCAATATTATGACCAGCGACAAAACTACTAGCAAGTTCTCAAACAGTATCAACAACAGTGAATTAGGAAGAGTCAACATTGAACTTTTGAATACTTATCAACAGTAACGGTGGTTGCTATGAAGAAGTCAGAAGTAGATTGGCTATCGCGTTAAATAACCTGATGCAAATTAAAAACATATGGCTGAGCTGCTGCAAAATAACAAAACTAACATTAATAAGAGCTTGTATATTCCCAGTGGCAATATGAAGGTGTGCATGCTGGACAATCACAAACAAAGTGAAAAATAAAATATCAGCATTTGAAACAAAATGTTACAGAGACATCCTTAGAATATCGTGGAACAGAAAGATCACCAATGTAGCTATCATGAAAGAAATGATTGTAAACGAAAACTGGCTAAACAACATGGTTCTTTCCAGAAAACTACAATATTTTGATCATATCAAACGCCATGAAAGCCTAGAGAAGACTGTTATGAAGGGGATGACGCCAGGGAGACGAACAAGAGGCAGACCATGAATAAGATCGATGCAAGACATAAAAGACCACCTGCACATGATAATAACAGAAGCAGGCAGACTGGCTTAAGATCAAAAGAAGTTGCAAAATAATGTGACGACTGCTACATCCTGTTCAGGATATGCTACCTGATGATGATGATGATACCACAATAGTAGGCCCATAGTATATAACCTGACTATTTAAGTATTAATTCATATTTCAATGTGTTACTACTTTCATGATAGGTTGCTATACTTTCGTGATACATAAGTTGCTATATTTCGTTATAGATAGCTTGCTATATCTCATGATAGATAGGTTTCCATACTTTATCATAGATAGATTGTTATACATCATGATATATATATTGCTATACTTCAAGATAGACCAGTAGCAATACTTCATGATGAGGTTGCAACACTTCGCGATGAATATATTGCTATACTTCAAGATAGACCAGTAGCAATAATTCATGATGAGGTTGCAACACTTCGCGATGGATATATTGCTATACTTCAAGATAGACCAGTAGCAATACTTCATGATGAGGTTGCAACACTTCGCGATGGATATATTGCTATACTTCAAGATAGACCAGTAGCAATACTTCATGATGAGGTTGCAACACTTCGCGATGGATATATTGCTATACTTCAAGATAGACCAGTAGCAATACTTCATGATGAGGTTGCAACACTTCGCGATGGATATATTGCTATACTTCAAGATAGACCAGTAGCAATACTTCATGATGAGGTTGCAACACTTCGCGATGGATATATTGCTATACTTCAAGATAGACCAGTAGCAATACTTCATGATGAGGTTGCAACACTTCGCGATGGATATATTGCTATACTTCAAGATAGACCAGTAGCAATACTTCATGATGAGGTTGCAACACTTCGCGATGGATATATTGCTATACTTCAAGATAGACCAGTAGCAATACTTCATGATGAGGTTGCAACACTTCGCGATGGATATATTGCTATACTTCAATATAGACCAGTAGCCATACTTCATGATGAGGTTGCAACACTTCGCGATGAATATATTGCTATACTTCAATATAGACCAGTAGCCATACTTCATGATGAGGTTACAACACTTCGCGATGAATATATTGCTATACTTCAAGATAGACCAGTAGCCATACTTCATGATGAGGTTGCAACACTTCGCGATGAATATATTGCTATACTTCAATATAGACCAGTAGCAATACTTCATGATGAGGTTGCAACACTTCGCGATGAATATATTGCTATACTTCAAGATAGACCAGTAGCAATACTTCATGATGAGGTTGCAACACTTCGCGATGGATATATTGCTATACTTCAATATAGACCGGTAGCAATACTTCATGATGAGGTTGCAACACTTCGCGATGAATATATTGCTATACTTCAATATAGACCAGTAGCCATACTTCATGATGAGGTTGCAATTAATTGCTATACTTCAAGATAGACCAGTAGCCATACTTCATGATGAGGTTGCAACACTTCGCGATGGATATATTGCTATACTTCAAGATAGACCAGTAGCCATACTTCATGATGAGGTTGCAACACTTCGCGATGGATATATTGCTATACTTCAAGATAGACCAGTAGCAATACTTCATGATGAGGTTGCAACACTTCGCGATGAATATATTGCTATACTTCAAGATAGACCAGTAGCAATACTTCATGATGAGGTTGCAACACTTCGCGATGGATATATTGCTATACTACATAATAGGTAGGTTTCCATATTCACACATTTTCTCAAAAGTTAATAGTGTTCTCGTCTTGTTTATCATAAAGAATAAAGTTTGCACATAAATGTATCCTACCAAATTTAAAATTCACAATCTCCTATAATGTAGAGAGAACTGGTGCTACAAGCTTTTTTATATGCCATGTTCTTGTAAATAAACATCGTTTTACGCCTAGAAGACATAGAAACAGCACACTAAACAATTAATGAAACATCAAATACAAATGTAAAACTTTGTTAAACCACAAGAACATCTTCGTCAGACATTAAGAATGTGCACATATAGAACATGAAAACAGTTTCTTCAGGCCAGGATAAAAGATTCATCAAACCATGACAACAGCTTAATCAGATCAGGAGAACAGAGAACAGCTTCATCAAACCTTGAGAATAGCTTCATCAGACCAATCTTCTTAATGTCACAAAAACACACAAATACAGCTTCATCAGACTATAAGAGCAACTTCATCAGACCATGAGAGCAATTTCATCAGACCATGAGAGCAACTTCATCAGACCATGAGAGCAACTTCATCAGACCATGAGAGCAACTTCATCAGACCATGAGAGCAACTTCATCAGACCATGAGAGCAACTTCATCAGACCACGAGAACAGTTTCCAAATGCCACAGCTTCATCTGACTATGTAAACACACACATACAGCTTCATACAACCATCAGAACAGCTTCATCTGACCATGAGAACAGCTTCATCAGCCAGTAGCAGCTTCCTAATACCACAAACATACAGCTTCATCAGGCTTTGAGATGAATTAGACCATGAAAACAAATACATAACTTATTCAGACCATGCTTACAGATTCATCTGATGATGACAACACAAACATACCACTTCATCAGACCATCCGACTGTATCTAACTCAAAGTTGAATGAACTGGGAGCGTAGTAACCATCAAAAAGTATGTGTGAAAAAATATTTGCTCTTTCTCCTAGACAAAATAAAACATAACAAAAATTGAATGAAAATATTTATCATGTGCATCAGCAATTGTCAACACTTTCGCCCATGACCCACGGTCATTTCAGAACATGCTTCTTCAAGGATTATTGTTTTAAATCTGAGTAAATGTATGATTACTTTGTTTTCTAAATTCACTTAGTAGAGCTTTACGTTTCTGTGTCCTCCTTACATGGGCTCATCAGCCCTAGTGCTTTTAGTCCCCGTTCCCCCCCAATTTCCAGCTCTGAAAAATCGATGCAAATCTCCCCCACCCCAATTTAAGCCATGTGGGCACCTTGAAAACTTGTGATGTAAATGATTAATAGGTAAATAATTAGGGAAATATCAAGAACTATAATATAGACATTTACTCCTGAGAGAGCTGAAACCCGAGTATAATGTGTTTAATCGCTGCATGTGAAATTTGTTATCAATTAATCTCGCATGTTTACTCTCAGTAAGTACATCTACAAGGATTTCATTGCTTTCATGGGTTCATGATGTATTTGTTATTCAAACTTTAGTGTTAAACAAACTATATAGCTAAATAATGGAAACATCTTTGAATCTCCTGCGTGAACCATGTGATAATGTAGAAACTGCAGGACTCACAGAAAGCTGTGATAAATTGAGCAGACTTTCACAATTAAAACAAATTATTAGAGAGAATAATGTCAGTATTTGGGATGAGAAATATGAAAAAAAATGTTATCATGGTTACCAGAAGAGAAATCACAGACATTAGAACATTTATAGGAAGTACTTCTATGAAACAGAAATCACAGACACTAGAATATTTGTAGGAAGTATTTCTATGAAACAGAAATCACAGACACTAGAATATTTGTAGGAAGTAATTCTGTGAAACAGAAATCACAGACATTAGAATATTTATAGGAAGTACTTCTGTGAAACAGACATCACAGACATTAGAATATTTATAGGAAGTACTTCTATGAAACAGAAATCACAGACCCTAGAATATTTGTAGGAAGTACTTCTATGAAACAGAAATCACAGACATTAGAATATTTGTAGGAAGTACTTCTATGAAACAGAAATCACAGACATTAGAATATTTGTAGGAAGTACTTCTATGAAACAGAAATCACAGACATTAGAATATTTGTAGGAAGTACTTCTATGAAACAGAAATCACAGACACTAGAATATTTGTAGGAAGTAATTCTGTGAAACAGAAATCACAGACATTAGAATATTTATAGGAAGTACTTCTGTGAAACAGACATCACAGACATTAGAATATTTATAGGAAGTACTTCTATGAAACAGAAATCACAGACCCTAGAATATTTGTAGGAAGTACTTCTATGAAACAGAAATCACAGACATTAGAATATTTGTAGGAAGTACTTCTATGAAACAGAAATCACAGACATTAGAATATTTGTAGGAAGTACTTCTATGAAACAGAAATCACAGACATTAGAATATTTGTAGGAAGTACTTCTATGAAACAGAAATCACAGACATTAGAATATTTGTAGGAAGTAATTCTGTGAAAGAGCAAATACAGCAACTTTTCATGTGACAGGAAAATTAACTCCTTCCCAAAATGTTCTCAGTCGACTCTTGTGACATGCTTGATATGTAATAGTATCGCTATTCCTTACTCCCCGCCCTGACAGCACGCGGTATCACGCTGTAGCTGCTATGGAGGCTTACAGTTTCCCAAATATTATAGAAAGTAGTAAGATCGCTATATTTCACTGATATTATTGTACATTGTATTCTAGACTTTCCCAGGTTGGCTTCCTAGAAGATGCAGTTTTATGAGTAGTCTACGAGTATGTTACTTGTTTGTGTTGAAACTAGAAACTTTATGATTAATATGTATAGATATTATTGTATGACCACAGTACCATGAAATCAATAATAATAACTGTACCAGAAACATAGCAACATAATGATAGTGGCGTCAAATATCGTCAAAATGATGAGTTAGAACATTAGTATACTCTGAACTAACCATGAAATAAACTATTTAATATAACATTACAAGAAGTCGTTATTCGCAATGTTTTCTGATGTTGAATTCTTCTTCAGCGTTCATTCTCAAACTCCCGCTGGTTCTCTCTTATAGCAGGATCCCGGTCCTACGATATTTCCAGCAGGATGTAATCCAGAGAATGGAAATGCGTTATGTCGCCGTTTTATTTGCGCCAATGGCCCGACACATCGTCTTCGATGGAGAAATTATGATTCGAGATGATGAATTCAATATGTGGGTATTTTATCATGTTAAATATAAGAGTGTTGTACGACGCAAGAGCTGGGTGGGATAATTATATCACAGATTCACATCAAGGAAGGTGGAGAGCATCACGTCAACAGTGACGTATCCTGGTAATGACGTATCCTGGTAATGACGTATCCTGGTAATGACGTATCCTGGTAATGACGTATCCTGGTAATGACGTATCCTGGTAATGCTACTTAATAATTAATATCTAAGTCAACTGAGCAATTAACTTCTTGTCATTTTCAGAGAAATCCACGCATATACAATTATGTGAGGTGCACCGGGTGCCAGATTGCTCTCCTACAGGCCCAGGGTTAATACTTAACCAAGATCCCAAAAGTATCACCTCGTGGTGCACCTTTGATACAGAAATATAGCTGCTCCTGTTTTGTTACTGGCCAACTTTTTGGGGATCGTGTCCGTGAATGTGGAGGCTGCAGATGGAATGAGAATTGACTGCAGAAAGACAGGCAATATCTGACACCTTTGAGCACAAAAATACAGCTGCCATCTCCATGAAGGAAGTAGAGAAAACTAACTTGAACGAAGAACTGTATGGCGACGAGGCAATCATGAGACAGGCAGACACCTTTATAAGAGAGATCAATGTGGTCGTATGATCGAACACAGAAAAAGTCTTGAGCTCTCATAGAATACTCCTGGCAGAAAGCATCCTCTCACACTCTTGACTTAGTCTCTCAGATTGTAAATGTCTACTGTGGCCATCATCAGATAGTGAGGCCTGTTTTTAGAGGAAATGCTTCCGGAAGATAACATCCACTCAAGAGTTCTAACTAAGAATATTTTGAAACTAACATCTGATTAGCATAGGAAAACCAAGCGAAACTCCTCACAGAACAACCAACAAAGAGTGTATGACCATGGGTCTCAACAACGTGCAAGAATTTCACACGGTAGCATAACATGGCTCCAACTACAGAGCTGTGGTTTCTGCCGTATGCACCGCGTATTTGGAGCTGAAGTCACATAGAAAGATAGGTAGAACGAACATCTGACTATGCACACACAAAACAGCTAAACTTACTTAAATTGACAGGACTTGCTCTCCATAAAAATTCTAACTGCTTGTTCTTTTTTCTCTCGATTAAATCTTGAGAATCTATCCGACCAATGAAAAGGGAGTCGTATCCCATCTGAAAATATAATCAGGTTGATGAGTGGTAGGATTGTTGGTAGAGCTGTCGGTAGGATTGTTGGTAGAGCTGTCGGTAGGATTGTTGGTAGAGCTGTCGGTAGGATTGTTGGTAGAGCTGTCGGTAGGATTGTTGGTAGAGCTGTCGGTAGGATTGTTGGTAGAGCTGTCGGTAGGATTGTTGGTAGAGCTGTCGGTAGGATTGTTGGTAGAGCTGTCGGTAGGATTGTTGGTAGAGCTTTCGGTAGGATTGTTGGTAGAGCTGTCGGTAGGATTGTTGGTAGAGCTGTCGGCAGGATTGTTGGTACATCTGTCGGTAGGATTGTTGGTTGGATTATTGGTAGAGTTATTGATAGGATTGTTAGCAGGATTATTGGTAGAATGTTGGGGGTGTTGCTGGCAACAACACATTGTGAATTACTGTCTTGTACACATTATTGCTTTATTTTCCCAAGAACATACATAAATTGTCTGTTTATGAAAATCCAATATTCACTGATGATATTTTTCATTTCAAATAGAAGTCTTTGTCAAAACTACCAACAGTTCCTCCAACATGTGTACATGTCAAAACTACCAACAGTTCCTCCAACATGTGTACATGTCAAAACTACCAACAGTTCCTCCAACATGTGTACATGTCAAAACTACCAACAGTTCCTCCAACATGTGTACATGTCAAAACTACCAACAGTTCCTCCAACATGTGTACATGTTTGGGCAAATAGCAGTCTTTGTGAAAGTTATAACAGTCCCGCAAGCAGCAGTTCTTGTTCAAGGCTACCAACAGCCCCGCCAGAAGCAGTTCGTGTTCAAAGCTACCAAACAGGGCTAGCAAAAATAAATCTCAGCGCTTAACACTACATGGCAACATAAATATTATAGAATACGAGACACCACACCAGGTTAATACCAACAACAGCCGATGGCAGATACTGGATTACCGCTTCATGGATGGCAGAGGCTGAAGACACACTGGGAAGAGTGTGTGAATTGGAAGAAATAGGAAAGGGTTGTGAATGGGTGGAGGTAGACACTGAGAAGAAATCACTGACTAAAGTAATAATACAACTAGATAAAGCGTGTCGAAAATGCACGGGTGTCAGGGCCCGGGTTACAGTACATGAACTCGCCAAGCTACACTCAAACCACAAGACATAATTATATACACAGATGGCTCCGTTGACAGAAACACAAATAAAAAGCGGTTGGGGTTTTGTTTCCTACAGAAACGGCGTGAAGTTGGTTGAGAAATCTTCAGCATATTCCACTGTCACATCGAGCATGAGGATGGAGATGAAGGGAGTTACAGGAACACTTAATTGCGTTGCTGAGAAGAGATACAACAGACTTGATCAAGGCAGTAATAAATTCATGTCAGGATGAAGATGATGTCAATGAAGCTGAGAACGTACACATACAGAGGATGTTAGAAATGGGAGTATCTAGAGGTGAGGAAAGAAAAAGTAAATTTTATGGAAAGTCCCGAAGATCACACAATCAACACCTGACCGGGACTCTGAGTCTACATACACTGGGATCGCTGCTGGAGCAGAGGGCGGAACACTTATAGGAATGCCCTGCGTTCTGTGAAGCCAGTTTCTAATCAAGAATCAAGAACCAACAACAGCTCCCTACATTGCACATTACCATATTCACAATGATTGCAACACAATAAGTAGCAAATTCACTTC
Organism: Meghimatium bilineatum; assembly: GCA_034231615.1. Classification (NCBI taxonomy): domain Eukaryota; kingdom Metazoa; phylum Mollusca; class Gastropoda; order Stylommatophora; family Philomycidae; genus Meghimatium; species Meghimatium bilineatum. The sequence continues at coordinate 77,773,636 of CM067321.1, read as the reverse complement.
CATGTCGTTAGGCTATAATACACTGATATAATCGGCTCGGTTCTTTTGTTAAAAGTGCAGTCTTAGTTGCAAGAGGTTTTACTCCCACACTTAACTAACTTCAATGGAAAATGCCTATAATAAAGAACAGCCGGTGCTAACGAAACGTTTCAAACAACTCAACATACCTGATATATATGAATGGCATGTTTCCAAGACATCACAGGAAATTTTATACATTATGTTCTATTTTCTATGTTGCAACCTACTTTGTACTTTGATAAATAGCGAAATACACGCAGATATATTTATGTACCGAAGGGTCTCAACATCAGAGCACACAACTATTAACATCGTGAAGTTTCTCCCAGTGCAAGGTCTGTTCTTACTCTCAATGGTTACTTACAGAAATGTGAATTCTCTTCCTCTATTAAATGTGCAACCCATGCTATGACTTTTCAGTTTATCGTTATGTTTTGAAGTTCCACAGGTTGTTTCTCATGCACGACGTGCATATGGAACCTCCGAGTTGATCATACATCTTGCATAGGTCTAGACATTAGCTAGCAATAGCTTCCTAAGGACGTCAAACTGCCTAGTTTCAGAGCTATAACTACTATACCTTTTGTATTAGAATTGGCATGAGGATTCAGACATGCACAGATACAACAAAATGTAATAGAAAAGTGAACACAATGTAGTTGAATGAAGTGAATATTGTAAACATTGTAATCTAAATTAAATGTGTGCTAACAAGAAAGAATGACATTGAAGACCGTATTAAAGTTTAGGGTAGATGTAGGCCTACCTACACAAGATACAGGTCAAAGGGAAACATCATAAGCTCTTTATGTTGTCACTATCTTACTATGTGATACACAAGTTAAAAGGAGAATAGAAATGGCTAAAAGTACCTTCAATGACATGAGGAAATTATTAATATCTAAACAAATTACGAACAAGTCAAAAATGAGAATTATAAAATGCTATATCTATTCCATATTATGGCATGGACACTAAATAAACAATTAGAAGACAGAATTGATGCCTTTGAGATGTGGGTATATAGAAGAATAGGGAGAACATCATGGAAAGAGAAGAAAACAAATAAAGAGGTGCTAATAACACTTAATATGAAGATATAACTACTACGAGAAATAAAGATCAGGCAAAAAAAATATTTTGTACACATTAAAAGACATGACACCCTATTGAAGACCTTACTTGAGGGTAAAGTCAAAGGGAAGCGAGCAAGAGGTAGGCAGAGATACAAGTGGGAGAGTAACATCACACGATGGACAGGTTACAGTCTAGCAGAGTGCACCACCAAGACAAGAGACAGGTGATGTTGGAGATATGTTGCAGTCAACCTTCAATGCAGAGACGGCACTTGATGATGATGATGATCTTACTATATCACACGGACAAGAGGACATAGTTGTTGGATATCCTCGGGTGCAATGTCACGGACAAGAGGACATAGTTGTTGGATATCCTCGGGTGCAATGTCACGGACAAGAGGACATAGTTGTTGGATATCCTCGGGTGCAATGTCACGGACAAGAGGACATTGTTGGATCTCCTCGGGTGCAATGTCACGGACAAGAGGACATAGTTGTTGGATATCCTCGGGTGCAATGTCACGGACAAGAGGACATAGTTGTTGGATATCCTCGGGTGCAATGTCACGGACAAGAGGACATAGTTGTTGGATATCCTCGGGTGCAATGTCACGGACAAGAGGACATAGTTGTTGGATATCCTCGGGTGCAATGTCACGGACAAGAGGACATAGTTGTTGGATATCCTCGGGTGCAATGCCACGGACAAGAGGACATAGTTGTTGGATATCCTCGGGTGCAATGCCACGGACAAGAGGACATAGTTGTTGGATATCCTCGGGTGCAATGTCACGGACAAGAGGACATAGTTGGTGGATATCCTCGGGTGCAATGTCACGGACAAGAGGACATAGTTGTTGGATATCCTCGGGTGCAATGTCACGGACAAGAGGACATAGTTGCTGGATATCCTCGGGTGCAATGTCACGGACAAGAGGACATAGTTGTTGGATATCCTCGGGTGCAATGTCACGGACAAGAGGACATAGTTGTTGGATATCCTCGGGTGCAATGTCACGGACAAGAGGACATAGTTGTTGGATATCCTCGGGTAAAATGTCACGGACAAGAGGACATAGTTGTTGGATATCCTCGGGTGCAATGTCACGGACAAGAGGACATAGTTGTTGGATATCCTCGGGTGCAATGTCACGGACAAGAGGACATAGTTGTTGGATATCCTCGGGTGCAATGTCACGGACAAGAGGGCATAGTTGTTGGATAAACTCGGGTGCAATGTCACGGACAAGAGGACATAGTTGTTGGATATCCTCGGGTGCAATGTCACGGACAAGGTTTCTCTATTTTTCTCTATTCAAGGTTAGATTCACAGCATCATTTTATGTGATTCTTATCCCTGACAAGTCCTTCGTGATCTCTCTTCTCTATGTGTTTCTTGTTTCCTTACCCTGCTGGTTCCATATCAATGATCTTCCACCTGTATTTTTATTGAGAATTTTTACCATGAGTTCAATCCATCTCTACTTTCTCTCCTAAATCTGGGTGCCCAGTGAATCCTGTTGACCATAACTTCTTTGAATGTCCAGCGCTGGATGACATCAGGAATATGCTTCTTACTCCGAGGCTAGATAAAAGAAACAACTTATATGGAACAAAACAACAGCTCAAGAACACATGCATATATCCCACAATGGCATTGGGTCACATTGTATGAGCCCATAGACCGCTGGTTCAGCAACGAACCAACCAACAATTGAACAACGTCTGTGCTTAAATATATAAAACAGAAACTAAAATGGTTCTGCCAAGTAATACGAATGAGACGCATATTGGCCAGTAGCAAGCGAATACAATTTAATAATGGAAACAATACGACGCAGAAGACGACCAGAAAGAAGATGGATTGTTTGAGTTTCCAACGTTCTGAGACGTCACAATATTATTGCATAACAAGCGGCAAAATGCGCCATAGCTTGAAAACAGATTCTCATTCAATTCTACGACGTCTTACAGCAAAAGTAGAGAAAAGACAATAGACAGATAGTGTTATCTATTGTATGGTTGAGAGTTGAGAGAGATGGACACCCACTGCAGACATGGAGAGATGAATATAGACATGTGAATACAAGTATTATAGACACATCTTGGGGCTTGTCGTATAGAGAGAATAAGTCATATACCGTACGTAAGAAATCAAGTAGAGAATTTCTCAGCTTCACAAGAATTACTACTATCAATAGTAAAACAACAAAACGTATATGGTTTGCACTAGATCCCTATCCAAAAACGATATTGCAAGTTACAGTTGAAGATGGAAGAAGCAGCAGAGGCAAAGAATATCATTGACAGACATAATCAAAGAATGAATATGTCAAATGTTTGCCCTACAGTCATCTGTATTGCCGAAGATAGAAATCACTTGAGGACTTTGCAAATGGACGCATCCAGTGTAGTACCCTGTACGGTGCTGACGGTTTTTTTTGACAAGGATGGATGTATAGTACACGATAAATGAACAATAGCCAATAGAAATGCTTTTTATCTCACATCAAGAACAATAGAATTATTTATAAGAATTGTGTATATACAAGCGTTTATTTATATGCAATTATTTGTCTGTTCATGATAAGTAGATATACTTGCAGAGATTACCTGAGAAAAAATGGATGCGGGTTCTCTTGTGTGTCCAAACTGATCCACGTGCCAAGCAGTTCTTGATTGTGCACAAGATCCAAATGCGTCCCTGATAAAGTCAAACCCGAGAGTGTGCTGGTCTATAATGTCGTTGTACATTGTGACAGCAGCATCGCTGCTCACCCACCCACCACTCGCAATCTCTATCCGACCTGTTGTACCATAAACAAAATATTTTTCATAATTCATCAATGAAAGATCGATAGTTAAAATGTTGTGCAAAGTTTCATGTGAAATATATTAGTACAATGTCCTCGCTGTTCGTACATCTATACATCATTTTAGTTATAATATAGTTCACATGAGACCGCAGTAAAACTGTACACCAATTTATAATTTAATTTATACGAAATATATAAAGCATTAAATCTTATGTTTACGTGGAACAATACACAGAATCAAAATTTCAATCAAAACGGGTCTTCATCAAGATGGGGACAATCACAGAAGGAAACCATCAAATAAAACAAAGAGCACACGTCAGAAATGTGAGAACTGTCTGGTCAGGTATACAATAAACAGTTGAAGTGAGACGAAAACCATGGGAATGAGAGCGGTTACATGTAGAGAAGGTGAAGTACACAAGAAAAATGAAGAACAAAATATAAACAGTAATAGTAAAATAAAAATCCTATCTGGATCAAGTGCAGACTATCGTGTGAGTGCTAGTTTGATGAGAAAGTCGGCAGTAGAAGTAAGATCGGAATGGAAATAAAGCAACTAGTGACACATGCCTATGGTCCATGGTTCTAAAAACGAGAAGACATGGACAAAACAACCAAAAAAGAAGAGGAGGGAGAGATGTATTAAATGAATACAAGAGAGTGGAGATAAAGATGTAAATATTAACAAATGTATGGTTGCCGTTAATTCCTGCGGGTTGCAAATACCCCTCATAGTACGGATATAGCAGATGTTCATAATGAAGGGGCTCCTATGATCTGATGTGCATGATAGAGTAGCAGTAAATCACAGAACGATCTTCAAGTCGATGACCCCAGTTTCTCCTGCGTACCTGAGGTGACAACGCTTACATTCTTGCGTAAATGACATTCTTGGGCTTACACGTGAAGTTCTCACAGATAGTGAATGTAGCCTTAGAGAAGTGAGCCGTATTGGTATGGACCATCAACTCGCAGGTGTAACAAAGCTTCCCGTATGTCGATGTGCCTCTGCAGTTTTCCGTGTCCACCCGTGTATCTACTCTGCATCAATAGGTCCCATGGGTTATGTTCACATCTCAAGTATAGATCGAAAGTACATCAGACTGATTAAAAATATATATCGGGACAAAACTGCATCATTATGGTGAGTAAACAGCTACTCGCCAACACACAGGAGATTAGAACATTATGAATATCTTGGACACATAATCAGAAATGACAGCAGATATGAAACAGAAGTTAAAATGAGAATATACTCGTAAATGGCTAAAAGTACTCTGAATGACATGAGGAAATTATCTAAACAACTAAACAAATTATAAACAAGCTAAAAATGAAAATTAGAAAATGTTACATCTATTCTATATTCATGGATAGAAAACTAAATACTGAAAATATAAATATATGTGAAATAGTTGCAAATGTATCAACAGGGGCGTGTATTTTGAAACACATTATAATTTCTAGGTTGACAAAATATTCACAAAGGTTAACCAAAAATTCATTCATTAATTGATAGATCTAACTGTGAATATTTCTCATAGAACGTCAAATACACAACTTTCTAGCAACATCAATTACAGCATTTATTTACCATTAACATGACCTAATTATAATAATTATATATACTTATAACATATAATATAAAGGGTGCAGGTTTGTATAATCTATACTAAATCTGGACACAGGTTTGCATAATCTAGATGAAATGCGACAAAAAAATGTTTGAGAAACAGTGATTACAACAACGGACATGGTACTTGCTGTTTGTTTATTAAGTAATTATTGTTTAAAATAAACATCAACAGCATTGCAAATGTAAATTTCCATAATTAGAGTTGACTCTAGAGTCATTAACTCGAGTTCACTTTACAGTCATTCAGAAATGGTAATCAGGTACAATGTCAGTGCAATACAGAGTATTTACGTATGCGATTGCGTCTGTGTGTCTCACCAATGGCTCACTAGACAAACCAACAGAAAATCTTAGTAGATGACATGTCTTTATATTGAGGTTATCTTCTTATAGAAGCTTCGTGGCACGTCATCTATGCAGTCCCATAGTCGTAACCTTCGATAACAGTTACCATGTTGTTCCGACAGGCCGACGTTGTGCTTGAACTTGTTACGGGCACGGCGTGGGTAGGCGGAACAACAAAGAAACCTGTCGCAAGGGCCAGAGTTGTGCCCTGATGTCAACGGCTGTTTCGGCAACATTAGACTCGAAACACCATCGAGTCGGATGTATGCTGGAAAAGAGGGCGGAGCACTTATGGGAATTCCCCACGTGCTGTGAGGCCAGTTTCTAATCAAGAAGAATCAAGAAGAAGAATGCAATACAGAGTTAATTACACATATAAATATATAGACATTCAGATATTGCAATGGTTCACATAGTCTCTGTCTAAATCACGAGCACCAGTGGTACAGGTCTCATTAACCTACGTTTCTACTTACGTTTCCTGCACAAAACTTACGTGATTTAATCAGCTGGACGAGAGCACTGCGTTGTAGTTCATCGATCTCATCCCAGTACCTGGACAGGTACTTCATCTCCACAAATATGAATCTTCTACTACTGTTCTTGAGCAGTTCCGTGATTGTACCGTTTAAAGTACATTTCACACAACCAGTGGCCCACACATTGGAAACAGCTGCAGAATGTTGGTACAACTGGGTACACGTCATATATATACACCATTTATATACAACATTTATATACACCATTTATATACAACATTATCATCAGACATTTGTTAGCTACCCAGTAACTTTTGTTATAAACAAATACAACTCATCATGTTCAATATCATCTACTATCCAGTAACTTTCCAATGTCTTATATCTTCTACTAATTAGCAATTTCTATTGTTCATTAACTTCTACCTTCGAGTAACTTCCACTATATATAGCAACTTCTACTGTCTAATAATTACAGATGTCTAGTAATTTGTGCTATCTAGTAACATCAACTATCTATTAACATTCACTGTCTAGTAATTAATGTCTAGTAGCATCTAATGTCTAGTAATTTATACTATCTAGTAACATTCATTGTCTTGTAACATCTACTATCTAGTAGCATACGCTGTCTAGTAATTTGTGTTGTTTAGTAATATTCATTGTATAGTTACAACTACGGTCTAGTAACATACGCTGTCAAGTTACATCTACTGTCTAGTAATATCCACTGTCAAGTAACATCTACTTAGTTACTTAGTTGTCGGATTATCATAACTGCAAGCTGGACACGTCCATATGTGCTCCGATTTCTCCCTGAGTGTATCCTCCATTACACTTCTGCTGACAGCACCGGTCCTCTGCTGGTTGACCATCATTCTTCTGCGCCCTCTAAAATGTTCACTTCTAACAACACCGCATTTAAAACCCTGATTAATCCTGGACATTGAAAAAGAATCATCATCCACATTAGTCTCACTCTCGCGTGCTATATCTCTTAAGGAATTCAAAACGTCAGATCGATCCATTTCCCCATCGCCTTGTGCCACAATCACGCATGGTGCCAGTTAATTTGCTCTTTCATTGTCTCGAACACCCACATGTCCTGGCACAAAAATAAATGTAGCTACTTTCAAACTCGCCTTTCTCAAGGCCTCAATAAACTGTTTGCTAATGAGACCCACTTGTACATTCCTAATCATGAGTCGCTCAAGATGCAAACCAATGTTACCTTCTGTGTACCTACCCACTCAAATGCCCTGGTCACCGCAATAATCTCCATAGTCATGCTACTTGTAGGTGCAGCAAAGATCCCACTCTCCTCCCTGATCTTTTTTACCTGCGCACTGAGCTGTGACTACCCACGCACTGCGAACATGTCCATTCACAGATCCATCAATGTATATAATCACATCCCCCTCTTTGGCATTCTCACGTACCAAAGCCTGCACCTATTGCTCCACAATTGTGGAAGACAGCTCTCTGTATTTTCAGCTAAGTGCAATTACTACTCTCAGACACGTTTCAAAATCTGTTGGTAGATCTATCCATGCTGCCACATCTTGCAGTAACATCCACTGTCTAGTGACATCCACTGTCTAGTAACATCCACTGTCTAGTAACATCTACTGTCTAGTAACATCTACTGTCTAGTAACATCTACTGTCTAGTAACATCTACTGTCTAGTAACATCTACTGTCTAGTAACATCTACTGTCTAGTAACATCTACTGTCTAGTAACATCTACTGTCTAGTAACATCTACTGTCTAGTAACATCTACTGTCTAGTAACATCTACTGTCTAGTAACATCTACTGTCTAGTAACATCTACTGTCTAGTAACATCCACTGTCTAGTAACATCTACTGTCTAGTAACATCTACTGTCTAGTAACATCTACTGTCTAGTAACATCTACTGTCTAGTAACATCTACTGTCTAGTAACATCTACTGTCTAGTAACATCTACTGTTCTGTATGTGACTATTAGATGTAGGAAATGAATAGGAGACTATCGTTAGGGTAGGAGATTATTAAAGAAAAAAGTTAGTGTATGAGGTTATTTGTATAATATCACTGGAGTGAGAGATTATTAGGAGATTATCGGTAATGTGCAAAATTATGGTTAACCTAAGAAAACTGGAAAAGGCTAGTAACCTATAGAATAATAGCATAGGAGATAGGAGGAATGTTTAGCATTAAAAAGAGAATAGGAATTGCTAAAAGTACTTTCAATGATATGAACAAAATATTAACATATAAAAAGATTATATACAGGCTAATAATAAGAAGTGGGAGACCTAGAGAAACTATACGAAGAAAAATTTATAGAGAAGGCAGTTCAATGAACCTAAACAACATTCAAGAGCTGAAAGACCTGGCAACACAAAGACATAAATAGAAAGCTATGGTTTCTGCCCTATGCGCAGCCTATGACCCTGGAGAAACATAACATAACAGAACATAACAATAATAAGAATTATAAAATGCTAAGTATAACTCAGAAACATGGACAATAAACAAACAAATAGAAGAAACATGCCTTTGAGATGTGGATATATAGAACAGGGAGAACATGGAAAGATAGAATAAAATCAAAGGGGTTCTAACAACACTTAATATGAAGAAAGAATTATTCAAGGAAATAAAGATCAATAAATTAATAATTGTGTACATATTAAACGACATGACATCTTGTTGAAGACATTACTTGAGGGTAAAGTCGAAGGCAGACCAGCAAGAGATAGACAGCTTTAGAAGTGGAGAGTATCATCAAAAGATGGACAAGTTTCAAACTAGCAGAGTGCACTACCAAGACAAAATACAAGGATGCTGGAGGTCTGTAGCAGCCAACCTTCGTTACGGAGAAGGAACGTAATGATAATGATGATGTAGGATGTAGCTACTGTGCGTTCATCAATAGATGAACACAGATATCGTCTATTATCTCCGTAATTACTGAGCGTATGGGCGTCATATTTTGAAGAGTGTATTATTTCATAACCACGTTACAGATTTATGATTAATTATTATCTAGACTGAATGGATGTATAGCAGCAGTAGCTTACGAATGTCTTTTTTAAGATAGCAATACTTTTATAATACGTGGAAATGACATTTCACAATAATTGTTGTTATAGGCCTATCGTTCATTTGTTGTAACATGGGTAAAAATGCGGTATTTCAAATGTAATATTTTTCTTTCGTTGTGTTGAGAATATAAGCAATAATATATAAAGTTAACAGTTAAATGTTTATGAAATTGTAGTATTATTCACATTATTGTTCATTTAAAATCAAAGCAAACATACATTGTACTTAGCCATAATGATCATCATCACCTTCGTCCTAATATTGTAACATTGTAAGTACTAGTGGTGACATTCTAGAATCTTCGACCAAAAATATTTCTAAGTTAATGTTACAATGTTGATAAATTTTAAAATATCAAGCCTGTAATATTATCTGCTCAGACCTTATGTTCGCCACCTCTTCTTCTTACACCTTCTACTTTGCTCTGCGGGATTTGTTGAGAGAGAAATGCATTTCTGATCAAATGACTAAATCACACAAAATTACTACGTTCAACGATTGTCAACATGGTCTTATTGTCCAACAAAGGTATATAATATGTCTTTACAATTCACATGTCTTTACAATTATAGACGTGTCACTTCGTCTGTGTTGTTTTCATATTTGTTCACTATTTTCTTGATGTTATCTAAATCCTTCTTCTCGGCCTTCTCCATACCTTTATTCTAAATGCTCTTATATATCTAATCATAATCCAATGAGTCGTAGAGATCGATAATTGTAGTGTTTCAATGTCGGAGAGAATATAATATGCAATTTTCTAAACATCATTAAGTTTGAAGGTTTATTTTCCTTTGTCACTATTCCTTGAATTTTAGCCTAAACAAATTCTATGATATTTAAATGTGAGTAGTACTGTGGTAATCTTTGACAATTATGTCCATGCTTCTGTATAATTTTATCGATGTGGAAAGTCTTTGTATTAACAGTAACTCCGGTTTGATGTGCATTTCAGTAAATGGAATATGTTTATTTTTATGCCATTTTTATATCATCCTTGGTAGATGAAGATGTAGGGATCTTATTCTCACATGCGACAGCATTATGGTAGCCCATAACCAAACAGGAGGGTCTATATAACGATGGAAGCATAGTTTTCTCAATCCACTCTCTAAATACATGACCATTCATCTCAGCATGGTTATCTCGATTAGTGGTAGATTTGTAAATGACACCACACTACATGCACGTCGAATATGCGATATACCTTTGATTAAAATGGAGTTCAGCTATTATTCTAAGATATAACTATGAAATCTCTATATTAAACGCGTACAGAAATTCGCACTAGCGAAAATATTTTATTCTGTTCCAAGATTAATAATATTGTGCGCAAGAAAAGCATTTCACGGCAATATAATTCAATCATTGATGATGTTTTCATATTTTGTCCTGCTTTTAATTGACCAGTATATTTATATACTGCAGAACAGCCAATCAAGAGTTGTAGAGAAAGAAAAAAAACAATTAACACATATACTTTTCCCCTCATTGACTGAAAATATGATCATTTCTACCGTAAACCCGTCCACTTTTAAGGCTATCAACAAATATTATCTTATAAACGACATTCGTAGCGACTGCTGCGATAAATTCGTTCAGTCTATATAATAATTAGTCATAAATCTTTAACGTAGTAATGAAATAATACACTATTTGCAAAATAGGAAGCCCATACGCTCAGTAGTTACGGTGATAATAGAAAATATCGATGTTCACCTATTGATGAACGCAGTCTAGCAATATACGAGGGTGGTATGTAGTTGGTTTCCTACCCTCGCCGACATAATACTGCTCCACATTCTTCACCCACCCAACGTCAATGTGGCTGTGGGGAACCAGGTGAACATTGATAACATCATTCTTAACTGCAGGGCATTTCTGAAACACCAAATATGTCTTAGTTAGTGTGTCATCTTATTTGATCAAGTAGTGTGACATCTTATCAGGACAGATAGTGTTTTATCTAAAGCGCCACAAATCTGGCCAGTAAATGAATTTCTCTGTATTGCTAAAACAGCACTATTAAAACCATTTATTCTGTTGTCAGCTACAGAAATCCCTTCCTGCAACTACCTAACGGGAATAATGCAGCATTTGACAGTTTATGTTGTTAACTGTTATCCTGTTGTGTGTGTTTATCACATATCTTCCTTCTATCAATGTCTTCTATCACTCATCTATTCTCCGCTCTCTCATATTGATCCTGTCACCAATCTCTTCTGTTATTCAACTCTTCTCCAGTCCGTTCTGTCATTGGTCATTTCTCCAATCTGTTGTCATTGATTTATTCTTTGATCTCTTCTGTTATTGATCTATTATCAAATCTCCTGTATCAATAATCTATTCTCCGATCTGTTCTGTCACTGATTAATTCTTTAATCAGTTCTGTTATTGATCTATTATCCCAACTGTTCTTTCAATGAACTATTCTCCTGTCTCTTCTGTTATTGATCTATTTTTCAATATAGTCCTTGAGTAATGTTTTTAGACATGTGCCTTGCTTTATTTTGCTATGCTTGTCTTTTTGTTAAATTCCAGTCTTCATCTTCCTCCTTCTCCAGTCAGGCGCAGATATGGATTTTACTGAGTCACAAGCCGTAAAACTTGTTCGTGTCTGAGATGTTTCAGATGACCATAGTTTATTTTCCTGTAGTGCCCTTCAGTGGACAATTGTGTAAAATATGTTCTGTGTTTTCTAGAGATTGCTTACATGGGCATATATCAGTGTCACAAATTTCAAACTTCGCATATGCCAAAATATGTTAGTCACACAGTCGACGTTCCTGCAGAGTTCGGTCGCACAAGAATCCAGTAGATTTGCTTCTCCTTCACGCCGATGCACCCCCTCTCACAAGTCTGACAACACGAGAAGCATTCACCAAATTAGATTGGAAAGTTCTACCCATTCCACCCTATAATCCAGATGTGGCACCCATCCTGTTTCTATCTGTTTGGTCCATTCTCTACTACACTACGTTGGGCAAGGTTTGCAGACGATGAAGAAGTAATTCATACAGCGAAGAAATGATTGCACGATCAAGACAAACTTCAGTACGAGTAAGGAATGCATGTACTTGAGTCACGGTGGCACGTCTGAACATATATCGCATACACACAGAAATGTACATTCATAGCCGATAAACTCCATAAAGTATTCCATAAGGGAAAACAAGAGCAAAAATAACAGATCGATATAACAGGAAAATATAATCATTTCTAGATCCACCTTTCATGTTATTGATTATCTACCTTTGTTGAGCAGATGCCATCCTCCCAACCAAGCGGTTCTAAAAATCTGTGTAGCTGGACATTAATGATCGGTTTATTAGGCTTTCTGGTTGCCCAGTAGTACACTACAATCTGAATCATTGTCAGGAAACATACCCACTGAAGCGCTCTCCTAAGAGAGAGTCTCATCTTTCTGAAATATATTTCACGATGTATTAATGATCAATAAATCACACAAGATGGCATCAGGAGTGAGGACATTGTTAGAGATCGATGTTTGAGAATCGTGAGCGGACATGTCAACAGATAAGAAGAAACTCGATAGTTACAACAACTACATGCATGCTATTTTGTGTATTTAGAAATAACAGAGTGATTCATGCATGCACACAGCCAAACTTGGAATCAAGGTGATGAGGTTGTGCTAATAACTGGATACACACATGATAAAATACAAAAATGGACGTTTAATTCAGAAAAAATGTCTTTGTCAAGAGCATATTTACAATATAACAAACAGCGAGAAGAAATGACACTGTCCGCCGTTCATATGGCAGAGATAAATATGAATACATACCGGAAGAGTGAAAATTGGAGTTAATTGTGAAACAAAACGCAGAAAGTTGACAAAACACAGCTAAATATCTACACAACGGAGGAAAACAAATAATGCAGCAGGATATATATCTGTAGAAATAACAACTATGATAGTATATTATTGTTAAAAATTGTCAATAGTATAACTAACAAACAGTCAAACTAATGTCAATAGTATAACTAACAAACAGTCAAACTAATGTCAATAGTATAACTAACAAACAGTCAAACTAATGTCAATAGTATAACTAACAAACAGTCAAACTAATGTCAATAGTATAACTAACAAACAGTCAAACTAATGTCAATAGTTAAGAATTAATTAAAAAACTAATGTTAAGAAATAACAAACATAAAAGAACAAGATCTTTTTCCACGCTCTGGACAAATAGGGACCTTTACCAAAAAACAGAAACGAAAACGAACCAGAAAGATCCATAGTTGACAGTAACGTACAAAATGTTGACATAGTTGACAGTAACGTACAAAATGTCTCATTGTTGACAGTAACGTACAAAATGTCTCATTGTTGACAGTAACGTACAAAATGTTGACATAGTTGACAGTAACGTACAAAATGTCTCATAGTTGACAGTAACGTACAAAATGTTGACATAGTTGACAGTAACGTACAAAATGTTGACATAGTTGACAGTAACGTACAAAATGTTGACATAGTTGACAGTAACGTACAAAATGTCTCATAGTTGACAGTAACGTACAAAATGTTGACATAGTTGACAGTAACGTACAAAATGTTGACATAGTTGACAGTAACATACAAAATGTTGACATAGTTGACAGTAACGTACAAAATGTTGACATAGTTGACAGTAACATACAAAATGTTGACATAGTTGACAGTAACGTACAAAATTCCATTATTCCTGTGTTTATTTTTTATTAATATTTTTTTGTGTGGTGTTTTTGTTATTTCTGATTGACATTAGTTGTACTATTTATTAGTTATGTTTGTTACCAGTAACAATAATACATATTCCTAGTTGTTATCGCATCTTAGTTCTGTTACTGCGGCACTGTCCACCTTGTCGGATATCCTTGAATAGTTTGGTTATTTATATCTATCAGTAGGAATGAGGGACGTTGATCCTATAGAGCTCTATTGTACCACATTGATAGATAGCCTATGCCGGTTCTCAAGCGCGCGTCGGATATGGTCATCCGAGAAGCACAACTCACTCGCAATCGCTGTCGCTCATACCTCGACATGGTCCTCAGGTCTGCCCTACTTCTAATATGCATCGTCTCTCACCAGGACACCTTCATGACAGAGGACTTCCTCCACAGACAGGGATAATGTTTTTTTCACTTTTCATCCAACATAGCTATGTGTCCGTAGTGTTCTATTCCGGCACCTGCCTCTTCTTCAGTCAGATCTCAGGATGCGTGATTTCTTTTTCGACCCTGTCCCCCGCCCCTTTTTAGTTGTATACAGACGTAACTATAACATTAGGAAATATTAGTCCATAATCATCTCAAGCCAGAGTTCGTAATCATTTTACCCATACTTATCTCAAGCCTGACGTTGGTAATCATTTTGGCGCCATCAGCAACACGCGTGCCTGTGCACCAAGATCCACTCAGTCAAATTTTCCCCACTGCCAGCATTACCTCTGAGGAAAGTTTCTTTTTGTGAACCCGTAGCATAATATATACCATCATCTGAAATCGTTCCATTATGAAGCAGAAACGGGAGGAGGGATTGTATGAGGCTTGCATGCTGATTCGGTCAACATCTGCACGGTATCAACAACTAGACTGTTACTGGCCATTTGGATACCCCGCGATGTGATGATCGGGTGATCGCTATTAAGTCATGTTTTTCAAATAACCGTATTCGATACGCGCTTGATAAGCGCTACATTCCCCCGTTATAGTACAATAGAGCCGGATATACGTCGTTACTACGGATAGATATTTTGTGTTGTTATGTAATGTTTCTATATTTATAGATATGAAGCTCTGTTCTGTCCATTTTCTGTTTTTATTCTAATCTTCTCTCTTTTACTCTTCCGGCATGTATCTATATTTAGATGTCATGTGAACGTTAACAGTGCCATTTATACTCGTCATTTGTTATGTTATGAATCTGTTCTTGATAAAGACCTTTTGATCGAAACGTTGATGTTCATATAATCCCAGATATAGTGAAACTTCATCATCCTGTTTCCTAAATTCGCATATTAGATTTCAGTTTTATAGTAGTTACTACCTATTATCGATATATACACACATAGACACACATAGTATTACATCTAAGCAAAGCAATGACGTGTAATATTTATAGTATTAGTAGTAGTAGTAGTAGTAGTAGTAGTAGTAGTAGTAATAATGTAGTTTTACTTAATAGTACATAGCAGTAGTAGAATAGTAGTAATAGTAGTGGTGGTGGTGATGATAGAGTATTGGTAGTAGTAGAAATAGTAGTAGTAGTAGTAGTAGTAGTAGTTAAGTAGTTTTACTTAATAGTACATAGTATTAGTAGTAATAGT
Source organism: Meghimatium bilineatum (assembly GCA_034231615.1). Lineage (NCBI taxonomy): Eukaryota > Metazoa > Mollusca > Gastropoda > Stylommatophora > Philomycidae > Meghimatium > Meghimatium bilineatum. The sequence continues at coordinate 77,757,823 of CM067321.1, read as the reverse complement.
AGTAATAATAGTAATAGTAGTAGTAGTAATAGTAGTAGTAGTAGTAGTAGAAATAGTGGCAATGGTAGCAATAGTAGTAGTAGTAGTAGTATAAGTGATGTGGGTACTAGTAGTCTATTGTCTTTCCCCAGGTGAATGACGGTTGGTCATATCCACATTTGCTGTGAATCGTAGGAGTATGAGCATCAGTTGTCATTCCAAGATCAGATGTGCCCCCTCCCCTCGCCCTTGTTGCGCGGAGTCCATGTTTGTTTAAGGCTGTCGTGATATTTTCTATCCGCCATATTCTTGTCCTGCCTTTAGCTGTCATCAGAGAAATACCACAGCAACAAGGCTGCACTATGACAGAGAAATACTACAGCACCACGGCTGCGCTATAACATCAGAGAAATACTACAGCACCACGGCTGCGCTATAACATCAGAGAAATACTACAGCACCACGGCTGCGCTATAACATCAGAGAAATACTACAGCACCACGGCTGCGCTATAACATCTGAGAAATACTACAGCACCACGGCTGCGCTATAACATCAGAGAAATACTACAGCACCACGACTGCGCTATAACATCAGAGAAATACTACAGCACCACGGCTGCGCTATAACATCAGAGAAATACTACAGCACCACGGCTGCGCTATAACATCAGAAAAATACTACAGCACCACGGCTGCGCTATGACAGAGAAATACTACAGCACCACGGCTGCACTATGACATCAGAGAACTACTACAGCACCACGGCTGCGCTATAACATCAGAGAAATACTACAGCACCATGGCTGCGCTATAACATCAGAGAAATACTACAGCACCACGGCTGCGCTATAACATCAGAGTAATACTACAGCACCACGGCTGCGCTATAACATCAGAGAAATACTACAGCACCACGGCTGCGCTATAACATCAGAGAAATACTACAGCACCACGGCTGCGCTATAACATCAGAGAAATACTACAGCACCACGGCTGCGCTATAACATCAGAGAAATACTACAGCACCACGGCTGCGCTATAACATCAGAGAAATACTACAGCACCACGGCTGCACTATGACATCAGAGACATACTACAGCACCACGGATGCACTATGCCATCAGAGAAACAACTATTAGTATAAATGTAATACTATTACATCAAATATTGAAACATCTACAACTGCGATGTCTTTTGTGAGTGTGAACATTTCCAGTACAAGAGAACGCGTCAAGAGATTAGAATATGGTGTGTGATTATAATGTAATAATCAATGATGTAGGCTATTACTCAATGCATACGTGAGTTCCAGTTCTAGGACGTTATATTGAACCAATCCTTCTTTATGGATGCGACTCATGGACAGTAAACAAAAGAGCTCAAGATAAGCTGGAGGCATCTGGGAAGTAAGATTTGAGAAGAAGAATTAAAATTCCGTGGTAAGACAAAAAAATAATTTAGAAGTTTTCAGAGACGCTGGATCAAAGAGATAAATTATAGCGAACATTAGAAGCAGATAATCAAGATTTTTAGGGTATGTCATGAGAAAAGTAAAACTTGAACGTTAGTAACCACCGGAAAGATCAAGGGAGGAAGAGACAGAGGAAGACAAAGAGAGAAATTTCTGGATGGATTGTCTCTGCGGCATACAAAGAAATCACCAACTGAACTTATTAACAACACAAATTTCAGAGAGTATGGAGAAACGTGATCTCCTACGCCACCCAGCATGACACTTGATTGATTGCATCAGTAAGGAATTAACATGAGATTTTCCACAATGTACTTACACCATCGTATATTAACGCTGTAATATTATACACACAGGTGAAACTGACATGAGGCTTTGGTGATATACACACAGGTGAAACTGACATGAGGCTTTGGTGATATACACACAGGTGAAACTGACATGAGGCTTTGGTGATATTGTTTTTGCTAACTTCTGCATTATCTAAACAACAGATCACTTACTCCTGTCACTGCGCATTTCAACGGCACGGAAACTTCGTGACCATGTTATTCAAGTCAATACTATTAGATTAAGTGCATATACGGATCGCAAAGGCAGGCAGCACTTTCGACAGATTGTACGCAAATTTGTGGTATAGAAATGGCATTAACCTACAGACTAAGCTGAAAGTTTACAGAGCAGTGGTACTTCCAGTGCTGTTATACGCTAGCGATACATGGACTGTGTATAGACGTCATGTGAGGAAGCTTAATCCTTTCACACAACTTGTCTCAGATACTAGCAGATGGCAAGACCAGATTCCGGATACAACTGTTAATAACAGATCTGGTATCCCAACCATTGACACTATCCTGATGCAGACACAGTTTCGTTGGGCCGGTCATTTGGTTCTAATGCTAGACCATCACCTGACAACGATACTTCTCTATGGTGAATATAAATAACCAAATGGTCGGAGGGTGTCCGACAAAGTCGAGGGTGCCGCAGTAACCGAACGAACAAATAGTAAAGCAAAATAAATTAAACTGGTTACTAAAAACGCTTACCTTGCCTATGAATAAAAATATATTAAAAAAGTATATATAAAAACATACAATAAAACATCACAGGACAAATCTCAACGTATCGGTCCAAATTGGACCTTTTTCAAGAGACAATTAACTAATAAACTCAACAATAATAAACGAAATAGATGAATGAAATTTTATCAAGCCATGTTTCTATGACGCAGAAATGGAAACGCATCTAGTAAAAGAGAAAATGCGTGCATTCATTATAAACAAACTGGAAAGTGGGAAATTAGAGGCAATAGAGATGTGGTTGGAGGTGTTTATAATGAATGCAAGAATTTAAAGAGAAACTGACCCAAATCAATAATATAAGAAAAATACCTTCTTTTTTTTGTCACTTTATGAGACAGGCAGGTTTTAAGAACATAGTCACAACAGGCAAGACTGAAGGCAACAGAGACAGATGGGGACAACGTGAGAAAATATTAGTTTGTCTCTGTCAAATCCCCCTCTGTCTCTGTTGCCTTCAGTCTTGCCTGTTGTGACTATGTTCTTAAAACCTGCCTGTCTCATAAAGTGACAAAAAAAAAGAAGGTATTTTTCTTATATTATTGATTTGGGTCAGTTTCTCTTTAAATTCTTGCATTCATTATAAACACCTCCAACCACATCTCTATTGCCTCTAATTTCCCACTTTCCAGTTTGTTTATAATGAATGCACGCATTTTCTCTTTTACTAGATGCGTTTCCATTTCTGCGTCATAGAAACATGGCTTGATAAAATTTCATTCATCTATTTCGTTTATTATTGTTGAGTTTATTAGTTAATTGTCTCTTGAAAAAGGTCCAATTTGGACCGATACGTTGAGATTTGTCCTGTGATGTTTTATTGTATGTTTTTATATATACTTTCTTAAATATATTTTTATTCATAGGCAAGGTAAGTGTTTTTAGTAACCAGTTTAATGCATTTTGTTTTACTATTTTCTTAATGGTGAGCTGGAGAAGGGTAAACGATCTCAAGGTAGCCAAAAGAAGCGCTACACTGAGTCGTTAAAAACCTCATTGAAATCCTCTAAATAGACCAAGAAAAAGGGTAAGATATTGCATTCAATGGAGAAAAAAGGCGCTCTACAGACGAAAAAGGCGAAGCATCTTGTGAAAAGAGGAGAAGTGCTGCAGCGCAACAGCGGAGAGTAGCATAAAAGTCACGGATAGACCAAAAACCATCTACAATGGTCATCCCGTGCACGAACTGTCCAAGGACATTTCTGACCCGAATTGGAAACAGGGACGTAGGTATATCACACTGGAGACAACAGGGTCGTAGGTGTGTCACGCTGGATACAACAGGGACGTAGGTGTGTCACACTGGATACAACAGGGACGTAACGTGTGTCACACTGGAGACAACAGAGTCGTAGGTGTGTCACACTGGAGACAACAGGGACGTAGGTGTGTCACACTGGATACAACAGGGACGTAACGTGTGTCACACTGGAGACAACAGAGTCGTAGGTGTGTCACACTGGAGACAACAGGGACGTAGGTGTGTCACACTGGAGACAACAGGGATGTAGGTGTGTCACACTGGAGACATAATTTTCAAATCTTGTCAAACATCTTGATCCTCAGTCAAAGAAGTGTAGAAAAATAACGCCCCGACCCCTCCCTCCTTCCCTCCTTCCACCCTCCACTGTTCCTTGTAAAATAATTTCAGAAAGCGAGAACAATATTAAATTTTACACAAATAAAATTGATAGAATTTTCTTGTAATTGATAAAATTCTTGTAAACATCTTGTAGCGAGTGTGTACATGTATGCTAACAAATTATTTTTTTTTAAACGGAGGGACAGTTTTGACATACTTAAGTGGAAGGGGTATCTCCTGAATTATTGACAATTGTTACCAAATGGAAGAGTGTATATATACAGTTTTCTATATAAGAGGAAGAGACAATAATCGTCTATAAATTGAACTTTTTTTAAGGAAATTACTTTTAGTACAAATAGATCATGGAATTTTTTTTTATTTGTTCCTATATTACTTGTTTGATAAAATCAATTCGATTGAGACAAGATGCCAGAAAGCACACAAAGTGAAATACCAGCAATCATCTGTACTGCTCAACTGAAACATCCAGATGACGTCAAGAGACAGATGATGAACAGTATTTTTATACAAACACATTAATATAAATGCGCGACATGGACACGCCCAGCAGAGAAAACTTGTGAGATGAAATGCCTGAATAAAGTGACAAGAGTTATCAAACTAGACAAAATGAGAAATGATGAAATTAAGAGAAGAATCGGTATAAGAACATGCACAGAATACATCCAGAAACAACAAATAAGATGGTTTTGGCACCTAATGAGAATGAACCATAATCAACTATCGACAAGAACATATAACATAAGAAGTTCCGGTTACAAGTTCGGTAAGATCTAGAAACAAATGTATAATATCAAAACAACCCTGCACAAATACGGATTCAACGCAGCCATGGCGACATATCCTGCCTTAGATAGCTAAAGTTCCCTAGGTACTTGGACAACATTTTCAAAATAGTGCTACATAATTGCAAATAATATTGTTAGATAGTCCTTAAAAATTGCAATTCAACGATACCTCAACCAGGTCTGTACGTTAACCCTGAAACAAAAAGTTATGAATTTTGTTCTAATGAGTTTGACATCAAAATAATTCACATGAAAACATATAGGAAAATATAAATAAAACTTGTGACTACAAAATGTAGCCGAGCTGATAATTTCTGAATTATCTTTGTTATTTTCAATAATACAATACACAAACTATACATTTTTGTGTTCGTGAAGACAAGACGCTTAGTTGATGACATTTCTAGAATGTTCGGGTGAACACAGAACTAAGTGATATTCACAATGGCGGCTAATTAGCATAAGTATGTTATGTTATGTTCCTCCAGGGCCATAGGCGGCGCATAGGGCAGAAACCATAGCTTTCCATTTCTGTCTTTGTGTTGCCAGGTCTTTCAATTGTTGCGTGTTGTTTAGGTTCATTGACATGCCTTCTCTATTAATGGTTCTTCGTAGAGTATCTCTAGGTCTCCCTCTTCTTCTTACTCCAGGTGGCACCCAATATAGTGATTGCTGGGGAATTCTTAGTTCTAAGAACATGGCCGATGTAAGTCCAACGCCTTTGTCTAATGAAGGAAGATATATAGGTTTGTTTGCTTTCCTCTCTTATGGTAGTATTAGATTTAAAAGCATAAGTATAATGAAAATAAATTAAATATCTATTAAACATAATAAAATACAACAGAAACTATATATTTTTGTATTCACAAAGACAAGACACATCTGTTGACCACATTGCTGTGATTATCAGAAGCATGTACAACTAATTAATATTCAAAATGGTGGCCAATGTGCATAATGAAAACAAATGTTGATTTTTTTTTTTAAATAACTGCTGTTTTGTGCATCGTCTTGTATCCTTAAAAGTTACATATATAAAAAGAAAAATGGTTAAAGAACTTACAAAATCTAGTTTCAAACATGACACGCGACAACATCACTAAAAGTCACAAGATATTTATAGAATTTTTTTAGCCTAGGCAAAATTGTCCAATTACGCAAATCCCGATGTCCAGCACCTGGGCATAGACAATAGATGAAATCCGTTTGTTAAACACGAACCTAGTGTCTGTTGTGTTCTCAATATCACAAATATTAGAATGTCATTGTCATATGCTTGGTTTGTTCTGTTGTCCTGTACGTGATATTAGTAAATCAGAGAAAGTTGGATTCATTTCTACTGTGTAGACGTTGATTGAACATCGGATGAGATATACAATAACAGTGTGTATGGAACAGTGAGATGGATTTCTACTTACAATGAATGTATTAATCAGTAGAACATTGCCAGTGAGTGAAATCACAATCCTTAAACACAGTGGTAGAGAAATGGCAGGCTCATGTATTAGAAATAACGGACATCTTTAACAATGTGATGATGTAGATTACTGTAAGTGCGGATTGGTGCAATCGACATTCAGTCCTCTACGGATATTGCGCAGCGATTTCTGAGTGCGCATAACTAGTGCGGCATTATGAAGCTGTCTTATTGTAGTAGTAGTAGTAGTATCAGTAGCAGCAGAAGTAGTAGTAGAAGTAGTAGGAGAAGTGGTAGTGGTAGTTGTAGTAGTTGGAGCAAAGTAGTAGTTCAAATAGTAGAAGTAGTAGTAGTAAAAGTGGTAGAAGTAGCCGTCGTAGAAGTAGTTAATAGAATTAGTAGTATTTGTAGAAGTAGTAGTAGTCATAGTAGTAGTAGTAGATGAAGTAGTAGACGTGGTAGTAGTACAAGTGGTATTAGTAGTAGTAGTGAAGCAAAGTATTAGTAGTAATAGAAGTAGTAGTAGTGGTAGTAGAAATAGTAATAAAATATGTAATATTTATAGAAGTAATAGTAGACGTAGTAGTAGTAGTAGTAATATAAGTAGTAGTAGTAGTAATAGTAGTAGAATTAACAAAAATAGATATAAATGTTATCAAAATATGTCGATACAACAACCTAATTCCGAGACACAGTGGCAGACGACATTTCGACTAAAAAGCCTTCATCCGGACAAACAAGAGACTACAGTAAACAAATCTTACATAGAGACACAAATGATGGTGATATGAAGAAAAAGAAAAAGAAAAAAGACTAACGAATCCTGTTGAAGGCTTTTTTTAGTCGAAACGTCGTCTGCCACTGTGTCTCTGTGTTAGGTTGTTGTATCGATTATTTTAATAACACTTATTTTTTTCATTCTACTACTACTACTAGGACACTTACTACTACCACTTATTTGTTTGAAAATGTACGACACCTAAGAGACAACAAACTTCAACCATCATTAAAATTGCTGAAAGATAAACAAGGAAACATACTAACGGAAGGGAAACATATCTTACATAGATGGAAGAAATACTGCAGTCAGGTATACGACCCAAGAAAAGCTAAAAACAAATCAATAAATGAATATGAAAAATAATCCAGAACCCACAAAGGAAGAAGTAAGATACGCAATAGAAAGTTTAAAGAAAGGAAAAGTCCCAGGAAATGATGGTTTAACAACAGAAATGATCCACGCAGGCGGCTAGGCCGGAATCAAGATTTAATGGAATAAATCACTATATATACCCCTCCCAAAAAATGCGACCTTCAGATTTGTTCAAACTACCCAACTTATAAGTCAAGCAAGTAAAATAATGTTAAACATCATAATGCAAAGAATCAAAAAGAAATTAGAGATGGAGATAAACGAAACACAGGCTGTTTTCAGATCGGGCAGAGGAACAAGAGATCACATTCTTAACATGAGATTGATCATAGAAAAGTGTAGGGAATTTTCAACTGTCCTGCACATGTGTTTCATAGATTACTCAAAAGCGTTCGACTGCGTCCAACACCAGCAACTATGGGAGATAATGAACAGCATGGGTTTCCAAAGACATCTGATTCATCTAATAGAAGAACTATACCGAGATGAAAAGGCTGCAGTGAAGTTAGAGGGTGATCTCTCAGAGTGGTTTGAGGTACAGAGTGGAGTAAGGCAGGGATGCACACTCTCCCGCATACCTGTTCAACATCTACACAGAAAGTATAATAAGAAAGGTGAGAGAAGACATACACAAGGCTGACTACCACGCTTTAAACATAGGTGGATTCCTAATCCCGGAACTACGCTGCGCAGACGACACAGTGCTTCTTTCAATTGATATAAAGGGATTGGAACAACTAATCAAGAACACAAAGAAATACAGCGAAGCACAAAACCTGTATTTAAACACGCAAAAATCAAAAATCATGTCAACAGATGTAACAACACAACAACAAAAAATAAGAAAAGACAATACCGAGATAGAATGTGTGGATAAATTTGAATATTTAAGAGCAAACATCAACGGTGCAGGAGACTGCATGACAGAAATAAGGAAGAGATTGGCAATAGCATATTGTAAAATAACACGGTTGAAAAACATGGACAAATAACAAAATAGAAACGAAATTGCTAATGCTACGAACGTTTATTTTTCAGGTTGTAACATACCTGTGAAACACGGACCTTAAATAAATCAGCAGCAAAGAAGATCAATGCCTTTGAGATGAAATGCTACAGAAAGATACTTAGAATATCATGGAAGGAAATAAAGAAAAACTCAGATATTATAAAAACATTGAAGAATCCAGAGTGTTTGTTACTAGACACAATAACAAAAAGAAAATTACACCTGTTTGGTCATATAAAGAGACACAACTGTTTAGAAAGACAAATAATGGAGGGCAAGTACCTGGCCGGAAGAGGAAAGGCAGACTAAGAAGACGATGGACTGAGACATTAAAGATAACATGAATACATCGCTAGAAAATGCAAAACGCATCGCCCAAGACAGAGAGAGGTTCAGGGAGTTCATTGGAAAAACAACGTTCTGGAGAGAATACGTCACATGCCATGACATTATACCTATTTTTTCTCATTTTGATATTTGCCATGTGTAACCCCAGCCACCCATTTCCTGTTTAGGGTTATCACCCGAAACTGGAACCTTTATCCTTTAGTAGAAATAGGCGCAGTAGTAGAGGTAGCGGTAATGGAAGTAGAAGTAGTAGTAGTAGTAGTAGTAGTAGTAGTAATAGTAGTAGAAATAGTAGTAGTAGAAATAGTAGTAGTAGTAGTAGTAGTAGTAGAAATAGTAGTAGTAGAAATAGTAGTAGTAGAAGTAGTAGTAGTAGTAGTAGTAGTAGTAGGAGTAGTAGTAGTAGATGTTGTAGTAGTAGTAGTAGTAGTAGTAGTAGTAGTAGTAGTAGTAGTAGATGTTGTAGTAGTAGTAGTAGTAGATGTAGTAGTAGATGTAGTAGTAGTAGTAGTAGTAGTAGATGTTGTAGTAGTAGTAGTAGTAGTAGTAGTAGTAGTAGTAGATGTTGTAGTAGTAGTAGTAGTAGATGTTGTAGTAGCAGTAGTAGATGTAGTAGTAGTAGATGTTGTAGTAGTAGTAGTAGTAGTAGTAGTAGTAGATGTTGTAGTAGTAGTAGTAGTAGTAGTAGTAGATGTTGTAGTAGTAGTAGTAGTAGTAGTAGATGTTGTAGTAGTAGTAGTAGTAGTAGTAGTAGTAGTAGTAGATTTAGTAGTAGTAGTAGTAGTAGTAGTAGATGTTGTAGTAGTAGTAGTAGTAGTAGTAGTAGTAGAAGTTGTAGTAGTAGTAGTAGTAGTAGTAGATGTTGTAGTAGTAGTAGTAGTAGTAGATGTTGTAGTAGTAGTAGTAGTAGTAGATGTTGTAGTAGTAGTAGTAGTAGATGTTGTAGTAGTAGTAGTAGTAGTAGATGTAGTAGTAGTAGTAGTAGTAGATGTTGTAGTAGTAGTAGTAGTAGTAGATGTTGTAGTAGTAGTAGTAGTAGTAGTAGATGTTGTAGTAGTAGTAGTAGTAGTAGTAGATGTTGTAGTAGTAGTAGTAGTAGATGTTGTAGTAGTAGTAGTAGTAGTAGTAGTAGATGTTGTAGTAGCAGCTGTAGTAGTTGTTGTTGTAGTTGTAGTAGACGTACTAGTAGAAATAGTAATAAAAGTAGTAGCAATAGAAGTAGTAGTAAGAGTAATAGTAGTAGAAGTAGTAGTAGTAGTATGTACGTATGTACGTAGGTACGCGTATAGGTATGTGGATGGAATTCTCAAGATATTATCCAAGGTAACAGGTATGTTATAGGTTGCTACAGAACAATTCAATTACATTATAATATTGATACATGATCTCAATGGGACTGTCTACAGTTTACCAAAACAATGTATCGATAATCTAAGCAGAAATCGAATTATAAGTCATTCGCTGTCTACAGAATTATTCCGACATTTTTTTGTTCATACACAACAGACTTACCGAGAGTTAGGCTACGGTTGTACTAGATGTTTTTCAGTGACCACCGAATTCAAACATCACCAATGCGGTGTGTCAATCTACTTTCTCAATGTTAACGCGCGAGTGGACTGCCTAAAAGACGGGGTGAAAAAAAAATTGCTGCGGGGGAAAAATTAACAGATTTAGATAGTCATGATTAACAGGCATGCATTTGTATAATGTAAAGATTTGTTGTGGGTGCCATCAAATGTATGAATAGCTCGCCAGACTAGTGGTGTATAGCTAAACATGTGTACTCTGAGAAATCAGTTAATATATACAGACAATATTCATGTATTTATGATGAATTTTTCTATATTCCATTTTCCCCGATTGATCATTATACATGCAGTTCGATATCGCACACATGTGAACATCGATCATCTGTGACCATCTGCAATAGAAGAGCTTTTCGCTATTTGGAAAACAGCCTTCTACAATGACACATTTGTTAATTCCCGGGATTTTCATTGGCTGTCGGCATAAAGTATAATCTTAGTGGACAAATAAAAGTTCACAGAAATTATCAAATGTGTCATTTTACAACGCTGTTTTCCCATCAACCAACACACGATCTTAAATTGTCAATTATGTATAGAGCGATTGTATTAAAGTCTCCCTATAGATTGCTTAAATTATCAATTATGTGTCATCGTTTGGTTGATGTTATTGATCTTATAGCTGGGTCAGAACAATCATTGCATGAATTAACAGCAAAGTTGGAAAATGTTACCAGCAAGTACGGAATGGAAATCAATACAGATAAGTGCAAAATCTTGGTAAACAGCAGAGACACTGAAAACCAGACTAATATCATGATGAATGGACATAAGCATGAGGGGGTGAATACCTTCAAATACCTAGGATCCAGTATATGCAGCGATGGTAAATGCAAAGCAGAACTAAAAATAAGGCTGGAGATGGCTTTAGCGTCCTTGTCAAGGCTAACTGTGATTTGGAAAAGCAACATCAGTGTTGGAGTGAAAATCAAACTGTATAAGTCGCTGGTCCTTTCTGTTTTGTTGTATGGTTATGAGAGTTGCGCACTCACTGCGGACATGGAGAGAAGATTACAGGCTTTCGAGTACAAATGCTACAGACGAATTCCTCGAGTTTCCTATAGGGAACATAAGACCAATGTGTACGTAAGAAATAAATTAGAGATGTGTGCAGGTGTTTAGGAGCCATTGCTTTCAATAGTGAAACGACGAAAACTAGCATGGTTCGGACATGTATGCAGGCACGATTCCTTGTCAAAAACAATAATGCAGGGAACTGTCGAGGGTGGAAGAAGCAGAGGAGGACAAATAAAGGCATGGACAGACAACATCAAGGAATGGACAGGGCAAGATATTTCCACACTCATCCGCATCGCTGAGGATATAATTCGCTGGATGACTCTGTGTACTGAGGCATCCAATGTGGTACCCCTACGACCCTGAAGGGTTACGGGTTTATTGATTGATTGATAGGGCAGGGGTCGGAAACCTGTTTATCTGAGAGAGCCATGGACACCACATATTTTGAAAAGTAATTCTGTGAGAACCATACATTATGTTTAAAACTAAAAAATCAAGTAAATGTGTGCATTTTGTGAAATTTCAACACTAAAAGTACAATAATTATGTCTCTGAATTCTTTTTAATAACATTGTTATGCTGTTTCTAATCAATAATGAGTATTTCTTACCATTAATGCAACTTCTGATGCTGAGCTGCAGTAGACTTTAGCTCATTTGTAGAATGAAATATTGATATGCAATTAATATGTAGATCAAAGGAGTCTTAAGAAACATTTCTTTATAATCGAAGATTTGTCTGCGAGCCAGATGCTACCATCAATAGAGCCACATTTGGCTCGCAAGCCATGGGTCCTGATCCCTGGTATAGAGCGATTGTATTAACGTATCCCTACAGACTGCTTAAATTGTCAATTATGTATGGAACGGATTGTATTAAAGTCTCCCTACAGATTGGTTTGCTGGGATGCTCCTGTGGTTCAGGTTCTAGCTCTGTTATCAAGGAAATTGAGACAGCTCTGTAGTACGTGTTCTTGTGTCTGTGGCTGTGCTCCTCAGATGCAGCAGTCCGCAGAGTTGATGATGCCGATATGGTGTAAATGTGTTTTTAGACGGCATTGTTCCGTTCTCAATCGAAATACCGTGACTTGTGTTCGTTTTTGTTCAATTTGTTAATGTTGTCTTGCTCAAATCGATAGTTGCTGTTGTCTCCGCTGATGTCATATAGATCGATTTAGTAGACACATTTCTTTCATGAAACTATGAGTTGCGTTCAGATGAGGGAGATTGCCTCCAGTTTTTGCCAGTTCGTCTGCTTTCTCGTTCCCAAGATACTACAATGAACTGATGTTCATACAGTAGTACTGATGTTCATTATAAATAATTCGGAAATATTTCATCATACATCGTGAATAAGTTTGTCTTGTAATAGAGTGGGGCGTGACAGGTCGGAACAAGAGAACAGTATGACGGGTGCTTAGATAAAATCCAGACAGAACCACATGAACCAGTAAAGTGTAGTAAAAATATTATCACAAGCCTTCCTTCAGGGCATATTCTTCTTCTTCAGCGTTCGCTCTCATATAACCACAACGAATATTTCGTGTGATTTCCGCCGGGGAAGCGTGAAGTGCGTTGTGCTGCAAGTTCCACAGTAGAACTGTGATTATTTGCACCCCGGTTGGCCACTTGAGGTCAGGACGTCCGAGGTCCAGAACATCCGTTTTCGTCATGCCTTTAATTCGGGTAGGCTTCCCTAGTCCGTGACAGCCTGTCTATTTGTCGCCGGGCACGCTGGTGTGTAGTGCCTCTTCGCCAAGACGCTTGTCGAGCGCGTCTATCTGGTATGAGGTGTTCCACCGTATATGAACCCAACTCGTGCAATTGGAAGTACTCTGCCTGTGTCCATCGGGTACTAAACCGTTTCTCATCCACGAGCCTGGTTCCGTATGAGGAAGAACTCGTCAGAAGAGTTGGACCCTGGAGTCCATAGCACGCGTTTGAGAGCAAGGCGTTCTCGAGCTGAACGACCTTGTCCCAATAGCGCCTGAGCCCATCAAGTACTGAACCCTTTCTCTCTGCAAGTGTATTTCCGGTATAGGAAAGCGTGACAGTAGAGTTGGGCCAGTGCTAAAATCGTTGTCCCTTTTGTGCCTGAGCCCATCAGGTACTGAGCCCTTTCTCTCTGCAAGTGTATTTCCGGTATAGGAAATCTTGACAGTAGAGTTGTGCCAGGACTACCATCGATGTTCCTTGTTTGACTAAGCCAATCGGGTTCGGAACCCTTTCTCTTCGCGAGAATATTTCCGGTTTAGGAAAGCTCGACATTAGATTTGGGTTAGGTCTTCTTGCTTTTCCGAACGCCCATGATTTGGTCTGGGTCTCTGCCTATAAGGAGTACAGGTAACTAGAAGCTCGTCTCGAGCTGACGGAGCTTGTAGTTCCCCTTTCCTAGGAACTTTTCACTTTCTATTTGCAGTTCGCTCTGCCCTTTGGCGTTGTTCTCCCTTTTCATTTTGTCATTGTACTGATTATGACCTCTATTTGTTTCTCGCCATGCATCCACCTTTACGTGCCTTTTACATTGGCCGCCCCTCCAATGTTCTGACTGGACTAACTGGCGTCACTGTATGTCGACAGTGTCGCTGTATGTGGTGATGCTTATGGTGTCGGAGATACTGTCTGTCTCTTTTGCAGTCAAATCTCTTTCCATCTGCTACCTCCACATCCTCGGACACGATCCCTAAATGATATGGCCAGAATCAGCTCGAGCTGCTGTATTTCTGTTTCCATGGTGCACTGCGAGGAGGTACATTTGGGATCTTGGTTATCTGTTAACCCTGGGTAAGCCTAGACCAATGCGTTCACTTTGCACCTGCAGGGCATATTAAACCATATTTAGGAATATCTGAAATAGTGAACGTGGAACCAATAAAATGATCCATCTCTTTGTTCTGTTTCTGTGTGAGTGCTCTTAGAATTTATGTTGGATATTTTCGAGAAGATATCTATTTCTTTGATTCCGCTCCGTGATTCAGGAGATTAGACCTCGCACATGTCGATATCAGATCCATGATTCAGGAGATTAGACCTCGCACATGTCGATATCAGATCCATGATTCAGTAGATTAGACCTTGCACATGTCGACATCAGATCCATGGTTCAAGAAATTAGACCTCGCATATGTCGACATCAGATCCATGATTCAGTAGATTAGACCTTGCACATGTCGACATCAGATCCATGGTTCAGGAGATTAGACCACTCATATGTCGATATCAGATCCATGATTCAGTAGATTAGACCTTGCACATGTCGACATCAGATCCATGGTTCAAGAAATTAGACCTCGCATATGTCGACATCAGATCCATGGTTCAGGAGATTAGACCACTCATATGTCGATATCAGATCCATGATTCAGTAGATTAGACCATGCACATGTCGACATCAGATCCATGGTTCAAGAAATTAGACCTCGCATATGTCGACATCAGATCCATGGTTCAGGAGATTAGACCTCACAATGTATGTATCAGATCCGTGGTTCAGGAGATTAGACTACACATGTCAACATGTCAGGGGTGCATAGGGAACGCATTGCTCTAGGCGGACCCAGAGTTAGCAGATAACCAAGATCCCTCCACGCGGTGCACCCTGGAAACAGAAATACAGCAGCTCGAGCTGATTCTGGCCAAATCATTTGGGGATCGTGTCCGAGAATGTGGAGGTAGCAGATGGAAAGAGATTTGACTGCACAAGAGACAGACAATATCTCCGACACCACCAGCATCACCACATATAGCGACACTGTCGACATACAGTGAAGCTAGTCAGTCTAGTCCGAACATTGGAGGGGCGGCCAATGTAAAATTCACGTAAAGGTAGATGCATGGCGAGAGACAAATAGATTTCATACCGAGTACAATGAAACAATGAAAGGGCAGAACAGCGCTAGAGGGCAGCGCGAACTGCAAATTGAAAGTGAAAAGTCCCTAGGAAAGGGGAACTACAAGCTCCGTCAGCTCGTGACGAGCTTCTAGTTACCTGTGTTCCTTACAGGCAGAGACCCAGACCCATTCATTGGCGTTTGGTAAAGCAAGAAGACCTAATCCAACTCTAATGTCGAGCCTTCCTAAACCGGAAATATGCTCGCGAAGAGAAAGGGTTCTGTACCCGATGGGCTTAGGCAAGAAAGGGACAACGATGGTAGTCCTGGCCCAACTCTACTGTCAAGGTTTCCTATACCGGAAATACACTTGCAGAGAGAAAGGGTTCCGTACCCGATGGGCTCAGGCACAAAAGGGACAACAATTTAGCCCTGGCCGAACTCTACTGTCAGGTTTTCCTACAACGGAAATACACTTGCAGAGAGAAAGGGTTCAGTACCTGATGGGCTCAGGCGCTATTGGGACAAGGACGCTCAGCTCGAGAACGCCTTGCTCTCAAACGCGTGGTGTGAGACTTGAACTTGGACAAGGGGTACACAATGTCGGTGAATGACACCTCGGCTAAGAGGGCGAGAGAGCCAGGGTCCAACTCCTCTGTTGAGTTCTTCCCCTTAAGGAACCAGGCTCACGGATGAGAAATGGTTCAGTACCCAATGGGCACAGGCACAGCACGTCCAATTACACGAGGCAAGTTCATAGACAGTGGAACACCTCGTGCGAGTCAGACGAGAGCAAAAATCGTCTGGGCGAAGAGTCGCCACTACGCGTGCCTGGAGACAGATATAGAGGCTGTCACAGGCTAAGGGTAGCCCACCCGAATTGTCAAGGCATGCCGAAATTGGATGTGCTAGGCTTACATGGCGCATAACGGTGGCACAACGTAATCACGCTCCCGGCGGAAATCGCACGGACACCCGTGATGGTTACAATGGAGCGAACGCAAAACAAACAAACAATATAGACAGACACAAGGCATTTTAGATTTCTACATTATACCCTACTGGAAATGTAATATGACCCCACAATTATTCAAATGTTGACTAACACATTGATCTTATTGAATTCGATTTGTTAGTCTGACAACCACCTGGAGCCAATCAAACAATAAATCATTCTCTCTGTTACTCTAGCGTTGAACACGGTGCATAGGAAATAGAAAAACCAGAGCTCTCCAGTTTTATTTATTTTCTTTCAGCGCCGAACACCTTGCACATGGCAGAAACCAGAGCTCTCGAGCGATATGATGCTACTGTGTGTAATTCTTGCATGTTGTTGAGACCAATAGTCATACCCTCTTTGATGGTTGTTCTGCGGAGAGTCGCTCTTTGTCTTCATCTTTTAAGTGTTCCATCTGGTACCCATTTTAATGCTTGTAGTGGTAGGATGTTTTCATTAATTCTAAGTACATGTCCAATATTAGTCCCACGTTTTCTTCTTATTGCTATTGGTGTCTTCTCTGACTTGCTTATTTGATTTGAATTCTTCCCAACCTATATTTAGGAGTCTTTTAAGACATGTATTTTCAAATGAGTTCAATTTCTTCTCCAGAGCTTTTATTTTCCAACTTTCGCAACCATATATCAACACGGATATCACATTAGAGTTGAACAGTCGTAGTGTGGTATGTTTACTTATTGTTTTTTTATTTCCAGATGTTTGTTAGGGGGTGGAACGCACTTGATGCCAACACAATTCTGGTAGCGATATCTTTTATTGTATCTCCATCTTGTGTCATTTTGCTGCCTAAATAAGAAAAGTTATCAAATATCTGAATTGTGTTTCCGTTGAGGGTGATTTTAAAGTTACAGTTGGTACAGTTCATTAAGTTAGTCTTGGAAGTGTTGACTTGAAAGTCAATGTGTTCTGAAAGATGACAAAGTTGATTCCGCATATCCTGTGCATTATCAAATGTTGGACGTAACAACGCCAAGTCATCTGCACAATCAAAATCACTAAGTAAAGGTGATATAATGCAGCCTTGTTTTACTCCTATTTCTGCGTAAAACCATTCAGTCCTACTCTCATTTATTTATTACACAGCATCTTGAGTTGTCAAAGCCTTTAACGGTGTTGGCCGGTGCAGACTATCAAATGTGTTTTAAAAATCAATAAAGTTGATAATAAGTGAAGATTAAATTTCTAATGATTCTTCGATAATTGTTCTAAGGGTATAAAGATGTGATCAATACATGATCGATTTGTTGTGAATCCAACTTGTTCTTCTCTAATGTTTTCATCTTCCAGTCCCTTGAGCTTCTCTAGCATTATACTATATAATATTGTTCCAGGCACTGAGAACAGAGAAACTCCTCGCCGATTGTTACAATCAGATAGATCAGCTTTCTTTGGTAATTTTACTATGACTCCATCATTCCGTCGTTGAGGCGGCTTTTCTTCGCTTCATACCACATTTATAATAGCAAGCATCTTTTTTTTTTAAAATAATAAACAAAAAATAGCAATAATAATAGTAATAGTCAGGGTCATAGGGGTGTCACATTGAGACATTTCATGCAAAAAAGATCTCCACACATCTCTATCCACTACTATCCTTATGAGTTTGGAAACTTCACACTGTACAGTCCTCGATATTATCCAACCATGTCTTTTCCACCTCGTCTTCTTCATTTAAATTTAAATAAAAATCACGTCATTATTTAGATTAAATTTAATCTTGTTAAAGAGCGTGAACACGGTCCAACCTTCATGTGTAGGTGTGTCTGCTTATACGTCCACCTTCTACTTAACACGGTCCAACCTTCATGTGTAGGTGTGTCTGCTTATACGTCCACCTTCTACTTAACACGGTCCAACCTTCATGTGTAGGTGTGTCTGCTTATACGTCCACCTTCTACTTAACACAATCCAACCTTCATGTGTAGGTGTGTCTGCTTATACGTCCACCTTCTACTTAACACGGTCCAACCTTCATGTGTAGGTGTGTCTGCTTATACGTCCACCTTCTATTTAACACAATCCAACCTTCATGTGTAGGTGTGTCTGCTTATACGTCCACCTTCTACTTAACACGGTCCAACGTTCATGTGTAGGTGTGTCTGCTGATACGTCCACCTTCTACTTAACACGATCCAACGTTCATGTGTATGTGTCCGCTGATACGTCCACCTTCTACTTAACACGATCCAACATTCATGTGTATGTGTCCGCTGATACGTCCACCTTCTACTTAACACGGTCCAACCTTCAGGCCTAGGTAGCTGTTTGAACACGTTTGTTGATAATGGAGTGGTGGTATGAGCTTCAAAATTACAACTGCTCCTCCCCACATTTTATTTTCTTGAATTTACATGTATAAGCTATTATTTGAAGCAACATTTTACTGTCTCTATGTTATTGATATTTACAAGAAGACTTATTGCCCCTTGTAGTACGAATACGGATGTTCTATGTTTGTGTTACTGAGGATACATCAACACTTGTACGGAATGTTGTTGTAATAGTCATTGTCTCGATGGGTCCGTTCTCAGTGACTTGATTGTACTCTTTAAATCTCTTGACAAAATCGCATCTTTTTGGGGGGAGGAGGTGGTTTGGGGGGGGGGGGGGGGTTTGAACGTGGTTAGTCAAGTATATAAAAACCAGTTTACTTAAGTTTGCATGGCGATTTGGTGCCGCAAGATCAGTTCTGGTTAAATTCCCGTTAGTTTCGATAGTTTTTAATTGATCTAAATGCTTCCTGCTTGAATTTTTTCCACTTTTAGAAAATCAGAACACGACATAATATGATACAAAAACGCAAGTAATAAGTTGATATAATAACCGCCGTCTTTTTCCATACATTCAAGTTTATCCACACAACGTCATCAAATAGACCCATCTCACGAAGATGTCAGAACAATAGACTTTGATCTAGCAGATGTGAGAAGTCATTAAGACCTAGCAGATGTGAGAAGTCATTAAGATCTAGCAGATGTGAGAAGTCATTAAGATCTAGCAGATGTCAGAAGTCATTAAGATCTAGCAGATGTGAGAAGTCATTAAGGTCTCGGGTTTTGAAACTTTTTTGTGAGGTATGGGATTTACAAATTGTGTGTGTGGTATGGAGCAAAAATCTGTTGTGTGTGTGTGTATCCTGTGTAGCGCACATGAACAATTTTCTTAGTACTTTTCTATCAGCATTGCGGGTCCGAAAAATATTGTCTCGCGAGCCGGATCTGGCATGCGGATCGTATTTCATCCAAGACTGACATTAAGCAAATATCCAAACTTAAACAGATAGCTATGTTGAAAATGTGGGTACAGAGAAGTGTCTCGCAGAAATCCAGTGCACATGCGCTTGTGCTCGTATTACATAGGTGGTTAAGTAAACACAACTCACATGGGAGGACGAGTTCTTCGGTCCAATAACAGAAATATTCAGGGATTTAAGTAGCTCTAAAAATGTGTATGAAATAAATGGTAGTCGGGATTTTATTGTATCTAATACTCAATGGTAAAAATGAAAAATTTGTGCTTGTACCTAGACCATTCACCAAATAAGACCTGAAAACACAATTAAAACGAAGCATAATCAACCTTCTTGCGTGATATTTTTGATTATTGCTATGATATTTGTTGTTCACCATTTATATACTTGTATGTATATTTTACTCATTCGTATCGTTGACGATAGAATCCCTTCGTATCGTTGACGATAGAATCCCTTCGTATCGTTGAAGATAGAATCCCTTCTTATCGTTGAAGATAGAATCCCTTCGTATCGTTGAAGATAGAATCCATAGAGGACTCTGTGCTAAAGCCTCTCATGTGGTACCCCTTTGAACTTTGTATGGTTATGGGTTTATATATAAGATAGATCGATAGATTTCTACACTTTGTGTGACCCGTGTGTCGCCTGCCAACGCGGATCAACAAAATGCACGGGAATAATCGAAAACATGACATAAAAAACTTGAGTGAATTCTGTTTGTAGATTTCCTATTAGCATAGTCACGGCTGCACCATGAGTGAAGTGTAATGGCACAGCTACGGCTGCACCATGAGTGAAGTGTAATGGCACAGCTACGGCTGCACCATGAGTGAAGTGTAATAGTTTTCACCTCTACTGCAATCTAGATATTTTGTCATGATCACGCGGGAGTTCAGGATAATGGGAGAGATGACAGGCTGGCTTCAAGAACAGAGCTGTCAGATCATATAGGGCCTACCTGAAATCAAAGGAACAGACCGATAAAACAAAGTAGAAAATGAGTCACCATAACTGGATATTTATACATAGGAATGGCGGATGTTAATTCCTAAAGGTTATAATGTATCATATTGGCGTAGCCACCAGTTCTCAATCCCATTTGAGCCCGATCATGCAAGGAGCATGTCTTGCTGCCATTATTTATCAGATTGCTAATATGCATCTGAAATTTGTCAAATGCGCAGATATCGTAGATGTAAGCATGTTACAATTCAGTCGGTTCCTCAGGCGCAGATATAAGCATGATACAATTCAGTCGATTCCCCAGACTACATCCTACTATCTGCAGGTGTTTAAGAGCATACGCAGAAAAAGATGAAACATTCATTTAGTGAGGCACGTCTCTTTCAACCTCATTTACAAGTTCATTTTGGTGATATCACGGCTTACGAACATTTAAAAAATATTACAAATTTGAAGTATAGGCAGTCCTGTTATAACCACTTTGGAGTCGATATTTCATTCATTCATTGGTACCATGTCTTCCGGCGTAGGCGATCATGTCTCTCCACAATCCTCTGTTTGTTATACATTTAAATATAGTTTCTGATGATTCTGCATCATGCCAGGCTTTCAAGCCATCCAACATTTTCTCACATTGTCTTCTTCTATCTCTCTTACCCTCAATCTTTCCAGTTGTTACGATGTTCTCAAGCCCACCTCTTCTCATGACATGACCCAGAAACTGTGATTGTCGTCTTCTAATACAGTTAATAAGTTCTCTATTTGAGTTGATCAGTTGTAGAATTATAGTATTACTCTATTTAGCTGTCCATGATATTTTCAACATTCTTCTGTAGAACCACATCTCTGTGGCCTCCATATGTTTTCTTGCAATATTGTCAATTGTCCATGCTTCACTACCACATAACAGTATGGGCTCTATGTAACATTTTAGTATGTTCTTTCTTACTTCTATTGATAATGAATTATTACACAAGATGTTCCTCAACTTCTGGAATGTTACTTTTGCCTGTGCTGTTCGACTTTTTATCTCAGTGACGCATCTACCATCTGAAGCAATAATTGTGCCCATATATTTAAATTTGTCTACTTGTTTAAGAACTATCCCATTGACCTTGATGTTACATTTAGAAGTGCTAGATGTTTTAGATGTAACCATTACCTCTGTTCTCTTGGTGTTCAAGTTGAGACCTTTGTTTCCGCGTTCTTCTACTATAGGTGTAATCAATTGTTGTAGTTCTTTTTCACTCTTTGCTACCAGAACCGTGTCGTCAGCATATCTCAGGTTATTCACATTATACCCACCAACAGCTATTCATGGCATGGCATATTTACTATAGATCTAAAAATCATTTCATTGTATAAGTTAAACAGATCAAATGATAGCACACATCCTTGTTGGACTCCTTGTCTTATTGGATGTAATTCCCCTATTTGGTTATTGATTTTTATTGCTGCTGTTTGTTGCCAATATATGTTCTCTATTATTCTTTATTATCATTGGCAAATGACCGACATGCATGGAGAACTATGACATCCGCCCTATGTGCCAAACTTAGTACAAGAGGAACTCACTGACTGATTCTAAGGTCGTCATTATCAATGTTGATATTCTTGAACATACTGATGATTTTCTTATGTTTCAATTTTTCAAATACTTTGGTATAGTCTATGAAGCACAAAAATAGATCTGTCATCACTTCAATTGATCTTTCTATCAACATTCTAATGATATAGATGACATTATTTGTCTCTTTTCCCGTTACAAAACCGGTTTGTTCTTCCCCGATTTCTGGCCTTAGTTTCCTTCTTACTCTCATCATAATGATTCTAAGTACAATTTTAGTTATACTACACATTAAGTTTAACAATCGATATTAGTCAATTATAAATCTGTCAATGATGGATGGGAGTCCATCTTGCTCATATAAAAATTGGGCGTATACAAATTGAACAAATAAGGTCTATAGAAGTGAAGGAGGACTTTGACTATGGCCAGTGAGAAAGTGTCAGCAATTGATACGGGATGATTAGTTGAAAATCGATCATATGCACTCGCTGCAGCAGAACTGAAATCTATCAATCGAAACTTGGAACAGGGTAATCTTGCTTGGGTAATTACTGTAGAACACATATACTAACGAACACGAATCAACGTTTCGGCCCTCTAACAAGAACACAAGATAATTTTGGTCGAAACGTTGACTTTTGTGTATGTCAGAATGCGTGTTTAGCAGTGAATAATAAAATTCCATTGTTCAGTTTCATTTTTCACTTGCTGTTTTGGTACAGCACTGAGTTACACGTGCTGTTTTGGTACAGCACTGAGTTAACCTGCTCTTTGGTACAGCACTGAGTTATACTTGCTGTTTTGGTACAGCACTGAGTTACACTTGCTGTTTTGGTACAGCACTGAGTTACACCTGCTGTTTTGGTACAGCACTGAGTTACACTTGCTGTTTTGGTACAGCACTGAGTTACACCTGCTGTTTTGGTACAGCACTGAGTTATACCTGCTGTTTTGGTACAGCACTGAGTTACACCTGCTGTTTTGGTACAGCACTGAGTTACACTTGCTGTTTTGGTACAGCACTGAGTTACACCTGCTGTTTTGGTACAGCACAGAGTTACACTTGCTGTTTTGGTACAGCACTGAGATCTCCTGTATTTGTCAGAATAAGTTTGTTTGTATAGATGTTTTGTGAGAATCAATATGTGTGTATACTTGTATGTTGATGTGAATATGTTTCTTTGTTAAAAGTAAGTTAACGAATTTTGATTGTTACTTATACAATATGTCATCAATTAAATATAATGTCAAGGCTTCAACCACATGTCATGGCTGCAATCACATGCCACCAATTACATGACATTACGAACACCTCAAGTCAATATGTGTACAACATTTTATTACTTACATCACAAATCACTATGTACATAATATTACCGTAATTAAAGGTACATAACGTCAGATTATCTTCGAAATCACATCAAATTATTTCTAACATTACATCAAATTGTCACTGAAATCACATGAAATTATATCTGATATCACATCCAATTATCTCTGATAGCACATCAAATTATCTTAGAAATCACATCCAATTATTTCTAACATTACATCAAATTGTCAATGACATCCAATTATCTCTGAAATAAAATCCAGTTGGTAATGACATATTATCAACTTAGCAGCACCAGATTGTTGTTTTTGTCATGTTGAAGTTGATACAGATTGTTGTTTTTGTCATGTTGAAGTTGATACAGATTGTTGTTTTTGTCATGTTGAAGTTGATACAGATTGAACTCATTCATCATTATTCATTACGCTGCGTAACAGACTATGGACAGTGCAGAACATAACAGAGGGTCAAACTATGGACAGTGCAGAACATAACAGAGGGTCAAACTTTGGACAGAGCAGAACATAACAGAGGGTCAAACTATGGACAGTGCAGAACATAACAGAGGGTCAAACTATGGACAGTGCAGAACATAACAGAGGGTCAAACTATGGCCAGAGAAGAATATAACAGAGGGTCAAACTATGGACAAAGCATAACATAACAGAGGGTCAATCTATGGACAGTGCAGAACATAACAGAGGGTCAAACTTTTGACAGAGCAGAACATACCAGAGGGTCAAACTATGGACAGAGCAGAACATAACAGAGGGTCAAACTATGGACAGCGTTTTCATTCTATGAATATAACGGTTTAGTGATGTATGTAGTAAAAAATATATGCCGTGAACATATTCTGTTTAGAAATCCGTCTCGTGTATAAACGATTTGAACTTCTGTATAAACGATCTCTGAGCTTCTGTATAAACAATCTGAACTTCTGTATAAACAATCTGAACTTCTGTATAAACAATCTGAACTTCTGTATAAACAATCTGAACTTCTGTATAAACAATCTGAACAATTGATGGGTATAAACGAGTTGGCATACATCTACCACTGTCATGTTGAACACTCTGAAATGTCTATCTGATCATCATTGTGTTGGGACGGTCCGTCCCACTGCTATTGACCGTCTTCTATGATTTCTGCTTCACAATCCACGGGGCTATCTTATTTCTCGTACTGACCATGTGATCTCTTATACCTCTGTCAAATCTAAAACCTGCTTGTGCATTCCTGAATCTCTGCTTGTAGTTTATTAGTCAGAGTTTCCACAGTGTTATGTGTAATAGTAATAACTTACACAGCAAGACCTATAGTGATGCGGAAGTGGTGAACCAGAAAATGTGGAATACCTAAGCTGCCTTCATAAAATACTTAACATTCATTGGTGAGATAAAATACCAGACAGTGAAGTACTGATGAAATCTAAGTCTGCAAGCATACATACAATGTTGATGTAAGCATACATACAATGTTGATGCAAGCATACATACAATGTTGATGAAAGCACAGACACTCTGGGCAGGAAACATGGTCCGCATGAAAGATCACCGTCTAGCAAAAATGGTGTTATATGGAGAACTGCAAACTGGCTCCCGCACGGCAGGAGAACAGAAGAGTTTTAAAGACACTTTGAAGACATCACTGAGTCACTCCAAAATAGATACAAATTCGTGGAAGAATCTTGCAGAAGACACATCCGACTAGCATGACATAATCAAGAGTGATGCATCAGCTGCAGAGAACCTCGGACATCATGCTGCGCAACAGGAAACGCGCTAGATGAAAGGCAAGGGCAGCTCAGTATGCTACAGACTTCTCTAAGCCAGCATATAACTCATTAGTCGCAGTCGGACACACCGCAGACATTTTCATCATCCCAGTTGAGCTGATTGGTCATCGTCGATTTTGAAGGACGAACAACTTGCAATAGTATTATGTGTAATAGTAATGTGTCACAATTGTATTGAATATTGTCACAATCTATGACCACAAAGATTTACATTCTTGACAAGACATGCGGGTGTTGAGGATAAAGATCTATCCGCAACGCCGGCGATCGGTTGTGCATAAATATATCAATCTTGATCAGAAACTGGCTTCACAGCACGTGGGGCATCCCATAAGTGCTTCGCCCTCCGTTCCAGCAGCCATCTTAGTTTATGTAGACTCAGAGTCCTGGTCAGGTGTTGATTGTGTGATCTTCGGGACTTTCCAAAAAATTTACTTTTCCTCCCCTCACCTCTAGATATTTCCATTTCTGACATTCTCTGTGTGTGTACGTTCTCAACCTCATTGACATCATCTTCATCTTGAAATGAATTTATTACTGCCTTCATTAAATCTGCTTTATCTCTTCTCAGCAATGTGCCGTCTATCGCCGCATTGCCTGCCAATAAGTCGTGTCCTCTGACCCCAGCATGACCAGTGCAGTATATCCATGTAATGCTCTGGATAACTGAGTTGTTAGATAAGTCCCACTATTCTTTTCTCAGTATGAACCTTTCTATCTTGTGCACCATGCTTCGAGAGTCTGCGAGTATTACGGAGTGTGTTGATGTATCAGTTATCAACCAATTAAGTGCTGCTGTAACTCCCTCTATCTCCATCCTCATGTTTGGTGTGACAGTAAAATATGCTGAAGATTTCTCAACTAACTTCACGCCGTTTCTGTAGGCAACAAAACCCCAATCGCTTTTTTGTGTGTCCCTGTTAACGGAGTCATCTGTGTATATAACACTAGATCGATCTTACAAAGTTAAATATTGAGGGACTTCGATCTCTCAGAATTTCAATCACGTGAACGTGATCGCTCTCAAGACTGCGTACTATTGGAGTACACAACAGAACAGCCCATATAGAGAAGTGTAATCGATATAACAAAGAGACTAGTACATCAGCATCGTACTGGAACTGTTTGCGCAGCGCTAGGCTTTGATGGATTCAGTGAGACGAGGATTGCAGCACATATGGTCTCGTGCACTTACGATAAACCTGCAACCATAACTCAATATATAATAATATATTACTTGCATGGCTTATCAAGGCTATAGTTCTCTAGCTGGCGCTTGGTTATAGGTTGTCATTTCATGGCTGAGACATGTAGAATGATCTTTTTTTAGCAAGTACTTTAGGAGGTGAAGATTGAGTACTTTACGAGGTGAAGGTTCAGTTCTTTACGAAGTGACTGTTGAGTACCTTTTGAGGTGACTGTTGAGTACTTATGACGTGACTATTGAGTACTTTACTAGGTGAAGGTTGAGTACTTTACGAGGTGAAGATTGAGTACTTTACGAGGTGACTTTTGAGTACTTTTTGAGGTGACTGTTGAGTACTTATGAGGTGACTGTTGAGTACTTTACTAGGTGAAGATTGAGTACCTTACGAGGAGAAATTTCAGCACATTACGAAGTGAAATTTTTAGTGCTTTACGAAGTTAATTTGAGTACTTCCTGATGAAAATTTTAGTACTTAACGAGTTCAGATTTGAGTATTTTAGGAAGAAAAAAGTGGAATTCTTAATGAATTGAGATTAAAGTAATTTACATGGTTAAACGAGAGTACTTTACTCTGTGACATGTGAGTACTATGGAAATAATGGTCTCCACTACTGCTGCTAAAACAGCTAGTTCTGCTTCTTCTGTCCTGGTTTCCTGGTTGGCTTTTAGCGCCAGGTACAGAAATGATTTCTTGTACGCTTTTTCTTCCCGAAAGATACGGCAGCCTACGAGAGTAAAGTGCCGTTCATTCTCTGTACGTGTACGTTCTCAGCCTCATTGACATCATCTTCATCTTGAAATGAATTCATTTCTGCCTTGATCAAGTCTGCTTTATCTCTTCTCAGCAATGTGCCGTCTATCGACGCATTGCCTGCCAGTAAGTCGGCTCTCTCGTTCCCTCTGATCCCAGAATGACCAGGGCAGTATATCCATGTAATGCTCTGGACAACTGAGTTGTTCAATAAGTCCCACCATTCTTTTCTCAGCATGTCTTCAGCCTCTGCCATCCATGATCTGCCACGCTTGATTCGTTTTCCCTTTGACTCACCTAGACGTGGGTGGTGGTTGTATTCTGTCACTTTAAGGTACGACCTAACGTGTGCTACCTGATGTCGCACTCTAATGTTGGGGAGATCAAGCAGAAATCTCATAGCAGAGATGGGTGTATCTCAAGTACACCCCAGTACCGCTCCCATTGCCTCATTTTGGAGTTTTTCCTATCTATCGACTTGTGTCTGTGACAGTGTTAGTAGGCCGAGGCCATAATCTATGACAGATAAAACCATCACTTGGAGAAGCAGAAAAAGTACCCATTGCTGCATATCGAAGGTCGACGTTACCTTGATAACACTGGTATTGTCAAATGTAGGATAACGTCATGTGTAAATGTCGTATAATTGATTGTAAACACCCACATTTTTGTATGTAAGATGTCTGGTGACAAGTAGACATTTAATCTATATTGCAAATAAGCGAAAATTTAATCTACTTTAATGACAAATTAATTCATAAGTTCTACATCATTTTCACTTTACACACAAAATTTGAATGAAATATGTGATATGTTTACTTAGGTATATGTGATATGTTTACTTAGGCATATGATTTGAATGTTGGGAAACGCTGATGAAACACATTTCTATGGCTTGCGTAAATCGTGTACATTCTGTTTCAATCTTCCGAAATGACAATCTGTTCTTTTTATTCCCCTTCCTCAGTGACAACTTCTGTGTTTCCCTATGATTTTCTTTAATACACATGTGATACCAACTTGTAGCGGTTATGTCTAATTATCTTAACACAACATGTGTGACAGTAGTAATTATATAAAACTAAATCTCGGTCAAGCTTTACATTTGACTCGCAGACTATCAGACTATAAGGTATGGGTATATAAAACACAAACACAATTCAAAATCAATTGGAGGCTACAGAAATGTGGTTTCTGAGAAGAATGATGAAAATACCATGGACAGCCAAGAAAACTAATGCAGAGGTTCTCATTGATGCTGGCGTAAAATGATCAATAATATCAAATATTAGGGGCAGACAGTCAAGGTTTCTAGGGCATGTGCTGAGAAGAACACAGCTTGAACACTTAATAACCACTGGAAAGATCAAAGGGAGAAGAGATAGGGGACAACAACAAGTTACTATATGGGCTTGTATCGTGGCACGGTAGAAGCTCACCAACCGAGCTTATTGACAACACAAAAGACAGAGAGTCGTGGAGAAACATGATCGCCTACGCTAGTCGGCATAGCACTTGATTAATTGGTTGATTAGTTAATTGATGGATCGATTGATTGATTGATATAAAACAAAAACTCGGCCATCTTTACAATGGACTCGCAGACTATCAGGTTATAGGATATGGCTATGAACTAATACAAATAACTGTATTCGCGACAGTTTCGGCGTGTTATAATTTCTGGCATACCCATGCCCTACAGTCTGTGAGTTCATTGTAAGTATCTGGTCGATCTTGAGTCTTGTATATACACATTATCATTATAAACATTGTTAGACTAACAAACACAGTGCCAATCCTGGATTACATCAGAAGACAACAAATTAAGTGGTTTTCACACGATTCCAGACTACCATTAGACAGTACCCCTCAACAAACTTTACTATACAGACATGATGGATACAAAGTCAGGGGCAGACTTTGCATACGATGGATAACAGAAACAAATGAGTCAACGAAAACAAACATATATGAAGCACACAAAAAAGCCATCTCCAGAGAACACTTCTACCACCGACACTGTAAGGCATAAAGGGGTACCAGAGAACACTTCTACCACCGACACTGTAAGGCATAAAGGGGTAGCAGAGAACACTTCTACCACCGACACTGTAAGGCATAAAGGGGTACCAGAGAACACTTCTACCACCGACACTGCAAGGCATAAATGGGTACCAGAGAACACTTCTACCACCGACACTGCAAGGCGTAAAGGGGTACCAGAGAACACTTCTACCACCGACACTGCAAGGCGTAAAGGGGTACCAGAGAACACTTCTACCACCGACACTGCAAGGCATAAAGGGGTACCAGAGAACACTTCTACCACCGACACTGCAATGCATAAAGGGGTACCAGAGAACACTTCTACCACCGACACTGCAAGGCATAAAGGGGTACCAGAGAACACTTCTACCACCGACACTGCAAGGCATAAAGGGGTACCAGAGAACACTTCTACCACCGACACTGCAAGGCATAAAGGGGTACCAGAGAACACTTCTACCACCGACACTGCAAGGCATAAAGGGGTAGACATATAAAGCGAAGAGAGGACAAAGATGTAAAGCTAATAAACTTTGTGTTTTACCTAAGTACTATTGTGATAAGTTTCACAGCAATCTCAATTATTATAAACAGCTGTGTACACGGCGTTTAACATGATGTGTCTCTTTGTGTGTGTCAAGCATTTCTACGTGACTCTGTATCAAGAACAAACACCTTGTCTTGGATTTGAGTTATTGTATTATTGAGTTGTCTCTCCTTAATATTGCCTCGTTAGCGCTTTTTTAGCAATATGAGTTCTCCCCCCCCCCCCCCCGGTCAATAACTCAGAGACACCACCCCAGCGCCGGATTTAGACTTGATAAGGTCCTAAGCTAATTGAGATAAGGGGCCCTTTATAAGTCCAAATATTATATGTCAGTGTCAAATATGATTTTTTTGTGGGGCTCCCAAAAAGTGGGGGCCCTAAGCTATAGCTTGTTTAGCTTATATGTACATCCTGCACTGCCCATCCCCCCCCCCTTAATTATGTCAAAAATTCCATAACACTAACATTTTTTTATCAGAAAAAATGATTTAAAAAGCGACATAACTTTACTAAAATTGTATTGATTTCTCCTTCAAATTCCCACAATTTAATTGATGTATTAAAAAATGGTTTTGTTCACGTCTGCTTTTGTCCAACTCGTCCCTTGAGAATATCTACAACTGTAAACCTGTTCACAGCTCTCCCCCCCCCCTTTCCAATCCTGAAATTCTGTTGTACTACGGATGTGATTATACAAGTTTCATGTGTCGCCAGTAGGAAAATAGAACTGTGAAAATAATGCACAGTGGCCTGCATAGGGTTCAAACCTCGTACTTTGGTTGATCGATATGTCCGCTCTACCACTCTCTCACATCGCCGGGTAGCTATTACATATATCTTTATTAGCGTTTTGCTTGACTGAAAACAGCCGGTGTGTCAATAAGATGAAACATCCAGTGTGTCAATATGATGAAACAGCCGGTGTGTCAAAATGATGAAAAGTGAAGGGATGAAATAATGTTTTATTTGTCATAAAATCTTGTTAAATATACGTTTTGATCAAAAAGGCCTTTCTCATGTATCTTTTATCACGCCCATATGTTACCGGAGCCGAAAAGAGAGCAACGACTAATAACACTGTTTACCTTCCTTTCTTGTCGAAGGAGTCGACTAAGGAGGTTGTAAGTTGGACTTGGCTGCCCCATCCCGTATAGGGTCAAAGTGACAAAAAAGTCATGCTGAAGTAGGATGTGTCACGCCGAAAGGTGCAGATATCGAAGTGAAGCTGTAAACAATGACACAACGCATTCTGTTCCTGCTAGTTTGCAGGATTTTTAGAAGAAACGCAGAAGAAGACGTTGTTATCAGTGGCAATTCTGAACTAGCAATAAAATCTTGTAAAATTGTTAGAATATTCCATACTTGATGTAGCTTATCAAACCTTGCATTCTTTGATCATAGTCATTTTCTAAGCAGTCATTTACGTTCAACAGGTTGACATTGCTTTCTGAACAACAGTTTGTGGATCAAATAAAGATTGTAATCTCTGCTACATAGCTGGATGGGATTATCTGCTACAGAGCCGGATGGGATTATCTGCTACAGAGCTGGATGAGATTATCTGCTACAGAGCCGGATGGGATTATCTTTAAGATAATATATTATCAGTGTACGTAATCTCAGGGCATAAAATAAGCGGGTCTCTAGGATGAGGAGACAGAAGCCATTCTCAGGCTGGCGTCACAACCGAACTTAATTGAGCTTATGTAACAGGCGGGAGGACACCTTCCAAGGGGACCACAATTGCTATAATCGGCGTTGCATGATCCTATGTACCGCGATGGAGTTGCTGGTGGTTCGAAAGCCGGGCTTCCAGATTGTAAAGACAATACATTTGAATATAGTAGTGACACACACAAATTGAACAAACTGTGCAATGTTGTGCCTTGTACAAGATATTCATTTCGGCTTGTTTTTCTCAATTTTATTTATGTCCAGGAAAATAGTCGAATATCTAATCTAGTCTCGTCTAGTCTAGATACGTCTAAACTATATGCAATATATTGTAGATTTCTATAGAAGAAAGCATATCAATATCTATTTTAATCCAACTTGTGTTATCAATGTCAAACATGGACACTGTCCAAGACACAGAAGACATAGATTGCAACCTGTGAGATGAGATGTCTAAGGAAGATCGTTGGGGTCAAAAGAACAGACCGTATAAGAAACGGTAACATCAGCATTTTTATAGGAACTGTACCAAGCATCAAATATATAGAAAGACAACAGATTAAGTGGTTCGATCACCAAATGAGAATGAAACCAAATAGCAGTCCAGCTGTAATCTATAACAGAAGAATATCTGGGTACAGAGTGAGAGGCAGATGGATTAATAACATCAGAGACATACTACAACAACATGGTATTACAAGAACAAATGCAACACATTTGGCATTAGAAAGAAGACGTAGGCTCTCTACGACCATTCGCGACATTTGTGGCTAAGACAAGGCTAGATTATGCTAGATTATGCTCCCTCTATGCTAGATTATGCTAGATTATGCTCCCTCTATGCTAGATTATGCTAGATTATGCTCCCTCTATGCTAGATTATGCTCCCTCTATGCTAGATTATGCTCCCTCTATGCTAGATTATGCTCCCTCTATGCTAGATTATGCTAGATTATGCTCCCTCTATGCTAGATTATGCTCCCTCTATGCTAGATTATGCTCCCTCTATGCTAGATTATGCTCCCTCTATGCTAGATTATGCTCCCTCTATGCTAGATTATGCTCCCTCTATGCTAGATTATGCTCCCTCTATGCTAGATTATGCTCCCTCTATGCTAGATTATGCTCCCTCTATGCTAGATTATGCTCCCTCTATGCTAGATTATGCTAGATTATGCTCCCTCTATGCTAGATACATCTAAACTATATGTTATATATTGTAGGTTTCTATAGAAACAGATTAATACATATTGACAAAACTAGGCAGTTGTGACTGGGGCAATTGGCAGGGTGGAGGCGCCAAAAGCAATGTCTAGGTTATCACAAGCAAAGAGAAGTCAGTTTGTATAACGTGTAGCTGAGATTGCACTAAGTATCAAATATCATAGCACTGGCTGTTAATATCATAGCACTGGCTGTTAATATCATAGCACTGGCTGTTAATATCATAGCACTGGCTGTTAATATCATATCACTGGCTGTTAATATCATAGCACTGGCTGTTAATATCATAGCACTGGCTGTTAATATCATAGCACTGGCTGTTAATATCATAGCACTGGCTGTTAATATCATAGCACTGGCTGTTAATATCATAGCACTGGCTGTTAATATCATAGCACTGGCTGTTAATACGCCCAAAAATGTGAGAAACAAAATAAATTTGTATAATTTATAAAATATTCAAGCACAATAACTGTAAGAAACAGCATGAACAAAAATTGTTTCAATCTATTTCTGTAAATATACAATGAAAACTTTACACTATGACATTTAATAAGGGGTTGTCCACAAATTACCTGATAAATGCCAGTTGTCAGAAAACAACCCTATACTGCAATGCGAGGGCTGGGGTAACACGAGGCAAGTGTAAAAATGAACATAAATAGGTACAAGTGTTACCAATATTTACAAAAACATACTAGCAGCGAGACACAGCGGCACAGATGACGTTTCGACTAAAAGACGTAATCAGGGCAAAGTCACCATGGTCTCTGAATCCGTGCCATGGAATCAAGGTCACTACTACCTGCTTAAACCCTGCCACCTGAGTCGTTGATGCAATTTATGGGCAGCCCCATTCTGTATTTATCACATATTTTCTTGTGTATTTATCACATATTTTCTATCACACATTTACTCAATTTATATTCTCTATCTAGAAATAATCAAGATGGCTGATATGTATGTAAATCGTTACTTTTCACAAACTGTCTTATTTTGTTTCGTCTACTGCACTGTCCAGTACGATTTAAGCATCGTATTATCAGTTTGAGTTTCTTTATATCACAGCACCAAGTATTACATGAATAGAGGAGGAAAAAAACGAAATATCTCTAAATAGAGACAGATATTCTATATGATTGTTTATCGTGTTATTATTGGCTGCAAATGAACTAAGCTAAGCTTTGGCAGTAATAAATAGGCGTTAACTTGTTTGGTTTCAACATGTAACGAGAAACGACTAATTTTTACAATTATTTTGCAAGGAACAATCGAGGGTGGAAGGACAAGAGAGGGGGACAATTAAGTCATGAATCAATAACATCGAGGAATGTCCTGGATGTTTTTCTACACTCCTCTACATTTGCTGAGGTAGAGATGTTTGGAGAACGTTTTATGTGGATGTATTCCGTGTACCACAACTACCACTTGACGGGTAATGGGTCTTATTATTATTATTATTATTACTATTATTGTTAATTTTTAATTCCAAATTATTTGATGACAAATGTACGACACAATACAAGCAAAGTGCATGCAAATTTATGGATGGTAAACGGTTTACTCGATGTACGGTGGATT
This sequence comes from Meghimatium bilineatum, assembly GCA_034231615.1. Taxonomy (NCBI): domain Eukaryota; kingdom Metazoa; phylum Mollusca; class Gastropoda; order Stylommatophora; family Philomycidae; genus Meghimatium; species Meghimatium bilineatum. The sequence continues at coordinate 77,723,565 of CM067321.1, read as the reverse complement.
CATTCTCTCAACTTCAATGTAATCCGATTTCTGAAGTCACACTTAGTGCTGAGCCCCCATCTGCAACAGAGTTCTATAATGTCATCACGTTTACCCTTGCTCAAATCACATTAGGTGCTAAGCCTCCATCTGCAACAGAGAGTTCATCATTGCAAGAATGTCTTACGCTTTTTCAATTAGTGCTTCATGGCTCTGAATTCCAAGACTCTTGTGTTCATAGAATATTACAACTTGTTACTATTGACCGACTGAAATTGACCATCGAACTAGTACAACTTGTTACTGTTGACCGGCTGAATTTGACCATCGAACTAGTACAACTTGTTACTGTTGACCGGCTGAAATTAACCATAGAACTATTGAAATTTGTTATAGAGTGATGCTATGCAATTTTTGATCAGTTTATTATGAAAAGAGGAATGCCTAAAGCTAATGAAATAATATGCATATGTTATCGGCGGTAGCCTATCCTTGTTGTGTGTGTATGCGTGGGTGTGCGTGTGCGTGCGTGGGTGTGCGTGTCTGTGTGTGTCTTATACATGTACAAGAACTAATGAAACATGATCAAGACACATCCCCGACTGCTATATCCAAGACCACAGTGAGTCTGTCTTATCTGAACTAATTATTATTTTGTTACCATTCGTCAAGGTGTGGATTTCATATCTACAAAAATAAAGTTTTGCTGCATAACTTCTAAAGCACCTTGTTGAAATTTACACAGGTGTTATTGTAGCCCACATCTAGAAATCTGTTTCATAGCAAACCAATAAATATAAGATGTGATATACTAACGACAACCGTCCAAGACCTCTGCACGCTTTTATCCTCAAGACCTCTTGAATTAACTCGGACACCCTGGAACCACGTCAGCTGTCCTATTCTGTACTTGTGACAGCAACAGTTGATCCGTAGTATTGGGAACAGATCTGCAGATTTGCCGCTGATTCGAAGTTCATCCAAAGATTCGACACTTATCCACTGGGTCCATATAGGAGCTGTCTGCACACTGAAATGCCTCGGAGAATTCGTCTGAGTTACGGAGAACGCCATTCACCCTGTAAATAAAACATTAGAAAAGGGTGATATTTTTTTTTCTTTTCAGCCCGTGAGCACTAATCAAACGTTTCGATACAGTTATCTTCGGCAGTGTCTGTGAACCTCATGCTGACGAAAAAGTAAGCTAAAAATACACATGCAAACAACATTATTTAGCACAAACTAAATACACATATTTGTTTCTCACACGAGATAAGGGATAGTCGTAATGGAAGTTCTTGTATCAGAAACAATAATCAAAACATAGGAGAAACTTATGAAATTAACAGAAACAGAACAGCAAATATCATTTACAGAAAAAATAGCCCGGATAAAAAAAAATAGAAATAGATACAAAAAACATGAGATATAATCAATGTACACATGGCACATCAACAACGAAAGGTACATATACAAGTTATAAACACATAAACATATGTTTATATACGTATTTGTACATATACAAGTTATAAACACATAAACATATGTTTATATACGTATTTGTACATACACAAGTTATAAACAGATAAACATATGTTTATATACGTATGTGTACATATACATTTAAATGTACGTGGATATACAAACATATTAAAATATAATAGAAAGATTCTAGAATAAGAAAAAATGAAAAAAACATGAATAAATGAGTAAATCAAGTGCTTTGCCGAGTGTCGTTGGCGATCACGTTTCTCCACAACTCTTTATCTCTTGTGGTATTAATAAGTTCATTTTGTGGTATTCTCCCATGCCACAATGGCAACATATTCAGCACTTTATCTCTTTGTCTTCTACTGTTTTTTTCTCCCATTGATTTTTCCAGTGGTTACTGAATGTATCAGTTGTGTTCTTCCCGGCAGGTTCAATCAATGCATTGACTGCTTCTAATTTTGGCTATAATTCATCCTTTTACTCTAGCATCATTGAAGAATTCTAAATGAGTTCTGTTTTATGATGTCAGTATATTTTTACCATTTATCTTAATAGCCACATTTCAGTATCCTCCAGCTGACTTTGAACTTTTTTCTTTAATGTCCATGCTTCGCATCCGCAGAAACAGAATAGATGAAACGTTCCATATAAATACAATAACAATACTCGTATATGACTAGAGAAACTTAAAGCATATTTTGATTGGATGAATGTTGCTAGTAACTTGTTGATTGGATGAATGTTGCTAGTAGCATGACCCAAACACACCCAGATACACATATTAATACTATCCAACTGGACCAAATCGATGTCAATACAATATCGCGGCATTTCAAAGAAATTAATAGTCCGTAAAGATATCCAACCGATGTATTTCCTGGATGTATCGATTACAATGAGATCACTTGTAAACACACTTGACCTGGTAGTATCGATTACAATGAGATCACTTGTAAAACAAACTTGACCTGGTAGTATCGATTACAATGAGATCACTTGTAAAACAAACTTGACCTGGTAGTAAACAATGATAGAGAAACGTGTTGCCTTAATTCTGTCACTGTGGTCACTTAATTCCGTCACTGTGGTCACTTAATTCCGTCACTGTGGTCACTTAATTCCGTCACTGTGGTCACTTAATTCCGTCACTGTGGTCACTTAATTCCGTCACTGTGGTCACTTAATTCCGTCACTGTGGTCACTTAATTCCGTCACTGTGGTCACTTAATTCCGTCACTGTGATCACTTAATTCCGTCACTGTGATCACTTAATTCCGTCACTGTGGTCACTTAATTCCGTCACTGTGGTCACTTAATTCCGTCACTGTGGTCACTTAATTCCGTCACTGTGGTCACTTAATTCCGTCACTGTGGTCACTTAATTCCGTCACTGTGGTCACTTAATTCCGTCACTGTGGTCACTTAATTCCGTCACTGTGGTCACTTAATTCCGTCACTGTGGTCACTTAATCCCGTCACTGTGATCACTTAATCCCGTCACTGTGGTCACTTAATTCCGTCACTGTGGTCACTTAATTCCGTCACTGTGGTCACTTAATCCCGTCACTGTGGTCACTTAATTCCGTCACTGTGGTCACTTAATTCCGTCACTGTGGTCACTTAATTCCGTCACTGTGGTCACTTAATTCCGTCACTGTGGTCACTTAATTCCGTCACTGTGGTCACTTAATTCCGTCACTGTGGTCACTTAATTCCGTCACTGTGGTCACTTAATTCCGTCACTGTGGTCACTTAATTCCGTCACTGTGGTCACTTAATTCCGTCACTGTGATCACTTAATTCCGTCACTGTGGTCACTTAATTCCGTCACTGTGGTCACTTAATTCCGTCACTGTGATCACTTAATTCCGTCACTGTGGTCACTTAATTCCGTCACTGTGGTCACTTAATTCCGTCACTGTGGTCACTTAATTCCGTCACTGTGGTCACTTAATTCCGTCACTGTGGTCACTTAATTCCGTCACTGTGGTCACTTAATTCCGTCACTGTGGTCACTTAATTCCGTCACTGTGGTCACTTAATTCCGTCACTGTGGTCACTTAATTCCGTCACTGTGATCACTTAATTCCGTCACTGTGGTCACTTAATTCCGTCACTGTGGTCACTTAATTCCGTCACTGTGGTCACTTAATTCCGTCACTAAGACGTGATTCTATTTTCTTGAAAGTTTGAATATCTCTCTCCTGGTATTCTATAATATTGTTATAAAGTCACTCATATGTTTCAGATCTTGAAATTACAAAATGGCTTTACCATTTAAAAAGAAATATTTTCATAGACGATCTTCCTTTATCTTTCACTCTCTCTCTCTCATTCCCTGCCTCTCTCTCCCTCAGTTTCCCCATCTCTCCCTATCTCTCCTTCTCTTTCCCACTTTCCACTCTCGTCATCTTCTCATCTTTCACTCTTTCCCTCTCTCCCCTATCTCTCCTTATCTTCATATCTCTCCCTCTCACTGCATCTATCCTTCCTCCTTTCATTTCCCTCTTATTCTCCCCACCCGCTCTCTCTCCTCCTCTCAATCCCCCCCCCCTCTAATTCTCTTGTAGCACCGAATTAATCTTTGATCTATTTTTTAGCTGAAAAAATACAATTACTTTCAACCTTTAACTTACAAATTCTTCATGTATTTTTCAATCCATCTGTTCATATACGTTTCCTATTTCTTAATGTTTATTTTGAAAAATCCCACTAGATGTCTCTCGTAGTAAAACATCGGTCCTGTTAGATTTCTCCCACTAGATGTCCCTTGTAGTAGGACATAGGTCCTGTTAGATTTCTCCCACTAGATGTCCCTTGTAGTAGGACATAGGTCCTGTTAGATTTCTCCCACTAGATGTTCCTTGTAGTAGGACATCGGTCCTATTAGATTTCCAGCAGAATGTAATCTGGAAAACGAGGAATCATTGTGTCAATGTTTTACGTGTAACACTGGCCGGAAATATCCGACTTGGTGATATATTTAATATTATCTCCTGAGATTCTTTCATAATCAAGTTTCACCAAATTGTTTTCTTGTGAACTTTTGTTTTCTAATTATTGATCATGTGTGTCTCCGTTGTCTGCATGGTCGCTACTAGTTTATGTCTGCTAACTCACGGGATGAGTCACTTCTTGTATTGACTCAGGACATGAATCACCTCTACTAACTCACGATATGAATCATGTCTGCTGACTCACGACACACATCACGTGTTCTGACTCACTACATGATTTATTTCTACTGACTCACGACATGAATCTCTTCTTGTACTGACACGCGACATACGTCGCTCTAATGACTCAGGAAGTGAATCACTTCTACTGACTCACGACATGAATCACTTCTTCTACTGACTCACGACATGAATCACATCTACTGACTCTCGACATGAATTACTTCTACTGACTCACGAAACACCTCATATGTACTGACTCACCTCTGCTGACTAGGAATTGCACGATGAGCTCCACCACTGATGTAATGTTCCAATATCCCACGCTCACTGACTTTCTCACAATGCGTCTGGAAAGAAAGGCAGACATCCTTTACTCTCATGATAAGGGACAGATTTCAGGATGGCATCCTACCAAAATCTGACTGTCGCCGTTACCCAAAACGGCTCATAGAGAGAGAATTGGGTAGAGTACACGTGAGCACAGTGAGGAATTATGTCTTTTTACACGAGATTTGTTCGCCGACTGCGAAGCTCCTTGTCCGAGATAGCGCAGTATACTCACTTCATTGGGTGATAAATGCAATGATAAAGAGTCAAAACCCAGGCCCGCGCTGAGTGATGGATTTGAGGGTCATCTCGAGCGGACGAGGCGAGTGTTGTGAGAAATGCACAGATCAAATCCCAGACCCCCGACGTGTTTGGCGAAGCAATACCTCGCCTAGGAAGATGCATCAACGTTGAGTCTATTTCGACTAACGGCGTTGCCCAACGGCGTTGCTGATAGAGAAGCAATTAGATCTGAGACCTAGGGACGCGAAGAGTGGTCATGGAATGATCTTCCTACACGAGGAACAGCCTACTGGCTGCGAAGCGTCTTATTGGAGGAAAGATGCACAGTAGGTAACCCAGGGAAATTATCAGATCACCCCGTAACATATACCCCCCCCCCACACTTCCGAGTAAAAGGCTTCTTCAATAGGCATGGCACTTAGCCGAAAGCTGAAGTGTTCTGGGTATGAAAGAATGCTCAGAGAAACCACCCCACCTAGGTAGTAAGAGCAAGTTGCAAGCAATTTCTGGGACAAACAAAAGCAACAAACTATCCCAGCATGTTTAAGAAGCTATTATTCTATCCCAGCATGTTTAACAGGTTTACCATCTATTCTTTCATTGATAGTTTGTGTTGTTATGCAACGCAGTTGTTACTATCTATTCTTTCATTGTGTTTTGGTATTGTTGTGCAGCGCTGTTGTTGGACAACAGTTTTTATGGCCAATTTATTTACCCACCCGCCATTGTCAACATATTGTCAATAATTCAACCGCCATTATCCACATATTTTCTCCAGATTTTCTCTATTCCCTTTTCTCCTTGTACCCTCGATTGTTCCTTGCAAAATAATTGTAGAAAGGGAGTCGTGTCTTGTTGCATGTCCAAACCAAACAAGTTTAAGCCGTTTTCATCACTGCCAAAAGTGGTACATGAAAACCAGCAAGTTTGTTTATTTGCTGCAGGACAAATATATTTATCTTGTGTTTTATACAACTAATTCTTAACAATCTTCAATCTCACGTACACACTCACATATATTGTAGTCAATATCTAGGATGCACACACACACGCACGCACGCGTGTGTGTAGTAAATACCTCAAACACACACACCCATACAAGATGTACCTGTGCGAAGGCTAGAAAGAACATCTGTGGTCTAGTAAAAGACAATCCAGGAATAAAGTGGTCAACCTGGAGGTCGCCGTCCAACTGTTTAAATGCCTGAAAAAGACACAGTACAAACAAATATTAAATACATTTTTAAAATGCCAGTGTTACTTATTTCTCTTACACTCCCCCCCCCCCCCCACTCTGTCATCCCGCGGTACATGCGACTACGCCTTTCCTTGGTATTCTTCGAATTTCATATACTCTATTCACCAATTTCGTTTAGTTTTCATATACTTAAGTCACATCGACAATTTCGATTACTTTTCATATAGTCTGTTCACATCGACAATTTTGTTTGTGTTTCCATATTATGTCTTTCGTTCTGGATGTCCTTGTTCCTTTAGAAATCTCAGGCATCTATTATTTAGATATTTGGTGGTCAATATGGACATATGCCCGCACGTAGCATCACAGAAATAGAGGGATGTCATGGATAAACCTTTCACATTTGAGGGAAATAGCCACATATCTGTCTAGTGTAGCCACAGTTTGAAATTTGGGGAGGGAGGATATCTACATATTTCTTTAGTGCATGCACAGATTAGTACCATTCTAACCATTTTAACCATTCTAACCATTATAACCATTTTAACCATTCTAAACATTCTAACTATTCTAAACATTCTAAACATTCTAAACATTCTAAGGCACCATTTGAACGATAAATAACACGATATACATAAGTATTTAAAAGGTCTTGGTGTTTTGTTATGACGCTCAAAGATGCGGAGGGTGGGGGCTACGGGCAAACACAAAGTTGAAAACTGATTGTTTAGAAGAAGAAATGGTGCACCATAAATCTGGATGAGTTACTCAACTGTGGGACGAGCAATAGATGATGATGATGATAGAACTACGAGAGAGTATGTGGAACTTGTTACTCTAGTTGTGCCACATGTGGTAGGTGTCTGACTACCGGCACCATATTTCTTTTATTTCATGGGCGAATGTTGCACATCGTTTACGTGTCTCAGATGACACAGATACAAGGATTAATTAACTTCTAGCAATGCAAACATGGATCTTCATGTGGTCTCTTCACGGATGGGATTAACCTCATTAGTTGATGTTTATTATATGCAAAGCAGGGCATTATATGTGATAGGCAGTTCATAATATGTGATAGGCAGGGCATAATATGTGATAGGCAGGGCATAATATGTGATAGGCAGGGCATAATATGTGATAGGCAGGGCATACTATGTGATAGGCAGGGCATAATATGTGATAGGCAGGGCATACTATGTGATAGGCAGGGCATAATATGTGATAGGCAGGGCATACTATGTGATAGGAGGTGGAAGGTGGGTAGAATATGATGAAGAAGATAATGGAAGAAAGTTTCTTGAAAACGTTGCTCTTGGTCTCCCTGTTTTGTTCGCCATCTGGTCATCCCTTATTAATAATTCTTGCAGGGGCATTCTATTTTCATTCATTCTAAGTTCATGCACCAATATCAATTCTTTCCTTCTTTTTGTGGTAGACACATAGTATTGTTTGGTGTCTTCTTTTTGTGGTAGACACATAGTATTGTTTGGTGTCTTCTTTTTGTGGTAGACACATAGTATTGTTTGGTGTCTTCTTTTTGTGGTAGACACATAGTATTGTTTGGTGTCTTCTTTTTGTGGTAGACACATAGTATTGTTTGGTGTCTTCTTTATGTGATAGACACATAGTATTGTTTGGTGTCTTCTTTTTGTGGTAGACACATAGTATTGTTTGGTGTCTTCTGTTATTTGCCTGTAGCTGGTTTTCTTCCCATCAAATAATCAAGTTATGCAAGACATTAATTTTAAAATGAATCTAATTTCTATTCCAGCGATTTTGTTATTGTCCAGATTTCCCAACGATGCATTAACACGGATATTACTTTCTTGTTCTTTTCACTTGATACCCTTTATATCTTGCAGCGTCAAGGGTAGAAGAATTCTCCGATACCCTGTTATATATTGTAGCGTCATTGGTAGAATAGTTCTCTCGTACCTCTATGTATTGCAGCGTCATGGGTAGAATGTCTATCTGTTACCCATTTATGTCTTGCAGCGTCAGGAGTAGAAGAGTTCTCTGGAGACGGCCATTGTGTGTGATTAATATATTTTTGTTTTCGTTGTCTTGTTTATTTCTGTAATCCATCTGTTAAATGGTCTGTCCCTAGCTTTGTATTCACATCGTGTGTGCTTAGCACTTTTTATGTGCACTGTCTGATAGTAGTCTGGAAGCATGAGAAAACCACTTATTCTGTTGTCTTCTGATGTACTCCAGGATGGCATTGTGTTTGTTAGTCTTCTGATGTACTCCAGGATGGCACTGTGTTTGTTAGTCTTCTGATGTACTCCAGGATGGCATTGTGTTTGTTAGTCTTCTGTTGTTTTCATTTCTGATTCTGTCTCTTATTGTTGCTCCGAGAATTCTACGTAGACAAGTCATTTCTGTTGCAACATATATTACATTGGAGTTAAACATTCCAAGTTTGGTATATTTTGAGTAATTTATTTTGTGTTCGCAGTAGTTAGTTCAGTGTTCAAGAGGTTAAACATTTAAAATAGAAATTGAGGCTCAATTGGAACAAAATAATTATGTAATACCTGTCCGAATATGGCGCTCACGGGTTACCGTAGAATGCATTAATGAGAAAGCGCAGATAACGTAATAATTTCCTGTGTTGTTGTTTTTTGTTGTGTTCTGAACATGACACAGAATGGCTAGTATATTAATGTAAATGGATGCCTTGAAACATAATAAAAATAATAAAAACAGTCATGCATCTATCTTTTTTTAGAACAGTTGCTAGCAGCTAGATGCTTGTCATAATGAAGACAGAGCATTAGAATTAGCGGATGTGTAGAAACGTCACAGAAAGATAATGCCATCATCATATTAAGAGCACGGATTGTTTTTCCTCCAAACATGAAAATGAAATCACGGTAACCCATAACATTTAGTAATGCCGTAAGTGTCTGAGATGTTGGCGATCTCACATGTCAGTGCATCTGCTATATGAGGACGTTCGCCATCTCCTATCTCTCTCTCTCGCAGTCTTTAATTCCCGGATTAATCATGTACTAAATTAAGGCTGGATTGGCCTGGAAGCCATTGCGATCGGAAAATAAATTTCCGCCTCAACTGGGGAATGAACCCAGGACCATTCAAATGCAAAGCCAGTGAAAGCGACACTTCGTTGTACATAAACGCGCTAACGCCAGATTCGGAAACATTTTACTGGCTGGTATTATTTTGTTACACTTGCACCGACATTTATTCTTCTCGATGACTTGTACTCGATATCATTGCAGCATGATATGAAAAACCCAATACATAATACATTCATTACCTGGTAAGAGAGTTTAAGTGACAGTTGGTCCTTCCATTGTTGACCTTTCGTCTGCTCACCGTCCACCTGAAGAAACCCGATAAAGATAGAATTCAAACCAACAATATATATATATCTTCTATTTCTGACTGAAATGTTTCTAATATTTTTTGTTCTTCTCCATTACAGGTAATAGTAGATCCCATGACGGCAATCTGATGTATGGGGTGAAGATAATTCTTCATGTACTGAGTACCCATTTAGAGGTGGGTCTATTGGAGGAGCAGTGGTGTCAGGCGAGAAATCGCGATCCGAATTTTATTTGTCCGGACATGGTTTCGAACCTGGTACGATATAACTCGGTGTTAGTAAGCAATCTCACTACCAACTAGACCACCGCGAACTTCTGTTTTTCCTACTGTTACAACTTTCTAAATAAAGATTCTGATAGCAGATATTTTACAAACGACCACACACACAGTTAAAATGATGTTGAAATCTGTGAACAAAGAAGATTGGATGAACAGTTGGGCCATGGGAAACACTGGGAGAAAAATCTATAAATGTATGACCAGCCCAAATCCTAAAGATAACATCAACTTCCTGGAAAGGAAAGACCAGAGTAGCATTTTCAGACTGCGCACACAACATGTACAGCTTAACAATCGCATGAACAGAATACAACCACAACACACTCCAGGGTGCCGGATGTGTACTCATCCCTATGAAACTGTTGACCACCACCTTTTTGAATATCCAGCGCTGGATAACATTAGGAAAATGCTTCTCCCTCCAGAACTTGATAAATGGAACACATTATATGGAACCAAACAACAGCTCACAAACACATGCATATATCACACAAGGGCATTTGGTCAAAGGGCAGGACCGCTGGATCAGCGACCAGCCAACCAACCGACGGTGTATAGAGATGTCTGTATTGAACATGTTCTTGTGTGAACATAACACTTCACACGACGGTCTATAGAGATGTCGGTATTCAAAGTTTGTTGACAAATTTACTCTATAATGTGTATCAGTCAGTCAGTTCCTCTTTTGTCAAGTTTGGCACATAGGACGGATGTCATAGTTCTACATGCCTGTCGGTCAGTTGCCAAGGATTGCAGATCTTGTGCATTTATACCTGTTGATTTTAATATATAGATAACACCAAAGTGGAACAAGCCAAAAAATGTAAATATCTTTCCGAAGATGGAAGCAGAAAGCAAACTTTCCAACTTTCACCATTACTTCTTTACCCAAAGATCAAGATGGAAATTAAAAAACAGATAATATCTACAATTTTTAAACCAACACTGTGCTACCAATGTCAAACATGGTCTTTAACACCACACAAAGAAAAATCGCCTCATGTGAAATGAAGTGTTTGAGAGAAGCTGCAATGGTTACCAAACTAGATAAAATAAGAAATGAAGAAATTAGGAAAAGAGTTGGTATAATATCATGTATCGAACATATTGAGAGACAGCAAGTAAAATGGTTCGGTCACCTTATGAGAATGAAGCCAAACCAAATACCAATAAGAGCATATAACACAAGAATATCTGGGCGTAAGGCAAAAGGTAGACAAGAAAACGGTGGACAGAAAACATCAAGATAGCCTTGAACAAACATGGACTAAATGCAACCTCTGCGACACATCTGGCCTTGAAACGACAGCTACCACCCCTACGCTTAACGGCAAGTGTGAATGCGATCAACAATCATTCACCTGGGGAAAGACAATAGATTTTAATTCATTCCTAAATGTTCTTCTGAACGTTGTTTTTGGTCTTCCCTGTTTCCTTTACCCGTCTGGTTGCTTAGAACTATAACATCCGTTACAAAAACACTGGGAGTTTTACAATGACAATTTGTTCAATCGTCGATTAATGTATCCAAAGGAATCAAGAACAGAAACACACGTGCGCCATCTTGAAACTGTTTATTAGTGACGCAATATCGGTGCGCACTAGGACGTACACACTATTTATAGATAATAGAAGTATATTTATAGATTTGTGTGTATGATAAGCCATGACACTCACTGCGGACATGGAGAGAAGATTACAGGCTTTCGAGTATAAATGCTACAGAAGAATTCTACGAATTTCCTAAAGGGAACATAAGACCAATGTGTACGTAAGAAATAAAGTAGAGATGTGTGCAGGTGTCCAAGAGCCATTGCTTTCAATAGTGAAACGACGAAAACTAGCATGGTTCGGACATGTATGCAGGCACGATTCCTTGTCAAAAACAATACTGCAGGGAACTGTCGAGGGTGGAAGAAGCAGAGGAGGACAAATAAAGACATGGACAGACAACATCAAGGAATGGACAGGGCTAGATATTTCCACACTCATCCGCATCGCTGAGGATAGAATTCGCTGGAGGACTCTGTGTGCTGAAGCATCCAATGTGGTACCCCTACGACCCTGAAGGGTTATGGGTTTATTGATTGATTGATTGATGATAAGACATGTAACCACACATTTCCTCAATCAACAACCACATTTACAGACATATAACCACACATACGACTATTGTACTATCACAGACGACACTATTGTGTTTCACTAGAAGCAATCACACTATCGAAGGTTCTCACCTTGTAGACCTGTACCCCGTAGTTTAGAATCTCCATTTTACCGTACATTTGAACTAGACACTTGAGCTTGACAGCTAGACTAAGTACCACACTGTGGTTCAACAGGCCAGCGGCATGATGATCCAGCAGATCTGGAAATTCAATCATACATACCAGTATATAATGAAGCACACTCAATCATACATACCAGCATATAATGAAGCACATTCAATCATACATGACAGTATGTAGGGAGGCACACTCAATAATACATAATAATAAATCATAAGTCTCACTGAAGCATGAATCACACGAAATCATGATTCTCACTGAAGCATAAATCGCACGAAATCATGATTCTCACTGAAGCATGAATCGCACGAAATCATGATTCTCACTAAAGAATGAATCGTATCTTCCTTGACAAACTTCTTTCTACAACAACTCAATGTCTCTGAACTTTACACACGTTATCATCGCATACCCTAGGATTTGTTCACAGTTTCTCAACAAACTTTCACATCGCATACCCTAGGATTTGTTCACAGTTTCTCAACAAACTTTCACATCGCATACCCTAGGATTTGTTCACAGTTTCTCAACAAACTTTCACATCGCATACCCTAGGAAGTGTTCACAGTTTCTCAACAAACTTTCACATCGCATACCCTAGGATGTGTTCACAGTTTCTCAACAAACTTTCACATCGCATACCCTAGGATTTGTTCACAGTTTCTCAACAAACTTTCACATCGCATACCCTAGGATGTGTTCACAGTTTCTCAACAAACTTTCACATCGTATCCATAGGATGTGTTCACAGTTTGTCAACAAACTTCCACATCGCATACCCTAGGATGTGTTCACAGTGTCTCAACAAACTTTCACATCGCATACCCTAGGATGTGTTCACAGTTTGTCAACAAACTTTCACATCGTATCCCTAGGATGTGTTCACAGTTTATCGACAAACTTTCACATCGCATACCTTAGGATGTGTTCACAGTTTATCGACAAACTTTCACATCGCATACCCTAGGATGTGTTCACAGTTTCTCAACAAACTTTCACATCGTATCCCTAGGATGTGTTCACAGTTTATCGACAAACTTTCACATCGTATCCCTAGGATGTGTTCACAGTTTATCGACAAACTTTCACATCGCATACCCTAGGATGTTTTCACAGTTTATCGACAAACTTTCACATCGCATACCCTAGGATGTGTTCACAGTTTGTCGACAATGTCTCCTGACATTTCCAAGAATTATATTCAGTTCTCTTCAATTTTAGAAATATCATATTCAATATTCTTCGACTTTTCCACAATAACATATTCAATCATCAATATTCGAAAAATTAAAAACATGTGATTCAAATACTGGTTAAGAATTAGCTCTATAGAACAAAAATTCTACAAACGTTTCGTAAGAATTAGCTCTATAGAACAAAAATTCTACAAACGTTTCGTAAGAATTAGCTCTATAGAACAAAAATTCTACAAACGTTTCGTAAGAATTAGCTCTATAGAACAAAAATTCTACAAACGTGTGGTAAGAATTAGCTCTATAGAACACACGACAAGTATATTTGTCCGACAACAAATAAACAAACTTGCAGGTTATCCACATCCACTTTTGGCAGCGGTAAAACGGTGTAAACTGTTTGGTTTGGACATGTAACAAGACATAACTCACTTTCTACAATTATTGTGCAAGGAACAGCAGAGGGTGGAAGGAGAAAAAGAAAAAGTGAAAATATTAGATTGGGTTAAGAACATTAAGGAATGGTATGGGCGTGATTTTTCTACATTCCACCGAATGGTTGAGGATAGAAATGTTTGGAGATTTTTTTTGCTGATGTATTCAGTGTGGCACCCCTTCGAATCTAATGTCTCCAGTGTGGCACCCCTGCGACTCTACCAGGTTATGTCTCTTATTATTGGTATTATTATTATTGTATTCGAACAGTTATATTCAATTTCTCTGCACTTTTTCAAGGAACATATCTGATGTATAAACACACAGATAGACAGACAAGATAGACAGACAGTAGATAGAAAGATATGAGGACAGACGAACAGATAGACAAACAGACGATAGACAGACAAATATACCACAGAAACATGTATACCTTCTATTCCTAATCCGTCAGCAACTCTGGAGGCCATGAATGAGCCAAGTGAACCATAAACAACAGGCTTGGGCGCTGGCGTCCCGTAAATAATGGGGCCGGCGCGAACACGATGATTCCCTACATAGGGGTACAAAACAGAATTGTATTTAAAGATTATTCAGACAGACATATGTATGGGATAAGAAATATGTGGAAGTTAAGGCGATACATTTCTTTCGCCATTAGGTATTCAATCAATCAAGTTTCATGCCGACTGGCGTATGCGATCATGTTTCTCCACGACTCTCTGTCTATTGTGTTGTCAATAAGCTCGGTTGGTGAGCTTCTACCGTGCCACAATACAAGCCCATCTAGTAAATTTTCTCTTTGTCCACCTCTTTCTCTTCTCCCTTTGATCTTTCCAGTGGTTATTAAGTGTTCAAGCTGTGTTCTTCTCAACACATGCCCTAGAAACCTTGACTGTCTGCCTCTATTGTTTGATATGATTGATCTTTTTACGCCAGCATCAATGAGAACATCTGCATTAATGTATTAGGTATGTTGATTATCATCTTTGCAACCGGACACGTCCATAGGTGCTCCGATCTCCGCTTCAGTAAATCTCTCAGGGTATAACGGCTGACGGTTCCGGTTCTATGTTGGTTCCCTGCTCTTTTTGAAATCTGTGTTAGTGGTTCTCTTCGGGCCACGCCTATCCTCACTTCCAATTCTTGCATTCATGATATTGACTCATGCTTATTCATCTCAAAATTCTCTGATCGTGAGGACTTACAAAGAGTAGTGAGTATGTCTGCTCGGTCCATAGGCAGACTGTCTGTTATGTGGCGAGGCTAGCTAATTGGTCGGCTCGTTCGTTTCTCTCCATGCCCGCATGTCCGTGGACAAAAATAAGCGTCAGTTTTCGTGGTGATGCCCGCATTTTAGCCCTCTCTAATGACTCCGCCCATTCCCTAAGTACATCACCTGTTTTGAATTTCTGAATCATATTTAGAGAGTCACTTAGTATGCACGCATGGGAACATGCTTGCGATTCCAGCCAGTAAAGTGCCAGCGTTACGGCGCATACTTACATAGTTTGACTGCTTGTTGTTGCGGTAAAGGCACCACTGGCTTCATGTAATGTTTTCCTTTTTGATCTGACAGTAAAGACCCATGCGCATCGCTGGTGACCGATGACCGATTCGTTCGTGTACTTCCTGCGCTATGTCTTCCAATACCAAGAAGGTAGCAACAAGTAGGTAGCAACAAGTAGCTAGCAACAAGTAGGTAGCACCAAGTAGGTAGCAACAAGTAGGTAGCAACAAGTAGCTAGCAACAAGTAAGTAGCAACAAGTAGGTAGCAATAAGTAGGTAGCAACAAGTAGCTAGCAACAAGTAGGTAGCAACAAGTAGCTAGCAACAGGTAGCTAGCAACAGGTAGGTACCAACAGGTAGGTAGCAACAAGTAGGTAGCAACAGGTAGGTAGCAACAAGTAACTAGCAACAGATAGCTAGCAACAAGAAATTAGGATACACAATTGAATATAGTAGGTGAGGATCGAACCTAAGGCGTCCATGAGGCTCATACCTACAGCATTAAAACTAGGTTGTATCACACTGATGACTGTAGGTACCAGGTGGAGGTATGGGGTTCGCGTCTTGTATACAACGAGTCTTCAGCATTATGTTTGTAGTAATGTTTGTAATATTGGACACCTTGACTTTAGATAAGATGAGACAGTCAACTCCACCCCAACATATCCTTTATCTCCTCTTATGACACGCATGGAACATAGACAATGTTACTACTCTTTGCTCCATCTTTGCGCCAGACAACTTGAGGGCGAGAACTTGCACGCGAGAACTGCACTAAAGTTATTAATACAAAGAAATCATTATATCATGTCAAATGTATAAGATTGAAATCATACGCACACACAGATTGTAATCATGCACACACACAGATTGTAATCATACACACACTGTGTATGACTGTGAAGTCTTAATACTCCAGGACTTCTGTCTGACTGTGAAGTCTTAATACTCCAGGACTTCTGTCTGACTGTGACGTCTTAATACACCAGGACTTCTGTCTGACTGTGAAGTCTTAATACACCAGGATTTCTGTCTGACTGTGAAGTCTTAATACACCAGGACTTCTGTCTGACTGTGAAGTCTTAATACTCCACATATTCGGAATATGACATGAATATTTGTGAAAGTAGCGTCCTTGCAAGAAATCAATATAACATGTACTAACATATCACATCTAATGTTCTGTAGAAATTCTGTTAAAGTTTCCTGCCTAAGTTACCTGGAGCGAGACGGAACATTTCCTAATGTTCCATAGCTAAAGCTAGATGAGCGATAACACGCTACGTAAAACCGAGTAATCCTTGCACACAACACCATGAGGTAAACGCAACTGGACTAGACAATGTTGAAGCTATATCTCAATCCCGTGTGTACTGTTGCTGCCCGAATATGAAAAGTTGTCCAGATTAGAAGTGTTTTCTTTGTTGAGAATTTTATGAACATGTTAAAAAACCTCAAAATGCTTGATGTTAATTATCGTGTAAGTTAATATCAATGTGTATGTTCAGATGACAGGACTCGATTCCAACATTCGCGTGCTTTATCTGATGAGGCCCGCTAATTCGTCTGCAAAATTCAGATCATATATATAATCAGGACCGTAGGTGTGTTTTTAAGAAGGAGGGGGTGAGGTTTATGTAACAATATGTATTCCTCCCGTTTTCCTATGCAGCTCTGTCTTTTTGACGAGAAATGTAGCGACTTTTGTGTAAACAAGAGTTTTACTCACCTTTTGTTGAGTATCATGGTACTAAAAGTCATGTTTCTAAAACTGTGGGGTGGGGGTGCTTATAAACATCTCCTCCCCCCCTTATCTACAATTCTATATATATATATGTCTATAACTATTTTGTGAAGTGCTGCCGTTTATTTTAAATGTAACTGTCTATGACGTGAAGACAGCGAACAAGGTAAACCTGGGTTCGCTATCACAAGATGGAGCCAAGACAGCGAGCAAGGTAAACCTGGGTTCACTATCACAAGATGGAGCCAAGACAGCGAGCTAGGTAAACCTGGGTTCACTATCACAAGATGGAGCCAAGACAGCGAGCTAGGTAAACCTGGGTTCACTATCACAAGATGGAGCCAAGACAGCGAGCACGGTAAACGAAACCGAAATAGTTTCCGCCAAGCCACATTAAAATTCACATCCTCAGTCACATTCACAGCAAATTCACATCCACATTCGCATTCACAGCCACATTCACCTTCTCAGCCACACTTACAACACATTCACAGCCACATTCACCTTCTCAGCCACACTTACAACACATTCACAGCCACATATTTCCACGCAGGGAGTATTATGATGACTCTCTTTTTGGGTGAACTAGGTTTTATTTTAGAGTTTTACTTGCCTTGTGAGGGGGGGGGGCATTATTGCCAGTGCCATATGTGTTCTTGTGACTCATCTTCGATCCGCAATCAAAACCAAACGAAGTGGACCTGCATAAAACTTTACTTTTGCAACAAAACAGTCATGGACGCTGTACTATCCGTGCAACAAGGCCCGTAGATTAATGGAAAGGGGGTATGGGGTGTTTACTCCCTCAATAGCAAATGTGAACATGTCGTTCACCCCCCCCCCCCACCCCCTAACTTAGAAAATGTGAACATGTCGTTTACCCCCCCCCCCCCCCTCACTTAGCAAATGTGAACATGTCGCTTGGTACTAGGAACTTATCCAACAGGTTGGTAAAAGCCATATCAAAGATTCATAACCACAAATGGGTACTAAGAGTACCGTACATTCGTGGTGCACCCTGAGAAAAAATACAGCTTCCCCTTCTGTGTTCTTGGCCAACACGTTTGGGGATCGTGTCGGATAATTTACAAGCTTCAGATGGAATGAAAATTAACTGCAAAAGACAAGCAATATTTCTGACACCACCGCGCCAACATATACAGCGACGCTGTCGACGCATAATGGCACAAGACATTTTGGTTCGGGTGGAAGAATCGCATACGCATTGGAAGGGTGGCAAATACGAATGTCACGATATGGGTAGATGTCATCAGGAATATATCGAGGCTCGTGCACTAGTCTCAATGAAGATAACATTGAGTACAATGAGAGTGCAGCACAACGCCAGAGGATATCATAGCGCCAGAGGGCATTACAGCGCCAGAGTGCAGCGACTAGTGCAAGTGGAACAGGAAAACGCTACAAGGAGATCGGAACTAAATTATTGGTCAGCAAGAGAACACGTCTGCAGTCACCGCTGTCCCTAAATATGTGTAGAGACTCAGGCTCTGACGAAGGGTTTACGATGTCGGTGAATGACACCTCGGCGAAGAGAGAACGTAACCCGTGCCTACTTCACTGTCGAGTTTTTCCTCTACCGGAATCATGCTCGCGGGATAGAAAAGGTTCAGTACCCGATGTGCACAGGCACGATACGTCTAATTAAGCCAGACACGTTCATTGGCAGTGGAACACCTCGTTCGAGAGAGACATAGTCGACCGAAAACTAAATCCCTGATTATCGCCTCCTCGGAGACCGCCACACATGGACATTATTTGGCCTGTAAAGTCCAAGAACACAATTGGTGATAAACCGTCACGGATGGCGTAGAGTCGATTCACATTCGCCGTCTGTCGACAGATATGAAGACTATCACAGGCTAGCAAATTCAACTCGAATCATAGACATGTCGACAACGGTTGTGCAGGAACTTCCATGTGCAAATAGCGTAGCTATGCTGTAAATTGGCTGCACAACTTACTTCACAATCCACGTCGGAAATCACACGAACTTTCGTGTTTGTTGTCAGATAGAGAGAACTTTCGTGTTTGTTATTAGAGAGAGAGAGAGAGAGAGAGAGAGAGAGAGAGAGCGCGCAAAACAGGAGGCAGAAAAGAAACTATAAAAATATGGAGGTCGCGGTTCTAGTATGTCATTTGATGATGCTATTTATTAACGTTTAAGTGATGACGTTATTAGTCACATGATTATTAAAGGCCTCTGTAATATTCTGTAACAGAAAACCCCTCTTCTATTTGTCGAATATTCTGTAACATAAACCCCCTCTTCTATTTGTCGAATATTCTGTAACAGAAACACCCTCTTCTATTTGTCGAATATTCTGTAACAGAAACACCCTCTTCTATTTGTCGAATATTCTGTAACATAAACCCCCTCTTCTATTTGTCGAATATTCTTTGACAAATCCGGTATGTGATAATACAAGAACAAATATGAATCTTTTCTTTTACTGGCTGTTAATCCTCCAATCAAATTTCTGTAATTTTTCACATCTTCTATTAGACTTCCATATTTGTTGCCAGATTTCCCCAGAAATCGAACTGAACAGAATAATATTGATATGCATACAAGATCAAGGAAAATTAAATCAGATTTTCCTCATTTAGAAAAAAAAAGAAAATGCTTCCACGGAAAATGTGGGTTTCTGTGAAGCCCTACTAGAGAATATACTTAGGTTTACTATGTGTGCGCCATGTTGGGGAGGGGGGGGTGAGGATGAACAAGGAGGTGTTTGGAAAAAAATTTCTATGAAAAGATCATTCGGTTAACTATCTATCTATGTCACTCGTCTTTTATAGAACGTTATCCTCACTGCCACTCTGTAAGCTGCTCGGTTCTGTGCAAGCTGGCCAGCTTCTTCTAGTGTCACATGCAGAAGGTCATGTGTCCATCGTAGTCTTGGTCTTCCTCTTGTTCTCTTGCATGGAACTTTCGCTCCATTATTAATATTTCTAATTTAGCTAAACATATGGAACTTTCCCTCCATTATTAATATTTCTAATTTAGCTAAACATAAAATTTAAATATAAGGATACAAAAGATATTGATGATCCGTTATCAGGCAGAAATATAGATGAATGCCTGAATGTATCATTCAAGACGAAGTAAAACGTGTCAATAAATATTTGAATAAATATAAAACTAGTATTGACATTAGTCTGCAGGGACTGTCTTTTGTTGAATGTCACAAGAACACTGTACAAGTCGAAACGTAAACATATTACTTGAACAGAACACTGTAAACGTCATATGTAAGTAAACTACACTGACAGAACCATGTAAATACATATTTGAATACTGCACACTGACAGAACCATGTAAATACATATTTGGGGTGCAAAGGGAACGCATTGCTCTAGGCGGACCCAGGGTTAGCAGATAACCAAGATCCCTCCATGCGGTGCACCCTGGAAACAGAAATACAGCAGCTCGAGCTGATTCTGGCCAAATCATTTGGGGATCGTGTCCGAGAATGTGGAGGTAGCAGATGGAAAGAGATTTGACTGCACAAGAGACAGACAATATCTCCGACACCACCAGCATCACCACATATAGCGACACTGTCGACATACAGTGAAGCTAGTCAGTCCAGTCCGAACATTGGAGGGGCGGCCGATGTAAAATGCACGTGAAGGTAGATGCATGGCCAGAGACAAATAGATTTCATACCGAGTACAATGAAACAATGAAAGGGCAGAACAGCGCTAGAGGGCAGCGCGAACTGCAAATAGAAAGTGAAAAGTCCATAGGAAAGGAGAACTACAAGCTCCGTCAGCTAGAGACGAGCTTCTAGTTACCTGTGTTCCTTACAGGCAGAGACCCAGACCCATCCATTGGCGTTTGGTAAAGCAAGAAGACCTAAACCAACTCTTATGTCGAGCCTTCCTTAACCGGAAACATGTTCGCGAAGAGAAAGGGTTCTGTACCCGATGGGCTTAGGCAAGAAAGGGACAACGATGGTAGTCCTGGTCCAACTCTACTGTCAAGGTTTCCTATAACGGAAGTACACTTGCAAAGAGAAAGCGTTCCGTACCCGATGGGCTCAGGCACAAAAGGGACAACGAAATATCCCTAGCCCAACTCTACTGTCAGGTTTTTCTACACTGGAAATACACTTGAAGAGAGAAAGGGTTCAGTACCTGATGGGCTCAGGCGCTATTGGGACAAGGACGCTCAGCTCGAGAACGCCTTGCTCTCAAACGCGTGGTGTGAGACTCGAACTTGGACAAGGGGTACACGATGTCGGTGAACGACACCTCGGTTAAGAGGGCGAAAGAGCCATGGTCCAACTCCTCTGTTGAGTTCTTCCCCTTAAGGAACCAGGCTCACGGATGAGAAACGGTTCAGTACCCAATGGGCACAGGCACAGCACGTCCAATTACACGAGGCAAGTTCATAGACAGTGGAACCCCTCGTGCGAGTCAGATGAGAGCAAAAATCGTCTGGGCGAAGAGTCGCTACTACGCGTGCCTGGAGACAGATATAGAGGTTGTCACAGGCTAAGGGTAGCCCACCCGAATTGTCAAGGCATGCCGAAATCGGATGTGCTAGGCCTACAAGGCGCATAACGGTGCACAACGTAATCACGCTCCCGGCGGAAATCACACGGATATCCGTGATGGTTACAATGGAGCGAACGCAAAACAAACAAACAAACATTTGAATACTGCACACTGACAGAATAATGTCAATACATATTTCAATACTGCACACTGACAGAATAATGTCAGAATAATGTAAATAGAAATGTTGAAGGGTAATTAAAAAATCAGTTTGACATGACATTATATCCCGGTCAATTCAATCAGTAAACTCGACTAAATGTCTTTAACCACTAACATTGTCAACTAGACTGTCCGAGTTTGTCACCTTTGAGACCACTATAGCAGAGATCAACGAATCTGGGCAAGATCAATCACCTGCAGAGGGACTGTCCATCAACAATTAAAGGGCGTGATGGTTTGAAAAGAAGAAAAGAATGACAATTATTGAGACGAGGAGGGGGGGGGGTAATGAGAGATATTGACAAAAGTTGACGTAAAAAAAGCAGGTTTTATGTATAAAATAAATTGTGTGAATTTGAGAGAACAAAATTAGTAAAATAAAAAATTTTAAAGTATGTTTGCCCTCTTTTCATATAAACAAAAATTTTGACATAATTAAGCAGGGTTTGTATTTGAACTATTGACTAGTAGATGACAGGGAAGGGAGTGGAGGGGGAGTTAGTTTTATTGACGGAGAGGGGGAGGACAATTTTTTTACCTGAAGTGGTTGAATTTTGCTGACAAGGATGGGAGGGTCAAAATTTGTTGAGATGTGGGTCAAAAATAATCGACAGCGATGGGAGGGGGGGGGTAAAAATAGTGTTGACATATTGACATATATGGGGAGGGGAGTCAAAACATAGTTGACAGAGAGGGGGGCGTCAAAAATTTCTCAACAAAATATTAAGTTTTTTATACAGTCTCCCTGCTTCCCGACCCCCACCCTCAAATAGTTATAGTAAATAATCCAGAAAAATACATCGAACAATGACCAAACACACACAGTGACACACACACACACACTGACACTGAAATTGACACTGACACTAATTACCGTTGACGCTGGTGGAAATCCATAGCGCCATCAACTCTAAATCTCCAGACGCACGCCACAATCGACCACGGAAATATTCCCCGTGATGATGTTGCATTATCCGCAGCATGTTTGTGTTGAAGTTATACTCATCGAAAGGTCCTTGAGGTCCTATGCTCGATTGGCACCTTGTAACCAATACTTCATTGACGGAATCCATGACTGGTTTCATACTTGAATTGGTTACCAAAGCTGCATTGTCTTTTGGAACCTTTAAGGAAGTGGTTAACAAGGTGTACAGCGATGATCGAATGTTACGTAAAGTTGCGAAAGCATTAGCTCGATTCTGCACTAATGTCTCGTCATGGCAACCGGAGAATTTCTCTAAAGAAGGCATAAAGTGAAGGAGTAGATTCAAACATTGATCTTCTTTGGTAATGGTTCCAGTCTCACTTTCTCGAGATTTGATGATTTGTTGGTAGCTGTTTGTGAACAGGATGAATAGATCCGAGTGGATGAAGGTGTGGAGAATAATAAACTGTCTAATCGATGATTTAGGAGTTATCTTCAGAAGATGCTGCAGTTCGAGGCTGAGCTTCACCTTGCAGAGCTTGATCTCCGAGATATCAATAACTTCTAGAACAGTCTGAAAAAATAAAACCCAGTCGATGCCGAAACCACTAAACTTGACTTGAAGATCGACCATAGTTCTTTTGTTACTACCTGTGTCACAGGTAATATGTTCACTGTCGTCAGTTTGATCTTCATTTACCTGATTCCTGCCAGTGTTCAATATCTGAAAATAAACAATGTTTTAGACAATATTTTTTCAATATCTGAAACTAAACAATGTTTTAGATCATATGTATAGGGTGATATTTAAATCTTTAGCACATTAGCTAGAAATTAAACGTTTCTGTGTAACCAGATATTGAAATATCCAGACTTTTACCTGTCTGAGAATACTGCTACACAAACACATCTATCACAAACATATCTATCACAAACATATCTATCACAAACATATCTATCACAAACATATCTATCACATTCCGTATATTGACATATGTTATCGTAGAAATTGAATGTCCCTGTCACTGTCGCGAAGTGGCAGCTGTGTTATTTCTTCTGACCAAAAAAAACCATTCATTATTCTACAAAAATTAATGTATAACAGATGTTCTGCCCGAGTCACGTAGGTACATTAATATATAATAGATGTTCTATCTGAGTCAAGTAGGTACATTACCCGATATATGTGAGCTTCCAGTCTTAGAAACTCGCCCACAATGTTCTTGGCATCTGATTCGTTGACTAAATGCCCAATCAGTTGAATCAGCAATTCATTTAAACGAGATTTGTTTGAGCTGCCTTCCTGGGAGATTTTGAAAATGAAATCTTTGTTAGTCTTGGAATAATCCTCAGATATGGAATAATAATAGACAGAAATATTTCGATTCAATACATGGGAGAATAAACATGAGATTCTCTTAGTGATGATCAATGGAAATGTATTTGGGCAGGAAATGTAGGCATAAACTGATGAATGGATGAAATGATAAATGGATGAAATTATAAATGGATGAAATAATAAATGGATAAAATTATAAATGGATGAAATTATAAATGGATGAAATAATAAATGGTTAAAATTATAAATGGATGAAATGATAAATGGATGAAATAATAAATGGATAAAATGATAAATGGATAAAATTAAACATGGATGAAATAATAAATGGATGAAATAATAAATGGATAAAATTATAAATGGATGAAATAATAATTGGATGAAATGATAAATGAATGAAATTATAAATGGATGAAATAATAAATGAATAAAATTATAAATGGATGAAATAATAAATGGATGAAATGATAAATGGATGAAATGATAAATGGATGAAATGATAAATGGATGAAATGATAAATAAATGAAACAATAAAAGATGAAATAATAAATGGATATGGAAAAAATTACAGATAAACGGGTGGGGTAGGTGAGACAATGAACTGAATTATAAACTGAATGAATACAATAATAAAGGAATGTATAAATGTTATAAATGAAACAGTGAACGGATATATAAATGAAACAATAAATGGATGCGTACATGAATGAGTGGTAACATGTGGTTAATGAATTCACAAGAGTGGGATATTTCACTGGTCAATAACATGACACCATGTCTGTCCAAGCCTCAAGTAACACACATTTCACATATCAAAATGCTGGACATGTGTCTGGACACAAGTGTTTTAACATGTTCTGACCAATCCTCAAATAACTCACACATCATACGCTACAAGAGTTGGACTTGTGCCTGGTCAGTGACTTACTTCAATAGAAGAACTATCAAGAGAATTCACTCCAGCCTTCTAGATTTCGATTATTTTCGTGAATTTTGTTGGTCGACGTCGGCAGGCGATGCTCGGACGTAACAAAGTATGTAATAGTGACCGGTGAAAATGACAACAATAATTAAAAACATCAAGTAGGACGGCCGAGTTTTATTTGTTTTGTTTCTACATGTCTTATTTGACGATTGGAAATTGCCTGATCAGCGATGCGTTACCACGTCAGTTCAAACCTCAAACAAATCACACATCATACAACACGAGTAACATCACACAAATCACACATCATACATCACGAGTCACATCAAACAAATCACACATCACAAATCACACATCACGAGTCACATCAAACAAATCATACATCACGAGTCACATCATACACATCACACATCATACATCACGAGTCACATCATACACATCACACATCACACATCACGAGTCACATCATACACATCACACATCACACATCACGAGTCACATCATACACATCACACATCACACATCACGAGTCACATCATACACATCACACATCACACATCACGAGTCACATCATACACATCACACATCACACATCACGAGTCACATCATACACATCACACATCACACTTCACGAGTCACATCAAAAAAATCATACATCACACATCACGAGTCACATCATACACATCACACATCACACATCACGAGTCACATTAAACAGACAACACATCACGAGTCACAACAAACACATCACGAGTCACAGCAAACAGATCACACATCACGAGACACATCAAATAGATCACAAATCACACATCATGAGTCACATAAAACAGATCACACATCACTAGTCGCATCCAAAAAATCATACATCACACATCACGAGTCACATTAAACAGACAACACATCACACATCACGAGTCACAACAAACAGATCACACATCACGAGTCACAACAAACACATCACGAGTCACAGCAAACAGATCACACATCACGAGACACATCAAATAGATCACAAATCACACATCATGAGTCACATAAAACAGATCACACATCACTAGTCGCATCCAAAAAATCATACATCACACATCACGAGTCACATCAAACAAATCACACATCATACATCACGAGTCACATCAAACAGATCATACATCACACATCACGAGTCATATCAAAAAAATCATACATCACGAGTCACATCAAACACATAACACATCACATGACCTGGAAAACAGCAGTAGTTTAGGTAATCATTGACTTACTGTTTGCTTGGGAGATGTGCTGTCCCTTGAGTACTGGCGAGCCTGTGGCCAGCTCTCCGTGTACTGGCTTACTTTGGAGATTAACTGAAATTAGAGTAACATTGAATAAGTAACAGTACTGTATGGTATCTGACTCAAGTAACAGTACTGTATGGTATCTGACTCAAGTAACAGTACTCTATGGTATCTGACTAAAGTAACAGTAATGTATGGTATCTGACTCAAGTAAGAGTACTGTATGGTATCTGACTCAAGTAAGAGTACTGTATGGTATCTGACTCAAGTAAGAGTACTGTATGGTATCTGACTCAAGTAACAGTAATGTATGGTATCTGACTCAAGTAACAGTACTGTATGGTATCTGACTCAAGTAACAGTACTGTATGGTATCTGACTCAAGTAACAGTACTGTATGGTATCTGACTCAAGTAACAGTAATGTATGGTATCTGACTCAAGTAACAGTACTGTATGGTATCTGACTCAAGTAAGAGTACTGTATGGTATCTGACTCAAGTAAGAGTACTGTATGGTATCTGACTCAAGTAAGAGTACTGTATGGTATCTGACTCAAGTAAGAGTACTGTATGGTATCTGACTCAAGTAACAGTGCTGTATGGTATCTGACTCAAGTAAGAGTACTGTATGGTATCTGACTCAAGTAAGAGTACTGTATGGTATCTGACTCAAGTAACAGTACTCTATGGTATCTGACTCAAGTAAGAGTACTGTATGGTGTCTGACTGAAGTAATAGTACTGTATGGTGTCCGACTCAAGTAACAGTACTGTATGATGTCTGACTTAAGTAATATTACGGATATAATAATCAAACTGTTAGAGGATAATCGACAAGGTGGAGAGAGCGCCGCAGTAGCAAAACTAAGAATCGATAGAACTAATATTACTCATAGAACTAATATGTTTCATAGAACTAATATTACTGATATAACTAATATTACTGATAGAACTAATATTACTGATATAACTAATATTACTGATATAACTAATATTACTGATAGAACTAATATTACTGATAGAACAAATATTACTCATAGAACGAATATGTTTCATAGAACTAATATTACTGATAGAACTAGTATTACTGATACAACTAATATTACTGATAGAACTAATATTACTCATAGAACTAATATTACTTATAGAACTAATATTACTCGTAGAACTAATATGTCTCAAAGAACTAATGTGTCTCAAAGAACTATGTCTCATAGAACTAATATTACTGATGGAACTAATACATTTATACATAATATATAACTTAACCCTAAGTTATTGACATAATATTTATATTAGTTGATCCTAAAATAAGAAAGGAGACTCGGATTCCACATATACACATTCCAATCTATCGCACATCAATCGATGTTATTAATGTACTTGTCAACTTCTCGTTAATCTCAGATCTTGATAAAACATTCTTCATCTTCTGTTAGTCAATGCGTCTCAACTACTGTCTGACATTCCCTTCAAGCGACCGTGTGTAACTCATTTCCACAGGTGTCTGTCCATCAACCTCTTTCGCCTCTCTCCTGTATTCCAGAACCATGCTTTCCTTACAGCTTGTGTCCAGAACCATGCTTTCCTTACAGCTTGTGTCCAGAACCATGCTTTCCTTACAGCTTGTGTCCAGAACTATGCTTTCCTTACAGCTTGTGTCCAGAACCATGCTTTCCTTACAGCTTGTGTCCAGAACCATGCTTTCCTTACAGCTTGTGTCCAGAACCATGCTTTCCTTACAGCTTGTGTCCAGAACCATGCTTTCCTTACAGCTTGTGTCCAGAACCATGCTTTCCTTACAGCTTGTGTCCAGAACCATGCTTTGCTTACAGCTTGTGTTCCAGAACACTGATTTCCTTACATCTCATTTCTTTATGTTCCTCGTAATCCCTTTATACACACCACTTTTTTTAATTCGTCCCAGTACCGGTGTGAGAATAGTTTCTCCCAGTAAAAAGTAAAGTAACCCATAGCATTTATTAATGCCGTAGGGGTGTGAGATGTTAGCGATCTCACATTTCCGAGGATCTGCAAATGAGGGCGGTAGCCATCTCCTCTCTCTCGCAGTCTTTACTTCCCGGATTAATCCGGTACCCATTTAAGGCTGGGTCGACCCGGGAGCTGATGCGATCTGAAAAACTTTTCCGCCTCAACTGGGGAATGAACCCAGGACCACTCATATGCAAAGCCAGTGCGCTAACCACTGCGCTAGACGGCTCCCGACGGCTTTTTAAAATTTGTCCCAGTACTGGAGTGAGAATAGTTTCTCCCAGACTGTTCTCGATGGTGGCCTTGCCATATCTTTTTGATCAAACTTCAGAAGACCAATTCACTTCAAAGTTAGCTAAATCAAACTTCAGAAGACCAATTCACTTCAAAGTTAGCTAAATCAAACTTCAGAAGACCAATTCACTTCAAAGTTAGCTAAATCAAATTTCAGAAGACCAATTCACTCCAAAGTTAGCTAAATCAAACTTCAGAAGACAAATTCACTTCAATGTTAGCTAAATCAAACTTCAGAAGACCAATTCACTTCAAAGTTGGCTAAATCAAACTTCAGAAGACCAATTCACTCCAAAGTTAGCTAAATCAAACTTCAGAAGACCAATTCACTTCAAAGTTAGCTAAATCAAACTTCAGAAGACCAATTCACTTCAAAGTTAGCTAAATCAAACTTCAGAAGACCAATTCACTTCAAAGTTAGCTAAATCAAACTTCAGAAGACCAATTCACTTCAAAGTTAGCTAAATCAAACTTCAGAAGACCAATTCACTTCAAAGTTAGCTAAATCAAACTTCAGAAGACCAATTCACTTCAAAGTTAGCTAAATCAAACTTCAGAAGACCAATTCACTTCAAAGTTAGCTAAAGACAGTTAGCTTAACCACAAAATAAGAGAAATAATTAACAGAATATATGTGCTGTCGGGCTCCGATATGGGGGAATACAATTAGTAACAATGACATTTGTCATGTAAGTAGTAAGAGGCGACTAGGAAGCATAGGGGTGAAGTTTATTACCCGCGTTACGATTTCTGATGTGATGCAGCGGAATAGAATCAATTCTTTTTTTTTCAGAAACATTTTTTTACCTCAAAAACTCTCGACGATATTTTCTCTCCAGTAGAATATTGTCCAACTCGTGATATTTGATGATATAACCCGTGATATTTGATGATATAACCCGTGACATTTGATGATATAACCCGTGATATTTGATTATATAACCCCAGTTAATGAAACATTGGAATATGACTCCCAAATTACTAGGAAAGTTAAAGAAACCACCAATCTGCAACTGGCAGCAATACTCGAACATACCTGTCATAGACAACAATACACCTGTCATGGACAACAATACACCTGGCATGGACTACAATACACCTGCCATGGGCAACAATACACCTGGCATGGACTACAATACACCTGTCATGGGCAACAATGCACCTGTGATGGACAACAACACATCTGTCAAAGACAAAATACTCGAGCACCCATGTCATGGACAACAATACACCTGTCATGGAAAATAATATACCTGTCATAGACAACAATACCTGTCATGGACAACAATACTCGAGCACACCTGTCATGGAGAACAATACTCGAGCACACCTGTCATGGAGAACAATACTCGAGCACACCTGTCATAGACAACGTGAGCGACCCAGGTTTACGTACTCAGGTTCTACCTCATCAACATTATCGTGTTGCTTTCAGAACTTACCGAAACATTTCCTCTGCTGTGTACGATGACCTTAAAGAATGGCGATGCTCCAAACATCTTGGTAACGTTAGCCAGTAACATGGTCAAGTCCGCGGCTTCGTTGGAGACACTAAGACCTCCTAAAGTGTCCATGATGTCACTAACTGCAGGAAGTTAACAACAAATTATTAAATATATATATATATATATATATATATATAGATAGATTTATAACTCTGTATCTCTATATTTTTGTTGTTCGCAATAAACTCCAAACTGCAACACTGATACGGATGAATTTTGGTACGGTTATAGTTAGCTCATGAGCATAGTGTCCTGAATAATGTTTAAAGTTCTCCAGTCGCCCAGTAAATCTGATATTTGATATTATTTGTTACTCTTTCACCTCTGACCCTTGCACAAAGGTCAAACAAATGTAAACAAATAAAATAGTTCTAAACTGTTGCATTTCCATCGACGTTTACTCAGTTTTGACATATTCACTGTTCTTTTCTTTCTTCTTGCCTATTGCTAATGTCACGTATATATCTGTCTATGAGCAAATCCTAGAATAGTGTTTACATCAGCCTTTCTGTTATGTTCTTAAATTGAAATCCATAAATTGAAATTTCAGCTGACACTCATTCGCCTCGCAAATTAAGTAATACACGTTTCGATGCGAATCATAGTCATCTAAACGGAATCGGTTCAAATGTAAATGTCTACGTTCTGAATTTTGTTAAAAATGTAAATTTCTACGTTCTGAATTTTGTTAAAAATTTTAATTTCTACGTTCTGAATTTTGTTAAAAATTTAAATTTCCACGTTCTGAATTTTGTTAAAAATGTAAATTTCTACGTTCTGAATTTTGTTAAAAATTTAAATTTTTACGTTCTGAATTTTGTTAAAAATTTAAATTTCTAAATTCTGAATTTTGATAAAAATTTAAATTTCTACGTTCTGAAGTTTGTTAAAAATTTAAATTTCTACGTTCTGAATTTTGTTTAAAATTCAAATTTCTACGTACTGAATTTTGTTAAGAATTCTTCCATGATTTTTATATTCTAGGAAATGTTTGTATTCGTGTACAACACTTCTGTTTGTTGTCTTCGCGTCTGCAGTAACACGTACATACACATCTAACAGAAAATGGGAGTCTATTGCTGAGAAGATTTAATTTTGGAGATATGTCTTGGTTGTCAGGCATAACATACAGATTTGGATTTTTACATATCACATGCACTCTAAGATTTCCACACATCACATAATCTTATATTTCCAATCATCACATAATCTTATATTTCCACACATCACATAATCTTATATTTCCACACATCACATAATCTTATATTTCCACACATCACATAATCTTATATTTCCACACATCGGATGTTACTATTTTGTTTCATATTTCCTATCAGTTATGTTATCCTTAGCACCTGATACATTCTATCATGTACTGTTTTCCTTCCTTTAGTTTCACAGTTCTGTAGATATTACAATATGATACATTCTATGATGTGCTGGGTTTTCCTTCCTTAAGTTACAACAGTTCTGTAGATGTTACAAGCCACAGGCCATATCCGTTAACATTTGACAAAAGATTTTTTCGTCAGTTTGTAAATGTCAAAGTTCAACTTCGTGACCTCTGAACAATATCAGCTGACAAGCGCAGACAAGGAAGCGGACGCCAAGCGTGATCTGCCATTTCATGACTCTTTGATTCTGCAACATACACCCCTGTTCGATGTCAGATACTGTCATAGAACATCTCCGCTGATAGATTTTCTCTTCGTGACAAATAGAACAGAAATAGATAGCAGTGCTTAATCGTACAATTCTCTTTGTCAAGAAGGAAGGGCTAATTATTTGTTTCCTTTCACCGTGTCTCTGTCTGTTTGTCTTCACTTTCTTGCCTACACTGTTCAGTCAATGGATAATTTTCTCATAATCATTAGAGATAGCACTCGCAATAAATGAGGAAAATATTCTAGAAATAGAGTCACCTTGCGATTAACCACCACAATTCACATACTATTGTATGCTAACCGAAACAATCATACTTGTCATTGAAGTTTATACAATGCTGATACAACATGTTTCGTTTCTCTGGACTCATCAACATCATCAAGTGCCGTCTCCACGACAAAGGTGGGCTGCAACTGATCTCCAACATTCCCTGTCTCTTGCCTTGGTGGTGCATCTTGATAGAATGAACACTGTCCATTTCGTGATGCTATTGTCCCACTTGTATATCTACTCTGGTGTATCCAGTGTGGCACCCCTACGACTCTGGTGTATCCAGTGTGGCACCCCTACGACTCTGGTGTATCCAGTGTGACGCCCCTGCGACTCTGGTGATAGTGAGCTGGCTTGCTATCATCTGGTTACAGCGTGCCAGGTTCGAAACCACGTCCGGACATTTTAAAAAAATCCGGGTTGTGATTTCTCACTTGACACGACCACTCCTCCAGTTGACTCAGCTGTAAATGAGTACCTGACGCATGAGTTAGGGAAGGTAAAAAAAAACAGCAAGGAAGGGAACTGGCCACCCCACCTAATAGTTGCTGCGGCTTAGTACATGAAGAGTTATCTTCATCCCCGACAGCAGATGCCATGGGACCTACCTTTACCTTTACCTTTACATCTTGTTGACATCCCTTCGATTTTACCCACAAGTAAGGTCCTCAACAAGGTGTTATGTCTTGTAATATGTCCACATTATAAGGTCGTCAACAAGGTGTTATGTCTTGTAATATTTCCAAATTATAAGGTCTTCAACAAGGTGTTATGTCTTGTAATATGTCCACATTATAAGGTCTTCAACAAGGTGTTATGTCTTGTAATATGTCCAAATTATAAGGTCTTCAACAAGGTGTTATGTCTTGTAATATGTCCAAATTATAAGGTCTTCAACAAGGTGTTATGTCTTGTAATATGTCCAAATTAATTTATTTGTTTGATATTTGCTTTTCCTTTAGGTTTTCCTACGAAGTTATAACTTCTTTTGTTGTCTTCTCTTTCTAAGATATTCTCCCTACTGCTCTATACATGCACATGGGCAGGTCATTTGGTGCGTATGCCAGACCATCGTCTGTCAAAGATACTTCTCTATGGTGAGCTAGAGAAGGGTATACGATCTCAAGGTGGCCAAAAGAAGCGCTACAAGGACTCGTTAAAGAACTCACTGAAAGCCTTTGAAATAGACCACGATACATGGGAAGAGCTTGCACAAAATATATCTACATGGCGTTCTAAAATAAAAAAGAGCGCATCATCTTGTGAAAAGAAGAGAAA
Source organism: Meghimatium bilineatum (assembly GCA_034231615.1). Classification (NCBI taxonomy): domain Eukaryota; kingdom Metazoa; phylum Mollusca; class Gastropoda; order Stylommatophora; family Philomycidae; genus Meghimatium; species Meghimatium bilineatum. Next base: position 77,690,131 of record CM067321.1, on the reverse strand, counting down.
TGCAGCAGCTCAACAGCGGAGAGCAGCTAGAAAGTCACGGATAGACCAAGATCCGTCTACAGTCGTTATTCCATGTCCAAACTGTCCAAGGACATTTACAGCTCGAATAGGGCTCATTAGCCATCTGCGAACTCATAATCAAGGACATAACTAAAATTGAATTTCAAAAGTGGATGTAACAAATGGTCATCATCACTTGTGATGGACGAACAACATACATGCACATCTCAGAGGCATCAATTCTTTCATCTAGTTGTTTGTTTATTTTTCAACCTTCTGAGCTATACATTAATATAGAATAAATCAATCAAGCAGCATGCCGAATGGCGTAGGCGATCATGTTTCTCCACGACTCTCTGTCTCTTGTGTTGCCAATAAGCTCGGTTGGTGAACTTCTACCGTGTCACAATACAAGTCCATCTAGCAACTTCTCTCTTGGTGGTCCCATGTCTCTTCTCCCCTTGATCTTTCCAGTGGTTATTAAGTGTTCAAGCTGTGTTATTAATATAGAATAGATGTAGCATTTTATAATTTTCATTTTTAACTTGTTTGTAATTTGTTTAGATGTTAATATTTTCCTCATGCCACTGAATGTACTTTTAGCCATTTCTATTCTCCTTTTAACTTCTGTTTCACATCTGCCATCATTTGTGACTATGTGTCCAAGATATTGATAATGTTTTACTTGTTGTAGTTTCTCTCCATGTATGTTTATGTTTAGCTCTTGTTCTTCTGCTATTTTTCTGAGTATCATATTTTTTGGTTTTTTTTTAATGTTTTTAATGTAATTTTTTAATCTAGGCTATGTTCTCTGGTCGATATCTGACAAAACAAATGTAGAAGCATTGATGTTCAGAAAGCAATGGTTAAAAGTCAAACTAGGTCCCACGATAGTGACCTTGTGTCGGGGATGAAGATAACTCTTCATGTATTAAGCGACAGAAACTAATATGTGGGCTTGCTAGTTCCCTCCTTTCTTGGTTGTATTTACATTTTCTAACTCATACGTCTGGTACTCTTTCAAATCTACGAGTATTTGGCTGGAGGAACAAGGGATTGTTCTGAAAATAAGCCACCAATTATTTGCCAAATTTTTACTCCTCCCCACTTGTCAACAACTGTCAAAAATTCAGACCCTCCCACTGCCCTCCATTTTATAGTGTCTCGCACAAAATTACCTTCTTCCCTAATAACAATCTTTATCACAGAAAGTACTACAACAAGAGAAATTAGTAAATCATGGATAATCATGAAAACAGGGTGTCAAGGGAACAGGATTCCATGGGAACAGAACACCATGGAAACAGGATGTCATGGGAACAGGATGTCATGAGACCAGGGTACCATGGGAACAGGATGCCACGGGAACATGCCACCGTGGGAAAAGGTCGACATTGGAACAGGGTACCATGGGAACAGGATGCCACGGGAATATGCTACCATAGGAAAAGGTCGAAATGGGAACAGGTTACCATAGGAACAGGATGACAAGGGAACAGGCTACCATGAAAACGGGATGTCATGAGAACAGCATGCCATGGGAACAGGATGCCATGCGAACAGGATGCCATGCGAACAGGATGCCATGTATCGTGTTGCATGGAGGGGAAATATCAGAAACAGTATAAAAACAAAAGGATAGCGATAGTAGTTAGTTCCAGGGCTTCACGTGGGAGAAGACACACAACATCACACAGTGGTACAATGGGGACTGTGATTCCTTGTTCATATTTTGGAAAATTCTGTGTGGCTCAGATTGGTCTTGTCAGTTATGTCTATCATCGCCACGGATCGTAGACTATATTTCTTATAGTACAACAATGACTCTGTCGTCTGGAAAATACGGAAAAGAACAAACTTGTAGTAGTAGTTGTAGTTGTTGTTCATTCATAGAACAAACTTGTAGTAGTAGTTGTAGTAGTAGTAGTAATTGTAGTTGTAGTTGAAGTATTAGTAGTAGTAATAGTAGTAGTAGTAATAGTAGTAGTAGTAATAGTAGTAGTAGTAGTAGTAGTAGTAGGTGTTGTTGTTGTTTTAGTTGAAGTAGTTGAAGTAGTAGTAGTAATAGTAGTAGTAGTAATAGTAGTAGTAGTAGTAGTAGTAGAAGTAGTAGTAGTAGTAGTAGTAGTAGTAGTAGTAGAAGTAGTAATAGTAGTAGTAGTAGTAGTAGTAGTAGTAATAGTAGTAGTATTAGTAGTAGTAGTAGTAGTAGTAATAGTAGTAGTAGTAGTAGTAGTAGTAGTAGTAGTAGTAATAGTAGTAGTATTAGTAGTAGTAGTAGTAGTAGTAGTAGTAGTAGTAGTAGTAGTAGTAGTAATAATAATAGTATTATTATTATTATTATTATTATTATTAGTAGTAGTAGTAATAGTAGTAGTAGTACTCTAATTTCCTCTTGGTATAGGCAGATATACAGCGTATACCCAGCATCTATTATTTGTTTCTTTCTTTGTTTCTCATTTACTTCAACCTAAAGACACTCTCTTGCATGAACAAAAACTCTACCGTGAAATACTTAAATGACCATAACATTAATTTTTATTTGGTCAGAATAGTAAACGGTCGACACTGATCTGTCTCCCGTGTGATAGAGTCAGAGATAATGATAGTGTCGGGAAACAGTCTGAAACTAAACATGGATATCAGGGTACGGATTTATAGTCAATTCGCCAATTCTCCCGGGTACTAAAATTTAGCACAAAGATAATTTTCCGGTGAGAAGTATCTTATTCCACCATAGATGGAAACTGGGCAATTAAACACTGCACGGACTGTGAGTCTAACAATAGAAGATCTGCAGGTACAAGAAAACCACGCCTTTTTTGACATATTTTCCATTATTTCTGTGTGTTTGGTTGGTCAACATTAGTAGGTGACACTAAGCGACCAATGAAAATATTCAATATAGCACCATATGAAGGCCTGTTTTGACTCAGTTCATAGGTCTTTTTTATGTTTGAAGTCAGGCCTGATCTTGTCTCTACTTCACAATTGAAAGTTTTAGTTAACTTAGTACAGTATAAGATTTGGGTAAAATGTTCATTGTTCAGTTGAAAACTTCTTGTGCACATAACAAGTGTAGCTGCGTTCAATTCTGAGATTTTTTTATGTCAAACAAATTGTGATCTAGTTGATTTTATTTCGTGACAAAGAAGTATTAAACAGTCAGTCAGTCAGTTCCTCTTTAGATAAGTTTGGAACATAGGTCAGTTGTCAAGGATTGCAGGTCTTGTGCATTTATGCCTGTTGATTTTAATTCATTCATAAATGTTCTTCTGAGCGTTGTTTTTGGTCTTCCCTGTTTTCTTTACCCGTCTGGTGTACACATGAAGCCTTGTTGAATTCTGTCTTTCTTCATTCTAAGTGTGTGTCCGATGTATGTCCAGCGACGTTTTCTGATGATTCATTCATTCATTCATTTTCCTTTTGCGCTGAAGTTAGCACATAGGGCAGATGTCAGATCTCTCCAATTCTGTCTGTTCAAAGCTATTCTGTGCAGTTCTTGAATAGTATGAATATAAAATCAGAGAAGAGAAATATAAAATCAGAGAAGAGAACATCAAAACTTTATCACAGATGTTATCAGAAAACACCGTTGGTCCTACATCGGGCATGTCCTACGCGCAGACACCAACAGAATACATCACCAATCTCTTGAATTCCTACAGGCAGAAGAGCAAGGGGTAGACCAAAAGAAACACTCAGAAGAACAATACTTTCTGATGATGTTCGTCATATTTCTTGTTTTGTCTCCTCTCTTAGTATGTCGTTTGATTTGAAATCTTTCCAATTAGTATTTGTGATCTTTCTGGGGCATCTATTCTCGAAGGCAACTAACTTCTTATCCATTATTGTGGTAGATTTCCACTTTTCACATCCATATGTCAATGATGGAATCACACTTGCATTGAATAGTCGCAGTTTGATGTGTTTACTTGCGATATTCGATCTCCAGATGTTTGAGAGTTTGTTAAAGGCGATGGAGGCGAGAGCGATTCGAGTCTAGATTTTTGAGTTGGTATCCCCGTCTGCTGTTATCTTGCTTCCCAAATATACGAAATTTGAAACGTTGTCTAGTATATTATCATCTAGTTTAATTGATTCTGTCAGGCCGGTAAAGTTCATGATTTTCGTTTTATGTGTGTTTATTTGAAGGCCTATGTGTTGTACATTAAATTTGATAGTAGTAGTAGTAATGGTAGTAGCAGTGACAATATGTGTTATTATGGTAATTGCAGTAATAGTGGTAGTAGTAGTAATTGTAGTAGTTATTGATGGTATTATTGTTGTAGTTGTTGTTGTGACTAGTGGTGGCAATAGTGGAAGTTGTTGTTGTGACTGGTGGTGGCAATAGTAGGAGTTGTTGAATTTATATGTATGAAAAATGTGTACATGCTTCTGTAAAGATTGGAAGTCTAACTCTCACACGACTCTCAAACTGGATCTTTAACTCTCTCACAACTCCCAAGCTGGAACTTTAGCTCTCTCACAACTCTCAAACTAGAACTTTAGCTCTCTCACAACTCTCAAACTGGAAATGTAACTCTCTCACAACTCTCAAACTGGAAATGTAACTCTCTCACAACTCTCAAACTGGAAATGTAACTCTCTCACAACTCTCAAACTGGAAATGTAACTCTCTCACAACTCTCAAACTGGAAATGTAACTCTCTCACAACTCTCAAACTGGAAATGTAACTCTCTCACAACTCTCAAACTGGAAATGTAACTCTCTCACAACTCTCAAACTGGAAATGTAACTCTCTCACAACTCTCAAACTAGAACTTTAGCTCTCTCACAACTCTCAAACTGGAAATGTAACTCTCTCACAACTCTCAAACTGGAAATGTAACTCTCTCACAACTCTCAAATTGGGACTTTAACTCTCTCACAGCTCTCAAACTAGAACTTTAGCTCTCTCACAGCTTTCAAACTAGAACTTTAGCTCTCTCACAACTTTCAAACTGGAACTTTAACTCTCTCACAACTCTCAAACTTGGACTTTAGCTCTCTCACAACTCTCAAATTGGGACTTTAACTCTCTCACAACTCTCAAACTGGAAATGTAACTATCTCACAACTCTCAAATTGGGACTTTAACTCTCTCACAACTCTCAAAGTGGAAATGTAACTCTCTCACAACTCTCAAACTGGAAATGTAACTCTCTCACAACTCTCAATTGGGACTTTAACTCTCTCACAACTCTCAAATTGGGACTTTAACTCTCTCACAACTCTCAAAGTGGAAATGTAACTCTCTCACAACTCTCAAACTGGAAATGTAACTCTCTCACAACTCTCAAATGGGACTTTAACTCTCTCACAACTCTCAAACTGGAACGTTAGCTCTCTCACAACTCTCAAATTGGGACTTTAACTCTCTCACAACTCTCAAACTTGGACTTTAGCTCTCTCACAACTCTCAAACTTGGACTTTAGCTCTCTCACAACTTTCAAACTAGAACTTTAGCTCTCTCACAACTCTCAAATTGGGACTTTAACTCTCTCACAACTCTCAAATTGGGACTTTAACTCTCTCACAACTCTCAAATTGGGACTTTAACTCTCTCACAACTCTCAAATTGGGACTTTAACTCTCTCACAACTCTCAAATTGGGACTTTAACTCTCTCACAACTCTCAAATTGGGACTTTAACTCTCTCGCAGCTTTCAAACATACTGACCTACAATTTTGGTTCTGTCATCAATTGAGCTTGGTCTAAACAAACACGACCGGTAGATGCCTTTAGCTGATGCTAGTAACTTGTCGTCGCTGGGCTCGAAGGAACTGGACAGACCATCTAGGAAACGATCAAATACCTGTGTTTATATGCTTAGTCTTTTCCTCTCCATATCTCTTTATTTTCTATCTTGTCCTGCCACCTAATGTCGAGTATTCTTCTTTAGAAGTCCAGTCACTGATGTATGTAGTATTTCATGTCATTTGTTCTAGGTTTTCTAGTCATACATCAGTACTCAAATTTGTTCTAGGTTTGGTAGTCATACATCAGTACTGTCCTCACATTTGTTCTAGGTTATCTAGTCAAACATCAGTACTGTCCTCACATTTGTTCTAGGTTTTCTAGTCACACATCAGTACTGTCCTGACATTTGTTCTAGGTTTTCTAGTCACACATCAGTACTGTCCTCACATTTGTTCTAGGTTTTCTAGTCAAACATCAGTACTGTCCTCACATTTGTAGCAAACATTCTGAAACTTGCATAATGATGAAGATAGAAAACATTAAAATGTGAAAACTTAAAATCCCAAATGTTTCTTCCAGCAAAATAATATGATGTCTGACATTGAAGATAACTAAAACACTACTATCTATGTATAAGAGCTTCCTATATTCACCGTGTGTATATGTCAGCGAGTCTGACTTCATTCTAGTTTGTTTTCCTTACATTTCGCAATTTGGTTCCTGGTATCGGTAGAGACATTTTAGATTGTTATGTAGATTAGATGTTTCCAGGAAGCCAGTCCGACGTGCTCTTACTTAGCACCTTCTAGAATATTCTCAACTCTATTTTACCACGTCCCCCCATTCATGTTCTCCTACTTGTGATTAGCATTTGAACCCGATGGTTCTAGAAACTACAGGAGAACATACGAGTCTACAAATATGTTCCTTATTCCTGGAAGCACATCTAGTTTTGTGTTAGAAATTATGATGGTCCTTGACCGTAGCTTACTCGTGTGATATGGGGTTGGTTTTTGCAGATTTTCTATTGATCTTGCAACGAGAACGTAAACAAATACCATGACTGTAGATATAGCGGGGTGGGGGGGGGGTGTGAACCCCCTCCACACTGGAAAATTACAAAATGGCAGTTAGTAGTAGCAAGCACGCCAATAACAGCGCTTAACTCCATCTCTTACTACACAATTTTAAGATGAATTTCAGAATAAAAGTTGAACAAATATTTCACGGTAGGAATTATCTACCAAAAAAGGTAATAAGGATTTTTTAGGTTATTAAAAAAAACCCAACTTACCGTAGACTTATGTACGGTCCTGATTATTTCGGTAACCATCCCTAGGAACTCAATGTTATCCAAATTATTTTTGATAAAGTGCAAACATCACGGTGATAGGGACACTCCACTTGTCCAGTAGAAGCTTACTTACACAGTGTCCAGTATAAATTGACCTACTTTAAATTATCCACTACAAACTTATCTATGATAATTTGTCGCGTAGAAACATACCTATGATAAATTGTTAGGTATTAACTTATGATAATTTTTTAAGAAGAACTTACCTATGATAAATTGTCAGGTAGAAACTTACCTATGATAAATTGTCGCGTACAAGCTTACCTATGATAAACTGTGGTGTAGGAACTTATATATGATAAATAGTCGGGTAGGAACTTACCTATGATAAATTATTGAGTAGAAACACATCTATAACAAATGTCGCGAAGAAACTTACCTATGATAAATTGATGTATATGAACTTACCTATGAACAGTTGCCATGTATAAACGTACCTATAATAAACTGTTGTGTATGATGAACGTACCTATGATAAACTGTTGTGTATGATGAACGTACCTATAATAAACTGTTGTGTATGATGAACGTACCTATAATAAACTGTTGTGTATGATGAACTTACCAGTTGCCGTGTTTGAACTTACCTATGATCAATTGCCGTTGTTCGTGAATGATTTCCTCCGGTGATTCCCGTATTCTAGTCTTGAACCATGACAGATCAACCTCTTTGATGTAGCCGCCACAGGCATAGTTGTAGAAGTTCTGAAACACATCGATCTCGATTACAATATTTGGTATATCACAGATATTGAGGTATCGATATATATATAATGAACGCAACTTTGGTGGAGTTAATTTTATAAAAGATATTCAACCTATAGTCTGTGTCCACCTGGTCATTAACTTCTCGCAGCTACCAGAATTGTACTCACTTCATGATTCGTGAGGTCATTAGAGAGGTTAAGGTTAAAACAACATGTTTGGCGATAACGCGTAACAGATTCATGACAATCCCGTGAAACTTACTGAACACGCAACTCTCTGACCATATTATGGAATGTCTGTAAAATATTGACAGTTCTCGAGTAAATTCAGCTGAAAACTCAATGCGCAAGTATGTTTCATTTCATTACAGAACAACGGTACATCATCATTGAACGCTTACGGACTAGACAGTCACAAAGTGTAGTGGCGAGACAATTTTATTTGGTTAGAAGCACCATTATATTTCAACTAACTCGCTGAGTGGCAGACCGGCTGCGCAGAAGATCCAGAGTCACAACTCCTGCCGAAGACTTCCTGATACGTCTGCGTGACCTCAGAAATCCATTTGTCTCTGTATCCTCCAGAGTCTACTCAACGTCAGCAGCTCATCGAATTTCAGATCAAACGGTTAGGAACCGACTGGACGACGCTGGTCTTTGGGCTAGAATATCCTACAGAGGTCATGTTCTTACAGACCGGTGTGCCAGGGAGATTTGGGTGGGGGGGGTACCTCAAGGGCATGAGAACATCGAGAGGCCGGTAAGGACGCAAAAGAACGAAGTGAGAACCCCTGACTGCAAAGTTCGAGAGAAGCACAGCGAGACAAAGACATTACAATAATGAAATGGAGACACAAATATATCGTTGCCAATTACGGTATAATGCTTTTGTGTAGTCATTGTAATTGGTAAGTGCAAAGCACCTACAGTAGTAATGCAGGTAGCTATTGTTCTGATGTCGGTGTTATGACAGACACATGACAAGGAGATTTCCTGCCTAGACTACTAGGAACCATCTCCTTGTAGTCAATGATGGTTGCCGACCGTATTGAGGTAAATATTTATTTAGATCGCCACAAAGCGCGGAAGACTATCTCTTGAGATTACCATATTAACTCACGCCTACTTAAGGATTATTATATCGAGGGTTAATCCATTGAAGTACATTATAAATTACCAATGGCAATTATTATTATTTACTCATTCACGTTTATGTCGCCATCACAAATGCAAATGTCATTTTTATTGCATGTCTTTTAACTTGACAACTTCAAAGTCAATGTTTGATGGAAGTGCTAGCCGTTTACTTGGCCAGATTAAGAAGAAATGATCGACATGTTTGAAAGTCTTGAAGAGAAAATATTGTGAAATGATTGTCGGAAGAATGATGTCTGAAATATAAAGCTGTCACGCGCTCTAGGTGAGGTAAGGTATAAATACCGATATATATTCAGTTCATGAGATTCGCATTCGGATTCAGCTGGCAAGTCTAGCAGTTGGAGAAGTCAAGAGACGGGAGTGGCCAGTCAGGCAAGTTGGCAGAAGAGTCAAATGAAATAAATATGTTTGAAACATGGAGAAACGTCTCGAAATCCAAGTGTTACGATTAGTTTAGAAACTTCGAAAACATCAATATCTCCAAGATCATAGATGTATAATAGGCTTATTACTCCAAACATCAACAGTTCCAATATAGGGATGATTAGTTATCCAAAAATATCAACATTTCCAAGTCATTAGATTCTTGTAAGAACTATAGATTCAAGTTTGCTTTTCCATTTCACACATCATCAATATTTCTCACAACATCAACATTTCTCACATCATCAACATTTTCTACACATTCGATGTATATCAAGAATGCACGAGCATTTCATTTGAAAAGTCAAACGTGTGAATTAACATTCAAAATTAACGTTAAAATATCACATGTCATTATCTGTGATTATCTGACATCACATGTACTCACTCTGTGATAATCACACATTAGGACAAACATTTTATTTGTGAAATACAGCCTTGTATCTTTGCCTTCCATTTTTTTTTATTCCGTCAATTCACGAACATCACGTTACAATAACTAAATTTCCGCTGGCGACCTCAACTATCTTCAGCGATCAGACATTGCGGACAAATAATGGTACAAATCTTCAATATGTAAATATAGTGTCATGTACATCGTCTGACTATCTTCTCAGTCACAGATTGACTTCTCAGTCACATATTGACTTATCTGTCACATATTGACTTATCTGTCACATATTGACTTATCTGTCACATATTGACTTATCTGTCACATATTGACTTATCTGTCACATATTGACTTATCTGTCACATGTTGACTTATCTTTCACAGATTGACTTCTCAGTCACAGATTGACTTCTCAGTCACAGATTGACTTTTCAGTCACTGCTATGTGTTATATATTTACAGTTGCCTCTACAGCAGATCAGAACGATAACGGATCAAGGTAGACGATAACACGCTCGATAGTAGACAAAAAACTCGATAGTAGACAAAAACATGGTCGAATACAAACGATAACATGGTCGATAGTAGACAATAACATGGTCGAATACAAACGATAACATGGTCGAATACAAACGATAACATGGTCGAATACAAACGATAACATGGTCGAATACAAACGATAACATGGTCGAATACAAACGATAATATGGTCGAATACAAACGTTAACATGGTCGAATACAAACGATAACATGGTCGAATACAAACGATAACATGGTCGATAGAAGACGATAATACAGTAGATGGCAGACGATACCGAAATGGAATGGCAGACGATAATATTGTCGATGAGAGACGATAACACGGTCGATATTAGATAATAGCACGGTCGATGGCAGACGATAACTCATTGGAAGGTAAACGAAAGCTTATCTGGGAAGGCCAGATAAACCAATGATCCCACAAACTATATGTGAATCTAGCCAATGTGTGAGGGGATGTGTGAGGGGATGTGTGAGGGGATGCAATGTTTGAGGAGATATACAGAAAGATGGACAAATCAAATAGGATGTGGGAATGGATTTAGCTATCTCTCGGACATCAGTGAGTCAAAATGGAAATGATAAATTATTAAATTAGGGGGTAGTCTTTTGACATACGAGCATATTTTGATGAAGATTTCTCATTTGAGAGTGGGTTGGAGGTTGTTTTGTGTGTGTTTGTTTGACGAAAGAGATTATACCAATAGAAGAGACGAATAGTCAGTTCAGCGGAAGATTTGTATGTGTGTGTATGAGAAAAAGAAATAGAAAGAAATAGAGAGACAGAGAGAAAGAGGGAGAGAAAAAAGACATAGAAAGAAAGAGATAAATAAAGAGGGAAAGAGAAAGAGACACAGAGAGAGAGAGATAGAGAGAAAGAGATGTAACAATAACATTCATACACATAAGCAACAATGTAACAATAACATTCATACACATAAGCAACAATGTAACAATAACAGGTCAATAACGAACCAAGGTAACAATTTTGCTATTTCTTTACTTGAAAGATAATGTGTGGTAGATGTGTGTGTGATTGATGTGCGTGTGCGTGATGTGTGTATGTGTGATTGATGTGTGCGTGCGTGGTGTGTGTGTGTGATTGATGTGTGTGTGCGTGATGTGTGTGTGTGTGATTGATGTGTGTGTGGTATTTGTGTATATGATAGATGTGTGTGATTGGTGTGTGTGTGTGTTTGATGTGTGTGTGATTGATGCGTGTGTGGTAGATGTGTATGTGATAGATGTGTGTGTGTGATAGATGTGTGTGTGATTGATTGATGTGTGTGTGAGTGTAGTGTGTGTGATTGATTGATGTGTGTCTGTGATTGATGTGTGTGTGATTGATGTGTGTGTGATTGATGTGTGTGTGATTGATGTGTGTCTGTGATTGATGTGTGTGTGATTGATGTGTGTCTGTGATTGATGTGTGTGTGATTGATGTGTGTGTGATTGATGTGTATGTGATGTATTCATGTGTGATTGATGTGTGTGTGGTAGTTGTGTGGTAGTTGTGTGTGTGATTGATGTGTGTGGTTGATGTGTATGTGGTAGTTGTGTGTGTGATTGGTGTGTATATGCAGATATTTGTGGTTGATGTGTGTGTGGAAGGTGTGTATGATTGATGTGTGTGTGTGTGGCAGATGTGTGTGATTGTTGTGTGTGTGGGAGATGTGTGTGATTGTCATTTTTTGTATATCTGTGTGATATATGGTGTGTATGGCAGATGTGTATGGCAGATGTGTGTGGTAAACGTGTGTGATAGATATGTATGGAGTCTTTACATTTCTAAAATGTTCATGTCCTCAAGATAACTCTGAAAGTAGTTCATGTCTTCAGGAGAGCTCTGAAAGTAGTTCGTGTCTAGCTCCTAGTTGCTGCGTGCTACCCGACATTAAACAATAGAGTTCCAGTTACCTGGTAATTGTACCTGACAGACCAGAGCTCCTTACACCCGGTAGACCATTCAAACAGTGTAACCTTATGACGCAGCACGTGTCGTCAGATCCGACACGGGAAGTAATAAATACCATTAACGGTCTGTGCTGCCGGTCACATGTAGTAAAATTACCCAATAGAATATGTGACTAAATGAGACTCGTGACTACAGTTGATAACAAGCAGGAAGATAGTTGAAAGATGTGGGGTTTCTAGGGTTAGAACCTCGACCACACTTAGGAAAAGATAAGGTTAAATTTAGTTTTAAAGTACTGAGTAAATAAACGATGGTAACCATCCCTAAATCTTAACAGCTTTCTGACAAACAAAATGTATCAACCCCTACCTCCACTCCAAGAAAAATTAAATGCTGTGTCTTCCGTTCGAATCCCCCCCCCCCCACCCAAGCCCCTAATGTGTGTTTTTAAAAAGTGATTATCCACGTCACTGGTCAAAGTTTCGTGACTCTCACATACATAAACCATGCTCACGTACACAAACCACGCTCACATACACACACCACGTTCACATACACACACCACGCTCACATACACACACCACGTTCACATACACAAACCATGCTCACGTACACAAACCACGCTCACATACACACACCACGTTCACATACACACACCACGCTCACATACGCAAACCACGTTCACATACACACACCACGCTCACATACACACACCACGTTCACATACAAACACCACGTTCACATACACACACCATGTTCACATACACAAATTATGTTCACATACACAAACCATGTTCACATACACAAACCATATTCACATACACAGCATGTTCACATACACACACCATGTTCACATACACAAACTATGTTCACATACACACACCATGTTCACATACACAAACCATATTCACATGAGTGGTTTAACCAAATTCAACACAGGCCCGCGGTTTAAAGAAAACCTATCTCACCACACAACGTGTAAAGGTGGAAGGAAAAACGGTAAAGAACAAAATGCAGATTGACAGCATCAAGAAATGGTCTGGGAACGGTTTTCAGCACTCATCCAAATGTCTGAAGACAGGAGTGTTTGGAGGACGTTTCGTACTGATGTTTCCAGTGTGTGGCACCCCTATGATCCTGAGGGGTTATAGGTCTTATTATTATTATTATTATTATTATTATTATTATTATCATTATTATGACATTTCAATAGATCAGAAATGGCAAAAATTATGTGAAGCAATAAAATATAAATATAAACATGTACATAAACAAATGTATCTTAGCAACCAGGAATAGAATAGAACAAACAACTGGAAGTATCTGTGCAGAAATTGTCTTTCTGACTTCCCATTTTCCCCGCCATTTTTCTCAGTTATCTTCACTTAATTGTTTTTGTGTTGAAGATCACATTTCATTCAACAAGAAAGGGTCAACTTTGACTTTAATTTGTGACTGATTTGTGTATCTGACTTCTCAAAGATTTGTATATCTAACTTCTCATAAATGTGTGTATCTAACTTCTCAAAGATTTGTATATCTGACTTCTCAAAGATTTGTATATCTGACTTCTCAAAGATTTGTATATCTGACTTCTCAAAGATTTGTATATCTGACTTCTCAAAGATTTGTATATCTAACTTCTCAAAGATTTCTGTATCTGACTTCTCAAAGATTTGTATATCTAACTTCTCACAGATTTCTGTATCTGACTTCTCAAAGATTTGTATATCTAACTTCTCACAGATTTCTGTATCTGACTTCTCAAAGATTTGTATATCTAACTTCTCAAAGATTTGTATATCTAACTTCTCACAGATTTCTGTATCTGACTTCTCAAAGATTTGTATATCTAACTTCTCAAAGATTTGTATATCTAACTTCTCAAAGATTTGTATATCTAACTTCTCATAAATGTGTGTATCTAACTTCTCAAAGATTTGTATATCTGACTTCTCAAAGACTTGTATATCTGACTTCTCAAAGACTTGTATATCTGACTTCTCAAAGATTTGTATATCTGACTTCTCAAAGATTTGTATATCTGACTTCTCAAAGATTTCTGTATCTGACTTCTCAAAGATTTGTATATCTAACTTCTCACAGATTTCTGTATCTGACTTCTCAAAGATTTCTGTATCTGACTTCTCAAAGATTTGTATATCTGACTTCTCAAAGATTTGTATATCTGACTTCTCAAAGATTTCTGTATCTGACTTCTCAAAGATTTGTATATCTAACTTCTCACAGATTTCTGTATCTGACTTCTCAAAGATTTCTGTATCTGACTTCTCAAAGATTTCTGTATCTGACTTCTCAAAGATTTCTGTATCTGACTTCTCAAAGATTTCTGTATCTGACTTCTCAAAGATTTGTATATCTAACTTCTCAAAGATTTCTGTATCTGACTTCTCAAAGATTTGTATATCTGACTTCTCAAAGATTTGTATATCTGACTTCTCAAAGATTTCTGTATCTGACTTCTCAAAGATTTGTATATCTAACTTCTCACAGATTTCTGTATCTGACTTCTCAAAGATTTCTGTATCTGACTTCTCAAAGATTTCTGTATCTGACTTCTCAAAGATTTCTGTATCTGACTTCTCAAAGATTTCTGTATCTGACTTCTCAAAGATTTCTGTATCTGACTTCTCAAAGATTTGTATATCTAACTTCTCAAAGATTTCTGTATCTGACTTCTCAAAGATTTGTATATCTGACTTCTCAAAGATTTGTATATCTGACTTCTCAAAGATTTGTATATCTAACTTCTCACAGATTTCTGTATCTGACTTCTCAAAGATTTGTATATCTAACTTCTCACAGATTTCTGTATCTGACTTCTCAAAGATTTCTGTATCTGACTTCTCAAAGACTTGTATATCTGACTTCTCACAGATTTCTGTATCTGACTTCTCAAAGATTTGTATATCTAACTTCTCACAGATTTCTGTATCTGACTTCTCAAAGATTTCTGTATCTGACTTCTCAAAGACTTGTATATCTGACTTCTCATGCCTGTCTCGACAATATTTCCGTTGCGTAGAACGAAATCAACACAATGAAAATGCTAGCATTTATGATGTAGCCACTAAGTAAAACATGTATTGGTTGTAGCTATATTCTAGGCAATATAAATACGTTCAGTAGTGTGTCATTGCTCTCTGTACGGTTCAGATGTACAACTACCAGCACTTCGATTGTCTGTTTACATATTTCAAAAGGTAACATAATATTTACGTTGTTCTCTACTTTGGTTCCATCTATTTCTCTTTTAGTAACATATATGCCTATATGCTTTATTTTAGGTTTTTTTCTATGTTAATTCCAGTTTCCTGTTTGCCCTTTACTTTAAAATACCTTGCAATCGAAACGTTGAATCTGTGTACTCATCCTATTTGTAAAGCTGAATTGTAACAATTTTTTCGCTTTTATAATCTGTATCTTTTTTATTAACCAATTGGTTCAGTGCTCTTTGAAGTTATATAGAATCAATTCTGTTGCATGGAAGTGAATCGTGGACAATCGGTAAAATAGTGAACATTATATATACATATAAAGAGAGGTAAGGGAAGACCAAGAGAAAAATGCTTGACAACCTAGCATTTTGGCATGGGAGAACATCGGTATTGGAAATAATTGACAGCACACGAAACTAAAGGATGTGGAAAGAAATGATAACCAACGCTACACGGCATGAACTATAAGAAGAAATGAGTGACAGCACGTAAAATAGAAGGATGTGGAAAGACATGATAAACAACGTCGCAGGGCTTGAGCCATTAGAAAACCACGTTGGTAGTCAGTTTTACCGCAGTTTTTCCTTTCATTAACTCTGATAACTCATTGACATTGGTGGTAACATTATATAAACAGTGAATATTTAGTTCGCAGCGACGCCACAGCACACCTTATATAAAATGTGAGTATTTAGTGCGCAGCGACACCAGAGCACACCTTATATAAAATGTGAGTATTTAGTGTGCAGCGACATCACAGCACACCCTATATAAAATGTGAGTATTTAGTGCGCAGCGACGCCAGAGCACACCTTATATAAAATGTGAGTATTTAGTGTGCAGCGACATCACAGCACACCCTATATAAAATGTAAGTATTTAGTGCGCAGCGACGTCCCAGCACACCCTATATAAAATGTAAGTATTTAGTGCGCAGCGACGTCCCAGCACACCCTATATAAAATGTAAGTATTTAGTGCGCAGCGACGTCCCAGCACACCCTATATAAAATGTAAGTATTTAGTGCGCAGCGACGCCACAGCAACACCCTATATAAAATGTAAGTATTTAGTGTGCAGCGACGTCACAGCACACCCTATATAAAATGTAAGTATTTAGTGCGCAGCGACGTCCCAGCACACCCTATATAAAATGTAAGTATTTAGTGCGCAGCGACGTCCCAGCACACCCTATATAAAATGTAAGTATTTAGTGCGCAGCGACGCCACAGCAACACCCTATATAAAATGTAAGTATTTAGTGTGCAGCGACGTCACAGCACACCCTATATAAAATGTAAGTATTTAGTGCGCAGCGACGTCCCAGCACACCCTATATAAAATGTAAGTATTTAGTGCGCAGCGACGTCCCAGCACACCCTATATAAAATGTAAGTATTTAGTGCGCAGCGACGCCACAGCAACACCCTATATAAAATGTAAGTATTTAGTGCGCAGCGACGTCCCAGCACACCCTATATAAAATGTAAGTATTTAGTGCGCAGCGACGCCACAGCAACACCCTATATAAAATGTAAGTATTTAGTGCGCAGCGACGTCCCAGCACACCCTATATAAAATGTAAGTATTTAGTGCGCAGCGACGCCACAGCAACACCCTATATAAAATGTAAGTATTTAGTGTGCAGCGACGTCACAGCACACCCTATATAAAATGTAAGTATTTAGTGTGCAGCGACGTCACAGCACACCCTATATAAAATGTAAGTATTTAGTGTGCAGCGACGTCACAGCACACCCTATATAAAATGTAAGTATTTAGTGTGCAGCGACGTCACAGCACACCCTATATAAAATGTAAGTATTTAGTGTGCAGCGACGTCACAGCACACCCTATATAAAATGTAAGTATTTAGTGCGCAGCGACGTCCCAGCACACCCTATATAAAATGTAAGTATTTAGTGCGCAGCGACGTCCCAGCACACCCTATATAAAATGTAAGTATTTAGTGCGCAGCGACGCCACAGCAACACCCTATATAAAATGTAAGTATTTAGTGTGCAGCGACGTCACAGCACACCCTATATAAAATGTAAGTATTTAGTGCGCAGCGACGTCCCAGCACACCCTATATAAAATGCAAGTATTTAGTGCGCAGCGACGTCCCAGCACACCCTATATAAAATGTAAGTATTTAGTGCGCAGCGACGCCACAGCAACACCCTATATAAAATGTAAGTATTTAGTGCGCAGCGACGTCCCAGCACACCCTATATAAAATGTAAGTATTTAGTGCGCAGCGACGCCACAGCAACACCCTATATAAAATGTAAGTATTTAGTGCGCAGCGACGTCCCAGCACACCCTATATAAAATGTAAGTATTTAGTGCGCAGCGACGCCACAGCAACACCCTATATAAAATGTAAGTATTTAGTGTGCAGCGACGTCACAGCACACCCTATATAAAATGTAAGTATTTAGTGTGCAGCGACGTCACAGCACACCCTATATAAAATGTAAGTATTTAGTGTGCAGCGACGTCACAGCACACCCTATATAAAATGTAAGTATTTAGTGTGCAGCGACGTCACAGCACACCCTATATAAAATGTAAGTATTTAGTGTGCAGCGACGTCACAGCACACCCTATATAAAATGTAAGTATTTAGTGCGCAGCGACGTCCCAGCACACCCTATATAAAATGTAAGTATTTAGTGTGCAGCGACGTCACAGCACACCCTATATAAAATGTAAGTATTTAGTGCGCAGCGACGTCCCAGCACACCCTATATAAAATGTAAGTATTTAGTGCGCAGCGACGTCCCAGCACACCCTATATAAAATGTAAGTATTTAGTGCGCAGCGACGTCCCAGCACACCCTATATAAAATGTAAGTATTTAGTGTGCAGCGACGTCACAGCACACCCTATATAAAATGTAAGTATTTAGTGCGCAGCGACGCCACAGCAACACCCTATATAAAATGTAAGTATTTAGTGCGCAGCGACGTCCCAGCACACCCTATATAAAATGTAAGTATTTAGTGCGCAGCGACGTCCCAGCACACCCTATATAAAATGTAAGTATTTAGTGCGCAGCGACGCCACAGCAACACCCTATATAAAATGTAAGTATTTAGTGTGCAGCGACGTCACAGCACACCCTATATAAAATGTAAGTATTTAGTGCGCAGCGACGTCCCAGCACACCCTATATAAAATGTAAGTATTTAGTGCGCAGCGACGCCACAGCAACACCCTATATAAAATGTAAGTATTTAGTGCGCAGCGACGTCCCAGCACACCCTATATAAAATGTAAGTATTTAGTGCGCAGCGACGCCACAGCAACACCCTATATAAAATGTAAGTATTTAGTGCGCAGCGACGTCCCAGCACACCCTATATAAAATGTAAGTATTTAGTGCGCAGCGACGCCACAGCAACACCCTATATAAAATGTAAGTATTTAGTGTGCAGCGACGTCACAGCACACCCTATATAAAATGTAAGTATTTAGTGTGCAGCGACGTCACAGCACACCCTATATAAAATGTAAGTATTTAGTGTGCAGCGACGTCACAGCACACCCTATATAAAATGTAAGTATTTAGTGTGCAGCGACGTCACAGCACACCCTATATAAAATGTAAGTATTTAGTGTGCAGCGACGTCACAGCACACCCTATATAAAATGTAAGTATTTAGTGCGCAGCGACGTCCCAGCACACCCTATATAAAATGTAAGTATTTAGTGTGCAGCGACGTCACAGCACACCCTATATAAAATGTAAGTATTTAGTGTGCAGCGACGTCACAGCACACCCTATATAAAATGTAAGTATTTAGTGCGCAGCGACGTCCCAGCACACCCTATATAAAATGTAAGTATTTAGTGTGCAGCGACGTCACAGCACACCCTATATAAAATGTAAGTATTTAGTGCGCAGCGACGTCCCAGCACACCCTATATAAAATGTAAGTATTTAGTGCGCAGCGACGTCCCAGCACACCCTATATAAAATGTAAGTATTTAGTGCGCAGCGACGTCCCAGCACACCCTATATAAAATGTAAGTATTTAGTGTGCAGCGACGTCACAGCACACCCTATATAAAATGTAAGTATTTAGTGCGCAGCGACGTCCCAGCACACCCTATATAAAATGTAAGTATTTAGTGCGCAGCGACGTCCCAGCACACCCTATATAAAATGTAAGTATTTAGTGCGCAGCGACGTCCCAGCACACCCTATATAAAATGTAAGTATTTAGTGCGCAGCGACGCCACAGCAACACCCTATATAAAATGTAAGTATTTAGTGTGCAGCGACGTCACAGCACACCCTATATAAAATGTAAGTATTTAGTGCGCAGCGACGTCCCAGCACACCCTATATAAAATGTAAGTATTTAGTGCGCAGCGACGTCCCAGCACACCCTATATAAAATGTAAGTATTTAGTGCGCAGCGACGCCACAGCAACACCCTATATAAAATGTAAGTATTTAGTGTGCAGCGACGTCACAGCACACCCTATATAAAATGTAAGTATTTAGTGCGCAGCGACGTCCCAGCACACCCTATATAAAATGTAAGTATTTAGTGCGCAGCGACGTCCCAGCACACCCTATATAAAATGTAAGTATTTAGTGCGCAGCGACGCCACAGCAACACCCTATATAAAATGTAAGTATTTAGTGCGCAGCGACGTCCCAGCACACCCTATATAAAATGTAAGTATTTAGTGCGCAGCGACGCCACAGCAACACCCTATATAAAATGTAAGTATTTAGTGCGCAGCGACGTCCCAGCACACCCTATATAAAATGTAAGTATTTAGTGCGCAGCGACGCCACAGCAACACCCTATATAAAATGTAAGTATTTAGTGTGCAGCGACGTCACAGCACACCCTATATAAAATGTAAGTATTTAGTGTGCAGCGACGTCACAGCACACCCTATATAAAATGTAAGTATTTAGTGCGCAGCGACGTCCCAGCACACCCTATATAAAATGTAAGTATTTAGTGCGCAGCGACGTCTCAGCACACCCTATATAAAATGTAAGTATTTAGTGCGCAGCGACGTCCCAGCACACCCTATATAAAATGTAAGTATTTAGTGCGCAGCGACGCCACAGCAACACCCTATATAAAATGTAAGTATTTAGTGTGCAGCGACGTCACAGCACACCCTATATAAAATGTAAGTATTTAGTGCGCAGCGACGTCCCAGCACACCCTATATAAAATGTAAATATTTAGTGCGCAGCGACGTCCCAGCACACCCTATATAAAATGTAAGTATTTAGTGCGCAGCGACGTCACAGCAACACCCTATATAAAATGTAAGTATTTAGTGTGCAGCGACGTCACAGCACACCCTATATAAAATGTAAGTATTTAGTGCGCAGCGACGTCACAGCACACCCTATATAAAATGTAAGTATTTAGTGCGCAGCGACGTCACAGCAACACCCTATAAAAACAGACAGTCACGTAAATAACAGTAGCAACCGCGTAAAAAAATAAATCAGGAACATACGCAGAAAAATAATAATAAACAGCGTGTCGGCTGACATCAGCGACTACGTCTCAGCTCAACTACCGTTCGATACACATATTATATGTCAGTTGTGTCTACCTTTGATCAGATCGGTAGACACCGCCATTTTATTGTAGGCCTGCCATTGCTAAGTACGGAGTGGGTAGCAGAAACCAGTGTTTTCAAGTTTAATCGATACGACGGTGCTCAAATTGTTCGAATCTAAATTGTTGATCTCTGTAACGTTTCTTCTAAATATTCCAGTTAGGAAATTCTCTTTTTATGTTGCTGTTGATTGCATTGACCATTCAATTATTTGTCAATGAATATGTTGTTTTCACGTCACTTGTGTCTCAATTTGAGGCAACGAAATTCACTTCAGTTTAAAACAATCAAATTCACTTCAGTTTAAAACAATCAAATTCACTTCATTTTAAAACAATCAAATTCACTTCAGTTTAAAACAATCAAATTCACTTCAGTTTAAAACAATCAAATTCACTTCAGTTTAAAACAATTAAACTCACTTCCATTTGAAAAAAAATCAAACATTTCTGTTTGATTATATGTTTGAAAACATAAGTAATGTTTGTCTGAAATACACACCGCCAAGCTGCAATATTAATATCAATGTCGGGGAGTTTGCGCCTAGTTCAGCCAACAGAAGCTGGAAATTAATATTGGACGGGCCGTCGCTTATATAGAGAAGAACATCAGTCCTGCCCAAGCAAGCACAGGTTTTGAAGTTGGAGATACCGAGCCCAGATGCGCACCAGCAACCATGCTATCACGCAATACTGCTAGATAGCACGTCTTCATAACAACACAAATATCAGTAATGTACAATTCAATCAAATGGATAAATTCAGGTATGTTTACCATTTTAACATCAGGCGGCAGGTGCTCCAATGAGATCAAGAACAGGATAGCAGACACCAAATCAGGAGTTTTTTTTAATGAGAAACAATCTGTTCATTGGAGTAGTATCAAGGTACACTCGAATTCGAATATTCAGATGTTATGTTGAGCCCATATTTCTTTATGGATGTGAAGCATGGAAAGTAAATAAAAGAAAAGAAGGTGATATGGAGGCAAGTGAGATGTGGTTTTTGAGAAAAAAGGTGAAAATTCCATGGACAACCAAGAAACCTAATGTAGATGTTCTCAGAGATGCTGGAGTAAAACGATAAATTATAGTAACAATTAGAATCGGAGAGTTACGATTTGTAGGCCACGTGATGAGAAGAGCATAATTTTAACATGTAGTAACAACTGTAAATATCAAGGGGAGAAGAGACAGAGGAAGACAAAGAGAGAAATTGCTGGATGTGTTGTCATTGTGACACGAGAAAATGTCACCAACTGAAATTATTAACACTAGAGACCGAGAGTTGTGGAGGAACATGATCACAACGCCACTCGGCATGGCACTTGATTGATTCATTAATTGTATATCACTCCATCATTTGCTCGCTGTCTTTCAGTTTCCTCTTCCAGATCGTTATCACAATGTCTTCATCTATTTGCCGTCAGCCAGATTGTAGCACATCTACCAATACTAGACACATCATAGCACGTTGCAGTCGATTCACATTGCTTGAGAAGATAACATGGGAACAATTGATGAGTAGGGATAGGAAAATATACAATCAACGTGCCACGGGAACTATTAGCATCAATACACTTAGCATCTACGGTAGGAGACGGACAGTCTATGGGGATGTCCAGAGTGCACAACCGTTGGTTCCTATAATCATTAATCATCATAAAACTATTCTGGATGAGCCGTCTTCGTTTTCCGGGTGTCTATCTTTAATTAAAACAGAATGATAGAAAAATTGCTGTAAAATTGTATATCATGTGAACTTTGGTAAAACTGTATATCATGTGAACATTGGTAAAACTGTCTATCATGTGAACATTGATAAAACTGTCTATCATGTGAACATTGATAAAACTGTCTATCATGTGAACATTGGTAAAACTGTCTATCATGTGAACATTCGTAAAACTGTCTATCATGTGAACATTGGTAAAACTGTCTATCATGTGAACATTGATAAAACTGTCTATCATGTGAACATTCGTAAAACTGTCTATCATGTGAACATTCGTAAAACTGTCTATCATGTGAACATTGGTAAAACTGTCTATCATGTGAACATTGATAAAACTGTCTATCATGTGAACATTCGTAAAACTGTCTATCATGTGAACATTGATAAAACTGTCTATCATGTGAACATTGGTAAAACTGTCTATCATGTGAACATTCGTAAAACTGTCTATCATGTGAACATTGGTAAAACTGTCTATCATGTGAACATTGATAAAACTGTCTATCATGTGAACATTGGTAAAACTGTCTATCATGTGAACATTGGTAAAACTGTCTATCATGTGAACATTCGTAAAACTGTCTATCATGTGAACATTGGTAAAACTGTCTATCATGTGAACATTGATAAAACTGTCTATCATGTGAACATTCGTAAAACTGTCTATCATGTGAACATTGGTAAAACTGTCTATCATGTGAACATTGATAAAACTGTCTATCATGTGAACATTGGTAAAACTGTCTATCATGTGAACATTGATAAAACTGTCTATCATGTGAACATTGATAAAAATGTCTATCATGTGAACATTGATAAAACTGTCTATCATGTGAACATTGATAAAACTGTCTATCATGTGAACATTGATAAAACTGTCTATCATGTGAACATTGATAAAACTGTCTATCATGTGAACATTGATAAAACTGTCTATCATGTGAACATTGATAAAACTGTCTATCATGTGAACATTGATAAAACTGTCTATCATGTGAACATTGATAAAACTGTCTATCATGTGAACATTGATAAAACTGTCTATCATGTGAACATTCGTAAAACTGTCTATCATGTGAACATTGGTAAAACTGTCAATCATGTGAACATTGATAAAACTGTCTATCATGTGAACATTGGTAAAACTGTCTATCATGTGAACATTGATAAAACTGTCTATCATGTGAACATTGATAAAACTGTCTATCATGTGAACATTGATAAAACTGTCTATCATGTGAACATTGATAAAACTGTCTATCATGTGAACATTGATAAAACTGTCTATCATGTGAACATTGATAAAACTGTCTATCATGTGAACATTGATAAATTAACACCAACATGATTAAATATCAGTTTTACTAATAGGACGAACACAGCGCTTAAACGTTTCGGCCGTGGCCTTTATAAAGATATATGTCTTTAATAACAACCGTTATGTATTTCGATATTTCTTTGCAATATATATAAGATAGGCCTATGTTATACACCCTTTGTGTATATATATATATATATATATATATATATATATGTATATATGTATTAATTTAAAGCTTATTTGACATGATTTACTCATGTTTCTATACCAAGTATTACTGTAGATGGGCACAAAATACATCCATTATTATTATGGTTTATTCTAAAACTTCTGCTGGTTAGTAAGATTTTATCGTGATAATGGATTGTTTTCTATTATGGTTTACAGCTTGGTTGAAAAATCCGCTACTTTCGGTTGATAGATTCGACTTCAGCATGACTGTTGGGTCTCTTTAATCTATCTATAAACCTGTAACCTGTCAGGGTCGTAGGGGTACCACATTTGATGCATCAACAGATCCCTCCAGCGATTTCTATCTTCAACAATTTGAACAAGTCAGAAACAATCTTGTCTTATCTAGTCATTGATGTTGTCTGTCCACGCCTTTATTTGTGCTCCTCTTCTTCTTCCACCTTCGACGTTTTCTCTGTTGTAGTGTTTTTGACAAGGAATCATGTCATCATACATGCCCCCCCACACCCAAACATGTCAGTTTTTGTCGTTTCACTATTGAAAACAGTGATCTCTTTAATAAAAAGGTTCAGACCACTTTCAAATCACATTAGTCGTTTATTACGATATACATGACTAGTATTTAGACATGTTGTTATTCACTGTACGTCTTTCGGGCCCCGACAACACCGAGACAAGACAAATATAACGAGATGCTTGGAGCATTGGACGCCACTACGTCGTGTTCATGTGTAGGCTTTGTAATCATCGTCACAGCAGACCAACTCACAGACAGGGTTGGTGAGGTCAGGAAGATTACAGGGAACATATCTCACTATCAGCGTCTTATCTCTCACGCGATGGTACATATGGAAGGCTGGAAGATGGTGAATGTAACAGTCTATAGATGGAAATGACCGTAATACCTTTACATGACTAAAACAATTTGCTGACCATTTCTAGAAATCTGACCATTCTGTCTTGAGATGACTGAACAATTGTGTTGTCTATTTCTAGAATTGAGCTTCAGATGTGTCATGTGACGTATTCTTTCCAGAACGTTGTCTTCCCAATGAACTCCCTTAGCCCTTCTCTGTCTTGGGCGATGCGGCTTGCATTTTCCAACAATGTATTCATGTTATCTTTAATCTCGTCAATCCATCGTCTTCTTGGTCTGTCTTTCCTCCTCCGCCCAAGTGTTCTTCCCTCCACTATTTGTCTATCTAAACAGTTGCGTCTCTTTATATGACTAAACAGGCGTAGTTTTCTTTTTGTTATTGTGTTTAGTAACCAACACTCTGGATTCTTCAATGTTTTTATAATATCTGAGTTTCTCTTTTTTCTCTTCCATGATATTCTAAGTATCTTTCCCTACCATTTCATCTCAAAGGCGTTGATCTTCTTTGCCACTGACATACTTAGGGTCCATGTTTCACAGCCATATGTTGCAACCGAAAAAATAAAAGTTCGTAGCATTAACAATTTCGTTTCTATTTCTTGTTTTTCCATATTTTTTCAACCGTGTTATTTTACATGTAAGTTGATATTGCATAATTGACAATCCATTGATTGAGCTTCAGATAGCTTGCATAATTTGTTGTCTATTGCTAGAAATGATCATTTTAGCTTCAGATAGCTTACATAATCTGTTGTCAATATTTAGAAATAACTATTCTAATGTTGGAATCCTATTGGTATGTGTCAGTTAATGTGAGAGATGCATATGACGATTAATAGGCTGGTACAGTGGCTAGTACAGTGGCTGATACAGTGGCTGGGACAGTGGCTAGTACAGTGGCTGGTACAGTGGCTGGTGCATGCCATGGATGAATGAACACATGATTCTGGACAACCTAATACCATGTCATGGAAATTATCAAAAATCGGACAACATAGCCAGCAGTTTTCTAAATTGTTAACAATCTATTGTCTATCCCCAGGTGGTGGTGTTGTCGTAGCTTCCACACTTGCCGCTGAGCGTAGTGGTTTGTGAAGGAAATATATTCTGCGTTCCAGAGCCAGGTGTGTTGCTCTGGTTGAGGTGTAGTCATGTTTATTCAGGATGGTCTTGATGTTGTCTCTCCATCTTTTGCTAGGTCTGCCATTGGTTCTGTATCCTGATTCTATCTTTTTATAAGCTCTGATGGGAAGTTGATCGTTCATCCTCATAAGATGACCAAACCGTGTTATCTTCTGTTTCTCTATTAACTACTGTAGATCCACAATTACCTTTGACATCGATTGACTTGGTGAAAATACACAGTAATACTTTGTACTGCTCTACAAACATAGTCTGTAGGTTACCAGCATTTCTATGCCACACAGTTGGATACAATCTGTCGGCGGAAAGTGTATAATCAGTAGGAACTGTAACAATAATATTAGTATCAAGAAATACGTTTATAACAGTTAAATAATGGCACCGTTTAGTATTCTGACAGATTCAGGTAAACTGTAACTAGCTTTATCATGAGATTCGAACCAGTATATTATGATGTTAATGCTCTAACCACAGCGCCACGTTAAACAATTGGAAATTGTTTCAGAGACAACGAATCTGCGCGGACATTTCGTTGATGTGAGCGTTATAAAGAGATTACCGGATATCCGGTTGTGTCCGTGTTTTCCTTCAAGAGGATCAATAGTTCTGCAGCTGTTAATTTTTGGATGTGGTCGTCTCAGCGGTGTATCCATCATGGAGTTAACCTGTACTGTGTCAGCGGTGTATCAATCATGGAGTTAACCTGTACTGTGTCAGCGGTGTATCAATCATGGAGTTAACCTATACTGTGTCAGCGGTGTATCAATCATGGAGTTAACCTGTACTGTGTCAGCGGTGTATCAATCATGGAGTTAACCTGTACTGTGCCGGTTATGTCAACGGGGTATCCATCAGGGAGTTAACCTGTACTGCGCCGATTGTGTCAGCGGGGTATACGTCATGGAGGTAGCCTGTACTGTGCCGGTCGCGTCCGCGGGGTATCCACCATGGAGTTAACTTGTACTGCGCCGGCCGTGTACACATATGCTAACACATTCTATTGTTCTGATATTTGAACAACTCCTATGACCAAATTGTTCAGATTTCTCGCCAGCGTGACATGGAATGTGTC
This sequence comes from Meghimatium bilineatum, assembly GCA_034231615.1. Lineage (NCBI taxonomy): Eukaryota > Metazoa > Mollusca > Gastropoda > Stylommatophora > Philomycidae > Meghimatium > Meghimatium bilineatum. Next base: position 77,662,748 of record CM067321.1, on the reverse strand, counting down.
ATGGAGTGTGTCATGGAATGTGTTATGGAGTGTGTCATGGAGTGTGTTATGGAATGTGTTATGGAGTGTGTCATGGAGTGTGTCATGGAGTGTGTTATGGAGTGTGTCATTGAGTGTGTTATGGAATGTGTTATGGAGTGTGTCATGGAGTGTGTTATGGAATGTGTTATGGAATGTGTTATGGAATGTGTTATGGAATGTTTCATGGAGTGTGTCATGGAGTGTGTCATGGAATGTGTTATGGAGTGTGTTATGGAATGTGTTATGGAATCTTTCATGGAATGTGTTATGGAATGTGTTATGGAGCGTGTCATGGAGTGTGTGATGGAGTGTTATGGATATGTCATTCAAAATGATTGAAAAGACGTGTTTACGGAAGGCAGAGGTAACGTTTAGACAAATCAAAAGTAAAATGAGAAGATAGAACACAGAATAATCGCTAATCATGGGGAGATGTGACAGTGAGATGAGAATAATCGCTAAACATGGGGAGATGTGACAGTGAGATGAGAATAATCGCTAATTATGGGGAGATGTGACAGTGAGATGAGAATAATCGCTAATCAAGGGGAGATGTGACATTGAGATGAGAATAATCGCTAATCATGGGGAGATGTGACAGTGAGATGAGAATAATCGCTAATCATGGGGAGATGTGACAGTGAGATGAGAATAATCGCTAATCATGGGGAGATGTGACAGTGATGAAAGTAGTCGCTAATCATGGGGAGATGTGACAGTGAGATGAGAATAATCGCTAATCATGGGGAGATGTGACAGTGAGATGAGAATAATCGCTAATCATGGGGAGATGTGACAGTGAGATGAGAATAATCGCTAATCATGGGGAGATGTGACAGTGAGATGAGAATAATCGCTAATCATGGGGAGATGTGAAGGTGATGAAAGTAGTCACTAATCATGGGGAGATGTGACAGTGAGATGAGAATAATCGCTAATCATGGGGAGATGTGACAATGATGAAAGTAGTCGATAATCATGGGGAGATGTGACAGTGAGATGAGAATAATCGCTAATCATGGGGAGATGTGACAGTGAGATGAGAATAATCGCTAATCATGGGGAGATGTGACAATGATGAAAGTAGTCGATAATCATGGGGAGATGTGACAGTGAGATGAGAATAATCGCTAATCATGGAGAGATGTGACAGTGAGATGAGAATAATCGCTAATCATGGGGAGATGTGACAGTGAGATGAGAATAATCGCTAATCATGGGGAGATGTGACAGTGAGATGAGAATAATTGCTAATCATGGGGAGATGTGACAGTGAGATGAGAATAATCGCTAATCATGGGGAGATGTGACAGTGAGATGAGAATAATCGCTAATCATGGGGAGATGTGACAATGATGAAAGTAGTCGATAATCATAGGGAGATGTGACAGTGAGATGAGAATAATCGCTAATCATGGGGAGATGTGACAGTGAGATGAGAATAATCGCTAATCATGGGGAGATGTGACAATGATGAAAGTAGTCGATAATCATGGGGAGATGTGACAGTGAGATGAGAATAATCGTTAATCATGGGGAGATGTGACAGTGAGATGAGAATAATCGCTAATCATGGGGAGATGTGACAGTGATGAAAGTAGTCGATAATCATGGGGAGATGTGACAATGATGAAAGTAGTCGATAATCATGGGGAGATGTGACAGTGATGAAAGTAGTCGATAATCTTGGGGAGATGTGACAGTGATGAGAGTAGTCGATAATCATGGGGAGATGTGACAGTGATGAAAGTAGTCGATAATCATGGGGAGATGTGACAGTGATGAAAGTAGTCGATAATCATGGGGAGATGTGACAGTGAGATGAAAGTAGTTGATAATCATGGTGTTTTGATTTGCACATGAGAGGATGAAAAAGAAGTGAGAGAAGAATAAATGTTGGGGGAATGAAGCAGATGAGAACAGACAGATGGGTGAGATGAGAGAGAGAGAGAGGATATAGTCGTTTGGAGAGATAAAAGAAGTGAGGGGGTGTATAATGGATGATAGGAAGTGAGATTGTTTGGAAAGGGGGCCCAAGATTAAGATGAAGAACTTGGGAAATTAGGGCATGTGAGTGAGACACCAGGAAGGGATAGGATAGGTTGACTTAAAGAGTAGAATGAGAAACTGAGGTATTAAAAGTAGAGAGGCCAAAATAGGGCTTGCAGAGAGAGCCTTGATCAGAGAGGCTTGCAGAGAGAGCCTTGATTAGAGAGGTTTGCAGAGAGTGTCTTGAGAGAGTAGCAGAGAAATACTTAAAAGAGAGAGAAATATTTAAAGGAAAAACAAGAAACATTTAAAGAGAAAGAGAAATGATTAGAGAGAAAGAAAAATGCTTAGAGAGAAAGAGAAATGCTTAGAGAGAAAGATAAATGCTTAGAGAGAAAGAGAAATGCTTAGAGAGAAAGAGAAATGCTTAGAGAGAAAGAGAAATGCTTAGAGAAAGAGAAATATTTATGATAAAGATAAATATTTCAAGAGAGAGCAGATATAGAGAATGAAAGATAAAAAAGATAGCATGAAGAAAGTATAACAAATGTAATCTGAGAGAGGGGGGGGGAAGTGGGGATAGAAAGAGCGAGTCTTGTATTAGGGAGGGCAAGTTTAGAAATAGAGAGGGTTGGAAGAAAGAGGCTACGAGATATAACAGAAAGAGGTATGACAGAAACGCAGGGGAAGACGGAGAGAATAGAAGCGAGAGGAGTGAAGGGGGTCGAAATTGAGGATTGCAAATAGCAGACTGAAAGAGAGGTAACCTGGTAACCCTAAATGAGAGATGTCATAGAGAGAGCTGGATGAGAGATGTCATAGAGAGAGCTGGATGAGAGATGACATAGAGAGAGAACTGTATGAGAGATGTCATAGAGAGAGAACTGTATGAGAGATGTCATAGAGAGAGAGAACTGTATGAGAGATGTCATAGAGAGAGAACTGTATGAGAGATGTCATAGAGAGAACTATGAGATGTCATAGAGAGAGAACTGTATGAGAGATGTCATAGAGAGAGATTGTATGAGAGATTTACAAAAAAATTGGGTAGTGTATCCTATTCAGGACGTAGCCATCAACCCAGCATTTGTTGGCTGTAGTGATTTCTAGGCAGTATAAATACGTCAATTAGTTTGCCATTGATTTCTGATCGGTCCGGATGCTCCAATGCCTTTGACGTGGATCGAACTCGGTACCTTCGCCGTCACATACGCGCTCTGTACCACTTCGGCACAGTGCCGGATAGATGAGAGATTGCTTGGAAAGAATTCGGAATATGAAACATTTAGTAAAGGAGAAACGTACATTATTGAGAAGATTGACAAAAAAGGTAGGAAACAATCGATAAGAGAGAGAGAGAGAGAGAGAGAGAGAGAGAGACAAAATGGAGAATATTGGCAGATTGAAAGATCTACACATCGATTAGAAAAACAGAAAATAGCGGAGAACATAAATGAGGCTTGCGCCCTTCACCGACCCCTTAACCAAAACTAGCTCACGGTTCAATGGTTATCCTTATCTGGCTCCTCTCGAGTTAATCACATCGCGTGGAAATTCTAGCCAAAGCCGGTAGTGACGTGATGGCTGCGTAGGTCCGCGCTTAATTATTACCCTATCCGATGATTCGCTGTAATTATGGCCATCTTTATTTCTGCTACTGATACATCCGCTGCCGTCATCACGACGAGGGACAGGCAAACAATGTTTGTGCATCCATCAATTTTAGCCTATCATTCTTCTATAACGCGTGGCATACAACGGCTGCGTCAAAACCTACACTTTGTCCGGATGATGTGAATTATCCTTCAAAGTACACATGACCTGACTTGCTTGTTATCTGATGAAAGACAGTAACTGCAGGCTATCATTTGTTACTCACTGTCGGAATCCTGTCAAACACACAAGAATGTCAGATTTGTGTTTATTCTAACTAAATTTTTGTATTCCTGTCACGAAAATTTAACTTAAACTGTTTACATTTCAACAAATATTATATTTCGTAATCTTCAGCCTCTGTGGCGAAGTGGTACAGAACGCGTCTGTGACGGCCAAGATACCGAGTTCGATCCCCACCAGAGACAATTGTACATCCGAACCTTTCAGAAAGCAATGGCAAACTACTAAACGTATTTATATTGCCTAGAAAAATCAGGAACCAAAAAAATGCTTGGTTGATAGCTACTTCCTGAATAAGATATTTCACCCAATCTGCAAGGTTATCTTACCTCATAGATTATAGTCAAACATTTGACAAGGTGAAACATTCAGAAATGATAAAAATGTTAGAAAATGTATTGGAAATGAAAAATGTATTGGAAACAAACAGCTGCGATGAGGGTTAACAGTAATGTAGGAGAATTCCTACTGAGAGTAGGGGGGGGGGGCTCAGTAACTAAGTTGATAGTGAGCTTGTTTGCTATCACCGGTTACAGTGTGCCAGGTTCGAAACCGCGCCCAGGATGTTATTTCTCACTGGACACGACTATTCAGCTGTAAATGAGTACCTGGCGCATTAGTTAGGGTAGGTAAAAACAGAAAGGAAGGGAACTGGCCACCACACCGGATAGATGATGCGGCTTAGTACATTAAAAGTTATCTTCATCCCCGACGGCAGGTTGCTGTCATGGGACATACCTTTAGGAGAATTGCAAAAGGTAGAAATACGTGTCACATAGATAGATCGGGAAGTGTAATGTCACCAGATCTTTTCTCGTGTACACACAGAGTCTTTTGTGAAACATAGAAAGCATGCCAGGAATAGCAGGTGGAGGTTACAATCTGAATAATCTAAGATATGCTGATGATGCAATTTTGACTGCAGGGAGCGAACAAGAACTTCAAGCCCTGTTAGACACGGTAATACAAGAAAGTGAAAACAAAGGCTTCAGTCTAAACAAGAAGAAAACAGAAGTAATGGTTGTTTCAAAGAAATACACACCACCAAAATGCAGTATTAATATTGATGATGCAAAATTAAATCAAGCGGATACAGTCAAGTATCTTAGCGGATAAAGTCAAGTATCTTGGCACTATTTTAACATCAGATGGCAGGTGTTCCAATGAGATCAAGAGCAGGATAGCACAGGTAAAATCAGCATTTCAAAAACCAAGAAACATTCTATGCACTGGAGTAGTATCAATGCATATACGAATGCTAGGATGTTATATTGAGCCAATTCTTCTTCATGGAAGCGAAGCTTGGACAGCAATAAAAAGTGTCAAAGATACGCTGGAGGCATCTAAGATGTGGTTTTTAAGAAGATGAAAATTTCATTAACAACAACTAAAACTAATGTAGAAGTCATCAGAGATGCTGGAACAATTCTAGCAACAACTAAAACTAATGTAGAAGTCATCAGAGATGCTGGAACAATTCTAGCAACAACTAAAACTAATGTAGAAGTCATCAGAGATGCTGGAACAATTCTAGCAACAACTAAAACTAATGTAGAAGTCATCAGAGATGCTGGAACAAAGAGACAAATTCTAGCAACAATTCTAGCAACAATTCTAGCAACAATTCTAGCAACAATTCTAGCAACAATTCTAGCAACAATTCTAGTAACAATTCTAGCAACAATTCTAGCAACAATTCTAGCAACAATTCTAGCAACAATTCTAGTAACAATTCTAGCAACAATTCTAGCAACAATTCTAGCAACAATTCTAGCAACAATTCTAGCAACAATTCTAGTAACAATTCTAGTAAGAATTCTAGCAACAATTCTAGTAACAATTCTAGCAACAATTCTAGCAACAATTCTAGCAACAATTCTAGCAACAATTCTAGCAACAACTCTAGCAACAATTCTAGCAACAATTCTAGCAACAATTCTAGCAACAATTCTAGCAACAATTAGAGGCACACAATTGCAATTTTTGGGACCTGTGATCAGGAAAGTAAAACTTGAACATTTAGTAACCACAGTAAAGATCAAGGGCAGAAGAAACAGAGGAAGACAAAGAGAGAAAGAGAGACATTTCTGGATGTGTTTTCACTGTTGCACAAAAAGAAGTCACCAACTGAACATATTGATTACAGAAGAGACAGAGTTGTGGAGAAGCATGATCGCCTATGCCACTCGACATGGCGATTAATTGATTGATTGAATCTTCTTCAGACGCCATATTCTTCCCAGAATATAATCTTATTTAAGGATGGTCTGCACAATGTACGATAAGTTATGGACGAGTTGACCTGATCAACTCAAGGACATGTTTTAATAAAATCATATATCTTGTGTTCAAGGTCGTCGTTATCATCCATGTTGACTGTTGCCGGCAACCACGTCTTTCTCAAACAGTTTTCTTTTTCATGCTGTTATCTTTCAATGATATTTGATGATATATGTGTATCCTCCAAGATTAAGATCCTCAACTGTACGGACTGTAACTTTACAATTCCTCAACGGAGAAACAATTCAGATATTTGATAACTTTTCTTATTTGGGCAGCAAAATGAAACAAGATGGAGATACAACAAAAGATATCGCTACCAGAATTGTGTTGGTATGAGGTGCGCTCAACCACCTAACAAACATTTGGAAGTCAAAAACAATAAGTAAACATACCAAACTAAGACTGTTCAACTCCACTGTAATAAAAATCTGTATTAGCATACAATTGTGAAAGTTGGAAAATACCAAAATCACTGGAGAGGAAATTACATTAATTTGAATATTAAAATATGGTCCCAAGAGACAGATCTGAAGGTAAAGCTGTGGGGCAACCGTGAGGACTTCCTGCTGACGATTGAATTCGTGGAGGCGGCCCACCGTCCTGTATAGACTTATTAGCATAGGAAACTGATCGCAGAAGAAGAAGAACTTGAATATAAATGTCTTAAAAGACTCGTAAACATTGGCTGGGATAAACTCAAGTTAAGCAAGCAAGTAAGAGAAGACAAGCAAACAGCAATATGTTTCTACAAAAATAACAAGAAAACGATGAATTTATATCGGACATGTACTTTTAATTAATTCCGACTGTCTCTACAAATATTAAAATGGGTACCAAATGGCAAAACGGGGGAAGACCAAGACTTACTCTTCGCAAAACAACCATCACAGAAGGCATAACTATAGATATTAGCAACATAAAGGAATTACACACAGTAGCATTGCATCACTGGTTACTGGTTTCTGCCCCATGCATCGTGGTTGGAGCTGAAGGAACATATATAGATATAATTTGATGGCCAAAAACAACCGTAGCTGTTGACACACATTCTATTAAGTCTTCTTGATACTGGCATTTTGTAAATTTCCGCTGTCCATGATCTTCTTCTGTATCATCTGATTGCCAAGGAAGAAATTCGCTTTCCTACCACTTTATTAAATGTCCATATTTCACAGCCATAAATAGCTAGTGGGACCATGCTTGCTCTTAACAGTTGTAATTTAATCTATACTCTCGGAGTCTTGGCAAATAATTGTTTATATATTTGCCAGTTTTGGTGTCACTAATTCAATTGTTTATATATTTGCCAGTTTTGGTGTCACTAATTCAATTGTTTATATATTTGCCAGTTTTGGTGTTGTTAATTCAATTCTTAACTTGGATATCTTGATGCACCAGTTGTTAAATCTTGCAGTTAATCCTTTTGTCGTGCGTTGGGTTGGCGCCGCCCTGATGCACAGGGTTGTAGTTCTTAAGTGTGGTAACTGGATATCTACACCAACGGTTATTAGCCCTGGCCTGCCACAGGGATCGCCTCTATCTCCTGTACTTTTCAATGTATACACAGTACATATCGCTGGCAATCAAATCACAGGTGTTGGCAGAACGATGTCATATGCCGATGATATCCTGGTGTATAGACAGGGCAGAAATCGAGAAGAGTGCGTCGTGGAACTACAGAAGGAGCTGGACAGACTGACAAATTGGTGTCGAGATACGGGAGCAGTGGTTAATCCGTCTAAGGCATTCGTGACGTGGTTTTCCTTGAACAACCACATGGTAAAGACACCCATGCCACAAGTTTCGTTGTCCGGGAAAAGTTTAGAAAGAACTAGCACAATGAGATATCTGGGTGTGTTTTTTGACAGAAGCCTGAGTTTCAGGGAACATGTTGACCACATTATCATAAGGGCAGGCAAAGGCTTAGCAGCAATGAAGGTTATGGCTGCTGCGCAATGTGAGCAAAGATTGTTATTTATTTTGTACCAGGGTTTGGTTGTGGCTGTGGTGGAATATGCACTGGCAATTCTGACTCTTAGCCAAACTCAGATCGAAAGACTGGATAGAGTCCAGAATGCAGCAATGCGTATCATTCTGGGATGCACAAGAGACACATCGACAAGAGCTATGCGATACCTACTTGACTGCCCAACAGCTGAGCATAGATTACAGTATTGCCGTGCACGGGCGTACCTTCAAATACATGCAGATAAGGAACACCCGTTGCATTCCGAAATACAGAAAGTTAAAGGCAGCAGACTCAAGAGAGGAAGGTCGTGGATGGGACGTGCTGAAGATGTAATACAAAGCGTGTGCCGATTACAGGGTGTGGCAGTTGGTGCGGAATGGATAGGTCTACCCACAGATTTCGAAACTTGTTTGAGAGTAGTAATATCACTTAGCAGGGAATGCAGAGAATGGTGTCCCACAGCTGTGGAGAAAGAAGTGCAGGCTTTAATCAGTGAGAATACCAAAGAGGGGGATGTGATTATATACACTGATGGATCTGTAATTAGGCATGTTCGCAGTGCTTGGGCCTTTACAGCTCAGTGCGCAGGTAAAACGATCAAGGAGGAAAGTGGTGCCTTTGCGGTCACTACGAGTAGTATGACCATGGAGACTATGGCGGTGACCAAGGCATTTGAGTGGCTACGCACACAGAAAGTAACGCAGGTCTGCATCTTGAGTGACTCTATGAGTATGATTAAGAAGGTACAAGTGGGTCTCGTTCGCGAACAGTGGATTGAGGCCTTGAGAAATGCGAGCTTGAAGGCGGTTACATTTATTTTCGTGCCGGGACATGTGGGCGTTCGAGGCAATGAAAGAGCGGATCAACTGGCATCGTGTGCGATTGTGGCAAAGGGCGATGGGGCAATGGATCGCGCTGACGTTTTGAAATCCTTAAGAGATATAACACGCGAGAGTGAGACGAATGTGGATGATGATTCCTTTTCAATGGCTAGGATTAAAGATCAAGGATTGAGATGCGGTGTTGCTAGAGGTGAACATTTTGGAGGGCGCAGAAGAATGATGGTCAACCAGCATAGGACCGGTACTGTCAGCAGAAGTGTGATGGCGGATACACTCAAGGAGAGATCGGAGCAACTATGGATGTGTCCAGTTTGCAGTGATGATGATCCGACGACTAACTAACTAACTAACTAACTAATTCAATTCTTTTCTTGATTTCTTCTGCATAGTTGACGGAACTGTTCATATTTGGCACATCTTCTAGTTCTTGGTTTTGAGTTACAACATTTGGCTCTGCATTTTGACTTTATCTGTATATTTGGTAAAATGAAGCGTTTAATCTAATTACTGTTAGCGCCGAGACACGGAGAAGATTCGAGATGGTGACGGCTGCCGTGGCAAGAGGAAATATGATTTGGAAACTGAGCTCAGAATTCGGTAAAGATAATTATATACAGATCTCACTAAGGCTGACTATTCTTCTATAAATTATTGACACTCAATCCACCCACTGAATGCAGACATAACCCGGAAGTGTTGAAACTAAGTCAGAGTTGAAACAAGACAAGCAGAAAATAATCAAAACACACCCAAATACATGTGTAATAAATACATGTGAAATAAATACATGTGAAATAAGACAAAGAAATGATGAAATATCCACATTAAGCTCTGCCATGTTAACATCAATAGTGTCGTTTTTGCTCGTCTTTGTGTGTGTGTGTTGTCCATGATAGGAGCGTTTTGGTCGAAACGTCGATGTGTGTGTGTTATGTGTGTGTTACAGTGATTCGCAAAACTTCAATATCCCGTTCAAAGCTTTCCTGTTGGATTTTAGTTTTTCTGCAGTGAGTACATATTATTTATCCAGGATTAAATGTTGAATGTCTTTTTGACTAATTTGTACCTCTTCAGGCTAACAACATTCAGTCATCGATGTGGACATATTTTATTTGCATCTTCCGACTTGAAATAATATTCGTCCAACTCAAAAAATAGCCTAAACACTAGCAGAAACTAAACATTGACAAGAATCCTCGTTACTGTTTCTAGCAGAAACTAAACATTGACAAGACTCCTCGTTACTGTTTCTAGCAGAAACTAAACATTGACAAAATTCCTCGTTACTGTTTCTAGCAGAAACTAAACATTGACAAGAACCCTCGTTACTGTTTCTGACAGTAACTAAACATTGACAAGACTTATCGTTACTGTTTCTAGCAGAAACTAAACATTGACAAGACTCATAGTTTCTGTTTCTGACAGTAACTAAACATTGACAAGATTCCTCGTTACTGTTTCTAGCAGTAACTAAACATTGACAAGTATCCTCGTTACTGTTTCTGACAGTAACTAAACATTGACAAGACTCCTAGTTTCTGTTTCTGACAGTAACTAAACATTGACAAGATTCCTCGTTAGTGTTTTTACAAAAACATATCAGAAATAAAATTTCGATAAAAGTATTGCTACAGATGAGAAAACTGAATGTGAACTGAACCACATTTCATCAAGTAACGCATTTCTCTCCGTTATATATTTTTTGTATAGCTATTTTTTTAGACGGTCAACGAGAGGCCGCCATTTTTATGAAAGAAATCTCGCGAGAATACAATATGGTTTCATGTAATCTATTTCGTCTGATACATGTTGTTTTTTTTAATCTAATAAAAGCGCAAGAAAATTCATTGAGTGTCTATTTTGCTTTTACAGAAAGTTCCAGTAGGAATGTATATCACTGTGCAGCCTTTTGTCATGGCTGACTTTTCATCCTTAAAATTGGTTTGTGTAAAACGAGATGAAGATTATTATAATAATATTGTTGACTGCATGTTAGTGGCTGTTCATCAATTACGTCAACAATTTTTTTGTGAATTTGTGTTCATCTTCATGCTTTGTCAAACATTATCTTCTTCTGATTCTTCAGTACTCGTTCTCAAACTCCCGATGGATCCCTTTTGTCGCAGGACAATGTTCTCAAACTCCCGCTGGATCCCTTGTGTCGCAGGACAATGTTCTCAAACTCCCGCTGGATCCCTTTTGTCGCAGGACAATGTTCTCAAACTCCCGCTGGATCCCTTTTGTCGCAGGACAATGTTCTCAAACTCCCGCTGGATCCCTTTTGTCTATGGACTATGGTTCTACTTGATTTTCAACAGGATGTAGGCCACAGAAGAGAAATGCGTTGTGGTACAGTTTTTATGCGCAATGGTTCAACAATCCAACTTCAGCAGTGGTAACTAATGCATTCAGTGTTTTTTTTTGCAACGTCCACTGACGGTGGGTGTGTTTAAACAAAAGTGCTACTTTTGTCGTTCAGCCATACAAACGAATTGGTTCTTCTACCAACCCGCTGATCACAGGGCTCAGAGCTAACTTCAGTCCCTGAGATTTGATATCTAACCGTTGTCGTGTGTTTCTATCGTCACGGTCACAGACGCCCATCAACAAGACTCACAAATCAAGAGTCAAGTACGTTAAACTTGATTCCCAAATCAAGAGTCAAGTACGTTAAACTTGATTCTCAAATCAAGAGTCAAGTACGTTAAACTTGATTCTCAAATCAAGAGTCAGGTACGTTGAACCTGATTCTCAAATCAAGAGTCAAGTACGTTAAACTTGATTCTCAAATCAAGAGTCAAGTACGTATACCTACCTGATTCTCAAATCAAGAGTCAAGTACGTTAAACTTGATTCTCAAATCAAGAGTCAAGTACGTTAAACTTGATTCTCAAATCAAGAGTCAAGTACGTATACCTACCTGATTCTCAAATCAAGAGTCAAGTAATTAATCCTACCTAATTCTCAAATAAACAGTCAAGTTTGTTTGGTCCATATTATTTGTCATGTGAACTTGAAATATGTATATATAGTATATGTATATATCATATATATATATATATATATATATATATATATATATATATATATATATATATATATATATATATATATATATATATATACATTGTGCGGTTAGGATTAGGCACGAATATCACAAAGTATTAAGTTTGACATGTCACAGAACATTTTTAAAATATAAATAGTTAACTGTTCACAACTCAAACTGAATCGACGTTTCGACCAAACCTTTATCACGAGAAATACACACACACTCACACATTCTCCACTCAACCGAGAAGAAATACACATACACGCGCACACATTCACACATTCTCCATTCTACCCAGAAAAAATACATATCGAAATTCTATAATGACAAAATTATTTCACATATTGAAACAACATATCTCTAAAATAGTTTTCTCGTCGATATGTCGCCATGACAATACGGTTCCAGTTTACAGAAACCAGGTACCTTTGACTGTCAGAGACTGCATATAGATCAACCAATTTAACAGCTTCACGGTGCCAGTTCAAACACAGGTCGTTTATTCTGCGTGGGCGGTTTTATTGTTATCGATGGTGCTGGAAGCTGTCTGCCCTATTGATGTACCCAAGGAAACATTTGCTGAAAATTGTGAGTAAAATGCGTACCATTTGCTGATCAATCTCTGCACTGGTTGTACTATCCGGCGCCATGGTCTATCAATAACAGCATAGACGAGAATACATCAATCAATAGGATCTAGAGTTCTTCCTAGAGGAGTTTCCCAGCGAGGGTGCTGCTGTCCTCCCCCGATACCAGTCGGTACTTGGAAAAGGCAGTGGGCGTTTTTAAGTGTTTAGGTTGGCACGATTATAAAAACACATATTTTTGGTGTCACATAGTAGCTTGTGTAGAGTTAAACCCAGGGTTGCCAGTAGCTGTAGTAGAGTTAAACCCAGAGTTGCCAGTAGCTGTAGTAGAGTCAAACCTAGGGTTGCCAGTAGCTGTTGTAAAATTAAACCCAGGGTTGCCAGTAGCTGTTGTAGAGTTAAACCCAGGGTTGCCAGTAGCTGTAGTAGAGTCAAATCCAGGGTTGCCAGTAGCTGTAGTAGAGTCAAAACCAGGGTTGCCAGTAGCTGTAGAAGAGTCAAATCCAGGGTAGCCAGTAGCTGTAGTAGAGTTAAACCCAGTGTTGCCAGTAGCTGTTGTAGAGTTAAACCCAGGGTTGCCATTTAAAACAGTAGCTTGTATAAACTTTACTTAGGGTTGCCACGTCAAACGTTAGCTTGTGTAGACTCTACCCATAGTTGTATATTGAGAAATTTCTTGGCAAAATACTAAAATTTTACAATTTTTAAAAGGCTACTTGCATAACATTTATTTTGACCATATTTGGTGGTTTTCTTTCGTAGCCATTTTTTAAAAATCATATATACTTTCCAATATTTTCTAGCTTACGTTTGACTACAAATTGTTTGACATGTTCTTTGTGTAGATATAAACGAGTGGTATAAGCAGTGTTTATTCTACTGGTGCAGCAGTATAGAATGAAGAATGTGTGTTGCCAACATAATATATTTGATATATACTTTTCTCAGGATGTCGAAGTGGAAACGTTGTTACTAGAGTGAGACCTGGTACAGTAGACAATTACAACATACATTTCTGTTGAAGCATAAGTTACTAGATAATAGTTGTACAAATAATTTATCTAAACATTTAGTGAATACAACGTGAGAATATGCGTGTACAGTTTTATTATGCATAAACTGTGTCATTACCTTCACGCCCAGAGACAGAGACTGTTGAGAGTTTCACAATAACATTACAAGAACTACAATTTACTGAGTAATAATATACATTTGTCAAACTGTCAAATACTGCATTTTTTCCCGTTAAAGGAGTTGCAAGGATTGTAATATAAATGAATGTTGAAAATTGGACAGAGGTAACGTTTATAGAAAACTAACTTTCTGGAAAATGCAGCATGTTTTAAATAGTTTATACCCAATTTTGACATTGTGTACCTCTTGTATGCCAACAATTTGGCCAGAAACAGTTACAACCATATGGCAACATTGACTTTACCTGTAGTTTGCAATACACAAAATATTGTGTCTGTTCGTCCATTATAAATGAATATTATTATTATAAACACTATTATTATCCATTATTATGTATTATAAACACTAATAACTACGACACAAATATTTAGTGAAATCACGTATGTACAACTGAAAACATTAACATCTACGACACAATATTTAGTGAAATCACGTATGTACAACTGAAAACATTAACATCTACGACACAATATTTAGTGAAATCACGTATGTACAACTGAAAACAGTAACATCTACCACACAATATTTAGTGAAATCACGTATGTACAACTGAAAACATTAACATCTACGACACAAATATTTAGAACTGATTATCTTTTTCTTGTGCGTTTGTTGTATAACTCCTGCAGATTAGCTGAATGTAGTCTGGAGAACGGAGTGCAGTAAAAAACGCACAGTGAATTAGTATTAAATTCACTAGATTTGAAAGAAAACCACAGTGAATTAGTATTAAATTCACTAGATTTGAATGAAAAAGCACAGTAAATTAACATAATCCACTAGACTTGAAACACACAATGAGTTAGTATTAAATCCATTAGACGAGCGAAAATGCACAGGGATAGTGGAACTTACAGTGGTGGACTTGAGGGGCAGATAGTGGGGGGTACAAAAAGGAGCGTAGAACTTGACGGGGAGTAGATAGAGTATACAAGAAATTTGATGATATATATAAAAAAAAACAGAGTGCTGCATCACGATTTGTAATCGGGGAAATTGATAGATTTGAACGACTAACAGCGAGGAAAGGACACATGAAGTGCAGGAAGTGAGAGAAAGAAATAGGGAAGGTAAAACATAGCCCAACATGCAAATGCGTGCAACTTGTTAGTGCCGTGGGGTCTAATAGATCTAATGTGTGCTAATTAAAAGTTTGCCAAGGACACAAATGGCCGATAGCAGTAGAAAATAATCGAATTTAAATAACACATATGCATATCTTGTGTAAGATTGTATGTCTCCAATTGCAAGATTGATAATCTAAATAGAAACATGGAAGATATAGAGAATGAGAGATATGACATTTGTTAGTTTCTCAAGGTACAGAAATATGTGTATGTGTCGGCCAGTGTGATGTGTTAGTTTTCTCATGTGTATGTGTATGTGTCGGCCAGTGTGATGTGTTAGTTTTCTCATGTGTATGTGTATGTGTCGGCCAGTGTGATGTGTTAGTTTTCTCATGTGTATGTGTATGTGTCGGCCAGTGTGATGTGTTAGTTTTCTCATGTGTATGTGTATGTGTCGGCCAGTGTGATGTGTTAGTTTTCTCAAGGTACAGAAATATGTGTATGTGTCGGCCAGTGTGATGTGTTAGTTTTCTCATGTGTATGTGTATATGTCGACCTGTGTGATGTGTTAGTTTTCTCATGTGTATGTGTATGTGTCGACCTGTGTGATAACCGGGCCCTGAACGTCTAGCTGATGATGAAAAGAAGAGGGCAACTGTCTTCTCTCTCTCCAGGCATGTCTCCAGGCATGTCTCCAGGCATGTCTCCAGGCATGTCGTTGGATGCGACTATGAAAGGATGGAATAAGCTGTCACTTGTGAAATACATCATTATTACATCTTATCTCAATGTCTTACCTTATCTGTAACAGTGTTACAGATTCATTGTTACAGATATATTCATTGTTACAGATAAATTCATTGTTTCAGGTATATTCTTTGTTACAGATATATCCATTGTTACAGATATAACCATTGTTACAGATATATTCATTGTTACAGATATATTCGTTGTTACAGATATAACCATTGTTACAGATATATTCGTTGTTAAAGATATATTCATTGTTACAGATATATTCATTGTTACAGATATATTCGTTGTTACAGATATATTCGTTGTTACAGATATATTCATTGTTACAGATATAACCATTGTTACAGATATATTCGTTGTTACAGATATAACCATTGTTAAAGATATATTCGTTGTTACAGATATATTCATTGTTACAGATATATTCATTGTTACAGATATATTAGTTGTTACAGATATATTCGTTGTTACTTATATATTCGTTGTTACAGATATATTCATTGTTACAGATATAACCATTGTTACAGATATATTCGTTGTTACAGATATATTCATTGTTACAGATATAACCATTGTTAGAGATATATTAATTGTTTCAGATATATTCGTTGTTACAGATATATTCATTGTTACAGATATATTCGTTGTTACAGATATAACCATTGTTACAGATATATTCGTTGTTACAGATATATTCATTGTTACAGATATATTCGTTGTTACAGATATATTCATTGTTACAGATATATTCGTTGTTACAGATATAACCATTGTTACAGATATATTCGTTGTTACAGATATATTCATTGTTACAGATATATTCGTTGTTACAGATATAACCATTGTTACAGATATATTCGTTGTTACAGATATATTCATTGTTACAGATTGTTTTCAGTCAGATAATCTTCATAGATGAGAAATAAATTCAGGCCAGTAGCAACATTCGATATTTGTGGCAGATCCCCCCCCCCCGGCTGATGGAGAATATGCTAGATATTTGTGGCAGACCCCCCCCCCCCCTGGCTGATGGAGAATATGCTAGATATTTGTGGCAGGACCCCCCTCTGGCTGATGGAGAATATGCTAGATATTTGTGGCAGGACCCCCTTCCCCCCCGGCTGATGGAGACTATGCTAGATATTTGTGGCAGGACCCCCCTCCCCCGGCTGATGGAGAATATGCTAGATATTTGAGGCAGGACCCCTCCTGGCTGATGGAGAATGCTAGATATTTGAGGCAGGACCCCCCCCCCCCCTGGCTGATGGAGAATGCTAGATATTTAGGCAGGTCCCCCCCTGGCTGATGGAGAATGCTAGATATATGTGGCAGGACCCCCCCCCCTGGCTGATGGAGAATATGCTAGATATTTGAGGCAGCCCCCCCCCCCCTGGCTGATGGAGAATGCTAGATATTTCATTACTGCGCGAATGCGTTCACAAATATAGCAAAAGAGTGTATATGTGCGTGTGTGTCTTCGTCTGTGTGTGTGCGTGTGTGAGTTCGCGTGCGTGTATGTGTGTGTGTGTGTGAGTGCGCGTATGTGTGTGTGTGTGTGTGTGTGTGTGTGCGTTCGTCTGTGTATATGTGCGTGTGTGGGCCGGCATATATATGTATGTGTGTATATATTATGTACATAACAGTGTATGTATACGTGTGTCATCATCATCATCAAGTTCCGTGCCGAATGACGATGGCGATCATATTTCTCCATGCACATCTCTCATATGTCATCATCTCTGTTGGTGTCGTCAATCGAAGCCGTTTAGTCAAACTGTCCAATATCTTTTCTCTGGGTCTTCCCCTTGATCATTTCCCTTCTATCTTTCCTGTTGTCACTATATTCTCAATGCCTACTCTTCTCTTTATGTGCCCAATAAATGTTGACTGTCTATTTTTTTTATACGTGTGTGCTTTTTTAAATTCCTTTTATGCGTGTTTTTATACGTATGTATATACGCATGTGTGTGCTCGCATGTGTGTGTGTGTGCGCTCGCATGTGTGTGTGCTCGTATGTGTGTGTGTGTGTGCTCGCATGTGTGTGTGTGTGTGCTCGCATGTGTGTGCTCGCATGTGTGTGCTCGCATGTGTGTGCTCGCATGTGTGTGCTCGCATGTGTGTGCTCGCATGATGTGTGTGTGTGCTCGCATGTGTGTGCTAGCATGTGTGTGTGTGTGCTCGCATGTGTGTGTGTGTGCTCGCATGTGTGTGTGTGTGCTAGCATGTGTGTGCTCGCATGTGTGTGTGTGTGCTAGCATGTGTGTGTGTGTGCTAGCATGTGTGTGCTCGCATGTGTGTGTGTGTGCTCGCATGTGTGTGTGTGTGCTAGCATGTGTGTGCTAGCATGTGTGTGTGTGTGCTCGCATGTGTGTGTGTGTGCTAGCATGTGTGTGTGTGTGCTAGCATGTGTGTGTGTGTGCTCGCATGATGTGTGTGTGTGCTCGCATGTGTGTGCTAGCATGTGTGTGTGTGTGCTCGCATGTGTGTGTGTGTGCTCGCATGTGTGTGCTCGCATGTGTGTGCTCGCATGTGTGTGCTCGCATGTGTGTGTGTGTGCTCGCATGTGTGTGCTCGCATGTGTGTGCTCGCATGTGTGTGCTCGCATGTGTGTGTGTGTGCTCGCATGTGTGTGTGTGTGCTCGCATGATGTGTGTGTGTGCTCGCATGTGTGTGCTCGCGTGTGTGTGTGTGTGTGCTCGCATGTGTGTGTGTATATATATATATAATGTCAGGCATGAACCTAGACAAGAGGGAGAGTCGTAGAGAAAGAGAAAAGATTGTGTTATCTATTCAAATATAACAAGATTGTAGCACCTACCTCACAGGGGTTGGCGCTCATGTTCATACGCGACAGGATGCTGAACGATGTCTTTAAACACGAAGCTGTTTCACAGATCTGTTAGAACAATAACAATTCTATGTCATCTTGTTTTAGCCATTGTTACAAATATATTCGTTGTTACAGACATATTCGGTGTCATAGACATATTCATTGTTACAGACATATGCAATGTTACAGACATATGCATTGTTACAGACATATTCGGTGTTACAGACATATTCGTTGTTACAGACACTTGCATTGTTACATACCTATTAGTTGTTACAGAAATATTTGTTGTTACATACGAATATTGCGCAAACATTATACAGAATATAAAACTAATGTTTATGTGGAAAAAAAATTAAATTGAAAGAAAGAGCAGATCAACTGTCATCATGCGTCATTGTGGCACAGGGCGATGGGGCAATGGATCGCGATAACGTTTTGAACTCCTTAAGAGATATAACACGCGAGAGTGAGACTAATGTGGATGATGATTCCTTTTCAATGTCCAGGATTAAAGATCTAGGATCGAAATGCGGTGATGCTAGAAGTCAACATCTTGGAGGGCGCAGAAGAATGATGGTCAACCAGCATAGGACCGATACTGTCAGCAGAAGTGTGATGGCGGATACACTCAAGGAGAGATCGCAGCAACTATGGATGTGTCCAGTTTTCAGTGATGATGATCCGACGACTAACTAACTAATAAATAAAATCAAATGATCTTACAAGTCAGTAAGAGCATATCATGGAAGTGGTGAAATGCCGCAGGCTTGTGGGTTTGTTCATGTAATGAAGCATAGGTCACAGTTGAGGGCTGTAGAAGAATACAAAGGAATGTTTGGGTTGATCGTATCAAAGACTGGACAGGTTTAAGACTCTCTAAACTTAATATGAAGAATTAACTACTTAGAGAAATAAAGATCAGGCAAATAAAATATTTTGGACACATTAAAAGACATGACACCTTATTGAAGACCTTACTTGAGGGTAAAGTCAAAGATTAGCGAGCAAGAGGTAGGCAGAGATACAAGTGGGAGAGTAACATCACAAGGTGGACAGGTTACAGTCTAGCAGAATGCACCACCAAGACAAGAGACTGGGGATGTTGGAGATACCTTGCAGCCAACCTTTGTTCCGGGGCCGGCACTTGATGATGATTGAACTTACACGAGGAACTAAGAACTGAAGGATATGGTGAGATGCGTGTGCTATTTCCAAAGTGATGCACCTGTAGCCCTGAAAGGTGTGGGATTGATGGTGATGACGATGATGATGATGATGATGATGTGTGCATCGGCGTCTAAAAGTTTTTTTTTTTTTAAATTTGTGTATGTATGAGAAAGAACTATCTATGTGTGTAGATGTATGAGAAAGAACTATCTATGTGTGTAGATGTATGAGAAAGAACTATCTATGTGTGTAGATGTATGAGAAAGAACTATCTATGTGTGTAGATGTATGAGAAAGAACTATCTATGTGTGTAGATGTATGAGAAAGAACTATCTATGTGTGTAGATGTATGAGAAAGAACTATCTATGTGTGTAGATGTATGAGAAAGAACTATCTATGTGTGTAGATGTATGAGAAAGAACTATCTATGTGTGTAGATGTATGAGAAAGAACTATCTATGTGTGTAGATGTATGAGAAAGAACTATCTATGTGTGTAGATGTATGAGAAATAACTATCTATGTGTGTAGATGTACGAGAAAGAACTATCTATGTGTGTAGATGTATGAGAAAGAACTATCTATGTGTGTAGATGTATGAGAAAGAACTATCTATGTGTGTAGATGTATGAGAAAGAACTATCTATGTGTGTAGATGTATGAGAAAGAACTATCTATGTGTGTAGATGTATGAGAAAGAACTATCTATGTGTGTAGATGTATGAGAAAGAACTATCTATGTGTGTAGATGTATGAGAAAGAACTATCTATGTGTGTAGATGTATGAGAAAGAACTATCTATGTGTGTAGATGTATGAGAAAGAACTATCTATGTGTGTAGATGTATGAGAAAGAACTATCTATGTGTGTAGATGTATGAGAAAGAACTATCTATGTGTGTAGATGTATGAGAAAGAACTATCTATGTGTGTAGATGTATGAGAAAGAACTATCTATGTGTGTAGATGTATGAGAAATAACTATCTATGTGTGTAGATGTATGAGAAAGAACTATCTATGTGTGTAGATGTATGAGAATAACTATCTATGTGTGTAGATGTATGAGAAAGAACTATCTATGTGTGTAGATGTATGTAACTGTGCGTATTCATATTTTGCTTATCTATGTGCGCATGTGTATTCGTGTAATATATATGTAATAAATATACGAGAGAATTATAACTATTGACCGTCCAGGCTGCCATAACCAGACCAGTGCAGGAACTTTGAAAAGAGTAGAGCGCAGTTAATGGTTCGAAATAGAGAAAAACATAAGGCGACATCAGACAGTTGTCGTTCATCTCAAGACCTTGCTTATGCCTGTTCATAATCAGTGAAATGTATACATGATCACAAGAACGATTAATCATGACACGAGGAAAACTTGCATGGTTTGAACATATTTGAATATCTCTGGGGATTATCGTTCGAAGCTATGGATTTACGTGCTATGAGTGGTACTCTCGACAGATGGCATGTCACTTCTTTGAGAGTGACATGAATGGCATGAAGATCGTTAGAAAAGCAATCGCTCAATCTTAAGCCGATTTACCCGATGTACTGCTTGCCACAGCGTTTACATATGATCACGTAAATAATATTCAAGGCCTAACAGTACATCTGGAAAACCGGATTAAGATTGCTTTTGTAACCATCTTCATGCAATCCAGCACAGAACGCATACTCCTGTTGCCACACCCTTCAACGGCGAGGGTCATCATGGTGCTCTTGATATTCAGGTCACCGCCATCAGAACTTGCACCACCGATGATAGATCTAGGTACGATCTAGAAAATCGTCTAATTTTTGAATTGGTTACCCTCAAGCCTTTTGGACAATTCCGACCTGATGTCTATATAGAATATCCAGACAAAATATCTGATGAGCTGTTTGATGCCTGTGCGGAGATATGTTCTAACTATGAAGCTAAAATAGCAGCGCTAGAAATTGCCTTGTAACACCTGCAACCATATTTGATGTCATTTCATTCAAAAGTCCAAAACATGGTGATTTTTACACACTTTTTGTCCACTCTTCATGCACTAGAATGTGAGACATTGTAAGCCTGAGCTGGTTGAGATACATCACCATGCCAACCAGCTGCTTACATCTTATGAAGTCAGCATTGTTATGCAGTGGATTCCTGGTCACTCAAACACACCTGTCAATAACAAGGCAGACAGACAAGCAAGAAGGGAGCACAACAAGAACATCCATATACACAAACAAGCATGCACACAGTTAAATGATGTTGAAATCTGTGAACAAAGAAAATTGGATGAACAGATGGGCTATGGGGAAAACTTGGAGGGAAATCTATAAATAAATGACCAGCCCAAATCCTAAAGATAACATCAACTTCCTGGGAAGGAAAGACCAGAGTATCATCTTCAGACTGCACACACAACATGTACAGCTTAACAATCACCTGAACAGAATACAACCACAACACACTCCAGGGTGCCGGATGTGCACTCACCCCTATGAAACTGTTGACCACCACCTTTTTGAATGTCCAGCGCTGGATGGTGTCAGGAAAATGTTTCTCCCTCCAGGGCCAGATAAATGGAACACATTATATGGAACAAAACAACAGCTCACAAACACATGCATATATCACACAATAACATTAGGTCAAAGAACATGTGCTCATAGTCCACTGGTTCAGCAACCAGCTAACCAACCAACAAAACAACCAACAAATCAATCAACTAACCAACCAACTAACCAACCAACCATAGATGGTGTGTGTTAAACTTCTGCCTATGCCAACTTGGCATTATCTGGGTCCCGGCCACCGGTACAAACATTGGACCAAAACTACATAGGGGTCCTGTGTCTCCTAATTAGGACCATGTGTCTCCAAACTAGGACACTGTGTCTCCTAACTAGGACCCTGATCACAATGCAAAAATGATATTTTCCGAGCTCATTTAAGATTCATGAACCATCTGAGGGCTCACAAACCCTAACTTGTACCCTGGCTCGTATTGAATTCATGAACCATCTGAAGACCCTAGTATACTTTCTTCTATTGTGTGTCAATGTGTGTGCACTTACTCGAGTGTGAGTTTATGTGTATGCTAATTATACGTACATGGGTATATGTTTGTGCATACATATATTATATCCACTTTCCTTGTCATATGTGACCATACTCTACTATGACGTCACCAACTGTCACAATTACCTTCCCTGACATACCGAATCATTAAAAAGTAAACTTCCATATGATCACTTTCCCCGCACACAGAATACGTAACAAAAAATTACAAATTTCAAACACAGACTCACCATCCCGTCAATGCATCGTGCGATATCACCCGCATTAAACATCATCATCTCAATTAATGTCAAACTAGACCAAATTCAACCTCTCAACCCGAATCCTGTAAGCAAGGTATTAGGTATGAAAACTACTCCGCTATATATTTAATCTTTGACCTGTGCGCCTATTCTCGGCTGACATCTACCAAGAGGGCAAAAACAGTACAAAAGTAAAGTATTACTTTTGTTTGAATAATTATTTATTCTTGTTTGACTGTTATTGAGCTATTTCAACAACCAATCGTCTTTCGCCAACACATCGTATGTGATAACCTAGTTTTGTTAGTTGCTATGTGCAGATAATTGTAGAATGTTTTACATATAAATATACATTGGGTGTGCCATAAATATCAGTATTTTACAACTTGTCAAGTGTCGGTATTAAAACAATGTCGGTTATGTTTTCTATTTGTCACGTTTGTAGCGAGTATTGTCTGCTCACATATAAATGTTACTCTGTTGTAATGATATACTTGCACATTGTTTATATTTGGTCGAGATAATTACTGTGTTTCTCAACATCTCATATTTCTTCTTTTATTCTATCTCATATTTCTTCTTTTATTCTATCTCAACATCTCATATTTCTTCTTTTATTCTATCTCAACATCTCATATTTCTATTTTTAATTGTCTCAACATCTCATATTTCTTCTTTTATTCTATCTCAACATCTCATATTTTTTCTTTTATTCTTTCTCAACATCTCATATTTCTATTTTTAATTGTCTCAACATCTCATATTTCTTCTTTTATTCTGTCTCAACATCTCATATTTCTTCTTTTATTCTGTCTCAACATCTCATATTTCTTCTTTTATTATATCTCAACATCTCATATTTCTTATTTTATTCTGTCTCAACATCTCATATTTCCATTTTTAATTGTCTCAACATCTAATATTTCATTTCTCATAATCTCAACATATCGTATTTCTTCATTTGTTTTATCTCAACATCTCATATTTGATTTCTCTTTGTCTCAACATCTCATTTCTCATTGTCTCAACATCTCATATTTCCTTTCTCATTGTTTTAAACTCTCATACTTCAGTTCTCGTTTTTTCAACATCTCATATTTCATCTTTAATTGTCACAACATCTCATATTTAATTTCCCATTGTCACAACATCTCATATTTCATTTCTCGTTGTCTCAACAGCTCATATTACTTCTTTTATTATATATCTCAACATGTCATATTTCATTCTCTCAACACCTCATAATCTTCTTTTATTATCTGTCTCAACATCTCATTTGTCATTGTCTAAACATCTCATATTTCATTTCTCATTGTCTAAACATCTCATATTTCATTTCTCATTGTGTCAATATCTCATATTTCATCTTTCACTGTCTCGACATCTCGTATCTCTTATTTTATTATCCGTCTCAACTTCTCATAATTCCTTTCTCACTTTCTCATCTCATATGTCATTTTTCACTCAATATCTCATATTTCATTTCTCATTGTATCAAGATCTCAAGATTGCATATAATACAGAGGGATATCTTTAACCGCCACACAGGGAAAAAGTTGTTTTTTTTAAAAAAAGACAGCGATCACACATTGAACCACAACTTAAAACACCCAAAATGGCTTCCGTAAAAACAAAAGCTGTACGGATGCTATCTTTACACATGTACAACTAACAGAAACAGCCAAAGACAACAACAATGAATTATGCATCGCATTTGTCGACTACGAAAAGGCCTTCGACAGAGCAGACAGACAACTTTGGAAAACACTATCAATATACGGAGTACCAGAACATTTAATCAATGTATGGAGTACCAGAACATTTAATCAATGTATGGAGTACCAGAACATTTAATCCATGTATGGAGTACCAGAACATTTAATCAATGTATGCAAGAACATTTATATTAATAGCCAATGTGAAGTAAGAACAAATGCAGGCGTGTCCAATAAGTTCCAAATTCAATCAGGAGTTCGCCAGGGGTGTGTCCTATCCCTTTTCCCTCCTGCTTTTTATAACATATATCGACCAGGTCTTCTACTGGCGATCGGTCGCGAACCATCTAACCCTGAGGGAGTGAGCTGAACACGGTAAAAATAATTGTTCCAACGTTTCTACAACAGACGAAGAAGATAAATAAGTCATGATGGCACGAGGAAGCCATGAGGTAAACAACAAATTCAGCAAACATGCTGACAGTTGCAACTCAATCATTCTATCTATCCGCTAAACCTTTTGTTGCCTTTCAGCGTCAGGAGTAGAAGAGTTTTCTGAAGACGGCCCTCTTAGGTGCTGAGTATATTGTGGAGTTTGTTGCCTCTTATATTTCAGTGGTCCCTCATTTTCGTGGTCGGCCTATAGGTCTGCCTTCGTTGTATCTGTGTAGCATAGCTTGCTGTGGTATGTTGTCTAATGGTAGTCTGCTGATGTGTGCAAACCATTTGATCTGTTGTCTCTTAATATATTCCAAGATTGGGGTGGTGCCGGTTTTTTGTCGAAGGTCCTCATTCCTCACCCTGTCTCTTAGCGATATTCCAAGGATTATGCGTAAGCATGTCATTTCAGCTGTCACAAGTTTACGTTTGTCTTGCGCTGTCGTTGTCCATGTTAGGCTTTGGTAACACGGCGTTGGCATAATAATCGTTTTGAATAGTGTTATTTTGGTGTTTAAATCTACGTTTTTGTTTATGAAGATTGGTTTCCTTTTTGCTAGGGATTGGTATGTTTTACTACATCTATTGTGTATTTCTTTGATGCTCTTGCTATCTTTTGTTTTATTACTTCCTATGTATGTGAATTCTGTCACTTGGTTTAAGTCTGTTGTTTCCAATATTTATATTGGTGTTTCTTTCTGTTCTTCCTGTCTTCATTACTTTGGTATTTTCTATATTTATCTTCATGTTGAAGGTATGGCATGTCTGATGTAATCTGTCTATTTGCCTTTGTAGTTCCTCTTCTCATGATGCCACTAGTGCTTGGTCATCTGCAAATAGTAGTTCGTTTAAATTATCCTTCAGATTATTTTCTTTATATTCTGAGAATATAAAACAGACAATATTCAGTTTGTTTTCATTGTTTTCACGCGGACCAGAGCCTTCCAGTCCAATATCCAGAACTCCGTCCAGTTCCTTTATGTACATGTCTATCTACTTTATGTACATTTCTATCTACTTTAGAGGAACGCGGTAAACTAGTTAATAGTGAGCTTGATACTAGGCGAAACCACGTCCAGACAAACAAAAATCCGGGTTGTTATCATTGCTAAGCTATAGTCCAATCGGCTGTAAATGAGTACCTGACGCATGAGTTAAGGTAGGTAAAGACATCCAGCGAGTGAACTGGCCATCCACCTAATAGTTGTTGTTTCCCAGACGAAAAGTTATCTTCACGTCCGACGGCAGGTTGCTGACATGGGACATACCTTTACCTGTCTACTTTATATTTATGTATTTGGAAAAAAAAAGACTATTGCAAATTGGTAGCATATCCTATTCAGGACGTAGCTATCAACCCAGCATTTCTTGGCTGTAGTGATTATGCAGGCAATATAAATACATTCAGTAGTTTGTCATTGCTTTCTGAACGGTCTGGATGAACAATTGCCTATGACGGAATTCGAACCCGGTACCTTGGCCATCACACACGGGCTGTGAGTTCTCGTGTTTGCCTCATGCCACAATTGTTTCACTTGTTTTCATTTGTACATCGCTTCTAAACAATATTAATAGTTGGTTTTGTTTTCACTGAGTTGACTGTCACTATGTTTGTCTTTTTCATATTTAAAAACATGTTTTATTGTTTGCTAAAACTTTTCTGATGTTTTTATTATTTTCATCAAGTTTTTCTCATTTGATGTTAATAGAACTGTGTCGTCTGCGTATCCAATTCCTGGAATATGTGTAGATGCAGGCCTACGATGTTTTTGGGGACTGATTTCTTGTTGTTTTATGTCATGTTCCACATTTCTCATTATCTTCTCTGCATTTATGTTAAACAGGTATGACGACAATGTACATCCTTGTCTTTCTCTTTTTTTGTACTTTAAGCCACTCTGATGTAAGCCACTCTGATGTAAGCCACTCTGATGTTACCCCTTCCACTTTTATGGCAGCTTCGTGATTTTTGTACAGCTCTGCAATTAAGCTTATAATGTGACCTAGGAAACCCATGTTGTTCATTATTCCCCATAATTGGTGATGGTTCACACAGTCAAAAGCTTGAGTGTAATCTATAAAGCGTGAGTGTAATCTATAAAGCTTGAGAGTAATCTATAAAGCTTGAGTGTAATCTATAAAGCTTGAGTGTAATCTATAAAGCTTGAGTGTAATCTATAAAGCTTGAGTGTAATCTATAAATCTTGAGTGTAATCTATAAAGCTTGAGTGTAATATATAAAGCTTGAGTGTAATCTATAAAGCTTGAGTGTAATCTATAAAGCATGCATGTAGTTCGATATTGAATTCTCTGCATTTTTTTATGACCATCCTCATCTTAAATATATGATCTATAGTGCCTCTTCCTGCTCTAAACAATGTCAGGGCATCGTGATTCTTTTCTTCCTGCTCTAAACAATGTCAGAGCATCGTGATTCTTTTCTTCCTGCTCTAAACAATGTCAGAGCATCGTGATTCTTTTCTTTCATTGTGTGCTATTCTCCCCATTGTAATGTGCAGTAATATTTGGCTGTCTTGTCTTATTAGTACAATTGTTCTGTTTATGTGTAGCTACCTAATTTATGTATATGTCTATTTACTTTACGGTTATATCGACTTCATGTATACAATATATATATATATCTAATCCCTGTATATATCTAATCCCTGTATATATCTAATCCCTGTATATATCTAATCCCTGTATATATCTATCTATTTGATGTATATAATATAATATAAACCTAAACAGCACGCAAGAATTGAAAGACCTGGCAATGTGATAGTATCTGGTTGCGGAACCCTTCACAGGCAGGGGGTTTCACAGTAAGAAGTGAGAACCCTTCACAGATAGCAAGAGATGGACGGCGTGAAATGCAACACATTGAATGTTTTGCTCTTGTGTAAATGTTGTCATTACGGACGCTGGTGGCACACAATGCGAAGGTGTGCTTATCTAAGAATGTGTCAAGCGACGATAAAACACAAACGTGTGTTTTTATAAGAACGCGTCAATCTATGATCAAGTGCAACGTTTCTTTACATGAGAACAAGTCAGATAATAGAAAGACGGGAATCATACCTGGTAGACGCTTTCTGGTTGGTCTGAGGAAACGTGGGTTTATTGTAACCAGAAGGGTCAATTTCTGATTGGCCAGAGGTTTTCCTCTGGGGAAATGAAAGCGTTTGATTGGTTGGAAGTTTGGAGGAACTTAGGAGTGGAGGAGGAAGGAGGATTGCATTATCGACTGCCGAGCACGGCGGTCGCATTTCACTCCTGAGTAAGTAGTCCCCAGGTAGTCCCCGGAGACAGTACTTGTCTCCCAAGAGAGACAAGTCCTAGTTTAGTCTCGCATCTGAGACAGTCAGTCTTCGGTCTCCCAGGAGAGACGAAGAGTCAGAGCCAGATAGTCAGTCGGTGTATAATCTCTAAGACTTAGCTTATAACCCGAGTGAAACAATCCCTGGATGTGCTAGCGTAATTTGTAATCGGCGATTATTATATTATTGTCCAGTTTCAGACAATTTAGGATTAGTCTGCAGAGTTGAGGACGGACTCGACAAAGACTAGATTAGGACTTGTGCCTTGTGTTTATTTGCCTCTCTTATGAGTATGATGCTATTAATTGATGTATTTCAACTTGTGTAAATAAACCTCATATTTTTGTGAGACAAGGAGTGCTTTGGTTAATTGATTGATGTCAAGCAGTATTACGCAGATTTAGACCTGGTCACAGAACCAGTATTCCAGTAAGTCCTAAAAGGCATTTCTTCTGTGGCAAATTATTGTAACGCTGTAGATCTTCTTTCTGTCCAGGACAGACAGTCAACCATATGTTTTCGGTAACAAGTTTGTTTCTGTCACACCAAGTGCAGAGCTTGTTACTGTTACAGCAACACAAAGACAGAAATGGAAAGCTATGGTTTCTGCCCTATGCGCCACCTATAGCCCTGGAGGAACATAACATAACAAAATAATATAAAAATTTTTTATATGTTTATCTCCTTTAGTTATACATATATATCTCCTTTATGTGTAATTCTGTTTTATGTATTCATTCATTTTCCTTTTGCGATGAAGCTAGCACATAGGGCAGAGGTCAGATCTCTCCAATTCTGTCTGTTCAGAGCTACTCTGTGCAGTTTTTGAATAGTATGGATATTGATTGTTTTACTTTCTCTAAGTATTGTTCTTCTGAGTGTTTCTTTTGGTCTACCTCTGGCTCTTTTGCTTGTAGGTATCCATTCAAGAGATTTGTGATAATCTATCTTTTATGTATATTTCTTTTATAATCAATTTAATGTATACTTCTTTTATAATCTATTTTATGTATATTTCTTTTATAATCTATTTTATGTAAATATACCGTGGTTGATCGTTGTTTGGTTGAATGTCATCTTTGAAATATAGCGGTCAGCCTATTATTCTTTCGCTGTAGTGATTGCTAGGCAATGTGTAGTCTTAGTAAGTAGCCATTACTTTCTGAGCGGACCCGATGCATAATTGGACGGAAATTTTAGCCTAGTACCCTAACCGCTCGAGATGCGACCTTTAGTTCTCGGTCATAGAGTCAGACTCATCATTGATAGCTTTATCAAACCCCCTCAATTGCTATCACATACAGTCTGAATGTAGCCAATGTAACAACACTACATCAGAATGTAGCCAATGTAACAGCGCTACATCTGAATGTAGCCAATATAACAAAGCTACATCTGAATGTAGCCAATATAACAACGCTACATCTGAATGTAGCCAATATAACAAAGCTACATCTGAATGTAGCCAATGTAACAGCGCTACAATTTTTTTTTTTTTTTTTAAACTCTTGCTATGCTCCATTAGAAACCCACAAAAAATCCCTTGTATTCAATCCTCTTCTGACATCGTGAGAAAGGATGATATTACAATCCTCTTATCCTACTCCCCTCACTCTTCTAATTGCTTTTTCTCCTATATATAGGCATATACATTAGAACAACTATCTTCTCTCTATCTCTATTTCTCTTTATGCATGTTTTCTTCCCTCTGTCTGCCCACAATCTTTCTAACGTATGTTCCATTTTTTTTTCTATTCGCCGAGCTGTTTGTTCAATGAACTCTCCACTCTTGACTGAAAAAACCAAATTTGATTTGGCTTATCGTCCATTTTGTGGAAAACCCCAGGTGATTTAAGTGTATTTATCCTGTCCGTCTCCATTTTAATTATTGCTTGACAGCAGAGCTCGGTAATCATACATGGAGTCACAGCAAATAACCAGGTCAAGAAAAAGAGAGAGTCAGGGATAGAGTCTCGTACATGGAGTCAAAGCAAATAACAAGGTCAAGAGAAAGAGAGATAGAGAGAATATGAGAGAGAGTCAGGGATACAGTCTCGTACATGGAGTCAAAGCGAATAATGAGGTCAAGAGAGAGAGAGAAATAGAGAGAGTGAGAGAGTCTCGTACATGGAGTCAAAGTAAATAATGTGGTCAAGAGAGAGAGAATATGAGAGAGAGAGAGTCAGGGATAAAGTCTCGTACATGACGTCAAAGTAAATAATGAGGTAAAGGGAGAAATAGAGAGTCAGGGATAATGTCTCGTACATGGAATCAAAGCGAATAACATGGTCAAGATAGATTGAGAGAGAGAGAGTCAGGGATAAAGTCTCGTACATGGAGTCACAGCAAATAACGAGGTCAAGAGAAAGAGAGAGTCAGGGATAGAGTCTCGCACATGGAGTCAAAGCAAATAACAAGGTCAAGAGAAAGAGAGATGGAGAGAATATGAGAGAGAGTCAGGGATACAGTCTCGTACATGGAGTCAAAGCAAATAATGAGGTAAAGGGGAGATAGAGAGTCAGGGATAAAGTCTCGTACATGGAGTCACAGCAAATAACGAGGTCAAGAGAAAGAGAGAGTCAGGGATAGAGTCTCGTACATGGAGTCAAAGCAAATAACAAGGTCAAGAGAAAGAGGGATAGAGAGAATATGAGAGAGAGTCAGGGATACAGTCTCGTACATGAAGTCAAAGCAAATAATGAGGTAAAGGGGAGATAGAGAGTCAGGGATAAAGTCTCGTACATGGAGTCAAAGCAAATAATGAGGTCAAGAGAGAGAGAGAGAGTGAGAGAGTCTCGTACATGGAGTCAAAGTAAATAATGAGGTCGAGAGAGAGAGAATATGAGAGAGAGAGAGTCAGGGATAAAGTATCGTACATGGAATCAAAGCGAATAACGAGGTCAAGATAGATTGAGAGAGAGAGAGTCAGGGATAAAGTCTCGTACTTGGAGTCA
Organism: Meghimatium bilineatum; assembly: GCA_034231615.1. Classification (NCBI taxonomy): domain Eukaryota; kingdom Metazoa; phylum Mollusca; class Gastropoda; order Stylommatophora; family Philomycidae; genus Meghimatium; species Meghimatium bilineatum. Next base: position 77,631,358 of record CM067321.1, on the reverse strand, counting down.
AAGCAAATAATGAGGTCAAGAGGGAGAGAGAGTCAGATAAAGTTAATGAAATGAAGTCACTACAAAAATATCAAAAGAGAGAGATGTGGATATTTGAAAAAATGCGTATATGGACACATAGGGTTCAAGAGAGAGAGATGAATAAAGAAGTGGCAGAGAAATCGAGGGAGCAAGAGGAGCCAAGTCAATGGCTATAAGAGAGAAGTCAAGAGGTAGAGATATGCAAAGATAAAGAGAAGAAAGAGAGACAGGCCAAGAGAGAGAGCGATCATGAAAGAGAGTGGTCATGTGGCACAGACCAAGAGAGACAGACCAAGAGAGAGATCGTGAGAGAGACGCAGACCAAGAGAGAGATCGACTAAGAGATAGAGAAGCCAAGAGAGATACATAGACTAAGTGATAGACAGGTCAAGAGAGAGAGATGTACCAAGAAAGAGAGACCAAGCGATAGTCAAAGAGAGAGAAAAATTAGGATCTTGGATGTTTTTACATTAGGTAATTAAATTGAGAGTAATTAAATAATTAAATGATGTTTTTTGCTGTGTAGAATCGGTTAGGAAGCCTCCAGCCAGTCTCACCTAAGTACGGCATGGTGCAGCTCTTGCAAATGATGGCATAGATGAGGTTGCGTAAGACACGAGAGAAACTCTCCTCAGTGGTGAAGGTGGCCTTGGGGAATGTGACGGACCGGGTCCGAGCGACATATATATATGTGTAAAATATAGAACGTTTGCAGGTGATGGTGCCATAATGATTGGGGACGTCAAGCATAAGATGACTCCGGATCAGTAACTCCCTGAGGTGCTTGTCACGTCTGAACACAACCAATTTTTTATTTTGGAGGGGGGGGTGGGTTGTGTCGCAGAACACATCACGCGTCTTAGTGTCCAACTGGAGAAGAGGAAGGTGTCTTAGTAGGACATGACAAACAGTTATGAGGGTGAAAAGTGAGAACTTGTTTGACCATGTTTGAGGACAAAGACCTCCGAATGTTCGAGTGGGTATCCTGACCGTTAAGACTGCATACACCAGACAGAGCAGACCGAAGGACCCTGTCGGGGTATATGCGACAGCGAAAGAAGTCCATCATCTCGTGGGCATTCTCGAGAAAGTCCTATTGACCACTATACAGACTCCGGAGAGGAAGACGTTGAGAGAATGAAAGGAAATTGCGACAGGCGGAGAGATGAGAGCATAAATGCATGAAGGCACATCTAAGATGCAATCACTCACTAAAACGTCCCACTAAAACGTCCCACTAATACGTCCCACTTTTTCTACTCCAAGTAAATCAGCTGTTACTAATAAGTAAACATTTGTTGTAACAACAAGAAACGTAACTTACCTCTTTTGTTACCGGTCCTTCCCCAGTGAACACCCCTTCGCCTTGGTTATAAGTATGAATATTTGGAATGGGTGCCAACTGTAACTTGCCCATGTACATAAGAACTAGAACAACGGATAAGCCAACAGTAGAAAATACGAATACTAACAGCATGCAACACAGACACTTGCTGTGTCCATGATTTCTTCCTCTGAAGGTGGGAGACTTGCTGAGATCTCCTGAACTTCTCCAGTCATTATGGCGCGGAGAACATGGTCCACCAACATCGCAACCTCCAACGCTGTCATCAGAATCAATGTCAGCTGGTGGGGGCGGTAGAAACACAACCTGATTAGATGAATCATCTAGTTCGTCTGTGATTGTATAAGTAACTTCTTCAGACGTTTGTTTAGACTTCAAAGACAAACAGGACGTAGTGTCGTTACTTCTCGTCGATCCGTTTGGACAGAGACGTTGGGCTCCATTGTTTCTGGTTAGCTTTATGGGGCCCCGGACATAATCATTACCAGATCCGTCTTTAGATCTGTAGAATACGCTGTTGATACTAGATCCGCCGCTGCTATCGCTGCTGCTCTGATCACTTCTCCGCCCACTGCTGCTGACACTTGGTTTACTCTTGTGCTTGTTATTGTTATTTTTCAGATAATTCTTGGCTGAGTGTCCAGTGTTACTATGACTTTTAAGAATTTCCAAAGGGGATACCTGACCCAGAGTTTCCACGGACAATTTGGAGGCGGAGTCTATCGAGCCGGAAGTAAATCGGAACCGGTTACCAGTAAAATCACAAGGAGACGGTGTAATGCAGTCCATCATTTCCAAACAAGACAACTACCAGCTTGTACTGAGAAAATAAACTGTGAAAACCTCGTCAAATTTCTGCTGGAAAGAAAAAAGAAAAATGTGTATAAGGTTAGTAACCAAAAAAAAATAGAAATATTTCACATATCAGGGTTTTCTTTTATTGTTATTAATATAAAATATCAGGGCTCTTATTGTTACTAATAATATCAGGTCCAAATCTCGTGGTGGGTGGGCTAGGCTATCGTGGATCTGCAGAACTATGTACCTTTAAAATTATATTTTAAGATTATTGTTGACTCCTTACTGACTCGTTGACTCCTCACTGACTCAAGAACAGGAGACAACATTCACCACCTGTGAAATGAGATACTTTTTTTTCTTTCAAAAAGCATCAAAAATAGCAAGAGGATGCCATGTGTGGGTATTATTTTTAAAATAACATAAAAATGTGAAACATGTGTGCACAGGTTACCATAACATAAGTTTTTGATAAAGCGTAGATTGTGTAATATTATTCCGTGTTTTTTTCTAGCCTACTATCTATCTATCTATTTGCTAAACCCTTTGATGCCTTTCAGCGTCAGGGGTAGACGAGTTTTCTGGAGATGATCCTCGTGTGTGTTGAGTATATTGTGGAATTTGTTGCCACTTTTATTTCGGGGGTCCATCGATGTCGAAGTCGATCTCTAGGTCTGCCTTCACTGTATCTGTGTAGCATAGCTTGCTGTGGTATGCTGTCTGATGGTAGTATGTATCTGTGTAGCATAGCTTGCTGTGGTATGCTGTCTGATGGTAGTATGTATCTGTGTAGCATAGCTTGCTGTGGTATGCTGTCTGATGGTAGTATGTATCTGTGTAACATAGCTTGCTGTGGTATGCTGTCTGATGGTAGTCTGTATCTGTGTAGCATAGCTTGCTGTGGTATGCTGTCTGATGGTAGTCTGTATCTGTGTAACATAGCTTGCTGTGGTATGCTGTCTGATGGTAGTCTGCTGATGTATGCAAACCATTTTATCTGTTGTCTCTTAATATATTTCAAGATTGGAGCAGTGCCGGTTCTTTGTCTAATGTCCTCATTTCTCATTCTCTTAGCGATATTCTTAGGATTCTTCCTAAGCATACCATTTCAGCTGTCACAAGTTTACGTTTGTCTTGTGCTGCCGTTGTCCGTATTTGGCATTGGTCCTTTGGTATTTACAGGCGTTTTCTGGGAACTCTTCATTGTTTTCTACGAACGATATTATTTAGTAGCCCTTTCTTACACTGTCCGGTTGCTAAGCTAGTCACAGTGTCGTTTCAGTGACTCCAAATGATTAAACTGTGCTCTAAACTATCACATTCAGAAAAGAAATCACATAGTCCATGTAGAAAACACTGAAACACAGAAACATGTGATTGTAGAATTCCAATTATTTAAGGAATGCTAATTTTAGTAAATACATGAAGAAACGATCACACATGAAGAAACGATCACACATGAAGAAACGATCACACATGAAGAAACGATCACACATGAAGAAACGATCACACATGAAGAAACGATCACACATGAAGAAACGATCACACATGAATTGCTATCAGAAGACGACCAAGCACTAAAGCACTAGTAGCATCCCTAGAAGAGCAACTACAGACACAAATAGATTACATCAAACATGACAAACCTTCACATAAAGATAAATATAGAAAAGACCGAAGTAATGAAGATAGGAAGAACAGAAAGAAACACCAATATATATATATATATATATATATATATATATATATATATATATATATATATATATATATATATATATAGGAAACAACAGACTTGAACAAGTGACAGAATTCACATACCTGGGAAACAATATAACAACAGACGGGAAGAGCAGCAAACACATATAAAATATATGCAGTAAAGCATACCAAGCCCTATGGCAAATACTTTCGTGTTGTTATTATCATGGGTCGTCTCCGCATCGGAAGTTAGCTGCGAATAACTCCGTGCCTTGATGGTGAGTTCTTCTAGACTATAATTGTCCATCTCATGGTGTTTCCAAATTCACTTGTATCTCTTGCTTGCCCTCTTTCTCGGCTCTACCTTCAAGTAAGGAAAGGGTTCAATTACACTTCACCGTGACTAACGTACCACTCATAGCACGTAATTCCGTAGCTTCCAGTGAGAATCCTCATGAATCTCAGGAAATATCCACTTTCTAAACAAGACCTCGCGAGTGGTATTCGAACATTTGACTTCTTGTGCACAAAGCAAATGACTAAGCCAGGGAAATCTCCGAAATACGATTTTCAAGAGGATCTTTGAATATTTCATGTGCTTGATTCTTAATTAATTTGCTTGATTCTTATGTCATTTAACAGTGCATTTATCATAGGCAGTGTTGTCTGAACCTTTTGTGTTCTACTCTGTCGGTGAAGTTCTCTCTTCTAGTTGTTGATCATTAGTTTTTCGGCATTAATTTTTTGTCATTAGTTATTGGTTATTAGATTTTTGGCATTAGTTTGTTGTCATTATGTTTGTTATCATTAGTTCCATTGTTATTAGTTCTGCTGGCATTAAATTTTTATGTCATTACTTATTGGTAATTAGTTTTTTGTCATTAGTTTTGAACCGACCATAGTGGTGGACATCTGAGATATGCAAAAGGACAAGAAACGCGCGACACAAAAACAGTTGGTTACCAATAAGTTTTGTGGAGATTTCCAGTGTGAGCAAGTTTTTACCAGTATTGATAGAAAATGTATTCGCCTCGTGTATATCCAATACCAGACCTTCTACAGAACAGTCCTGAGTAGTGATATCGTATGTTGATCTATGCAGCATGATTTATCTAGCTGTTGTCCGTGGTTTTCATTGGTTGCCGTCACAGATTATATGATAATCAGCCTATGATGAGACATGAAATACGATGAGTGACACCGTGTGATGAGTGAGACACCGTGTGATGAGTGAGACACCGTGTGATGAGTGAGACACCGTGTGATGAGTGAGACACCGTGTGATGAGTGAGACACCGTGTGATGAGTGAGACACCGTGTGATGAGTGAGACACCGTGTGATGAACACCATGCAGGACTTTTCTTGAAAATCATTGGCTGTTTAGTGTAGGGAAAATATTTGTTGACAGCCGACTGTTTTTGTGACGTTGTTACATGTTCGTGTGTATATACATGATGCCCGTGCAATAGTGCAGTTCGGGCTGAGATACGGACAGAAATGCTATCTCGTGGACTGATCCAAGAGAACTATATTATAAAATAGCGGTATTTGATCCACGGCCTCTCGGTGATGATATCAACACAACAAGAATTGTATATAATTGTTGGAAGAATACAACAGAAATGATGTCAATGATTGAGATAATGATGATGATGATGAAATAATCCATTTAGCTGTGAGCAGATAGCTCATGACAGCTCATGAGTTTCCTGACACACGCACAGATTCTTTTCAGTTGTGTACCTGATAATTGTGTAACTGATTGCCGATACCCAATCTCATTATACGATTCTAAAAGGTATGGCTCTGTAAAGGGGGGGGGTTTATGGAGGCATGTTTAGTCCCCGATGGAAGGAAGTCCAGGGAGCCAGTATCCCAAGATGACCATGTCCTGCCACACGTACACAGTACACACTTCTGGGTCCACTATGACATCATTCTTTAGTCAGTTTTGTTGACCTAACTACAGAGATGGCATATCTAGGAATCCACATCATCAAGGAGTCTACCACATCATCAAGTAGTCTACCACATCATCAAGTAGTCTACCATATCATCAAGTATTCTATCACATCATCAAGTAGTCTACCACATCATCAAGGAGTCTACCACATCATCAAGGAGTCTACCACAAAAGGACAAAGTTACAATGTCCACTGGCCTGTATCTCTTTGTCTTCCATGTGTATTATTTGATAGAAGACAAAAGTGGGAATCTGAGACAAGATATGACAATGTGGATTATTTTCACAACTGACAGGTTGTCAGCATATCTCCCAAATTTCCTTGGTCGTCTCCCACGACGTGACCGGAAAGAAGACGAAGGCTCTATTCTTTATTCCCTGAACTAGAAGTCTAAGTCCCTGGTGCCCCACAGGGATCAGTGTTTGAGAGAACACACGAGAAATATCCTTTGTTGAGACAGCTTAACAAAATATTGATGAACTTGGAGGTGTCAAAGTTCAAATACAACACAGAATCACTTACCTTTCATGTAAAGACTCTCTCTCTCTATCTGTTTTCATAGATTTGAACTCCCATAATAAAACGTTTAAGAATATTTAACAGCAAAAATGGTGTTTTGCCGGCATAGATAACATGTGAACTCAGACAAAAATCGCACAAACATTGTACAGTTAGTTTACTTTTGTTGATTCTAGCGAATGATACAACAGAAATAATTGAAAGACTGAATGAAAATCTATCGCATTGCATGCGCAACATTGTGTGGCCGACAAATCAGTTTGGGTGCGGTGGTGAACTTTTGAAGAACCGCATAGATCGATACACTCTGTTCTCTGGTTTTGCTGTCCATGAATTGTGGGAGAGTTGTAAAAGACGGGAACTTTCTTGATGCCAACTCAAGCAGATTGTCACAAGGACAACTACTAACTTTTTCTAGCGCGAGCGTGTGTGTGTGTGTTTCATATGAACTTCCGTACATGGATGAAGTGCTTCGCTGGCCGAGGTGAGGATGTCTAAGTATACCTCTTCTGCATGAAGAGGGACTTTCTTGTTTGTGTCCCTCACATTAATAACCGGGAGTAGGTGGTAGTTGAAGTGTTGATGGCGTTGTAGTAGTTTCAGTGAGATCAGAATAAGGAATGACAGGAAGTGATAATGTTAGCGGTACAGCAAGCAGGCAGACGAGAAATATCAGATGGTGGGGGGGGGGGAGACAATAGATGAGCGTTGATGTGGATCTGATGGTTCATATACATCCATATTACAAAATATACATCCATATTACAAAATATACATCCATATTACAAAATATACATCCAGATTACAAAATATACATCCATATTACAAAATATACATCCAGATTATATTACAAAATATACATCCAGATTACATTACAAAATATACATCCAGATTACATTACAAAATATACATCCAGATTACATTACAAAATATACATCCAGATTACATTACAAAATATACATCCAGATTACATTACAAAATATACATCCAGATTACATTACAAAATATACATCCAGATTACAAAATATACATCCAGATTACATTACAAAATATACATCCAGATTACAAAATATACATCCAGATTACATTACAAAATATACATCCAGATTACAAAATATACATCCAGATTACATTACAAAATATACATCCAGATTACAAAATATACATCCAGATTACATTACAAAATATACATCCAGATTACAAAATATACATCCAGATTACAAAATATACATCCAGATTACAAAATATACATCCAGATTACAAAATACACATCCAGATTACAAAATATACATCCAGATTACAAAAGGACATACTTTGTGAGTCACAGAAAGGGCCCGTTGTTACCAAAATATAACCGGAATTTCCCGTACAATGCTTAACAAGTTCTTATCCGGTATACTCATATGTGATGATGTCACACGCCGTAAATTCGTCTTGCCTGATACACAAGATCATTTGTCTCCTTTCGTAAACTTTCTCTCGCCAGCCAACGAAAATCACGGGGAAAATATGATATATAAAGATGAATGACATTGCGTGAGATCGGTGAGCAGAAGAACGTTTTATTTCTGACTAGGCATATACTAGCTAAAATTTGTTCAAAATGGGATATCCTGAAGGGAATACTTCCCTAAATGTGACGTCATAGTGTGTCCTTTCTTGTATCTAGATTTTCTTCTTCTTTCGATCACTTGAAACATGTCTATATCTGTAATTCTGCCTCCTGAATAAAACTCACTCTGTTGTATCTAAATGAACGTGGATGGATAGAGAATGGTACAACGCACACGAAACAGCAAGCAGATACTAAGACAAATATCAGCACATATTCTACAACAAAAATATGTATACAAAGTATCAAATAGCAGTTTTACGTTGCATGAATGCACAGAATCAACGTTTCCAATGGACGGTCTTCATTAAGATTGGAATAAACAAACACGGAGTGAACTGTTGATCGCGATGGATAGAAAAGTGATGATGATGGATTTAGTTGATGAAGAAACATATTATAACAAACAGCATTTCAATACCGGGACACGCTACTTAATGTTAGAACAACAACAATACCGGGACACGTTGCTTAATGCTAGAACAATCACAATACCGGGAGACGCTGCTTAATGCTAGAACAATCACAATACCGGGACACGCTGCTTAATGCTAGAACAATCACAATACCGGGACACGTTACTAAACTAGAACAATCACAAAATCCGATATATATATTATTAATTTGAAATATGGTTGCTTTACTCCTGCAGATAACTCTGGTGTCGGGGAAACAACCCCATACTGAAATGTGAGGGCTGTGGTAACACAGTGTATATATAAAAATAAAAGGAAATAGGTACGCGTGTTACCAACTCTCGTTGCTAGTATGTTTTATTTACAAATATAGATAACACTTGTACCTTGGGGGGGGGGGGGGTGCAATAGTATCTATTTACAAGTTAACATTTGTACTGAGAGGGAGGGTACACTTGTAATATTTATAAGGTAACACTTGTACCTATTTACAAAATAACACTTGTACCAGGTGGGATAATTGTACCTATTTACAAACCATAAAATGATAACAGTACCGATGTTAGATAACATGATGATAACAATGATACGGTCACCGGGTGAACGTGACAATAATGCCTAACATGGCGGTGGTGGTGGTGGTAATGTTGATGATGAAGGTGATGATGATGTTATCAACGATAATGCTGGTGAAGAAAAACTACAAACTGAGCAAACAACAAATAAAAATACAAACATGATACAGAGAAAAGAGCATCGCCTCATGGATCCATTAAAAAAACAACAAATGGACATTCCTGGAAGATGGACTTCATCCAGCTAGTTCAAATATTGCATCAATGTTTTCCCTTGCTTCTCTCTCCCATTATATTCTCGCTTGAAGATTTTTCAGAGGCGGACTAAGTTTGAATGAGCACGGGATCTCTGTCGATCGTCCGTCCCGCCCACTAAATGCGTTTGTTTGATCGAATCGCGCAGCACTTTCAACGATGCGAAACAAATCTATAAGCTACAAGTGTAGAGGAATCATTCAAAGGAAAGAAAATTGTTTGATATGAACGCTAAATAAAAAAAAAATTAGAGCAAATTAATTATTGGAAAGATCAATGGGGGTGCAAAGTTCTGTAGAACAATAAATGCGGAAATTATTTTTTTCAAAGGTTGTTTTTAATGATTTGAAATCAATGAGGAAGGTTATAGGAAAACATCGCGCACTGTAGCACGTGACCGGCAAAAAACATGTCATAAAACGGTGAAGAGACTTATTGACATGCGTTGTTGTTGCTATAGAAAGGATGTTGTTGCTATATTGTTGTTGTTGCTATATTGTTGTTGTTGCTATAGAAAGGATGTTGTTGCTATATTGTTATTGTTATTGGTTCTTATAGGAAGAATTTTTTGTTATTTTGACCGCTGTTCTCACACTCCCGTAAATTTAATATTCGAAATCACACATTCTATCGAATATCTCAGAAACTGTCTGTTTGATTGCAAAGATCTTTGGCATGCAATATTACATTTTATCCGACGCAAAAATACTTTTATAATTTACTCCATACCTGCTATGGATCGTGCATGTCGGCGAAATTCTTTGAAGTTTTTGTGTCCATTGCCAATAAGTGGAGTTAAATTTTAGATATTACAGTAAACAAGTTACTGTCAAGTAACATTACATTCAGAGGAGTATCGTCTAAAATGCTTGATATGTCAAATCGATGTATATGTTTTCAATTGTATGTGTTTTCACTCGTTTGTGTAGTAAATGTCAGGGAAATATGCAGCAATTAGTCTAACCTTCAGTGAATATTGGACCCCAGGGTTTCTTAACTGTGCTTAAATACTGTTATTATTTTAGCCGTTATTGGATGAGATGTATTTTGTTGTCATTGTATATGTACCTATTGGTGTGCTCAACATACACCATACAACATACACCATACAACATACAACATACACCATACAAGTATACAACACACAAGTATACAAGTATACAGGCAAACATACAACAACTTATTTATGTATGGTCATTGTGTGGTCTGTTCACGAAATAATTTCTTCGAAATTCCGAATCTGATGATTCCAGGAGGTTGATTATTGTTAATGGTTGCAGAGATTGTAATCCATCTCGGTGCCCGTAGTCATCTCAAATTACATCAAACATTCATCACTTGCAGCCGGAACGATTTCATAGTAGCCAGCAAGTCTAAGAGTTCTATTACCTTTGACTGACATGTTTAGTTGCATCTGAAAAGGTGCTGAAATATTTTAGCACCTATTTCTTCACCTCTCTCTGTGAATGGCTTGAGGCGCCATTACATCCCGTACCCCTGGTCATCATCTACCCCTGACGCTATAGGTGACCGAATCGTTCTTTTAACTGCGTATAGTTTGCGTAATCAAGCGGACCACTAACAAGTAAAGGCAAACTTCAATAGTCTCAGTCGTTGGCAGTTCAATTTGAACCTGTTCTCAGTTGCTTGTTTCTCACGAGACCAGTCTGCTGGTCGATTTATTTCCCCCTCTGGCAACCTTCGTGTCTGTGATTTCTTCGGTAGTCCCATATTTTCTCTTTTAATCCTCCATAGCCGACCCAGACGTCCAGCTACCATTCCTGCAGACTGTTCTCCGTGGAGAATGATTCCACTAGATTTCCAACATGGTGTAGTCGAACTGTTCTACTATAGATTTCCAGCAGGATGTAGTCCAGAGAATGGATATGCGTTGTGTCGCCATTTTATTTGTACCAATAATCTAAACTAGGCAAATTTAAACTTCTCCTCCGTCTCCTTCTTCAGAATTCATTCTCAAACTCCCACTGGGTCTCCCGGTTAGCATGACCATGGTCCTACTAGATTTCCAGCAGGATGTAGTCCAGAGAATGGACATACATTGTGTCGCCGTTTTATTTGCGCCAATTGACACATCCGTCTTCGGCAGTGGCAGATTTAAGCTCACTTAAATCTAAATTTAAAAAACTAAACTAAATTAGGCAAATTTAAACTCAACTAAAACTATACAGATCTAAACTAAACTTAACATTCACAGATCTATAAATTCATATAATTGAAAATAAGCTAAATTAAACTAGACAGTTCTAAACTAATCTAATCAACAACTAAAAACTAAACTAAGCTGATCTAAACTTAGCTAAACTGGACAACAGTTTCTTTGATAATTTCTAAAATGGCATTAGAGACTTCAAAATGATTGCAGTTCAGAAAAATGTTTAAAAACGTTCATGAAAGAAACTGAAAACGAAAGAATTTCTGCAATTTGTGTAGAGCATCGAATTAAAAGACTTAGATGAGCTCGCAATAACTATCATTACAGAAATAAGGGGTATAAATAGAGACAGAAGAATTACAATCACAGACAAATAGAAATTTAAAAAAAAATTGTCAACAAATGGCATGTGAAAATAACAATCGGGAGAAACAAATTAGGCAGCGCCAGAAACCGAGATTGTTTGCGCGTTACACGTGTGACAACGGAAGAGATCATTGAAAGACCGCATCAATGAAAGCTGAGCAAGCGGTTGATGGGAATGCAATATGCTTAAGATATTCTCATCCACTTGATGACAGAACATGAGCCTCAATCCTTCCTTAGGTGAAGCCTAATCAGGCGGATTGGTTGCTTCGAGCCCGCTTCATGTCGTGTAGAAAAATTGCAGCGTAGTTTCAATGCTTGTATTTTATAGTTAATCCTGGGCGCGCATGAAACATTCAAAAATGTCGGTAGAATGTTACAAGAACACGTCCGCTTGTTTGTTTAGCTGCGACATTCTAGGATTTGATGCAAATGTTGAAATGTGACAGAATGATTGAAGTGTGCGCGTGTATGAAGGAATGTGTGCAGGTTTATAACAGTGTATACATATGTGTGTGTGTGTCGAGGTGTGTGAACGGCGCGTGAACGGGCGTGCGTGTATGAATGTGTGTGAATGGGCGTGTGTGTGAAGGTATGTGAACGGGCGTGCGTGTATGAATGTGTGTGAACGGGCGTGCGTGTATGAATGTGTGTGAATGGGCGTGTGTATGAAGGTATGTGAACGGGCGTGTGTGTGAAGGTATGTGAACGGGCGTGCGTGTATGAATGTGTGTGAATAGGCGTGTGTGTGAAGGTATGTGAACGGGCGTGTGTCTGTTTTTTGCGAAGTTAGATGTCACTAATAAACACAGCCACAATATCCCAGAACATACAACCCACAAAAAAGACAAGATCCCACAAAAACAAGATCCCACAAAAACAACAAGAGCCCACAAAAACAACAAGAGCCCACAAAACAACAACAGCCCACAATAAACTCATCATCAGGTAAACATCAGGTAAAACAGACCTGTGACATCTTTAAATGGATATAATCTGTCTCGTTATTATATTTTCTTCTTTACCCTGTCGTTTGTTGTTCTAAATTTGCTATCATGACATCCTGAGGCTATTCTTCTGACATTATTCCTCACTAGACGCTATTGAAGAAACCTTTCGAGCAGTAGCTTTCAGCTATTTCTTCTACCGCGGTTCCGTTAGGGACATTTTTTTCCCATGACCTTCCTAGAAACCAAAAACCCATTGACTTGATCTTAAAATCCCAGCAAAAATGTCTAAGACTTATGTTACATATTATACTAAATTTTATTCACTATGATTCCCATCTTGTGGTCCCTATAGTAGGACCGTGGTCCCCCAATGTATGTATTTCTGCATAGCTCTTTCCATATCCCAGTAGTCTCTGTGGACATGTGACCCTGGTATGATGAACTGGTTTATGTTAATGATGATTCCGACATATTTTATACTGGAACATATATGACATCTCAGACATAGACACGTGGCATTTTATGACATTACAGACATATACACATGACATTTTATACTGGAACACGTGACATTTCAGACATAGACTAGTGAAATTTTATATTGGTACATAGACATTCCAGACATAGACACACGTTATTTTATGCGTGGATAGGTGACATATGTCAATAACTTGCAAGTTACAACCTGCAGTAAAGATATGAAAACTGATTAGATTTGAGGGAACTTGCAGTAAACATATGAAAACTGATTAGATTTGAGAGACTTGGAAGTTGCCGTAAACATATGAAAACTGATTAGATTTGAGAGACTTAGAACTTGCAGTAAACATATGAAAACTGATTAGATTTGAGAGACTTGGAACTTGCAGTAAACATATGAAAACTGATTAGATTTGAGAGACTTGGAACTTGCAGTAAAGATATGAAAACTGATTAGATTTGAGAGACTTAGAACTTGCAGTAAACATATGAAAACTGATTAGATTTGAGAGACTTGGAACTTGCAGTAAAGATATGAAAACTGATTAGATTTGAGAGACTTGGAACTTGCAGTAAAGATATGAAAACTGATTAGATTTGAGAGACTTGGAACTTGCAGTAAAGATATGAAAACTGATTAGATTTGAGAGATTTGGAACTTGCAGTAAAGATATGAAAACTGATTAGATTTGAGAGACTTGGAACTTGCAGTAAAGATATGAAAACTGATTAGATTTGAGAGACTTAGAACTTGCAGTAAAGATATGAAAACTGATTAGATTTGAGAGATTTGGAAGTTGCCGTAAAGACATGCAAACTGCATTAAATACATTCAGAAATTATGTAAATAACAATGGGAAAAAACTCTATAAAGTGAGAATCATTGCAAGTACTCACACACGTATCGCTAACACAATTGCCATATTGGATTTTGGAATGCCAAATTTCCTAAATTTAGTTTTGTTTTGTGTGTGCGTGTGTGTGTTAAGTTTGATTAGCGCCAGATATTTAGTTTAGCAAGTTTTGTTTGATCTTAGCTTTAAAAAAAATAGTTCAAAGACCCAGAGTTTCAAGTGACAATATCCAGAAATTTTCGGGAACAAAATCATCCACTTTATTTATCTACTTTATCCACAAAATGACCAGATTCGAACTCGCGAACTCTTGAGGACAAAGCGAACGGCACTACACCAAGGAGCTGCATATAAGTCACTTTTGATTCATTCTTGTAAAAACATGGACATTGTTAAGTATATTAATGGTAGGCATCGTGTAGTTTTAGTTATACAGAGCTACACGTATCTTACCATGACATCTACACGTATCTCGCCATGACATCTACACGTATCTCGCCATGATATCTACACGTATCTCACCATGATATCTACACGTATCTCGCCATGACATCTACACGTATCTCGCCATGACATCTACACGTATCTCACCATGACATCTACACGTATCTCACCATGACATCTACACGTATCTCACCATGACATCCAGCTGTCGCGGCCCTAAAATAGAGCAAATGTTCGGCATAGAAGCAATAAATCTATTAGCTTGCCGTCGAAACATGATCGCCACATAAACCAACCTTTTTGGGTAGCGGGTATTAAATTGGTCAGTTGTTGGTTGGTTAGTTTGATGGTTGTTTGGTTGAATGGTTTGTTGATTACGAGTAGTTAGATCGATGTTTAGTTGGTTGTGTGGGTGGTTGGTTTGAAGGTTGGTTGTATTGTTTGAATGATTGGTTAGTTGTTTTGTTGGTTTAATTCTTGATTGGTTGGATGGCTGGTTAGCTAGTGTGTGGTTGGTTGTTTGGTTGGTTGAATGGATGGCTGGTTGGATAGTTGGATAATTTGGTTCTTACTTGGTTTATTGGATGATTGGTTGGTTAGTTGAATGGTTGGCTACTTGGTTGATTGCTTGGTTGGTTGATTGTTTGTGTGATAATTGGATGATTGGTTGGCTGCGTGGTTGGTGGAATGGATGGTAGGTTAGTTGGTTGGTTGGTTGCTTGGTTGGTTGGTTGAATGCATGATGGTTAGATACTGGATGAGTGGTTGCTTATTTGGTTGGTTGTTTGGTTAATTGAATGGTTGGTTGTCTTGGTTAGTTGCTTGATTGGTTGAATGGATGGTTGGTTTGATCGATGGTTGATTGGATATTTGGATGACTGGGTGGATGATTGGTTGGTTGAATTGATGGTAGGTTGGTTATTTGGTTGATTGAATCGATAGTTGGTTGGATAGTTGGATGATTGGTTGGATTTCTAGTTGCTTGCTTGGTTGGTTGATTGCTTGCTTGGTTGGTTGAATGGATGGTTAGTTGGATAGTTTTTAGATTGGTTGGATTTTTGGTTGCTTGGTTGGTTAAACGGATAGTTGGTTAGATAGTGGGTTGTGTGGTTGAATGATTCCTTTTTTGCCTGGTTAGCTGGTTCGAAGTTTGGTTGGTTGAATGGGTGATTAGATGATTGATTGTAAGGTTGATTTTTATTGATTGACTAGCTGGATGGTTGATGGTTTGGTTGGTTGGTTGGTTGGTTGAATGGTTGATCCATTTGATGGTTGGTTGGTTTGGTGGATGGTTTGATGGTTTGCAGTTTTTGCCAAGTATTATAAATATAATAATTATGTAATGAACTTTTGTTGAGCAAATTTGTTGTATATCTGAACAAATTGCGTGGAGTAGTTTCCAAACTCGACATCGTTGCCAATACAAATACATTTTTCATTTAATGTAATAAAATAGTATGACAATGTTGTTCATTTCTGTTCAGTATTTCTATTGACTCTTTTGTTGTTTGGCTTTAAATTACTATTTCAATCTGGTAACCCTGATCCACAGTATTTCAACTATTTGAGTGTGAGTGTTCGCGTTTGTATGTGTATGTGTTTGTACTAATCGTTGCATCGGTAATCAAAGTCGCGTGAATCGATTTCAAGTATCGCAGACATTGCGAGGATCAATTTGAAACTGGATACTCTTTATCAAACATGGATTAGACAACATCAATCATGATTACGTGTTAATACAGTTAATCCACTGTCTCTAATCCATGCTAATGTGTAGGTGAATTTGCAAATTTGGAAGTTCCCTTAACGGTAAATGAGATCAATTGACAGAGTAAGCTGTTACATGAACGAAGTAAGAAGACCGGGGAAGTTTAAGTACACCTAGTACAGTACATTACAAGATTATTTCATTTAGTACAGTAGAAGAGTGTGTCATTTTAGAAGAAGGTGCTATCAGGATGACCACATAGAGTAAACCACATATCAGGACGACCACAGAGAGTGAACCACACATTATGATGACCACAGAGAGTGGACCACATATGGCATGACAAATGTGGAGATTAGCACAACATTTTAAATTATCTGATGACATCTAATGAAAAGTGAATACTAATATAAATTGTTCCCGAGGCTTATTGCATTTCTTTGTAAACAAACAAATGTAGAGTTAGTTGAAATGTGTCACATATTTCCCTTCTGTGGCAATCTCCAGACTCGTAGAACTTGAACAGGGTAATGATTGAAACAGTAAGCCTAGGTCTCGTCGATGTGTTCCAAGTAACGATCTACAGATCCGATTATAGAATTCCATGACAAATTGACATCCATGGCTCCGGAAAGTGGATTTACCGACTGTTATTATGTAGTCGTCATCAGATGTCAGTCCGAGTAGTACTGGCGATCAATTCCAGCACCAACTGTCAATCATCCCAGAGTTTATTCCCGATACTCGTTCTTAGCTTGAGAATTCTTGTCGAGATGTCCTAATTTCTTCATCTTCATTTGCATCTGATTCTTCTATTTTATCGGACACTTCATCAGCAAATTGACCAGATGTTTACTAGAGGTAATTACGTGACATCCTGGACATTGATATCTTTTACGGCGTGTTCAAATGAGTCCCTCTTTAATGATAGTCCTGTGGACTGATCGTGCACATTCTGTACACGTAACGATATTTTATATTTTCCGGAGATTTTCAATGTTCATCGATACAAAATATAGACAAAATGATCGTCACTTTTGAAAGATGATACCACATCACTGTATAATTGGCGATTGACTCAGATGATACCACATCACTGTATAATTGGCGATGGACTCAGTTCAGGTAATTTCGCAGCAACATAAAATTTCTCGTTCAAAAAGAGCTGACCACCCTGTTTTTGTATGTGTGTGTGGGTCGACGAGCTGGATTGACCTTTTTTCGTTCGATATGAGGCCAAAAATGTGTGTCAATGCATTTAACGCAGTTAGATAGTTAGTTAGTCGTTAGATCATCATCATGACACTCAGGACAAGCCCATAGATGTTCCGATCTCATATTCAGCAAGTGAGCACTGACTGTTCCGGTTCTGTGTTGGTTGATAACTCTCCTTATGATTCCTACATGCCGCTCCTTTCTTGCAACATCACTCCCAGGTCTTGCAACATCACTCCCAGGTCTTGCAACATCACACTTCACTCCCAGGTCTTGCAACATCACACTTCACTCCCAGGTCTTGCAACATCACACTTCACTCCCAGGTCTTGCAACATCACACTTCACTCATTCTCATTCTCGCCATAAATACGGAAGAAGAAATCAATCTCATATCTTCCAACTTGTCTAACTCCATGATTGCATTCAAAATATCAGCACGGTCCATTAAATTACCAATAGTTACTGTGTTCCACACTGGCAAGTCTATCTGCTCTTTCATTTCCCCTAACACTTATCTGCCAAAGTGCAAAAAATGAATATAACTCTCTTCACAAACTTCATCACCGACTCCAACCACTAAAGGCGAAAATCTTTCCAAGTACATTTATAAAATCAATAAGAAAATAGACACATGTAGCACTCTGTGACTCCAGCCATATCCTTGCCATCGTCACCGCCATCACACTACTAGTGGTTGTGTAGAAATCATTACTTTCTTCCCTAATACACTTCTCTCTGCAGTGAGCCATGAATGTCCAAGTGCGGAACCACACACCATTCAGTGTGGACAATAATATTCCCATCTGAGGAATTCTCACTGATTAGAGCCTGGACTTTTGAACCTATATGCACCGAAATGTCATTGTCACGTTTCCTGGAAAGTGTGAGAACCACTTCAATGGATGTTGTACACTTGAGAGGCTTATCGTCCCACCATACTCCAGGTTCTGTATCATCCCAGAATGTGCATACCTGTTTAATAACTTCCTCTGTTCTGTCAAGTCATGACACCCCCCCCCCCCCATCCCTTTTTAAAAATCTATTTCTACAATATTGTCAATATCATCATGTTGTGGACGACTCTCGTCAGCATAGATGTCCAGGTATGAACCAACTCTCGTCAGCATAGATGTCCAGGTATGAACCAACTCTCGTCAGCATAGATGTCCAGGTATGAACCAACATAGATGTCCAGGTATGAATCAACATAGATGTCCAGGTATGAACCAACATAGATGTCCAGGTATGAATTAACATAGATGTCCAGGTATGAACCAACATAGATGTCCAGGTATGAATCAACATAGATGTCCAGGTATGAACCAACATAGATGTCCAGGTATGAATCAACATAGATGTCCAGGTATGAACCAACACGGAAATATATGTTGTTTGCATCACGCTATAAGGTTAATATAGCAAGATGCACATTTCTATTATTTCTGTATCTCTGGGACATCCACGAATGATACTCATCGCCTCATTCTGAATCCGGTCAAATCTATCAATCTCTTTGGGCTAAAGGTCAGGATTGCCGAGTCATACTCTACCACAGACAAGATTAACCTTTGATATAGCAGTGCAAGAAGTAGTTGTTCACACAAAAACAGCAGCGGCCACCCCCATAATTGTCAATCTCCCTTATTAGTTCTGAGGATTGTGTAATTGACATGTCACATTGAAATACAAACATCTGTCAAACAGCACTCTCGAGTATTTTAAGCTTGATTATCTGTCGGCTATCTGTCCACATCTGTCTGCTATCTGTCCACATCTGTCTGCTATCTGTCCACATCTGTCTGCTATCTGTCCACATCTGTCTGCTATCTGTCCACATCTGTCTGCTATCTGTCCACACATAGATTGGTAGGAAGCATTTGTGCATGGACGATATGGTCATTCAGAGAGAACATCAGACTTAGATCAGACTTAGATCAGACTCGTGGGCAGAAAAAATGATTTAGTAAGTCGCATTTGTAGGAAACAGATGACGGTTCGGCTGGGACGCCTTTATCATGACTTTTCTGTCCTTATGTTTCGTTGCTGTCACGTTGCACCTTTTTTTATTTTTTTGGTAACTCAACTTATTTCCTGTTATGCCCACATTCGGGGTGTGTCCACAACCTGCACATTTCTAGCGCGTTCTTTTGTTTCTTAGCACTTATTCTATATGTATGTATTACCTATTTTGTCTGCTACATACTCCTGATTTTTGTTGCCTCCCCGCTTCATCTATTCTATTTGTGAATAAACTGTGTTAATTTATTATTTATAATGTCGAATAAAATGTAAATGTAAAATATAATGAATAATAATAATATGTCGAAACGTCATCTACCCATGTGACTCGTCGCTATTATTTCATGCTTATATATTTCATAACCTTATATACAATCCTCATTTCATATATTATATAACATATTTCAGTTTATACTTTCACTTCGCAGACTATAATTGTATTAGTACGGTCTTAACAGACTTTAGGTGTATTGGTAATGTTTCAACAGACTATAATTGTATTAGTACGGTCTTAACAGACTTTAGGTGTATTGGTAATGTTTCAACAGACTATAATTGTATTAGTACGGTCTTAACAGACTTTAGATGTATTGGTAATGTTTCAACAGACTATAATTGTATTAGTACGGTCTTAACAGACTTTAGGTGTATTGGTAATGTTTCAACAGACTATAATTGTATTAGTACGGTCTTAACAGACTTTAGGTGTATTGCAACACTTATCTTCTTTTGTTGGATTAGCAATGTCTTATCAGAATGTGTAATACTGTTGCTGTGCTCCTGTCTCACATCTCGATTGATGTCTTCTTTCTGTTTGCAAAAAATCTCATATTTCTAGTATTGTTTCTATTACTATATAACATTCTCAGAGTTCTAGTAGTTTTTCTACCACCATCTAGCGCATCACGACTTGTCAAAAGATATTTGATTTGTTTATTTTCATCTCATTCGTATTTTTCATTCTTTCATTTTTTGCAACAATTAATTAACGCTCTTTTTCGGTTTCGATTAAATTTTTCCAAACTGTTCTGAGTAAATAATATTTTGATGCGCGACCGTGGGGACGTGATATGAAGTCTAGCTTTACGTGAAACTGATTTCAGAATTTTATCTGCTTATGTGCAGACGGCAGAATCTCTGATTTCTGGTTATATTTTATGACCACATCTCAGAACGCAGATGACAGCAACGTGTCTCATAACTCTTTGACAAGTCAAATCGATTTATTCAGACAGTGTCAATGTTTCTGCTTCACGATTCTTGCATAAGAAAAAAAAGCTTAAATTTATCCAGTATTCTACCTGGCACATTAAATTTATCCAGTGTTCTACCTGACACATGAAATTTATCCAATGTTCTACCTGACACATTAAATACCTTACTAATGGCCCACGACTCACATCTTTAAACATTTCAATATACTCCATTGTACGATTTCTTGAGGGCTCTATAAACATCAGGGCTCTATAAACATCAGGGCTCTATAAACATCGGTGATGTATAAACATCAGGGCTCTATAAACATTGGTGCTGTATAAACATCAGGGCTCTATAAACATTGGTGCTGTATAAACATCAGGGCTCTATAAACATTGGTGCTGTATAAACATCAGGGCTCTATAAACATTGGTGCTGTATAAACATCAGGGCTCTATAAACATTGGTGCTGTATAAACATCAGGGCTCTATAAACATCAGGGCTCTATAAACATCAGGGCTCTATAAACATCGGTGATGTATAAACATCAGGGCTCTATAAACATTGGTGCTGTATAAACATCAGGGCTCTATAAACATTGGTGCTGTATAAACATCAGGGCTCTATAAACATTGGTGCTGTATAAACATCAGGGCTCTATAAACATTGGTGCTGTATAAACATCAGGGCTCTATAAACATCAGGGCTCTATAAACATCAGGGCTCTATAAACATTGGTGCTGTATAAACATCAGGGCTCTATAAACATTGGTGCTGTATAAACATCAGGGCTCTATAAACATCAGGGCTCTATAAACATCAGGGCTCTATAAACATCAGGGCTCTATAAACATCAGGGCTCTATAAACATCGGTGATGTATAAACATCTGTGGTAATTTGAGACTTTTACGTAGAAACTGTCTCCTTCCATGCGTCATTTTCTGCGGTCAATTTGAGTTTTTGTTGTATTCCAGAGGTCATTGTGTCCATGAATAGTTTGTCGATTCCAGGGTCGTAGATGTGACTCCTAAAGGGGGTGGGATTTTACCTAAAAAGAAGTCATTCGCGTATTTTTGGTTGTCAGATCGAGTTATTTTTAATATAAAATTTGGTGACTTTTCTTGTAGAAAAGCGCTACAGGTGGGGCGTTTTGTGGGCTTTTTAGACGCCTTCTGGCCGAGTTACAAGTGCTACACGTAGTATTATAATTTGCTAGGGGAAGGGTATGAACACCATAATCCTGCCCCCCCCTTCTTTTGTTCTGATTGTTTCATTACTGTTTCTTGAACGTGTAAGTATATTACAGGATAGAAACCGAATTAAGTTAAATATGTAACACGAATGTACAGGATGTTAGATTTAGTTTGCCGTTGCTCATCATCCGTATGGTGAAGTGAGCCTGCCACGAAATAAGGCTATATCTTCCTTCGTCAGGGGAAGCAATGGCGCATGTAAATTCCACCTTCAAATCAACCCATTTATAAAATCATGTGATGGCGTCGCCTGGACAGAGAAAGGAGTGTGCAACATAAAAATGCGAAAGAACACACACACACACACTTGGCATCTTAAATGACAGAATACATAAACGTGACAGTGTAAATAACAAACACAGAACGTGAGAATGTAAATAACTGTCCAAAAAAAAACACTGTTTATACTGCATTTTACCAGTTCAAGCGTTGCAGGGAGGAGATTGAATAGATGTGTGATAAAGGCCGCAATGTAAATAACAAATACACAAACGTGACTGTGTAGATAACAAACACACAAACGTGACAGTAAATAACAAATACACAAACGTGACAGTAAATAACAAATACACAAACGTGACAGTAAATAACAAACACACAAACGTGACAGTAAATAACAAATACACAAACGTGACAGTAAATAACAAATACACAAACGTGACAGTAAATAACAAATACACAAACGTGACAGTAAATAACAAACACACAAACGTGACAGTAAATAACAAACACACAAACGTGACAGTAGATAACAAATACACAAACGTGACAGTGGTTATGATAACGTGATGTGGTTATGACACATGCTAACGTGAATGTCCATATCCTTACTGTCCATTTTCTGTAGCGTGTTTTAATTTTGTTGTAATTTTTGTCTTGATAAAGGCCTTTTGGGTCGAAACATCTATTTGTGTGTGTTATTATATGTGTCGTTAGTGATTAGCAAAACTTCATTACTCTATTCCTATAATTACCTAATGATAAAACACACAAACGTGACAGTGTTTATCATAAAAAGCACAAATATGACAGTTTTATTATTTTTTAAAAAAACACAAACTTGACAGTGTAAATGATCACACACGTGACATTGTAATAGACCAAACTTCACGATAAGTGTGATACTATCATCCTCCGCAGACATTCACTTCAAGTGTAATCACGTTAGAGAGAGTTGCCAGTTATTGCCAGGTTTCGTCAGTGTGGGATGCTAGAGATGAATAATCTATGAAGAAGCGGGTAATGGCGTCAAGTTGTCTTGGCTGCTGGACGAGCGAGAAAAAGTAATGTCTTTTCTGAGTTAAGCACGGATTTATTTGTTGGACGAAATTCGATTTAGAAATTAGACATGATAAATTAGTAACGATTATATTAGTACGTGCGCTCGCATATACAAATGTGTAATTTATTCAAATATGATTTCAGCGATGGCTCGAAGTTGGACATTAATATTTTGGTACAGAAATTGCGTCGATAATAACAAATAGTGGTAAATAAAGTCAACTAAATTACAACAAATTGAAATCACTATAGCTCAGATAGATTGATGTACTATGACGGAGAAACACGGAGGGTGATAATAGGGGGGCACCCCTAAGCAAATCCGAATATGACTTTTAGTACTAGGACCACCTTCATGTCTGCAAAAAAATCCTCCCCCTTCCTCCTCCCCCCCCCCCCTCCACTCTTCCTTAGTGATTTCTCATAAAAATGTCTTCAATTTCTTGTTCAAAAAGTAAAACATGCACACAAAAACGGACGAATGAATGTAAAATTTAAAAAAAATGTATGTCAAACTCCCTGCTTAAGGAAATGATGTCTACAGCCCTCCTGCTTTCATACAGGGATACTAACATGGAGTCATCGTCATTAGGTGCTGTGCCGACAGGCGTAGGTATTCATTTATCTTAACAATTCTCTATTTCCAGTATATATTATCAAGATCGTTGTTGACTTTTTTCCGTGCCATGATGTCAGACGAAAATTGTCCTCCATCTATCATGCTGTCTATCTTTGCCTGTTGTAACTGTACTCTCTAGACCTCCTGTACTCTCTAGACCTCCTGTACTCTCTAGACCTCCTGTACTCTCTAGACCTCCTGTACTCTCTAGACCTCCTGTACTCTCTAGACCTCCTGTACTATCTAGACCTCCTGTACTATCTAGACCTCCTTTTCTCATAACGTTGTCCAAACAACTAACACATGTATCCATAGACCTCCTTTTCTCATAACGTTGTCCAAACAACTAACACATGTATCCATAGACCTCCTTTTCTCATAACGTTGTCCAAACAACTAACACATATATCCATCTGATATTATTCAGTAACCATCATCTTGCATTTGTCTCGGCCTCTCCTCTTCGTCAATTTTTTTCTAATTCTCCATAATACTTTCAGCATTCTTCTATAGAACCACTTCTCTGTTGTCCATGATACTCTCCGCGTTCTTCTATAGAACCACTTCTCTGTTGCCTCTAATAGACGGTTTGCCTTGTATATAAGGGTTGTTGGGAAAAGAAGTTTTGCCTGCAACATATGATTTGTATAGAAAATATAGTTTGCCTAGAAAATATGGTTTACCTAGAAAATAGACTTTGTCTGGAATGGGGGGTTTATAATGATAAAGACAGGTTACCAACAAAGAAACTATGAACTCATTTATACATAATAAATATAGAGCTTTGCCGTAAAAGAAGCAGAGGCCGATTGGTTGTTAAATAGAAAACAAATACAGAAACTAGCGATATTTGAATATTGGAAATTATTGGAAGATTTAGATAACGGAAGATACTAGTGATGTGGTTTGTTGAAGATTTAGTCAGCAACAGACAACAGGTGAGTCTTTGTTAAAGATATCGTTAACCACGGACAATGTGGTGCCGCATTGTTCCCGGCGGACCCAGGGTTAACAGATAACCAAGATCCCAAAAGTACCTCTTCGTGGCGCACCCTGGAAACAGAAATACAGCGGCTCGTGCTGATTCTGGATACAACTTTTGGGGATCGTGTCCGTGAATGTGGAGACAGCAAATGGAAAGAGAACTGGCTACAAAAAAAGACAGACAATATCTCCGACATGTCTGCGCCAACACATGCGGCGGAACTGTCGACACACAGTGATGCTAGTTAGTCCGGCGGAAGCATTGGAGGGGCGGTTATTGCAGATTTTACGAAGTGGGCAGATGTTATGAGACATATTAAGACTCGGTGCGTCAGTCACCATAAGCGTAGAATACTGAGTAGACTGAAAGAGCAGCGTCATGTGCAAAAAGTTCGGGAAAACGTTTCAAGAAAATCGGAACTAAATTATTGTTAGCTCGAGACAAGCTTCAATATGATTTAGAAAGTCAAAACAGGTGATGTATGTAGGGAATTAGTGGAGTCATTAGAGAGAGCAGAAATGCAGGCATCACTACGAATACTCACGATTATTTTTGTCCCCGGACACGCGGGCGTGGAGGGAAACGAACGAGCCGACCAATTAGCTAACCTCGCCAACACAACAGACGGTCAACCTATGGACCGAGCAGACATACTCATTGCTCTTCGTGAGTCCTCACGATCAGAGGATTTTGAGATGAATAAGAATGAGTCAATATCGAGAATGTGCGAATTGGGAGTGAGGATGGGCGTGGCCAGTAGAGGACCCTAACAAAGATTTCAAAAAGAGCAGTGAACCAACATAGAACCTGAACCATCAGCCGTTATATCCAGTGGCGTACCGAGGAGGGGGCGGAGGTGCGGACCGCCCCGGGCGGCATCATCGGGAGGGCGGAAAATTTATTTTCGTCCAGTCTTTCACAATGACTGACATATTTTTTTTAATTCACAAGGGCGGAAAATTATCATTCCGCCCCGGGCGCCATTGACCCACGCCACTCCACTGGTTATACCCTGCGAGATTTACTGAAGCGGAGATCTGAGCACCTATGGACTTGTCCGGTGTGCGAAGAGGATAATCAACAGACCTATTACCTAAAGCTTCTTGTTACCGATGATCCTAGACCGGACCTCAACTCTACTGTCGAGTTTTTCCTAGACCGGACCCCAACTCTACTGTCGACTTTTTCCTATACCGGAATCATGCTCGCGGAGAGAAAAGGTTCAGTACCCGATGGGCACAGGCACAACCATCCACGGAGACAAGTTCTATTCAGCTCAAGAACAAAATGCTAGTCCCCGGTGCTCCTAAATATGTGTATAGACTCGGGTTTGGACTAGGAATTCACGACGTCGGTGAAGGACACTTCGGTTACAAGGGTGTACGAACCCGGGCCCAATTTTTCTGTCGAGTTCTTCCTAAACCGGAACCAGGCTCGTGGAAGAGAGAAGATTCAGATGGGCACAGACACAATACGTCTAATTAAAAGTTCACAAAACCAGACAAGAAACAAATTCACTAGCTGCGAAACACTATGTGCAAGATAGACCGTCTCCGCGTAGGGTCAATACTCATCTGATCACTGTACACGACCACATAACACACACTGATTACTGTACACGATCACGCAACACACGCCGATCACTACACGATCACGTAACACACCCCGATCACATAGCACACGTTGAGCAATATCACGTAACACACCCCGATCACACACCACACGTTGAGCAATATCACGTAACACACCCCGATCACATAGCACACGTTGAGCAATATCACGTAACACACCCCGATCACATAGCACACGTTGAGCAATATCACGTAACACACCCCGATCACACACCACACGTTGAGCAATATCACGTAACACACCCCGATCACATAGCACACGTTGAGCAATATCACGTAACACACCCCGATCACATAGCACACGTTGAGCAATATCACGTAACACACCCCGATCACACACCACACGTTGAGCAATATCACGTAACACACCCCGATCACACACCACACGTTGAGCAATATCACGTAACACACCCCGATCACACACCACACGTTGAGCAATATCAAGTAACACACCCCGATCACACACCACACGTTGAGCAATATCACGTAACACACCCCGATCACATATCACACGTTGAGCAATATCACGTAACACACCCCGATCACATACCACACGTTGAGCAATATCACGTAACAGAGTTAATTCTCACTGAATATAATCTCAATTTATGTTATGTGATCGTGGATAATGCCGTTCTTTATTCGTCCCGTGTTCTCGATAAAAGACTCTGTGGTCGAAACGTTGATGTGTGTGTCACCTGTATGTTTCCAGTAACTCAGCAATACTGCATTACACCCCGTTTCCGTGTTTCAACTGTCGGACTCTTGTTCTGCGGTAGATTATTGCGACTATTTGATATAATCTGCATTCTCTCACTATACGCCAATCTTTCTCTTGAACTTTCATACATTCTCTCTGTCTCTCTCTCTGTTTCTCTCTCTCTCTCTCTCTCTGCCCACGGAAAAGTGGTACCCCCTGTCAAATACTCGGTCATTTCTCCACGAAATCTCTTCTAGATTCTCTCCCTTATATTTGCTGTCTCAAATGGCGGTTTCTGAAAATTGACTTGGAATGTGGCACTTGAGAAAATCATTAAAACCTCGGAGATAACAGCGTTAGGATGTAGACAAATGACAACTTTCGATCACGAGGGGCTGGCCTGGAATTGAATGAGCTGCGATAGCTTTACTCTTTGTATAATTGCCATCTAAAGTTCGATTGTTTCGACAAACACTACCTTCATCAATACCTACAGCCCATGGTGTGTACAAATCGAGCTGAATGCCCCTCAGCTCATATTCCACATCGTATTTACAACACCATAACCTGTACCTCTGTGACAGCCGAGGTATCGGGTTCGAATCCCGTCACGAGCAATTGTGCACCCGGACGGTTCAGAAAGCAATGGTAAACTACTGAACGTATTTATATTGCCTAGAAAATCACTTCAGTCACAAAATGCTGGTTTGATGGCTACGACCTGAATAGGATACGCTACCAATTTGGTTTTATACTGTACCCGACTTGGTTGCGCGTAGTCGAGTGGTTAGGCCTACAATTCCTATCTCGGAACTATAAGCTTTCTCATGTTTTAGATTCAATCCATCGGCTGGAACCAGATTTTATCATTCGACGATGCAATAAACATCGCTTCATGTAGACGTCGTGGTGACCGAACAATAAACATCGCTTCCTATAGACGTCGTGGTGACCGAACAATAAACATCGCTTCATGTAGACGTCGTGGTGACCGAACAATAAACATAGTTGGTTCATGTTAAGCGGATGTGGCCTATTTTTTACGGAACTAATCTCAAACATTATTTAATGAAACGAACTTTCGCTTTAGGCGTATACAACACAGTATCCATCGATCTGCGCGTAACGCAATGAGAGGCCCCCACTTCCCTTCCCCTGGACACCCTGAGGGAGGCTTCTCTATATAACAACACTCTTCAAAATCCACAATTATATTTATTCTATATTGTTTGTACTGTATATAGCGAATTTCTATTATTACATGGACCAAGTTGTTATAACGGGATTCCACTATAGTAATAAACATGTAAATACACATCTTTTGTTAAGCTAGTAACTAACGGGGGGGGGGGGGGGTTAGGACCGAGGATGTTAGGGAAGAAGAGAGTGGGGTAGGTGGCAGTAAATTAATCATAAAAGGAAGAACGCAGAAGCAACGGAATTTGAAGAGACGGGAGTATAAAAGAAGGCATGAAATGGGACTGAGGATTGGATTGAGAGAAAAATACAGATTCAGTTTTAATGAAAGGCTGGCAAAATGAATGTCCTCTCAGACGTCAATTAGATCAATGTTGAAATATCTCATCAGCTTGGCTATCTTACAGCTTTGCAACAACATCGTCCGTCAATCCATCTGGATAAGGAAGAGTTATTGAGGCATTGCATGATATTTCAAGAGACATTTCCAAACCAGACAAAGAATAGGCTGACACTTGTTCAACTAGTGTCTACTGTATTGTTCAATAATTATACTGACAATCAATTAAAGGTAATGCTGATGTAAAACTGTATGGCTACTGTCAGTTAGACATTACCTGTGTTCTACGTCAGTTATTAAATAATGGCTAAATGGTTACAGCTATTAAGACATTACCTGTGTTCTACGTCAGTAATTGAATCATGGCTGAATGGCTACAGCTATTAAGACATTACCTGTGTTCCAAATCAGTAATTGAATCATGGCTGAATGGCTACAGCTATTAAGACATTACCTGTGTTCTACGTAAGAACTTGAACCAGTATACAGCAACTTTCCGGCTATAGTTACATTACAACATAGAGGGCATATACAATCTTCACACATCAACAAACACCACACAAAATCTTCACACATCAACAAACACCACACAAAATCTTCACACATCAACAAACACCACACAAAATCTTCACACGTGAACAAACACGACACACAATCTTCACACGTGAACAAACACCACACACAATCTTCACACATCAACAAATACCACACAAAATCTTCACACATGAACAAATACCACACAAAATCTTCACACATGAACAAATACCACACAAAATCTTCACATGAACAAATACCACACACAATCTTCACACATGAAAAAATACCACACACAATCTTCACACATGAACAAATACCACACAAATCTTCACACATGAACAATTACACACAAAATCTTCACACATGAACAAATACCACACGCAATCTTCACATGAACAAATACACACACAATCTTCACACATGAACAAATGCCACGCACAATCTTCACACATGAACAAATACCACACACAATCTTCACACATGAACAAATACCACACACAATCTTCACACATGAACAAATACCACACACAATCTTCACACATGAACAGTGGGAAAAGCACAGAACACCCACTCCTGTGGCCGCACACTTCAAAGGCGATGGTCATCATGGTGCTTGTGATATTCAGGTCACCGCCATCAGATCCTGCACCACCGATGTTAGATCTAGGTACGCTCTAGAAAATCGTCTCATTTTTTAATTGGGTACATTCAAGCATTGTGGACTCAATTCCGACCACTCTTATGTCTAGTACTGGGTTGGTGTGGTCTTTGTCTTTATTATTTTTGTTCCGTCATTTACTCATCTTTTTGTTCGTTTCGTTTCCACATATATTTACGTTTTCTGTGTACTTCCTGACCTTCCGGCATCTCATTTCCATATTTCCGTTGGATACGTTTGTTTGTTGTGATAAATTTTCCATTCGTCGTCTTTTCATTTTTTTTGTGTATCTTGATAAAGACCTTATGGTTGAAACGTTGAATATGATTTGTGTATTCTAATTTGTATATTTTTTTTGTGTGCACATCATTTCCCACTAGTTTTAGTTATAGTCTGTCGTGTCTGATTGAAGCGATTATATAAACCTGTGTTTTACATAAGTAGGATTGAGTGATTATGGTGTAGCCTAGTTGGAGTAATCCTTCGAAGGATTGGGGTGTGGTTTGAGGTGTCCATTCTGGTACAGTCGTGGAAGCCTGTATCAGTGAACATGTCCAAACCATGATAGTTTTCGTCATTTCACTATTGAAAGTAATGGTTCCTTTGGACTTGTATATATCTTTATCGTATTTCATACATACGCATCATGCTTATGTTATCTATACGAGATTCTAAAAATTACAAAAAATATAACAGTATGTAATATATACTGAAACAGAACGGATGTAATCTCAATCTGTAAGCATCTTCATAATGAGGATAATGGCACAGACTTGCTGGGCAGGTCATGTGTTCCACATGAATGATATTCGTCTGCCAAAAAAACTACTATATGGCTTACTCCAGACTGACCATGACAAGACTGGAGGACAGAAGGCACCCAGACTGACCACAACAACACTACAGGAACGATGACACACAGACTGACCACAACAAGACAGCAGTACAGAAGACAAACAGACTGACCACAACAAGACAGCAGGACAGAAGACAAACAAACTGACCACAACAAGAATGCAGGACAGAAGACACATTTTAAAAACACTCTAATTTAAGTACTAAATTTCAAGTAGGATGTAGTCCAGAGAATGGAAATGTGCCAATTTTTTTAATGGCAAAATTCTTTGCGTCAATGGCCCGACACATCCGTCTTTGTTGGCCAAATAGATATGAATTTATGGGAGAAACTGGTATACGTTTGGCTCAACCGGTGCTGCAAAACTCAGGAATGGTGCAGCTGTTGCAGAGAACTCTGGACATGTTACTTAGTTAGTCGTCGGATCATCATCACTGCAAACTGGACACATACATAGTTGCTCCGATCTCTCCTTGAGTGTATCCGCATCACACTTCTGCTGACAGTACCGGTCCTATGCTGGATGACCATCATTCTTCTGCGCCCTCCAAAATGTTCACCTCTAGCAACACCGCATTTAAATCCCTGATCTTTAATCCTAGCCATTAAAAAGGAATCATCATCCACATTAGTCTCACTCTCGCGTGTTATATCTCTTAAGGAGTTCAAAACGTCAGCACGATCCATTGCCCCATCGCCCTGTGCCACAATCACGCACGATGTCGGTTGATCCGCTCTTTCATTGCCTCGAACGCCCACATGTCCCGGCACGAAAATAAATGTAACCACTTTCAAGCTCGCCTTTCTCAATCCACTGTTCACGAACGAGACCCACTTGTACCTTCTTAATCATACTCATAGTCACTCAAGATGCAGACCTGCGTTACCTTCTGTGTGCGTAGCCACTCAAATGCCTTGGTCACCGCCATTGTCTCCATGGTCATACTACTCGTAGTGACCGCATAGGCACCATTTTCCTCCTTGATCGTTTTACCTGCGCACTGAGCTGTAAAGGCCCAAGCACTGCGAACATGCCTAATTACAGATCCATCAGTGTATATAATCGCATCCCCCTCTTTGGTATTCTCACTGATTAAAGCCTGCACTTCTTTCTCCACAGCTGTGGGACACCATTCTCTACATTCCCTGCTAAGTGATATTACTACTCTCAAACAAGTTTCGAAATCTGTGGGTAGGCCTATCCCTTCCGCATCTGCTGCCACATCCTGTAATCTGCACACGCTTTGTATGACATCCTAAGCACGTCCCATCCACGACCTTCCTCTCTTGAGTCTGCTGCCTTTACCTTTCTGTATTTCGGAATGCAACGGGTGTTCCTTATCTGCATGCATTTGAAGGTACGCCCGTGCACTACTGTAATCTATTCTCAGCTGTTGGGCAGTCAAGTAGGTATCGCATAGCTCTTGTCAATGTGTCTCTTGTGCATCCCAGAATGATACGCATTGCTGCATTCTGGACTCTATCCAGTCTATCGATCTGAGTTTGGCTAAGAGTCAGAATTGCCAGTGCATATTCCACCACAGCCACAACCAAACCCTGGTACAAAACAAATAACAATCTTTGCTCACACTGCGCAGCAGCCATAACCTTCTGGACATGTTTTACTGCTTAAGAGAAAGTACTAGAGAAATGCCAAGAGCTGCTCAATGTCTGAGACCCCCCCCCCCCCCCACATATATAGAGTGTCACAGAAAATCCCAGGTACGCATATGAGGCATTAGCTACATGTAGACACACTGAGGTCACCATGAGACCTTGCAGACTGAGATTTGAACAGTAATGCTGTCAACATATTCCGAACATTTATATTTTATTAATATATCGAAAGATTTAGTCTGGCTATCTACGCCAACTGTAGCTGAGAGAGTTATCTTAATTTTTGTTCCATGACATGTGGGCGTTTGAGGGAATGAAAGAGCAGACAGTCTTGCCAGCTTGATCACAATGACTAGTGGTAAGTTCAATGGAGCTTGCTGATATTTGAAATGTAATCATGGATTTGGACCCAGTTGGAAGATAAATGGGTGTGTTTATTCTTCTTAATCTATGGCTAGAATCATTCATTTATGCCTGTGAAACATGGACAGTATATGATAGACACACTAGAAGACTCAACCATTTCCACCTAAGCCGCCTTTGTAAGATACTCAACATCCATTCACCATCATCACGTGACATATTCTTTTCAGAAGTTGTCTTTGCAATTGATGTCCTGAACCCAAATCTATCATGTGTCAATCTGCCTGCCACCTCTAATGATATTTTATACAGTCTTTGATGTCATCCTCTTCTATGTCTACCACTTCTTCTAATTTCCGGAATGTAAAATTGTATTCACCAGCCATCCTTCCTCTATATTCAGCATACTCAAAACATCACTGTTCCTTATCTTTTCTGTCCAGGAAATCCTTAATATTGCTCTATAGCGCTTCGGTTGAAATGCCGATATTCTTTTTACAGTTGTTCTATTTATAGTCCCGAGTCTCGCAGCTGTATGTTGCAATTGGAAAAATGTATGATCTAAGAAGTATAAATTTTTGTCTCTTTATAAGTTTTTCTATTTTTCATTTCTTTCAATTTTGTTATCGCAATTGCTAATCTTTTCTTAATTTCCATTGTACAATCACCTAAGCTGTTTATATTTTCACCCAGATAATCAAACTTATTGATGTTTTCCAGTTCCATGTTCTCTATTTTACTCGTAATTCTTGGTGTTACTTTGGTTTTATCTGTTGCCACAGAATCAAGAGTGGTACAGCAGCTGCAGAGAACATCAGACATCAAGCTAAGCAACATAAACGCGCTAGAAGAAAGACAAGAGCTGCTCAATGTCCCACACATACCCAGAGTGTGGTAGACAATTAATTACAGGCACGCATAGAACTTATTAGTCACAGTGGGGTGCAAAGGGAACGCATTGCTCTAGGCGGACTCAGGGTTAGCAGATAACCAAGATCCCAAATGTACCTCCACGCGGTGCACCCTGGAAACAGAAATACAGCAGCTCGAGCTGATTCTGGCCAAATCTTTTGGGGATCGTGTCCGAGAATGTGGAGGTAGCAGATGGAAAGAGATTTGACTGCACAAGAGACAGACAATATCTCCGACACCACCAGCATCACCACATATAGCGACACTGTCGACATACAGTGAAGCTAGTCAGTCCAGTCAGAACATTGGAGGGGCGGCCAATGGAAAATGCACGTAAAGGTAGATGCATAGCGAGAGACAAATCGATTTCATACCGAGTACAATGAAACAATGAAAGGGCAGAACAGCGCTAGAGGGCAGCGCGAACTGCAAATAGAAAGTGAAAAGTCCCTAAGAAAGGGGAACTATAAGCTCCGTCAGCTCGAGCCGAGCTTCTAGTTCCCTGTTTTCCTTACAGAGACCCAGACCCATTCATTGGCGTTTGGTAAAGCAAGAAGATCTAATCCAACCCTAATGTCGAGCCTTCCTAAACCGGAAATATGCTCGCGAAGAGAAAGGGTTCTGTACCCGATGGGCTTAGGCAAGAAAGGGACAACGATGGTAGTCCTGGCCCAACTCTACTGTCAAGGTTTCCTATACCGGAAGTACACTTGCAGAGAGAAAGGGTTCCGTACACGATGGGCTCAGGCACAAAAGGGACAACGATTTAGCTCTGGCCCAACTCTACTGTCAAGGTTTCCTATACCGGAAGTACACTTGCAGAGAGAAAGGGTTCAGTACCTGATGGGCTCAGGCGCTATTGGGACAAGGACGCTCAGCTCGAGAACGCCATGCTCTCAAACGCGTGGTGTGAGACTCGAACTTGGACAAGGGGTACACGATGTCGGTGAATGACACCTCGGCTAAGAGGGCGAAAGAGCCATGGTCCAACTCCTCTGTTGAGTTCTTCCCCTTAAGGAACCAGGCTCACGGATGAGAAACGGTTCAGTACCCAATGGGCACAGGCACAGCACGTCCAATTACACGAGGCTAGTTCACAGACAGTGTAACACCTCGTGCGAGTCAGACGAGAGCAAAAAATCGTCTGGGCGAAGAGTCGCCACTAGGCGTGCTTGGAGACAGATATAGAGGCTGTCACAGGCTAAGGGTAGCCCACCCGAATTGTCAAGGCATACCGAAATCGGATGTGCTAGGCCTACAAGGCGCATAACGGTGGCACAACGTAATCACGCTTCCGGCGGAAATCGCACGGATATCCGTGATGATTACAATGGAGCGAACGAAAAACAAACAAACATTAGTCACAGTCGGGCACACTGCAAACATCATCATCATCGTAGATGAGCTGAATGGGCATCGCTGACTTTGACGGACGAATAACATGGCTAGAATACAGAAATTAGTTTACAGGACACAATACAAAGTGAAGTGTTGCAAGAGACATGCGGCATATGGGGGTCAAAAGAAGAGTTATCAACCAACGCAGAACCAGAACAGTCAGTGACCAGGTGCTGAAGGACAGTCAGTGACCACACACTGAAGGACAGTCAGTTACCATACGATGAAGGACAGTCAGTTACCACACGCTGAAGGAGGGCTGGGTCACAAGGGGAACTGGGATGGGACCGGGCTGGGTGAGGCTGCCGCCGCTAGCCGGCCGAGCTCGGAACGTGGCTTCAACCTTTCCGTGGACCGCCCCAGCTATGCCTCACCGGCACCGTCAGTTGACATTCAACAGCCAACTCAGAACTGGTACGGACCAGGGGAATCCGACTGTCTAATTAAAATAAAGCATTGCGACGGCCGTCACCCGGTGTTGACGCAATGTGATTTCTGCCCAGTGCTCTGAATGTCAAAGTGAAGAAATTCAACCAAGCGCGGGTAAACGGCGGGAGTAACTATGACTCTCTTAAGTTAGCCAAATGCCTCGTCATCTAATTAGTGACGTGCATGAATGGATTAACGAGATTCCTACTGTCCCTATCTACTATATAAACTCACACGAGGAGATCTGTAGATGAACGGGCACCACCAAGCAAACCATCTGCCTACATAAATGTCAATATAATATACAATACAAATATATCGTCAATCATCTCTTGCCAAGAGAATTGTTTACTTGAGATCATAATCTATTGTTTTGTGTATGGATAATACAATTGGATAATTACGGCAGAAATGAAGACAAGAAATACAGACTTTTGGAAAAATATGTACAGAAAAATATTGCAAAAATCAATCATAGAGAACTTAAAAACAATATGTACTGAAGCATAATAAAAACATACCACTATTATATGTACTATTGCAGAGAATATGGGGGAGAAAGTGTGAGAATGAATTTTCCCCGTGTTTGTCAAGTGGTAGAGAGTGATGGCTACCGGAATGAAAAATGTATAAGTCTACCTGAGGGTTTGTGTACAGACTACACGAAAACAATGAAAATTACAAATACAACATGATTCCCAGCAGCTACGACCCTGAAAATGGGTAGATGTTGTTGCAGTATATTCGCTATAAAAAAGCAGTTGAGACAAATAAACCTAGAACATGTACTTGAAATGCCACGACTATATGAAAACGACCGCCTATGAGCGATTGGTATATTGGAGACCTGAAAAGCTAGCTGACCATGGCCAGGAGATTATTGGAGACCTGAATGAGCTCGCTGACCTTGGCCAGGAGATTATTGGAGACCTGAATGAGCTCGCTGACCATGGCCAGGAGATTATTGGAGACCTGAATGAGCTCGCTGACCACGGCCAGGAGATTATTGGAGACCTGAATGAGCTCGCTGACCATGGCCATGAGATTATTGGAGACCTGAATGAGCTCGCTGACCACGGCCAGGAGATTATTGGAGATCTGAATGAGCTCGCTGACCATGGCCAGGAGATGAATTGTCACCACAATACTATTGTATGCCTCAATGAATGTTACGGAATCACTGCCAGTGTCCGGGATAAACTGTGGAGTGGTCAACCACGAGTTCCTACACCTACGTAAGATTGTCATATTGTGCTGAGTCACCTAGAAAATAGTTCCCTCCCGGCACGACAAACAGCAAGAGCAATAGTAGGCAGACATGGGCAAGTCTCTCAAATGACAGTCATGCGACAATTCAGAGATACAGGCCTTACTGCAAGATGACCGTATATTGGGCCAAACTTGACTCACAGACATTGTCAGCAGCACCTACAATGGGCAAAGCAACAGCAGACTGCAGTAGAATGTTGTCCTATTCACAGATGAGAGTAGATTCAACCTCTCCTTTGCTGATGGATGTATGCAGATTTGGCAATGGTGTGGAGAGCTCCTTGCAGATTGTTGTTTTCATCAGCACAACCGATTTGGAGGTGGCAGTATTCACATTTGGGGAGGATTCAGTTTTCAGCATCACTTGCATCTGTATGTCTTCCATGGAAATGTTAATGTTGTGAGATATAGAGATGAGGCTCTGAGTGCACTGGTTGTTCACACAATCACAAATATCCAGACTTGCAGCTTCTCCAGCAGGATAATGCTCATGAACACATCGTGTGCATTACACAGCAATATGTACAAAATTAGAATCAGCAAATAAACGCAGAGTCTACAGTCAAGGTTCTCCAGCAAATAAACGCAGTCTACAGTCAAGGTTCTCCAGCAAATAAACACAGAGTCTACAGTCAAGGTTCTCCAGAAAATTTACCAGAACTCGAAGCTGCTCTTACACATGAATAGGGCTTTTCCATGGAATTTCCTTCAGAGAATTGTGCTTTTGATGAGGAGCCGCTGCCAAGCTTGTTTGCAAGCACACGGTGGACATACCAGATACTGAAGTTAGTGTTTGCAAGCACACGGTGGACATACCAGATACTGAAGTTAGTGTTTGCAAGCACACGGTGGACATACCAGATACTGAAGTTAGTGTTTGCAAGCACACGGTGGACATACCAGATACTGAAGTTAGTGTTTGCAAGCACACGGTGGACATACCAGATACTGAAGTTAGTGTTTGCAAGCACACGGTGGACATACCAGATACTGAAGTTAGTGTTTGCAAGCACACGGTGGACATACCAGATACTGAAGTTAGTGTTTGCAAGCACACGGTGGACATACCAGATACTGAAGTTAGTGTTTGCAAGCACACGGTGGACATACCAGATACTGAAGTTAGTGTTTGCAAGCACACGGTGGACATACCAGATACTGAAGTTAGTGTTTGCAAGCACACGGTGGACATACCAGATACTGAAGTTAGTGTTTGCAAGCACACGGTGGACATACCAGATACTGAAGTTAGTGTTTGCAAGCACACGGTGGACATACCAGATACTGAAGTTAGTGTTTGCAAGCACACGGTGGACATACCAGATACTGAAGTTAGTGTTTGCAAGCACACGGTGGACATACCAGATACTGAAGTTAGTGTTTGCAAGCACACGGTGGACATACCAGATACTGAAGTTAGTGTTTGCAAGCACACGGTGGACATACCAGATACTGAAGTTAGTGTTTGCAAGCACACGGTGGACATACCAGATACTGAAGTTAGTGTTTGCAAGCACACGGTGGACATACCAGATACTGAAGTTAGTGTTTGCAAGCACACGGTGGACATACCAGATACTGAAGTTAGTGTTTGCAAGCACACGGTGGACATACCAGATACTGAAGTTAGTGTTTGCAAGCACACGGTGGACATACCAGATACTGAAGTTAGTGTTTGCAAGCACACGGTGGACATACCAGATACTGAAGTTAGTGTTTGCAAGCACACGGTGGACATACCAGATACTGAAGTTAGTGTTTGCAAGCACACGGTGGACATACCAGATACTGAAGTTAGTGTTTGCAAGCACACGGTGGACATACCAGATACTGAAGTTAGTGTTTGCAAGCACACGGTGGACATACCAGATACTGAAGTTAGTGTTTGCAAGCACACGGTGGACATACCAGATACTGAAGTTAGTGTTTGCAAGCACACGGTGGACATACCAGATACTGAAGTTAGTGTTTGCAAGCACACGGTGGACATACCAGATACTGAAGTTAGTGTTTGCAAGCACACGGTGGACATACCAGATACTGAAGTTAGTGTTTGCAAGCACACGGTGGACATACCAGATACTGAAGTTAGTGTTTGCAAGCACACGGTGGACATACCAGATACTGAAGTTAGTGTTTGCAAGCACACGGTGGACATACCAGATACTGAAGTTAGTGTTTGCAAGCACACGGTGGACATACCAGATACTGAAGTTAGTGTTTGCAAGCACACGGTGGACATACCAGATACTGAAGTTAGTGTTTGCAAGCACACGGTGGACATACCAGATACTGAAGTTAGTGTTTGCAAGCACACGGTGGACATACCAGATACTGAAGTTAGTGTTTGCAAGCACACGGTGGACATACCAGATACTGAAGTTAGTGTTTGCAAGCACACGGTGGACATACCAGATACTGAAGTTAGTGTTTGCAAGCACACGGTGGACATACCAGATACTGAAGTTAGTGTTTGCAAGCACACGGTGGACATACCAGATACTGAAGTTAGTGTTTGCAAGCACACGGTGGACATACCAGATACTGAAGTTAGTGTTTGCAAGCACACGGTGGACATACCAGATACTGAAGTTAGTGTGAAAGAATTTTTTATTATTGGTTGCCGATGTGGGTTTCTCCTTTGCCTGCACAGCCTGCAATGTGTTGTATAACAATCACATGCAAGAATTAATGACTAACATGGATTCATAGGAAAATATGAATAAAGATGCCAAATATGTCAACTTGTAAACACTTTTATTTACATTTCATACTCTGTTCCTGGATTATACTGTTCCTGGATTATACTGTTCCTGGATTATACTGGTGCTGCATTTTTCATGTGCTTCAGTATATATGTTAGAAATAAAATACATGATCGTGTAAACATCTGTCAGCGGAGCTAAAACTATCAAACTTGTGTGGTTTTGGCACTTTATGAAGTATGATGTTTTTTTCCACAACTGTCCTACGGGGAGTATAGTAGTTGAGGGTGTGGAAAAATAAGGTCAAAAAGAAGTACAGACTAATAATATTCAGAACTGGATACGATTCAGATTCTTGATACTAAAAATAGGAACAGAACAGAGAGGCATGATGGGATTTTGTGTTGATACTTCCAGAGTAAAACATCTATAAATCTAAAATCTTATGGGTCTGATGATAATGGCTCATACAAATATTTCAATGATTTGTAATTTAAGCCAATCACTCACAAAACACATCAATGGCAAACTCCGTCCATCAATGACAAACTCAATCTATTAATAACAAACTCCATCCATCCCTTACAAACTCCATCCATCAATGACAAACTCATCCATCAATGACAAACTCCATCCATCAATGACAAACTCCATCCATAAATGACAAACTCCATCCATTAATGACAAACTCCATCATCCATCAATGACAAACTCATCCATCCATGACAAACTCCATCATCCATCAATGACAAACTCATCCATCAATGACAAACTCATCCATCAATGACAAACTCCATCCATGACATACTCCATCATCCATCAATGACAAACGCATCCATCAATGACAAACTCATCCATCAATGACAAACTCATCCATCAATGACAAACTCATCCATCAATGACAAACTCCATCCATGACAAACTCCATCATCCATCAATGACAAACTCATCCATCAATGACAAACTCATCCATCAATGACAAACTCCATCCATGACAAACTCCATCATCCATCAATGACAAACTCATCCATCAATGACAAACTCATCCACCTACTATGAACTTATCTAGTGTGGCACTTATAACCTGCAGTCGTAACTCAGATTCACTCATACATTCACTGAAAACTCATTTATTAAACAGTTAAGCATTCAATCATTAACCCTTTCAATCCCAGCTGGTCAGGATAAACTTCAGGCTTCATTCCCAGGGCACCGCCGAAGACGGATGTGTCGGGCAATTGGCGCAAATAAAACGGCGACACAATGAATTTCCATTCTCTGGACTACATTCTGCTGGAAATCTAGTAGGACATGTCCTGTTACAAGAGAATTCAGCAGGAGTTTGATAATTTATAATGTACGCTGAAGAATAAGAATTCAAAATGATGTAAAAAGGTTACTAAAACACTTACCTAGCCTATTAATAAAAATATATTTTTAAGAAAAAAAACCAAA
Organism: Meghimatium bilineatum; assembly: GCA_034231615.1. Lineage (NCBI taxonomy): Eukaryota > Metazoa > Mollusca > Gastropoda > Stylommatophora > Philomycidae > Meghimatium > Meghimatium bilineatum. Next base: position 77,590,535 of record CM067321.1, on the reverse strand, counting down.
AAACATACAATAAAACTAAACAGGACAATTCTCAACGTATCGGCTCAAATTGAACCTTTTTCAAGAGACAAACAACAGAAAACGACAAAATAAAAAAATAAATAGATGTCTATATTTCATCAAGCCCTCGTCTCCATAATAGCGCAGGGATGGCAACGCCTCATAGGCATCCCTGCGCTATTATGGAGACGAGGGCTTGATGAAATATAGACATCTATTTATTTTTTTATTTTGTCGTTTTCTGTTGTTTGTCTCTTGAAAAAGGTTCAATTTGAGCCGATACGTTGAGAATTGTCCTGTTTAGTTTTATTGTATGTTTTTTGTTTTTTTTCTTAAAAATATATTTTTATTAATAGGCTAGGTAAGTGTTTTAGTAACCTTTTTACATCATTTTGCATTACTATTTGTTCATTAGGTTACTGCGGCACCATCCACTTTGTCGGACACCCTCTGGCCATTTGGTTATTTATATAGAATAAGAATTCCCAGGGCAAGGGGAATAACTGCAAAAATAAGAAGTGATTGGCAAGAAAATTAATATAAAATACAATTTGCAATCAATTTTCATGATTCAAAGTCCAATTAACAGATAAATGTAAGAGTTACTGATCTGTGAACATATATTTTTGTGAATGTCATGTAAGACAAGTTTACTTGTCATGTAACATGCAAGAGGAAAAAAAATTAGCACCAATTTTATGTCGGCTTCATTTACTTAGGTCAAAATGTTTGCTGATAAATGTTTAAATGAAAGCTGCAAAGCATTCTCCCTTACACAGCATGACAATATCATTCTGTAACTGTTAACTACTCCAAATATAAAGGCTTAGTTCACATAAAGAAAACCCTAGATATCTGGTGAAACAGGGTTCCAAAACAAATTTCGCTATTCTGAAAATTTTGATACCGGCATACACAACGTTTATTCTGCGTGTACCCCCAAAGAATGACTCACTTAGAAATACTGAAAACTAAGCCTAGTCTCAAAAGCAGAGTACTCTCGATCAATGTCATTTGCAGGACCTGATTTCTCATGAAAATAATCAATATTAACATAGATCAGTTGTGTTGACTATTCTCAATCATTACTAGGTCTCTTGTATGCAGGGTGGGATGTTTACATCATCAATTAGACCTACACAACATATCGCTGCTAATTTCAAGTAAGCCTACTAAATACTGAACTACCACTCTATCAATATCTGATTCATTCACATTCTCTCAAATTCCATTTTTTAATAATTACCTATCAACATCATCTGAATCATAAGTAGGTCCATTCTGACCAAGTTTAGAATAAAATCGAAGGCCATATTAACAAGTTCACAGCTCCTATACAACACGTTATTTAACAAGTTCACAGCTCCTATACGACACGTTATTTAACAAGTTCACAGCTCCTATACGACATGTTATTTAACAAGTTCACAGCTCCTATACGACGTGTTATTTAACAAGTTGACAGCTCCTATACAACACGTTATTTAACAAGGTCACAGCTCCTATATGACATGTTATTTAACAAGTTCACAGCTCCTATACGACACCTTATTTAACAAGTTCACAGCTCCTATACGACACATTATTTACTATTGGAAAACAACACTGGAAGCCGCCATTATCAGAAGTCACATCAGGGCTAAATCTAGCATACCTATTCACATGGCAATCGTGATGTATGGCACTCTATATATCACCATGTTGGAAGCATATATAGCGAGCGGATATGAAAGAGAAAGTGTTATTGAAGATAAATTCACACATTGAATTTCCAACTATTTGTCAATGAAGATCCACACATAACGATCCACTGAAGAGTTACTCATGACAAAAAAATTCACTCACATAAAATTAAAGATTTGTTCTCTCAGGTTAAGCCTGATCATCATTGAGCACATCACGGTTAAACAAGACCCGAAATGTAGATACAATTTACAATTCAGCAGACAGGCACAGGTGCAAATAAACAGGTACATTAGTGTCAGCAGACAGGCACAGGTGCAAATAAACAGGTACATTAGTGTCAGCAGACAGGCACAGGTGCAAATAAACAGGTACATTAGTGTCAGCAGACAGAGACAGGTACAGACATCATTAGTGCTGACACATTTGTTCATAAGACCACCCACATATTATATATACCACATAAAATCTGTGACCTGAATTATAAACCATACATCACTTACATCAGATATGGACCACAAAAGACCACTCACATCTTATACAGACCAAATCACATAAGATCTGTGATTCCAATTATGAACCATACAACATCACTCACATTAGATATGGATGGTACAAGACCACCCATGTCATATGTGGGTCAGAGATTATCTGTTCATCAATATGGACCACCAAATTCCATAGAGCTCTGGTATGAATAGAACAAGGCTACCCACATTAGATAAAGAGTACGCATGAACACCCACATCTTGTGGATCAGACAAGATGTACCACATCAGATATGAACCACACATATCCACAGACCTCTGGTCTGAGTATGATAAGACTACCCACATCAGACATGGATGACAAAAAGTCTTTCACATTATTTATCAACCACACAGGACTACCCACGTCAGACAGGAACCATACAAGACAGTCCACATCGTATGTGGACCAGACAAGACCTGCCACATTAGGCATAAACTATACAGGTCCACAAAAACTCAGCTACAAACAGAACAAGACTACCACATCCGATATGAGCCACGTTTGACCATCCCTATATGATGTGGAATACACGAGACCACTTACATCTGACGTGGATCAAACGAGATGGCTTACATCTGACGTGGATCAAGCGAGATGGCTTACATCTGACATGGGTTAGGTGAGCCGTTCTTAACCAAAACAATACAGCATCTTATCCTATATAATTTTGTTATCCTAAGTTCATAGTTTGTCTGCTAAATAACTCGACTGTGATATGGCTGAGGAACATAGGTATACTGTTATGTTTCTGTAGATACATCTCCATGGCATCTTGTACTGTCATGGAGAAGTCAGTCTGAAGCATTTGAATCTCACCCTTTGAGTTTTGCTGTAGGAAGAAACAAATGACAAAATATCACGGAACTAGTTTCGTAGAGTCATTTCAAAAACGGTAAAGAAAAATCTGTTGTCTTCTTGTTTTGTGTTCGCCATCTAATAACCAACACAATGTTTGTGTGATTTCCTGAGTTCACTCTCTGATAAACAACATGAATGTTTGTGTCATTTCCTGAGTTCACTCTCTGATAAAAAACATGAATGTTTGTGTGATTTCCTGAGTTCACTCTCTGATAAAAAACATGAATGTTTGTGTGATTTCCTGAGTTCACTCTCTGATAAAAAACATGAATGTTTGTGTGATTTCCTGAGTTCACTCTCTTATAACCTACATGAAAATTTGTGTCATTTCCTGAGTTCAAGCCCCATGAACTCAGACATGCTGGCAAATATCTCTGAGAGAACAAATGACAAGAATTGAGAACAGAACATACACCAAGAGAATGTCACCTACCTGAAACAGGAAGTGATCCCTGGGACACTCGGCGTACATACTGGTCAGTCTATACTGGTTAGCGCATGGGATATCAATTTTGTAACCGGTTAGTTGGTAGCAGATCTCTCGAAACTCCTGGCTGGTCTTCTTAAAAACCTCCATTAAACGCTTGTTACGCATTTCTTCTCGCTGCAACTGTGTTCTCATCTCTGGGGAGATAACATACAACATAACTTACAACCTACAACTGTGTTCTCATCTCTAAGGAGATAACATACACCCAACAACTGTGCTCTCATCTCTGGGGAGACTACATACAACTTTACATACAACCAATAACTGTGTTCTCATCTCTGGGGAGATAACATACAACCAACAACTGTGCTCTCATCTCTGGGGAGATAACATACACCCAACAACTGTGCTCTCATCTCTGGGGAGATAACATACACCCAACAACTGTGCTCTCATCTCTGGGGAGATAACATACACCCAACAACTGTGCTCTCATCTCTGGGGAGATAACATACAACCAACAACTGTGTTCTCATCTCTGGGGAGATAACATACACCCAACAACTGTGCTCTCATCTCTGGGGACATTATATAATATAGTAATGGAAGTATGCAAGAATATACATCTCACAATAATCATACCTTCGACTTGTTTACTGGGTGAAGGATTCTGTAGCTTCTCCTGGACTTGAATCGTCAGGTCGGAGACATCTCCACCATGCTCCTCCAGTATCTGATTTCTCTTCCTCAGTTTCTCATTTTCCTCCTTCAATCTGTCCATCTCTTCACATCGTGCTTTCTGTGCCAGGGCACTAGGGTTAAAAGTCAAGTGAAGAACTTTGGTCTTGGTTGGATCATAATCTCCCTGGAAAATATATTTCATCAAATGTTGTAGCTGGAATTTTAATAGCAACCGAAGCAGCAAATAGTATTACTATTATTATTGTTATTATTATTGTTATCATTATTGTTGTTATTGTAATTATTGTTATCATTATTGTTATTGCAATTATTATTGCTATAATTATTGTTGTTATTTGAATTAGTGTTGTTATCATTATTCCTGTTATTGGTGTTATTGTTGTTATCATTATTGCTGTTATTACAATTATTATTGTTATTGTCATTGATGTTATTATTATTGCTGTTATTGGTGCTGTTTTTATTACTATTATTATTGTTATTATATTGGTATTATTAATGGTAACATCCATCATGTGTCATCTCTACAATGACCATTGGCTGCAACAACCTCCAACATCTTGTCTCTTGCAAGACTGTAAACTGCACATCCCATGATGTTCAATTCCCGTCAGCTGTAAGAATTATCCCATGTTGGTGCCCTCCCCTGTGTCTCCTTGCTACCTCTTGATTGCAGCCACTTTACCTTCAAGTAATGTCTTAAACAAGGTGTCTCGTCTTTGAATATGTCACAAATGTGTAGTTTCATTTCCTTGAAATGTTCTTTATTCATACAAATTGTTCTCAGAACCTATCTGTTAAGTTTGCTTCTCCTTACACAATCCACATCTCACAAGCATCGATTTTGTCTTCTAATTGTTTGTTAATTGTCCATGTTTCTGAGCCACACATTAACATAGAATAATTGTATAATTGTAATTTTTAGTTTGTGATTTGTTTAGATGTGAATATTTTCCTTGTGTCATTGAGGAATAAAGTGTCAGACCTGTATTTTTGATAACTCTGGAAGATGTTGTCTGCATCAAGCATGCCACCTTTACTTTCACAGATCTGGTACCCATTTTCCTTAAACTGATGTAAATAACCAAAATATTGGAGGATGTCAGATAAAATGGAGAGTGCCGCAGTAACGAAACGAATAAGTAGGAAATACTAAATAAGGTAGAAGGTTACTATAAGGTTACTATAAGACTTGGACCCGTTTCTCTCACCAAAAAACAAGGCCAGGTGAAATTACAATGTCATGTCTAACAAGTGACAAATTGTGTGCGTTAACAAACTTTTTGGGTGAGAGAAACCATATTTAGTATTTCCTTTCTTATGTTGAGTCGACCTAGGAGCTGCTGGTGATTTTAAAATATTTCCAGTTGAACTAGAAATTAAACCTTGGATCACTGAACAGGAAGCCAGTTTTCTAACAAATGAGCTATCACAACCCACATAGTACTTTATTGTTTTAGTCAATTTAGAAATATGTGCCCACTGGCAGGATTATAGGTAAAAATATATTGGACCAAATTTGATGAAAATTAATTAAATATTAAATTTATTTTATAAAAATGTTATAGGGTGAATTTTGTGCAATATAATAATGGCCATCATCATCATCATGTAGAATATCCTGGACAAGATGTAGCAGTCATCACAGCTTTGTGAAACTCCTGCCGATCTTGAGCCAATCTTCCTGGTTCTATGAATGGTTCAGGTGGTGTTTGATATCTTGCAACCATCTTCTTCATGGCCTGACTCATTTTTGTTGCACTGGCTTCTCTTACTTCTTTGATTTGCATCTTCACAGCCAATATTTAAGAGTTTTCTAAGACATTTATTTCCACATGAATTTAATTACTTCTCCAGTGTTTTTGTTATTTTCCAACTTTCACAACCATATATCAACACAGATATCACATATATCAACACAGATATCACATATATCAACACAGATATCACATATATCAACACAGATATCACATATGTTAACAAAGATATCACATATATCAACACAGATATCACATATGTTAACAAAGATATCACATAAATCAACACAGATATCACATATGTTAACACAGATATCATATAAATCAACACAGATATCTCATATGTTAACAAAGATATCACATAAATCAACACAGATATCACATATATCAACACAGATATCACATATATCAACACAGATATCACATATATCAACACAGATATCACATATATCAACACAGATATCACATATATCAACACAGATATCACATATATCAACACAGATATCACATATATCAACACAGATATCACATATGTTAACAAAGATATCGCATATATCAACACAGATATCACATATGTTAACAAAGATATCACATAAATCAACACAGATATCACATATATCAACACAGATATCACATATATCAACACAGATATCACATATATCAACACAGATATCACATATATCAACACAGATATCACATATATCAACACAGATATCACATATGTTAACAAAGATATCACATATATCAACACAGATATCACATATGTTAACAAAGATATCACATATATCAACACAGATATCACATATGTTAACAAAGATATCACATAAATCAACACAGATATCACATAAATCAACACAGATATCACATAAATCAACACAGATATCACATAAATCAACACAGATATCACATATATCAACACAGATATCACATATATCAACACAGATATCACATATATCAACACAGATATCACATATATCAACACAGATATCACATATATCAACACAGATATCACATATATCAACACAGATATCACATTGGAGTTGAACAGTCATAGTTTGCTATGTTTACTTGTTGTTTTTTATTTCCTAATGTATTTTAGGTGGTTGAACACACTTGATGTCAATGCAATTCTGGTAAAAATCTGGTAGTAATCACTTTTCTTGTATCTCCATTTGTGCACATCTACAATGAACATATTTTGTGTATGTTTACAATACAATTTGTGAATTTGTATTTACACAACACTGACTACCATGCTTTAAACTTCAGTGGTTTTGAAATCCCTGAATTCCGCCGAAGACGGATGTGTCCGGCCATAGGCGCAAATAAAACGGTGACACAACGCATTAACATTCTCTGGACGACATATTGCTGGAAATCTAGTAGGACCATGGTTCTGCTACAAGAGAGATCCAGCAGGAGTTTGAGAATGAACGCTGAAGAAGAAGAAGAAGAAATCCCTAAATTATGTTATATCCCTAAAAAACTACACTATGCAGATAACACTGTGCTTCTTTCAAATGATATAAAGGGATTGGAACAACTAATCAAGAACACACAAAAATACAACGAATCACAATTCATATTTAAATGCACAAAACAAAAATCATGTCAACAGATATAACAACACAACAACCAAAAATCAGAATAGACAATACCAAGATAGAATGTGTGGATAAATTTGAATACTTAGGAGCAAACATCAACGGTGCAGGAGACTGCATGGTAGAAATAAGGAAGAGATTGGCAATGGCATATTGTAAAATAACACATTTGAAAAACATATGGAGAAACAACAAAATAGAAACAAAACTGCTAATACTACGAATTTTTCCGGTTGCAGCATATGGCTGTGAAACATGGACCATAAGTAAAACAGTGGCAAAGAAGATCAACTCCTCTAAGATGAAATGCTACAGAAAGATACTTAGAATATCATGGAAGGAAAAAAAAAGAGAAACTCAGATATTATAAACACATTGAAGATTCCAGAGTGTTGGTTACTAAACTCAATAGCAAAAAGGAAACTACACCTGTTTGGTCATATAAAGAGACACAACTGTATAGAAAGACAAATAATGGATGGCAGAGCACCTGGACGGAGGAGAAAGGGCAGACCAAGAAAATGAGACTGACGACGTTAAAGATAACATGAATACATCATTGTAAAATGCAAGCCGCATGGCCCAAGACAGAGAAAGGAGTTCATTGGGAAGACAGCGAACTATGATACAACATCATATGATACTTACTATCTGAGTGAACATGTTCACGTGAACTGTAAGAAATATTACTATTTGAGTGAACTTGTTCACGTGAACTGTAAGAAATATTACTATTTGAGTGAACATGTTCACGTGAACTGTAAGAAATATTACTATTTGAGTGAACATGTTCACGTGAACTGTAAGAAATATTACTATTTGAGTGAACATGTTCACGTGAACCTTAAGACATATTACCAACTCATTATTCCAAAGTTCTTCTGACAATGATTTTAGCAATTAGCGTTATAGGTCAAGTTATGAACAAGGTCAAGTTATGAACAAAATACAGAGGAGATGATTAAGATAATCTGTTGAAATGGCTTCAGAAATGATTTTGTTTTCTCTTCTTCATCGTTCATTCTCAAACTCCCGCTGGATCTCTCTTGTAGCAGGACAACATTCTCAAACTCCCACTGGATCTTTCTTGTAGCAGGACAACATTCTCAAACTCCCGCTGGATCTCTCTTGTAGCAGGACAACATTCCCAAACTCCCGCTGGATCTCTCTTGTAGCAGGACAACATTCTCAAACTCCCACTGGATCTTTCTTGTAGCAGGACAACATTCTCAAACTCCCGCTGGATCTTTCTTGTAGCAGGACAATTGTTCTTCTAGAATTCCAGCAGGATGTAGTCCAGATAATAGAAACTTGTTGTGACACTGATTTATTTGACACTGATTTATTTGACACTGATTTATTTGCATCAATGGCTCGACACATGCATTTTTGGCAGATCACTTTATATTATTTTAAAGAAACTGTATGCTTATTTCTGTAGAGATGTTGAAAGCCATAGGTTTTTTCCATTTAATTTCAAACCCACACAGAAGAAGATGAATTCACACCCTGAATATAAGTAGGTGGCAGTGTCATACAAATGTCTTTACTCAGATACAACAATCAGTGAATGGATATATGGACAAAATCATCTGTTTCAGCTGTGAACATCTAGCACAGCTTCAAAACTTCTGTTATACAATGTTATAAACTTCTGTTATACAATCAATGTTATAAACTAAATGTTTGTACCTGCAGATGTCTCTGTTCTATCCTAGCCTCTAGAACATCCTTCTCTTGCTGAACTGTGATCAAATTACTTTCCAGTACAGATATATGCTCGCTGTCAACAAGAAATAGCAACATTAGAAAGCTAGTTATACATTCGCTCACCAGCAACAAGAAATAGCAACATTAGAAAGCTAGTTATACATTCGCTCACCAGCAACAAGAAATAGCAACATTAGAAAGCTAGTTATACATTCGCTCACCAGCAACAAGAAATAGCAATACTAGGAAAGATAGTTACATATACGCTCGCAGTGAACAGCTAATAATATTACTAGTTGTGTTGCTTATCCCCTTTGCACATCAGACACGTCCATCGGTGCTCAGATCTCCGCTTCAGTAAATCCCACACAGCGGCTGATTGTTCCAGTTCTATGTTAGTTCAGCATTTTTTAAAGAAACTTTTGTTATGCCTTCTCTATGGGTCACGTTTATCCTCAGTCCCTCCCTCCCAATTCGAGGATTCTCAATACTGAATCATGCTCATGTTTCTCAAAATCCTCTGATCATACCAACTCTCATACAGCATTAAGTATGGTTTACATTGTTACACAGATGTCATGTAAACAGTTACACAGTTGCACGTACGTGTCATGTAAACAGTTGCACGTATGTGTCATGTAAACAGTTACATAGTTACATGTATGTCATGTACACAGTTACATAGTTACACGTATATGTCATGTAAACAGCTATAAGACACTTAAACACCTCATTCACACACTATATGGAACCCAACACCTGTTGCCAACCTGCACAATAACTGTTGCCAACCTGTCTGACCCGCTCCCAACCTGCCCAATCCCCATTGACAACAAGCAGAAGTACATGATGCAAATGACAAATTTAAAAAAGTGATGTAAAATCTGGGGATTATTGAATAACTTTTAATTTCCTCATCATTTATCTTCATGCTTCCTACTTGAATTTACTAATAACAAGAACACAAGTATGTATGTTCTATTGTAGTATGTCCTTGTAACAAGAACACAAGTATGTATGTTCTATTGTAGTATGTCCTTGTAATAAGAACACAAGTATGTATGTTCTATTGTAGTATGTCCTTGTAACAAGAACACAAGTATGTATGTTCTATTGTAGTATGTCCTTGTAACAAGAACACAAGTATGTATGTTCTATTGTAGTATGTCCTTGTAACAAGAACACAAGTATGTATGTTCTATTGTAGTATGTCCTTGTAACAAGAACATAAGTATGTATTAGTTAGTTAGTTAGTTAGTCGTCGGATCATCATCACTGCAAACTGGACATATCCATAGTTGCTCCAATCTCTCTTTGAGTGTATCCGCCATCACACTTCTGCTGACAGTACCGGTCCTATGCTGGTTGACCATCATTCTTCTGAGCCCTCCAAAATGTTCACTTCTAGCAACACCGCATTTCAATCCCTGATCTTTAATCCTAGCCATTGAAAAGGAATCATCATCCACATTAGTCTCACTCTCGCGTGTTATATCTCTTAAGGAGTTCAAAACGTCAGCGCGATCCATTGCCCCATCGCCCTGTGCCACAATCGTGCATGATGCCAGTTGATCCGATCTTTCATTGCCTCGAACGCTCACATGTCCCGACACGAAAATAAATGTAACCACTTTCAAGCTCGCCTTTCTCAAGGCCTCAATCCACTGTTCGCGAACGAGACCCACTTGTACCTTCTTAATCATACTCATAGAGTAACTCAAGATGCAGACCTGCGTTACCTTCTGTGTGTGTAGCCACTCAAATGCCCTCGTCACCGCCATAGTCTCCATGGTCATACTACTCATAGTGACCACAAACGCACCATTTTCCTCCTTGATCGTTTTACCTGCGCACTGAGCTGTAAAGGCCCAAGCACTGCGAACATGCCTAATTACAGATCCATCAGTGTATATAATCACATCCCCCTCTTTGGTATTCTCACTGATTACAGCCTGCACTTCTTTCTCCACAGCTGTGGGACACCATTCTCTGCATTCCCTGCTAAGTGATATTACTACTCTCAAACAAGTTTCGAAATCTGTGGGTAGACCTATCCATTCCGCACCTGCTCCCACATCCTGTAATCTGCACACGCTTTGTATGACATCCTCAGCACGTCCCATCCACAACCTTCCTCTCTTGAGTCTGTTGCCTTTAACTTTCTGTATTTCGGAATGCAACGGGTGTTCCTTATCTGCATGTATTTGAAGGTACGCCCGTGCACTACTGTAATCTATTCTCAGCTGTTGGGCAGTCAAGTAGGTATCGCATAGCTCTTGTCAATGTGTCTCTTGTGCATCCCAGAATGATATGCATTGCTGCATTCTGGACTCTATCCAGTCTATCGATCTGAGTTTGGCTAAGAGTCAGAAGTGCCAGTGCATATTCCACCACAGCCACAACCAAACCGTGGTACAAAAGATAAGTATGTATGTTCTATTGTAGTATGTCCTTGTAACAAGAGCACAAGTATGTACGTTCTATTGTAGTATGTCCTTGTAACAAGAGAACAAGTATGTGATTAGGCTCTATTATAGTATGTCCTAGTAACAATAATAACTGCTGGAACAATATATGTGGTCAAATATCATTTTTTTAAACTGAGATATAAATGGTCCGGACACAGAATGAACCCTTACTGGCAGGCAGTAAAAGCATATGCTTGAGAGTAGAAACAGCAAGATGCAGGGCAAGATCAAGAAGAAGGTGGATTGAAGGAGTTGCCAACATTCTGAGATGTCACAATATTACTGCATATCAAGCGAGCAGACGTGTCATAGACTGAAAACTGATCATTACTCAATCCGTGACACCTTACAGCAGAATCAGAGAACAGACACTAGATTAGACAGTTTACATAGGATAGATAGGATAGACTGATAAATAAATCCCAGGATCAAACTTACCGAAGCTGAATGATGACTTCCTTGTCTTCTAAAGATGGTGTTTGCTGATTCGATGAGACGGCTGCATCTAACTGCTGCTGCAGCTGAAGATACACATGATAGAATATATCCTTACTTGTAATTATTTGCTATATATCCTTACTTGTAATAAACCTACTACTTGTGACCATCACAATTTTTTTCTCTAATAACCATCATGATCAAGCCTGTTGTATATCTATACCTGGACTTGGACTTGCTGTCAATCAATAAACCATTGTTGTATTTTAAACTAAAATATGGAAAAAAGTACAGAAGTGTTCGAAACTGATCTCTGTACAAAAATAGATGGATAGATCATATACGTGCAGCCACTTCATATTGGACATATCCATAAGTGCTTTGATCTCTACTTCAGTCAATCTCTCGATTGAAACTTCTGCGATGTGTTCTCTCCATGTTACGTCAATCCTCACTCCCAGTTTGGCATTCTTGATACTGTCTCATGTTTATTGAGCTCAAAACCCTTTATCATGCATGCAGACTTTCGTAGAGACTTAAGTATATCTATTTTGTCCATAGGTTGACCAACAGTTAGCACAAAAATTACACTTACCTGACAACACTGTGCTTGAACTTGAGCTAACTTCTCTGTCACTATTTGAAACTCTGCCTCCGACTCTCTGCTTTGTTCTTTGTAGCCTTGAACTATTGATTCTAGACGCTGAATCTGTGCCTTCTTCTCCGAGTCAAAGTTAATGGTCACCTCATTCTCATAAGAATCGAGGAGCCCTCTATAGCTATCCCTCTCCTGAAGAACAAGATAATACATTTGTTGAATCACCATTACCTCGTGAGACAGACAAGATAATACATTTGTTGAATCACCATTACCTCGTGAGATAGACATCATTTAACTTCTATCTCACGGTTAATGTTTATTTGAAAAAGCAACATTAGTGTTAGAGTGAACATCAAACTTTACAAATCACTAGCTTTCTGTTGTGTTGTATGGTTGTGAGAGTTGGACACTCACTGCGGCCATGGAGAGATGATTACAGACCTTTGAATACACTTAGGTCTACAGGTGAATTCTACGAATCTCATATAGAGAACATAAGATAATGTGCACACAAGAAATAAAATAGAGATGTATGCAGGTGCACAAGAAGCACTGCTTTCAATAGTGAAACAGCACAAACTTGCATGGTTTGGACATGTATGCTGACATGATTCCTTGTCAAAAATAATACAGCAGGAACTGACGAAGGGGGAAGAAGCAGAGGATGGTAAATAAAGGCACGGACAGACAATATCAAGGAATGGACATGACAAGATATTTCCACACTCATCCGCATCATAAAAGATATAAATTGCTGCAGTACTCTGTATGTTGATGCAATCAATGTGGTACCCTTATGATCTTGTCTCTGTATGTTGATGCAATCAATGTGGTACCCTTATGATCTTGTCTCTGCATCTAGTGTGGTACCTGTACGATCTTGTCTTTGTATATTCTTGATTAGAAATTGGCTTCACAGAACGTGGGGCATTCTCATAAGTGCTCCACCCTCCGCTCCAGCAGCCATCCCAGTGTATATAGACTCAGAGTCCTAGTCAAGTGTTGATTGTGTGATCTTCGGGACTTTCCAAAAAATTTACTTTTCCTTCCCTCACCTCTAGATATTTCCATTTCTAACATTCTCTGTATATGTACGTTCTCAGCCTCATTGACATCATCTGCATCTTTAAATGAATTTATTACTGCGTTCATTAAGTCTGCTTTATCTCTTCTCAGCAATGTGCCGTCAATCGCCACGTTGCCTGCCAATAAGTCGGCTCTCTCGTTTCCTCTGACTCCAGCATGACCAGGGCAGTATATCCATGTAATGCTCTGGACAGTTGAGTTGTTTGATAAGTCCCACTATTATTTACTCATCATGAACTTTTATATCTTGCACAGCATGTTTTGAGAGTCTGGGAGTTTTACGGAGTGTGTTGATCAGTTATCAACCAATTAAGTGCTGCTGTAACTACCTCTATCTCCATCCTCATGCTCGATGTGACAGTAGAATATGCTGAAGATTTCTCAACCAACTTCACGCCGTTTCTGTAGGCAAAAAACCCCAACCACTTTTATTTGTGTTTCTGTTAACGGAGCCATCTGTGTATATAATTATGTCTTATGGTTTTGAGTGTAGCTGGGCGAGTTCGTGCACTGTAACCTGGGCTCTAACACCTGTCCATTTTCGACACGCTTTATCTAGTTGTATTATTACTTTAGTCAGTGATTTCTTCTCAGTGTCTACCTCCACCCATTCACTGCCCTTTCCTATTTCTTCCAATTCACACACTCTTCGAAGTGTGTCTTCAGCCTCTGCCATCCATGATCTTCCATGCTTGATTCGTTTTCCCTTTGACTCATCTAGACGTTGGTGTAATGGGTGGTGGTTGTATTCTGTCACTTTAAGGTATGACCTAACTTGTGCTACCTGATGTCGCACTCTAATGCTGGGGAGATCAAGCAGAAATCTCATAGCAGAGATGGGTGTGTCTCTAGTACACCCCAGTACCGCTCTCATTGCCTCATTTTGAACTTTTTCCAATCTATCGACTTGTGTCTGTGATAATGTTAGTAGGCAGAGGCCATAATTTATGACAGATAGCACCATCACTTGTAGAAGCAGAAAAAAATACCCATTGCTGCATGTCGAAGGTCGCCATAACCGTGATACGTTGTCTCTATATGTTGATGCATCTAGTGTAGTACCCCTACGATCCTGACGAGTTACAGGTCCACAGATGGATCAAATCAGACCAGCCAAAGTACACACTTCACATATGCATTATATTATTTGTACACCGCCACATGCTCGTGTGTTGCTTTCGGGGCCTAAAAAGAAGCAAAGAATACTGTTACCTGCCATGCATGTCATAGAAGCTGCTTAGGTTTTAGGGGTGGTATTGACTGTTCCATCCTAAAGAGTGTCAAGTGACCTAGAAGCCATAATGAAGTTGGATAAAAAGCTAGGTAAAACTCTTTACAGATGGGATATACCAAGTGTCAGGTAGAATTCTCTACAGATGGGATATACCAGGTAGAATTCTCTACAGATGGGATATACCAGGTAGAAATCTCTACAGATGGGATATACCAGGTAGAATTCTCTACAGATGGGATATACCATGAGTCAGGTAGAAATCTCTACAGATGGGATATACCAGGTAGAAATCTCTACAGATGGGATATACCAGGTAGAAATCTCTACAGATGGGATATACCAGGTAGAAATCTCTACAGATGGGATATACCAGGTAGAAATCTCTACAGATGGGATATACCATGAGTAAAGTAGAAATCTCTACAGATGGGATATACCATGAGTAAAGTAGAATTCTCTACAGATGGGATATACCAGGTAGAAATCTCTACAGATGGGATATACCAGGTAGAAATCTCTACAGATGGGATATACCATGAGTAAAGTAGAATTCTCTACAGATGGGATATACCAGGTAGAAATCTCTACAGATGGGATATACCATGAGTAAAGTAGAATTCTCTACAGATGGGATATACCATGAGTAAAGTAGAAATCTCTACAGATGGGATATACCATGAGTAAAGTAGAAATCTCTACAGATGGGATATACCATGAGTAAAGTAGAATTCTCTACAGATGGGATATACCAGGTAGAAATCTCTACAGATGGGATATACCATGAGTAAAGTAGAATTCTCTACAGATGGGATATACCAGGTAGAAATCTCTACAGATGGGATATACCATGAGTCAGGTAGAAATCTCTACAGGTGGGATATACCATGAGTCAGGTAGAAATCTCTACAGATGGGATATACCATGAGTCAGGTAGAAATCTCTACAGATGGAATATACCAGGTAGAAATCTCTACAGATGGGATATACCATGAGTCAGGTAGAAATCTCTACAGATGGGATATACCATGAGTCAGGTAGAAATCTCTACAGATGGGATATACCATGAGTCAGGTAGAAATCTCTACAGATGGGATATACCAGGTAGAAATCTCTACAGATGGGATATACCAGGTAGAAATCTCTACAGATGGGATATACCATGAGTAAAGTAGAATTCTCTACAGGTGCGATATATGTCAGGTTAAAGCAGTGTTTCCCAACGTGGGCCCCACGCCCCACAGGGGGCAATTCAAACAAGTTGAAATTAAACTCCATAAATAAATCCATTATTTAGGGAATAATTCCATTTTTTAATTTACAAAAAATAAGTATATTTGTTACATTGAGAGGGGGGGGGGGAGATCATAATTTTAGAAAGACTTATGTGGGGCATGGGGAAAAAAGTTGGGAAACAGAGTTAGAGTAAGAAACAGTCTATTGTCTGTCAGATTAAATCGACTGTTCTGTTCTAGATGTACTTACTCTTGTCACAAGAAGCAGCTTCCGTCTGAGCTGTTTTATCAGGTCATTTGCCTGTGTCAAACTGCTCTTGTCTGCTGTCATTTCTGTTGTGAGTTTCCGATTCTCTGCCAAGGCTTGATCCAGTTTTCTTTGCGTGCTTCGTATACTGTTGAGACAGAAACAATTGTTCTAACATGTTCAGTCTTACTGTCAACTTACATGTTCAGTCTTACTGTCAACTTACATGTTCAGTCTTACTGTCAACTTACATGTTCAGTCTTACTGTCAACTTACATGTTCAGTCTTACTGTCAACTTACATGTTCAGTCTTACTGTCAACTTACATGTTCAGTCTTACTGTCAACTTACATGTTCAGTCTTACTGTCAACTTACATGTTCAGTCTTACTGTCAACTTACATGTTCAGTCTTACTGTCAACTTACATGTTCAGTCTTACTGTCAACTTACATGTTCAGTCTTACTGTCAACTTACATGTTCAGTCTTACTGTCAACTTTTAGATAATTACTCAAATTAATAACTAAATATGTAGTCAGACTTTGTGACAGGAACTTCTTGTGCATTCATTCACAAACTCCTACAGATTCACAGGATGTAGTCCAGGATGCATTGAATCATGGTTTAAAGCTTAGCTGTGATATCTGCACCTTTTAGCCTGATACATCCAGCTTCAGCGTGACTTTCTGCTGACTGATATACTAGATGTTGAAACTGAATAGTTGAATAGAATATGACAAGATAGAGCAACATAAACATACAAGATAGAGCAACATAAACATACAAGATAGAGCAACATAAACAGACACAACAGAGCAACATAAACATACAAGATAGAGCAACATAAACATACAAGATAGAGCAACATAAACATACAAGATAGAGCAACATAAACAGACACAACAGAGCAACATAAACAGAGACATCAAAACTAAATAAGCTGTGACAGCTAGACAACTTGAAAACCTGTCAAGCTGACAGAACTAACCTAGTCTGAAGCTCTCCCTGGGCCAGAGTCATATTTGCCAGACATGTTTCCAACTCCTGGACACGTCGTGAGAGAGAACACGGAGATCTGACAATAGAAGATTACAAATATCATCAATGCAGAGTAAGGAACGTCCACAGTCAACTGATAACAAACACATGCTGTAAAATTTAACATGAGAAATTTGTAAACTTCTTCTTCTTCTTTCGTTCACTTGAAACATGTCTATATCTGTCATTCTGTCTACTTAATAAAACTCACTGTCTTTTGTAGTTCATACAGTGTCCCATAGAGCTTTGATTCCAGTGCTGTTTCCTCTGGCCAATATGTCTGCCTCAGCGTTTCATGCTCAGAACACTCTTGAAGTATATGTTTGGCACTCTGTGCTGCCTGTCCACATGGCCGTGTTGCCAATCTTGAACTTTGTATGCATGTGACTGCGGAGTCGGCTGTGTCCTGTTCGGAGACGTAGAATTATAACTTGTTCTGATCTGTTCATAATGTGATAGTCATCTTGTGTTGGTGTTTGTGGCTTTCTTATTGACTTGATCATCTGTTTTTTCTGATGGTAGGTGATTGGTACATCTGGTTGGTCTTCGGCAGCACCTTCCTTAGCCAGTTGGTCTGCTTTTTCATTTCCTGGTATTCCACAGTGAGAGGGTATCCACTGCATGGTTACCCTATACTGGTAAGACAATTCGCTAAGTAGTTTTTTCAAGTCTGTTAGTTTTCCTGACTGGAGAGCTTGAAGCACTGACCTTGCATCTGTCAGGAATACCACAGGCTGTAGGCCAGGGTTGGAGTTCAGCAGTTTTTTAGCTGCCACACTAATTGCCTTATTTGTAAACATATTCCACGTCTTCTTCTATGTTCAGTCCATGTCTTGTTAGGTTACCGGTTGAGACCTCCAGGTGGTAGCCCATTAATAATCCCACTCAGTTTCTATGTTGTAAATAATAGCAATTATACCAGATCTGTATCAAGCCCCTCTATCACTAACACCCTTTATACAGACACAACACAGCTGAAGAAGACATGCACCTACCACCACCTGGCACAGGGAAGAAAGAGTGAAAGCTTGCAACCCAGGGGATCGAATAAGTAAGTACCAGATCTGATTTTAGCATGCACATAACTCTTCATCGCATGACACTGCAATATAAAGGATTGTCTGTCTGGTGTCCTGAGCCTCCCCCTGTCACACTACATTAGCATTGCTGATTCAATACTTCCTGTTCATAATTTCTCCACAAAATGCTTGTTGGAAAAAATGTACAGAAAATCATCATATCAGTTATGGTAGAGTGAGCACACAATTACTAGACCACCTGAGAGTACATACTGAGGTCTTCGGCTGCCACTTGTATCAGCAGACTCCCATCTATGCAGCCGTCCCTGCAGCTCCTGAAACAGATATACAACCAGTGTTCATTACATCAAGCAAAGAGTATCATTGCTGTCTTACAAGATATACAGACAACAGTTGTATCATTGCTGTCTTACAAGATATACAGACAACACAGCTGTGTATCCTGGAAGGAGAGAAAAGTGATATACATACTACTGGGAGATTACAGGGACAGAGTGAGGAATGTAGCAGAACTAGAAGCATACAGGACAGTAAAAAATGTAGTACAACAGAATGCTTACATGGTACAGTGAGGAATGTAGTACAACAGAACGCTTACAGGGTACAGTGAGGAATGTAGTACAGCAGAACGTTTACAGGGTACAGTGAGGAATGTAGTAGAATAAACAAATACAGAATAAACATGTCTTTTACTATGTACAAAATATCTTATGTGTTTTATTCTTAATTCCTTCAATAGTTCTTTGTTCTCATACACAGGGTTGTCATGTCAGAACATTTGTGTTCAACATTTCTTCTCTTTTCATGAAATTCTCCCTATTATTATATATATATATCCACATCTGAATGACATCAATTCTGTCTTCTATTGATTCACTGTCCATGTTTCTCAGACATTCATTCATGTACAATAGATTATAATTTTTATACACAAACACACACGTCAAAATCTACTTAACATGTGACTACCTCATTTTCAACCTCCAACTGGGTCAATCGTTCATGTGATGACGACAACATCTCCAGCTTGGTCTTGAGACTTCGAACCTCTTCCTCCAAGAGAAGAGTGTTCTGCTCATTGTAGCTGTCAATAAAATCAGAATAGCATCAATGATTATAATCAAGCAATTAATCATTCAATCGATATTAAATAATGTTGAACTTCTGTTGAGATCTTCAGACACAATTATAGGCTGAACAGCTTTGTCAGTGATGTGTGCAAGATGTGGCTTTACTGTGACTTGAACTGAACAGCTTTGTCAGTGATGTGTGCAAGATGTGGCTTTACTGTGACTTGAACTGAACAGCTTTGTCAGTGATGTGTGCAAGATGTGGCTTTACTGTGACTTGAACTGAACAGCTTTGTCAGTGATGTGTGCAAGATGTGGCTTTACTGTGACTTGAACTGAACAGCTTTGTCAGTGATGTGTGCAAGATGTGGCTTTACTGTGACTTGAACTGAACAGCTTTGTCAGTGATGTGTGCAAGATGTGGCTTTACTGTGACTTGAACTGAACAGCTTTGTCAGTGATGTGTGCAAGATGTGGCTTTACTGTGACTTGAACTGAACAGCTTTGTCAGTGATGTGTGCAAGATGTGGCTTTACTGTGACTTGAACTGAACAGCTTTGTCAGTGATGTGTGCAAGATGTGGCTTTACTGTGACTTGAACTGAACAGCTTTGTCAGTGATGTGTGCAAGATGTGGCTTTACTGTGACTTGAACTGAACAGCTTTGTCAGTGATGTGTGCAAGATGTGGCTTTACTGTGACTTGAACTGAACAGCTGTGTCAGTGATGTGTGCAAGATGTGGCTTTACTGTGACTTGAACTGAACAGCTTTGTCAGTGATGTGAGCAAGATGTGGCTTTACTGTGATGAACTGAACAGCTTTGTCAGTGATGTGTGCAAGATGTGGCTTTACTGTGACTTGAACTGAACAGCTTTGTCAGTGATGTGAGCAAGATGTGGCTTTACTGTGATGAACTGAACAGCTTTGTCAGTGATGTGTGCAAGATGTGGCTTTACTGTGACTTGAACTGAACAGCTTTGTCAGTGATGTGAGCAAGATGTGGCTTTACTGTGATGAACTGAACAGCTTTGTCAGTGATGTGTGCAAGATGTAGCTTTACTGTGACTTGAACCCGCTAGTTTGCATAAGTTGGGATTGTGAGATATTCTCACTAACCTCTACAACATAGGAGAAATATATGAAAATTATATTCAAATATGCAGGTAAGAGAGAACAGAGATTAGCGCATACAGAGGAGAGAGAGAGAACAGAGATTAGCGCATACAGAGGAGAGAGAGAGAACAGAGATTAGCGCATACAGAGGAGAGTGAACAGAGATTAGCGCATACAGAGGAGAGAGAACAGAGATTAGCGCATACAGAGGAGAGAGAACAGAGATTAGCGCATACAGAGGAGAGAGAACAGAGATTAGCGCATACAGAGGAGAGAGAGAGAACAGAGATTAGCGCATACAGAGGAGAGAGAACAGAGATTAGCGCATACAGAGGAGAGAGAGAGAACAGAGATTAGCGCATACAGAGGAGAGAGAACAGAGATTAGCGCATACAGAGGAGAGAGAGAGAACAGAGATTAGCGCATACAGAGGAGAGAGAGAGAACAGAGATTAGCGCATACAGAGGAGAGAGAACAGAGATTAGCGCATACAGAGGAGAGAGAGAGAGAACAGAGATTAGTGCATACAGAGGAGAGAGAGAGAACAGAGATTAGCGCATACAGAGGAGAGAGAGAGAACAGAGATTAGCGCATACAGAGGAGAGAGAGAGAACAGAGATTAGCGCATACAGAGGAGAGAGAGAGAACAGAGATTAGCGCATACAGAGGAGAGAGAGAGAACAGAGATTAGCGCATACAGAGGAGAGAGAGAGAACAGAGATTAGCGCATACAGAGGAGAGAGAGAGAACAGAGATTAGCGCATACAGAGGAGAGAGAGAGAACAGAGATTAGCGCATACAGAGGAGAGAGAACAGAGATTAGCGCATACAGAGGAGAGAGACAGAGAGAACAGAGATAGGAAAAAGAGAAGGGGATAGAGACAGTCGCACAAAATCAGACGGGACTGACAGAAAGAAAGAAGACAGAAAGAAAGAAGACACGACAAAAAGACAGAATTGCCAAAGCTAAATTTAGCCATGGCCAGTATTGCGAGAAGATATAATGAACATACCGGAGATGCTCGTTGTCCAGTCTCAGTTTCACCAGCTCACTCTTCATGTCCGGCACCAGATCTAGGTCATTCTTAAGAGCTTTCGTTATAACCAGGTTGTCTTCATACTCGGCTCGTTGCTGCTTCAATTCCTGTTACAACAACAAAAAATTGTTATAAGTTGTAAAAACCTGTGTTTTACGTAAGTACTATTGTTGCTACGTTTCATGCAGTATTACCTTACATTGATTGTCATCTTGTACACAGACTGCCTGTGTTTTGTCAGGGTTCAAAATAGGAGCAAGGGTTATCAGTTCTGTCACCAGCCATAAATGTCATAAGAGTCAACTAAGGAGTTAGAAGACTAACTAGCTCAGCAATGTACAGAAGACTAACTAGCTCAGCGATGTACAGAAGGCTAACTAGCTCAGCGATGTACAGAAGGCTAACTAGCTCAGAGATGTACAGAAGGCTAACTAGCTCAGCGATGTACATAAGACTAACTAGCTCAGCGATGTACAGAAGGCTAACTAGCTCAGCGATGTACAGAAGACTAACTCTCATGATGTACACAAGACTAGCTCAGCCATGTACAGAAGACTAACTCTCAGCGATGTACAGAAGGCTAATTAGCTCAGCGATGTACATAAGACTAACTAGCTCAGCGATGTACAGAAGGCTAACTAGCTCAGCGATGTACAGAAGACTAACTTTCATGATGTACACAAGACTAGCTCAGCCATGTACAGAAGACTAACTCTCAGCGATGTACAGAAGGCTAATTAGCTCAGCGATGTACAGAAGACTAACTAGCTCAGCGATGTACAGAATGCTAATTAACTCAGCGATGTACAGAAGACTAAATCTCAGCGATGTACACAAGACTAGCTCAGCTATGTACAGAAGACTAACTCTCAGCGATGTACAGAAGGCTAACTCTCAGCGATGTACAGAAGACTAACTAGCTCAGCGATGTACAGAAGACTAAATCTCAGCGATGTACAGAAGACTAAATCTCAGCGATGTACAGAAGACTAAATCTCAGCGATGTACAGAAGACTAAATCTCAGCGATGTATAGAAGACTAACTAGCTCAGCGATGTACAGAAGACTAACTAGCTCAGCAATGTACAGAAGACTAACTAGCTCAGCGATGTACAGAAGAATAACTCTCAGCGATGTACAGAAGGCAACTCTCAGTGATGTACAATGCTTTGAGAAGAAGGCCTCCTACTCAGTGGGGTTAAAGTCTAGAGGTTTTTCTACCTTACCACAACATGCAGAGTTGGAGTTACTTGCTTCAGCTCCCCATTCCAATCATCCCTTCTTGTCAGATGCTCTTAGTAACCCAGCCACGGTTGGTCACTGGTATGGGTGGAGCACCCAGTTATGGATTCCCTGCCACTCAAGTGGATTATCCAATTATAATACAGGGCTAACATGTTTATCTGAATCCTGGTTCTCAGGAAATGTCACGTCTTGCAGAGATGTTCACCACATCTCATTGACGACATGTTCACAGACGAGACACCATGTACACATTGACAGGACCATATCAGGAATGGAGCTCACTAGACTCCACTAGTGTGATGAGCAATACTGGGCTTTCTATGTTGTACCACGATGGTAAATATAATTATAGAGAGAAATGCTGTGGGGCTTAACACCAGAGGACAGCCTCACTGTACTGACACATCATCAACTGAGATGTTAAATTGTGGATGGTCCGATGGGCTAAAATGAGACCTTCAGATCTTCTGCCTGCAAGGCCCTTCAAATAAGACATTCAAATAACCTGATATTTGGATAACAAATGTCTACATCATTTCAACATTTACAATCCTTCAACAAAAAAACCACTTCTGTGGTCACTTTGAGGCATGACCACAGTATATACCAAAAGGAATATTTTGAATATGAAGGCAGCCTAATTTAAATACAGCAACATTTACATCATCTCCAGAACAAACAAATATTATAAGTCCACCAGACGTAACACAGAACAAACAAATATTATAAGTCCACCAGACGTAACACAGAACAAACAAATATTATAAGTCCACCAGACGTAACACAGAACAAACAAATATTATAAGTTCACCAGACATGACACTTGAATACATACTTGATTTCTGGTTAACTCTGTCTGTAGATCAGACTTGAGCTGATCAATTTCTCGTTTTTGTTCAATATTTTCTTCCTCCAGCCTTTTTCTGAGTTCCAACTGTGCCTGGGATTCACCTAATTTTATGTGACTGTCTGTGATCTCCCGCATCTGAGCCATTAGCTGGGCATGTAATTCTGATTCCTTTTCAAGCCAGGCTGATTTTTCCTTTCATAACCACAAAAGAAGAAGGCATGAAAGCAGTATGTACAAATTTAATGGATAATCAACTAATATAACCTAAGAGTACAGGTTGTCTGCTCTTGCTGTATTTCTGGCAAACTCTTTTAGGCTCGCGTCCGTGAGAGTGGAGGCTGCAGAAGGAATGGGAATTGACTGCAAAGAAAAGCAATATCTCTGACACCCCTGTGTCAACACACAGTGACATTGCCAACACACTGTGACGCATGACAATCTGGCCTGAGCATTGGAGGGACGGCCAATGCACCTCTCACGATATGGGTTGATGTCAAAGATGAATAGTGAGAGTCGAAAAGATAACATACTGAGTATAATGAGAGGGCAGAACAGCACCAATTGCAAATAGAACAGGAAACCGCTTCAAGAAAATTGGAATTAAAGTTGTATTAGCTCGAGACAAGCTTCTAGTTACCAATGCTCCTTATGGGTGAAAACTCGACTAAGAATGATTCTGGGCCCAGCACAATATGCTAAATGGGACAAGATTGCTCAGCTCAAGAACATGCTTCTAGTCCCTGGTGCTCCTAAGTGTGAGTTGAGACTCAGAAAGATGGTTCACGACGTCGGTGAATGACACCTTGACAAAGTAGAGTCAATATACACTCGTTGCCTGGCAATAGAAAGGCTGTCACAGGCTAGGGAAGCCCACTACATGAATTAAAGTCATGATGAAAGCGGATGTGTGGGCCTCAGATTGAGCCAACTGAGATGCAAATAACACGGCTCTGCTGTGAAACTTGCAGTACAACATACTTCACGCTCCCCAGCAGAAAACACATGAAATTTCATGATGGTTATTAGACAGCAAACGCAGAAGAAGGCACCTCAGACAGCAGAGAATATTCTTCATGAATATGAAATACTGAGCAAAATACACTGGCTCAGAGAAACAACAATGGAAGAAAAACTTTTATGACCTCGGTAAGAGTTACAAAACACAGTCAAGTGTGTAGAAGAAACAAAACTTCAAATATAAGCACATTTCACATAAACGAAAGATGTAGAAAACATCAAAAATTGTATGTGGTCTGTCTACTTTTGATCACACAGTCTGTATGACATCATGGCATCAACACAATCACAGTAAAGAATATGACAGCATCAATAAATCAGTCACTTTTCAATTTGACAAAGCAGAAATATGTTGACAGAGTAGAAATATATTATTTGACAGAGTAGAAATATGTTATTTGACATGGTAGAAATATGTTGTTTGACAGAGTAGAAATATGTTGTTTGACACAGTAGAAATATGTTGTTTGACAGAGTAGAAATACATTGTTTGACATGGTAGAAATATGTTGTTTGACAGAGTAGAAATACGTTGTTTGACAGAGTAGAAATATGTTGTGAAAAATGTCTAAACATCTGAATAATGAAGAATAGTATATCACCACAACCTGGTCTAGAAATTCTGCACTTTTTCTCAAACTCCTGCAGATTAGTAGGATGCAATCTGGAGAATGAAATGCGTTGTGGCATCGATTACAACTTTACTGCGATATCTGTCACTTTCAGCCTGACAAATCCAACTATTTCATAGCTTCTGGGTCACTTTGATCCTATATGGAATGGAACAGCCAACTCCACCCCATAACCTCCTCAGCTGACCCTTATGATATGCATAGAAGGTAAACAATGTTGCTATTATTTGGTCCCCTTGTTATCTCCGACAACACACACACAAACTGAGATATTGAGATTTAACATGGACAAGATATCTAGGATAGGATCAACAAATTTTCTTGTTATTTTCTGACATTTTATCAAAGTTTTTAACAGAATGTTATAATTCATAGAATCAAATGAACAGTGTAGTCACTTTCCTACAATCAATTAAGAAGGCAAGATGATGATGTATAAATGAGATGTACAATTTACCTCTTGTGCACGGTTTGCAATATCCAGTTTCTCTTTCTGACTTGCCAATAACTTCTTATCCATATCACTTTTCTGACGCTGAAGCTCACTTTCCAGTCGCCGGATCTCCTCTCGAGAGTTGCTCTCTTGTTGCATCACATAGTGTAGCTTTGATCTCTTATCTACGGCAATTGATTCTTCTCTCTGTGTGATAGACAAACACATTCTGAATCGGTACGATACAAGAACTATCAGCATACACAATTGATTCTTCTCTCTGTGTGATAGACAAACACATTCTGAATCGGTATGATACAAGAACTATCAGCATACATAACTGAAAATAATAGTTAGTTAGCATTCAGATCATAATCATGGCACTGACCATAGTTGCTCCGATCTCATATTCCAGTATGTGGTAACTGATTATTCCAGTTCTGTGTTGGTAGATACAGTATATTTCTGCATATAAGCAGAGAATTTTTGTATTTTTTCCGCTATTGATGTAGGCGGTTCGGTTTCTACACGAGTTCTGCATAATTTTTTTTTAAAATTAGCAGTAGAAACCCAAAAAATATACAGAATAAAGTCAAATATCGGTAACATAGGGAAAAAACTTACCGGTACAAGTACAAATAGTTGTTCGTAAACACAAATGATGTTCATAAAACGATTGCACCATCCGATTGAAGCAACAAAGACCATTTATTTTTGTGATTTAAATGCAGGATCTTTTAATATGGTGAGCACCCTAATCCAGACATTGGTGCAATATTACAATTAATCCGTTCTGCCTCAACTCCATTATCCATTCAGACAAATTTACCTGCAGCACAGAGACTACGGCTGTACTGTCATGTGATGCTTTCTTTGTCCTTTGTATCAGAGACAATTCTTCCTTTTCTTTCTTCATTCTTCCATGTGCTTATCATTCACAATAAACTGACGGACAGCCATCAAGTTATCGGGTTTCTCAGCAAACGTGATAGCATTCAACTTAAAACTAGCAGCATACGCTGTACTTTGCTGTCCAGGCATCCTTCTTATAAAACTCACAGTGGCAATACAAATTTAAAAACTGGAAGCTTAAACTACTTGTGCGTTATTGTTATTTAAATGGTAGGTTCTACCGTAGTATACAGAGCTATGCTACTTGAATCGGGTACTACCATACCAGATTCACTTATACATTAAAGTGAGTAAGACTATAAATCCATTCTTCGCTGGTCAGTCTGGAAAGTGCTTTGAATTTAATGGCTGATGCCATCTGATATTTGCCAAGTTAAAAGTTGACCATTCATTAACTACAGTAGGCGTTGAATTTATGGTTAATAATGGCTGAGACCACTGTTGTGGTCAACCTTCCTGACTAAATGGATGAATGGGATAGCTCTGAACACTGACGGTTACTGGTTTTATGACCGCTGGCGTCGCCTCCTGGGAAAGGTAGCACAGTATTATCTTTTATATGTTTTATATGAGCGGGACAAATTGAAGAAATGACTTAGCATGTTCCCGTTGCTAAATATGTTACTCATTTCCTTTCAGCATTATTTCGCTTGTCCCTTCATTTATATAATAATGAGATTCCACAGTATTATTATTGGTATACCTTTTTTTACTCCTACCACGGGTTATACATGGATTTTCAACTTTTGTCATATTTTGAACATAAAAGTTACATCCCCTGCTTATATACGGGTCGGCTTATATTCGGAAATATACAGTAACTCATCATTTGATTACTACATGCCGCTCGTTTCTTGCAATACAACATTTTATTTCCCAGGTCCTGCACTCTCGTCATAGACACAAAAGAAGACACACATACCATATCTTCCAACTCCATTCAAAATAACAGCGCTTTCTGTTGAACTACCACTAGTCACTATGACCACGCTTGACACATCTGTCTGCTCTTTAATTTCTCCAACACCCACATGTCCCTGTACAAATATGAAGAGAAATCTCTTCACAAATTTCCCCACCATCCACATGTCCCTCCCCCCACAAATATGAATGGAAATTCTTGACAAGAAGAAAAGAATAATGAGGAAACGTGTAGAAAGAAGAAACAGTAAAACTACCAAGCACTCACATCTTTTTCTGCTTTCAACTTCATCATCTCCCTGTCGTATCCTATTCTAGCCTCACGGGCAGACATTTCCAAGTTTGAGAGTTGAGATTCTAGTCGCGTGACATGTGCCTTTAACAAACTCAAATCACAGTCACGTGTGACCAATTGCTTCCGCAGCTCCACATACTCTGTGGATATGTTATTATCATCATTTAGTCACTTGGAAATTCAATATTGTGCAACAATAATAATTCAATTGATAAGTGAGACTTCTGTAGAACTGTAAAACAAAAGCACGTAAACTGTATAACACTAGTACTTATGTAAAACTGTATAACAATAGTACTTATGTAAAACTATAACAATAGTACTATGTAAAACTGTATAACAATAGTACTTATGTAAAACTGTATAACAATAGTACTTATGTAAAACTGTATAACACTAGTACTATGTAAAACTGTATAACACTAGTACTTATGTAAAACTGTATAACAATAGTACTTATGTAAAACTGTATAACACTAGTACTATGTAAAACTGTATAACACTAGTACTATGTAAAACTGTATAACACTAGTACTATGTAAAACTGTATAACACTAGTACTTATGTAAAATTGTATAACAATAGTACTTATGTAAAACTGTATAACAATAGTACTTATGTAAAACTATAACACTAGTACTATGTAAAACTGTATAACACTAGTACTATGTAAAACTGTATAACACTAGTACTATGTAAAAATGTATAACACTAGTACTATGTAAAACTGTATAACACTAGTACTATGTAAAACTG
Source organism: Meghimatium bilineatum (assembly GCA_034231615.1). NCBI lineage: Eukaryota > Metazoa > Mollusca > Gastropoda > Stylommatophora > Philomycidae > Meghimatium > Meghimatium bilineatum. The sequence continues at coordinate 77,561,595 of CM067321.1, read as the reverse complement.
TATAACACTAGTACTATGTAAAACTGTATAACACTAGTACTTATGTAAAATTGTATAACAATAGTACTTATGTAAAACTGTATAACAATAGTACTTATGTAAAACTGTATAACAATAGTACTTATGTAAAACTGTATAACACTAGTACTATGTAAAACTGTATAACACTAGTACTATGTAAAACTGTATAACAATAGTACTTATGTAAAACTGTATAACACTAGTACTATGTAAAACTGTATAACAATAGTACTTATGTAAAACTATAACACTAGTACTTATGTAAAACTGTATAACAATAGTACTTATGTAAAACTGTATAACACTAGTACTATGTAAAACTGTATAACACTAGTACTATGTAAAACTGTATAACACTAGTACTATGTAAAACTGTATAACACTAGTACTATGTAAAACTGTATAACACTAGTACTTATGTAAAATTGTATAACAATAGTACTTATGTAAAACTGTATAACAATAGTACTTATGTAAAACTATAACACTAGTACTATGTAAAACTGTATAACACTAGTACTATGTAAAACTGTATAACACTAGTACTATGTAAAACTGTATAACACTAGTACTATGTAAAACTGTATAACACTAGTACTTATGTAAAATTGTATAACAATAGTACTTATGTAAAACTGTATAACAATAGTACTTATGTAAAACTATAACACTAGTACTATGTAAAACTGTATAACACTAGTACTATGTAAAACTGTATAACACTAGTACTATGTAAAACTGTATAACACTAGTACTATGTAAAACTGTATAACACTAGTACTATGTAAAACTGTATAACACTAGTACTTATGTAAAACTGTATAACACTAGTACTATGTAAAACTGTATAACACTAGTACTTATGTAAAATTGTATAACAATAGTACTTATGTAAAACTGTATAACAATAGTACTTATGTAAAACTATAACAATAGTACTATGTAAAACTGTATAACAATAGTACTTATGTAAAACTGTATAACAATAGTACTTATGTAAAACTGTATAACACTAGTACTATGTAAAACTGTATAACAATAGTACTATGTAAAACTGTATAACACTAGTACTTATGTAAAACTGTATAACACTAGTACTATGTAAAACTGTATAACACTAGTACTTATGTAAAATTGTATAACAATAGTACTTATGTAAAACTGTATAACAATAGTACTTATGTAAAACTATAACAATAGTACTATGTAAAACTGTATAACAATAGTACTATGTAAAACTGTATAACAATAGTACTTATGTAAAACTGTATAACAATAGTACTATGTAAAACTGTATAACAATAGTACTATGTAAAACTGTATAACAATAGTACTATGTAAAACTATAACAATAGTACTATGTAAAACTGTATAACAATAGTATTATGTAAAACTGTATAACAATAGTACTATGTAAAACTGTATAACAATAGTACTTACGTTTAACTTTATAACACTAGTACTTATGTAAAAGCCCTGGGAGATTATGGTCTTGAAATTATCACCAAAATGTTAAATGACATCTACAACAGTGGCTATATTCCATCGGATTTGCTACAAATCTGTGCTTCATAGATTACAGCAAAGCATTTGATAAGGTGAAGCATTCAGAGATTATAAAATTGCTAGAAAATCTTAACGTTGATGGGAAAGATCTAAGAAATATGTATTGGAAACAAACAGCTGCGATGAGAGTTAACAACACTATAGGTAGATTTCAAAAGATAGAAATGGGTGTCAGGCAAGGTTGTGTAATGTCACCGGACCTTTTCTCCCTGTATACAGAATACATTATGCGAAATATAGAAAATATGTCAGGAATAAAAGTGGGAGGATACAATATAAATAACTTGAGATATGCGGATGACACAGTACTGATCGCAGGAAGCGAACAAGAACTGCAAGCCCTATTAGATAAAGTAGTGAAGGAAAGTGAAAACAAAGGCCTCAGTTTAAACAAGAAGAAAACAGAAATAATGGTTGTATCAAAGAGACATACACCACCAAGATGCAACATAATAATTAATAACACAAAATTAGCACACGTTGAAAAAGTGAAATATCTTGGCACCCTGTTAACATCAGAAGGTAGATGCTCAAGTGAGATAAAGAGCCGAACAGCACAAGCCAAATCAGCATTCCAAAATGTGAGAACCATTTTTTGCAATGGAAGTCTATCAATGCAGACCCGAATTCGGGTGCTGGGATGTTATATCGAACCGATTCTTTTTTATGGATGTGAAGCATGGACTATAAACAAGAAAATTCAAAGTGAATTGGAGGCTACAGAAATGTGGTTTCTGAGAAGAATGATGAAAATACCATGAACAGCCAAGAAAACTAATGCAGAGGTTCTCATTGATGCTGGCGTAAAAAGATCAATCATATCAAACAATAGAGGCAGACAGTCAAGGTTTCCTAGGGCATGTGCTGAGAAGAACACAGCTTGAACACTTAATAACCACTGGAAAGATCAAAGGGAGAAGAGATAGAGGTCGACAAAGAGAAAAGTTACTAGATGGACTTGTATCGTGGCACGGTAGAAGCTCAACAACCGAGCTTATTGACAACACAAGAGAAAGAGAGTCGTGGAGAAACATGATCGCCTACGCCAGTCAGCATGGCACTTGATTGATTGACTTATGTAAAACTGTATAACAATAGTATTTACTTCCAAAAAAATGAATAAGAATTAAGACTAAATTTCTTAAGGATACCAAACTGATATATGTAGCAATTTTCAACTGCGTACCTAATTCTATTGTCTGTGGCGCAGCATCTTAGCACAGTGACCTGAATATTACGGGCACCATGATGATCAGCATAATTGAAATGTATGGTGACAGGAGTATGTGTCCTGTCAAGAGTTGCCAGGAAACACTGAATGTATTAGATAATACAGCCTAGATGTATCAGGCATTGGAACAAATAAAATAATGACGTAACATACGTTCTCTGTTCTACATGCTGCTGGAACAAGAGAGATCAGTGGGAGTTTGAGAAAGAATGTTTAAAAAAAACAAACTCATCGCACAAGTATAGATGACAGACATCTCCCATGCGTTACCGGGACCCGAAAGAGAGGCAAAGAATAGCAAGACTGTTTACCTTCCATGCAGTTCATTTGAAGTGACTAAGAAGATTATGAATTTGCTGTCCTATTCCATATAGGATCAAAGTTATCCTGAAGCTATTCTGATGTCAGATGTGTTGGACCAAAAGGCAGATATCACAACAAATTTGTAAACCATAATACTATGCGTTCCATTCTCCAGACTACATCCTGCTAATATGCAGGAGTTTGAGAACGAATACAGAAGATATACATAACTGGCACTCACCAACATTGAAATCCACTTCTGTACTTGTATGTGATCTTTTCTTGGAAGAATTACTCTTGATAAACTTAGCAGGCTTGGCTGAACTGTCCTCAAAGTCTTGCAATAAGCTATGCCGAATGTTCCCAAATATGCTGTCATCCTCTATCATAGATCTGTCATAATTTTTCTTCATTTTTATCACTTCAGTGTTGTCTATAAATGAGTCCATTTTTGCAATACAACAGCAAGTTCAGAGATTTGTTCTGCCAAATGTAAACAAAGGATTAGTTATTAGAATAATAATAATAAATTATGACAACTGACAAAACAAAGATCAAACCAATAATGAACATAGACAATATAGAACTAGAATGTGTAAACAAATTTGAATATATGGGTGCAAATATAAACAATTCCAAATATTGTTCAGTAAAGATTAGAAGAAGATTCACAATTGCAACACTCAAATTAACACAAATGAGAAAGCTATGGCAAAGTATTAATAATGGTAAATTGTTCTTATCTACGGTCACTGCACTATAAATAGCACACTGTTTTCATGTTTAAGCAGACGACATCACAGAGTTCCGCAAGAAAACTAATCACTGCAACGCGTGATGTGACGTCACACCCCGTCGACCGCCAAGCGATTCACCCTTACACGAGAATTCTTACAGAATTAATTATTAATTCTAAACACTGATTCAAACCCTTCTCCCCCCTCCTAAAACTATCTAGGAACTAATTCTAATCCTTTTAATCCCCTTTACCAAAAGCTATGGTACAAGATTGTCATTTCGCCGGGATCATCATTCTTATCATGTTAGGAAATACCTCAAAACTAGGTCAAATTTCACTGTGAATGTAGATACGAAAGATGCGCCAACTAATCGAAATGATGGATGTACAGATGGCAGATGCTGCAACGCAAAAACTAGGTTATAATGTGACGTCACGACATCCTTCAATTTGATTGGTATTACATGGAAATCTGTGACGCCGGCTACTTAAAAATGTAAACACATAAAACAGTGTGCTATTTATAGCAGAGTGGTGGTATTTAATTTACTGATAACGAAAATGGGCTGAAGTACAGTATAGTTCTCCACTGTGACCTTTGCTCTAGTTTCGAGGTGTTTTCTAACCTTTGTGTTGTGATTGCCTTGCAGAGTACTAGTATTGTTGTATGATTTAGTTTGGAATATAAGTAGTATTTAAAATTAATATTTATTTAAAACGATTACATTAGAGTTAGTATTCAGTCTGGAGTTAGGGTTTCAAGCTCTTGTTAGAATTGAGGTAAATTATTATTATGTACAATAGCGGGAAGATATAACTTAAGTGACATGCACAGTGGTATACATTAGCAGACGGAAGGACAATTATGGCTCCGTGTTGTTAAATGTGATCTTACTTTCGTTATAAATTCATATATGGAGAAGAAAGCATGTGATGTCGAATGATATATTATTAATTGAAAATGCTTGCATTAGAGTTAGTGTTAAGGATTAGAATAAGTGTTTAGAATTAAGGTAAATTATTAGTATATATAATATATAGAATAGCTGGAATATTCATGGACTTTGTTTCTGTAATTAATAAAAAAAAAAGTGTATCCCACAGAGAATGCTGATTAAGGTGAGTGTTTGGTTTTATTCACATTGTTACAGTTTCTCAACCCTGCGGATAATTGATGTTGTAGGGAGATCTATGATGCCAGCTAGTTAAAAATGTAAACAGTAAACAGTGTGCTATTTATAGCACAGTGGAGAACTATTCTGTACTTTTACCCGAAAATGTTATCAATTATCCTAACAATATTAAGACAATTAAGTTATTATCTGTGACAGTATCCCGCATCAAAGGTTAGCTGCAGTGGACCACTAATACTAGTGACAGTATCCCGCATCAAAGGTTAGCTGCAGTGGACCACTAACTTCTGTATCTTGCCTATGTAGTGCACTCTACTATCTTGTCCATCTTTGAATTTATGATTTCGTGTTTCCCTCACTAAGTAGTAAGTCACCACATCGCTTAGGCCTACAAACAAAAACGAGTTTTTCGAATGAATGGAGATTGCGTGTCGATCGCACTACAATATAAAGAACAATACCCCGTGTAAATTTCTGCAATGTAACACTTCTGTCATAAGCACGTACCGTATCATGAAGTATAATAAAGATGTTTTGTTTTAAAACTGGTCGTAACGATGCGTACACCGACGATTCTATTTTCTACTGGATGATTGCTTTGTCCTTGCATTAAACGTTTCCGGTTATCGATAATTTGTATCATCATCATCACACCATCTGCCGTCTCCGCAAAGAAGGTACAATTTGCATTCTTTTCTTTATTAAAAAGACTAGAAGTAAACATTGTGGTGGGCGCAGAATAATGATAGTCAACGCAGCATAGGACCGGTACTGTCAGCAGAAGTTTAATAGCGGATACACTTAAGGAGAGATCGGAGAAACTTTGGACGTGTCCAGTTTGCAGTGATGATGATCCGACGACTAACTATTAAAAAGACTACATCGGCAACAGATAAACATCCTTTCGCTTGCCTTGGTGGTACACTCTGCCAGATCAGTGAATCTCAAACTTTTTTTTGCCCCGTAGACCCATTGTTCACCCCCGTGACTTTCTAGCTACTCTCTGCTGTTGGGCTGCCACGTTTGTTCTCTTTTTACAGGATGATGGCCTTTTTTTTTACTGTAGAGCGACATGTACCGGTAGCTCTATTATGTGCAAGTTCTTTCCATGTATTTTGGTTTATTTCAACGGCTTTCAGTAAGGTCTTTAACGAGTCCTTGTAGTGCTTTTTGTGGCAACCTTGAGATGTATTTCTGTAGCTACCAAAGAGAAATATCTTTGTGAGTTGATGATCTGGCATATGTACGACATGGTCTGTCCAACGAATCTGTGTCTGTATCAGAATAATAAGTTTGATGTACGGTCAATGGGACCGGAGTAGGGCGATGCAGGGGGCGAGATAGCTTCTGAGTCGCAAAAGAACTTTAAGGAACACTGAATACATTAGATTTATAAGGGAGGAGCATTGACCCACAAATAGTAATATAATATGAGATCAGGAGATCACTGAGAGATTTCAAATACAGCCGCATTTATCAAGAAAAACGGACCAGCTGTGTCAACATGTTCAACTGTGAACGATAAGATGAAGATCAACTGTGAACGATAAGATGAAGATCAACTGTGAACGATAAGATGAAGATCAACTGTGAACGATAAGATGAAGATCAACTGTGAACGATAAGATGAAGATCAACTGTGAACGATAAGATGAAGATCAACTGTGAACGATAAGATGAAGATCAACTGTGAACGATAAGATGAAGATCAACTGTGAACGATAAGATGAAGATCAACTGTGAACGATAAGATGAAGAAAACTAACATCATGATCTATCTAGACCAGTGTTTCCCAACCTTTTTTTTAACCATGCCCCACTTAAGAATTTCTAAAGTCATGACGCTTCCCTATGTAATAGGCCTATACACATATTGTTTTGGATTTAAAAATTGAATTATTCCCTAAATGAAGCATATTACAACTTTCGAATTGCCCCCCTGAACAATCAAATTCCCCTCCTCCCCCCCTCCTGGGGTGTGGGCCCCACGTAGGGAAACACTGATCTATACGCTGTGTCCCTTGTTTGCCTTGCGTCATCAGGAGGTGGAAGGTTCTCTAGAGATGGCCTTCGTGTGTGCTGTACGTAAGCTTGTTCGTGTGGCTTCTTTGATTTCTGTGATCCATCTTTTACATAGTCTGCCCCTGGCTTTATAGCCGTGATGTCTATGTGTCATTGCCATTTGTGGCATGTTGTTTAGTCTGGAAGCGCATGAAAACCACTTGATCTGTTGTCTTTTGATGTGTTCCAATACTGGTATTATTTTGGTTATCTGTCTAATGTTATCGTTTCTTATTATATCTTTTAATGACACTCCAAGTATTCTTTGTAGACATGTCATTTCTGCTGTCACGATTTTTCTTTTGTCTTGTGCTGTCATTGTCCAGGTATAAATAACCAAATGGTCAGAGGGTGTCTGACAAAGTGGATGGTGCCGCAGTAACCTAATGAACAAATAGTAAAGCAAAATGAGTTAAACAGGTTACTAAGACACTTACCTTGCCTATTAATAAAAATATATTTTAATATATATATATATATATATATATATATATATATATATATATATATATATATATATATATATATATATATATATATATATATATATATATATATATATATATAAACATACAATAAAACTAAACAGGACAATTCTCCACGTATCGGCTCAAATTGAACCTTTTTCAAGAGACAAACAACAGAAAACGACAAAATAAAAAAACCAAATAAATGACTATATTTAATCAAGCCCCGTCTCCATAGCGCAGGGATGACATTGTCCAGGTGTGGCACTGGTAGCACAGTGATGCAATAATAATAGTCTTGTATAATGCATTTTTAGTGTGTTTGTTTACATTTTTGTTCTTGAAAATATGTGTCATCTGTCCTAGGATCTGGTATGTTTTGTTGCATCTATTTTGTATCTCTTTACTGTTTTCCCCTTCACTCGATGTAATGCTTCTTAAGTAAGCCTAAGTGAACTCATTTACCTGTTTAAGGTGTTTATTATCGATGGAGATATTGATATTTTTCGCACGTGTGTTGCCGGGGACCGAAAGGGGAGCAAAGAATAACAACACTGTTTACCTTCCATGAATGTCGAAAAAGGCGACTAAGGAGGTTATGGGATGGAGTTGGCTGTCCCATCCCATATAGGGTCAGTGGCCCAAAGCCATGCTGAAGTCGGATGTGTCCGGCCGATAGGCGCAGATATCGCAGCAATGCTGTAAACCATGACACAACTCATTCCGTTCTCCGGACTACATCCTGCTAATCTGCAGGAGTTTGAGAAGAAGAAGTGATATTTCTTTATTTCTTTGCTATTGCCGTTATTTCGGTCTTTTCAATATTAATCTTCATGTTCAATTTTTGACATGTGTGGAGTTTGTTCATATGTTCTTGCAATTGTTCTTCTGATGTCGCTATTAGTACTTGGTCGTCTGCAAAGAGAAGTTCGTTCAATTTGTCTTTTATGTTATCTTCTTCGTTGGTACTTGTTATTTTACAGATGTGGTCGATGTATGTTATAAAGAGAGAGTGTGGTTGACGATTAGCGCAAACTCTTCCACACTATAAACCAACTTCAGCGCTAGTCATTTCTCAACCCATTTTTATGAAGGCGCAGGCACGCTGGGCAGGCCATCTTGTGCGTATGGAGAACTCGCGTTTGCCAAAACAAATATATTATGGAGAACTCAAGGCAGGATTTCGAAAAGTTGGTGGACAGAAAAAGCGTTTCAAAGACACGCTCAAGTCATCCTTGAAACATCTTAACATTGACGTAGGCGCTTGGGAGAGCCTCGCTCAGGATAGAACAGCATGGCGTTACAGCATTAGAACGGGAGCACTAGCGGCAGAAGAATTCAGACAAGAAACTGCAAGACAGAAGCGGACACGTAGAAAAGAAAAAACATCTCAACCTCACACAGATACCTTCTATTGTTGTCAATTCTGTAAAAGAACATTTTGTGCGCGCATTGGACTTGCTAGTCATTTAAAAACGCACTATTAACTTTATTATTTTATTATTTATTGTTATTATTATTATGGTTGAGTTTTTGGTCATCGTCGATCACGACGGACGAACATCATCATCATGTTATAAAAAAAAGTAGAGAGGATAGGACACACCCCTGAGGAACTCCTGATTGAATTTAGAACTTATTAAACACTCCTGCATTTGTTCTTACTTCACATTGCCTGTTAGCATAAATACCCTTGTATATATTGATTAAATGTTCTGGTACTCCGTATATTGATAGTGTTTTCCATAGTTGTTGTCTGTCTACTCTGTCGAAAGCCTTTTCTTGGTCGACGAATATTCCATCAGAAATACACTTAAACTCCGGGGAAACAATCAAGATGAATGAATAGAAACTTACAAAGTTGAGTACTTTCAAATACAACGATGGAAAATCCACATCAGAATTAATGATACGGCTGGAGATGGTTTTAGCTTCTATATTAAGGCTAATTTTAATTTATAAAAAGTAACATCAGAGTTGGAGTGAAAATCAAACTTTATAACTCACTAATGCTTTTTATTGAGTTGTGTGGTTGTCAGAGTTGGACACTCGTTGCAGATTTGGAGAGACGATTACAGTCTACGAATACAACTGTTATAGATGAATAGTGCACAATACCTATGTGTGTTCGTCCATCATAAATAATGATGACCATTTTTTACATCCACTTTTGAAAATTCGATTTGAATTATGCCCATGCCTAATTGTTCGTAGATGGCTAATGAGAGCTATTCGAGCTGTAAATTACCTTGGACAGTTCGGGAATGAAATGACCACTGTAGACGGATTTTGATCTATCCGTGATTTTCTAGCTACTCTCCCTATATAGAATATACGACTAATGTGTGCGTAAACAAAGAGGTTCTAACAACCCTTAATATGAAGAAAGAATTAACAAAGGAAATAACGATCAAGCAAATAAAATATTTTGAACATATTAAAAGACATGACACCTCTTTGAAGACCTTACTTGAGAGTAATGTCGAAGGGAGGCGAGCAAGAGGTAGGCAGAGATACAAGTGGAAGAGTAACATCACAAGATGGACAGGTTACGACCTAGAAGAGTGTACCACCAAGACAAAAGACAGGGGATGTTGGAGGTATGTTGCAGCCAAACTTCTTTGCGAAGACGGCACTTCATGATGATGATGTACGTAAGAAATAAAATTTAATAATATATATATATATATACAATTGTACAAGGACCATTATTTTCAAAAGTAAAACGCCGAAAACGTGCATGGTTTGCACATGCATACCAATACAAAAACGATATTACAGAGAACAGTGAAATGTGGAAGAAGCAGAGAAGGACAAAGAAAATCATGGAAGATAACAAGGACTGGAAAGGTCGAGATTTTTCCTCACTCATCTACATCGCTGACATATAGAAATGAAAGGAGGACTCTGTGTGTTGATGCATCCAATATTGCACCCCTACGACCCTGACTGTGTGTTGATGCATCCAATATTGCACCCCTACGACCCTGACTGTGTGTTGATGCATCCAATATTGCACCCCTGACAGGTTATGGGGCTATTGCTTGATGTATTGAAAGTAATTACTATTTTTTATGTTCAAGGATAAACTTCCAGTAAACGATAAACGTTGGTGGTGGTGGTGGGAGGGGGGGGGTAACACAAAGCAAATGTCAAAGCGGAAGCGAGTAGTTTGAATGTTTTTAATGGATTAGTTATCACATAGGCCTATTGTGTGTCTGTTGTGGTGGTTTTAAAATGCCCAAAAATTATTGTTTCCCTGGATATAAATTATATTATAATTTCACTGAGGAATATATTCATGGGCAAAAGTACGAATGTCAATATTGATACTTTTGTTTTGTCATATTCGTGACTTTAAAGTGCCTAAGAAGTGTTGTGTACCAGAAAGCAAATCGAACTACAATAAAACTAAGGAATATCTGACTTTTAGATTTCAATGGGATTCTACTATGACAGAAAGATGAAAGAGGTGCATTACCAGGAAGTAACTGGTCACCGACAAAATGATGTTTTATAATCTTATTCATCTTAGCATCGACACTCCCAACAGAAAGCTGTACGACATATTGTGTACTCAACACAACCATATATTAAACCATCTCCAACCTTCTTTCCCAGCTACAGTTTCATTTCTGGAACAGTGAACCACCTGAGCGATTCTCCGACGCGGATGATATATTCTTCTGGTATGTCTCCAGCAAGTATGGCTGACACTTAAGCCTTATGCACCCAGGATCCTGGGGACCGTTACATCAATGATACCATGTGTGACATTGAACGTCTCAATTTCACCCGCCTCAGACGTTCCATCTCCCCAGCCAAGACTCGTTTTCTTATGCAACCGTCACAATGACATTGTCATCAATCCGGCCGATAAGGGGTGTACTGTGGTCGTTTGACGCAAATACCTCTATCGACTAGAGGTTCTGTGACATATGTCTAATAATTTTTTTCTACTATGCTAATACACGGAGAAAAAATCTTCTTCTTCTTCTTTCGTTCACTTGAAACATGTCTATATCTGTAATTCTGTCTACTTAATAAAACTCACTGTCTTTTGTAGTTCATACAGTGTCCCATAGAGTTTTGATTCCAGTGTTGTTTCCTCTGGCCAATATGTCTGCCTCAGCGTTTCATGCTCAGAACACTCTTGAAGTATATGTTTGGCACTCAGTGCTGCCTGTCCACATGTACACATGGCCGTGTTGCCAATCTTGAACTTTGTATGCATGTGACTGCGGAGTCGGCTGTGTCCTGTTCTGAGACGTAGAATTATAACTTGTTCTGATCTGTTCATAATGTGATAGTCATCTTGTGTTGGTGTTTGTGGCTTTCTTATTGACTTGATCATCTGTTTTTTTCTGATGGTAGGTGATTGGTATATCTGGTTGGTCTTCGGCAGCACCTTCCTTAGCCAGTTGGTCTGCTTTTTCATTTCCTGGTATTCCACAGTGAGAGGGTATCCACTGCATGGTTACCCTATACTGGTAAGTAGTTTTTTTTAAGTCTGTTAGTTTTCCAGACTGGAGAGCGTGAAGCACTGAAATTGCATCTGTCAGGAATACCACAGGCTGTATGCCAGAGTTGGAGTTCAGCAGTTTTTTTTAGCTGCCACACTAATTGCCTGGATTTCTGCATCAAAAGATCTTATTTTAAACCACAAGTTTACAACCACAGTCTCTAAGCCATCAATTTTTCTTCTTTTTTCGTTCACCTGAAACATGTCTATATATGTAATTATGTCATCAATGACTTGATAGTTGACAACTTCCTCTCCACTACAACAACCTATCTGTCTCATTGAAAGCACACCGGGCAAGCCTGCACTCTACATGATACTGAAAATCCACAAATCCTTCAATCCTAGTAGACTCATTGTCTCTGCTTGTTCCTGCCCCACAGAACTGAAGTGCTATAGAAGAGTTCAGAGAATATCATCGACAACAAGCAAGACCAACCAAGTGCCAAGTAAAATCAACGCACAAGAAGGCTGGCCTTTAAACGTCAATTTAAAAATGAAATTAGTTGTTTTTTTTCGGTCATATGAAGAGACACCATGATATGGAAAGAGTGTTGCTGGAAGGGACAATAGAAGGAAGTGGAGGAAAGGTAACCCAATACGTCGATCGACAGGAGAATTCAGGGATGCATGTGTCTCTAGAAGACGTGGGACAACATGCCAAGACCGAGGGGATTTCAGGAGATTCACAAGGAAGACTACGTTATGGAAAGAATACGTCACATTACACAATAGTGACTTATGTTTTGCAAATCTAGTACAAACTTAATTTTAATATTAACTGAAAATGGATTATAGTGCAATAACTTGTAACAATTTCATGAAAAATGTTAGTGCTTTTCCTAGATGCTAGCGCTTTTTTGACTACATTGCATTTTGTTACAAAACTAGTTGGAAACACTGCACGGACGGAAACAGTTGTACTCCGCCATTTTGTTGTTAAATTATTATATATCTGGTATATGCAGACGTAGACTTTAAATTATTAGTTAAAAACAAAACTACAAAACACCATAGGTTTTCACAATGACTGCACACGATCAAATTCGAGCGATGCTTGATGAATTGATGGGGACCTCTAGAGACGGTAAGCATCTTGCCTGTTGAACTGATTCTGATCTCGATCAGTGAGATGAATCGACGTCTGCTGTACCGAGTGTGCCTCATAATAATTTAATTAAATTACAATTACAGTTACTACAGTACACTTACAGTTACACTAACAACTACTAGGTCTTGTGTCTTGACTAACTTGCTATGTGACACGACGACAGTGATAGTGTTGACCGGTGGAGAAACAATCGAGTTAAGCTATCATTCATATGTTTTCATTGGTAACATTCATTAAAATTTACATCATGTTAAAAGTCTCAGTACACTTCAGTACTACACACTACTCACTACAGTGTTGTACTGTTGTGTTGTAGGCCTACTAAACTTACACGTAGTAATTTAAAGTAATATTTTTTTACAATGTAAATTACATTATTTATTAAGGACCTTGGTTGGTATTAACCCGACTGTATCTTAATTTAAGTTTAAGTATTTCGTTAGTATTCTGTTAGTTACTATGATGAGTATTTTAAATTTCATTTTAATGTTGCATTGTATCATCATACTAATATTCATACTTGTACATACAATAATGTAGATTATATGAGGTCTACTAGTAAACTACTGTAAACATGGGCACATCTGCCGTTTTGTCCACAATTGTGTCTTTGCAGTGTTATTTAAGTTGCGTACAATTATAGATTTTGGTAAATGGGGGTTAATAGGATTAGAATTAGTTTATAGATTTTTTTAGGAGGGGGAAGAAGGGTTAGAATCAGTGTTTAGAATTAATACCCGGTAATTAATTCTCTAATTATGGTGACGTTAATGTAAAAAGTGTGCTATTTATAGCACAAAGATGGACGAAACAGCATTTTTACCTAAACATGTGCTCAACTCATATTGTAAACAAATTCTTCATCATGTCCTGATCAACCTCCTCATCATGAGGGGACAAGGCAGCACCATGGACACACTAGCAGCAGAACATATTTATGCTGAATGTTTCAAATCCGAAAGAGAAATCAAAGTGGCTACTGTCTGTATGCTAATCTCTCATAATACATAACAAATAACTTCATCCATAGAATGGAGGAGAGAGTATGTATGGTGAAATAATAAAGTTCGCTATTCTTCGAAACATGAGTGAAATACCCAATGAAACATATCCCACACAGCGGTTCAGTAGCGTTTTTTGAGTTCATGCCACAAGGTACTCAATTTGATAGTAAAATACGGCAGAAAATGACTAAAGTCGCTCTAGAAATTCGTTTACAAAACCAGCCGGCTTTCTCTCTCTTACAATCGTAATGTGTAAAGGAATCTGACCTTTAAACTGTGACATATTCCTAGCTTCGTGTGGCGGGAATTCTACGTCAATAAGCTTTAACTTCGTGAAGTTCCGTACTCGGTAATGGAGCGATATCGTATGGTGCATGATTGCGACCACAGGCAAGGTGGGACGCACACGCAAGGTGCAATGTTGCGACCATAGGGTCCTAAAGGTTAAAGTAACTTCAATTGTTAGAACTATCAATCAGTGTGATTGAGATTTCAAAGAAAAAAATATTATGGACACAAGTGTGTATTTCTATAACATAACTATAGAACAGAGGGAAAGAGAGAGAGAAATACTGGGAATGAGAGTAATGTTAAATTGTGCGAAGCTTAGAGATAATGACAACATACAAGTATATAACAATTCTAGAATGAAGCTGTTACAGATTTGATTTTATCTCAAGTTATATATTTATATACATATATAAGTAGTACTATGCTTAGGTTTACCAATATACCAGATTCAAATTCAGCCACAGGTAATTGTGCATTTTGACAGTTCTTCTACTTCAGCGTTCATTCTCAAATTTCCTGTTGCATCTCTCTTGTAGCAGGACAATGGTCCTACTAAATTCCAGCAGGATGTAGTTTAGAGAATGGAAATGCATTGTGTCACCCTTTTATTTGAGCCAGTGGCCCAATACATCCATCTTCAGTGGGATTTGAATAGTTAAGAACATGATTGCAACATACTGAACATAATATATTGCCAAGACATTCACTACAGCCAAAAATTTGCTGATCTGATCCTATGTCTTAAATAAGATATACCACAATTTTAATATGTATATTAATATGTGTTAATGCCCATGTGTTGTCAGGGTCTGAAAGAGGAACAAAGAATGGCAACACAGTGTAACTTCCATGCATGTCGCAAAGGTGACTAAGGAGGTTTTCTGGTGCTGTTGGCTGTCCCATCCTATATAGTGTAAATCTGACCCAAAAGCCCCCCTTAATGTGAAATGTTGGCCTACCTGTATGCGCAAATCTTTATCCACCTGTATGTGGAAACCTTGGCTCACCTGTATGTAGAAACCTTGTTCCACCTGTATGTGAAAATCTTCGCTCACCTGTATGTGGAAATGTCTCCCTCAAAAGGAACAGTAATCGCAAAGCATACCCCCTAATACTTCCTGTTCACTGTTTTTGAATTTTGTGCCAGTAAAAGTTTTTATTGTTTTGGAATATCAGGAGAAGTAATAAATGACCCTAGCAAGAACACACTTGTTTGTCTCTCATGAAGGGGTGGGATATGTACTAGCGTTAGATTTATTGTAAACATTATACCTAACCCTGACTCCCCTTCCCAGAGTCATAAAATCTCACAGTATCCTGCAGTTGTACTAACATTCTGCAAGTGATGTGACATAATTTCTTAGACCGTGCAGTAAAATGAAAAACAATGCACTAGCCATCATACACTACCAATGAACATGTGCATTAAATCTTGCTTTATTCACATCTCGCTATAATACTGAAATATAGATGATATGCTTTGCGGTTATAGAACCCTCAGAAGAATCACCTCTGGCAAAACTAAAGACGGATCACACAGTGCCAAAAAAGTAGTGCATAAGAGGTTTGATAACAATGGCTGACAATCTGCTTGTGAGATGGAAAACTCCATGAAAACCTATGTAGGTTAAGACTCATTCTTCCAGAAAGTGTTTTCTTAGGGGAAACTACTCTAATTACAAACAACTGCTACCTGCAGGAAGATAACCAAAAGCTAGGAAAGTCACAAATAATTTTGTGCTGAAGACGAATATACTAGTCCCATAGTGAAAAACACAATCTAACAATACATTTGATAATGATGAACAAATTATAGCAAGTATTAACCTACACGTGCATGCATGGAATTTTCTGATACAAGCTCCCGTGAGAAGGGGAGCGGTTTAAGAGAGGCAAATCATGGAGAAAGGTGGGGAAGAGAGCTGTGGAAAGTAGATAATCTAGAAATGTAATTGTATCATTGACTGGTTGTTAAATCTAGAAATGTATTTGTATCATTGACTGGTTGTCAAATCTAGAAAAGTAATTGCATCATTGACTGGTTGTCAAATCTAGAAATGTAATTGCATCATTGACTGGTTGTCAAATCTAGAAATGTAATTGTATCATTGACTGGTTGTCAAATCTAGAAATGTAATTGTATCATTGACTGGTTGTCAAATCTAGAAATGTAATTGTATCATTGACTGGTTGTCAAATCTAGAAATGTAATTGCATCATTGACTGGTTGTCAAATCTAGAAATGTAATTGCATCATTAACTGGTTGTCAAATCTAGAAATGTAATTGTATCATTGACTGGTTGTCATATATATAGAAATGTAATGTATCGTTGACTGGCTTTCATATGTAGACATGTAATAGCATCAATGAATTGTTATATCTAGACTTTTAGTGCATTGGTTTGTACAACGAAAAAAATAACATGGGATGTTGTTGACTAGACAACCATAGACGTAAATGTTTGTCCCAAATGTAACATTTTTTAGCCAGTCTCCCAACATGAGCTGAACGCTTCATACTGTAACTGTTAATAAGGTGGAGCAGTATAATGTATGTATGACTATACAGCCAGCTCTTGTAACCATCACAACTTGGATCACCTAATGTACGTACTTATGTCTTAATATTTTTGTTTCTTTTCCATTAATTCTCACTGACCGTAGGCGATTCTGCCAAGTATCGAGTGAAATTTGATGACCCCCGGGTATGTAAGAGCTTCCTACTCGGCTGTTGCCCTCATGATATTCTGGCTAGCACGGTGAGTGGTTGGTTTTGTCAGTTGTACATCTGACTGACCAAAGTTTTTATCTTTTCCGGCGAATGTTATAATTGATTTTTTTTCTTATTCCCTCTTTAGCTTCAAAAATGCTTCTTGGGATCAGGTTGGTGTGTCGTACTGTAACATACATTGACATGCTAGGAGTGGGTACGTAAGAAACTGTGAGTTGGACCCATTTTGAGTCGCCATCTGTGTTTAAACACCATATATGCAAACGTTGTACATCAAACTGTTTATACTGTAGAGTTGGAAAAGGGGTGATAACATTTTAGACTGGTCAGTGGAGAAGGTAGTACAATTCTGAAATCATTAGGTACTACTAACAGGTTATGTATTATAAGGGTGAAAGTAAAATGATTACATAAATTGGTTTTAAGTTTCATTGAGAAAGGTTCCCGTGGCATTTCTGACTTAATTAAGACATTGAAAGATTTAAATGTTCCTGAATTCTTTTTATTTTGTTTAGAAGATCTGTCGATACACTTTATCAAATTCAATTCTTAAACAGGAGTCAAATCTTTCATTTTCATTCAATGTTAGATGAGTGTTGGTTATAGGGTTTATTTGCATTTGCATGATTGTGTCTTTTCAATATGCTTTTTTTTGCTTCCAGTCTCAGCCACAACTTGTGTAAAACAAGGACTTGTGTGTTTCATTATCAATTCATGCCATTTTTTTCAGCTGACTTTAATTATTTTAGATTTGAATGAATTTGTATATCTGACTTTTGAAATTGAGACTCCTTGATGGTACAAATTATTAATTTGTTGGTTGGTTGGTTATTGATCTGGTGGTCCATGGGCTCATGCCCTTTGACCCAATGCCATTAAAATGGCATTATATTGCTGGGAAGATTATTTTGTTCATTTAACTTATTATTATTTGATGGCATCCTTGAACAAACCTTGAGCTGGATACATTTGTGCATACTGGTGCCCCTAAGTCATCTCCCATAGATGCTTGGTCCTTGTCATCCTTGCTTATATTGTCAACTGCAAGGAACTTATCACTTACACATTGATGTGATCATCATTTGATCATTTTCTCTATTCAACTTCAAACTCCTAGCAGCATGTAGTCTAAGGAGGAATGCAATTTCTAACATTGTGGTGTACATATTGTCTGCGGTTTCTGTGTCTTGTGGCGTGACACAACTGACTTGGATTGAGGCATTATTGAATCTATTTCACTTTCTAAACATTTGAGTAGTCAATCCTATCCCCATCTCTCCTCATCCACTGTGTGTGTAATAGGTCACACTGTTGCTTATCCTTTGCTCTTCTTATTGGCCAAAATAAACCAGGAGCTTAATCTAATAACAATTGAGGATGTCTCCTAGCTCAGATCATCTTATTTACACCAGTAGAATGATGATGACTAGCAAATCAACTGTGCCTACAGTTCAACACTAGCCGTGTCAAAACTTCAACAATTAAATTCATTTGAAAATAAAATGGCCTTAGAAAACTGTATATTGGTTGGGAAGAATTGAAGTCAAATCGACACGTAAGAGAAGACACTAAACAGCAATATGTTTCTACAATAATAAGAAAATGATGATTATATCACATATATATATATATATATATATATATATATATAGAAGACTTGTATCAGACATGTACTTGGAATGAATAAAAATAGACTGCTATTACAAGCATTATGATGGGTAGCAGATCGTAATAGAAAAAAGATGAAGACCAAGAGATAATCTTCACTGAACAACATACTACACAGAAGCATAACATTACTCAAACATGAGAGCTCTGGTTTCTGCCATATGCTCTGTATTCGGTGCTGAAGAAATGTAGATGCCAAATTGGATGTGCTGGGTAGAAAGCTGTAGATATTGAAGGATGTTTTGAAAAGTAGTACTACAAATCAAGATGAAAAGTCCAAGTTGCTATACTAGAGCTGAAGATGATGATGAATACCATTTGTTGATACACAAATGGAGAATAGTTACTATTATGCTATGCATCCTAATCTACTGGTTAGGATTGCTGGCTTTCGTCCAGGTGACATCGGTTCATCTTCTGATATGGAAATATTTTATAAAACTAACCTCTGCTCCCCATGGAGACCAGATCCTAGATGTGGACATGAGGCTTAGTTTTGCCAACAGCAAAGGCTAAAAACCAAGACTTGCCAGGTGCTCCTAAAATCCAGCACGACCACAATCTGCCCTAGCAGGTACAGGTGCTGAAGACAGAGTCAAACCACAGCAGTAAGGATGCCACAACCCACACTCAATGAGAATATGTTTTATATAACTTTTGCTTATTATTAAACATTTTCATGATTTGACTGTTTGATAAGTAGTGAACTTTGTGTTAGTTTGAAGATACATATTGGTATTTCAGTGCAGGCACCACAGCGGTATAACTTTAAATATTCACACAATAGCAAGACAGATCATGTATATAGAATCAGATTTACACAATAGATAGATATCATGTATTTAGAAGCAGATTTACACAGCAACCACAACAGACTGAGAAGTCACATGTTCGGAAAGCTGAAGATTGACGAGACAGACCTGTGGACTGAGCCCAGAGACTGCAAAACACATTCTTCATGTTTGTCAACTCTACCAAGAAGAGAGGGAGAAAATATGGCCTACTGAGACGGAACTACTTCCAGACTTGAGGGGTTCCATGGAAGACCTGAAGCCAATCACACAATTCATTGAAGCTATTGGCGCTGTAACCTGATATCTGACTGAAGAACGATGAAGAAGAAGACACAGCAGGAAGGCAGATGCTGTATTTAGAAGAAGATTCAGTCATATTTTGCCGGAGCCTGAAAGGGGAGCAAAGAATAACAACACAGCTACCTGCGGTGTGTGTGTGCGTGCGCACACGCGTGTTCGTGTCTTAAGAGGCGACTTTTGGGGGTTGTGGGTGGGTTTGACTGTTCCATCTCTTCTAAGAATCAAATTGATCCAGAAGTTTTGCCAAAGACGGGTGTGTCGGGCCATTGGTGCAAATAAAATGATAACACAACCAATTTCCATTCTCTGGGCTACATCCTGCTAGAAGTTTAGTAGGACCATTGTGCTGCTACAAGAGAGATTGAGCGAGAGTTTGAGAATAGACGATGAAGAAGAAGTTATCCAGAAGTCATGCTGAAATCCGATTTGTCCTGCTGAATGCAGATATCACAGCCAAGCTGTAAACCATGACACAATGCATTACGTTCTCTGGATTACGTCCTGTTAATCTGCAGGAGTTTGAAAATGAATGAAGTAGAAGAAAGCCACAAAGTTGTGTGGGATGGCAGGAAGCAGAATATATAGTGATTTCAGGGGGCATGGTCGTATACGAGGGTGAGTCAATAAGTGTGTCACAAAGTTTTTTGGGATGGCAGGAAAATGTAGTAGGTGGCTATAAAGGTTACTTTAGGTGACAGCCACATCAAACTTCATGATCCCATTCTTTAGGTGGCGCCATGTATCGCATGCATAGTACATAAACAAAATACAGATGTACTTACGGAGTGTACAATCAAAGAAAATGTACTATTGTGCTGGGTTTTTTGGGGGGGGGGGGGCCAAAAAGGACTGCTTGTAAAACACATTCATAAGGAATTGCTTCCTGTTTATGCTGGCAGATGTTTGTCCCATAAAGCGGTACTTAACCGAGTAGAAACATTTTGTCATGGACTCTCTAAAATTGTTGATGAAGTCTGATCTGACCAACCTGTTCAGATTACAACAGACGCAGCTGGTGCAGGAGATGTTTAGAGGTGAAAAGCTAATAACGATAGACTCTTTTGTGGATGTTACGTGATTCAAATCTGCAGATTCATTTGTCATAATAACTAGAACATATAAGAACATGTCTGCATAAGTAACTTGAGGCATGCAATGTTTTCTATTACAGCGGATGGATCTGGGAGAGTGTCCTAATATCCATGATCTGGCTTTACGAGCTGACTATGAAACGGCTGCTAAGACTAAAGATTACTTCTATGACATTGATGTGAGTATCTAGAGTTGTCATGTCTGGGTCAGGTGAATAGTTCTTATTAGCTACACAAACTTGAGTATAAAACAAACACATTACCATAGGATAAAACTGCACAAAAGTGAGCAAATGTGCATTAAAATCTCCTGCAACATTTTTTTTGGTACATTTTGAGAAATATCTATTTGGAATTGTTCAGGAAAAATTAACTCCTGCTTGAATTAGAACTTGGAGGGACTTTCATCTCCCTCTCAATGTTTGTGTTGTATAACTTTTCTTTATGCTTCTTTCTTGGGAAGTGACCTTTTTAATTTCATTAAAATGTAGCAATTTCACTTGGGGACTGATGAAGAATCTTGACTGTGGTTATTAGTTTTGTTTAATAATGAGATCTTCTTGTGTATATAATCTTAGTTTCCTCATTGTTCTCAACATCAGAATGTTACCTTCCTTCCTTTTACTTCAAGTAAAAACACATACATGTCATCCATTATGAAACATATTTTAAATTTCCATTGGTTACTTATAATAAGCAATTTTCATGCCGGCTGGTGTCGACGATCATGGCAAGAAGATCTGCAGAACTGTTGTAGTCTAAAGGGGTCTACAAAATTGAAACACTAAATGTGAGCAGTACCAATTTAGTAACATGATCCAGTTCTGTGTTCGTTTATTGTTGGTAAAATAACCTTCTTTTGGAGGAGGATTGTCCTAGATCCCCATCTTGCCACAGAGCCGATATTGTGTTTAAAGGTAGGTCCCATAGCAGCAACCTGCCATCAGGGATGAAGATAACTCTTCAAGCTGCAGTGACTATTAGGTGGGGTGGCAAGTTCCCATCCTTGATGTGTTTACCTTCCTCAACTGATGCGTCATTTCACACCTATTTACAGCTGTGTTAACTGGAGAAGCAGTCATGTCAGGCAAAAAATCATGACCCTGATTTTCTGTCTGGATATGGCTTCGAACCTGACACTTTGTAACCCGTGGATAATAAAAAAAAGCTCATTATTAGCTAGGTGGTATTGTGTTTTACACACAATATATAGTATAGCTTTTTTTCTCACATCACTTGTGCACCCGATGGCAACAATACAGATATAATGTGATATAGTGTTCAGATAATATATACTATAGCAGATATAGTGAAATCATTGAGACTTTTTGCTCTTGCATGTTTACTCTCATATAAACTGTACAATATCATACTTTGAATACACTTTGTTTTTTTTAGTATCAGTACATTGTCATTATTCAATTCCCATTTAAGGGAGATTTTTTTGTGACCACAAACTCTTAATTGATCTATCTCATTGGTGTGTTGCCAGGCCCGACAGGGGGGGGGCAAGGAATAGAAACACTGTTTACCTTCAATATATATCGTAAGAGCTGACTAAGGAGGTTATGGGGGTAGAAGCTATCCCATGTAGGTCAAAGTGACCCATAAGCCATTCTGAAGTTGCATGTCTGAGGCTGAAAGATGCAGATATCACAGAAAAGCTGTAAAGATCGACACAACACACAACATTCTCCCAAATACAATGTGCTAATCTGCAGAAATTTGAGAACGAATAGTAGAAGAGAAGGTTTTACCCAAACCCAGGAAATGATTACGAGAACAAATCAGGGGAAGTAATTGTAGCCATTGTAATGTTCATCACATTACTTCTAGCATATGGTAGAGGAGGGGGGGGGGTGTAAAACTATGTATTTTTCACATTTTAATGAATTCTGACAACTAGACTTAACAATTTGAGTCCAAACTGCCATCCGTGTATAGCTTATTCATCCATCTTACATTAGTGATGGTATCGAAAACATGCGAGTACTTGGAGACAGTAAAATAAGAATGTATAAACATCTGTACAACATCATCTTTGCCCCATTTTTCAGAGGTAAAAACAATTACAAAATCCAGGGAGAATTGACAGAAACATCAAAATAACTGCGCAACAGCTTGTTCTCACATAGTCAGTCATATTGTGTGGAAATTATAGAACACAAAGACTAACAAATGTATATTCATGTAACTTTAATATGAAAAAAACCCCCATTAACATAAATAATGGCCACTGAGATTGATTTTGAAAGAGATCATGTCTTTAAATTGCAACCGTCAGAAGTTTAGAGAAACTACGATCTAAGGGTTGAGTTCTGTGGCAGCTGTGAGACGGCAGACGTAGCATATGAATGTTTTTTTTAAGCAAATGTTTCTCTTGGAAACATGATACATGGTTGTCTAAAAGTAGCAAGATAGGGCTGTCAACATTTGGTTTGGTGTATTTGATAAAGTGCTTGAGGTACACCTCAAACGTTGGTGTATTTATGTAACTTGAATCAATAATGGCCACAGACCACAATATTTCGCCTTAGAACAGGCCACTGTAGACTGTTGGGTCACCTTTACCGATTGAGGATCTCATACATAGATGAATGTCCATTTGGATCCGGAACCCAGACCCCGGAACACATACTTCAGGATTGCCCAACATACAAAGAGCAGAGACAGAAGACCTGGCCAGAGGATACAGACTTGAGGCAAAAGCTATGGGGCAGCCACTATGACCTTGAGAAGACGGTGAACTTCGTCTTGACGACAGGCCTGACAATATAGCATGACAACAGATGCCGAACGCGAAGAAGAAGTAATGGCCAATGCAGATACCATTGGTCACTCTTTTAAAAGAAGATGGTTGTGATGTTTTCGTGCAAAGATGACGAAAGGGGCACTGTAGTTTCCAGCAGCACTCATACTGCATGCAACAGTGACCATCTTTCCTTGCTCAGCTGAAACATTGAAAACTTGCCCATTGGAGAAATATGTTTGGCACTGTCTGAAAGCCACTTCATCCATTTTGTAGATTCGATGTGATGGAAACTTATATTTCACCAGGGTCTCTTGCAAATTTTGAAATATTGGGCTGGTTGTTCTCTGTGGAATTCCATTGTTCTAGCTACACTTGTCTTTCCTGAGAAACCTTAGAGAAAAATTATTTCTCTTCATGAAATCTCTAGACCAATCATGTCCAGCTAATTCCGACATCAGTGAGAAAGAATGTGGTATTCCATTCTGTTCTGCAAATTCAAATGCCAGGAAGCGTAGAGACTGTAAGGTTAATACATAAAATTTAGAATCCAATGTTGTTACAATGTTCAACAATTTGTTTCTCTTGAGCAGGCATGAATACTGCTGTGAAACACCCCAGTGACTCAACTCCAGAACCAACCATCAGTCTCAAACAAAATGTTCCTGTGCATGTTATTTTTGCAAGTGGGGACTTTGTACTGTTGTTAGGACTAAACATTATGTATGTATGTCAACTGTGATAAGAATGTCTTTGAATAACGCATCTTGTGTGCTTGTGATGATAGGCCATGGAGCATCTTCAGAGTTTCATCTCAGATTGTGATCGTAAGACAGAAGTTGCCAAACGTCGTCTGAAAGAAACTCAAGAAGAACTCAGTGAAGAGGCTAATTCAAAGGTATGTTGTTGTTTCTCTTTCTGTGCCTAGGAATTACCATCAACACAGCTGTTGTATACTTTTATGCAATATGGAGACATTTTTTCCTAGCTTTATTTCATATACAGAAGTGTAACTCTCAGTTGTGTAATTCTTTGAAAAGAAGCTTTTTACTCAGAGGGGTTCTAAGGATTGTGTGACTTTTCTATATTTTTACAACATGGAGCCATGAGCTTCAGCTCTCTTGCTAAACATCCTTTCCTGACTGGAGTGTCCATAGCACCTCAGTCCTGGGCTATGATAGTCACTGGGATTGATGGATGGGACAACCAGCTATGCATTGCCCTGCCGCCCTAGAGGGTTATCTAATTATACATTAAACAGTTTTCTTGTTTGTGTGCTTTCTGATTGGTAAACATAATTTTTTTGTGAGCTTTGTGATTGATAAACATACAGTTTTCTTAGCTTGTGTAAACCCATTGCCAGGTTACCTGCAGTTTCTTGTAAAAAAAATCTTCCAGGCAAACCAAATTCATGCACTGGGTGAGCAGATTGGTACACTTATGGCTAAAGCTGAAGAAATTGGAGCTTCTGGTCAAGTTGATGAGTCCATGAAGATGCTGGAACAAGTAGAAGCACTCAAATTTAAAAAGACCCAAGCAGAGGTATGGTAACTACATTGATAACTTCTTGTTTACTTCTTGACTACATTGATATAGATATACATTGATTAGAAATGGTACGGATCCATAAGTGTATAGTGATAATTGGCAGCTTTGTTTCCAACTCATCCATGTTTTTCTGGGGTCTGAAATGGTAGCAAAGAATAGCACCATTGTTTACCTTCCATGCATGTCTTAAAAGGCAACTAATGAGGCTAATGTTGGGAGGGGGGGGGGGGTTGAGTTGTCTATTCTATCACATATAGGGTCAAAGTGACCCAGAAGACATGGAAAATAACAAAAGCACTGCAGAAGATGTTAAATTAATTAATTCATAAACTTAAATATTAGTTGGGAAGAATTCAAGTTAAACAATTAAATGTAGATGTCTGAATGAAATATTTCCATTAACTGAGACATTGTACACTAGATGGTCATTTTGTAAGAGAAGATGCCAAACAGCAATATGTTTCTACAACAACAAGAAAATGATGAACTTATATCGGACACCTACTTAGATATTGAATGAAAACAGATGACCAGTACAAGTATTAAAATGGGTACCAGAACGCACAAGGAAAAGTGGAAGACAAAGAGAGACTCTTCGCAGAACAACCATCAAAGTTGGTATGATTATAGTTCTCAACAACATGCAAGAATTATACACAATTAGTATCACATCTCTGGAACTGGAGAGCTTGGGTTTCTACTGTATGTATTTGTTGCTGAATGTGCAAAGATAGATATATAAATAGATTAGATATGACCCAGCGATATGTCACTTAAAATATTATAGCTAAGCAATCTGCTTCTGAAATAACTGATATGACAGAATCAGACTGTGATCATGGTAGGAAAACAATGCTGGTGCATCCTGCTGTTTTTCTGTCAGTCAAATCTATCTATCTATGTGCCATGTCTTGTACAGAACGTTGTCCTCACTTCCACTATGTAAGATCCTTGGTTCTGTTTCCAGCTGTTCAGCCTCTTCCAGTGTCATGCTCAGAAGGTTTTCGACATCCGTTGTCCATCATAGTCTTGGTCTGCCTCTTGTTCTCTTTACTGGAACTTTTCTCTCCATGATTAATCTTACTAAACCATTGTTTCTCTTTATTTGTCTGAAACATGTTAGCTTGCATTCTTTTTACAGTTTTGAGTAGTCAGTCTTCTTTTATGTTCAGTTCTATGCTGACTTCTTTGTTGGTTCGTCATAGATATTCTTAAGAACCTTTCTATAATATGTCATTTCGAATGTCAATGCTTTCTTTTCATTGTAGATTTTCTTGATTAGGAACAAGTGTCACAGCACTGGGGGAATTCCCATATATGCTCTGTTTGCCATTACGTCAGCTATCTAAAAGTGTATAAGCTATGTATTCCAGTCAGTTGTTGATTATGCATTCTTCTTATCTTTCCGGAGAGGGAGCACTTTCACATCTAGTCCCTCCAATTTCTACCATTCTCTGAATATGTACATTGTCTCGTTTGACCTCCTCCTCATCTTCTCTAAGGTATCCATGACTGTTCTATCTAATCATTTCAATCTTGTCTCTCCTTATCTTGGTGCTGTTCACGAAGGCTTTACCAGAAAACACATAGACTCTTTCATTTCCCCTGACCCCAGCATGACCTGGACAGTAGATCCATGTAATGCTCTGCACGTTGTTGAGAAGAATGACTCATTCAGTTCTGACCATATACATTTCTATCTTGCGCAGCATACTTTGAGAGTCTGATATAATCACAGAGTCTGTTTGTGGTTGCATTGCCAGCCAAGTGAGAGCTGCTGTCACCACTTCTATTTCCATTATCACACTCGATGTTGTAGTGGGGTATGCAGCTGACTTCTCAGTTAATTTCTTGTCATTTTGGTAGGTCACGAAACCCCAACTACACCATACAACCCCATTTTAGATGTCATTGTCCACACCTCACAACCATATGTTGCCACCGGAAAAATATAGCTTCTTAATTGTAACCTTTTCTTCTTGCCCCTTGCTATAGATTTTTTGTCCTGCAGATTTTCATGGGAGCAAAATATTAATGGTTGGTTGGTTGCTGGTCCATGGGCTCATGCCCTTTGACTAAATGGCATTATGTTGCTGGGAAGTCTGAATTTTCAGCCCACTGAGCCAGAGAATAACTATCACACCTCCAGGAAGGTAGGTTTCAACCTATGCACTGCTCCGAGTCACTGTAGCCAAGATAGGGTTCACTGTGCTCATTCCCCACCACCAATTGACTACTGGTATGCAGAGCTTCTCTATTGCTCCATGAATGCAACCAAATGTTCAAGTCAAAAGAATTGTCACATACTTAGTCACTGTGCCTCTATGATGGGTCTCAGCCATAGGAAAAACAGTGCTGTTAGTTTTGTCCTCCCAGTTCTGCACAATACATCTCTGGCTCTCTCCCAACCACAGAGGGTGCATACATATATTCAAGTACACATGACACACATTGCAACAACAAAATAAAAGCATAAGAAGCATAATTGTATAAATAACGTGCCATGAAGCTTCTATAAGATAACCTTAACATAATGGCATGTCATCTACTAAGGTTTTCTGTTGCATTTGTGGTTTGTCTAGTGGGCCATTGGTGAGACCCACAGATGTAACCACATGGGTCAAAATATTAATGTAAAACTGGCATTGTTTGATTGTTAGCATTCATTCTCAACCTGCCACTGAGTCTCTCCTGTGATAATGGTCCTACTAGATTTCCAGCAGAATGTAGTCCAGAGAATGGAGATGCGTTGTGTTGCTGCTTTAGGTGCACTAATGGCACAACACACCAAACTTTGATCTTCATTTCCAAACTCCTGAAGATAAGCAGGATGTAGTTGGAGGATCCTTTCAGCCTGACATGGCTGCCTGGGTCACTTTGACCCTATACGAGAAGGGACAGCCAACTCCACCCCAAAACCTCCTTAATTGCCTTGTATGACATACTCGAAAGGTAAACAGTGTCACTATTTGCTCCCCTTTTGGGCCAAGGCTACACAAAGTTGACTAGTGATATCAAATAATGTTTTTCAAGATTGTATCTACACACAGTGTATATGAAGTTCTGGAAATTGTTCCATTAGTGGAGATATTTTACACTAGATGGCCATTTTGTAATATCTCATTTGCAAATATATAAATTTATATTTATTGTTCATTGCCATGTTGAATGAATTCTTTTATATGTTTCTAGTTCCCAGATGTAATGTTTTCTTTGTTCTGTAGATTGAATTACGAGACTCTATGCCAGCCTCCAGCTACCAGCAACAAAAGTTACGAGTGTGTGAAGTATGTGGCGCATACCTTGGTATTCACGACAATGATCGACGTTTAGCTGATCATTTTGGAGGCAAACTACATCTAGGCTTCATCACAATTCGGGAGAAGTTGGATCAGTTGAAGGTGGGGCATAGGCAACTCTGCTGTAACAAATAGAATAATATTCGTACAATTTGAACTCAAATAATAACACAAACTTGCTTAACTTGATTTATTATGTATTGTGTTTATTTATTCACTCTTCAAAGTCTCCTGGTGTTTTGTTACTTTGTGTTGCAGTGTACATCAAAGCTGCATTATATTGCACCTTTCAGCTATTGAGAGCATGTTTACCTGCTTTATTTATCTCAACTTGCTTAGATGCACCAGTAGTCTTAGCTACTGTGAAATGCGCCTTTATCGATATTTCGTCTTGTTAAATAATGTATGTATTTGTTTTGGTAAAAGGTGGACACTGCTGCGTGTATTGAACCGGATTCATGTTATGATGAGGCTTATTATGTGCTTGTTTTTTGGCCCCCCCCCCCATTTTTTGTTACCGTTCTATTTTCTTCAATACTTCTTGTACTTCTGTATAATGTTGTTTTCTCTGTGACTTTCTCTCCAACCACCAAGATATTGGAAACATTTGTTTCTCTCCAACCACCAAGATATTGGAAACATTTGTTTCTCTCCAACCACCAAGATATTGGAAACATTTGTTTCTCTCCAACCACCAAGATATTGGAAAGCATTTGTACATGTTGGTAAATGATTGTCAGATATTTCACACTTGATCTCTACTTGGCATGTAAGAATTGTTCAACATTAATTTCTTCTTCTGCGATCATCGTTCAACATTAATTACAATATATTTCATGGACTTTTTCTTTTGTGCTCAATCGCAAACTTCTGCAGATTATCAATATGTAGTTTGGAAAATGGAATGAGTTGTACAATTGTTTACAAGCTAAGCTGTGATATCTGCACCTTTTGGCCAAACACATTAAACTTCAGTACAGATTTTAGGCCACTTTGAGCTTCTGTGGGATGGGACCACCAACTTTACCCCAAAACTCTTGTGGTAGCAGTAGTGCTATTGTTTGCCCCCCTTTCAGGGGTTCCAACAACACGCGGGTATCTCCATTGATACTAGCCATGTACAGTATGCAAATGTAGTAAGATTGAATATACAATAAAAATACTTTGTTCAATGTATAAATCATAAAAGAGTGCAATAATTTTCTTTGAAGGCATTAGTTATAGAGAGAAGATCTCAGCGTGAGGCTCAGCGGGAAGAGATGCGTCAACAACGAGAGAAGGAAGTTGAGACAGAGAGATCTAGAAGCCAAACTATATCTGATAGAAGTCCAAGCCGGAGTAAAAGCAGTTATGATCAAGCTGATTCTGAAAGAAGTGGGAGGGGTCGCAGTAGAGATAGAGATCATCGTAGATCTGGCAGTCGGGACAGACAGAAACAAAAGCGAAGGTTAGTGATTGAGTTAAGTCATATTTGTTATCTGTTTTCATGTTGCTGTCAACACATTGTGTTCTTATATTCTATGCTGATGCTTACCTCATTCATGCTTCTAATGTTGGTTCAGTCAGTATTGTTGATCTCTCTCTCTCTCTCTCTCTCTCTCTATCTGTAACAAATCTTAGATTTATAGGGGTCTCCATGTTTGACTTTCCATCAAGCAGGATACCCATGTAGCAATCCAGGCCTCGACTTCTAGTTAAGGGAGCAAAGAATAGGAATGCTGTCTTCTTTCCATATATGTCATAGGAGGTGACTAAGGAAAGTTGGCTGACAACCTGTCATGTGTGAAAAGAATCATCATTGTCACTGTGTGTCTTACTTTTGTCTTATATCAAATTAACCCTTGTGGATGACGAAGCAATGCAGGCTAGCAGACATTGCATCTTTGTTCTTTTGTGGCAGACTCCTAGATGATGTAGAATGCTAGATGTGCTTTCATGTTCATTCTCAAACTCCTGGTGGATCTCTCTTGTAACAGGACAATGATCCTACTAGATTTCTTCTTCTTCAGCATTCATTCTCAAACTCCTGATGGATCTCTCTTGTAACAGGACAATGATCCTACTAGATTTCCAGCAGGATATAGTACAGATGATGGTCATGCATTGAGTCACCATTTTATTTGCATCAATGATACTCTGGTCTTGTGGTGATATTATATTGTTTGCCAAACCTAATATGATCTGTTGTTTCAGTCACTTCTCCTTAGTAGACACCAGTTAAAGAAATGTGTCCGCGGTTGGGAATGAATGATCAGACATGCTAATGGGCTATCCAGCATGGTAGAAAGTCAAACAATGGTGTCTCGAATGAAATACAAACACATTGAGGAACTCCATTCAGGACAGGAATTTGTAGGACATTAAGCCACGTTATCCACATATTAAAATGGGTACCAGATAGCAAAAGATAAAGACCAAGAGAGACTCTTCTCAGAACAACTATCGAAGAGGATATGACTAGGTCTCAATAACATACAAGAATTACACAGTAACATCACATTACTCGAAGTGGACACCACTAGTTGCTGTCCTATGCAAGAAACTCAGTTGAATTTCAACACAGAAGAAACATATCCAAAATACAGATTGTTGTTAAGAATGTCTATACAGAGAATGTTAACAAGGATGACAAAAAATGGACACAGAAGTTGTGAATGACCATCAGCCTGATAGATTGACTGAGCACCTGTAGAGTTGACGTGATAATCTTGATAGTTATGTTGTTGATATACTACATTCACATGATCTTCACTTCAACATTTGTTTCTATCCAATGAAAGATCTAGGTCCAGAGATCATAGCTCCAGGAAAAGGTCTAAGCACAGCAGGTCCAAGTCCAGACGGTCGAGGTCCGGCTCAAGAGAGAGGTAACGGAGATTATAGAGAAATTATTGTGTGTCACTTGTGACCTTTTGTTTGCTTTGGTTTCTTTCACTCATATTTGGATGATCTTCTCTGTAATCATCTTTCCTTCCAAGAAAAAGAAACAGCAGACAGGATGTTTTGTCTTTGTTTGATCTCCACCATGCTTCTTATTTATATCATTCTATTGCTCTAGTACAGAGGGTCTGCAACCAACGGCCCGCTGGTCCAAATTATCTGTCCCACCAGTATTCAAACAAAGATCATAGTGCTGATTTCAAGCTTGCTCTGAAACCATATAACTTGAATAAATTGTATCAATGTGTCTGTACCTATATACAATGGAGTCCACTTAAGTTGAAATTCACTTACGTTGAACTGATTATGTTAGTCCAGTCATTTTCCCTCTTTATATTTGTATTAAAATTCCTGTTGAGTTGAATTTGCTTAACTTGAGTATTGGGATAAGTAGAATCTAAAAGTGAAGACGAACTACATAAATGTTGGTGTTTAAGTCAAACTCTCATGAAAGAAAACATTTTGTAGTTTAAAGTATAAAGAACACTACAGAAAATTATTGTTCAAATGTCAAATCAACAATGACAAACAGCGAGCCTAAAAATCCACGTCCGATTTTGTTGATACAGCTCTTTTAAAATGATTACTGAGCTTCAGGAATGTATATTTAGTAACATTTACTTGTTACAGCATAGCGAAGTGGTTAACGCACTGGCTTTACATATGAGTTGTCCTGGGTTCATTTCCCATTTGAGGTGGAAATATTTTTTCAGATCATAATGGCTCCCAGGTTGACGCAGCATGAATTGGATACTGGATTAAAACAGGAAGTAAAGACTGCTAGGGAGAGGAGATGGCTACCACCCTCATATAGCAGAGCCACTGAAATGTAAGATCGTTTACATCTCACACCTCTACTGCATTAATACATGCTATGGTTTAACCTTACTTTACATGTATAATTAAGCTTTCACATTATAGCCTTTTTTTGACAGGCCTGCGACCAGCTGTGTTTTTCTCTATTTAACACACAAAAACGGTTGCTGACCCATGCTCTAGTGGGCAGGCTTGTCTCTATAATCCATCTACTAACCATACTTGTCCCTATGATCCATCTACTTCCCATGCTTGTCCTTATAATTATCTATGTGGTTTATCTAGTGTACCTGCACATCTATATAGCCCATACCCATTTTACCAATATATATATATGTGTGTGTGACATGTTAAATTGATTGAAGAACTATTGATTTTTTAGTGAAACTTCTATTTTTTTGGGTTCAGTCGGCATCATTCTCGCTCCCATAGTCACTCGAGACGTAAGCATCACAGACGCAGCAGTCACTCTGGTAGTAGGTCACGCAATGATAGATCGCGTTCTAGATCTGCAGAGAAAAGAGATGTGTAAGTGTTGTCATGTTTTATTGTTACCAAATTATTGATATACATTAAAAGTGATCAGTAAGTTGTCAGAAAACACCCAGGGATTATAGTATTAGTGTGTGTTTGTAGCGAGCAAAGAAAATCTTCAATATATCCCTTCCCTGTTTGTTTGAAGAATCTATGTTACCCCCATCATGTGACTTTGTGTTAAAATCATTACAGGAAAATGAGATCTGCCTTGCCTTTTTTTCCCAGTATCTTCTAAAGACATTTCCAACTCTACAGATCTATGCTAACATTACAGGCATACACATGAACTAACACAGTTTGCAGCTGGATAGTATTGTTCCATCTTTGAGATATGAATTCAATCACCTTTCTCATGCTGGAATCATGTGCTAGAGGTGTTACAGCTATTGTACACATTTTGTAAGCTATGCTGTACAAAAGCCACAATATCATATTTGATATTGCCTTGAGGTAGAGGCAAGCATCTTTTGTGATGTCTTCAGCTTTTTTTAAATTTATCACTCAAGTCCTGAAAATACATGACATTATTGTTACATTTATCAGAGTGAACCTCCTTCATAACATTATTGGAAAATGATTTTTCATGCATCACACACAATGATGATTTATGAACAGAAGTAACAAATTTATATTTATGAGAAGTAACAAATTTATATTTATGAGAAGTAATGAATCTATGTTTATGATATTCAGCACCGTATTGATGACACTTTTGTGTGTGGTAATTGCTTCTGCAATAAATGAGCACAAACAATTTATGTACAAACATTCCCAAGCACATTGCATAATATAATTAATAAAAACATGGAGAAGTTAGAGATAAAAATCAGTAGGTAGTTGATAGGATTTGAACTAGGATCATTCAGCTGGCACCTATAAACTTAAAATGAAATCTGCATTCAACCAATTTACATCCCTTAAAAAAAGGTGCTATTTTATTCAGAACTTTCCATGTGTATATTCTCAAAAACAAGATTATACCAAGTATTGATAATAATATGGTTTTTAAACAAAAGAATATGTTTCCAACAGAAGCTCGTCACTGGTTCAAATAACCCTAAGTTGAAACCTGGTTTCAGTCTCTTGGCTGCTTATTGTACATAAATAATAGCAAATAACCTTATTTTTGTGTGTGCCATTTCTCCTTCAGCATTCATTCTCAAACTAGCACTGCTTCATTCTTGTAACAGGGCAATGGTCAGCAAGATGTAGTCTAGAGAATGGAGATGCGTTGTGTTGTCATTTTATTTGCGCCAGTGACCTGACATATCCGTCTTTGGCTGTGCGTGCCATTTAACTTTTTCAGTGTTCTCTACTGCTCTTCCCCCTCAACATCCCAAGCTTGTCCCTATAGTATATCTATTTCCCATGCTCTTCCTTATGTACCACTTGTGATGCTTGTCCTTATGTATCATCTACTACCTAATGTATCCACATAGGAATACATGTAGATGATCTTACATTACCTCCATACTTCCCTCTTGATTGTGTGGCGCCCCCACGGTTTTCGTCCACTTTGAGAAACTCCAGTCTAAAATAATATGAAGAAGTCTGGAAAAATGGCAATGTCTTTTCCAAGATATTTTCAACCAAACATAACCTGTATTTGTTGTTAGACTATAAGTATGTTTCTATTTCTCTGTATTGTAATTGTATGCAACTTTGATAGTCAAACACTAAACACATAATTCAATACTTACTGTTTCAGAAATGGAGCTCTTCAAGCAGCAGTGAACCCTGAAAGTGACTGAGTTGTTTGAATCCTGAACTCAAATGTGGGCCAGTTATATGGCTCGCTGTTGTCTGATGTGTTTATGTTTCCATCTTGACTGTATTGATCATTTTTTTGCAGAGTTCTTCCATATATTTGTGAGAGGTATAAATGCAGAGTGGATGTAGAGTACCATGTGGTACTAGTTTGTCGTTAATATTTGAATATATTTCTTTACACTTCTTCTGCGTTATGTCTCAAACTTCTGCAGATTAGATGGATGTAGTCCAGAGAACGTTCTCAAACTCCTGCAGATTAGAAGGATGTAGTCCGGAGAACAGAGTGCTCTTTGTCATGATGAATATCTTAGCTGCGATATTTGCGCATTTTGTTGTGACATCTGACTTCAGCGTGGTTCTGAATCACACTGTCTCTCTATGGGATAGAACAACCAACTCCCTCTAACTCCTAAATCAGCTCTTACAATATGCATGGCAGGTAAGCAGCGTTGCTATTCTGTGCTCCCCTTTCAGGCCCCTGGTAACAAATATGACTATATGATTGGAAATGTTTGATTTTTATGCTGTTTGGACATCATTTTCTGAGATCACATTTCTGGGGGAAGTTATTTGATCGGGCAGTCCATGCTGTGAGCGGTTGATTCATAGCTCTGGCCCGAGTCTACAATCTGGACACTGGTGAAGAAGACGGACTATGTACTGTCATGTACAGTACTGCTGATAGACATCGATAATTGTGATATTTCTAAGAAGACACACATCAGCATACAATGGTACAAGCAGGCCTGTGATTCCTTGTACATACTATGAAAGACTCTTTGTGGCTCAGGTTGGTCTTGTGAGCCGTATCCATCGTCGCCATGAGTCGTAGATTATATTTCATATAGCACAACAATAATACTATCACCTAGAAAGATGGAAAGTTGCCTACTATTGTATAAGTCAAATGTTAGAAAACTATGCAAGTTTTATGCCTAAAAATTGTAATTGCAAGCTATGAGTTATTTAGATGCAATCATAAACAGTTCAGGGGATTGTGCAGAAGAAGTCAAGAGAATTACAATATCGACATCAAAACTAGTCGAGAAATTGTGCAAGGCACCAGTAGTAAAGCTAAATGACATCTAATTAGAGCAAGTGCATTCTCGGCAGCAGTTTACATCTTTGAGACATGAACACTTAATAAATCAAAGGCAATGATAATTTATAATTACTGTCTAAGAAATAAGATGCTACAGAAGAATATTCAGAATATTATGGACAGAAAGATTAATCTTATTCAGGTAACATATTCCTCCCAGAACATGGTCTTTTTTTATGGATCTTCGGAACTTCTCATCATTCTGGACCAGTTGACCTGCCGTGGCAAGGAGACATGTTTACATAATCTGAGATTCCCTATCCATCATTGTCTTTGACAACCCTTACCCCTGATGTGTCAGGTAATTGGCACGAATAACATGGCAAACCTTACCCCTGGTGTGTCAGGTAATTGGCACGAATAACATGGCAACCCTTACCCCTGGTGTGTCAGGTAATTGGCACGAATAACATGGCAACCCTTACCCCTGGTGTGTCAGGTAATTGGCACGAATAACATGGCAACCCTTACCCCTGATGTGTTGGGTAATTGACACGAATAGCATGTCGACATGGTGCATTTCCATTCTCTGGACAACATCCTGCTGGAAATCTGGTAGGACCATTGTTCTGCTACAAGAGAGATCCAACGACAGCTTGATAATAAACTATGAAGATTTCGGGCATAAAAATTAATTGTAACATTTGAAGACGGGCAGAGCTAGTTATCACATGAGATAAATAAAAGATCTCATTTGTTGCAGGGGCTTGAAACGGGTACATGGAATAGTAACATTGAGCCTGCCATACATGTCTTTGAGTGTAGAATTGACTGCCCTATTCCATAAGTGAATTTGTTTCAGGATATTGTACTCATTTTCTCAATCAAGAAATGCTGGCAGAGAATGGCTAGAAAGACATAGGCAGATGACATACTTAGTAAAGTGATTATCCCCAACTGACTCTTTCCATGGATTTCTCATGTCTGTGTACATCCTCCATCAAAGTAATATTTGTAGCAGAATTTTAACAAGTGAATGAAGCAAGTAATGATGATGATGATATGTGATGGATGAATATTGTACATAGATTTCAGTTGTTTTAGATGTCAATATGTATTTTTTATTCTTTGAATTGTCTGGAATAAAGTTACAACATTCTATCTACTACATTCATATTTCACATTGTTTTCATTTTCCCGATTCTTATTGGAGTTTTTGTATTTATTCTGTTTTTAGAATTCTCAGTTCACGTACACTTTATGTTTAGTTAAGCTGAATTTAAGAATATATACTTCCTTTGTGTTTATGTGACATGAAAGGTGAGTAAAGAATAGCTCCACTGTTTACCTTCCAAGCATGTCACAAGAGATGACTAAGGAGGTTATTGGATGGAGTTTGATGTCCCATCTCGTATAGAATTGAAGTGACCCAGGAGTCATCAAGTCGATGTGTCAGGCTGAGAGATGTAGATACAGCAGATACGCATTAAGCCATGGCAATGCATTCCAATATCTGGACTACATCCAGCTAATCTGCTGGAATTTGAGAACGAATGTAGAAGCCACAATCTGGTTGTCATTTTAAAATATTTAAATTAGGAGATGGGCAGCTTGTTAGGAGATGTACAGCGTGTCAGAGGTCTACCATAAGTTAATGTGGATGGACAGCATCAGGAGATGAACAGAAGTTGATATTAATTGATTTCAAGTTGATGCCAGTGCACCCCAAACTTATATGTGCAAGTGCCCCTCCCCCCCCCCCCCCCAGAAGTGCACCCCAAACTTATATGTGCAAGTGCCCCTCCCCCCCCCCCAGAAGTGCACCCCAAACTCATAGGTGCAAGTGCCCCTCCCCCCAGCAGTGCACCCCAAACTCATGTGCAAGTGCCCCTCCCCCCAGCAGTGCACCCCAAACTCATAGGTGCAAGTGCCCCCCAGCAGATATTTTATGTAGTTCATTGATTGTGCCCTACAGATTACCAATCGTGCTAGGTTCACACCTAATATACAGAATTGGCTCAATCATAGCCTGGATACCAAAGTGTTACCACCACGTAGGCTTGCATAAAGAATCTCCAGCACATCCCCCTATTCTGGAAGCAGCCAAACACTCACTCCATCCATCATAGGCAAACAGACCCATCTGTGAACAAAATAATGCATTGTCTCATGTATTATCTGCTATCAGTTTGTTAGTTTCAAGTTTTTGTTCTCCCCATTATACACATACCAAGAGTGATTATCATGTTTTGTAAAAATACCCTCCCGACTCTACTGCACAAGCTTATGCCACATATATCGATAATATCTAACTCTGCCAATTGCTGACTTGATTTATCATCAAACTCAGTGTCCACATCTATTAGTTGTTTCTTTAAGTAACTTCAACACATCTCCTTTATCTATTGTCAATTCACAGACTATAGGTGCTTTTCCTGAAATCCTGTCTGCTGTCTTATTACCGTGAACTCCCGCATGTCCAGGACAGGTGAAACTTGGAACAGGATAATGAAGTTTTGCTAATTACTTAAAATGCACATTATCTATATATCTATCTATCTATCTGTCTGTGGCCCTTGTTTGCCTTGCGTCGTCAGGGGTGGAAGATTTATCTGGAGATGGCCTTCTTGTGTGCTGTTTGTAAGCTTGTTCCTGTGGCGTCTTTGATTTCTGTGATCCATCTTTTACATGTTTAATATTATTATGCACATAATAACACATACACATCAACATCTCTGCCAAAAGGCCTTTATTAAGAACACTCACAACAATAAAAAACGATTAGTAAGAATAGCACTATTGCATATGGCAAAACTATAGGTTATAGAGGGTTATACCTTTCTTTAGTTCTGCCATGTGAATGTCATTAGTGCCGTTCTTACTCATCGTTTTTATTGTTGTGAATGTTCTTGATAAACGCCTTTTGGTAGAAACATCAATTTGTGTGCGCTATGTGTTTCAAGTGATTAGCAAAACTTCATAACCCTGTTTAAAGTTTCGCCTGTTGGATTTCAGTTTTGCTACAGTGAGTACATCTCCTGTCAAGCTTTGATGTGGTCACCAGAGGGTAAGAGAAAATGAAGACCCAAAGAAACTTTATGTAGAACTATTACAAGAGAACGTTTCACCACCGGTATCAGAAACAATGAAGATCTAAAGCAAATTGCAATGAAACGAGAGACATGGAAATCTATGACATCCGCCCTATGTGCTGTCTTTGGCCCTAGTGGAATAACTAACAGTGAGTACATATTATCGATCATCGCCAAGGACAGTAGATCCATGTTATCAGCAAGTAAAATTAATCAACTGATGAAAAATATGAGCGTTGAAGGACCATTGGAACCAATCCTTGATATGAATATAACACTTGGTCTGATAACTACACAACACGATGTGTAGATTGGGATATAACACTTGGTCTGATAACTACACAACACGATGTGTAGATTGGGATATAACACTTGGTCTGATAACTACACAATACGATGTGTAGATTGGGATATAACACTTGGTCTGATAACTACACAATACGATGTGTAGATTTATGACAAGCGTAGTGCTCAGCTTTGAATATAAGTCTCACAATTGAGAAAACAATAGTAAAAAGTAAGTAAAGTAACCCATAGCATTTATTAATGCCGTAGGGGTGTGAGATGTTAACGATCTCACATTTCACAGGCTCTGCAAATGAGGGCGGTAGCCATCTCCTCTCCCTCGCAGTCTTTACGTCCCGGATTAATCCCGTACCCATTTAAGGCTGAGTCGACCTGGGAGCCGTTGCGATCTGAAAACATTTCCGCCTCAACTGGGGAATGAACCCAGGACCACTCATATGCGAAGCCAGTGCGCTAATGCGGCTCCCAATTATTATTATTGAGAAAACAATATACAACTGGGAATGCAGGACCTATACTAGTGGTGTTCCTGAAGAGTTGTATCCGTGTGCGTCACCCAATGTAGATGTGGTCTAATGAACAAAGTTGAAAGTTCTGCTGTCATTACTTAACATCTGACGGTCTGGCTTGAATGTATCGTATGCATACCTCGAAGTGGCTCTTTGTATGTGGATTTGGGTTTTCGAATGTATACTGCTGTTATATCATAAGTAACTTGTAGGATGTGTGTTTTAAAGGTCGCTCTTCCTGCTAGGTCGTAACCAAAATCTTTCCCTTGACTTCATCATAACCATATTCGAAATCGGAAGACACACCAGCATGTTTAAAAAAAAAAGCTGGAATCACTTTTGACACATGAAACTGTCTTCTTCTGCCTAAGTTCACAAAGTCCTGCAGATTAGTAGGATGTAATCAGGAGGATGGAATATGTTGTGGTGGTTTACAGATTGGCTGTAATATTTTGAGCTTGATACACATTCCATTTTCTATTATTGTCGACCCACAAGGTGTTACTGACACCAGATCTTTATAAATACTTATTCTTGTCACATAGTGACAACTCATGCTGAATGTGGCAGAACTACATACTTCATCGATGGTCACAACCTGCTTTTCATGCCATGATAGACTGATCCGTAGAAAATCTGGTCAGAAATCTAAGATTTCAAATGCTATTATCAGCAGACAATGGAGAAAGCAATAAATAGACAATGGATAAATCAATAACATAGACAACAGAAAACACGGCAGCCAATACAGAAAAGGCTACACAGAAAATAGAGGAAGAATTATACTGAAAATAAAGTGATATACAAGCAATAGAGGAAGTGCTTTAAAGAAAATACAGAAAGAGCTATACAGACAATATAGAAAGTTATAAGAAAGTGATAAACAGACAATATAGAAAGCGCTATACGGACAATAGATAACGTGCTATGAAAACAATATAGAAAACTATATACAGACAATATAGAACGTTCTATAGAATAGAGACAATGTAGAAAGCGCTATAGAGTCAATATATAAAATGCTATGCAGAGAATAGAGAAAGTGATATACAATGTAGATATCACTTTTCAGACATTGGAGAACGTGATATTAAGACAATATAGAAAGTGCTATACAAACAATATATATATAGATCTCAGTGTGTGGCGGAAAAATCGTCGAATCCGGAAGCTATAGTCGCGACCGACTTTAACAGAATTGTACATCTCTAACAAACTTACGATTATGGTAGCCATTTTGTATCTGAGACTAAGCCGACAATTAATGACGTCAGAAATTTTCGGATCGGCGCAGATTTATAAAAAATGTGAAAAGTGGGTCCAAGATATGGGATAGAACCGATATATGTTTTGCACTAGGTAGCAGTTTCTTTCTGTGAGGGCAGTGCACACACTAGGCGGGTTGTCCCAGCAATTGTACCGATAATTACATCCTCTGCCTACCATAGTTGAAGTGATGAGTTGTTCTGAAACAACTTCTAAACTGCTTGCCGCATCTATCCATTGTCACCCTTCAGTAGGGCATACATCATTCCCAATATCATAATTTAAAACTCTTCTCAACAACGCCCAAAACATCACATGGATCTACTGTTTTAGTCAGGGGCAACGAAAGAGCTAACAGATTGGCGGGTAGAGCTATAGTGGATGACAAAGTTATCAGAAGAGACCGGACTGAATTAATAGAGTAGTCATGTTTACAACTACAAAACAACGAAGAGGATGTAGGGTCTACATAACATGTTCAGAGAAAGATATAAATGGGGTGACCAAGGGAGAGGGTAAAAACTGCGTCTGCAGTGGAAAGACCAGAAGAACCCATAACTGACTGGGAAACTGAGCTTATATATACTTTGAGCTTATATATAACTGAGTTTATATATAGATGTCAGATGAAATGGCAAGCACAACATTTATGGGAATGTCACATGTGCAGTGAGACTGGTTCCTAATCAAGAATTATAGTTTTTAAGAAACCACAATTAAAGGGAAATCACTCTCATTTGATATATCAGTTTGTACTGTGTTGCCAATGTCATCATTTTGTTCCACGTCTTTATTTTCATTCTTGCGGGTATGTACACGATGGTCTTGTCTTTTTAAAGGACCTCGTAATTGTTGTAGTCTAGGCTACAAGCTTATTTCTTGCATAATAATTTATTTCCATTTGATTTTATTATGTGGTATAAACCAATCAGGAGTCTTGGTAACAACGCGTAGCAGTTACAAGCAACGGCAACGATTATCACGATTCGATTAGATATAGACCATAGACCTACATTTTACTAATTACAACGCTGCGTCATCTGGTACTCTCGATTCTTGTGCCTTTAGTATTTCATTCTTCTTCTTCTTATGTAGTGGATGTCTCGGGTCTTAAGTGGCATGTATGAATACTTTAGTTTGGGTGAGGACATAACAGGAACACAATAACACATCACTAGTTAGCATAGGACATATTTCTGATTTTCACAATAGAAGTGTCCAAGTGCATTTGAGGACTATAAGTCTATGCATTTTGTCATTCTGCACATGTTTCAGAAACTCACATTATGAATGTGATAACGTGGACTCTTAATCCACATGAAACCACATACATAATTAATTGATAAAACAAGAGAACCAGAAGATATTAATGCATTAACTATGCCAGATCAATCCATTGATGTACCTATTGACACTGTGACCATGCTCGTCAGTATATCATCCACTTAAAGAATTTTGAAAAGTGGGAATCATGGTCACTCTCAAGACTACGTGAGATTGGTGTAAACATCAGAAAGATTGGTGTAAACATCAGAACAACCCGTAAAGAGAAACATAATAGATGTACAAAGCAGCTGATAAATTAGCATCACACTAGAGCTATTAGCTGTTTCACTCTGATGGATTTATTGAGACAGGAATCTGAGCACCTATAGACTTGTTGAGTGTGTACAATACTGATAATAACCTGCAGTCATAATTCATAACCAGTAGCCATTTCTCAATTGTGAAGCTACCATAACAATAAGTATTACAAGACCTTGCTTGCATCTACTTTTGCCAGAGTCAATGACAGAATTACAGATATAGATATGTTTAAAGTGAACGAAAGAAGAAGCCAGAGTCAATCAAGTTTTTCAAGTTATTTTTGTTTTATTTTGACATAAAATGGTGCAGTCACTCATGATTTCAAGAAAAAAACTCCTGTGATTAATCCAACCATCAGAAATCAAGTACCAGGGATCACTGTTTCTGCTAAGCTTCTGTACCATGCACTAGCACATACATTTTATCCCTTGGTGCACAGAGTTTGGGCTTGGCTTACAAATATACATATAGAAGTGTGAGGGGAAAAAAAGTTTCTATAATACAAAATATTACTGGTTTAAATAGAACATGCTGAAGAAGATTAACTTTTTTGGGTAGAAGGCGTGCTAAGAAAAAGTGATATTCTCAATTTGTAGCCCACAGATATATATTTTTAGCACTCTTGTCTTTGAGGGAATAATGCCATCACACTATTGGAAGCTTTAGGAATGGCACCAAAAAACACAAATCAGACAGTTTCTGGTCAATGAATGACAAGACACAAATCAGGCAGTT
The DNA here is from genome assembly GCA_034231615.1 of Meghimatium bilineatum. Classification (NCBI taxonomy): domain Eukaryota; kingdom Metazoa; phylum Mollusca; class Gastropoda; order Stylommatophora; family Philomycidae; genus Meghimatium; species Meghimatium bilineatum. Next base: position 77,518,365 of record CM067321.1, on the reverse strand, counting down.
TCTGGTCAATGAATGACAAGACACAAATCAGGCAGTATCTGGTCAATGAATGACAAGACACAAATCAGACTATGTCTGGCCAATGAATGACAAGACACAAATCAGGCAGTGTCTGGTCAATGACTTAATTTACATCTCAGCAATTATGAGTAAAACACATGCTATAATGTAGATTCATCATATCTTACTCTAAACTCTAGAATTTATAATCAAAGTTCATCCATCTTAAACTCAAGGTGTAAGCTCTGTTGATCCATCTTAAACTCAAGGTATAAGCTCTATTGATCCATCTTAAACTCAAGGTGTAAGCTCTGTTGATCCATCTTAAACTCAAGGTATAAGCTCTATTGATCCATCTTAAACTCAAGGTATAAGCTCTGTTGATCCATCTTAAACTCAAGGTATAAGCTCTATTGATCCATCTTAAACTCAAGGTATAAGCTCTATTGATCCATCTTAAACTCAAGGTGTAAGCTCTGTTGATCCATCTTAAACTATAGGTATAAGCTCTGTTGATCCATCTTAAACTCAAGGTATAAGCTCTGTTGATCCATCTTAAACTCAAGGTATAAGCTCTGTTGATCCATCTTAAACTCAAGGTATAAGCTCTGTTGATCCATCTTAAACTCAAGGTATAAGCTCTGTTGATCAATCTTAAACTCAAGGTATAAGCTCTGTTGATCCATCTTAAACTCAAGGTATAAGCTAGGCAGCTCAGGAAACATTCATGTTCATCTTCTACTTGAATTTTCAAATTTCAGCTTAACCATACTTGAACAAACAGTACCAGTAAAATGCTACCAATGTTTTTATAGAACTACTTCAGGAATGCGATGGACACATGGGCTTACTTTGACAACTATCCAGACAGAACTGTGCATATCATCAGATCACTGCTAAGATCTATCATCAGATCACTGCTAAGATCTATCATTTTATCACTGCTAAGATCTATCATTTGATCACTGCTAAGATCTATCATTTGATCACTGCTAAGATCTATCATCAGATCAATGCTAAGATCTATCATCAGATCAATGCTAAGATCTATCATCAGATCACTGCTAAGATCTATCATTTGATCACTGCTAAGATTCAAGAGCATCATAACTTATAAGTTGATCTTTCACCAAACAAACTCTTATTTTCAGATAAAATTAACGGCTGTTGAACAAAAAGTATTGACGGCAAATTAACATCACCCTACTACATTATATTAAGATTAACTCTGCAAATCTCCATGGTAACAATTTTGTTGGATTTAGTCCCCTGTTTTACAGTTTCTAGATTTTGTTTCAGTTAATGTTATGTTGGTGAACCATTTTGGGTTAAATTACTTTATTTTTTATATATTTGAATGATTTTGTATTGGTTTTGATCAAGTAATATAACAATAAAACACATAACCAATATGGCTGTAGGGGTGTCACATCAGAACAGAAAGCCCACAAAACATACCCATATAACCAACATGAGAATGAAAATAAATCTCTTGCAGGTCAACAAGAACATCTCAAGGCAATGGTGAAATGTCACAAACCTGTGTGGTTTGGCCAGGTGATGAGACACGATCCCCTTTTCACAAAGATCCTACAGGGAACAGTTGAAGATGGAAGAAGCAGATGGGGTCAAAAGAAAGTATGAATTGAGAATATTAAAGACTGGACAGGATTAAGGTTCTCCACACTTAAACAAGGAACTGAGAACAGGGAGACATGATGAAATGTTTGTGTTAATGTTTCAGAGTGACACTCCTATGAGTGTGGAACAATTTTGCATTGACCATTACTTGATGTTAACAAGTTGAATTTTCAAGTGTTATGTGAAAAATGACAAAAAAACCCTAACTCAACTGGCTTCAATATCTAAGCATTTGTATTATTGGTTATTGCTTGCTAATATGAGATATTTTGTCTGGGAATATTTTTCATTGAACCTTCACAATATTTCATGGTCTCCCTAGAAATGAAATATTGTGAGGTCTTCCTAGGGTTCAATTATAAAATATCTCCAAGACAAAATATCTCTACATAGCCAAAACGTAATAGTAACATAGAAACATAGAAACAGCAGCAAGACTTGTCTATAAGTTACAGCAACAACATACAACTGCACTATTGATAAGTTAGATTGCTGCAGGTCAACCAACCGCAAAGAAAGACGTTTACCAACATGTCCAGGATGCTATTAAAAAATTGGTTGAATGGTACGATGCAGCAGAACCTATCAACCTCTTGAAAAACATATTTTGAACATTAATGTTCTGTAGTAAAATCAATCAATGAACTTTATTAATGTTCTGTAGTAAAATCAATTGATGAACTTTAGAACATGAAATATTGTAAGCTAGCTTCTGTGACTCGCTTTGCGAGCCAATAGAAGTATTGTGCGCAAACATATTTCATGGAGCCATTATAAGAATGCATCACAAAAAGTTGCTCGTACAAGCATATAACCAAATGAGATCAGGGTACAAAGCCAGAGGAAGACCACGGAAAAGATGGATAGAAAACATCAGGGACATCCTGTACAGACACGGTCATAGCACAGTCAAGGCAATCTGGCGATAGAACGCAAACTCGTGCTCCAATCACCCCTACGCTTAACGGCAAGAGTGGATCACAAACCACCTGGGGAAAGACAATAGACAATACTGTAAGGTCTCCCTAGAACATGAAATACTGTAAGGTCTCCCTAGAACATGAAATACTGTAAGGTCTCCCTAGAACATGAAACACTGTAAGGTCTTCCTAGAACATGAAACACTGTAAGGTCTTCCTAGAACATGAAACACTGTAAGGTCTTCCTAGAACATGAAACACTGTAAGGTCTTCCTAGAAAATGAAACACTGTAAGGTCTTCCTAGAACATGAAATACTGTAAGGTCTTCCTAGAACATGAAATACTGTAAGGTCTTCCTAGAACATGAAACAGTGTGAAGAATATATTTATCGTACACTATGAAGCAATAGATTTTAACAACTAAATTGTGCATTAGAAACATAACATTTGTGCGTGTGATTGTAAGAAGATCTATTTGATATTTTCCCAGAACTCTTTGATGACAACTTGAAGAGAATGACATCACCAGAGTCCACATCTGCTGAACAAAAGCCACATATAACATTTGGTATAATCTGCGACCTCCATTATTCCGATTTTGACCATTGTCAAGACTACTCCAAAAATCGAGAAAGATTTCCTTCCAATGCTCTAAGTTTGTTAAAAAATGCAGTCAATGACTGGAAGCGTTCTGTTGATTCAGTCGCCTTTGTCTTACAGTTAGGGGACCTTATTGATGGGAAAAATAAAAGCTGTGGTGAGATTGTTATCAAGAAGGCTCTGAACACAATTCTTCATCCTTTGAATTCACTTCGTATTCCAGTATACCATGTGATCGGTAACCACGAGTTGTACAACTTGAACCGATCTTTCTACCTCTCCTCACCCCTGAACAGTTCACTTTCTCTTAGTATTGAAACAAACACAAGCAAATTTTACTGCACATTTCTTCCGCACCCAAAATTGAGAGTTGTTGTGTTAGATTCGTATGAACTTAGTTTGCTGGGATATGCAGACGCAGCAAATGATGAGAACTATATAAGTGCCCAGGCGTTGTTTCATGAACACAATAAACATGAAGACACAAATGATACGTCAGGATTAGAGGGTCTGGAGAAACGTTGGGTAGCCTACAACGGTGGCATCAGTGAGAAACAGTTACGATGGTTGTCGCAAATTCTGATGAAAGCAAGCTCTAAGGAGGAGAATGTTATTATTGTCAGTAAGTAGATCTTTTCTGTGCATAGAGCAGGCAGTTAGATCTTTTCTGTGCATAGAGCAGGCAGTAAGTAGATATTTCCTGTATGTGGAGTAGGCAGTAAGTAGATCATTTCTGTACTAGATCAGTAAGTGCTGGTAGCTGAGTTAGTAAGTAACTAAGTATGCAAATGGCTGAGTCAGGAAGTGGGTGAGTCAAGAAATGGCTGAGTCAGTAAGTGGGTGAGTCAATAAATGGCTGAGTCAGGAAGTGGGTGAGTCAAATCATGGCTGAGTCAGTAAGTGGGTGAGTCAGGAAGTGGCTGAGTCAGGAAGTGGTTGAGTCAGTAAGTAAATCAGTCTTGATTATCGTTTTAGATTGATTTCTTTTCCTGTTTACATTGATTATCTCCATAGTTTGATTCTCTTTCCAGATTCACTTTTTCTCTAGTAAAGTTTGAATTTCCCTGTATTCCAGCTTGATTCTCTCTTTGGCTAAGGTGAATTTTTCTACATCCTAACTTGATTCTATCTCTTAGTTTGAATTTTCCCCTTTTCTTAACTTGATTCTATCTCATAGTTTGAATTTGCCCATGTCTTAACTTGATTCTACCTTCAATCTTGTTCTGGAAATATGTTTCAATGATGAGCTAACATAATTGTTCTAGAATTTAGTGGATAGTTATCAACATATGATATCATCTGTTACAAAGATACTGCATGTTTTTTTCTTCCACTTCAGGCCATATTGCTTTACAGTGTCAATACAGCGACAGCGGCGTTTGTTTGGTCTGGAATTACAATGAAGTTATGGATGTCATCATGCAATACCAGTGTGTCATCGCAGTATTCGCAGGCCACGAGCATGATGGGTGGGATTGTCTTGACGAACACGGTGTTCAGCATATAACCTTCCAAGGCATCACTGAGACGAGACCTGGAGGAAATGCATACGCCACAGCTCGACTGTGGGATCAGTTTTTAACTGTCTCTGGTGTTGGCAGGGTTCCAAGTTTCACTATTCCGCTACGGTACCATATCTAACATTCACTTACTCACGTTGAATAAACTGTGTCAGCACTGGCAGATGTCCCTCCATTTCATCTTTCCATATGAACAAATCTCATATAAATATGATATTTCGACATGTCTCTCATTAGAGTTTTATATTATGAACAAATCTCACATAAATATATTTCAACAAGTCTCTTGTTAGAGTTTTATATTTTTGTTTAGTTCCATGGTTCTCAAAGTGGGCCTTATGCCAACCTCCCCACCCCCCATGGAGACCACAGAGATTTCCAGGGAACCACAAAAGAATATTTGAAATAAGAGGTTACAGACACGTCTGGTAAAGGAGGAGGGGTTTGATGATAAAATATCTGTTTGATTAAAAAGGAATATAATAATCCATCTGTGTTACCACGGCCTGAAAGGTGAGCAAAGAATAGCAACATTATTTACTTCCATGCATGTCGTATGAGACGACTAACTAGGTTTTAGAGTGGAGTTGGCTGTCCTATCCCATATAGGGTCAAAGTGACCCAGAAACCATGCTGAAGTCAGATGTGTCAGGACGAGAGGTGCAAATATCGCAGCTAAGTTGTAAACTATGGCACAGCACAATCCGTTCTCCATCCTGCTAGTGCTAGTCTGCAGGAGTTTGAGAATAGAAGAAGATAAAGGCATCAGCTTTGAAGAAAGGCAACATTTTTTAAGACTCTATGAGGCCACAGATACATTTTTTACCAATATAAATAACCAAATGGTCAGAGGGTGTCACTTTAATATAAAGTGACAAAAGGGGTATTTTTCTTATCTTTTTCTTTTATTATTCTTGCACTCATCTATAGTGCCTCTAATTTCCCACTTTCGGTTTGTTTATAATGAATGCACGCATTATCTCTTTTACTAGATGCGTTGCCATCCCTGCGCTATGGAGACGGGGCCTGATGAAATCTAGTCATCTATTTTGTTTTTTATTTTGTTGTTTTCTGTTGTTTGTCTCTTGAAAAAGGTTCAATTTGAGCCGATACGTGGAGAATTGTCCTGTTTAGCTTTATTGTATGTTTTTTTATATATACTTTTTTTAAATATATTTTTTTTATTAATAGGCAAGGTAAGTGTTTTAGTAGCCTGTTTAATTCATTTTGCTTGACATTTTTTACCAAAAGGGTGCCACTTGCAACAAGATAGGTTGAGATCCACTGTCTATGTGATAATTTTCAACATTTTAAGGAAAAATTTGTTGAGTTTGTTATTGCTTACCTTAATTGTTACATTTGTTGAGTTTGTTATTGCTTACCTTAATTGTTACATTTGTTAGTTTGTTATTGTTTACCTTAATTGTTACATTTGTTAGTTTGTTATTGCTTACCTTAATTGTTACATTTTTACCGGTAGTTTGTTATTGCTTACCTTAATTGTTACATTTGTTAGTTTGTTATTGCGTACCTTAATTGTTACATTTGTTGAATTTGTTATTGCTTACCGTAATTGTTACATTTATTCGTTTGTTATTCCTCTAGGGCCAAAGACGGCACATACGGCGGATGTCATAGATTTCCATGTCTTGCGATTTATTGCAATTTGTTTTAGGTCTTCATTGTTTCTAATACCGATGGTGAAGCGATCTCATGTAATAGTTCTACGTTAGGTCTCTTTTGGTCTTCCTCGTTTTCTCTTGCCCCTTGGGTACCACATCAAAGCTTGACAGGGGAATCATTTGGTATCCATTCGCTGCTCTGTCCAATGTAATTCCAGCGACACCTTCTAATATAGGTGGATACATATTCTTGTGTTACATTTGTGACATTAGACAAATATTTGTAGATTCCATGGAATCAGGAACAGACTATCCAGAAATCGGATGTGCTGAACTTAAAGACTGAAATACTGTTACAAACTAGCAGTTGCACGATGATTATCTGAGAACGAACGCTGAAAATCAATGAAGAGCAAATTAATAATAATAATAATATCATTTCTAGTAACTCTTCAATCACATGGAACATGAGAACTCAATCTCAACAGCTCAAGCCCATAAAGTGTTTGAACCCTAATCCTTTATCCCATAGGAAATTATAACAAGACTTTTAGTACTATGAGTTTAGGTAAAAGAATTTAGGAATAAAGGAATTTAGGTAAAACATATGAGATGTGTGGATATATCATTTATACATGAGACGTGGATATATCATTTATACATGAGACGTGTGGATATATCATTTATATATGAGACGTGGATATATCATTTATACATGAGACGTGTGGATATATAATTTATACATGAGACGTGTAGATATATCACTTATACATGAGACGTGTGGATATATCATTTATACATGAGACGTGTGGATATATCACTTATACATGAGACGTGTGGATATATCACTTATACATGAGACGTGTGGATATATCACTTATACATGAGACGTGTGGATATATCACTTATACATGAGACGTGTGGATATATCATTTATAAATGAGACGTGTGGATATATCATTTATACATGAGACGTGTGGATATATCACTTATACATGAGACGTGTGGATATATCACTTATACATGAGACGTGTGGATATATCACTTATACATGAGACGTGTGGATATATCACTTATACATGAGACGTGTAGGTATATTATTGCCTGTGAAACAAACTTATAACGTTCGGAATTCCAGCTACTGAAATCAAATTGCGTATCTTTACCTAAACTACAAGAGGCCAGACCAATGGACTTCATTTGTTTCTGTGTTAAATTAACTGAGATATCAACTTACATTAGGTTTTGCGGACATTCGTTCGAAGACAAACGATTTGAGACAGCTTATCATTCCGTTTGATGCAAAAGTAGGCACCGTTATAGATCATGTTCACATAAAGCTCATTTATTTGTAGAACAATGATTGATAAAAATCCAAATTTCGAGCGAACTATGTGACATTATTAAATTTCTGCAGAGAATACTTCTTAGAATCTGGGGATTATACCACGTTGGTAGCTTGCGGGAAATAGATGGTACCGATGATACCAAGTTGGTAGCTTGAGGGAAATAGATGGCACCGATGATACCAATTTGGTAGCTTGCGGGAAATAGATGGCACCGATGATACCAATTTGGTAGCTTGCGGGAAATAGATGGCACCGATGTTACCAAGTTGGTAGCTTGCGGGAAATAGATGGCACCGATGATACCAATTTGGTAGCTTGAGGGAAATAGATGGCACCGATGTTACCAAGTTGGTAGCTTGAGGGAAATAGATGGCACCGATGTTACCAAGTTGGTAGCTTGAGGGAAATAGATGGCACCGATGATACCAAGTTGGTAGCTTGAGGGAAATAGATGGCACCGATGATACCAAGTTGGTAGCTTGAGGGAAATAGATGGCACCGATGTTACCAAGTTGGTAGCTTGAGGGAAATAGATGGCACCTATGATACCAAGTTGGTAGCTTGAGGGAAATAGATGGCACCGATGATACCAAGTTGGTAGCTTGAGGGAAATAGATGGCACCGATGATACCAAGTTGGTAGCTTGAGGGAAATAGATGGCACCGATGTTACCAAGTTGGTAGCTTGAGGGAAATAGATGGCACCGATGTTACCAAGTTGGTAGCTTGAGGGAAATAGATGGCACCGATGTTACCAAGTTGGTAGCTTGAGGGAAATAGATGGCACCGATGTTACCAAGTTGGTAGCTTGAGGGAAATAGATGGCACCGATGTTACCAAGTTGGTAGCTTGAGGGAAATAGATGGCACCGATGTTACCAAGTTGGTAGCTTGAGGGAAATAGATGGCACCGATGTTACCAAGTTGGTAGCTTGAGGGAAATAGATGGCACCGATGTTACCAAGTTGGTAGCTTGAGGGAAATAGATGGCACCGATGTTACCAAGTTGGTAGCTTGAGGGAAATAGATGGCACCGATGATACCAAGTTGGTAGCTTGAGGGAAATAGATGGCACCGATGTTACCAAGTTGGTAGCTTGAGGGAAATAGATGGCACCGATGTTACCAAGTTGGTAGCTTGAGGGAAATAGATGGCACCGATGTTACCAAGTTGGTAGCTTGAGGGAAATAGATGGCACCGATGTTACCAAGTTGGTAGCTTGAGGGAAATAGATGGCACCGATGTTACCAAGTTGGTAGCTTGCAGGAAATAGATGGCACCGATGTTACCAAGTTGGTAGCTTGCAGGAAATAGATGGCACCGATGTTACCAAGTTGGTAGCTTGAGGGAAATAGATGGCACCGATGTTACCAAGTTGGTAGCTTGAGGGAAATAGATGGCACCGATGTTACCAAGTTGGTAGCTTGAGGGAAATAGATGGCACCGATGTTACCAAGTTGGTAGCTTGAGGGAAATAGATGGCACCGATGTTACCAAGTTGGTAGCTTGAGGGAAATAGATGGCACCGATGTTACCAAGTTGGTAGCTTGAGGGAAATAGATGGCACCGATGTTACCAAGTTGGTAGCTTGAGGGAAATAGATGGCACCGATGTTACCAAGTTGGTAGCTTGAGGGAAATAGATGGCACCGATGTTACCAAGTTGGTAGCTTGAGGGAAATAGATGGCACCGATGTTACCAAGTTGGTAGCTTGAGGGAAATAGATGGCACCGATGTTACCAAGTTGGTAGCTTGAGGGAAATAGATGGCACCGATGTTACCAAGTTGGTAGCTTGAGGGAAATAGATGGCACCGATGTTACCAAGTTGGTAGCTTGCAGGAAATAGATGGCACCGATGATACCAAGTTGGTAGCTTGAGGGAAATAGATGGCACCGATGTTACCAAGTTGGTAGCTTGAGGGAAATAGATGGCACCGATGTTACCAAGTTGGTAGCTTGCAGGAAATAGATGGCACCGATGATACCAAGTTGGTAGCTTGAGGGAAATAGATGGCACCGATGTTACCAAGTTGGTAGCTTGCAGGAAATAGATGGCACCGATGTTACCAAGTTGGTAGCTTGAGGGAAATAGATGGCACCGATGTTACCAAGTTGGTAGCTTGAGGGAAATAGATGGCACCGATGTTACCAAGTTGGTAGCTTGAGGGAAATAGATGGCACCGATGTTACCAAGTTGGTAGCTTGCAGGAAATAGATGGCACCGATGTTACCAAGTTGGTAGCTTGAGGGAAATAGATGGCACCGATGTTACCAAGTTGGTAGCTTGAGGGAAATAGATGGCACCGATGTTACCAAGTTGGTAGCTTGAGGGAAATAGATGGCACCGATGTTACCAAGTTGGTAGCTTGCAGGAAATAGATGGCACCGATGTTACCAAGTTGGTAGCTTGAGGGAAATAGATGGCACCGATGATCGGCAGTACTTAAATGTGTGAGCAACTCTTCTCTAAATTAAAATTTAATACGAAGAACAAGTTAAGAACCCAGCTGATCCATGTCCATTTAGATGGCATTATGTAGTTGGCCTCATCCAGCTTCTGTCACAATATTGACAGACTTACACGTCACAAACAGCTTCAAGCTTCACATTAAATTCTACCATAGAATTATATATATATATATGACATATGTAAGGACATCTGCACATAAATCTCACGTAAGTAAATTATACATGCAAAATTGTTCATTACGGTTTATATTGTATATCACGTGACATGTTCTTCCCAGAACGTTGTCTTCATCGTGGTTATTCTTAACGTCTCTCTGTTCCGGGCAGGCAGGCCTCCATTGACAACCAGAGACATATGCATACAACGATGTTGCTAGTCCCTCGTCTTCTTGGTCTTCCTTTTCTTATTTTGCCTGGCACTCTGCCCTCTAGAATCAGCCTTTCGATACCATCATGTCGCTCTAAGTATCCAAAATACTGTAGCTTCCTTCTTATGATGGTATTTAGAAGCCAGCCTTCATTTAGTTTCAGTAATTTCAATGTTCGTTTTCTCTGTCCATGATATTCGTAGGATCTTTCTCTAGCACTTCATTTCAAATTAATGTATTGTTCTGGATATTGTCTTGTTTAAAGTCCAAGTCTCCCATCCATATATTGTCTTCTTTAAAGTCCAAGTCTCCCATCCATATATTGTCTTGTTTAAAGTCCAAGTCTGGCATCCATATATTGTCTTGTTTAAAGTCCAAGTCTCCCATCCATATATTGTCTTGTTTAAAGTCCAAGTCTCCCATCCATATATTGTCTTGTTTAAAGTCCAAGTCTCCCATCCATATATTGTCTTCTTTAAAGTCCAAGTCTCCCATCCATATATTGTCTTGTTTAAAGTCCAAGTCTGGCATCCATATATTGTCTTGTTTAAAGTCCAAGTCTGGCATCCATATATTGTCTTGTTTAAAGTCCAAGTCTCCCATCCATATATTGTCTTGTTTAAAGTCCAAGTCTCCCATCCATATATTGTCTTGTTTAAAGTCCAAGTCTGGCATCCATATATTGTCTTGTTTAAAGTCCAAGTCTGGCATCCATATATTGTCTTGTTTAAAGTCCAAGTCTCTCATCCATATGTTGCCACTGCAAAAACACATGATCTAAAAGATCGTTAGTTAGTGTCGTTTTTACTACTTTGCCATAGCTTTCTCATTTGTGTTAATTTGAGTGTTGCAATTGTGAGTCTTCTCTTAATCTCGACTGAACAATCTCCGAAATTGTTTATATTTGCTCCCAGATATTGGAATTTGTTTACAAATTCTACTTCTATATTGTCAGTGTTGATTATTGGTTTGATCTTCATGGTTTATATTACGATAACATAAATATAACAGATAACATGTCGTTATGCTTTCTGGTTATCCTTTGTAGTTGTTTTTTTTCTTTGACTGGCCCGCTACTAGCTGTATATTTCCTCATCCTACCCTCAGACACACAAAAAATAAAGAAAAAGATTGTTGATCCTTGACTTAGTCTAGCATTCGTCTAGAAACTATCTGTGATTTCTCTTGTAACTTCTATTTGTAGAACACGAAGTGTTACACGACATCGTTATTGTCTTCTGGTAAAGTTTATCTCAAAGTTGACACACTACTTAATGGTTTTGCCATTGTGATTTTGATGAATTTGCCACATTTCTATGGCCACACTATACTAGCGCCACTTTGACGTTCGTCTTACGATAGGGAACTAAATTTGAAAGAGCCATAATGGCTGTCGAGACGAGAGTTTTGCTTGAACTTGCTTTCGGTAATATTAGTTCGGGAGTTCTCTCAGACCGAGGGTTATTGCAGTCATTCAAGCTAAACAAGACTCTCGCACGTCAACAGAGATAGAGTGAGATGGAGAAATATGAATAGAAAGATGGATGTACGTATAGATAGACGGGGTAAGATTAATATAGGCAACGAGACAAACAGAATTTGGATAGAAAAGTAGGAAGAGAAAGAAGAAATGAAAGACAAATAGAGAAACAGAGTGAACACAGATCGATATAGACATATGTATTGATATAAACGGAGAGATCAATATATTTTTTCATGTAAACATGTACTCAAATATATTTGTGTGTTAATTTATGGAATCAAAGATGGAATTTCACATTGTGTTATCTCATAGAGAGTCTTGATTTCACATCGGCGAAGTATTTCTCGTTGGTGAAGTATTTCACGTTGGTGAAATATTTCACATCGGTGAAGTATTTCACGTCGGTGAAGTATTTCACATCGGTGAAGTGTTTCACATCGGTGAAGTATTTTACGTTGGTGAAGTTGATCCGCTCTTTCATTGCCTCGAACGCCCACATGTCCCGGCACGAAAATAAATGTAACCACTTTAAGTCTCGCCTTTCTCATGGCCTCAATCCACTGTTCACGAACGAGACCCACTTGTACCTTCTTAATCATACTCATAGAGTCACTCAAGATGTAGACCTGCGTTACCTTCTGTGTGCGTAGCCACTCAAATGCCCTGGTCACCGCCATAGTCTCCATGGTCATACTACTCGTAGTGACCGCAAAGGCACCACTCTCCTCCTTGATCGTTTTACCTGCGCACTGAACTGTGAAGGACCAAGCACTGCGAACATGCCAAATCACAGATCCATCAGTGTATATAATCACATCCCCCTCTTTGGTATTCTCACTGACCAAAGCCTGCACTTCTTTCTCCACAGCTGTGGGACTCCATTCCCTGCATTGTGTCTAGTATGTTTCTATATACTAGTGTAACAACTCTCAATGTTTCTATGTACTAATGTAACAATTCTCAATGTTTCTATGTACTAATGTAGCAATCTCAATGTTTCTATATACTAGTGTAACAACTCTCAATGTTTCTATGTACTAATGTAACAACTCTCAATGTGTCTATATACTAGTGTAACAACTCTCAATGTTTCTATGTACTAGTGTAACAAATCTCAATGTTTCTATGTACTAGTGTGACAGCCCTCAATGTTCATATATATATATAACAATTCAAAAAGTTGTTTATACAGAGATATCATTTTTATTTCCCCAGAAAGTAACGATAGACACATGTTACCATAGCCCACATCATTGCTATATCTGTGTCGCATTGTGCATTCATGGCACGCATCGATCGGGCATTACTGCTCACGTTTCTTGGTTTTAAATGATATAGGAGCCCCATCAAGAATGCATCTCCCCAAGATACTCGACCCCGTACGTCAATTTTGCTGTGCACTGCCGCATAATAATGGACACTATTAAATAATGCATCATTTTATTCGCAGATTTAACAGCACATTTTTAGTTGTGAGAGTTTTAGAAGATAAAACTTGGTAGATGTAAGTTGTATAACTGTTAGTTTTAGAAGATAGAACTTGGTAAATATAAGTTGTATAACTGTTAGTTTTAGAGGGAGAATGTGGTCGATGTAAGTTGTATAACTGTTAGTTTTAGAGGGAGATCTTGGTAAATGTAAGCTGTATAACTGTTAGTTTTAGAGGGAGATCTTGGTAAATGTAAGTTGTATAACTGTTAGTTTTAGAGGGAGATCTTGGTAAATATAAGTTGTATAGCTGTTAGTTTTAGAGGGAGATCTTGGTAAATGTAAGTTGTATAACTGTTAGTTTTAGAGGGAGATCTTGGCAGACATAAGTCGTAACACTTTTAGTTTTAGTGACACTTGTTTTACGTTGACTACAGTTGACATTGTTTTTTCCCCATTGTTTTACATTGATTACAATTGACAGCAGTGTTTTGCATTGACTGCAGTTGACATTATTGACATTGTTTTACATCGAGAACAGTTGACATTGATTTATATTGACTAAAGTTAACATTGTTTTATATTGACTACAGTTGAGATTGATTTATATCTCTGACATTTAAACGCCATATTAAGAAATGAATTTAGGTTTTTTCCCCGACCGTTTGAAGAGACATCATGGCATGGAAATGAAGGCTTCTATAGAAAGCAGTAGCGGCAGAGGTAAACGTCGCTAGACAAGAGGTATTCAGGAATGTATGTACATGTCGCTAGTAGAGTCGGGACAACTTGCCAGAGACCGCGGGGATTTCAGAAGCTAAATAAGGAAGACTACGTTCTGGAGAGAATACGAAACATGACACAATATAGTTCTAATTAAGAGCAGAGATGCGTTGCTTGTCTGGTCTCCATGATCGTCATACCAGCAAGCCTGTCTGCTCGTTCATTTCCTCAGACACTGGCGCGTGTGAATTTATTCCAGGATCGATTTTCCAAACAAAAAGTTAAAAAAAAAAAAGAAGCAATTATTCATTCATTCATTAGGTGTCATGCCGGCTGGCGTAGGCGATCATGGCTCTCTACATTTGTCTCTTATCTCCAGTACTATTTATCAAAATCGTTGTTGTTTCCCTGCCGTGCCAGGCTGTTAAACTGTCTAATATTTTCTCACGCTGTTGTCCTCTGTCTCTGTTGCCTTCAGTCTTGCCTGTTGTGACTAAGTTCTCCAAATCTCCCTGTCTCATGAAGTGACCAAAAATGAAAATGGTCTTTTTCTTATTTTATTGATTAAGGTCCGTTTCGCATTTGACTTTTTCAACACCTCTATATTAGTTTTCCTGGCAGTGCATGGTATTCTCAGCATTCTTCTGTAGAACCACATCTCTATTGCCTCCAATTTCCCACTTTCCAGTTTGTTTATTGTCCACGTTTCGCATCCATATGTTAGTATAGAAATTATATAGCACTGAAGAACTCTCTTATTTCTGCCGCAATTTATTAATTCCGGAGTTATATAAATGATATAATAGACAAAAATAATATTGCAGCATACAGGATTTGAACAATGTCCGATCAGATGGCACCCACTGCCCTCGAAACTCGAGTCAATATAATAACCAGCATCAGAAGATATCTGAGAAAGAGGCGAGTAACACAAATAGGAAGTGATATTTGAAAAAGAGAGGTGAAATACAAGTGAAATACAAGTGAAATACAAGTGAAATACAAGTGAAATAGAAATGAAACAAGAAAGTGAAATAAAAGTGAAATAGAAATAAAATAATAAAATGAAATAGAGAAGTGAAATATCCAGAAAGTAAATTGAAAAGAAAGTCTACATTGCTTGAAACTTGAAGCACTGACCGAACAAGATCCACTCAGGGTCGCAATGAAGACATGATCGATATGAACAAAGATCTATAGCAACATCTATCAACGAGTGAATGACAACTAGAACTCTCGCGATTAGTTCTTCAATAACGCTACAAAATCCAAGATTCCAACTTTGCAAGACTTGCATGCATGTACTGGTGTAGTTAAAATGGTTATATGTTTAACGTAAGTCACTGGCTAAATGGTTAACTTAACCAATGGGTTTAAAAATTAATCAAGTATCTAAATAGTAAAATAAAAGAATGAATGGGGCGAGGTTGTTGTATACTACTTAAACAACTTATCTCGTATCTGATATAACTGTTTAACTTATCTCGTATCTGATATAACTGTTTAACTTATCTTGTATGTGTGATATAACTGTTTAACTTATCTTGTATGTGTGATATAACTGTTTAACTTATCTTGTATGTGTGATTTAACTGTTTAACTTATCTTGTATGTGTGATTTAACTGTTTAATAACTATTCCGAGCTGTGAGACATACAAACATAAATAGTAATACAACCACAGCACACCCCTGGATGTCGGCTCTGCAGTCATCTCTATGAAACTGCCGAACACCACCTTTTTTATGTCCAGCGCTGGATAACATCAGGAAAATACTTCTCCCTAGAGGGCCAGATAAATGGAACTCATTATATAGAACAAAAAAAAATCACAAATACATGTATATATCAAACAATGGCAATGGGTCAAAGTGCATGGACCGCTGGATCAGCAACCAACCAATTAATGATAAGTAAAATGTTAACCTTTAACCTAATGTTAAACTTTTCGGTGCCACTAGAACGGACCTGGTTCAATTCCCAGTTTTACGAATTTTTTGATGATTTAGCGAGCTGATGAATTGATGAGTTGGTAATCTGATGAGTTAATGATCCCATGAGTTGATGATCTGATGAGTTGATGATCCCATGAGTTGATGATCTGATGAGTTGATGATCCCATGAGTTGATGATCTGATGAGTTGGTGATCTGATGAGTTGATGAACTTGCGACCTGATGAGCTAATTATCTGGCGAACCGATCACAGAGCTAAACCACACAAGTGTCAGGAACCACCAAACGCACAGAGCATGTAAGGGTTGAGATAATGAAAAGCAATATGAGTAGAAATAGGTTAATGTGTTACCGAAAGCGTGCACGATCTACTAAAGATCTGAAACGTATGAGAACGTTCCGAGTGACGTGATGCCAGTTTTTATTGAAAAGTCAGATGTAATCAAGTATCATACAATTGAATGATGACTGAATATTGCACGCAACACTCTGCACCTTGCAATGATGGCTGAAGATTGCACACAAAACTCTGCACCATGCAATAATGTTCACGATAACAGGAAGAGTAGAAATAGCTAGCATTTGTTCACAATAATTACAAACACCAAGAGAAACTAAAGCGTGCTGTTGAGTGTATCCTTCAAAAGACACCTATGTACACAGAAACAACGTGGAGAGACTCGAGATATTAATGATCAGTTGCCTGGTTTGTTTGCCGTGTCCAGTCTAGGGCCTGACTGATCTGTTTTGTGCGTGCGTGAGCTTAAACAAGTGCATTCTTGTATGCCTGCCTGTTTGAATAAATTCATCGATCAATTGTTCGCCATACTAACTCATTATACTATCTTTTCTGCCATTATCTATCAGACATCTGTCAGTGCTGACCTCACACTCACTGCCTCACATTATCTATCAGACATCTGTCAGTGCTGACCTCACACTCACTGCCTCACATTATCTATCAGATATCTGTCAGTGCTGACCTCACACTCACTGCCTCACATTATCTATCAGACATCTGTCAGTGCTGACCTCACACTCACTGCCTCACATTATCTATCAGACATCTGTCAGTGCTGACCTCACACTCACTGCCTCACATTATCTATCAGACATCTGTCAGTGTTGACCTCACACTCACTGCCTCACATTATCTATCAGACATCTGTCAGTGCTGACCTCACACTCACTGCCTCACATTATCTATCAGACATCTGTCAGTGCTGACCTCACACTCACTGCCTCACATTATCTATCAGACATCTGTCAGTGCTGACCTCACACTCACTGCCTCACATTATCTATCAGACATCTGTCAGTGCTGACCTCACACTCACTGCCTCACATTATCTATCAGACATCTGTCAGTGCTGACCTCACACTCACTGCCTCACATTATCTATCAGACATCTGTCAGTGCTGACCTCACACTCACTGCCTCACATTATCTATCAGACATCTGTCAGTGCTGACCTCACACTCACTGCCTCACATTATCTATCAGACATCTGTCAGTGCTGACCTCACACTCACTGCCTCACATTATCTATCAGACATCTGTCAGTGCTGACCTCACACTCACTGCCTCACATTATCTATCAGACATCTGTCAGTGCTGACCTCACACTCACTGCCTCACATTATCTATCAGACATCTGTCAGTGCTGACCTCACACTCACTGCCTCACATTATCTATCAGACATCTGTCAGTGCTGACCTCACACTCACTGCCTCACATTATCTATCAGACATCTGTCAGTGCTGATCTCACACTCACTGCCTCACATTATCTATCAGACATCTGTCAGTGCTGACCTCACACTCACTGCCTCACATTATCTATCAGACATCTGTCAGTGCTGACCTCACACTCACTGCCTCACATTATCTATCAGACATCTGTCAGTGCTGACCTCACACTCACTGCCTCACATTATCTATCAGACATCTGTCAGTGCTGACCTCACACTCACTGCCTCACATTATCTATCAGACATCTGTCAGTGCTGACCTCACACTCACTGCCTCACATTATCTATCGGACATCTGTCAGTGCTGACCTCACACTCACTGCCTCACATTATCTATCAGACATCTGTCAGTGCTGACCTCACACTCACTGCCTCACATTATCTATCAGACATCTGTCAGTGCTGACCTCACACTCACTGCCTCACATTATCTATCAGACATCTGTCAGTGCTGACCTCACACTCACTGCCTCACATTATCTATCAGACATCTGTCAGTGCTGACCTCACACTCACTGCCTCACATTATCTATAAAACATCTGTCAGTGCTGACCTCACACTCACTGCCTCACATTATCTATCAGACATCTGTCAGTGCTGACCTCACACTCACTGCCTCACATTATCTATCAGACATCTGTCAGTGCTGACCTCACACTCACTGCCTCACATTATCTATCAGACATCTGTCAGTGCTGACCTCACACTCACTGCCTCACATTATTGATTATTCATTCACACAAAATCTTACCTTGTAAACAGTTGGTCCACTGTCTATCAATGTAGAATGTATTCTCTCTATCTATCCAACCCTCACATATCCTCTCTCTATCCAACCCTCACATATCCTCTCTCTATCCAACCCTCACATATCCTCTCTCTAGCCAACCCTCACATATCCTCTCTCTAGCCAACTCTGACACTTACTCTCTCTCTCCTAGACCCCATACACCTCTACTCTATCTCATATACCGTATTCCTCTACTCTTACAACCTCTACTCTTACAACCTCTACTCTACTCCACTCCCTCTTCTTCATTACTAGACCACATCCACATCTACTCCATCCCATATGCCGCATTCCTTTACCACCTCTATTCCACTCCTAGACCGCATCCACGTCTACTCCACTCCTAGACCTCATGCACCTATACTCCACCTATACCCAATTACTCTTCCTCTACCACCTCTACTTCACTCCAAAGCCACATCCATCTCTGCTCCACTCCTAGACTCAATCCACCTCTACTCTACTCCATTTACCCCACCCCTCTACTCCACTCCTAGACTCAATCCACCTCTACTCTACTCCATTTACCCCACCCCTCTACTCCACTCCTAGACTCAATCCACCTCTACTCTACTCCATTTACCCCACCCCTCTACTCCACTCCTAGACCCAATACACCTCTACTATACTCCATTTACCCCCACCCCTCTACTCCACTCCTAGACTCAATCCACCTCTACTCTACTCCATTTACCCCATCCCTCTACTCCACTCCTAGATTCAATCCACCTCTACTCTACTCCATTTACCCCACCCCTCTACTCCACTCTTAGACTCAATCCACCTCTACTCTACTCCATTTACCCCACCCCTCTACTCCACTCCTAGACTCAATCCACCTCTACTCTACTCCATTTACCCTACCCCTCTACTCCACTCCTAGACTCAATCCACCTCTACTCTACTCCATTTACCCCACCCCTCTACTCCACTCCTAGACTCAATCCACCTCTACTCTACTCCATTTACCCTACCCCTCTACTCCACTCCTAGACTCAATCCACCTCTACTCTACTCCATTTACCCCACCCCTCTACTCCACTCCTAGACTCAATCCACCTCTACTCTACTCCATTTACCCTACCCCTCTACTCCACTCCTAGACTCAATCCACCTCTACTCTACTCCATTTACCCCACCCCTCTACTCCACTCCTAGACTCAATCCACCTCTACTCCATTTCCCCCACCCCTCTACTCCACTCCTATACTCAATCCACCTCTACTCTACTCCATTTACCCCACCCCTCTACTCCACTCATTATTGAGAGATTCACAATACAGAATGAGAGATACAGAGATAGAAAAAGAGAAAAAAGTGAGAGCGGCTGGGACACAGGAGAACATAGCATCTGATTTTACGGGAACATTTATTATCCAATTTGTTCCTCTCCAAGCGCCAGCAATGGATCCCTACCGATCCCCTGTATTCTGATACACCCCCCCCCCAATAAATAAAAATAAAAAGAACATAATTTCAGACCACGAGGTTTCTGCTGATACTGAGTTCTAGCTTTGGTTGTTCACGTGGAACAACTGGACACAGAACTTGCACTTGAATAACAGAAACCTCCTCGCTTCACAAGACATTGAATCTGTTATACACAAACAAATTAAGGCTCTGTAGTGTGTCTCATTCATATAGTTATTTCTATGCGTTGCGATTGACTTCCCTGTGTAACTGTTCTTGTACACGTAGTAATATTCTTAAATATAAACATGTAAGATCAAGTCTCATCTCCGTTATATTCCTCATGATAATTATTGATTGAATGTCCGTATTATTATGTGATAATATAACGGGTATGCCTATATTAAAGAGATTATGACACAATAGTTGTTGAAACGAAGGAATTTCTCATAGTTGGGAATTGTCTTGTGTAGGCAGGAGTTGACAATGCCTAGACGTATGTTCTCGCAGACTGCACGTACTCTATCAACGGCTGAATGTGTTTCCATGTACTTCGGTAAGTTTGAGTTTTTGTACACAAATATGTTGATTTAAAAAACAATATTTGAATTTATTTCAACGTGAATATCATCTAGTTGCGATGTAGCTGTTTTCATTGTGATTAAGGGGAAGTTATCATTGTGATTAAGGGGAAGTTGTTAACATTGTGATTAAGGGGAAGTTGTTAACATTGTGATTAAGGGGAAGTTAACATTGTGATTAAGGGGAAGTTAACATTGTGATTAAGGGGAAGTTATCATTGTGATTAAGGGGAAGTTGTTAACATTGTGATTAAGGGGAAGTTGTTATCATTGTGATTAAGGGGAAGTTGTTAATGTGATTAAGGGAAAGTTATTATTGTGATTAAGGGGAAGTTATTATTGTGATTATGGTGATGTTGTTATTGTGTGATTATGCGATGTCTGCAAATTACGTCAGCAATAATTTGTTTGCCAATTTTTTAACATAATTAATAAAAGGGACCTCCGTGTTCAGGGACCTCCGTGTTTAATTACATAAAACCTTTTAAATCCCACCCCCCCTGTAATTATATTATTGAGAAAAAGTATGACAAGAAGCCGCAAGATTTTGTTGAGATTTGTCCAAATCATATTCAAACAATTTAATTGGTGAATATATAATGTTTATTGTTATGTTTCCACAACCACTACCTTTGTCAATAACTGTCATGCTTTTTCAGACCCCTACCCCGTCCTCATAATTGTTGCTGTTACTCATGGACATCCGTCTCATTGTTGAAGGTTTACTGTAACGGAATTCCGTACATCAAGATTTGTTTTGTGCCGATGTGACACTGTACGACTATAATGGGTTATGATTCCTATTATTATTATTTTATTGTTATTACTATTATTATATTGGGAAGGTATGGTGTTTTGTTTGCGTACAATTTGAAAAAGAGCTTACGGTTGAAACGTCCTGTCTTGCATTTTTTCATACCCATACTCCACAGTCGTCTGTGCGTTCAGTTTAAAGTTGATCGACTCAGTTTAACGTCAGTATTATTGTTATAAAGATATCCAATCTTAGGAAATCCTGAATCGGTTGATAGTAACATTCTTAGTCACGTTCGACCATCTCATCTGACCGTGTTGATTCATTACCACTAACATCAAATACGTAGATTTACATGGGAGACAACTGAGAAGTTTGAGCTAAACATTAGGTTATCAACAAGTGAAGTAACAGGTACATGACATTCTGAATATACATAACCAAAGTGTCAGCTCAAGACATTACAATCAGTTCGGGAGAATGTTAGTTTTTGTTATGTTACATATGATTGTGCATTTTAACTGAATTTTGACACATGGTATTTTTTACAGTATTTTAACTCTTTATTTTCCATAAGGATTTTCTTTTCATGCCATAATGTATTTATAAATAAATATAAAAATGAAGGTTTAACGACTTACTAACAGAAGTGCTCTGCTGAAGTGGCTGTGTAACGATTGCCGTTAACACAGACAGTACATCAGAGCACTGCTGCTAGTATATAGCTATGCCCTGAATACGATACGCTACAAATAAATGCTGGGTTGATAGCTATGCCCTGAATACTATACGCTACAAATTTATATATATATATTTCAGGGCATAGCTATCAATCAATCATTTATTTGTAGCTTATGGTATTCTTCTTCAGCGTTCATTCTCAAACTCCCGATGAATCTCTCTTGTAACAGGACCATGGTCCTATTAGATTTCCAGCAGGATGTAGTCCAGAGAATGGAAATGCGTTGTGTCGCAGTTTATTTGCCCCAATGGCCCGACACATCCGTCTTCGGCGGGTTATCGTATTCAGGGCATAGCTATCAACCCAGCATTTATTGGTCTGTAATGATATATTTGATATATTAAAACTAGATCATTTATGCGTTTCAGGACATGAGTCGGGACAGACGGCATAAATCGGACTCTCTCTCTCTCTCTCTCTCTCTCTCTCTCTCTTTTGGTTAGATTTTCCCAAATTTTACCGTGACGAGCATATGTAGAAATTGTCAGTTTTATAATATGCAAGCATGCCTTCATTATGTTTCTGTCGTATAGACAAAACAAAGTTTTGTTCAGCTCCAGAACAATCTTCTAGTCACCGGTGCTCCTAAATATGTGTAAGAGACTCAGACTTGGACGAGGTGTTCACGATGTCGGTGAATGACACCTCGGCTAACAGTGCGAACGAACCCGGTCCTAAGTCTACTGTCGAGGTTTTCCTATACCGGAATCATGCTCGCGGAGAGGAAAGATTCAGTACCCGATTGACACAGACACAACACGGCTAATCACCCAATACGAGTTCACTGGCAACGGAACACCTTGTGTAAGAAACGTAATCGACCCAAGTTTAAATCCCTGATTACTTTCTCTCTCGGAGACTGTCAACCTGGGATATGTTTTGGTCGGAAAAATTCAAAGGCACAGTTGGTGATAAACCGTCACATCGTAGAGTATGTACAGATTAGCTTTGTGGCAGCATATAGAATGTCACAGGCTAGGGAAGCCCAACCGAATTAAAGGCATGACGAAAACGAATATGCTGGATATTTTGAGATACAAATAACGAAGCAGTGCTTTAAACAATCAACATGGCGGCACTTTATGCTCCCCGGCGGAAATCACCTGAACTGAACTGTCGTGTTGGTTATCAGAGAGCGCATGACCGAGTGCTTAGAGCGTTGGTATCACATCCGTGAGGTCCAGAGGTGTATCCCCGGTAGGGACTGGATTTTTTTCTCTCGTTGGGTAAATGTAAAAAAAAAATCTCACCCTGTGCATGACGTGACAAGACAGCATGAGAAAATGAGTAATGAAAGGTATAGCGTCTGTAACAGGGAAAATGAGTAATGAAAGGTATAGAGTCTGTAACAGGGAAAATGAGTAATGATAGGTATAGGGTCTGTAACAGGGAAAAGACGGCACAAGAAGACAATAAGCAAGTAAAATCATATTGTTCAAACGTGTCCTTTGCTGCAGTTTGTGAAATCACCCGGGATCTAAAGATACTCGGAGCATCAATAAATAAGATTGCGTTCTGAAAAAAAAATGTCACCTGAATAATTACTTCAAAGGATACACGCAGACAGAAGGATTACGATTGAGTTTTCCCTGTCAGGATGGGCAGCCATGTTTACATTTGTTAGTAATAGCTATTTGTGATATGTTTGCATTAATTCTCAAACTACCGCTAGATCTCCCTTATTACAGGACGATGGTTTTACTAGATTTCCAGCAGGATTTAGTCCAGAGAAAGGAGATGCGCTGTTTCATTGTTTTAGTTGCGCAGATGGCACGACACATTTGTCTTCGGTGGTGTTTATATAGTGATATTTTATCATTTTAGAAAAACTCATCAGCAGTACACAGCTACTGTAGTGTCAGAAGTAATAGAACATCATTCGTCCCTGTACTGCCGGGTCTCGAAAAGGGAGCACAGAATGGTAACACTATTTTCCATGCGTGTCGTAAGACGCGACTAAGGAGGTTGTGAGATGCAGTTGGCTGTCACATCCCATTTACGGTCAAAGTGACACAGTAGCTGTCCTGAAATCGGACGTGTCCGACCTAAAGGCGCAGATGTATACAATGACACAACGCGTTCAGTTCTCCCGACTATCTATTGTCATTTCCACTTGTACCGTTAAGTGTCAAGGGGGGAAATTGAAGTCGTCTGTTTTTAGCTTTGTGAGTCGCACTGGCCATGGTCAGCCCGTGTCTCTTTAAGGCTCATTGTCTCCACCCATCAAGTTATTGCTCATCCTTGTGACTTGTAGTCCAATTTTCTGCTGTTGTATGCACGAAATGCTGGTTTCGTTGTTTCCATTCTCACGACGTGGCAAAACCACCTGGTTTGCTTCATGCTAATCTGCAGGAATTTGAGAACGAACATAGAAGACGAAGAACATCAGATATATTGTTGTGTACTACCTTCCTTGTATATCCCACGTGCACGGATCAGATCGCGGCTTTGGCAGCGATCAAATCACGTGATATGTCATAACCTGTAATTAGATCCGAAGTACTAGATTTTTGACAGGGAGTATTAACTTCCGTTAGCAGTACTCCTTGTCAGTTCTGCGGTCGCGCGTCCGCGCAGCTTAAATGTAATGTTGTGGATTTTCATTTTTAACAAGAACAGAAACGTTGTAGTGTAATGTTATTGGGTTTCAACTGTCAAGTTATGTTTAACACTCCTGCCCACTGTCAAGTTATGTTTAACACTCCTGCCCACTGTCATGTTTAACACTCCTACCGTCAAGTTATGTTTAACACTCCTGCCAACGGTCAAGTTATGTTTAACACTCCTGCCAACTGTCAAGTTATGTTTAACACTCCTGCCAACTGTCAAGTTATGTTTAATACTCCTGCCAACTGTCAAGTTATGTTTAACACTCCTGCTGTCAAGTTATGTTTAACATTCCTGCCAACTGTCAAGTTATGTTTAACACTCCTACCGTCAAGTTATGTTTAACACTTATACCGTCAAGTTATGTTTAACACTCCTGCCAACTGTCAAGTTATGTTTAACACTCCTACCAACTGTCAAGTTATGTTTAACACTCCTACCAACTGTCAAGTTATGTTTAACACTCCTACCGTCAAGTTATGTTTAACACTCATACCGTCAAGTTATGTTAACACTCCTGCCAACTGTCAAGTTATGTTTAACACTCCTGCTGTCAAGTATGTTTAACACTCCTGCCAACTGTCAAGTTATGTTTAACACTCCTGCCAACTGTCAAGTTATGTTTAACACTCCTGCTATCAATACTTGCCCAATTTCTGCTGACGTCTTCACCATACTCTCATCGTTCAGAGAACTCTTGGGGAATAAAGTTGTAATTAGTTTGTGCCTATTCTATGAAGCTAAGGTCAGTATATGTCAAACGTTTTGATTTCCCAGGTGTAGTTCCACGAATCTGTACTTCTTTGAAGCAAGTAAACACAGAACAAATGTTTTGTTGTCTTTAGTTGCCTTCAGTTTTAATATGTGCTATGTGAACACATGAAATCTTTGCTCATGTCTGCATTTAAAGTATTTAAAAAAGATAAATTAAAATATATGTGTTTGTTGTTCATCCAGTAGTGGTTACGAAGATCTCAAAATGCTCGAGAGGTAGTTGATTCAAATTCCAATCGTGACTTGTTTCTAAAGCACATGATACAAATCTGTCACACTGTATGATACATGATACAAATTTGACCTTGTATCACTCAACTATCTTCACGCATACAGTAATAAATATTAAGATTGTGGTTTCCTGTTAGCTGTCAGTGGACAGTCCTTGAATCATTATTCACATCTAATCAATGTCACAAATGATGTATAACATTTGACCGTTATCCTAAATTTGGACATCCTGTCCATTAAGAGATTTTACACCCTTGTTTCCTAATTCAAACAACGGGCTCTACAAAAAAAATATCTGTTCATGAGAGCTCAACTCACGCGCTAATTAATATTTATATATTCATAGAAAGTGTCGGACAAGCAGATGTAGTGTTCCGTGTTGTCATGACGTTTCAAATTCCCAACCGGACTTTTCGTGGTGGTTTTTATGTTTATACAAAAAATATTCTGAATTTCTTATTTTTTGCTGCTTCTCAAATAATGTATTTTTTATAACAGGTGCCAGCGTAATGGGGCAGGGGTCATAAAGGAATAATGAGATATTTGTTTCTCTATTTTCATATGCTATTTCATTCTTATTTATTTAGCCCACCGTACCTGACACAAATATAGCAAACCTGATAGCAAACATTAGGGGCAGGCAGTCAAGATTTCTAGGACATGTGCTGAGAAGAACACAGCTTGAACACTTAATAACCACTGGAAAGATCAAGGGGAGAAGAGATAGAGGACGACAAAGAGAAAAGTTACTAGATGGGCTTGTATCGTGCCACGGTAGAAGCTCACCAACCGAGCTTATTGACAACACAAGAGACAGAGAATCAAGGAGAAACATGATCGCCTACGCCATTCGGCATGGTATTTGATTGATATGACACATCGTTAGGGAAGGTACACAAAACAGTGAAGGGAACTGGCCACCATACTTAATAATTTCTACAGCTGTATACATGAAGAGTTATCTTCAACCCACACGGTAGATTGCTGCCATGGGACTTACCTTTACCTTAGTACATCAAGTCACACATCGTCACGCTTGACTGTTCTCTAGCTCACTGTCGCACATCGTCACGCTTGACTGTTCTCACCGTCACACATCGTCCCGGTTGACTGTTCTAACTCACTGTCGCACAATGTCACGCTTGACTGTTCTAACTCACTGTCGCACATTGTCACGCTTGACTGTTCTAACTCACTGTCGCACATTGTCACGCTTGACTGTTTTCTATCTCACTGTCGCACATTGTCACGCTTGACTGCTCACTAATTCATAGTCGCATATATTCACGGTTGACTGTTTTCTATCTCACTGTCGCACATTGTCACGCTTGACTGCTGACTAACTCAATAGTCGCATATATTCACGGTTGACTGTTTTCTATCTCACTGTCGCACATTGTCACGCTTGACTGCTGACTAACTCAATAGTCGAATATATTTACGGTTGACTGTTTAATATCTCACTGTCGCACATTGTCACGCTTGACTGCTGACTAACTCAATAGTCGCATATATTTACGGTTGACTGTTTAATATCTCACTGTCGCACATTGTTACGCTTGACTGTTTTCTATCTCACTGTCGCACATTGTCACGCTTGACTGTTTTCTATCTCACTGTCGCACATTGTCACGCTTGACTGTTTTCTATCTCACTGTCGCACATTGTCACGCTTGACTGCTCACTAACTTATAGTCGCATATATTCACGGTTGACTGTTCTCTAACTAATAGTCGCACATTGTCACGCTTGACTGCTCACTAACTCATAGTCGCATATATTCACGGTTGACTGTTCTCCGCTGTCACATCTTTCTTCAGAATAGTTTTCCTAGCTAATTAAAAAATAAACTTAAATAGGTTAGGGCCTAGATGATTGACTTTATTATACCCGGTTTGCTCAATCATTATTCAGTCCTTCGTAATGACTCTAAACGCCACCTACTGAGAGTACCACCCACACCACGTAACTCCGTAGCTTAAAGCGATCATTCCCGATAATATTCGGAAGAAGTCCACTTTATAAACGAGACGTTACCAGCAGGATTCCAAGCATCGTCACATATCTTGGCTAATCCTACTTCATTAAAACTACTTGATTAATCCTACTTGATTAATCCTACTTGTTTAATCCTACTTGACTAATCTTTCTTGACTAATCCTACTTTTTTTAGCAGTCTTTACATTGCCGACTAGAAAAATACACGGAATAAGCATCAGCATTCCTGCGGTATCTGCGGAGAAACAACACAGAATATATGCTACAGGACTGTCCTAGCTTTATGGCTCCCATAGCAAGTCTGGTCCACGAAAGCGTCTCTGCAGGATAAGCGTGAGGGACCCACAACGATCTATAACAAATCGCTCTATGCATGATCAATATCGCGTATTGATTGATTGATAGCAGAGGAGAATTGGATTGTAAAGAAGCTGTCCACACAAACACCAATGATCAACTTCATCAGCATAGATAACTTCATCAGCATATAAGTTCATCAGCATAGATAAGTACATCATCAGCATAGATAAGTAACACTATTTGCGATCTGTTCGCATGACTTTTCTGAAGAATGACTTGGTTTTCAATTGTTTGCCACTCTCTCTCTCGCACTGGCTTTTTGTCTAAATCTTACGTAAATTCCTTTGTGGAATTCTTCTATAACGCACCATTCTATAAAAAATTTCCTTATATAACACTTTTCAAAATCCTCAATTATATATTGTTTGTACTGTATATAGTGAATTTAATTTTTCTGTTCGGACCAAGTTTTTATAATGGGATTTGATTGTATATAACGAATATCTGTTATTACATATATATTTCGTCAGCTGGGAGAAGTTGTTATATTATGTAATAATATGTAAAAGATATCTTTTATACAAGTTATGTTGATTACACTGTAATATATCATTTTTGATGGATAACGTTTGATGGATAACGTTTGATGGATAACGTTTGATGGATAACGTTTGATGGATAACGTTTGATGGATAACATTTGATGGATAACTTTTGATGGATAACTTTTGATGGATAACGTTTGATGGATAACTTTTGATGGATACCTTTTGATGGATAACTTTTGAAGGATAACTTTTGCATAAACCCAGTTTCGATCAGCTGTTCTTGACGCAAGAGCCTACAAGAGAGGTGCGGGTATTGGCAGCGACCACAATCTCTGCATAGCCAAACTAAAAAAAACTGAAAACAACACGCAGCCAAACAAGAACACGGAAAATAGACTCACATCATAACATAATGAACAGATCAGAACATGATGTAATTCTACACCTCAGAACGGGACACAACAGACTCCGCAGTCGCATGTATACAAAATTTCAAGATTGGCAACACTGCCATGTGTACATGTGGACAGGCAGCACAGAGTGCCAAACATATACTTCAAGAGTGTTCTGAGCATGAAACGATGAAGCAGACATATTGGCCAGAGGAAACAACACTGGAATCAAAGCTCTATGATACACTGTATGAACTACAAAAGACAGTGAGGTTTTTTTATCAGGAGACAGAATGACAGATATAGACATGTTTCAAGTGAACGAAAGACTCACATCGCCTACTAAAAAGTGAATACCCAAAAATACAAACAAAACAACAATGCCATAGCAAATGCTACATCAGAAACTACAAACACAGACAAGGAGTGGAACTTATTTAAAAACTCATGTTAAAATGCAGTAGTTGAAACAGTGGGTTACTCAAGAAAAGACAAAAATATAGATGGCTAAGTGACGAAACATGGCATAAAATTCAAGAAAGAAAATTATCCAACTCAAAATGTTCTCAACTAGAAACTAATTATCAACGCAAGCATACGCGACGCTAGATAAAAAGAGTACGCAAGGACAAGCGTGACCTCATACAAAAGTTATCTTCAGAAACAGAAATAGCAGGAAACACAGGAGACAGTCAAAAATTGTTTCATATTGTTAAACAACTTACAAACCATCCTTCAACTACAAACATTGTTAAACAACTTACAAACCATCCTTCAACTACAAACATTGTTAAACCACTTACAAACCATCCTTCAACTACAAACATTGTTAAACCACTTACAAACCATCCTCCAACTACAAACATTGTTAAACAACTTACAAACCATCCTTCAACTACAAACATTGTTAAACAACTTACAAACCATCCTCCAACTACAAACATTGTTAAACAACTTACAAACCATCCTTCAACTACAAACATTGTTAAACTACTTACAAACCATCCTTCAACTACAAACATTGTTAAACAACTTACAAACCATCCTTCAACTACAAACATTGTTAAACCACTTACAAACCATCCTTCAACTACAAACATTGTTAAACAACTTACAAACCATCCTCCAACTACAAACATTGTTAAACAACTTACAAACCATCCTTCAACTACAAATATTGTTAAACAACTTACAAACCATTCTCCAACTACAAACATTGTTAAACAACTTACAAACCATCCTCCAACTACAAACATTGTTAAACAACTTACAAACCATCCTTCAACTACAAACATTGTTTAAACAACTTACAAACCATCCTCCAACTACAAACATTGTTAAACAACTTACAAACCATCCTTCAACTACAAACATTGTTAAACTACTTACAAACCATCCTTCAACTACAAACATTGTTAAACCACTTACAAACCATCCTCCAACTACAAACATTGTTCCACATTGTTAAACCACTTACATCTACAAACGTTCCGGTGAAAAACAAAAGCAATGAAATTATACCCTCTCAACAAGCCTAGACAGATAGATGGGCAGAACATTTCAAAGAGCTATTAAATAGACCACTCCAAACAAAATCGCCAAATTTTGAAATGGAAGAAATCAAGCCTACATTAAATGCATCCTGCGACAACATCTTATTCAATGACATGAAACAAGCCATCGAGAAATGAAAAAAAAAAGCACAACAACAAGACTTGTGGAAATAATGAAATCTCGGGTGAAATGCTAAAATCTACAGACAATTCCTGTGGACATTTACTAGCTATAATGAATGATGTATGGCAGACATAATCTCTTCCACAAGACTGGAAAGATGATGTAATCTTCAATGATGAACATAAAATGGAGCGATTTCGTCACAAATAGTGATTTAAGAAACACAACACACCAAAAATATATTTCAAACATCATAAGAAAACGCAGATGGAAATACCTGGGTCATGTTTTAAGACTAGATGAAAACGAATAAACCAATAAGTCATTAAGTGGACACCTGAGGGCAAAAGAAAACGAGGAAATCATAAAGCAACTCTAAAAAACACTATACTTAAAAAAGGGGAAATAAGAGGCTGCAAGAACATACAAGAACTAAAACTGCACGCAGAGGATCGCAACACGCGGAGAATGAAAACATTTGCCCTATGTGGTGCACGAAATGAACAAACTGTAACATACAGCGCTGAGATTATTTGCTTATATGTGTCCACATCTTTAGCAAGATTACAGAACATTAGAAATATATGTTTGCTACAACAATAGTCGAACAGAAATATATGTTTGCTACAACAATAGTCGAACAGAAATATACAGGAAACGTTTCAATTCTGATTTTTTTTTGTAAAGGTAAATAATAGAGTTGGTTTTGATCCACATTTCTCTTTGTTTAGCTTGCCAAAGAACATGACGACATATCACATTAAATATGAAACTCTTCGAGCTTCGATGTTCATCGAGACTTATCTCAACATTTTCACAATATTTGATGGGTTTCAAGACATTCTTCTATAAGATCAATTCTCTGCGCCCTGTAGAGTTGTGTTTCTTGTTTCATGACATTCTTCTATAAGATCAATTCTCAGCGCCCTCAGAGTTGTTATTCAAGACATTCCTCTACAAGAACATTTTCTTATTTCACTGTCATAAATTCCACCACCACAGAGAATAAATAAAAGATTACTATTTAAATAATAAAATCCCTTAGAACCTAGAGAAAAGGTGTTTGACCATGATGTACCAAAAGATAGAGGTAGGTAGTTAATGAGTTTGCCTCTTTTGGAGAGACGTGCCCCTTTCAACCACCGAACATAGTACAATTAGGTTATATCAGGACACTCTACCATAAAATATCAGAGGTAACAAAGATCCCAAGGTTAGTTAACTTGCAAAAGATAGACTAAAACTAATTAAACAATTTATCACCAGAACCAAAGTTTAAATGTAAAAGTTTCCTCAACTGACAAATACAACATAATACTAGTCGTTGTTTGTTACAGTGTTCTGTATGTGTCAGCTGTCCAGTACACGTTTGTTACAGTGTTCTGTACGTTTGTTACAGTGTTCTGTACGTTTGTTACAGTGTTCTGTACGTTTGTTACAGTGTTCTGTACGTTTGTTACAGTGTTCTGTACGTTTGTTACAGTGTTCTGTACGTTTGTTACAGTGTTTTGTATGTGTCAGCTGTCCAGTACACGTTTGTTACAGTGTTCTGTACGTTTGTTACAGTGTTCTGTACGTTTGTTACAGTGTTCTGTACGTTTGTTAGTGTACTGTACGTTTGTTACAGTGTTCTGTACGTTTGTTAGTGTACTGTACGTTTGTTACAGTGTTCTGTACGTTTGTTACATTGTTCTGTACGTTTGTTACAGTGTTCTGTACGTTTTTTAGTGTACTGTACGTTTGTTACAGTGTTCTGTACGTTTGTTACAGTGTTCTGTACGTTTGTTACAGTGTTCTGTACGTTTGTTACAGTGTTCTGTACGTTTGTTACAGTGTTCTGTACGTTTGTTACAGTGTTCTGTACGTTTGTTACAGTGTTCTGTACGTTTGTTACAGTGTTCTGTACGTTTGTTACAGTGTTCTGTACGTTTGTTAGTGTACTGTACGTTTGTTACAGTGTTCTGTACGTTTGTTACAGTGTTCTGTACGTTTGTTACAGTGTTCTGTACGTTTTTTAGTGTATTGTACGTTTGTTACAGTGTTCTGTACGTTTGTTACAGTGTTCTGTACGTTTGTTACAGTGTTCTGTACGTTTGTTACAGTGTTCTGTACGTTTGTTACAGTGTTCTGTACGTTTGTTACAGTGTTCTGTACGTTTGTTACAGTGTTCTGTACGTTTGTTACAGTGTTCTGTACGTTTGTTACAGTGTTCTGTACGTTTGTTAGTGTTATGTACGTTTGTTACAGTGTTCTGTACGTTTGTTACAGTGTTCTGTACGTTTGTTACAGTGTACTGTACGTTTGTTAGTGTTCTGTACGTTTGTTACAGTGTTCTGTACGTTTGTTAGTGTTCTGTACGTTTGTTACAGTGTTCTGTACGTTTGTTACAGTGTTCTGTACGTTTGTTACAGTGTTCTGTACGTTTGTTACAGTGTTTTGTATGTGTCAGCTGTCCAGTACACGTTTGTTACAGTGTTCTGTACGTTTGTTACAGTGTTCTGTACGTTTGTTAGTGTTCTGTACGTTTGTTAGTGTTCTGTACGTTTGTTACAGTGTTCTGTACGTTTGTTAGTGTACTGTACGTTTGTTACAGTGTTCTGTACGTTTGTTACAGTGTTCTGTACGTTTGTTACAGTGTTCTGTACGTTTGTTAGTGTTCTGTACGTTTGTTAGTGTTCTGTACGTTTGTTAGTGTTCTGTACGTTTGTTACAGTGTTCTGTACGTTTGTTAGTGTACTGTACGTTTGTTACAGTGTTCTGTACGTTTGTTACAGTGTACTGTACGTTTGTTACAGTGTTCTGTACGTTTGTTACAGTGTTCTGTACGTTTGTTACAGTGTACTGTACGTTTGTTACAGTGTACTGTACGTTTGTTACAGTGTACTGTACGTTTGTTACAGTGTACTGTACGTTTGTTACAGTGTACTGTACGTTTGTTACAGTGTACTGTACGTTTGTTACAGTGTTCTGTACGTTTGTTACAGTGTACTGTACGTTTGTTAGTGTTCTGTACGTTTGTTACAGCGTTCTGTACGTTTGTTACAGCGTTCTGTACGTTTGTTACAGCGTTCTGTATGTGTCAGCTGTCCAGTACACGTTTGTTACAGTGTTCTGTACGTTTGTTAGTGTTCTGTACGTTTGTTAGTGTTCTGTACGTTTGTTAGTGTTCTGTACGTTTGTTAGTGTTCTGTACGTTTGTTAGTGTTCTGTACGTTTGTTACAGTGTTCTGTACGTTTGTTACAGTGTCCTGTATGTTTGTTAGTGTTCTGTACGTTTGTTAGTGTTCTGTACGTTTGTTACAGCGTTCTGTATGTGTCAGCTGTCCAGTACACGTTTTTTACAGTGTTCTGTACGTTTGTTACAGTTTTCTGTATGTGTCAGCTGTCCAGTACACGTTTTTTACAGTGTTCTGTACGTTTGTTACAGCGTACTGTACGTTTGTTACAGCGTACTGTACGTTTGTTACAGCGATCTGTACGTTTGTTACAGCGTTCTGTATGTTTGTTACAGTGTTCTGTACGTTTGTTACAGTGTTCTGTACGTTTGTTACAGTGTTATGTACGTTTTTTGCAGCGTTCTGTACGTTTGTTAGTGTTCTGTACGTTTGTTACAGTGTTTGGTACGTTTGTTAGTTTTCTGTACGTTTGTTACAGTGTTATGTACGTTTGTTACAGCGATCTGTACGTTTGTTAGTGTTCTGTACGTTTGTTACAGTGTTCTGTACGTTTGTTAGTTTTCTGTACGTTTGTTAGTTTTCTGTACGTTTGTTAGTGTTCTGTACGTTTGTTACAGCGTTCTGTACGTTTGTTACAGCGTTCTGTACGTTTGTTACAGTGTTCTGTACGTTTGTTACAGCGTTCTGTACGTTTGTTACAGTGTTCTGTACGTTTGTTACAGTGTTCTGTACGTTTGTTACAGTGTTCTGTACGTTTGTTACAGTGTTATGTACGTTTTTTGCAGCGTTCTGTAAATTTGTTAGTGTTCTGTACGTTTGTTACAGTGTTCTGTACGTATTTTGCAGCGTTCTGTAAATTTGTTAGTGTTCTGTACGTTTGTTACAGTGTTATGTACGTTTTTTGCAGCGTTCTGTAAATTTGTTAGTGTTCTGTACGTTTGTTACAGTGTTCTGTACGTTTGTTAGTTTTCTGTACGTTTGTTACAGTGTTATGTACGTTTGTTACAGCGATCTGTACGTTTGTTAGTGTTCTGTACGTTTGTTACAGTGTTCTGTACGTTTGTTACAGTGTTCTGTACGTTTGTTACAGTGTTCTGTACGTTTGTTACAATGTTCTGTACGTATTTTACAGTGTTCTGTACGTTTGTTACAATGTTCTGTACGTTTGTTACAATATTCTGTACATTTGTTAGTGTTCTGTACGTTTGTTACAGTGTTCTGTACGTTTGTTACAGTGTTCTGTACGTTTGTTACAGTGTTCTGTACGTTTGTTACAGTGTTCTGTGCGTTTGTTAGTGTTCTGGGCGTTTGTTACAGCGTTCTGTACGTTTGTTACAGCGTTCTGTATGTGTCAGCTGTCCAGTACACGTTTGTTACAGTGTTCTGTACGTTTGTTAGTGTTCTGTACGTTTGTTAGTGTTCTGTACGTTTGTTAGTGTTCTGTACGTTTGTTACAGTGTTCTGTACGTTTGTTACAGTGTCCTGTATGTTTGTTAGTGTTCTGTACGTTTGTTAGTGTTCTGTACGTTTGTTACAGCGTTCTGTATGTGTCAGCTGTCCAGTACACGTTTTTTACAGTGTTCTGTACGTTTGTTACAGTTTTCTGTATGTGTCAGCTGTCCAGTACACGTTTTTTACAGTGTTCTGTACGTTTGTTACAGCGTACTGTACGTTTGTTACAGCGTACTGTACGTTTGTTACAGCGATCTGTACGTTTGTTACAGCGTTCTGTACGTTTGTTACAGTGTTCTGTACGTTTGTTACAGTGTTCTGTACGTTTGTTACAGTGTTATGTACGTTTTTTGCAGCGTTCTGTACGTTTGTTAGTGTTCTGTACGTTTGTTACAGTGTTTGGTACGTTTGTTAGTTTTCTGTACGTTTGTTACAGTGTTATGTACGTTTGTTACAGCGATCTGTACGTTTGTTAGTGTTCTGTACGTTTGTTACAGTGTTCTGTACGTTTGTTAGTTTTCTGTACGTTTGTTAGTTTTCTGTACGTTTGTTAGTGTTCTGTACGTTTGTTACAGCGTTCTGTACGTTTGTTACAGCGTTCTGTACGTTTGTTACAGTGTTCTGTACGTTTGTTACAGTGTTCTGTACGTTTGTTACAGCGTTCTGTACGTTTGTTACAGTGTTCTGTACGTTTGTTACAGTGTTCTGTACGTTTGTTACAGTGTTCTGTACGTTTGTTACAGTGTTTTGTACGTTTTTTGCAGCGTTCTGTAAATTTGTTAGTGTTCTGTACGTTTGTTACAGTGTTCTGTACGTATTTTGCAGCGTTCTGTAAATTTGTTAGTGTTCTGTACGTTTGTTACAGTGTTATGTACGTTTTTTGCAGTGTTCTGTAAATTTGTTAGTGTTCTGTACGTTTGTTACAGTGTTCTGTACGTTTGTTAGTTTTCTGTACGTTTGTTACAGTGTTATGTACGTTTGTGACAGCGATCTGTACGTTTGTTAGTGTTCTGTACGTTTGTTACAGTGTTCTGTACGTTTGTTACAGTGTTCTGTACGTTTGTTACAGTGTTCTGTACGTTTGTTACAATGTTCTGTACGTATTTTACAGTGTTCTGTACGTTTGTTACAATGTTCTGTACGTTTGTTACAATATTCTGTACATTTGTTAGTGTTCTGTACGTTTGTTACAGTGTTCTGTACGTTTGTTACAGTGTTCTGTACGTTTGTTACAGTGTTCTGTACGTTTGTTACAGTGTTCTGTACGTTTGTTACAGTGTTCTGTGCGTTTGTTAGTGTTCTGGGCGTTTGTTAGTGTTCTGGGCGTTTATGTTCTGTACGTTTGAGCTGTCCAGTACACGTTTTTTCGTCTTAATGTTTGGGCTTAATTCTTGTAATATCTTCTCTAAAATATTTCTAGTTTCCAAGTTCTCTTAGGGCCAAAACTTTTCGTTTAGATTCCTTTTAACATCCCCGAGTCCCCAACTTCCCTTAGACCTTTTCATTGCTTCAATTCACCTAGATGACGCTTCATCCGGTTCTACCTCCGTCAATTTCGATTTCCATTTATTCTTGTCACAACTTTTAATCCTTCTCAGGGCTTCTAGTCCTTTTTTCAGCCACGTGAATGTTTTCATACCATCATCATCATCAAGTGCAGTCTCCTCAACGAATGTTGTCTGCAACAGACCTCCAGCCTCTTGTTTTTGTGATACACTCTGTTTTTCTAATTCTTCTGTCAGTATTGCTGGTCCATCATTGTTGTTTATTGTAAGTTATTTGCTCCGTTGGTCATCTCAAACAGTTCTGTCACATAATCTGCCCCATCTTGTAAGTACTTCTGTTTTATTCTTCGATCTTGTTTTAATCTTTTTTATACTTCTGTGTCATACCATAAGGACACACAAAGATAAAAACCAACACGGCCTAATATAACAAAAATAGACTGCGGTTTTAGGTTGAAATAGTCGTACCTCAGCAAAAGGCTTGAATCCCCAATTTAACATACAACAAACAAACAATGAAAGTAATCGTATGTCTGTTTAACAAGTGTTACTTGTTTCAAAGAACACGTTTTCACACTAATTTTTTTACGAAATAACGATTGGTTTAGCATGTTAATGTATCTGTTTGTTTAAATTATTCACACCTATATTTTGATAGGACATTTTAAGTTGAACCAACTAGCCATGCATAATTACACAACATTTCGGGAAAAAATTTAATCATCTGGTCAAGTCCCCTCTAGGGGAATAACATGTCCAGAACGAATATGCAATTTATCTTAGATAATACCATTAACTGTCTGTCGACTGTATTGGATCAATGAACACCCGCCACTTTGTTAAAACTCATCCCATTGGCTGCTTTTACTGCCATACATTCAAGTGTCTGTAATTGAATGCGGTGCACGTCTGTGTCTGTATACCCTGTGAAATGTACCCCAATTATTGCTTATGAGTCATAAGTATTACTATTGTTAATCTGTGTATAATTTTATATCAAGTATTTTCCGGTGAATAAATGAATTTCACCTATTACTCTATAAATTTTGATTTATACATAAACTTATCTCGTATCTCTTATACCAGAATAATCGAATTCTTTCTTCTGCTGTTGGGGAGGGGGAAAAAGCCAATCCAGACAGCACAGTTCTATAACGCTGGAAGCAAACACTACTTAGCATTGACCCGGATGGCAAGAGTTCAGCTCATTCTTTTGCAGACTTGAAAATGAAGATACGTTATATCAGTATGCTAGACAGGATAACACGAATGTAGCTGGCATAATTCCCCAAGTAAAAGTGTCAACACTGCAGTAAAAGTGTAGACGAGAACACGTTATAAGAACTGACAAATGTCATGATGAATTCAGATGTGTTGCACCGAAGGCGCAGATATCACAGTAAGCTTTAATCTTTCCAATGTGCGATAGTACAGTGGTGAAATGTGACCGTCTCAGATCTGTAAGCAATAATAGAGCACATCACCGACGTCGACTTTATCCATGGACATCCAGCCATGGACATCCAGCCATGGACATCGAGCCATGGACATACGCTATATATATATATATATATATATATCTTAATAAATCTACAGGTCTTTGCTCTATATCGCATGGTGCTAGCTTTACTTGATCGCACCGTGATAGCTTTATTTGGTCGCACCGTGATAGCTTTACTTGGTCGCACCGTGATAGCTTTACTTGGTCGCACCGTGATAGCTTTACTTGGTCGCACCGTGATAGCTTTACTTGGTCGCACCGTGCTAAATTTAGTTCATCGCACCGTGCTAACTTTATTTGATCGCACCGTGCTAAATTTAGTTCATCGCACCGTGCTAAATTTAGTTCATCGCACCGTGCTAACTTTACTTGCTCGTCGTACTAGATCGCACCGTGCTAGCTTTTCTTGATCGCACCGTGCTAACCTAACACTTGGACGCACCGTGCTAACTTTACTTACAATATATCAATGTGTCACACATTCTTTACACTGTGAAAACAGATTCCTAACTGTAGTTGAACGCTGGACCTATCAGTTTAGATACCGGCGATCTAACCTGACGGTCATGCACATTATCTGACGATTTAATCAATATATCATCTCAAGTTGTCTGTGATCAACTTCAACATTAAGAGTCACGTGCTACTACTGTCAGTTATTGTTTACAGTAGCTATATCATTTACAGTGTCATATCTCCTGTTTTGGAAGCACCTCAAATTTGTTAAATGTATTAGCTGCAAGCTGTAAGCGTCTGAAGAATTTTACAAAATACGATAACGTGCCATTAGAAGAAACGCATTTGTTCTCTATCCCCCCTCCCTTCCCGAACCATGAGCCTTTGAGTTACTAGAGTATTAATAAAATTGTATACAATATTTTGTTACTTAGATGTTATTCACCAGACTGGACAAAATGAAATGTCTCAATAAGGCTATTGGAGTCACTAGACTGGACAAAATGCACAGTGAAAACGTCAGAAAGATAACAGGTATCACATCATGCATCGAATATATAGAGAAACAGCAGATAAAATGGTTTTGACATCTTATGAGGATGAACGACCAACTTCCCATAAGAACTTATAACAAGATCGAATCATGATACAGGGCCAAGAGCAGACTTAAGAAAAGATGGATATACAACATCAAGACCATTCTGAGCAGAAGTGAGACACCTCAACCAGAGCAACACACCTGACTCAGGAATGCAGACATCTCCTTCACAAACCCCTATACTCAACGGCAAATGTGGAAGCTACGACACCACCAACTGGGGATAGACAACAGCATATGTTGTTACTTTGTAAGAAATATCAAATTAAAATTGATAAACAACGCTTACAATGCTTAGACTCATCGAGATTACGATAGAACCTCTTTTCAATGTCCACCATGTTAGTATCGCTTGTTCTCCCAGAATTTATGTTTTGAGATTTGTGCCCAGAATCCGTGTTTATGATACGTGCCTAGAATCCATGTTTGAAATACGTGCCTAGAATCTATGTTTGAGATCTGTGCCTAGAATCCATGTACGAGATAAGTGCCTAGAATCTATGTTTGAGATAAGTGCCTAGAATCTGTTTAAGATTCGTGCCCAGAATCCATGTA
Organism: Meghimatium bilineatum; assembly: GCA_034231615.1. Lineage (NCBI taxonomy): Eukaryota > Metazoa > Mollusca > Gastropoda > Stylommatophora > Philomycidae > Meghimatium > Meghimatium bilineatum. Next base: position 77,478,490 of record CM067321.1, on the reverse strand, counting down.
CGAGATAAGTGCCTAGAATCTATGTTTGAGATAAGTGCCTAGAATCTATGTTTGAGATAAGTGCCTAGAATCTATGTTTGAGATACGTGCCTAGAATCTATGTTTGAGGTCTGTGCCTAGAATCCATGTACGAGATAAGTGCCTAGAATCTATGTTTGAGGTCTGTGCCTAGAATCTATGTTTGAGATCAGTTCCTAGAATCCATGTACGAGATAAGTGCCTAGAATCTATTTGAGATAAGTGCCTAGAATCTATGTTTAAGATTCGTGCCCAGAATCCATGTACGAGATTCGTGCCCAGAATCCATGTACGAGATTCGTGCCTAGAATCCAAGTTTGAGATAAGTGCCTAGAATCCAAGTTTAAGATTCGTGCCCAGAATCCAAGTTTAAGATTCGTGCCCAGAATCCAAGTTTAAGATTCGTGCCCAGAATCCATGTACGAGATTCGTGCCCAGAATCCATGTACGAGATTCGTGCCCAGAATCCATGTACGAGATTCGTGCCCAGAATCCATGTACGAGATTCGTGCCCAGAATCCATGTACGAGATTCGTGCCCAGAATCCATGTTTGAGATTCGTGCCCAGAATCCATGTTTGAGATTCGTGCCCAGAATCCATGTTTGAGATTCGTGCCTAGAATCCATGTTTGAGATTCGTGCTTAGAATCCATGTTTGAGATTCGTGCCTAGAATCCATGTTTGAGATTCGAGCCCAGAATCCATGTTTGAGATAAGTGCCTAGAATCCATGTATAAGTGTCAAGAATCCATGTTTGAGATCCATGCAGTTCTATATGCCAGATATACGTTTCGATTATCATCCCCCCCCCCAATTGAACACCGTTATTACGTGATGTTAGCCAGGTTTCCTCGCACACATCGCTCTTGTGTTACTGCAACTCATAAATCGAATTCTAACATCACATCTGGCATATTCTGTAATTACGAACATTTGCCCCAAACACGTAAACATCCTGTGTATTTGTTCCATGCTTTTGTTCTCTGCTTTAGTTATATGCTTTTGAGTTTGCTTGGAAATTACACAGAACTTCTATTTTGAGAATTTAGCTCTCATTCCGGTTTTTTTTGATGACATTGATCCTTGTCAAAAATGTGTCTACTTTTCTCTGACCATTTATAACTGTGTGGTTGTTAGTTAATATAATGGTGCAGATAGTTCATTGCTAACGTTTCAATATGAAATTTCTAGATGGTTCGATCGGGGTTATTTCCGAATAAACAATGAACATGATTTAGTTAATAAAATTACCGGCCCGCGTAAGTGCATAGGCTACGGACGAATTCTCTGCAGTTGTAAGTAGCCTTTAAGATTATCTTCAGATCATTCCATCATTGAAAACTGTCACCGTTTTTCTTGTCTTATTTGTCTTTATATCTTCCCTATTCTGATTCCCTGTGAAGTCCATGCCAATGCTTGAATACATCTATTGTGTATTTCTTTGCTGCGCTTGTCGTCTGTTTTATTTCTTCCTAGGTATGTGAATTCTGTCAGTTGTTTAAGTCTGATGTTTCCAATATATATTTTAGTGTTTCTTTCTGTTCTTCCAATCTTCATTACGTCGGTCTTTTCTATATTTATCTTCATGTTAAAGGTTTGACATCTTTGATGTAATCTGTCTATTTGTCTTTGTAGTTGCTCTTCTGATGATGCTACTAGTGATTGGTCATCTGCAAATAGAAGTTCGTTTAAGTTATCCTTCAGATTTTTTCTTCCATTGTCTTTGCTACTTTGCAGATGTGATCTATGATTCTTATGAACATTATGGGGATAGTACACATTCCTGTCTCACACCCGAGTGAATTTGTAATTTGTCGTATATATATGTGCTCGTTCATACTTTCGCATTGACTATTGGCGTATATGCTCTAACATAGACTTATCAGATGTTTGAAGATTGCACATGTAAAGCGTTTATTTTTTCTGTGGACAACATCCTGCTTGAAATCTTAGGACAACATCCTGCTTGAAATCTTAGGACAACATCCTGCTTGAAATCTTAGGACAACATCCTGCTTGAAATCTTAGGACAACATCCTGCTTGAAATCTTAGGACAACATCCTGCTTGAAATCTTAGGACAACATCCTGCTTGAAATCTTAGCACAACATCCTGCTTGAAATCTTAGGACAACATCCTGCTTGAAATCTTAGGACAACATCCTGCTTGAAATCTTAGGACAACATCCTGCTTGAAATCTTAGGACAACATCCTGCTTGAAATCTTAGGACAACATCCTGCTTGAAATCTTAGGACAACATCCTGCTTGAAATCTTAGGACAACATCCTGCTTGAAATCTTAGGACAACATCCTGCTTGAAATCTTAGGACAACATCCTGCTTGAAATCTTAGGACAACATCCTGCTTGAAATCTTAGGACAACATCCTGCTTGAAATCTTAGGACAACATCCTGCTTGAAATCTTAGGACAACATCCTGCTTGAAATCTTAGGACAACATCCTGCTTGAAATCTTAGGACAACATCCTGCTTGAAATCTTAGGACAACATCCTGCTTGAAATCTTAGGACAACATCCTGCTTGAAATCTTAGGACAACATCCTGCTTGAAATCTTAGGACAACATCCTGCTGGTAATCATATCAGAATCGTGGTCGTGTTGCACGAGACATCCGGCGGGAGTTTAAGAAGGTAAACAAAACTAAGAAAACAAATTGACTTCTGTTTATTCATCTTCTCTCCAGTCCAGCACTGTCACATCATCGTTGTTCTGGATGTCACATTCGACGAGAGAAACATCACATTATGTTATCTTACAAGAGTCACGTTCATGTAGCACAGATAAGCTGTTGAAGTTTTGACACATTGCTGCCAATGTCCCTCATGAAAAATTCACGACCTTTCAACACAGGAATCAGTTTACATCCATGTTATCTTCAAAACAAGGCAACATTTTCTGGGTAATTCTCTCCACACAGCCCGGGAACATTTCAACATGACAGCTTTCTTTCACTCACTCTATGCAATTTTTGCTTTTCCATTAACGTTTGTGATGCTGTCAACAACTGCACGGACAAAATGTAACAAAAGATCCGACACATTAACTCTTTCACTACCAAATCTATATATCCGGTTTATTTAGTCACCTAATTGGCAGACTGGTATATGGACTCGTCTCTTGAATAGAAGTAAGTCGAATCTGATCTTGGTTCGAAAATCGATCGTCAGTATTGTACTGGCGATGCGGTTTTATGCTTTAATGTTGTCTCAAATTCAACAACAAAATATAATTGTCTTATACAGATATTGTCTTATACAGATATTGTCTTATACAGATATTATAAGATTTTTTGACAAGATATCAATCCACCAATCTGTGTATCTCCTGTGCCGTGAGTAGTTTCCTATATGCAGATGTGGTTTGTATTCATGTTTCTAAACAATACATTCAAGATTAATCTATACAGTTTGCTAGTGTTGAGTATAGTTTTATACGGATGTGAAACATACACTCAATGCAGTCACAGAATGAAAGGTTCAGGCTTATGAAACAAGCGCTACATATGTTTGTTTTGAATTAGATATATAGAACATACAACAAACACACTTTTCCCGGCAGTAAATAGACAAGCTTGCAGGTTATCAAGAACCACTTTTGGCAGTGGTTTAAACCGTGTAAACTTGTTTGGGTTGGACATGCTACGAGATACACGACTCACTCTCTAAAATTATTTTGCAAGAACACTTGAGGGCGGAAGGAAGAGAGAAGTACAGAGAAAATTCTAGATTGATAACATCAGGGAATAGTCTGTGGGTGATTTTTCTGCACTTCTCCGGATAACTGAGAATAGCAATCTTTGGAGAGTTTTTTGTGCTGAGGTCTCCAGTGTGGTACCCCTAATACCCGGACGTGTTATGGGTCATTATTATTATTATTATTATTATTATTATTATTATTATTATTATAAGCAATGCAGCATTATTATTATAAGCAATGCAGCAAGTGCAATCTCTGGACAACACTTGACGGCAACTATCCACCTTGAAACCTGAGTCAATACGTTGTTTGTTTTCCATCATACCGCATTCCTAAACAATATACGGTAGTTGCTTGAGAATGTACATGTTGGACTAAGATTGCATCTTATTTAGGGATGCTGTGTGGTCGAATGCGGAAAACGCGTTGACTCAAGTTGCGAGGCAAATAGATGTTATCTGAACGGACTTTTGTCAATCACATGTGCTGCCTTATTTTTTTTTTTAAATAATAAATCCTGGATGACATTACTCATCGACATCATTAGAGAGTCGAGTAAATAACGTTCCAACCTAACATTAAAACTGGTATAACATGCAACGCAAGAATCATTAGTTACAACCTAACATTACAACTGGAATAACATGCAAGAATCATTAGTTACAACCTAACATTACAACTGCAATAACATGCAAGAATCATTAGTTACAACCTAACATTACAACTGGTATAACATGCAAGAATCATTATTTGCAACATAACATTACAAACTGGTATAACATGCAAGAATCATTAGATGATAGATGCAATGTTCAAACATTTCAGGATGTATTTCTATAACTCCAATATCTTGTATGAATTCTCCTGCCACAAGGGGTCGACTGCTAGAAATTTCTCTATTTCTCTATTTCTGCTAGAAATATATCAGCTCTCATGGATGAAATCACTTTTCCCTGACTCCCCCTTAACCCCTGCGATACATACGGCCTTGGCTAGATGATATGATTACCCTCCCAGGAGATGTCTTGAATAATATTGAACCAAACTCTGAGATTCTTGGTTAGACATATCTTCTTCATCATCAAATATCATTTTCCCATTCACCCGACTGTTACTCTATCTCACGGATATATGTTTTGTAACATCTCCCATTCCATTTTTCCATCTCTCATTCGATTTTTCCATCTCTCATTCCATTTTTGCATCTCTCATTCCATTTTTCCATCTCTCATTCCATTTTTGCATCTCTCATTCCATTTTTCCATCTCTCATTCCATTTTTGCATCTCTCATTCCATTTTTCCATCTCTCATTCCATTTTTCCATCTCTCATTCCATTTTTACATCTCTCATTCCATTTTTCCATCTCTCATTCCATTTTTCCATCTCTCATTAGATTTTTCCATCTCCCATTCCATTTTCCATCTCCCATTCCATTTTCCATCTCTCATTCCATTTTTTCCATCTCTCATTCCATTTTTTCCATCTCTCATTCCATTATTGCGTCTCTCATTCCATTTTTCCATCTCCCATTCTATTTTCCATCTCCATTCCATTTTTTCCATCTCTCATTCCATTTTTCCATCTCCCGTTCCATTTTTCCATCTCCCGTTCCATTTTTCTATCTCCCGTTCCATTTTTCCATCTCTCGTTCCATTTTTCCATCTCTCGTTCCATTTTTCCATCTCTCGTTCCATTTTTCCATCTCTCGTTCCATTTTTCCATCTCTCGTTCCATTTTTCCATCTCTCGTTCCATTTTTCCATCTCTCGTTCCATTTTTCCATCTCTCGTTCCATTTTTCCATCTCTCGTTCCATTTTTCCATCTCTCGTTCCATTTTTCCATCTCTCGTTCCATTTTTCCATCTCTCGTTCCATTTTTCCATCTCTCGTTCCATTTTTCCATCTCTCATTCCATTTTTCCCATCTCTCATTCCATTTTTCCATCTCTCATTCCATTTTTCCATCTCTCATTCCATTGTTTTCCATCTGCAATTCCCATCATTTATCTTATCTTTACAGATCTTATAGCGTCTTCTTATCTGCACCCACCCCTTCTCATCTCTTACACCATATCTGGTCCCATCTTTCGTCCCACCTTCTATATGGCACTTCTTCCTATCTGTTATCCCATTTTCCCATGAGGTATCCCATCCAATCTCCCCATCTCGCACCCCATCTATCCATCTCTCATGCATCTTTCCATCCTCAATCATACCTTCAAATGTCATGTATTTTGATCAATCTTCAGTGATCGCACACTTGATATTCCTCGCCACCAAGGAGTCTGTCACTACATAACAAAGAGGCAATTTCTGCTCCTTGTTGGGGGACAGCAAACATCCTTGTCTAACTCCTTGTTGGTTGACAGCACACATCGTCTAACCCATTGTTGGGTGATAGCACACATCCTTGTCTAACCCCATGTTGGGTAACAGCACACAACCTTGTCTAACCCCTTGTTGGGTAACAGTACAACCTTGTCTAACCCCTTGTTGGGTAACAGCACACAGCCTTTTTTAACCCCTTGTTGGGTAACAGCACACAACCTTTTTTAACCCCTTGTTGGGTAACAGCACACAACCTTTTTTAACCCCTTGTTGGGTAACAGCACACAACCTTTTTTAACCCCTTGTTGGGTAACAGTACACAACCTTGTCTAACCCCTTGTTGGGTAACAGCACACAACCTTGTCTAACCCCTTGTCGAAAAACTCCCGTTTGTTTATCGAATCTTATGGCTACTCTTTGTCAATACACCGTATTGTTTTCATATTTTTACCATCAACGCTTACACCATCAAACTGTCGGACTGCTACTATAGTAAAACACAAAACATACACAAATATTGCGAAATGTTGAACGTAGGAGCTACATGTCTAAACAAATCGAGATCTACAACGAAACACACATCAGAAGTTTACAGCAGATAAAAAAATGTTGAAACTAATGTAGGAAAGATTGAAGACGAGTAGAAAAGAGATGATTGAATAAAGAAATAGCTTTAAAAAAACAGCAGAAAAACACAGAGAGCTAGTTAAACTATAGACATCACGAAATCAAATCACTTGACAAATCAGATAACGCATCCATACATGAGTAAATAAATAAATTAAACGGGAAGAAAATGAGTCTACGTCCATACTGTATGTTTTGGGATCACTAGAATAGACATGGCTTGTTACATTTCTAGACTAGGCTATATGTGTATGTAGTAAGTTCACTAGACTTGTTACATTTCTAGACTAGGCTATATGTGTATGTAGTAAGTTCACTAGACTTGTTACATTTCTAGACTAGGCTATATGTGTATGTAGTAAGTTCACTAGACTTGTTACATTTCTAGACTAGGCTATATGTGTATGTAGTAAGTTCACTAGACTTGTTACATTTCTAGACTAGGCTATATGTGTATGTAGTAAGTTCACTAGACTTGTTACATTTCTAGACTAGGCTATATGTGTATGTAGTAAGTTCACTAGACTTGTTACATTTCTAGACTAGGCTATATGTGTATGTAGTAAGTTCACTAGACTTGTTACATTTCTAGACTAGGCTATATGTGTATGTAGTAAGTTCACTAGACTTGTTACATTTCTAGACTAGGCTATATGTGTATGTAGTAAGTTCACTAGACTTGTTACATTTCTAGACTAGGCTATATGTGTATGTAGTAAGTTCACTAGACTTGTTACATTTCTAGACTAGGCTATATGTGTATGTAGTAAGTTCACTAGACTTGTTACATTTCTAGACTAGGCTATATGTGTATGTAGTAAGTTCACTAGACTTGTTACATTTCTAGACTAGGCTATATGTGTATGTAGTAAGTTCACTAGACTTGTTATGTATCAAGAATATGGTATATGTGTATGTATTAAACATGTGAACATGTTGAAATATGTGGCTACATTAGTATCAGAAGCAAAGCACAACAAGATTATAATATCGAGTACAAGTCAGATAAATCAATAACACAGAAAATCATTAAAGATGCTAAAACTAAAGTTTAGCAAGAATATGGCGAATCATAAAGTACAGCTTACAAACTCGAGCCAAAGAAATTCTACACGAAAATTAAGAATATGAGAAACAGGGAAGATAAATATGAACCAACATCAATAATTAATGATGAAAATGGAAAGACAATCAATGACCAGAAACAAATCATGGAAAGATGGCAGCAGTATTTGAAAGAACTGCTAAATCTAAAAGATGGAGGGGACGACAACATACTAAACAATATAATGGGAGAGTTAGAACTAAACATATTGCTAGCAGAAATATTGTCATACAAAAGGATTCATCAAACAAAGCAACAGGGTCGATAACACACAAGTCGAATTAATGAAAGCAGCGTCAGATAAAGGGATAAAATGGTTACATAGGCTGTTTAATATAATATGGAATACACAAGAAACAGAAGACTGGACGAACTCTTTAATAATACCTATTTCGAAGAAAACAGACTAAGAAAGAGATTGTATAAAGTACAGAGGTATTTCACTTTAAAGTCAGACTGGAAACATTTTCAACAGAATTCTAGCAAGAAGATTATGAGCATCCACAGCTTAGCAACACTCAAATGCCATTCGTAAGAACAACAGCTGTACAGATGCCATTTTTACACTCAGACAAATGACAGAAAATACAACTTGAAGCATACAAGAATTGTATATCGCGTTTGTTGACCAAGAAAAAGCTTTCCACAGAGTAGACAGACAATTTTGAAAAAACTCTATCAAAATATGGGGGTTCCACAATATCTAATCAACTTGTGTAGAAGTACTTACACATGCAGTCAATGTACAGTTAGAACAAGTGTTGGGCTTTCAGATAAATTCCACATACACTCTGGAGTGTGACAAGGATGTGTTATATTTCCCTTGTTATTCATCACGTATATCGATTGCACATGTAAAATTGTCAACACGAATGAAGAAGACAATCTAAACCTCCTCAGCAAACTTATTTTTGCAGACGATCAAGCAATAGAACAACAACAGCAAAAGAACAGCTACAACAACATATAAATATAAGTCCACACATGTAGGAACTTGAAGATAAACACACACACAATACTGAGGTAATGTCAATCGCAAAAACAGACACACCACTATTCTAATCGATGACCAATAACTTAAATCTTGGAAGCATCATATCATCGAATGGAAAAAACACCAAAGAAATCCAACATAGATCCAACATAGTATGCCGGATCGTGGGGCAGATGTCTCCTGTTTTCAAAAACAAATATGTCAGCATGAACACCACAACTGCACTATGTTAAGCGATTCATACCATCACTATGCTACCAATGTCAAACATGGACACAAACAACATAATCCAAAAGAAAACTTGTTACAACAGAGAAATAACTATCTGCCACGACTCCACGGAGTAATAATAAGAGACCGAATCAGGAACAAAAACTAACAAACACAATGCCAATCCTGGATTACACCCAAAGGGTTTTCACATGCTTCCAGACTACCATCAGACAGCGCCTCTCAAAAAGTATTACTATACAGACACGATGGATACAAAGCGATTGGTAGACATTGCAAGCAATGGATTACAAAAATAAAAGTCAACGAAAACAAACTTATATGAAGCACACAAAAAAGCAATCTTCAGAGAATTATTCTACCCCTGAAGCTGCAAGGCATAAATGAGTATAACGAGAAAAAAATATGAAATTTTTTTTACCTAAGATGGAAGATGTTTCTATATAAAGAATAAAAACGTGTGTATGTATTAAAGTCAACATAACTAAATATTTGGGTACATTAATAATATTATGGAGACATGTGCGGTCGCAACAGATCTTGAGGATGCTTACAATAGGGTGTCCTTGGATGTCTTGATGGACCAGCTGTTAAATCTTGCAGTTAATCCTTTAGTCGTGCGGTGGGGTAGTGCTGCCCTGATGCACAGGATATTAGTTCTTAAGTGTGGTAACTGGGTATCGGTACCAACGGTTATTAACCCTGGTCTGCCACAGAGATCGCCTCTAGTTTATGTGCTTTTCAATGTTTACGCAGTACATATCACTATAAGATTCACTTCTATACATTTCAATCCCTGATCTTTAATCCTAGCCAGTGAAAAGGAATCATCATCAACATTAGTCTCACTCTCTCGTGCTATATCTGTTAAGGAATTCACAACGTCAGCTAGATCCATTGTCCCATGACCCTGTGCCACAATCGCGCATGACGCCAATTGATATAACACACAGAATAACACAACACACACACTGACACACACAATGACACACACAATGACACACACAATGACACACACACAATGACACACACAATGACACACACAATGACACATACAATGACACACATAATAGCACAAGTCACACAGCAACACACAAAATAACACACATAATAAAACACATAACACACATTAGCACACAATAAAAACACACAATAACATACACAGTAATACAAACAATAACACACACAATAACATTCACAGTAATACAAACAATAACATACACATAAATGAACGTTTCGATAATTATGTGAACGTGGTAGTGCCGTTTCTTACTCGTCGTGTATCGTGCTGTATTTTTGATAAAGGCATCATGGTCGAAACGCCGACTTCTGTTTTTTATGTATGTTACCACTAGAAAGCAAAGCTTCAACCCTGTTCCAAGTATCGCCTGTTGGTTAATAAGGGGGTCCGCTTAAACTAGATAGAAACCTGCACGAAATATCCGGGACACATACACATTTGTCTTGCTAGACATGAGATGTGTATTCGAATCTCACAAGAACCTCTTTGTTTATAAATTATCGATTGTGATTCGCAAGAATGGAATAAATAATGAGCTGAACCCAGTCTGTACACCCACCACTACATTACCAGCTTCATATTTGCATAACCTGGTTACTGTAATGTTCTGTTCTGTAATAGTAGCCGGCAGGACATCTTTGTCTTCTGTATTGTATTTGGTTATACGGTGACAGCGATGTTCGGGTCTAGCGTCTGGTTCCTTAAGGTAATCAGTTCGTTTCATTACTAAGATTTTCCATGGTCCATGCCGTGTGGCGATGGTTATTTCTTTTCAGAGTCTTCTATTTTATGTGCTGTCAATTATTTCCGTGACTGATGTTCTGATATGCCACAATGTTAGGTTGTCAAACATCTTCTCTCTTGGTCTTCCCATACCCTTCTTGTTCTTTAACCCGCCTGTTGTTACAATGTGTTCCATATCCTCTCTCCTCGTGATCTGTACAAGATGGGGAGTGTCTTTTTAAATTAACTTCTTGAAAGAGTGACACGTGAGATAAAATTCGCGAGGAAAGCCGCAGGGGTCACCAGGTTCGATAGATTAAGAAATGAAGACATCAGGAAAAGAATAGGTATAATACCTTGCACAGAATACATAACAAGGCAGCAGATCAAGTGAATTGATCACATTACGAGGAAGCATTACGACAAGTTGCCCATACATGCATATAACCAAATGAGATCAGGGTACAAAGCCAGAGGATAACAAACCACATGGGGAAAGACAATAGACAATTAACTTCTTTCAAAATATCCTCATTGCGTTTTTTAAAATCTGTCCACAGTTTTCTGAACACTCTTCGACTAGTAATAAAATTAAGACTTTATGAAAATACGTGAGACGTTCTATTACAAAATGTACGTGGCGCACAAGTGCTGGGTACTAGCATAGTCGCATTCTCAACTCGGAGGCTCCGTGTGAATATTGCTGTCGATCAAAAAAATTGTTTAGTTGTTGTTTTACTTCTGCGTTCGTTCTGAAACTCCCTCAGACTAGCACGGTATAGTCCAGAGAACGGAATACGGCGTGTCATGATTTACAAACATGACTGCGATATATGTGCCGTTCGGCCTGACATTTCAGACTTCAGCACGGTTTCTGGGGCATGTGAACTTCTATGGGATGCGACCTGTCAACACTCCATCCCCAAACCCCTTAGTCGCCTTCATCGACGTGCTGGCAAAAAACAATGTTGCTATTCTTTGTACTCATTTCTGGCCCCCCACCCCCTGTATAATAACGATGATTAAAGTTAGGGCATCACAAGACGGTAACACGTTGATGACACTCGCCTGTGCAACGGTGTTTGTGAATTCTTGTTGATGCATTCATGTGTAAAATATTGATCGGAAAAAAATATGAATGTATAAGGCACGGAGATTTCGCTGTGCACTGATGCCTCACAGATCTGACGCCTCACAGATCTGCAATAAATCATAACCGTTTACTATATTATTCTTGATTAGAAACTGGCTTCACAGCACGCGGGACATTCCCATAAGTGCTCCACCCTCCGCTCCAGCAGCCATCCCAGTGTATGTAGACTCATAGTTCCGGTCAGGTGTTGATTGTGTGATCTTCTGGACTTTCCAAAAAATTTACTTTTCCTCCCCTCACCTCTGAATACTCCCATTTCTAACATTCTCTGTATGTGTACGTTCTCAACCTCATTGACATCATCTGCATCTTGAAATGAATTTATTACTGCCTTTATTAAATCTGCTTTATCTCTTCTCAGCATTGTGCCGTCTATCGCCGCATTGCCTGCCAGTAAGTCGGCTCTCTCATTTCCTCTGACCCCAGCATGACCAGGGCAGTATATCCATGTAATGCTCTGGACAACTGAGTTGTTCAATAAGTCCCACTATTCTTTTCTTAGCATGAACTTTTATATCTTGCGCAGCATGCTTTGATAGTCTGTGAGTATTACCGAGTGTGTTGATGTATCAGTTATCAAACAATTAAGAGCTGCTGTAACTCCCTCTATCTCCATCCTCATGCTCGATGTGACAGTAGAATATGCTGAAGATTTCTCAAACAACTTCACGCCATTTCTGTAGGCAACAAAACCCCAGCCGTTTTTATTTGTATTTCTGCTAACAGAGCCATCTGTGTATATAATTATGTCTTGTGGTTTCGAGTGTAGTTGGGCAAGTTCGTGCACTGTATTCTGAGCCCTGACGTCCGTCCATTTTTGACACGCTTTATCTAGTTTTATTATTACTTTAGTCAGTGATTTCTTCGTGTCTACCTCCACCCATTCACTGCCCTTTCCTATTTCTTCCAGTTCACATACTATTTGCAGTGTGTCTTCAGCCTCTGCCATCCATGATCTGCCACGCTTGATTCGTTTTCCCTTTGTCTCATCTAGACGATGGTGTAATGGGTGGTGGTTGTATTCTGTCACTTTAAGGTACGACTTAACTTGTGCTACCTGATATCGCACTCTAATGCTGGGGAGATCAAGCAGAAATCTCATAGCAGAGATGGTACAGCTCTTATTGCCTCATTTTGAACTTTTTCCAATCTATCGACATGTGTCTGTGACATATTTAGTAGGCCGTGGCCATAATCTATTACAGATAGCACCTTACTATATAAAACTTGATGATGATGTTCCTCCGTCGCAGGCGAAGATGGGCATAGCATGAAAAACAATAAATGCGATGCAAAAATAATTAATAATAATAAATTGGTAACTGTCTACTTATAAAACCTGCTTACTAATAGGAAAGCAACCTTTCTAGATTAAACATGTAACTATTCCCATGATTTATATTGGTCGATATGATAATACACTATGTGACAGCCAATAAAAGTTAAGGAAATAGCCAAATGAGTCATTTTAGAAATCTGTATTTCCAATTAGTTTATAGGTCTTACATTGTAGATACCATTACTAAATACCTACAATTTATATAACGCATCTTCCATCAATAAGTGCACAAGGACTTGGTAGACACCCTGTACAATGTTGATAGACTAAGGTACAATCACATATGATGTAAACGAGACAATGTAAGTTTGGATTTTGTTCAACGGTGTTTATGTGCATATCGACGTTTCAGCGAAAAGATGTTGTCAAGATATACACAAACAAATAAAAGGAAAAATTACAAATTTCATAAATTGAACATGATTAAGCATTTACGCACGATGTTCCATGATGGAGAGGAAGCTGGGAACAGGATACGACTTCGCCAAGTTTGCAGTTATAAATAAGCTGGGGAAGAATTTATTATTATCAGAAGAATTGGGCATAACAAATGGGAAAAATTGATCAAAACAAATGGGAAGAATTGGTCTCAACAAATGGGAAGAATTGGACAAAATAAATGGGAAGAATTATTCAAAAAACAAATATGAAAAATTGGTCACAACAAATAAGAATTTGTCACAACAAATGGGAAGAATTGGTCACAACAAATGGGCAGACTTGATCACAGAAAATGGGAAGAATTCACAACAAATGGGAAGAGTTGGTCACAACAAATGGAAAGAATTGGTCACAACAAATGAGAAGAATTGGTCATAACAAATGGAAAGAATTGGCCACAACATTATTAAGAATTGGTCACAACAATATTAAGAATTGGTCACAACAAATGGGAAGAATTGTTCATAACAAATGGAAAGAATTGGTCATAACAAATGGAAAGAATTCGGTCATAACAAATGGAAAGAATTCGGTCATAACAAATGGAAAGAATTCGGTCATAACAAATGGAAAGAATTTGGTCATAACAAATGGAAAGAATTAGTAATAACAAATGGAATAAAAAGAATTAGTCATAATAAATGGGAACAAATAGTCATAATAAATGGGAAGAATTGGTCATAACAAATAGAAAGAAGTGGTCATTAAACGTAGAAACAAGTGGTCATAAGAAAGTTATAGATTTAGTGATTACTGACTAGAGTAATAACTAGACTTGATTACATTGAAGTAGGCACAGTCGAAGTAGGTACGGTTGAAATAGGTACGGTTGAAGTAGGTACGGATGCGGTTGAAGCAGGTACGGTTGAAGCAGGTACGGTTGAAGCAGGTACGTTTGAAGCAGGTACGGTTGAAGCAGAACGGCAGAAGTGGAAAGTAATAGTGAACACAAGACATCAGTAACTAGCACATTTATTAATAGGAGTGTGTAGGAGTGTGTAGGAGTGTGTAGGAGTGTGTAGGAGTGTGTAGGAGTGTGTAGGAGTGTGTAGGAGTGTGTAGGAGTGTGTAGGAGTGTGTAGGAGTGTGTAGGAGTGTGCAGGAGTGTGTAGGAGTGTGTAGGAGTGTGTAGGAGTGTTTGGAAGAGTGTAAGAGTATGTAAGAACGTGGGGAAAGTGTATGAGAGGTGTGTGTGGGGGAATGTGTGAGTGTGTGGGAAAGTATGAGAGAATGTGGGAGAGTTTGTGAGAGTAAGAAATTGTGTGACAACTAGACTAAAACAAGTGAACATTTTCTCCACATCCTGACAACCACACTATAAAACAAGTGAACATTTTCTCCACATCCTGACAACCACACTCTAAAACAAGTGAACATATTCTCCACATCCTGACAACCACACTCTAAAACAAGTGAACATATTCTCCACATCCTGACAACCACACTCTAAAACAAGTGAACATTTTCTCCACATCCTGACAACCACACTCTAAAACAAGTGGACATTTTCTCCACATCCTGACAACCACACTCTAAAACAAGTGAACATTTTCTCCACATCCTGACAACCACACTCTAAAACAAGTGAACATTTTCTCCACATCCTGACAACCACACTCTAAAACAAGTGAACATTTTCTCCACATCCTGACAACCACACTCTAAAACAAGTGAACATTTTCTCCACATCCTGACAACCACACTCTAAAACAAGTGAACATAATGTCATAGACAATAGAACAAAAAATCCTCTTTATAAAAAAAAGTGTCACTTCTGTTGTATTAAGGTGATGACAGCTTCCAACAGCGATCGTGATTTCACAATTGTCTATCGAATGAGTGTTGTGTCAAGTGACTACCAATCTTCCTTTATAGACGAGTAACATCACTGATGGAGACTACGTTTGACAATGAAAAACTCGGAATTCCAGCCGTGCTGACTATTACCATAAACGACATGAGATTAGAATGTAAGTCATACTGATGGCTGTTTGACTTGAGTCACAGCATGCCCGGACAAACCAATCTGTTCGTTGATCTTCTGCTGAAATTTATGTGGTTATGTGTGTTTGCAATTTTTGCTGGGACGTTGTTGTTGTTTTCGGTAAGCCTAAACCCTAAACAAAATAAGTCTAATAATTAATAAATGATAAATATAATTTAATAAACATTCCCAAGGGAAATAATAAAGTTCAGAATTATTTGGGGGTGGGGGGGGGGGGGGTTTAAGAAAGGGGAAAAGGTACGCGTTCCAAAAAACCCTTTTTTCCTGTATAGTCTCTATTTTCTTATTATTTTGTTTGTTTGGACCAAGATCATAGGAAAGTCAATGGTTTTCTCCCTTCTTAATTTTATAACTGTCTTTAATCATTTTTGTATTAGTTGTAGCATGTGCGTGTAGCTGTAGCATGTGCGTGTAGTTGTAGTATGTGCGTGTAGCTTTAGCATGTGCGTGTAGTTGTAGTATGTGCGTGTAGTTGTAGTATGTGCGTGTAGTACATATATTTACGCATTCACTTATCTCGTGGATGTCTCCTGTAGCTGAACAAGAGCTTGGTCGAGTAATATAAACAGTAGGTCTACATGTTACATTTGTTTCTTCACATTTGTACATTTCTCCTCACCAATATCGCATTCACTAATATCGCATTCACTAAAATAATTCACAAATATCGCATTCACTAATATCGCATTCACTAATATCGCACTCACCAACATAGCACTCACCAACATAGCACTCACCAACATAGCACTCACCAACATAGCACTCACCAACATAGCACTCACCAACATAGCACTCACCAACATAGCACTCACCAACATCGCATTCACCAACATCGCATTCACTAATATCATTCACTAATATCGCATTCACTAATATCGCATTCACTAATATCGCATTCACTAATATCGCATTCACTAATATCGCATTCACCAAGATCGCATTCACCAAGATCGCATTCACCAAGATCGCATTCACCAATATCGCATTCACCAATATCGCATTCACCAATATCGCATTCACCAATATCGCATTCACCAATATCGCATTCACCAATATCGCATTCACCAATATCGCATTCACCAATATCACATTCTCGGAAAAAGAGTTAGTTATTTCAGTGGTTATATTTCCAGGAACAAGGATTTTCTAACTCAGGTATAAAAAAAAAATGGAGGCAATTACTGAAACCTCAATACGATGATGACGTACTGGAGGGAGGCGACAACCTTGCCGGAACGCTGATTGTAGACATCTCCGGCGGATAAGCAGCGGCAAATGAATCAGTGGCTTTCATTGTGTGTTCGTCCATCATAAATGATGATGACCATTGTTTTAAATTCACTTTTGAAAATTTAGTTTATGTCCATGCCTAATAGCTGGTAGATGGCTGATGAGCCCTATTTGATTAGTAAATCTCCTTGGACAGTTCGGGTATGGAATGACCTCTGTAGACGGATTTTGGTCTATCCGTGACTTTCAAGTTACTCTCCGCTGTTGAGCTGCGGCATTTCTCCTCTTTTCACAAGATGATGAGCTCTTTTGACTGTAGAACGCCATGTAGGTAGATCTATTTTGTGCATGTTCTTCATATGTATCTTGGTCTATTTCAAAGGCTTTCAGTGAGGTCTTTAATATTAGTCCTTGTAGCGCTTCCTTTAGCCACATTGAGGTCATTTACCCTTCTCCAGCTCACCATAGAGAAGCATCATTGGCAGGCGATGGTCTAACATACGCACCAAATGACCTGCTCAACGAAACTGTCTGCATCAGGATAGTGTCTACGCTGGGGATACCAGCTCTGTCAAGGACAGTGGTATCTGGAATCTTGTCTTGCCATCTGATGTTCATAACATTTCTGAGACAAGTTGTGTAAAAGTGATTGAGTTTCCTCACATGACATCTATACACAGTCCATGTTTCGCTAACATATAACAGCACTGGAAGTACCACTGCTCTATAGACTTTCATCTTAGGCTGTGGGTTAATGCTATTTCGACGCCAGACATTTGCATACAATCTGCCGAAAGTGCTGCTTGCCTTGGCGATCCTGGTATACACTTCATCGTCAACGTTGGCATCTTGTGATAGTATTAAAAATATAGAAAACTACAGCTGAAACGTTAGCTACACCACTTGCCTGCGCTTTAACAGAAGAACTACGCTTAGTTCATTCGTTCTAAACGTTGGTCTTATGTCTCACAGTATTTGGTTAGTGAAAGGGCTGGATGAGAAAAAGGAAATAGGGGAACAACTGACCCGTCAGGGGGACCACAGTCTCGTCTAGGGAACACAGACACGCCTAGGAGACTACGAACTAGTCTAAGAGACTACGTGCCATCTAAGGGACCACCGATTCGTCTAAGGACCACCAACCCGTCTAGGTGACCAGAGACCCGTCTAGGGAACCACCGACCCGTTTAGGGATCATGTAAAGGTGTTTTAACAATATTGGTTCAAGCATATACTTGTAACATTAGGCCTTCAAGAAAACGGAGGGGCATATCATGATGTAAAATTGGTTAGGGTTGGAGGACAAGAGTGAATGAAGTGAGATTCATCGTATTAGCTAATGTCTTATCCCTGGAGAAAACGTTTGGTCTTTCTATGTCCAATTTTTATCAGACATTATCCCCGTTAAACACAACACATTAACCTGGTATTTCCAAATGTGTATACCAATCAACGTTGTCTGGTGCCCGGAGACTGTTGTCTATACGTTTACTCTCCAGTGTCCCATTACAAGAAGTCGATTTTTTCCACACGGACAAATACTGACTGCTTCTGTCTTTCTGATTTGTGGTTTCGTTTTCACTCGCTAATTTTATTTTTGTTAATGTTTGTAATGATGTCTTGGGATGCATTTTAACATCAACATCATCACCATCATCATCTTGATGTAAGCGATCCCTTACGGAATTCTTTCTCGGAGAAATCTATGACAAGTTGTAACTGTGCTCACACATACGCACTGACGTGTAATTCTACTCACACATACGCGCTGACGTGTAATTCTACTCACGCATACTCGCTGATGTGTAATTCTACTCACACATACGCGCTGACGTGTAATTCTACTCACACATACGCGCTGACGTGTAATTCTACTCACGCATACGCACTGACGTGTAATTCTACTCACACATACGCGCTGACGTGTAATTCTACTCATGCATACATATAAGCAAGTCAGACTGTGAGCACATGTGTGTAAGCAAGTCAGACTGTGAGCACATGTGTGTAAGCAAGTCAGACTGTGAGCACGTGTGTAAGCAAGTCAGACTGTGAGCACATGTGTGTAAGCAAGTCAGACTGCGAGCACATGTGTGTATGCAAGTCAGACTGTGAGCACATGTGTGTATGCAAGTCAGACTGTGAGCACATGTGTGTAAGCAAGTCAGACTGTGAGCACATGTGTGTAAGCAAGTCAGACTGTGAGCACATGTGTGTAAGCAAGTCAGACTGTGAGCACATGTGTGTAAGCAAGTCAGACTGTGAGCACATGTGTGTAAGCAAGTCAGACTGTGAGCACATGTGTGTAAGCAAGTCAGACTGTGAGCACATGTGTGTAAGCAAGTCAGACTGTGAGCACATGTGTGTAAGCAAGTCAGACTGTGAGCACATGTGTGTAAGCAAGTCAGACTGTGAGCACATGTGTGTAAGCAAGTCAGACTGTGAGCACATGTGTGTAAGCAAGTCAGACTGTGAGCACATGTGTGTAAGCAAGTCAGACTGTGAGCACATGTGTGTAAGCAAGTCAGACTGTGAGCACATGTGTGTAAGCAAGTCAGACTGTGAGCACATGTGTGTAAGCAAGTCAGACTGTGAGCGCATGTGTGTAAGCAGGTCAGACTGTGAGCGCATGTGTGTAAGCAGGTCAGACTGTGAGCACATGTGTGTAAGCAGGTCAGACTGTGAGCACATGTGTGTAAGCAGGTCAGACTGTGAGCACATGTGTGTAAGCAGGTCAGACTGTGAGCACATGTGTGTAAGCAAGTCAGACTGTGAGCAAATAGAATCTGTGAGTGTGTATATCTTCGTATTTGTTCGCCTGAGAGTAATATACATGGATGGGTCTCGGTAGCTGAGTGGTTAGCGAAACCCATCGTTTCCTATATGGAACGGACATTTCTCCAAAGTTATCTTTCATACACAAAATGCTTCAATTTTCAACAGTATGCAATTATTTAGTAAGATTCCAAACTTTCTTCTGCATATTGTTTCCTATGCTCAAAATATATACAGGCAGGAGGCCGCTTCCATGAATTCAATCGTCAGGAAGTCCTTATGATTGTCCTATATCTTCATTTCCAGTTGTCTTTTTGAGACAGAATTTTAGTCCTCAATTTGCCAAATATTGGTCATGTCTGCACATCGTATTCTGGATTGTAGTCTGTGGACACTTTTAACGTGGACATTTTGGAGAACCTTTATTTTGCGGAGATGTGCTTGTGTCCTGTGTTACAGTGTCCTATGTTACAGTGTCCTGTGTTACAGTGCCCTGTGCGGGTATTAAATATGTTAGTTTCTCGTGATACCTTTAGAAAAGTATATATGCTATGTTCATCCTAAGAATGAAGTAGGTCAGTGTTTCTGATTGGTTGTTGGATGCCGAACGCATAAATGGAATGTAAAGTGCGCAATATAATACCATTCTTAATATAAATCAATTATTGCTAAGTGAAAAGTCTATCACAATAGTAATGTATGTTTTACAAGTCTATCACAATAGTAATGAATGTTTTACATGTCTATCACAATAGTAATGTATGTTTTCCAATAAATTTTCATATCTTTAACATTCCACGATAGATTACTATACTTGCTGTTATATCGTTGCGCAGGCGCAAAGAGGTCAGGGGGGCAACCATTATAGTTCCTTACACAATGTGGAAAGTTCTGAATAATTAATTATATTGTTTTTAAATGTCATCAGCTGAATAAAAATCACATGTTATCGCGGAGTAATATACAGGTGTGTTTTACCCCACTTCAATCTAACTTATCTTAAATATAATTTCTCTGATTATACTCAGATAAATTTTATGTTTCTGCGTAAAAGACATGTTCCACGATTGTGTCTGCAGACATCAAATCCCACGAAAGTCTGCAGACATGTATTATCAGTGTTGACCATCCGTGAGGCAACCGTGCAGGTCTTCTAGTTTAGAGCACCTACAAATATAACCATAGTCTTCTTTCGAAGCATATCATAGAAGGCGACAACAGAAAGTTGGGAGTTAGGCCGATAATCTGCCACATGTGGAACAATCGTCATTCACATCTTTGTCTTATTTTCTGGATATCGTCTTCTATTAAATAATCTCCATGGATGTGAAGTGATACAGGACATCTCCATGGATGTGAAGTGATACAGGACGTCTCCATGGATGTGAAGTGATACAGGACATCTCCATGGATGTGAAGTGATACAGGACATCTCCATGGATGTGAAGTGATACAGGACATCTCCATGGATGTGAAGTGATACAGGACATCTCCATGGATGTGAAGTGATACAGGACATCTCCATGGATGTGAAGTGATACAGGACATCTCCATGGATGTGAAGTGATACAGGACATCTCCATGGATGTGAAGTGATACAGGACATCAGACATTACAGATGTGAAGTGATACAGGACATCGGACATTACAGATGTGTCCTCCTGTGATAGACCCCCTAGGTGACGGTGAATACTAGATGTGCCATCACTGCGAATGTGCCATCAATGCGAATGTGTCAAACAAATCTGACAGAAAAATTATGAGTTTGCTGGCCCAGAATTGTAGTGTGTGCTATGCTTCTGACAGGACGTTGTCATCCTGAACGACCTCCTCTTGGGTACTAAACACGCATCAATAACCCCCCCCCCCTAATTTTAAACAATCATGTCTTAGAGACCTATGAGTCCGGGTGTTGCATCAGTCACACAGCACAGAAGAACTAGTGTTTTTGTCTGATTTTCTGTGTTGTCAGGAACTACATTCCCACACGTAATGGGATTATTTCCTAATCATCATCATCATCACCATCGTCATCGTCATCATCCTCATCATCCTCATCAGCATCATCGTCGTCGTCGTCATCATCATCAATGTTGACCACAAAGTGATGTATATGACTATATAATTGTAATACAGGAAAGACGTATGAACAAACGCACAAACAGACGGACAGAGATACATACACGTGAATAGATCGAACAACAGGATTGAAAAGGCAGCCAAACTTGTACTCAAACTACCTATTTACAAAAAATCTTTTTAACAGCTAAATTTTGTTGATTGCGTGGAAACTTGTAGACACGAGAGCAAGGTCACAGACGTGAGCAATGTGTTATGTCTGCTGGATGGTTACCGCTTCTTTACTTACGTGACAGGAGATACTATTCATGTGGGTAGAATTTGCCACTCCTGCATTTACAGTTAACTACTAGTTCTGTAAATTGATGTTTTTATGAGAGCGACATTCTATTTAGTAACATTGTAGTAAATTGATGTTTTAGTTAGAATGATGTTCTATTTAGTAACATTGTAGTAAATTGATGTTTTAGTTAGAATGATGTTCTATTTAGTAACATTGTAGTAAATTGATGTTTTAGTTAGAATGGTGTTCTATTTAGTAACATTGTAGTAAATTGATGTTTTAGTGAGAATGATGTTCTATTTAGTAACATTGTAGTAAATTGATGTTTTAGTTAGAATGATGTTCTATTTAGTAACATTGTAGTAAATTGATGTTTTAGTTAGAATGATGTTCTATTTAGTAACATTGTAGTAAATTGATGTTTTAGTTAGAATGATGTTCTATTTAGTAACATTGTAGTAAATTGATGTTTTAGTGAGAATGATGTTCTATTTAGTAACATTGTAGTAAATTGATGTTTTAGTTAGAATGATGTTCTATTTAGTAACATTGTAGTAAATTGATGTTTTAGTTAGAATGATGTTCTATTTAGTAACATTGTAGTAAATTGATGTTTTAGTTAGAATGATGTTCTATTTAGTAACTTTGTAGTAAATTGATGTTTTAGTTAGAATGATGTTCTATTTAGTAACATTGTAGTAAATTGATGTTTTAGTTAGAATGATGTTCTATTTAGTAACATTGTAGTAAATTGATGTTTTAGTTAGAATGATGTTCTATTTAGTAACATTGTAGTAAATTGATGTTTTAGTTAGAATGATGTTCTATTTAGTAACATTGTAGTAAATTGATGTTTTAGTTAGAATGATGTTCTATTTAGTAACTTTGTAGTAAATTGATGTTTTAGTTAGAATGATGTTCTATTTAGTAACATTGTAGTAAATTGATGTTTTAGTTAGAATGATGTTCTATTTAGTAACATTGTAGTAAATTGATGTTTTAGTTAGAATGATGTTCTATTTAGTAACATTGTAGTAAATTGATGTTTTAGTTAGAATGATGTTCTATTTAGTAACATTGTAGTAAATTGATGTTTTAGTTAGAATGATGTTCTATTTAGTAACATTGTAGTAAATTGATGTTTTAGTTAGAATGATGTTCTATTTAGTAACTTTGTAGTAAATTGATGTTTTAGTGAGAATGATGCTCTATTTAGTAACTTTGTAGTAAATTGATGTTTTAGTTAGAATGATGTTCTATTTAGTAACATTGTAGTAAATTGATGTTTTAGTTAGAATGATGTTCTATTTAGTAACATTGTAGTAAATTGATGTTTTAGTTAGAATGATGTTCTATTTAGTAACATTGTAGTAAATTGATGTTTTAGTTAGAATGATGTTCTATTTAGTAACATTGTAGTAAATTGATGTTTTAGTTAGAATGATGTTCTATTTAGTAACTTTATAGTAAATTGATGTTTTAGTGAGAATGATGCTCTATTTAGTAACTTTGTAGTAAATTGATGTTTTTGTTAGAATGATGTTCTATTTAGTAACATTGTAGTAAATTGATGTTTTAGTTAGAATGATGTTCTATTTAGTAACATTGTAGTAAATTGATGTTTTAGTTAGAATGATGTTCTATTTAGTAACATTGTAGTAAATTGATGTTTTAGTTAGAATGATGTTCTATTTAGTAACATTGTAGTAAATTGATGTTTTAGTTAGAATGATGTTCTATTTAGTAACATTGTAGTAAATTGATGTTTTAGTTAGAATGATGTTCTATTTAGTAACATTGTAGTAAATTGGTCCTTAACAGCATCGCAGCAGAGGAAAATCGTAACATGTGAAATGGTCTGAGAAAAGCTGCAATGGTTTACTAAACTAGATCAAATAAGAAATAATGAAATTAGGAAACTGTTGGTGTGTTATGCTGTAGTGCAATAAAATGGTTCGGTCACCTATGGAAGGTTCGGTCACCTATGGAAGGTTCGGTCACCTATGGAAGGTTCGGTCACCTATGGAAGGTTCGGTCACCTATGGAAGGTTCGGTCACCTATGGATGGTTCGGTCACCTATGGATGGTTCGGTCACCTATGGAAATGAATTCAAACCAAATACCAATAAGAATATATTTAAAAAAAGAATATTCGGATATTGTTGTTCTTCTTTCATTCACTTGAAACATGTCTATATCTGTAATTCTGTATCCTTAATAAAACTCACTGTCTTTTGTAGTTCATACAGTGTCCCATAGAGGTTTGATTCCAGTGTTGTTTCCTCTGGTCAATATGTCTGCCTCAGCGTTTCATGCTCAGAACACTCTTGAAGTATATGTTTGGCACTCTGTGCTGCCTGTCCACATGTACACATGGCCGTGTTGCCAATCGTGAACTTTGTATACATGTGACTGCGGAGTCGGTTGTGTCCTGTTCTGAGACGTAGAATTATAACTTGTTCTGATCTGTTCATAATGTGATAGTCATCTTGTGTTGGTGTTTGTAGCTTTCTTATTGACTTGATCATCTGTTTTTTCTGATGGTAGGTGATTGGTATATCTGGTTGGTCTTCAGCAGCACCTTCCTTAGCCAACTGGTCTGCTTTTTCATTTCCTGGTATTCCACAGTAAGAGGGTGTCCACTGCATGGTTACCCTATGCTGACAATTCATTAAGTAGTTTTTGCAAGTTTGTTAGTTTTCCAGACTGGAGAGCCTGAAGCACTAACCTTGTATATGTCAGGAATACCACTGGCTATAGGCCAGGGTTGGAATTTAGCAGTTTTTCAGTTAATCCGGACATAAGAACAAAGGGAGACCATAAAACAGTGGATATAAAACATCAAGATAGCCTTGAGCAAACATGGACTAAATGCAACCTCGGAGACATAACTGACCTTGGAATCACAGCTTAAGCTCTCATATCTGACATTGATATCTGACAATAATATCTGTATGATTTATTGTCTATCATACGTGATCACCACGAGATTAACATTTCAAATTTCTTTATTTTAGCTTCCCGCGCTTCAGTGTCTGCCCTCATGAACAAGTGTCAGAAACATGGTGCATACGTCTGTAACAAGTGACAAGTTTCAGTAGCAAGCAAGACGTGTCAGTAAGATTGGCCAATCATTAGTAAACAAATGACAAGTGGAGGTAGCACGTGTGAAGTTTCAATAATAAATGAGTAGCAGTGATAAATGTGTTCTTGACAAGTGGCAGTACAAAAAAGTTTGAAAGTATTTTTATTCACAATAGCGATATAGCTTCAACCAAGTAACTATCAGAAAATAAATGACAAATATAGGAAGAATTTGTGTCTAGCCAAATTATGATTTATCGTTGTAATACGTCATTTATTTACAATGACAGGAAAGCCAATCTGGCAATTCTTGTTCACCGCTGGTATCAGAAAGAAGGAAGGCTGCCTCTATTCACGTTTCTGTTGTGAGTGGAGCACTGTAACCATCAAGTTATTATGCTGTTCGTTGTAGTTCTGTCATTTCTTGTTTGAGACTCCCAGGAGGTCTTCATAGACAGGAAATAACATTTGCTTGATTGACAATTGATAATGTAAATCTCGGGAAGATTGTGAAGGAAATAGTGTACGTTTTCCTCCATGCAACGACTATGCTGAGAAGATTACATCATTTTAATGTGTGTTTACACATGACTTAACAGATAACATTTTCAAGAGATTGGATTTTCAATATTCTAGTTGTAAAAATAATTCAATAACCGTATTTTTAACAAAATACAAAAGTGCATCCAAGTAGGCCCTCAGTCCCTTCAGTATAGCGAAAGTGTCAGCAACCCAATACCTACATTGTAGTTTCAGTTTCAAATTCAGATGTCTTTAAATCTTAAAGTCAGGATACTAGTTTAAAGCTGGATAATGTGTTGTAAAAAAGGACTTAACATCTCACGAGTGCCAGGAGATCATTTCATATTTTGTAACTCAATTCTTCTTTAGTAACATGCAACAGCTATTTGATTATCTGTTTAAATGGCCAGCGCTGGAAGATGTCAGGAATATGCGTCTCTCTCCTGGGCCAGATAAATGCAACACCTTATATGACAGATAAATGCAACACCTTATATGACAGATAAATGCAACACCTTATATGACAGATAAATGCAACACCTTATATGACAGATAAATGCAACACCTTATATGACAGATAAATGCAACACCTTATATGAAACAAACCAGCCCACAAACACATGTATAAATCATACAGTGACAGTGGGTCAAAGAGCGTGAGTCCACAGACAGCTGGATTAGAAACTAACAAACTAACCAATAAAGCTACCGACTAAACAATCAACCAACCTCCAACCTATATCTTCTTCATTTAACAAGACAATTTTCAACAATGATCCTGAAATATCCAGCAGTTTACGCTATCAACAAAGTCGCACCGATTCACGCAGGATACGTTTATTTGAATGATTACAACATTGAGCAAAAATAGATTCACATTGCCAATCAGTTCAATAAATACATCGGATGAAAGCTAAAGCCTGTATTACCGTTCTTACGCCTGTAAATGTTCGGTTTAATTAAAATGTATTTTGTAAACCATTTCTGCTAGTTGAGATGCTATTCCAATGCGCCAACAGTCCAAGTCTATCACACCTTCAATATTACCGACAATCTTCAATGTGTCGTGTTAAGCACGCCATTACTCGCCTGTATACACATCGAGCACTTCTCGCATGAGAAGTTACGTTAATACAACCGTCGGAAGTTTAGTCTGGTTTCACAGTAGGTTATCTAATACCACAATTTCTCTCTTAAACAACGATTTTGTCTCCAAGAATGAACCAATCATGTCTGTCATGCAGCCATCATCGATATCAACCGTTTACTTCTTCCTGGCCATGTTTCTTGCAAACGTGCCACTGATATCGCTTGGTGAACCCATCAAAGTCCACATTCATGCAATCATTCCAAGTCACTTTGCAATGACTACAGAGCTTAACCGAGAGTTTCATAACACAATGCTTAATTTCAGAAGAGATAGTAGAAATCAACGATTCCGGTCTCTTTTCAACCCAGACGGAGACATCACCTTTATCAGCGATGATACCCCAAAAGAGATCATGGATGCCTTTTGCAATGGCATCCTAGCTAAACACACAATGGCTCTTCTCAACATCAATAATCCACTTGGAATAAGGAGAAGAACAAGCTCCAATGAATACATCCTTGAACTAGCCAATTATCTGGGAATTCCTGTAATATCTTGGGACTCACAGTTCAGCGACAAGTCTCTGGTAAGTCTCGAGGACTAGAAACCCCGCTCCATAGACAGTATCACATGAACATCCACCAATTTATTCATCCAGTCATTTACTCATTCATCCATTTATTCATCCATTTATCGGTTCATTCATCTATCGGTTAATCTGTCACTTATTCATCCATAGATCTGTCAAATTATAATTGTTCCATTCATCCATAGATCTGTCAAATTATAATTTTTCTATTCATCCATAGATCTGTCAAATTATAATTGTTCCATTCATCCATAGATCTGTCAAATTATAATTGTTCTATTCATCAACTGATCCACATTGGATAAGAAAGAACATCAACTCATTTCTAGAGGTTAAAACTCTAGATGGCTCACAATGTGTAGAGTGTTGACTTCATTTTGTTTGAGTTTTACCACATGTATCTACTGAACACAGAATGGATGCCTCTGACATGTGGATATTTATAGAAGAGTATGGAGAACTTCACGGGAAGCGAAGAAAACAAAGAGGTTCTAACAACACTTCGTCGTATGAAACAAGAATTATTAAAGGAAATAATATTTAACAAAGTTTTATGGACATAGTAAAAGATATGACACCTTGTTGAATACCTTACGTGAGGGTTAAGTCGAGGGGAGGCGAGCAAGACGTAGGCAGAGATACAAGTGGGAGAGTAATATCACAAGATGAACAGGTTACATTCCAGCAGATTTCACCAAAACAAGAGACAGGGGATGTTGGAGATCTGTTGCAGCCAATCTTCTTTGCGGAGAAGATACTTGATGATGACGATCTGCTGAAAGTACCACTAGTAGCACGTAACTCAGTAGCTATAATCTGAAATCACCATAGATATTCGATAGAAATGTAATTGTAGACAAGACACCGTGGTGTGGTCTCAATTTCATGACCTCCTGAACATAGTGTGACCTAATCAAGTTACGGAAATGTAAACATTCCAGGTTCTTTATGGAATGTTGAATATGACAACTTTCTCCGCTGATATTCATTTTTACATCATCAGATGCAGACATGCGCAGAGTCGGAAGGCTGCACGCGTCAAGGCTAATTCATGCATATTTTCTATATATCGCAATAGCTTCATGCATATTTTCTATATCGCAATAGCTTCATGCACATTTTCTATACCGCAATAGTTTCCTGCATATTTTCTATATGCCCGCTCATCGACCATGTTTCACAACCATATATACAAGCAATAAACACTTTGTACATTTAGTATGACATACTCCTAGGCGCATAGGTCGCTACAGCTGGCACCTACCATAGATCACCAAGTGATGGCTATGGTGAGCTTACTTCGCAGATACAGCTGGACTGCCTTTAGTGTAGTGACCTCACAGGTTGCTGGAGACTCGCAATTTGTTGCTGCGGTTAATAGGCTTGTAGAGCACAGTCAACGCAAGTCTACAGCAGCCTCGTCAAGTCTCAAAAGGTGGGATATTTAGAAGTTTATGAGATAATTGTGCACAAAATGTGATGTGTTACAATGATGTGCACAAAATGTGATGTCTTGCAATGATGTGCATAAAATGTCTTACAATGATGTGCACAAAATATGTCTTACAATGATGTGCACAAAATATGTCTTACAATGATGTGCACAAAATGTGATGTCTTGCAATGATGTGCATAAAATGTGTCTTACAATGATGTGCACAAAATGTCTTACAATGATGTGCACAAAATGTGATGTCTTACAGTGATGTGCATAAAATGTGATGTCTTGCAATGATGTGCATAAAATGTGATGTCTTGCAATGATGTGCACAAAATGTGTTGTCTTACAATGATGTGCACAAAATGTGTTGTCTTACAATGATGTGCACAAAATGTGCTGTCTTACAATGATGTGCACAAAATGTGCTGTCTTACAATGATGTGCACAAAATGTGCTGTCTTACAATGATGTGCACAAAATGTGCTGTCTTACAATGATGTGCACAAAATATGTCTTACAATGATGTGCACAAAATGTCTTACAATGATGTGCACAAAATATGTCTTACAATGATGTGCACAAAATGTGATGTCTTACAATGATGTGCACAAAATATGATGTCTTACAATGATATTTTCAACTGTTATCTTTACAAATTGTACATTTTCTTCACAAAAAAATAATTGTATGATTTATTGTCCTCGCATACGTCTCATTATAATGTCATTATTTTTGTTCTGGGCATACTCACCCTACAGTTGTTCGTTCTAATGTTTTCCATTGCACATCACTTCTGTACTTGATGATTTCCAAATCTCTTCTCTGCTTGGTGCATTCCACTTAGCGTCTCCTTCATTCTTGTGCATTCACTGTCTCCTTTGTTATTTGGAGCATTCACTCTAAGCCTCCCATGTTATTGTAAATTCACTATAACCTTCCATGTAATTGTGCTTTCACCCCACGTCTCCCTTTCCGTGAAACATCTCACCACTCTTGTATTTGATGTGTGTTTGTCATATTTCTCCTGTATTTGTTGTGTGTTTATATCATATTTCTCCTGTATTTGTTGTGCATATTTCTTTATTTCTCGTGTATTTATCGTATTTCTCCTGTATTTCTCATGTATTTATCATATTTCTCCTGTATTTGTTGTGCATTCATCCTTTGATTCCTATTCTTCTTTCTTGGGTCTCCTAGAATCATTTCTATTTTTATCTGTTTGTCACTGAATTATCTCTATTGTTCTAGTTTAAATATCTATACATTCCTATCTCTTATACATTCCTATCTCTTATACATTCCTATCTCTTATACATTCCTATCTCTTATACATTCATATCTCTTATACATTCATAATCTCTTATACATTCATAATCTCTTATACATTCCTATCTCTTATACATTCCTATCTCTTATACATTCCTATCTCTTATACATTCCTATCTCTTATACATTCTACTCAAATCTCACTGATTCTACATCACTTCTCGCTGTTCTTTCAAAATAGTTTATACACCTTCGTTGTTGTAGTTTTATTTTTCTTATACAAGTATTGCGTGCCAGCTTGACACAAGATTTGTAGCACATTATTTATCCTTCTTTGTCTCGTTTAGTCTTCCATTTTCTATATCTTTTGATCAATAATTTTATTAAAAGCTAAATATTATCCAGTGGATAATATCCATATAAATAAGGGTTATTTCTACTTGTTTATGTAGTAAACTGATTTTAGCGTTTCTTGTAGCTCATATATAGAAGTTTAGGATAAACTGATTCCAACATTCAGGTGAACTTATGTATAGAAGTTTAGGATAAACTGATTCCAACATTCAGGTGAACTTATGTATAGAAGTTTAGGATAAACTGATAATACATTGTTCATTCTCGGACCTACCCTGTACGAGATGGTCACGGAGATAAAATATACATTATCGGGAAATAGCCCGACGTTATAAAATTACGAAGGCTAGGGTAACACATGGCAAATATATAAATAAACGGTAATAAGTATAAGTGATACCAATTATATATATATAATTAAAATTAATGTATAATTTATAAACAAAAATACTGAAAACGAGACGCAGAAACAGACGTCAATTCGACTATAAAGCCTTTATCAGGATGAAAGTGAATGGTTGGAAATGTGTAGATGATTGATTTCATTGTACCCGGATTAAACTATATGTACTACTACTCTCTTAAACGATACGGGATTCCGTGTGTCGAGAGTACCGCTCATTATGTCCATAGCTTTAAGCGATAGTCCCTAGACTCTGAAAATATTCACTTTGTTAACAAAACGTCGAGAGTAGGATCGAACCCGCGACCTCTTGTGTGCAATTAGTGGGTGTTACCACTGTGGTAGGAATAAAACCGCACGATGAAAGACAGCATACACAACGTCACACGTCGTCACACGTTGTATGTGTTTAGGGTCATGGAACATTTCAAGTTCTTGCAAGACTCCCAAGTTTTAGTTATTGTATTT
Organism: Meghimatium bilineatum; assembly: GCA_034231615.1. Lineage (NCBI taxonomy): Eukaryota > Metazoa > Mollusca > Gastropoda > Stylommatophora > Philomycidae > Meghimatium > Meghimatium bilineatum. Next base: position 77,447,204 of record CM067321.1, on the reverse strand, counting down.
GTCCATCCTATTAGACCTGACTATGTATGAGGCTAAAGCAAGGTCCGATTGAATCGTTTCATATTTGTGTTCACAGCTTGGACATTCTGTCAACGATTCACATCAGACAATTGTCTGACGTGAGAGCAATGCTACAGAAGCTTGTTAGTACAGATACCAGGGTCATTCTTCTCCACTGCAGCAGGTCAGTTTCAGTGTTTGGTTTCATAAGAAGTGTGCTGTGTTAGTGTTGAATGAAATAGTATTAGAAAATTTACAAACGCGTGTATGTGGTGGCGTGGAAGTTGAGTGGCTTAAGAGTGTGGATAGAAATAATGTATGTGTGTGTGAATCAAAGGATGTAAGCGTGCGTGAATCAAAGGATGCAAGCGTGTGTGAATCAAAGGATGCAAGCGTGTGTGAATCAAAGGATGCAAGCATGTGTTAATTGAGGGATGTAAGCGTACGTGGGTGAAAGATATAAACCTGTATGAATGAAAGGATATAAGCGTGTGTGAGTGAAATGATGTATGCGTGTGTGAGTGAAATGATGTATGCGTGTGTGAGTGAAATGATGTATGCGTGTGTGAGTGAAATGATGTATGCGTGTGTGAGTGAAAGGATATAAACCTGTGTGAATGGAAGAATGTACGCGTATATAAATGAAATAATGTGAGTGTGAGTTAAACGATGTAATCGTGTGTAAATGAAAGGATGTAAGCGTCAAATGATTAAGTATATGTGAATGAAAGGATGTAAGCGTGTGCGAATGAAAGGATGTAAGCGTCAAATGATTAAGTATATGTGAATGAAAGGATGTAAGCGTGTGCGAATGAAAGGATGTACGCGTGTATGAATGCAAGAACAAAATACAAAAACACGCAGGAGTTTGAGATTGAACGAACAGGTGTAATTTCTTCCGGTGATTTCTTTATTCACGGTACTATTCACCATTCCAAACCTAGTTTATTGTCTAATCCCCAGGTCGTGATGTTATTGTAGCTCCACACCGTTAACCTTAGATGTTTGTACAAGAGGTGTAGTCTGTGATCCAGAGTCAGGTGTGTTGCTCTGGTTGAGGTGTAGTCTGTGATCCAGAGTCAGGTGTGTTGCTCTGGTTGAGGTGTAGTCTGTGATCCAGAGTCAGGTGTGTTGCTCTGGTTGAGGTGTAGTCTGTGATCCAGAGTCAGGTGTGTTGCTCTGGTTGAGGTGTAGTCTGTGATCCAGAGTCAGGTGTGTTGCTCTGGTTGAGGTGTAGTCATTTTTATTCATGATGGTCGTGGTGCTGTCTAATCCGTTTCTTTGTCAGTCCTTGGCCCTGTATCCTGATTCCATCTTGTCTCTGTATCCTGATTCCATCTTGTCTCTGTATCCTGATTCGATCTTGTCTGTGTATCCTGATTCCATCTTGTCTCTGTATCCTGATTCCATCTTGTCTCTGTATCCTGATTCCATCTTGTCTCTGTATCCTGATTCCATCTTGTCTCTGTATCCTGATTCGATCTTGTCATAAGTTCTGATAGGAGGTTGATCGTTCCTCCTCATTTTATCTGCTGTTTTGTCTATATATTCGATGCATGATGTGATACCTGTTGTATTTTTGATGTTCTCACTGCACATTTTGTCGAGTCTGATGACTTCAATAGCCTTCCTTAGACATTTCATTTCGCAAGTTTCCATTTTTCTCTTATGTCTAGATGTCACTTACCAAGTCCGGTATTGGTAGCATAGAGTTGGCATAAAGACTCTTAATTATTTGTTTATTTACTTCCATGTTGATTTTTGGGTGCAATAGCAAAGATGGCAACTTGAATGTCACGTCATTTGTTTTTTGACATCTTGTTTCTATCTTTCTGTCGAGTCGTCCGTCTTATGTGAAGATACTTCCTAAGTACTTGAACTCTGTGACTTGTTTTATTTTTGTGTTCTCTATTTTAATGTTTATTTGATTTGTTGATCTAGTTATTTGGGATAGTTTCTGTCTTTCGTGTGTTAATCTGTGTTGTATTCATTGCATATTCTTGATTGTGAGTTGATGTGAGTTTGCAGTTTTTCATCGCCGTCATATAGGGAACTTTGATCGTCAGCGAAAAGCAGTTGAGCTCGTTGTTCAGTTCTTCAGTTGTTCAGTTCTTCAGTTGTTCAGTTCTTCAGTTGTTCAGTTCTTCAGTTCTTCAGTTGTTCAGTTCTTCAGTTGTTCAGTTCTTCAGTATGTGTTGTTTCCCTTACTATGCGATTATATAGTTCACTTTTCTTAGTTGTTATAACTGTATTTCACTGTATATAATTGCTTTTGAATTCAATTTTCTATGATATACCGTGTTCTCTTGTAATATAGCCTCTTGTTCATGTAGTGTGTTTCTTCTACCCTTATGGGCCATACTCGTTATTCCATCTCGTCTCCTTCTATATTGATATCGTTTTCCTTATCTTATATTAATATATATAATATATTGTGCATATATTAATAAAAATCTTTTGGTCAACCATCGCTGTGTTCTATTGCGTCTTGTCCCGAAAACCTTATCCAATCAATTTTTAGATATTTGAAAATAATGATCTACCTATGTGGTATACGTGTTTACTGCAAGCTGTGATCAGTTCAACTCCACTGGATATATCCCTCGTATCACTCCGCATCATGTATCCAGTTGCTGAATACATACTACGTGTGTGTTTACTGAATACATACTACTTGTGTGTTTACTGAATACATACTACTTGTGTGTTTACTGAATACATACTACTTGTGTGTTTACTGAATACATACTACTTGTGTGTTTACTGAATACATACTACTTGTGTGTTTACTGCAGGGTGGGATAATTTCAACTCTACTGGATAACTCATGTCAGACAAGTCCATTTTTCTTAGATGTTTCCTGTATTATACTCGCTCGTCTGCTTTTTCTTCTACTCTTTCTTCTCATCTTGTTGCACTTGTCCTCCTTCGTATATTTCTTTCTCTCATATCTCCTCTATTATCTGCTTGTGCTCATCTCATATGATCATCTTTGTGTAATATTGTTTTTCTTCACGAGGAAGACGTTTTAATCGAAACGTCGTATGTTAGTGTGGATGTTGTCATTGTGTTATATACTTTGCTATTTGTAACACTCCTTACTTATTTATATTTTTCACATTTATTGCCCTGTGTTGTACCAGCCCTCATATCTATTTTTTTTTGGGGGGGGGGGGGGGGCTGTTCCCAGACGCAGACGCAGTTGATTTATCTATTTACTGTTTTCTAGCATGAATCCAATATTTGTTAAATACATGAAAAATTCGACCTCTTGTCGATCGATACTCAGAGAAAAGGAGTATTTCGGTCTAACAATAAACGTTTGTGTGTATATTTATATATTGACAGTCGCGCCTCTTATGAGATAATAGAAACAGCAGTACAACTTGGGCTGACTGGACGAGAGTACGTTTGGATTCTGACTAGATCGTCTATACCGCCTGGAAAATTTGGAACAGACAGTTTTCCAGTTGGTCTATTAGGTGAGTTCTACAGAAAAATCACAATGCTGCAAACGAGATTTGTGGCACCTAATTGACCTGGTTCAAATCCTGTTTTCTGGGTTTTGATGTTTTAAAAAAAATACAGTAGAAATTCGATTATTCGAATTACATGGGATCGAAGTTTCGGAATCGATCATTCGGATAATTGGATATAGCTCAGGAATAAAGCAAAACAGTGTACATACAATCATACAATCATACATACATACAATCATTCATTGAAAGAAACGGGATTTTATTGATAAAAGTACAGTAATATGTAAGCGACTATGTATTGCAAATAAACTACATAGTAACGGCACTTGTGCACTGTCCTGGGACCTCTCTACCGCGTCCGCTAACCTGTCGCTCTGAAAATTATATCACCCACATTAGATTCGTATAATTGGGGATTCGGATAATCGGATATCTACTGTAATGAGATTTTAAAAAAAATTAATGAATCCTCAATGCTTGAATAACATACAGGTGAGCTGTACATGTGAGTTGTAAAATGTTGTATATGAGTTGTAAAAGTTGCTGGTTGAGTAGAAAGGATGAAAGAGCCGCTGTGGTTTAGGGACTACGCTATTTGTATATCAGGGAGGAGATTTACGATAGAAATAAAGGTGGTTGAAAGGGGGGGGGTGGGGGTTATTCTTGTGATTAGTTAAAACTCACGTGGTTCACAAATACTAAACAAAAATAGGTACTTGTGTTCACTTATGTTAATGTCACGAAATTACTCCATCGTTTTGGGTCCAGCCACGACTTTCGACAGTAAAAGCGTAGGGGCAGAATAAAAAAACCTATATATATCGTATGTTTAATTGTGCTAGTAGACCTTTGCTGTTGATAGCCACAGTCCAGCTGAGGACCACAGAGTTGAGAAGGTATCTGGACATCGACAAATTATACAAATGTACACATTTGACTAATTGATAACATACTACTGCGTTCTCTCAGGTAGAGACAATAATACACATCCGGCGGTATAATCTACGAAACATCAATGTTTACTTGTACCCTACATTCTCTCACGTAGAAACAGCAATGTTTACTTGTACCCTACATCCTCTCACGTAGAAACAGCAATGTTTACTTGTACCCTACATTATACAGTGTAAATTCTTTTTAAAACAAACCAATTAGACTCATGTAATTTCTGAAATAATAATTATAACGGTTATTTCCCTTTAAAGACAAATATATTTTTCTATGAATTCTTGAAACTTTCAACAGATACACGATTTGTAAGATATTATCTGTTTGAAATTAAATTCGTAGAGATAAGGCAATGACAATTTTCGACCCAATAAGTCTTATGAAAGCAACACAGAAAACAATAGACACACACAGAACAATGGATTCATGTCTATACTGATGGGTCTGTTTTCAAAGCCACCATCAAAGCAGGTTATGGTGTCTATGTAGAATATCCAGACAAAAGATCTGATGATGCCTCTGGGGAGATATGTTCTAACTATGAAGCTGAAATAACAGCACTAGAAGTTGCCTTGTACCATCTGAAGACTATATTTGATACCTTTCCATCAAAAGTCCAAAACGACGTTGTTATTTTTAATGATCCTGTGTCTGCTCTTCAAGCACTAGAATGTGACGGACATTGCAAACGTGAGCTAGTTGAAATATATCACCATGCCAACCAGCTGCTTACATATTATGAAGTCAGCATGGTAATGCAGTGAATTTCTGGCCACTCAAAACACATCTGGCAATGACAAGGCGCAGACAGACTAGCAAATATGGGAGTACAACAAGAATAGTCTTACACACAAACAACCATGCACACAGTTAAAATGATGTTGAAATCTGTGAACAAAGAAAATTGGATGGACAGATGGGCCATGGGAAACACTGGGAGGGAAATATATAAATATATGACCAGCCCAAATCCTAAAGACATCAACCTCCAGGGAAGAAAAGACCAGAGTATCATTTTCAGACTCGCACACATGTACAGCTTAACAATCACCTGAACAGAATACAATCACAACACACTCCAGGGTGCCGGATGTGCACTCATCTCTGAAACTGTTGACCACCACCTTTTTGAATGTCCAGCACTGGATGGCGCCAGGAAAATGCTTCTCCCTCCAGGGCCAGATAAATGGAACACATTATATGGAACAAAACCACAGCTCACAAACACATGCATATATCACACAATGTCATTGGGTCACAGGGCATGAGCCCATGGACGGCTGGATCAGCAACCAATCAACTAACTAACCAAATGAAATTTGTAAAAGACATTTTAAACAATAACTTGTGTAAATTTAAACAAAAAGTATGTGAATTTTTGCAAGGTATATTTTTTCTTATTTCCTTTCACTACAGTACGTTTGCTTAGTATGAGATATCGTCGCCCGTGTGTTGCCGGGGCCCGAGAAGGAAGCAAAGGAAGGAAACACTGAGTAATTATAGCCAAGGGATCCCCAGCGAGGCCAACTCCGTGAAGTAGAGATATGGCTCATTCCAGCAAACAGAAAATGGAAACTAAGTTTGGTCATACCATCCCTGACATCGAGCAGAACTACTGCCCTGCCCAAACAAGCACTGGTGCTGAAGTCGGAGATACCAGGCCGAGAGACGCACCATCAACGATGACATCGTGTAGTATGACAAGATAAACATGTCTTCACAACAATAGCCATGGGATATAATCGTAGAAAAAAAACTCAAGATATTTCGTTTCGCTTTTCGCAAAAAATGGAGTCAGTCTAACTGCACAAGATAAACTTTTTTCACTAAAGAAAAAACAGATTATAGAGAAAAGAGTACCAAGCCCGTAGAAACATTAAAATACAACCTATTACCTATTTTATCTACACGTTATACTTGCCAGAACCTACTACACCGAAACTATTTAGTCACCATGTCTATCATGGACAACATTAACAGATGTAATAGAGGGCGTGAAGAAGGAAAGCCTCCATGATTCTGAAGGGACATTCAAACGTTATCATGTTCTAATATTTAGCTTTTAGGGAGGCTTTCGAGAGGGCATTGTATGAAACTGACTCAAATCGCTAACAACTCGCTCTAAAAAAGGAATGCTGTGATTCTTAAGTGTCTGCAAGATCTTCAGACAAAGGACTCCTATGTGACTAAAAAATGCAGTTAGTTCTTCGTATGCCAAAATAGGTGACAAAAAAGGTTATGGGGTGATGTTGACTATCTAATTTAGTGTCAAAGTGATCCGGAAGCAGTGTTGAAGCCTGATTTATCAGGTCGAAACGAGCGGATATCGCAGCAAAACATGTTGTAAACCATGACACGGCACATCTCTTTCTCCGGAATATATCCTGATAATCTACAGGAGTTGCAGTACGTTCGCAGAAGAAGAAGAAGAAGAAGCAGAAGCTCCAGACACCATCAGAATATATGTGATTGCCTTGGAGTTTACGTCTAGTCCAGACACCATCGGAATATATGTGGTTGCATTGGTGCATAGGAGGCAGGATTACCTTCCTGACACAAGGACATAATCATCTATAATCGTCTACTTTTAGGACTCGCAATAGAAAAAAAAAACCGTAAAAACGACATTCGTAGCGACTGCTGCGATAAATCCATTTAATATAGATAATAATGAATCATAAATCTGTAACGTGGTTATTAAATGATGCACTCATGCAAAATATGAAGTCTATACGCTCAGTAATTACGGAGAAAATAGTCAATATAGGTGGACAACTATTTATGAACTCACTATAGTATAATAGTTTCGTAAAATACTGTTGTAGAATAATAATTGTACCGCGTAATCGTCTAGTGCGGTCGTCTGCCCCACCAGGAAGGTAATGAAGCCGGTAGCTGGGCAATAAATGTCAGGTTCAGTCACGCCGTCTAAGACAAACTAAAAGATGTCACATTTATACATAGGAAATGCCGTGTTGATTTCTATACAACAATCTTCGATAAGACAAGTTCTCTTTACTAATAATCGATTAGCTTGCATACCATTAGACATGTGCTGGGGGAGTGCGCACATTGGTAGGCCAGGAGTACAATGGTGTGAGTGCATAACTCGTAACTGTCTTCACTGTTATCAAATGCACACCTTCTCAGGTATTAGCTTTGTACACCTTCTCAGGTATTAGCTTTGTGACCTTCTCAGGTATTAGGTTTGTACACCTCAAGTATTAGCTTTGTACACCTTCTCAGGTATTAGCTTTGTACACCTTCTCAAGTATTAGCTTTGTACACCTTCTCAGGTATTAGGTTTGTACACCTCAAGTATTAGCTTTGTACACCTTCTCAGGTATTAGTTTTGCACACCTTCTCAAGTATTAGCTTCGTACACCTTCTCAGGTATTAGCTTTGAGTACGATCTAGAGACTATGAAACGGGCTGTCAGATCCGGGGTCAAGATCTGGTTGTACGCTCTCTTGGACATGTTCATGATGCCAGCAACGCTTTCTAACAAGACTGTCATCCCCGAGTTCACATGCAAGTCCAGAACTGACGCATATTGGAAGGACGGAGCCATCATGTACAGGTAGATAGAAAAAATAATGAACGTAAAGGTAAGTAGATAACAATAATACGTTTATATACAAGTGACGTCATTGTAATACATCGTTGACAGACATCTTTATAAGACATCTTTATAAGACATCTTTATAAGACATCTTTATAAGACATCTTTATAAGACATCTTTATAAGACATCTTTATAAGACATCTTTATAAGACATCTTTATAAGACATCTTTATAAGACATCTGTATAAGACATCTGTATAAGACATCTGTATAAGCCACCTTCTTTATACGGCTTCTTCTTTATACGGCTTCTTCTTTATACGGCTTCTTCTTTATACGGCTTCTTCTTTATACGGCTTCTTCTTTATACGGCTTCTTCTTTATACGGCTTCTTCTTTATACGGCTTCTTCTTTATACGGCTTCTTCTTTATACGGCTTCTTCTTTATACGGCTTCTTCTTTATACGGCTTCTTCTTTACACGGCTTCTTCTTTACACGGCTTCTTCTTTACACGGCTTCTTCTTTACACGGCTTCTTCTTTACAAGACTTCTTCTTTACAAGACTTCTTCTTTACAAGACTTCTTCTTTACAAGACTTCTTCTTTACAAGACTTCTTCTTTACAAGACTTCTTCTTTACAAGACTTCTTCTTTACAAGACTTCTTCTTTACAAGACTTCTTCTTTACAAGACTTCTTCTTTACAAGACTTCTTCTTTACAAGACTTCTTCTTTACAAGACTTCTTCTTTACAAGACTTCTTCTTTACAAGACTTCTTCTTTACAAGACTTCTTCTTTACAAGACTTCTTCTTTACAAGACTTCTTCTTTACAAGACTTCTTCTTTACAAGACTTCTTCTTTACAAGACTTCTTCTTTACAAGACTTCTTCTTTACAAGACTTCTTCTTTACAAGACTTCTTCTTTACAAGACTTCTTCTTTACAAGACTTCTTCTTTACAAGACTTCTTTATACGACATCGTTGACAGATACCGTTCTTGACTTGGAAGAAAAGAAGGTGTCCATGTAAAGAAATGTTACAACGATTCAACATTGAATATTTCAACTGAGTGAATGAGACAGAATTACGTTGCTTCTCTTGTCTGTCCACAGTCTTCTGTCTTTTATACTAACGTTTAAAAAACAATTCCTGGAGGCCGTTGTAACTGCATTACCAGAACCGCGACCTCCACCATTGTTGACGGTTAAAATCTTAGATCTAGACAATGTGGATTAAGGCATGCGGTTGAAACCCGCGTACCTCTCACCATAAGAATTAAATTTTACTTCACCAAACCAGAGTCTTGTCTAAACAAAAGTCTTGTCCAAATCAAAGTCTTGTCCAAATCAAAGTCTTGTCCAAATCAAAGTCTTGTCCAAATCAAAGTCTTGTCCAAATCAAAGTCTTGTCCAAATCAAAGTCTTGTCCACATCAAAGTCTTGTCCACATCAAAGTCTTGTCCACATCAAAGTCTTGTCCACATCAAAGTCTTGTCCACATCAAAGTATTGTCCACATCAAAGTATTGTCCACATCAAAGTCTTGTCCACATCAAAGTCTTGTCCAAATCAAAGTCTTGTCCAAATCAAAGTCTTGTCCACATCAAAGTCTTGTCCACATCAAAGTCTTGTGTACTAGCAATCATTTCCAAACCAAAGTCTTGTATACTAGCAATCACTTCCGATACTACTGTTCCATCATGCCACAATTTCCAAGATAACCTGCATCTTTCTCTCCTCTTCTCTTGACATTCCCCACAGACAAATGTTGCAAGGAGAGTCACAGAACCGGAATAGAAAGTCAGATCGTTACTTGGCACTGAATACACAAGCAATCATCCTCTCTCGTGGAATCAAATAGATATGTTTTGTAAGCACACATAGACAATACTATAGTCCGTTCAGAATCGTTTGCCGAGATGTTATGATTTATAATTCAAAAAGTTCTTGATGATTTCACATGAATTTTGGCATACGTTGTTAAAATGTCCATGTCGCGAAAACATATGTGTTACTTGATGTCTAGCTGTAACGGTTATTTGAAAGCGGCGAATTCTTTTGATGTTTGCCCATGTAAATATTATTTCGACCATAAACAAAATATTTTACAGTAATCTAGTGCAATGATGACCCATAGGCGTGTCCACAAAATTTTACATGGTGGCAGGTGTAAAAAAAATTTAAAATATATCTTTTGTTCGTAGAGTCAATTTGATATTGTTCCATGCTCTTGGTGTGAGTTTCACAAATGTTGTCGCTGCCTTTGAAATAAGTACATATATTTCTTCATGTAAGGAAATTTTGTCTGTAATAGTTGATCCAAGATATCTGAACTTCTGTATTGAATCAAGCGGGCTAATTTTTATAAGTAATGGTTGATGGTTTGCTTATAACATTTTTTTGAATTGCTTTGGTGGTATTGAGCAATGAAATGTTTTACAAATCAACTTGTAAATTTTGCAAATCAAACTTTTTTTAGTGTAGACTTAATCAGAGTAATGATCATTCATAATCAGACGAGTCAAATAGGTCGATTACTGTTTTCGGCTGAACAAACAACAAACCTTCCTTTTTCCAATATTCCTCTTCTTGGCGTAACACATGATCCTCACATTTCACCCAGTAGTCTTTATGTATATTTGATAGAGCCTGATTTGTAAGAGTCTCAATATCACATAATTTGAAAGTTGTATTTGTAGATGCTACGTGTCCTTTAACTTTTGCCCAAATTAGCTCTATAGGATTTAAGTGTGCATGATATGGAGGTAGTCTCAAACATCTATGACCATGTTCTTCAATTAACTTGTCTATTTTAAATATCTTTGTTCGTTGTGTCTGTTTTACAAGGTTAAGCAATTCGGGTTTCAAGTACCTGTCGGTAAATGGTATGTGTTCTTTTATGAGCCACGTTTTGATTGCATCTTTTGTACTTGATGATGTTGGGATTCTATCTTCTACGTTCACTACGTTATGGTATGAAGCATTGTCCATTATCAGACAAGAAGGTCTATCTAATATTGGAAGAATACTTTTTTCGATCCAGTCTTCGAATATGTGCCCATTCATTTCGGAGTGGTAGTCTCTATTGTCAATGGATTTTGAAATGAAAATTAGATGAGCATTCTGCAACAACCCATTATGTCTGCTACCTGCATGTGCAACTATCAAACGTTGCCCTTTACTACTTGGTACTGATCTTTTAATACTTCCATCTGCTAACTGCCATTCCTTTTCATTTGTATGATGAGTGTTGATCCAAGTTTCATCTAAATACACAATATCATAACCATTCTCGCGCATTCCCTTCACGTAAATACTTGCTTCTAAGAGCTACCAGATGTGGCTTTTCACAAATAATGTTTTTTCCACCAGCATACTTTCTAAAGGTGAAGCCTGCATTTCTTACAGTTTTCCATAATAAAGTTTTTGATATTTCAATGTCGTTATTAGTTTTCAGCCAAATCTTCAACTTTCTAAGTGTCACTTCTTCGTTTTTATCAAACATTCTACATATTTCTCTTTTTACTAGGTCCTTATCGAAACTGTCTATCTTTTCTTTCCTTCCTTGCTTTCGTGAATTTGTTGGCAATAAATATCCGCTTGCTTCCACTATTCGATCAAATGAACGTTTACACAAACCTAAAATATGCATTGTTCTCTTCTCAGGATTTGATAAAGAACAATAAAGATGTCCCTTTTTACGCTCTCTGCAGAAGTATTGATAAATCTTTATAGCAATGTTATGCTCAGTAAAATATTTCGCTTTCAGATTCATTCTCACATAGACTTGCAGAAGGTAATATGCTTAGTGCCGCCTACATTCTGTAAATATTGAGACGTGCCTCTGACTTGTGACTTGAAATCGAGTCAATATCCGTTTTTGATTTCACATAATTCTAAGTTCAGGAAAAATAATATTTGGTGCTAAACGGGAATTTCCATATGTAACATTGCTTTATACAAATGTACAGTGGAAACAACTACTTTTAGAACGGTGCACATTCTACCGTGAGGGTCATGCCTTTATATTTAATAATCAGATGTGAGATGTAAGCATCTACATAATCCAGCGGTTGTTTATAATTTAGATTAACTTTTTTTTAATATAGGTTAAATAAGGTATCTTTGATACTGGATCACATTTCTTTGATAAAAAAATATTTCTATAGCGACATTATTATTCTAAACCTAACTTCAAATGATCAATCCAAATGAACAATACGTTTTTGATAAAAATAATTTAACATCTCGGCAAACGATTCTGAACGGACTATAGATGACTCAAATATCTTAACAAGACACAAACAATCGTAAACACGATACACTCGTACTAACGAATGATAAACACTTTGCAAAATTGTATTGTCTATATATGTTATCCATGTTTACAAGAAGACCTGTCGGCCCTTGTATAACTAATACGGATATTATGTTGTGTGTTTGTTGTTACTGAGGATATTTCAATACCTGTACGGGATGTTTGTTGTTGTTGTAATAGTCCTTGTCTCGATTGGTCCGTTCGGGTGACTTTGTGTGCACGATTTGAAAGGCTTGATGAAATCGCATCTTTTTAGGAGATGCGGTTAGTCAAGTACTGAAAAACGCGTGTGCAATTGTTGCTAGGCGATTTGGTGCCGTAGAACGGACTGGTTCAATTCCCGTTAGTCTCAAGAATTTTTAAAATTGTCCTCTGGCTTCCTACTTAAATTTACTTGTAATGATAAACACGCGTACTAGCGAATGATAAACCCGATAAACACGCGTACTAGCGAATGATAAACACGCGTACTAACGAATGATAAACACGCGTACTAACGAATGATAAAGACGCGTACTAGCGAATGATAAACACGATAAACACGCGTACTAGCGAATGATAAACACGCGTACTAGCGAATGATAAACACGCGTACTAGCGAATGATAAACACGCGTACTAACGAATGATAAACACGCGTACTAGCGAATGATAAACACGATAAACACGCGTACTAACGAATGATAAACACGCGTACTAACGAATGATAAACACGATAAACACGCGTACTAACGAATGATAAACACGATAAACACGCGTACTAACGAATGATAAACACGCGTACTAACGAATGATAAACACGATAAACACGCGTACTAGCGAATGATAAACACGCGTACTAGCGAATGATAAACACGCGTACTAGCGAATGATAAACACGATAAACACTGGTACTAGCGAATGAACACACGTCAAGTAATTGGATAATAGTAATAATACACGAACACGCATATGTTACACATTCAGCACGCGTGTCAGTATGCGTGTGTGTGGTGCTTGATCGATATATCGTATGTTCAGAATGAGACAACAAAAACGTAGATAATTTACGTCATTACACTCTAGTATTCCCATATGTGCGTAGCCCCTCAGAGCAGGTCAGATTGCCATCTGCCGAGAGTACAATTCAACACTAACTCGATAAGTTCCAGTTTCTTCTTCTATCGTCCGTCTGCAACATACTTATTTCATCTGAAGTTTTGTCTCTTCTATAAACTTGACTGTGTTATGTAACTCCTACAGAAGTCTGTAGATTTGTTCTCCCACTGTTGTTTCTCTGACCAGTATCTTTGTCTCAGCATTTCGTATTTGGAATATTCTTGAAGAATATGTTCTCATATGTGCCTGTCCATATGGCCACATTGTCAATCTTGAACGTTATATGCCTATACAGTGTTGTGTTTTTCGGAACCAGAATGACAACTTGTTATTGTCTGTTCATACTTTGGTAGTTATTTTGTGTTGGAGTTGGCTTTCTAAATGCCGTAATCATCTGTTTCTTTTGGTGGTACGTCTGGCTGATTATCAACAGCTCGCTCCTTAGTCAAACGGTCTGCTTTCTCTTTTCATGGCAGTTCACAAGGCAATGGTAACCACATCATAGTTACTTTACGTTTAAGGATTGAGGATGGATGGACATCTTTCTCAAACATTCTTTATGCTACAGTTAAGTAACATTTAGGTCTGAAGATGCACAAATGTATCTTCAGATTCAGCAAATTATGTGAGACCTTTATACTAGGTAAGACTGAAAAATAGAATACGGAGATAGAACTTCACATTACGTCGTCATCCTCATGACATTGACATTTTTTCATGCATTTTGATGCAACTCTTTGCCCCAAAATCACATTGTTAGCAACTGCCACAAATTACGATGAAAAAATAATATTGTCTGACAAGATAATGTGCTTAATTACAAAACAACACAATATATATTTAAGTTTAAATGTTTAAAAACAAATCACGATAGTAATGATAACAGCAGGCAGAGTTCGAGAAGTTGCAAATAAAAAATAGATTGAACATAATGAAAAAATATATTTTCGTATTGTTGAAAATTGGCTCGATCTTGACCTATAAAATTTTGTTGTCAAAGATTTCAATGTTGGCTTCTGACCTAGTCACGTGTGTTGACCGGAAACTCCAAGATCAAGACAAAAAAACAACCGCTGCGAAATGTTGCCCCCGGATACCCTACATTTTGATGCAAGTAAATTTTTTTTTAAAAACGTTAAACAATGAAACATCTAAGATGACATAATATAGTTTCCTGGGACCGAGAGATATCCTTCGGATCGGATATTCAAGCGTGAGATCTAATGTATCAAGTAGACAAAAAACAGCAGAAATCTGTTCAGAAATGGAAAGTTACGATCTATACGTTATTTGACTTTGCAAATGTAGATGGGCAGGTGCAGACAAAAAATATCTTCAAACTGAACAGAAATACATATTATACTTTGGCAGGGATGAAACAAGTATTACTTATACCACAAACAGTTTCTTGTCACAGTAAACAAGTATTACTTATACCACAAACAGTTTCTTGTTCCATAAAACAAGTATTACTTATACCACAAACAGTTTCTTGACACAGTAAACAAGTATTACTTATACCCTCCACAGCTTCTTGTTACAGTAAACAAGTTTTACTTATACCTTCCAGAGTTTCTTGTCTCAGAAAATAAGTTTTACTTATTACCCCCAACCCCCACCCGCACACACAAAGTTTCTTGTCCCAATAAACAAGTATTACTTATGACCCCCCCCCCCCGCCCACACACACACAGTTTCTTGTCCCAATAAACAAATATTACTTACACCTTCCACAGTTTCTTGTCCCAGAAAACAAGTATTACTTATACCTTCCACAGTTTCTTGTCCCAGAAAACAAGTATTGCTTATATTTTCCACAGTTTTCTTGTCCCAGAAAATAAGTATTGCTTATATTTTCCACAGTTTCTTGTCCCAGAAAACAAATATTGCTTATACCTTCCACAGTTTCTTGTCCCAGAAAACAAGTATTACTTACACCTTCCACAGTTTTCTTGTCCCAGAAAACAAGTATTGCTTATATTTTCCACAGTTTCTTGTCCCAGAAAACAAATATTGCTTATACCTTCCACAGTTTCATGTCCCAGAAAACAAGTATTACTTACACCTTCCACAGTTTCTTGTCCCAGAAAACAAGTATTACTTATACCTTCAACAGTTTTCTTGTCCCAGAAAACAAGTATTACTTATATTTTCCACAGTTTTCGTGTCCCAGAAAACAAATATTGCTTATACCTTCCTCAGGTACTTGTCCCAGAAAACAAATATTGCTTATACCTTCCTCAGGTACTTGTCCCAGAAAACAAATATTGCTTATACCTTCCTCAGGTACTTGTCCCAGAAAACAAATATTGCTTATACCTTCCTCAGGTACTTGTCCCAGAAAACAAGTATTGCTTATACCTTCCTCAGGTACTTGTCCCAGAAAACAAATATTACTTATACCTTCCTCAGGTACTTGTCCCAGAAAACAAATATTGCTTATACCTTCCTCAGGTACTTGTCCAAGAAAACAAGTATTGCTTATACCTTCCTCAGGTACTTGTCCCAGA
Organism: Meghimatium bilineatum; assembly: GCA_034231615.1. Taxonomy (NCBI): domain Eukaryota; kingdom Metazoa; phylum Mollusca; class Gastropoda; order Stylommatophora; family Philomycidae; genus Meghimatium; species Meghimatium bilineatum. The sequence goes on along the minus strand of CM067321.1, from coordinate 77,431,289 downwards.
AAACAAGTATTGCTTATACCTTCCTCAGGTACTTGTCCCAGAAAACAAATATTGCTTATACCTTCTTCAGGTACTTGTCCCAGATAACAAATATTACTTATACCTTCCTCAGGTACTTAATGAAAGTGAATGTTCGAGACGAGCCCCAGATTGAGTTTAATGAGAATGGTACTTTGAAATCCACGGAGGTCATTGTTGTCAACTTACAGTGGCACGGGGAACAGAGAAACAGAACAGAGTGGAAAGAGGTTCGATTCTAGCTGGTAGTGTTGTATGGGCTATATATGTGTGTATATCTTTAGCATTCTGAATGTGTATATGTTTGTGCAGATAATGTATGTGTGTAAACTGAGAGGGAAACATCATGAACAGGTTACAGTCTAGCAAAGTGCTCTACCAAAGCAACAGACAGAGGTTATTGGAGATCTGTTGCAGCCAACCTTCGTTAAAAAGATGGCACCTGAGGATGCCGATGTATGTATGTGAGGGAGTGTTAGTTAGTTAGTTAGTTAGTTATTTAGTTAGTTAGTCGTTGGATCATCGTCATTGCACTCCGGACAAGTCCATATGTGCTCAGATCTTTCCATGAGTGTATCCGCCATTACACGTTGACTGACAGTCCCAGTACGTCGTTGATTGACCATCATTCTTTCTCGCCCACGAAATCGCTCCTTTCTAGCGACACCACATTTCAAACCAGATTTCCTTATTCTAGTCATGGAACAAGAGTCATCATCACTTGTACAGTCATTTGCTCGTGCTTTTCCCGTAGGGCATTAAAAATGTCTGTCCGATCCATCGCTCCAACAACAGCCGTAGTAGCAGCGTGGACGGCCAACCTATCCGCTCTCTCATTACTCCGGACTCCCGCGTGTCCCGGAACCATAATAAGTCACCCTAACACACACAGGAATTATTCACTGCATCCAGTCACTGTTCCCGAACTTCTGAACTTTCACAATCATGCTCATGGAGTCACTGAGTATACAGGCATGCTCGCAGACAGTCTGTGAGCACACCCATTTAAAAGCTGTGGTTACTGCCACAATCTCCCTTGTCATGCTGCTTGTCGTCTGAACGAAAGCACCACTTTGCTCTCTGATGACATCCCCACACCTTTGAGCCGTGAAGGCCTAGGCACTCTTGGTGTCTCTCAACCGAGGTTGTGTGTTTTATCACAGACGATGTGTGTTTTATCACAGACGATGTGTGTTTTATCACAGACGATGTGTGTTTTATCACAGACGATGTGTGTTTTATCACAGACGATGTGTGTTTTATCACAGACGATGTGTGTTTTATCACAGACGATGTGTGTTTTATCACAGACGATGTGTGTTTTATCACAGACGATGTGTGTTTTATCACAGACGATGTGTGTTTTATCACAGACGATGTGTGTTTTATCACAGACGATGTGTGTTTTATCACAGACGATGTGTGTTTTATCACAGACGATGTGTGTTTTATCACAGACGATGTGTGTTTTATCACAGACGATGTGTGTTTTATCACAGACGATGTGTGTTTTATCACAGACGATGTGTGTTTTATCACAGACGATGTGTGTTTTATCACAGACGATGTGTGTTTTATCACAGACGATGTGTGTTTTATCACAGACGATGTGTGTTTTATCACAGACGATGTGTGTTTTATCACAGACGATGTGTGTTTTATCACAGATGATGTGTGTTTTATCACAGACGATGTGTGTTTTATCACAGACGATGTGTGTTTTATCACAGACGATGTGTGTTTTATCACAGATGATGTGATATACTCGTATTTACGAGTTTGTGTAGAACATTGTAGGATAGAATATTTGTGAGATAATGTATGTGTGTGTGTGTGTGTGTGAAATGTGTGAGGTGAAACGTGTGAGTTTATTGAGAAAGTATGTGTGTTTGTGAGTATAGGATATGAGTGTTTTAGAGAAATTATGATTAGGATTGTGTATAAGATTGTATGAGACAGTTGTAGCGTGCGTGTGTGCGAGTGTGTGTGTATGTGTGCATATGTATGTGTGTGCGTGCGGTTGCAGAATATACTGCGTGTGGCAGTATTTACATAATAATAATGAAGTGTAAAACAGGTGTGAGACTGACACTCCTGACACTGATGTTAAAGAAACAGTTATAGTCATGTATTTGAAATTAGTGTGAATATGTGTGTATTTGAAGCTTTAATTGTATTGTAAGTTCTACAGAAGCCGGATGTGTCGTGCCATTAGTGGAAATATAAACGTGATGCAGCGCATCTCCATTCTGTTGATTAAAACAAAAACTCTCAACCAAAACTGCATGTTTCCAGTTAAGGAGTTGAAGGGAGGCTGCCTGTGGCTTTTTGATAAAGACAGTATGCCCTTGCTGTCGCCACTTCATGAACAGGGTGGGTTGTTTTTTTTTAGATTTGCCCTACGACAGAACAATCATAGTTCTTTATGCAGTCGAACCCTGGACCTCACAGTTGTGAAACCAACACTCTAACTTCTCGACTATGCGCCACATTATGGCCATTAGACTATACACTGCTGGAAATGTAGTAGGGTAATGTCTAGTTATAAGAAAAATGCAGCGGGAGTCTGAGAATGAGCGTTAAATAAATATTCTTCAAATATTGAGGGAAGTTTCACGAGATAATGAGTTCAATTATTTCTTGTTCTCCCCAGGTGGGACGCTGGAACAGGCTAGGATTAACCATGTCGGATATCACATGGTCTGGGCAGTCATCTGTACCCCCAACAGGCAAACCAAAACGAGCTTTTCTGAGGGTTGCTACACTCAACGAGCTTCCATATGTAATATACAAGCTGCCACACGATGACGGCATCTGTGATGAAAACGCTGTTCCCTGTCAAGTGTATCTACGTGACAAGAGTAGAGACGTGTAAGAATCGAGTTCAATCCTGCAGATATTCATGTCATTTGTTATTTCCAATCTGTTTATCTAGTCTTGCGCACACGAATTTATTAAAAAGACACATTCACAGAAACTGATTTAAACAGCGCCAGCACGCTAATATGTAGACAGGGTTCAAAAGGTAAGCATAGAATAGCAACACTATTTTCCTTTCATGCATGTCGTACGAGACAACTAAGGAGGCTAGTGGGTGGAGCTGGCTGTCCCATCCAATGTAGGGTCAAAGTGGCACAAAAGCCATGACGAAGACAGATGCATGATACAGAAAGATGCAGATATCGTAATTTAATTGCAAACTGTGACAGAGCGCATTCCGTTCTCCAGACTACATCTGCTTATCTTCAGGAGTTTGAGAACATTCTCCAGACTACATCCTGCTTATCTTCAGGAGTTTGAGAACATTCTCCAGACTACATCCTGCTTATCTGCAGGAGTTTGAGAACATTCTCCAGACTACATCCTGCTTATCTGCAGGAGTTTGAGAACATTCTCCAGACTACATCCTGCTTATCTGCAGGAGTTTGAGAACATTCTCCAGACTACATCCTGCTTATATGCAGGAGCTAAGAACGAACGCAGAAGAAAATGAAGAAACGTGGCCAACTGAAAATAAAGCTCGTCTAAAAATTAAACAAGTAATTCCGCATAGCAGTATTACTACACTCTATACAACATTCTACACAGCAGTATTACTGCACTCTATACAACATTCTACACAGCAGTATTACTACACTCTATACAATATTCTACACAGCAGTATTACTACTCTATACAACATTCTACACAGCAACATTACTGCACTCTACACAGCAGTATTACTGCACTCCTTTAGCTCTATGTCGCCACCAAAAAAGCAAAACCCATTAGTTTCTCGTAACATTCACTTTCTATAATTCACGAATACCAGGCATTTACGGTGTTTGGCCAATATTATACAGTGATCAACGACATACCAATTAGTGATGCATACCACCAGCTGCCTACTTTCCCAGGCATATCCCTACTACAAGAATCTGAGGTTCTGTTGAATCTCGTTTTTATCAGTAGACATTGCCATGGAGCGAATCTTCCTCCATGTGTAAGCTTTTGTCTTGCGGCACTTAAACAGCATCAATTATTGTGCCAGACACTGGTGCTCGTTGGTTACTGCATAGGCAGATGATTGGTTGAAATAAAAATTCAACTCTCCAATTGTGTGGAACTCAGATTTTCTGGAATTATATAGAATTTCATGGAATGCCATCCAATTGTATGAAACGTTTTAGAATTATATATAACTCTATTAAATTATATGGAACTCTTGCCTGGAGACAGATATAGAGGATGTCACAGGCTAAGGCTAGCCCACCCGAATTGTCAAGGCATGCTGAAATCGGATGTATAAGGCGCATAACGGTGGCACAACGTAATCACGCTTCCGGCGGAAATCGCACGGATATCCGTGATGGTTACAATGGAGCAAACGCAAAACAAACAAACAAACATATGAAACTCTATTAAATTATATGGAACTCTATCAAATTATATGGAACTTTATGAAATTTTATGGAACTTAATGGATTGTTATGTCATATGTAAATCTTATTTTACTTTTGTGTTTAAATTTCATGTCTCATTTTGTAATTGTCTACCTCCATTGGTAGAACTCACTACCTCCATACACAAAACTCACTACCTCCATAGATAAAACTCACTACCTCCATAGATAAAACTCACTACCTCCATAGATAAAACTCACTACCTCCATTGGTAGAACTCTCACTACCTCCATAGATAGAACTCACTATCAAGCACTGTGAGTGTGTGGCTTTCAATACCAGTATTTTATTTATACTAACTGTACCTACCTCCTTTATTCAACTTGCATCTATTCTCATCTGTCCACTCATGTATCTCGAATGTATCTAGACCCTTGTTCAACCACTCAGTGTGTGCAGGTTGCACTCCATGTTCAACCACTAAATGTGTGCACTGTTGAAAATCTGCCAAGTTCACCTCCATCAATCATTCATGTATATTTCACCTGCACATCTAGATCCACCATTTACCTATTATCCCTAGACCAACCATTTACCTATTATCTATTATCCCTAGACCTACCATTTACCCATCACCTATTATCCCTAGACCTACCATTTACCTATTATCCCTAGACCTACCATTTACCCATCACCTATTGTTCCTAGACCTACTATTTTAAAGCTTACCAATCTCCTAATTACTAAGAATTATCGAAGATGCTAGAACAGTGATTGATCAGTTTTCAATAATGGTTTTTCTCTATCTAGAATAAGCAACGTGACATCACTGAGGTGTTGTGTTGGCCTGAGCATGGACCTTCTCAAGATTTTAAGCTCTCAATTGAGCTTCGACTTCATTCTGACTGAGGTCAAGGATGGCAAGTGGGGAAGTGTTAATAGGGTAATTTAATCCACGGCCCTCTACATATGTATAAGATCACCTCTTTACCCCTTTACAAAAAAGAGGCGGTTGTCAAAAAGTTTTGCCAGGATATACCGTCTTTGCAGTGCATGATTTACCTATAAGCTAAACAAGCTATAGTGGGGGCCCCCACAATTTTATTTCACTATCTATATACTTGTTAATTGGCCCCATATCTCAAATAGCTTAGGGCCCCATATCTCAAATAGCTTAGGGCCCCATATCTCAAATAGCTTAGGGCCCCATATCTCAAATAGCTTAGGGCCCCATATCTCAAATAGCTTAGGGCCCTATATCTCAAATAGCTTAGGGCCCCATATCTCAAATAGCTTAGGGCCCCATATCTCAAATAGCTTAGGGCCTTATCAAGTCTAAATCCGGGGCTGCAGCCGTAAATTATTTTCCACAAGTATTGCTAGAAAATTATTTGTGCATACCAAACTCTTCTCAATAATAGCCCTGTGTGCTGATCTCACAGAGCGTCACTTATTTATGCTTATCATACTTTTTAAGTGTCTTCCATTGGCTGGCGACACAAAGTACACACACAGCGACCAATAATCAGCCGTATCCGGCAAGTCTATTGACGCCCGTGAAGTTTGCACACATGACCATTGTGGGGAAGGTCTTGGTATTTATTATAACAGTAAGGAAAATCACAGCTAATTATGGTAGAAACCGACCCTTTTTGTAACCAGATAACATAATCTTGTATATATGAAGATGACTGGTTTGTACCATTTCTAAATACATGTCTGTACCATTTCTAAATACATGTCTGTACCATTTCTAAATACATGTCTGTACCGTTTCTAAATACATGTCTGTACCATTTCTAAATACATGTCTGTACCATTTCTAAATACATGTCTGTACCATTCCTAAATACATCACTGTACCATTTCTAAATACATGTCTGTACCATTTCTAAATACATGTCTGTACCATTCCTAAATACATGTCTGTACCATTTCTAAATACATGTCTGTACCATTTCTAAATACATGTCTGTACCATTTCTAAATACATGTCTGTACCATTTCTAAATACATGTCTGTACCATTTCTAAATACATGTCTGTACCATTTCTAAATACATGTCTGTACCATTTCTAAATACATGTCTGTACCATTTCTAAATACATGTCTGTACCATTTCTAAATACATGTCTGTACCATTTCTAAATACATGTCTGTACCGTTTCTAAATGCATGTCTGTACGATTTCTAAATACATGTCTGTACCATTTCTAAATACATGTCTGTACCGTTTCTAAATACATGTCTGTACGATTTCTAAACGTATGTTTGTACCGTTTCTAAATACATGTCTGTACGATTTCTAAACTTGTATATTTGTACCGTTTCTAAATACATGTCTGTACGATTTCTAAACTTGTATATTTGTACCGTTTCTAAATACATGTCTGTACGATTTCTAAACTTGTATATTTGTACCGTTTCTAAATGTATGTTTGTACCATTTCTAAACTTGTATGTTTGTACCATTTCTAAACTTGTATGTTTGTACCATTTCTAAACGTGTATGTTTGTACCATTTCTAAACTTGTATGTTTGTACCATTTCTAAACTTGTATTTGTGCTTGTTCTGAACTAATGTTTGTGCCTGCTCTAAATGTTATCAGTCCCTGGACTGACCAAGCTAATGAAAACACTGGACAATGGAGTGACATGATTACAAGATGATACCATCAGTCCGTGGACTGACAAATCTGATGAGAATAAGGGGATTCAAGTAGTAAGCAGGAGGATAATTGAAAATAATTTTCATATCTGACGGGAATTGAACCAGGCCCGTTCTAACGACGCCGAATCGCCTTGCAACTCAAGTAAACAAGTATTCTGTGCTTGACCAATCATGTTAGGGAATGTTGTTGGCTTGAGTTGCAAAGCGATTCGGTGCCGCTAGAATGTACCTGTTTCAATTCCCGTCAGCTGTGAGAATAATGGGATAGTGTAAAGTTAGAGCAGAGGCAACTTCAATGCAAATTGTCTGACTAACATGTTACAACCAGACAGGTAAAAGGTGTTCAGTATAATGAAATGTTACTTATATTCTCAAGAATGTTGATGTTTCCTTTACTAAAAACATTACACAACTGTTCAGATAGACAAATAACGGAGAGCAGATCACACGTGAGGAGGAGGAGGAAAGGCAGACCAAGAAGACGATGGACTGACGACATTAAAGATAACATGAATACGACGTTGGAATATGCAAGCCGCATCGTCCAAGACAGAAGGGTTCAGGGGGTTTATTGGGGAGACCACATTCTGGAGAGAATACGTCACGACACACACAATCTTCAAGTATTCAAACAGGTACAAGCCACAAACATGATAAATATTATTTGAGATGTAAAGAGAACAAGAAATGGACCATGAAAACAAATGATACACATCTTAGTTCTGATGGCTAGTAGACCACAAATGATACACATCTTAGTTCTGATGGCTAGTAGACCACAAATGATACACATCTTAGTTCTGATGGCTAGTAGATCACAAATCTGTCGACTATATGCAATAAGAAAAGTTGCTTGTCTTTCAGGTAACAAAAACATGGAACGGGTTGGTTCAGGTTCTGCTAGACAACCAGGCTGATGTGGTTGTGACGGCTCTGAAAATCAACCCAGAAAGAGCAGAGGCTGTCCGGTTTTCTGTGCCGTATTTGGAAACCGGTATTAAGATTATTGTTGCTCTTCGTGAAGGAGCCATTTCACCAACTGCTTTCTTAGGTAAGTGTTGCCATGACATCTCTAGGTAAGTGTTGCCATGACATCTCTAGGTAAGTGTTGCCATGACATCTCTAGGTAAGTGTTGCCATGACATCTCTAGGTAAGTGTTGCCATGACATCTCTAGGTAAGTGTTGCCATGACATCTCTAGCAAACAAAGTTTTGATTCAAGTCAACCAAGTATACAAATCCGTTACTGAAACTATATCTATCCACAGCTGTTGTCTGTTTCACAGTTAATCAGGCAAACGTCACATCTATTTCTGCAGCTTGTTTCTCTCGACATATTTCTTGGCATTTTCTAATATAATTGATGTTCCTGTAGTTAGATACAGAAATAGCAAAGTGATGCTGGAAACAATTAACGAATCAATGTTCACTTGTGTTTCATGACCTGATCTGCAATCTTAAATTATCTATTCACTTCACAAATATCAGCTTTTAGATCCGTTATCTAATATCTTACCATTTATAGGCAATCTGATCAGTCATTGACAGTCATACACATTGTCTGAAATCTTATCAGTCATTACGAATCATGCAACTTAAATTTTTTAAATCTTACCGTCATTGGCAATCATATCCCTTTCTTCAATCACACCCCTTTCTTCAATCATACCCCTTTCTTCAATCATACCCCTTTCTTCAATCATACCCCTTTCTTCAATCATACCCCTTTCTTCAATCACACCCCTTTCTTCAATCACACCCCTTTCTTCAATCACACCCCTTTCTTCAATCACACCCCTTTCTTCAATCATACCCCTTTCTTCAATCATACCCCTTTCTTCAATCATACCCCTTTCTTCAATTCGACTTTTTTGTCTTGCTATTTTAATCTAGTCTGTAATCTGATATGGGTATGCCATGTCATCCCTAATCTTTCATGTCATCCGTAATCTGTCAATGTCATCCCCAATCTGTCATGTCATCTCTAATCTGTCATGTCATCCCTAATCTGTCATGTCATCCCTAATCTGTCATGTCATCCCTAATCTGTCATGTCATCCCTAATCTGTCATGTCATCTCTAAGCTGTCATGTCATCTCTAAGCTGTCATGTCATCCCTAATCTGTCATGTCATCCCTAATCTGTCATGTCATCCCTAATCTGTCATGTCATCCCTAATCTGTCATGTCATCCCTAATCTGTCATGTCATCCCTAATATGTCATGTCATCCCTAATCTGTCATGTCATCTCTAATCTGTCATGTCATCTCTAATCTGTCATGTCATCCCTAATCTGTCATGTCATCCGTAATCTGTCATATCATCCGTAATATTTAATATTTATTATATTGCAATCTCATTCTTCATTCTGGCATCTACCAACATCTGCAATATTCTTATTATTTACAATCTGAACTTTTATCTGACATCTTAACGTTATCTGAAATCTTAACTTTTATCTGAAATCTTAACTTTTATCTGCAATCTTATGTCAATTCTTCAATCTGGTATGCACAAATATCTGTAATCTCACCCACTTCCACAATTTCACCCACTTCCACAATTTCACCCACTTCCATAAGGGAAACAATTCAGAAATTATTTCTGAGGGAAACAATTCAGAAATTGTAATCTAGATCTGCAAAATCTATAGGTACAGAAAATATTACTCAGTATCTAGCAGGAAGGGTTCGCTCAGAGAAAATATTTCTCAGTATCTACAGGAAAGGTTCGCTCAGAGAAAATGTCTCAGTATCTAACAGGGAGGGTTCGCTCAGAGAAAATATTTCTCAGTATCTAGGAAGGGTTCGCTCAGAGAAAATATTTCTCAGTATCTAGGAAGGGTTCGCTCAGAGAAAATATTTCTCAGTATCTACAGGAAGGGTTCGCTCAGAGAAAATATTTCTCAGTATCTAGGAAGGGTTCGCTCAGAGAAAATATTTCTCAGTATCTAGGAAGGGTTCGCTCAGAGAAAATATGTCTCAGTATTCACAGGAAGGGTTCGCGCAGAGAATTCACGTATAAAGCAGACTAATAGAAGAATAATTGCAAAAACTATCAGATTTCTGAATATGGCTTCTCAGAGAAATATAACAATACACATAGCTGTCAACTTTGTTTTTCAAAAATTTGTATTTCTTTTTAAACAAATTGTATGTGTAATTGAATAATTAAAAAAAAAAACATTCGTGTTTAGCGCCAAAAGACCTTTTCCCCCGTGTTTGTTTGGTCCATCAATGTTCAATGTGCGTGCGTGCGTGTTATATAGAATAGTCCTCATTAGTAATAATTACTGAAATCTAACACCACATTACCTATCCTTTAAAAAATAGTTTTTAAAAATCTGCTTTTATTTTCATTTTTTGGGGGCCGAAATCCGTATGAATATGGAAAATTCTTTTTTGGGGGGCTGAAATCCGTATGAATATGGAAATCCGTATGAATATGGAAAATTCATACTAAAAAGTCAAATATGTATATAAAATAGATTTTAGTTTTTTTCTTGGTTTGTAGCTTGGAGGTTTTTGAATGTTGTGTCTGAAATCTAGTGCATTTATGTTCGATCTTGTCAATGTCACTTTTGTTGTATTGTTGTGGTATCTGTACCATATCACCGTATCATAGTTACGTTATCATTGCATCTTATTTACTTTATCATTGCATCTTATTTATATCATCATCATATTTACGGCATCATTATGCAATATTTAGGGTACCTACACATATTTAGTCTATCATTCTTATATGTATTGTACCGGCATCGTATTTGTTTCCTCGTTTATGTCTTTTTAACTTAAATAATTTATATTTATATTTATTTATATTTATGTACATTTTTTGTTTATATTTATATTTATTATATTTATGTTTGTATTTATGTTTATACTTATATTTGTATCAAATAAAATATGGAATGCGAAAAGTAATTTTCTTAAAATAGGATATAAATGATTTAAGATGCAGGGTAATTTATTCCATTTTAACAGGTAATTTGATTAACAGGTAAATAATTTAGCATTCCTAGGTCAAGTCGCTCTTGATAGCCCATATACTTTTTGGCAAAAACCACAGTTTCTTATCAGTTGTGTAACTCTAGTAACACCTGAACTCATAAGTTTGTCTCAAAGGTATTGTTTTGTTGATTAGGGTAGTGACAATGTATGCATGTGCAGTGTACAAGGAAGACATATCACTGCTACAGTACCCCCAGTACTACCACATCCTTCCAGATCACAGCATATACGTCTGGGCCAACTATCTCATCATTCTTTTGTCATATTTATTGATCCATCCGCAGTGATGGTACATCGAACAATCCCTGGTACACAGTCTGCCACAAAAAAGAAACAAAGGTGCAATGCCCGTTGACCTGCATATATTCCTCGTCCATGGGATTATTTCATAGAAGACAAAGGTAAAAATTGAGACAAGATATGACAATAACTTATTCACAGTTGAAAGGTTGTCAGTCTATCCCCAACTTTACTTAGTCGTCTGCTATGACATACATGGAAAGAAGACAATGGTCCTATTCTTTGCTTCCTGAACTGTAAGTTCAGGCGCAGCTGCCACGTGGGCGATATACGTAATGTAACAGAGACACGTGCAATATTTCATATAAAGGGTGCACTAGCAAAGAGATAACATAATTGCATAGATATATATAAATATATTCTGTCACAAACTAAGTTCATATTTAAAGATATACATATTTATCAAGTTCATATTTAAAGATGTACATATTTGTCAAGTTCATATTTAAAGATTTATATATTTGTAAAGTTTGAATGTTCCTTCAACTAGAACCCTACGACTACGCATCGTGGGCGCTTATCCTGATATTCAGTGTCCATGCTACGGGCTCCTCGATCCTCATCTTTGAATGGTTGAGCCCCTACGGTTTGAATCAGGGACGTACGCCCATGCGAGGTAACTGAGGTAAAACGCAGGTAGTAAGGTTACATACATTTTCTCCCTCGAATAGTATTACGATTACCAATTAGACTTGTAGCTTTAAATAAATATCAGCTCATTCATGTTTGAGAAATTATCTACCTATGTGACGTGTCCTTTACAGAATGTTGTTATCACGGCCACTATGTAAGCCTCTCTGTTTTGTGCATGCTGTCCAGGCTCTTTCAGTGTTTTGTTTAGAAGGTCTTCGATATCTTGTGTCTATCCTGGTCTTGGTCTGCCTCTTGTTCTCTGTCTTATAACTTTTCTCTCCATAATCTTTCTAAACCATTCTGTATTTTTATATGTCCGACATATGTAAGTTTGCGTTTTTTGAGGAGCCAGTCTTCTTCTATGTTCAGGGTCTGTGAGGACGTGTGTGTTGGTTCATCTTTCTGCCCTTGATATTCTTAGCATCTTTCTATAACATTTCATTTTGAATGCCGATATTTTGTGTTCCATTGTCGATGTCATTGTCCACGTCTCACAACCATATGTTGCAACTGGAAAGATATAGCTTCTTAACAGTTGTAACTTTGTTTTTCTGTTTGCTTCTTGCCATAGCTTTCTCATCTGTGAAGTGTTTTTGTACGGTCAAATATCTTCATCATCATCGTTTGACATATTCTTTCCAAAATATAGTCTTTTTTATGGACTTTTCTGAACACCTCGCGATCTCCTCTAGGGACATGATGTGTATGAGTCAAATATATGAACGTTAAATATTATGTTAAATATATGAACGTTAGATATTATGTTAAATATATGAACGTTAAATATTATGAATGAAATGACCATCTCAGAAACTATCTAGCAGATTACTATATTCTTTCTTGTGTGTTAGTTTGTTGTTGTTATTGGGGGGTAATACTTACTTCTATATCATGTCATGATGACATAGTAACCTGAGCCATGGCTTCCATTACTGTTCCATAATCATGTGTCCTGATGTAACAAAATTGGACTCAGGACACTGGTTGAAAGTGGTTAGATCTCAACGTAAAAGCTGTCTATAAATTTCGTCAAACAGTTGTTTTACCAATCTTGGTTACAAAAAAATAAAAATTTGAAGCAACAGTACGAATTAACGAGACAATTTATTTTACATTTTTAGCAAACTTTGCATTAAAACAACATAACTAGTATATAAAAATACAGACGGTTTGTTCATGTCATCAGATGCAAGCAGCCCTTCCTGCATACACCAGCAGAAGATCGGGCTACACTGCACGAGGAAGACCAAGAAGTAGATGGAATGAGACAATCAAAGAAGCCTTAAAGAGACACTGGCTGACCATAGCCTGTGTGACCACAATGTGACTGCAACTTTCCCCCACGATACTTAAACAGCTCCAAAATTGGAAATAACAATAGATAGACAGATGAAAAATACAAAATTGTTGCCAACTTTTGTCATTAACTCCCTCCTACCCCTTGTCAACAACCGCCAAATGTTTTCAGACCCCATTCCTGCCACTTGTTAAAGTAATATATGGACCACGTGGATGATGGAACAAGTGGAAGATGGAACACGTGGAAGATGGAATACATTGTAACAAGAAGCACGTTTAAGAGCAGGAGAGGAGGTAGATAAATACCAAAAGATATGATGCTGGACAACATAGCATTGTGGCATGGGAGAACGTGTATCGGAAATGATTGACAGCACACGAAATAGAAGGTTGTGGAAAGATATTATAACCAATACCACACTGCATGGAGCATAAGAAGAAGAATATATGAACATAGTCATATTGTTGTATACATAAACCAGTGCAGCGGTGGAGCTATAGCCAAAATCGGATGTGCCGGGCCATTGGCGCAAAATGAAATGTGGACACAACACATTTCCATTCTTTGGACTACATCCTGCTGGAAATCTAGTAAGACCATTGTTCTGTTACAAGAGAGATGAAGCGGGAGTTTGAGATGGAACAGTAAAGAAGAAGAGGAAGAAGAAGCAGATATCTAGGTAGAGTATATGTTCAGTTTCAGCTCACGACATTGTGTTTACAAAGTGGATTTTGTGTGTGAAGATCTATGGTGATTATTGCTTGTAGATACATGTTTACGTGCTCTGTGTGGTGCAGTTGGTATGCTATTTGGATGAGAGGAACGGAGTACATTATGAGGAAATCAGTGTACAAAGTAGTCAATCCTCTACGTTTAATCAACCGTTTCAACATTATTAGAAAAAAGGCAATCGGTCACGGACTCAGAATGAATGAAGACAGAATATCACGTCAAGTCTTTACATGGTCACCGAGCGGCAAGAGAAAAAGGGGAAGACCAAAAACAACACTACAAAGAAGTATAGAAAAATAAATAACAACAGCTGAAAATGAACGATCTGGAACAACTGATTGTTGATTGACAAGCATGAAGAGCTATGACATCAGTCCTATGTACCAAGTTAAGGTATAAGAGGAAAATGATGATGATGTATAATAGAATTATCCATGTTTTGATGTAACATAACATGCTGGGATGAATTAAATAACATTAATTATTGAATATTAACAATTACTGCTAAGAACTGTAACTTACTGATTAACAATTTTTGATAATTAACTTACTGATTGTTAACAATTTGTGAAAAAGCTAAATTATTGACTGCTATCAATTTTTGACAACTAACTTCTTGACTGTTAACAATTTTTGACTTAAATTAAAGACAGCTATGTTGATACACGTCTCTTTCAACCAGAGTACAATTTTGTTATATAAGGACGCATGATTATACAAATGTAATAGTGACAGCAGACATGACGTGTCTACGAAGAATATTCGGAGTGTCATTAAGAGATAGAATTAGAAACGATAACATCAGACAGATAACCACAACAATACCAGTATTGGAACACACCAAAAGACAACGGATCATGTGATTTTCACACACTTCCAGACTACCAACAAACAGCATGCCACGGATGGCCATGACACATAGACATAACGGCACATAGACATAACGACACATAGACATAACGACACATAGACATAACGACACATAGACATAACGGCACATAGACATAACGGCACATAGACATAACGGCACATAGACATAACGGCACATAGACATAACGGCACATAGACATAACGACACATAGACATAACGACACATAGACATAACGACACATAGACATAACGACACATAGACATAACGGCACATAGACATAACGACACATAGACATAACGACACATAGACATAACGACACATAGACATAACGACACATAGACATAACGGCACATAGACATAACGGCACATAGACATAACGACACATAGACATAACGGCTATACAGAAAGAGACAGACCATGTAAAAGACGGATTACAGAAATAAAAAAGCCACAGGAACAAGCTTACGAACAAGAAACAGGAAGATCATCTCCAGAGAACTCTGCCACCCCCTGACGCCAGAAGGCAGACAAGGGAAGGCAGACAAGGGAAGGCAGACAAGGGAAGGCAGACAAGGGAAGGCAGACAAGGGAAGGCAGACAAGGGCCACAGCGTATAGATAGATGGATACAATAATTTTTGAAAACTGCAACATATTGACTGTTGACAATTACAGAAAACTGTAAAACACTAACAAATATAACATTTCTAAACTATTGAAATCATGTATAGAAGTTACAACATCTGTGAATTAGAAAAATGAGAATTAGACATCTGTGAATTAGATATCTGTGAATTAGACGCATGTGACTTAGACATCTATAAATAATGCATGTGAATTAGGTATTTGCAAATTAGACCTTTGTAAATTAGACACATGTGAATTAGACATATGTGAATGACTGACAAAAATACATTATTCATCAATCTCTGTCTCGTTATTTCATATCCTCCCTTCTCTATCTGACATTTTTCTCTGTCTCTCAGAGCACAGGTTCTCTCTATTCCGCTCGTTCTGGCTCATCTGGTCTATGTTGTTCAGTACCTCAGTCTCAACCAACTCTCCAAAGGGGATAGCAAGTCGGTTCTTGGCCAACATCTGGGCACTTTTTGCCCTGGTCTTCCTAGCGTCGTACACTGCGAACCTTGCGGCGTTCATGATCACCAAGGAGGAGTATTATGATCTGTCAGGTATTCAGGATTACAGGGTGAGTATACATGTGGGCTTTTCTTACCTGTCGGTGCGTTACCCGTATGTGTGTTACTTGTATATGTTACCTGTGAACGTGTTACCTATATATATACGATACCTTCTGTCTGTTATGTCTATATTACCTGTCTGTGTGTTACCTGTATGTGTGTTACCTGTATATGTATCGCATGTCAGTGTATTACCTGCGTGTTACCTGTATTTATGTCATATGCTGGTGTGTTACCCGCCTGTGTGTTAGCTTTTTGTGTGTCCCCTGTCTGTGTCTCATGTCTGTGTATTTATTATCTGTCTTTATCTCCTGTCTCTCAAATTGAATATCTTGTTGTTGTTGTTGTTTTATTGTGTGTTAAGATTTAATATGGTAACATTAACATCTACCCAAGGTAGACAACCGATTTCGAGTCTGCTAGTTGGATTAAGGATTCTTGCGTGTGAAATGAAGCCAGTTTTGTTTAACAAATTTGAATTTCCAAAATACACCGAAATAATTGTTACAGATGAAACGTAGTCTGCATTATAAGCTTGCAGCATATGAAATCCTCATTGTCGAACATCAAAAATTGACTTCAGGTAACACTTTTTTTCAATTAGTTTCGACATGTTATCTATTATTGTTGTATGATACCATGTGTGTAACTGCTGCGCCTCTTGGGCTAGTACCTGCATATCAGCGCCTGTTTACTTAGGGTGAGCTATTGTCCGGATCAATGTAGGGAAATGATCTGACCAATCTTCGTTATCTCCACCTCAAGGAGTTAGTCTAGCTGGGGCTATTCAACTAGTAATAACATTATATAGTTATTTCTGGTACAATACAAGAATCGGTGGACAAATCACATGACAACATACCAACTATTTAATTTCATATACTATTGTACTATCTCGGGAACTTAGTGATTCCGGCCGGAATATTTTTAGCGTTTAAACATAATTAAATTTTGTTTGATTTGTGTGTGTGCACATGCATCACGGAAACAAGAAATAGTACTTCTAAATATATTTACATTATAATGTAATATATATATTTCGAAACAGAAATGGACAGAGAATGTGATTATCACAAGATCATTTTGAAAAAAAAAATGATGTTAATATATAAAAATTATTTTAGACAGAAAAGAAAATATGTAAATGAGAAATAAATATTATTTTAGATATGATATTTGACCTTACCGCATTTTTGAATCAATAAATTCCACTCAAACTGTATCATTTCTGTAGATAATCCAATAACGAATACAATAATGTATAATATATATGCATAGTGCGTCAAAAATTTATTATTTAGAAAGAATTTCGACATCTATCAAAAACAGTAAACTTAACTTTACACGAAACTCAAATGAAAATATGGCTAATTTTTCTTACAAAATGGCGTAACTTTGCAAACACGATGCTAGAAGCATTTGCCAGATTGGATTTCATAATAAATGAGACCAAAGAAAATAAAATAGTTATTATTTTACGAAAATAAGTAAATTGGAAAATATATATAAAACATATAAGGAAAAATGACGTCACAGACCCCCATTATCAAAACGTATCAATAACTTAACAAAATTGATATCAATACACATAAAAATATTGCAAGAAGTAATGTGGGCATATTACACTTTCGATTGGAAACATTCTTATGTTGATATAAATACAGAAAACAACAACATTAATGTCATTGGAGTATGACTTATAGAAGTCTTTCCGGCCAGAAGACATACGGTTTACTGACTTGTATAAGTTTCCCTGGCTGGAATCAAAATGCTGGTCTAGCGATTTGCGCGCAATGAACTGGCCATCCACCTCCCACTCAGTGTGCAGTGCGCATATCGAGTGATCAGGGGCTCTCATCTCGCAACAAGTAGAATATTGGATGCGTCGGTATATGCGTCTTTATCGGAATTTCGTTCCGCTTAATTATGTTAGTTATTTGTTCCTTATAAACCTGTCCACTGATTCTTGTATTGTACCTTGTTTCTCATTGAGTAGATCACTATCTATTTCTCATTGAGTAGATGATTATCAATATATTTTATAGTTTGACTGAGATAGTTTGTGATTTCCTATTATTTTAGCTCAGATGTCAGTGCATTGAGTCATGCCTGAGAGCAGTAATAATGACTTGTCTGTCGGGTCAAATGTATCTCAGGGAATATATATTGCAGCATGGTTCTGTGGCAAAGTGGCACAGAACTTTACTGTGACAGCCAAGGTAATGGGTTCAAATCAAGTCGTATGCATTTGTGCGTCCCGACCTTTAAGAAAGAAATTGAAAACAACTTAACGTAATTATATTGGCAATATAATAATACAGCACACAATAGATAGATGGTTACAGCAGGAATAGAATATGTTACACATTTTAAATAATAGTTTGCTAATTTTGGACACTAACAAGTGAAGTACTAACATGTTGAAATTGAGCAGTGTGTTATTTGAAACCCTACTTTGACAGCTTCAGAACCCCTACACAATGAACCCTCCCTTCAAGTATGCTACAATTCCTAATGGCAGCACAGAAGCCAACATCCGGGCTAATCACAAGGATATGTTCAACTACATGAAATCATACAACCAGCCCGATGTTGACGCCGGCATAGCAGCTCTGAAAAACGGGTAAGATAGCTTAGAAAAGTCATCCTGAATTGATCAGTGATAATACACACCATATACCACTTCAGATAATAAACACTATATACTACTGCAGATAAAAACACCACACTCCGGATAATAAACACTACACATGGAAAATAAACACCACACATCACTCTTGATAATAAACACCACACATCACTCTTGATAATAAACACTACGCAGCACACTCCGGATAATAAACACCATACGCCGCTCCTAATAATAAACACTATACACCACTTCAGATAACAAACACCAAAACCACTCCAGATAAGACACCATACACTGCTACAGATAATAGACACCATACACTGCTACAGATAATAGACACCATACACTGCTACAGATAATAGACACCATACACTGCTACAGATAATAGACACCATACACTGCTACAGATAATAGACACCATACACTGCTACAGATAATAGACACCATGCACTGCTACAGACACCATACACTGCTACAGACACCATACACTGCTACAGATAATAGACACCATGCACTGCTACAGATAATAGACACCATGCACTGCTACAGATAATAGACACCATGCACTGCTACAGACACCATACACTGCTACAGATAATAGACACCATACACTGCTACAGATAATAGACACCATGCACTGCTACAGATAATAGACACCATGCACTGCTACAGATAATAGACACCATACACTGCTACAGATAATAGACACCATGCACTGCTACAGATAATAGACACCATACACTGCCTACAGACACCATACACTGCTACAGACACCATACACTGCTACAGACACCATACACTGCTACAGATAATAGACACCATGCACTGCTACAGATAATAGACACCATGCACTGCTACAGATAATAGACACCATACACTGCCTACAGACACCATACACTGCTACAGACACCATACACTGCTACAGACACCATACACTGCTACAGACACCATACACTGCTACAGATAATAGACACCATGCACTGCTACAGATAATAGACACCATGCACTGCTACAGATAATAGACACCATGCACTGCTACAGATAATAGACACCATACACTGCTACAGATAATAGACACCATGCACTGCTACAGATAATAGACACCATACACTGCCTACAGACACCATACACTGCTACAGACACCATACACTGCTACAGACACCATACACTGCTACAGATAATAGACACCATGCACTGCTACAGATAATAGACACCATGCACTGCTACAGATAATAGACACCATGCACTGCTACAGATAATAGACACCATACACTGCCTACAGACACCATACACTGCTACAGACACCATACACTGCTACAGACACCATACACTGCTACAGACACCATACACTGCTACAGACACCATACACTGCTACAGATAATAGACACCATGCACTGCTACAGATAATAGACACCATGCACTGCTACAGATAATAGACACCATGCACTGCTACAGATAATAGACACCATACACTGCTACAGACACCATACACTGCTACAGAACGTTGAAATTGAGTTTTTGACGTATAATTTTAACATCTAAACGAGTTACAAACAAACTAAAAATAAGAATTGTAAAATGCTACATCTATCCTATATTAATGTATGGCTGAGAAACACTGACGTGAAACAAACAATTAGAAGACAGAATTGATGCCTTTAAGATGTGGATATATAGAAGAATATGGAGTACATCATAGAAAGAGAAAAAAAACGGAGGTTCTAACAACACTTAATATGAAGAAAGAATTATTAAGGGAAATAAATTATTTTAGACATACTAAAGACATGACACCTTGTTGAACACCTTACTTGAGGGTAACGTAGAGTGGGGGGGGGTGAGCAAGAGGTAGGCAGAGATCCAAGTGGGAGAGAAATATCATGAGATAGACAGGTTACAGTCTAGCAGAGTGCACCAACAAGCAAATGATAGGGGATATTTTAGGTCTGGTACAACTGACCTTCGTTGCTGAGACGGTACGTGATGATGCTGAGTTATTTGTTGGATCACTTTCACCGCTCGCAGCACACGACGATGGTATGTTTAATCCTACAAAAATTATCACATTTTCCTGCTGTATTCTCCTCCAAACCTCTTGGTATAACCCTGGTCTATTCCTAACCAAACCTTTTAGTTTCTATTCGTATCATGCTAATTAATGTTCACCATTTTTCTCCAGCAGTTGTTCAACAAATGTTGCGTAATTTATTTTTTTAAACATATACATTTATTCTATTCCAAGGACAATCCAGGCTTTTATATACGATTCATCAGTTTTGGAATACTATGCATCACGTGACCCACAATGCCGTTTGCTGACGGTTGGTAACCGCTACGCAATGACAGGCTATGGGGTTGGCTTCCGTCCAGATATTGAGAACCTTTGGATTGACAAATTTAACCGTATCATACTAAAACTACAGCAAAATGGTGAGTAGTCATTATCATCATCGTAATCATCAACGTAATGATCAAACACATAACCCTTCAGGGCATTAACCACCTCTTCAGGGCATTAACCACCAGGACATAACCCTTCAGGGCATTAACCACCAGGACATAACCCTTCAGGGCATTAACCACCAGGACATAACCCTTCAGGGCATTAACCACCAGGACATAACCCTTCAGGGCATTAACCACCAGGACATAACCCTTCAGGGCATTAACCACCAGGACATAACCCTTCAGGGCATTAACCACCAGGACATAACCCTTCAGGGCATTAACCACCAGGACATAACCCTTCAGGGCATTAACCACCAGGACATAACCCTTCAGGGCATTAACCACCAGGACATATGTTGCTGTATAACAGATACGTAATATTCGTATGTAACATATGTTTTCAAAAACCTGTATTCTCTTCTCCATTTTTGCTGTAACTGCCCAACTCTTACATCCGTACAAAGGAATTAGTATTATTAGAGATTTATATAGGTTTATATTCACTTCTGTACTTATTTGGGCAAATATCTAGTATAGGTCTCCGTTGTGACCTTTGTTCTACTTTCGAAGTATTACCTAACCCTTTCAGTGTTAGATTATTTGCGTGAAGTTATAGATTTTGGAGAGTGGGGGGGGGGGGTTTAAAAGGATTAGAATTAGTTTATAGATTTTTGGCGGGAAGCGAAAAAGGATTAGAATTAGTGTTTAGAATTAATAATTTATTCTCTAAGATTTCTCGTCTAAGGCATGAATCGATATGATTGGTTGTTCAAGGGAAATCCGTGACGTTTATGCTATTTATAGCCCAACGGAGACCTATACTAGATTTTCACCCTTATCCTATCTCTTCCATATGGTATTTAATCTGGACAATGCAGCCGAAAGCATTTCACGTCTAACCTTGATATTTTTGTTAGTGCTTCCATCGCTGCTACACAGAACGCTTCACTAGATATGCCTATGCACAAAAATGATGTATTGCACCAAATATACAACGTTTATAATTACGAGTACAATATTTGTCTGTGAATTTGAAATGGCATAGATCCTATACTATGATTTTCTAATTTTTGTTTATATGTGATATAGACATCAAAATTCTACTTGTCAACACACATTTCCAAAACATTGTAAAGATGTTTACAATCAATTATGAGACCTCATTTAGAACATGACCTGTCACACAATCTTACTCTGTGTCACTACTGTCACACAATCTTACTCTGTGTCACTACTGTCACACAATCTTACTCTGTGTCACTACTGTCACACAATCTTACTCTGTGTCACTACTGTCACACAATCTTACTGTGTCACTATTGTCACACAATCTTACTGTGTCACTATTGTCACAGAATCTTACTGTGTCACTATTGTCACACAATCTTACTGTGTCACTACTGTCACACAATCTTACTGTGTCACTACTGTCACACAATCTTACTGTGTCACTATTGTCACACAATCTTACTGTGTCACTATTGTCACACAATCTTACTGTGTCACTATTGTCACACAATCTTACTGTGTCACTATTGTCACACAATCTTACTGTGTCACTACTGTCACACAATCTTACTGTGTCACTACTGTCACACAATCTTATGATGTGTCACTACTGTCACACAATCTTACTCTGTGTCACTACTGTCACACAATCTTACTGTGTCACTATTGTCACACAATCTTACTCTGTGTCACTATTGTCACACAATCTTACTCTGTGTCACTACTGTCACACAATCTTATGATGTGTCACAACTGTAAACAGTGCTTGAAGTGAACTTGAGGTGAATTAGATTGACACCAATATCTGTACATACTTCAGATGAACAAGATCACTGTTATTTTGTTGTTTCATTTCAGGAGAGTTAGATCGTTTACAAAAATTCTGGTTGGCTGGAGCATGCAAGTCTAAGAAAGAGAGCAGTGTAGCCAATCGAACGTTAGGCATCCTGAACTTTACATCTGCATTCATTCTTCTAGGAACTGGTATCCTGCTGGGGATAGCAATACTCTGCTTGGAACATATTTATTTTATATTTTGGCGAAAGCATCTGCGAAGATTGGACAAGTGTGGCTGTTGCTCCCTTGTGTCACTGGTGAGATCTTGCTTTAGTTAGTGGCCTTTTATATTCACGAAATAGCCATCTACCCAGCATTTTTATTGATTGTTGTGATAATTAGTGATCATAAAACGATATGAAAATGGAAGCCCTCGATAGAAAAATAGAGATGAGATCTGAAAAGGCAATTGCAAGAACATACCAACTGTCACCACTACTTCTTCACCCCAAGATCGAGATGGAAGTTAAGAGATAAATGATCTTAGAGAGAGAACAGATCAAGTGGTTTGGTCACATGAGAATGCGTCACGAACAGTTGCCCGTACAATCATATAACCAAATGAGATCAGGGTACAAAGCCAGATGAAGAATACAGAACAGATGGATAGAAAATGTCAGGGACATCATGAACAGACACGGTCATAGCACAGATGAGGCCACACATCTGGCTTTAGAACTCAAACTCGAGCTCCAATCACCCCTACGCTTAACGGCAAGAGTGGATCACAAACCACCTGGGGAAAGACAATAGACAATAGAAATCCTAGATAAAACCATAGTGGAGGGGATGATGCCAAGTGACGAACAAGGGGCAGACCAAGAAAAAGATGGACGCAATATATCAAAGACCACCTGAATATGACAGTAACAGAAGCAGGAAGACTGGCTCAAGATAGACAGAAGTTTCCAAAGACTGTGATGACTGCTACATCTTGTTCAGGACATGGTTCATGGTGATGTGTGACAATTAGGCAAATATTTAAACTCAGTAGATTGCTACTGCTTTTTGGACCGTCAAGATGCACACAAATCTACAGATGGATTTAAACCGTTTAGTCACATCCTGCTATAGAACTTGGTCAGGACCAATGAAATCTATATATATGTAATAACGGACATTCGCTATATACTATACAAATAATAAAGAATAAATATTATTGGGCATTTTGAAACATGTTAATTAGGGAAATTCTTCTTCTTCAGCATTCATTCTCAAACTCCCGCTGGATCTCACTTGTAGCAGGGGGTGCGAAGGGAACGCATTGCACTAGGCGGACCCAGGGTTAGCAGATAACCAAGATCCCAAATGTACCTCCACGCGGTGTACCCTGGAAACAGAAATACAGCAGCTCGAGCTGATTCTGGCCAAATCATTTGGGGATCGTGTCCGAGAATGTGGAGGCAGCAGTTGGAAAGAGACTTGACTGCACAAGAGACAGACAATATCTCCGACACCACCAGCATCACCACATATAGCGACACTGTCGACATACAGTGAAGCTAGTCAGTCCAGTCCAAACATTGGAGGGGCGGCCAATGTAAAATGCACGTAAAGGTAGATGCATGGCAAGACAAATGTATTTCATACCGACTACAATGAAACAATGAAAGGGCAGAACAGCGCTAGAGGGCAGCGCGAACTGCAAATAGAAAGTGAAAAGTCTCTAGGAAAGGTGAACTACAAGCTCCGTCAGCTCGAGAAGAGCATCTAGTTACCTGTGTTCCTTACAGAGACCCAGACCCATCCATTGGTGGCTGGTAAAGCAAGAAGACCTAATCCAACTCTAATGTCGAGCCTTCCTAAACCGGAAATATGCTCGCGAAGAGAAAGGGTTCTGTTCACGATGGGCTTAGGCAAGAAAGGGACAACGATGGTAGTCCTGGCCCAACTCTACTGTCAGGTTTTCCTACACCGGAAATACACTTGAAGAGAGAAAGGGTTCAGTACCTGATGGGCTCAGGCGCTATTGGGACAAGGACGCTCAGCTCTAGAACGCCTTGCTCTCAAACGCGTGGTGTGAGACTCGAACTCGGACAAGGGGTACACGATGTCAGTGAATGACACCTCGGCTAAGAGGGTGAAAGAGCCAGGGTCCAACTCCTCTGTTGAATTCTTCCCCTTAAGGAACCAGGCTCACGGATGAGAAACGGTTCAGTACCCAATGGGCACAGGCACAGCACGTCCAATTACACGAGGCGAGTTCATAGACAGTGGAACACCTCGTGCGAGTCAGACGAGACCAAAAATCGTCTGGGCGAAGAGTCGCCACTACGCGTGCCTGGAGACAGATATAGAGGCTGTCACAGGCTAAGGTTAGCCCATCCGAATTGTCAAGGCATGCCGAAATCGGATGTGCTAGGCCTACAAAGCGCATAACGGTGGCACAACGTAATCACGCTCCCGGCGGAACTCGCACGAATATCCGTGATGGTTACAATGGAGCGAATGCAAAACAAACAACTTGTAGCAGGATCATGGTCCTACTAGATTTCCAGCAGGATGTAGTCTAGAGAATGGAAATGCGTTGTCACCGTTTTATTTGCGCCAATGGCCAGGGAAATAACAGGATTCGTTATACAGTGATTAAATTGTACTTGTCAGCTACATAACTAGACAATGGTATCAATATAGAAGTATAAAATGATTGGGTTAAGAATTAATTCAGATTTGACCAGACCTGGTATAAATAGGAAATAGAGAGAATGAGTATGTTGATAAAATCACAGAATATTAGACAGACACAAGAGTAAGTAGGCAGACACCAGAGTAAGTAGGCAGACACCAGAGTAAGTAGACACACCAGAGTAAGTAGACACACCAGAGTAAGTAGACACATACCAGAGTAAGTAGGCAGACACCAGAGTAAGTAGGCAGACACCAGAGTAAGTAGGCAGACACCAGAGTAAGTAGGCAGACACCAGAGTAAGTAGGCAGACACCAGAGTAAGTAGGCAGACAGAAGAGTAAGTAGGCAGACAGCAGAGTAAGTAGGCAGGCACCAGAGTAAGTAGACAGACACCAGAGTAAGTAGACAGACACCAGAGTAAGTAGACAGACACACAAGTAAGTATATAACAAGTGAGACTGCTGTAAAACACAAGATTGATCAGCTTGACAATGAACGCACAGACTATCTGACTATTGAGTTTATGTTAAACAAAATTACAAATAACAGCATATAAGACAATTTCAAGAAAGGCCCCAATCCACCACAATCTAAATAAATGAATGATCAGAATTAAGACCAAATGGCTTATGGGTACCAAACGGCTTACGGGTACCAAACTGAAATATAAAGTAATTTTCAAGGAAGTAGCTAGCTCGATGCAGGATCTAAGAGCAGTGACTTTAATATCACTGGCACCACAATGAATAGCTGCATTAAAATTATGGCGACAGGTGTAGATGTTCTGTGGTTGGTGACATGAAGATGCCGGCAGAAACTGTCACTTAGTCTTAAGCCAGTTTCACCTGCATACTTCTTGTCACAGCATTTACATATGATAACGTAAATGACGTTGTGGGATTTACATGTAAAGGACTCGTTAATATTTAAAGTGTCCTTAAGAAATGAAATGAAGCGGATCTGCACTACATTAGTGACATGTATAGCAATGTCTGCAATTAATCGTGCAAAAATGATCTGAAATATAAGCTTGAGGTGACTGTGGACCAAGATGTCATTAAAATTTATGTCACGTCTATGGGCAACCAGAGGAACGTCTTGGAAGATGGCACGAGTCTGGGGATCAGACTGGAGAAGGAAATATTGCTTGAACAAAATTCTACAGAAGTGTTATGGGGGTGAAAAGTGAGGACAAGTGTAGCTATCAGAAGAGGAAACACCATGAGTATTTGTCAAGGTAATATGGTGAGAAAATTTATGGACACGAAGCTTAGTTGGACTGCTTTTAACAGAAAACTCAGATCAAAGCAAATTTAACAGAACAAACCTCACCCTTAAAAATGACGTGGTGACATCAAGGTCATGAGTTCTTTATTACACATGTCACTCAAAACCTCCCTGCAACTCCATTATGGGAAAAAAGCAGTATTGATATTTTTTTTAAATCCTAGATGAAAAACTCCAGATCTAGTGGTAAAACCCCAGCTATAGCATCATTGCCTAATAGTGTCATTCACTGGATAGCGGTAGTTGCCCCTCATCTAGTGGAAAACCTCAGCTATAGCATCACTGTCTAAGAGTATCATTTGCTGGATAGAGTAGTTATTGACCTTCATGTTTATCCTGTAGCTTGTGCACGTTGGTACTTCACCACATACACAAACTGCCAGGTAGGTCATTTATCATCGCTACACGAATATCAAAGAATTTTTAATTCAATAAGACATCCCCAGCTTAGGAATTCGACACAACATTACCTAGACAATCAACACAACATTACCTAGACACAATTCGACACAGCATTACCTAGACAATCGAACAGACAAATGCAATTGGAAAAATAATCTGAAGTTTGATGTCCAGCTTTGTTGAAAGTTCAAATACTGTGCATCAGCGAATGTAAATATGTAGCTTTGTTGAAAGGAGACTACACATTATTAACTCTTTATAGGCGACACCACACTGTCTGGTTTATGGCTTGAAAAAAAATATCACAGAAGAAAAATGATCTGACTTGAAATTAGCTAAAACAAAAGTAACTGGTTGAATAGCAAAATTTTTCACCAAGTGTTAGAACTTGTCACCAAGTGTTAGAACTTGTCACTAATTGTTAGAACTTGTCACTAAGTGTTAGAACTTGTCACTAAGTGTTAGAACTTGTCACTAAGTGTTAGAACTTGTCACTGTTAGAACTTGTCACTGTTAGAACTTGTCACTAAGTGTTAGAACTTGTCACTAAGTGTTAGAACTTGTCACTAAGTGTTAGAACTTGTCACTAAGTGTTAGAACTTGTCACTGTTAGAACTTGTCGCTGTTAGAACTTGTCACTAAGTGTTAGAACTTGTCACTAAGTGTTAGAACTTGTCACTAAGTGTTAGAACTTGTCACTGTTAGAACTTGTCACTGTTAGAACTTGTCACTGTTAGAACTTGTCACTAAGTGTTAGAACTTGTCACTAAGTGTTAGAACTTGTCACTAAGTGTTAGAACTTGTCACTAAGTGTTAGAACTTGTCACTGTTAGAACTTGTCACTAAGTGTTAGAACTTGTCACTAATTGTTAGAACTTGTCACTAAGTGTTAGAACTTGTCACTAAGTGTTAGAACTTGTCACTGTTAGAACTTGTCACTAAGTGTTAGAACTTGTCACTAAGTGTTAGAACTTGTCACTGTTAGAACTTGTCACTGTTAGAACTTGTCACTGTTAGAACTTGTCACTAAGTGTTAGAACTTGTCACTAAGTGTTAGAACTTGTCACTAAGTGTTAGAACTTGTCACTAAGTGTTAGAACTTGTCACCAAGTGTTAGAACTTGTCACCAAGTGCTAGAACTTTTCACTCAAAGTTAGAATTTGTCACTCTGTTTTCATTCTATTAAAATGTCATCATCAGAGTCTGGGCAAGTCCCTGGGCAAGTCCCTGGGCAAGTCCCTGCAGAGCTTTGAAGATTGTGCACGTCATGATACAAGCGGGTACCCATGCAAGAACCCAAGGTGTCAGGTCCATATCTGGAAGCTTCGGCATCAACTGGACATGGCATTGATGAAGATAGAGAATCTGGAAGATAAGTTGAGGTCTGGTTCAAATATCGCTGTAGTTTTTGTTTTCTTGTTTGTACTTTGTCAAACTTGGATGTCTCTTGTAGTAGGATTGTGGTAAAACTAGATTTCCAGCAGGATGTAGCCCACGGGATAGAAATACATTGTGTTATAGTTCTATTTGTGCTAATGACCTGACACATGTTTTCTTGACATTTTTATTTGTTTATATTCCCAAGAATTATGGGCTATAAAACTATTGTTTCCTTGGAGTAATGGGGCGTTTCTTCAGTTTTCATTTATGAACACAAGCGAAAATTGACAGGGCCTGTGAGGTGTGGTGACTTTTCTCATGGGGGACTAGGTTGCTGTTTTTAAAATTATGGGTTATGTGGTTAAAACAGAAATAAAACTTATTTGATGACAAAACTGCGTGAATTGTAACCAACATTATATTTTAGGGCCATAGAATAAAGATAGAAAGACTTTGATGCTGACCAAAGGTGCATCACAAATGAAAGTTTAATATTTTTGGGATTTGCACGGTTCCTGGTACTCAACCCTTGACCTGTATTCAACCATTGACCTGTATTCAACCATTGACCTGTATTCAACCCTTGACCTGTATTCAACCCTTGACCTGTATTCAACCCTTGACCTGTATTCAACCCTCGACCTGTATTCAACCCTCGACCTGTATTCAACCCTCGACCTGTATTCAACCCTCGACCTGTATAAAAAGAGAGATATTCACATTCATTCAATTCGGCCAGGAATGTCAACATATAAATGTCATTTATATTTGTTCCAGTGAACATAATATAAATAGTTATGAATTTTTTGTTTCCAAATGCCATATCTGTTTATAGAAAAATATCAAGAGCCGATCTGCCTTTCATTAATTAGTTTCGGCATTTTCTTTAAAATGTGGGGCCGCCAAATAGAAATGAGTATTCGGTGGAAAATACAATATCAAAAGCGGTCTGGTGTATCAGTAAACCCTATTTCTATGACATGTTTACATAAAATGCATTAAATTTAGGGAAGAAGCGAAACCTATTCCATATCTCTAAATTGGAAATGATGTCAAACTATACTGACAAGCAAATGCTAATAATTCACAGAATCTAGTTATGTATCCCAGAGAAGCTAGAATACAAGTATATACTGACGGATCAGCAACCAGAGAAGCTAGAATACAAGTATATACTGACGGATCAGCAAACAGAGCAGTATGGAGGTGCTGGAGTATACATAAAATATCCAGAAAAAGAAAATGAATCCACATGTTCACCAACTGGAATATGTTGCACAACTACTCTAGGGGAAGTACGAGCATTAAGAATTGCTGCAGAAATAATTAAAAACTGAAGGAAGACATGCAAGTAATCGGCATCCACGGAAGGGTAGTAATACAATGGATATCATCCACACTGTGGCATACCTGGAAATGAAGAAGCAGATATGCTGGCTAAAGATGGAGCAAATAGAAACAAAACAAAAACAAGAAATCACCTACCAGGATAAGAGAACCTTCATAAAAGCTATTAGGAAAGTTGATCGCCCAAAGAAAACCATCACTATCTTGACACAGCTGAGCAGGTTATCATCTTCCGCACCAGGAAAAGACACAACAGACTAAACAGCCACTTAAATAGACTACGACTGGTTCCATCACTTCTGTGTCCATCTTGACAAGCAGCACAGACAGTGGAACATATCGTGGAAGACTGCATTACACTCAATCCTCTTGACAAGCAGCACAGACAGTGGAACATATCGTGGAAGACTGCATTACACTCAATCAGTTACGGGAGGAGAATGGTTCACATAGATAATCTACGGACGCTGTATGGGAGCCTAATAGAACTTTCACATACAACAGCGTTTATCAAGAAAACCAGACTTGCTGTGTAGAACATGTTCAATTACGAATGAGTGTCATGTGACGTATGTGTGTGTCATGTGACGTATGTGTGTGTCATGTGACGTATGTGTGTGTCATGTGACGTATGTGTGTGTCATGTGACGTATGTGTGTGTCATGTGACGTATTCCTTCCAGAATGTTGTCTTCCCAATGAACTCTCTGAACCTCTCTCTGTCTTGGGCGATGTGGCTTGCATTTTCTAGCGATGTATTCATGTTACCTTTAATGACGTCAGTCCATCGTCTTCTTGGTCTGCCCCTTCTCCTCTTCCCAGGTACTCTTCCCTCCATTATTTGTCTTTCTAAACAGTTATGTCTCTTTATATGACCAAACAGGCGTAGTTTTCTTTTCGTTATTGTGTTTAGTAACCAACACTCTGGAATATTCAGTGTGTTTATAATACGAATGAGAAGATGAAAAAGACCAAATCGAGTTCATTAACAAATAGAATGACACGAACAATCATAATATTGCACTCAAAGAAGAAGATGATGAAAGGTACATTTACTAATGAGACAGCACAACGATAGTAGTGTGTTCAATTTTGTACGGCATAAACGGACTCGGAATAAACGGACTCGGTATAAGCATTTAAATCCCATGACAATTGTCCAGCACATCCAATACCGGTGTGATGTCATTGGTAAGTGCAAGTAAAATATAAGCCTATTGTTGGACAAGTAAAGTATAAGCCTCTATTGTTAGATAAATTGATATATTTAAGAATAGTACATCATATGTAATATCCGTCGAAGACGGATGTGTCGGGCCATTGGTACAAATAAAGCGGCGACACAACGCATTTCCATTCTCTGGAATACATCCTTCTGGAAATCTAATAGGACCATGGTCCTGCTACAAGAGATATCCAGTGGGAGTTTGAGAATGAACGCTGAAGAAGAAGAATATGTAATATTATAATAGCGTTCTACAATCAAAAAGAGCGCATCGTCTTGTGAAAAGGGGAGGACGCGGCTGCTCAAAGGCGGAGATCGGCTAGAAAGTCACGGATAGACCAAAGATCCGCCTACAGCTGTCATTCCATGTCCGAACTGTCCAAGGACATTTGCACCTCGAGTGGGGCTCATTGGCCATCTACGAACCAATAATCAAGGACAAAACTCTAGTTGAATTTTCAAAAGTGGATGTAACAAATGGTCATCACTTGGGATGAACGAACAACATATGTAATATTGAAACAAATATGTGTATGCATGTATACCACATTGAAAGTAAAAACAATACAGAATGGGGGAAAGGGAGGGGGAGGGGAGTTAGAAAGGAATACACACAAATTGATGTATCGATCAAAATGTCTTTATCAAGAACACAATATATCACGAGGAATGTTCTCAGTTATCTGTGTGTGATGTAACCTCAGATAATTGCATGTCACCTAATTTATGTTTGTGTGGAATGTCATTTACAGATGTTTAATATGTCATCTCACTGGTATCTGTATAACATGTCATCTCACTGGTATCTGTATAACATGTCATCTCACTGGTATCTGTATAACATGTCATCTCACTGGTATCTGTATAACATGTCATCTCACTGGTATCTGTATAACATGTCATCTCACTGGTATCTGTATAACATGTCATCTCACTGGTATCTGTATAACGTCATCTCACTGGTATCTGTATAACATGTCATCTCACTGGTATCTGTATAACATGTCATCTCACTGGTATCTGTATAACATGTCATCTCACTGGTATCTGTATAACATGTCATCTCATCATCTCACTAATATTTGTATCGGGGAATGATCTTACTTAAGTTAGTAATATGCCTACATCTCTCAAGTCTGTCTTATGCCTACATCTCTCAAGTCTGTCTTATGCCTACATCTCGCAAGTCTGTCTTATGCCTACATCTCGCAAGTCTGTCTTATGCCTACATCTCTCAAGTCTGTCTTATGCCTACATCTCTCAAGTCTGTCTTATGCCTACATATCTCAAGTCTGTCGTATGCCTACATATCTCAAGTCTGTCGTATGCCTACATCTCTCAAGTCTGTCTTATGCCTACATCTCTCAAGTCTGTCTTATGCCTACATCTCTCAAGTCTGTCTTATGCCTACATCTCGCAAGTCTGTCTTATGCCTACATCTCTCAAGTCTGTCTTATGCCTACATCTCTCAAGTCTGTCTTATGCCTACATCTCTCAAGTCTGTCTTATGCCTACATCTCGCAAGTCTGTCTTATGCCTACATCTCGCAAGTCTGTCTTATGCCTACATCTCTCAAGTCTGTCTTATGCCTACATCTCTCAAGTCTGTCTTATGCCTACATCTCTCAAGTCTGTCTTATGCCTACATCTCTCAAGTCTGTCGTATGCCTACATCTCTCAAGTCTGTCTTATGCCTACATCTCTCAAGTCTGTCTTATGCCTACATCTCTCAAGTCTGTCTTATGCCTACATCTCTCAAGTCTGTCTTATGCCTACATCTCTCTAGTCTGTCTTATGCCTACATCTCTCTAGTCTGTCTTATGCCTACATCTCTCTAGTCTGTCTTATGCCTACATCTCTCAAGTCTGTCTTATGCCTACATCTCTCAAGTCTGTCTTATGCCTACATCTCTCAAGTCTGTCTTATGCCTACATCTCTCAAGTCTGTCTTATGCCTACATCTCTCAAGTCTGTCTTATGCCTACATCTATCAAGTCTGTCTATGCCTACATCTATCAAGTCTGTCTTATGCCTACATCTATCAAGTCTGTCTTATGCCTACATCTATCAAGTCTGTCTTATGCCTACATCTCTCAAGTCTGTCTTATGCCTACATCTCTCAAGTCCGTCTTATGCCTACATCTCTCAAGTCCGTCTTATGCCTACATCTCTCAAGTCCGTCTTATGCCTACATCTCTCAAGTCCGTCTTATGCCTACATCTCTCAAGTCCGTCTTATGCCTACATCTCTCAAGTCCGTCTTATGCCTACATCTCTCAAGTCCGTCTTATGCCTACATCTCTCAAGTCCGTCTTATGCCTACATATCTCAAGTCTGTCGTATGCCTACATATCTCAAGTCTGTCGTATGCCTACATCTCTCAAGTCTGTCGTATGCCTACATCTCTCAAGTCTGTCTTATGCCTACATCTCTCAAGTCTGTCTTATGCCTACATCTCTCAAGTCTGTCTTATGCCTACATCTCTCAAGTCTGTCTTATGCCTACATCTCTCAAGTCTGTCTTATGTCTCCCCAGTTGCCCTGGATCTGAAACACAGAAGATAACGTCTAATGCAACTATGGAACGTGAGACAAGACTTGAGCAGGATATATACACGATAACTCTAAGAGCCAACGTAAACGGCCGCACACTGTTGAGACCTCACGGCTCCAAGATCAGAGATAGCAAAGACGTTGTAAATAATAAAGATGTTTATTCAACGAACCTACCCACATGTCCTACACAAGAATTTTACCGCCTACCCGGTTTCCAACAACGCTTCATGTGCAGCAGCGTGATCGACGTGGAAGATGGCAGAAATCTAGTGAGTAAAGTTGGAGACTATGTACAGATTTTTAGTTCTGCAGACACTTCACCTTCCAGCAATAACATGTCAGAAACATCGTTGCCACCTCCTCCATTGGAAGAATCTTCACTTCTCGATGAAGGTAATGAAGAAATAAGCTGTGATGTGCCTGTCATTGACTTGAACAACCATTGTGGTGAAATTTATCAAACTGTTGCTGCCGTTGGCTGCAACAGCTGTGCTGGGCCAAGCGAGGGCATTCTTGAACGTCAAGACAACGATAAATATCCGGTTCTGAAATTAAGGAGAACTCTGAGTTATTCATCAGCTATTGGTAACAGCTTGACTTCTGACATATCGGCTATTGAGAACATCATGGTTTCTGACTTACGGGTAGGCATGGCAACATCAGCTGACAGTATCGGACAATTTCAGGCCAAAGAATATTCTGGTATCGATAACAGATAACCTGTTTCGTAAACAAGCTGTTATTATAGCAGACTTGAAACAACGAAAAGAGATATCAGGGAGTAATCGTTACAAATAACACACAAAATACAAACTCGACATTTCGACTAAAGGTTTTTAAACTGACAACGCAAGACAGCAGGTATAGGGTAGAAAGATATCTACGAATACCACAGTCGACAGCTACAATTATTTAGCTAGACTATCATCATTATTGCACTCTGGAAAAGTCCATAGGTGCTCCGATCTCATACTCAGTATGTCCTTCACCTTGTGGTAACATAGGTGCTCCGATCTCATATTCAGTATGTCCTTCACCTTGTGGTAACATAGGTGCTCCGATCTCATACTCAGTATGTCCTTCACCTTGTGGTAACATAGGTGCTCCGATCTCATACTCAGTATGTCCTTCACCTTGTGGTAACATAGGTGCTCCGATCTCATATTCAGTATGTCCTTCACCTTGTGGTAACATAGGTGCTCCGATCTCATATTCAGTATGTTCATGAGCTTGTGGTGACTGTCTGTTGCATTTCTGTGTTGGTGGATAAACTCTTCTTTTGTTTCATAGAATCCACTCATTTCTTACATCGCCGCTTCACTTCCAGGTCCTGTCGCCGCTTCACTTCCAGGTCCTGTCGCCGCTTCACTTCCAGGTCCTGTCGCCGCTTCACTTCCAGGTCCTGTCGCCGCTTCACTTCCAGGTCCTGTATTCTAGCCATGGCTACGAGAGAATGACAACTACAGTGAATGCTAGAAGGAATTAAAGGTTCAGGTCAAAATGATGAATTTGTGTTGTTTTTTTTAGTGATTTGCAAAACTATTTTCCCACTTTTCACTGATTGGGTAGCAGTTTTACAATGGTTCCCCCTGTATTCGATTGACTTTAAAAACAGCATTAATATTCAGTATTTCTGTTGACTGAATATTGAATATTTTTTATGAATGAATACTTTAGATGTTAATACTTTTGTGTATACTCATTACACACACACACACACACACACACTCACACAGTAGCTCTAGATTGAGAGAAAATACCAAACATGAAATTCTGCACCATCTATGTAGCATT
The DNA here is from genome assembly GCA_034231615.1 of Meghimatium bilineatum. NCBI lineage: Eukaryota > Metazoa > Mollusca > Gastropoda > Stylommatophora > Philomycidae > Meghimatium > Meghimatium bilineatum. The sequence goes on along the minus strand of CM067321.1, from coordinate 77,395,632 downwards.
GTAAATCTTGAGCTATGGAACAAGATGGAGAAGATTAGTACTAAGATTAATTCTTACTGTTCACAGAAACTGTGATGATAAATGAAACAGTTAATTCACATTATGTTAACAGTAACTTTAAAAATGTATGTTCTAATGTGACAGAAACAATTAACTTAAATTAGTTCTGTAACAATGCACATGTGGATAGTAGAGGAAAATCTTTGTCAGCCAATTAGAATATCTATAAAAACAAAACAAATGAATAGTAAGCTTTGTCAGCCAATCAGAAGACCTGTAACACAACACACATGAATAATAAACTTTGTCAGCCAATTAGAAGATCTATAACACAACACATATGAATAGTAAAGTTTGTCAGCCAATCAGAAGACTTGTAACACAACACATATGAATAGTAAAGTTTGTCAGCCAATCAGAAGACCTGTAGCGTCACACATGAATAGTGAAGTATGTCAGCCAATCAGAACTGTAGCAACATGTGAATAGTAAAATATGTCAGCCAATCACAAGATGTGTAACATAACACACATAAATAGCAAAGGAGAAAGTTCATCACAATTACATATATAGTCTGATAATGTAGATCTGGAGACAATACACTGAACAAACGACTACATAAAAGTCCAATATCTGTATGAACATAGGGTTGTCAAAGTTGGAAAATAATGAAAGCACTGAAGAAATTAAATTCATTTTAAAATGTTTCTTAGAAAACGATTAAATATTGGTTGAGAAGAATTCAAGTTAAACAAGCAAGTAAGAGAAGACACCAAACAGCAATACGTTTCTACAACAATAAGAAGAAAATGATAGATTTATATCGGACATGTACTTAGAAGGAATGAAAACAGACTGTCAGGACAAACATTAAAATGAGTAACAGATGAAAAAAGAAGCGAAAGAGACCCTTCACAGAACAACCATCAAAGAGGTCATGACTCCTGAGTCTCAGCAACAAGAGTTACACACAGCTTCATATCGCTCAAGCTGGAGAGCTCTTGTTTTGTGCCGTATGGACCATATGAAGCTGAAGGTACATAGATATATAGGTTCAATATAGGGATCAGTTGCCACATCACATGACAACAGTCCAGCTTTTAAATTTCATGTTATTGTACTGAGCTTCCTGGACCCCGAAATTTAAATTTCATGTTATTGTACTGAGCTTCCTGGACACTGAGATTTACATTTCATGTTAATGTGCTGAGCTTCCTTGACCCGAGATTTAAAAAGTTGTAACTACGGATACCGATCTAGCTATTTGCGTACAACGCACTGTACATCCAATCTCCACTCAGTGTGTAGCAACGTACACCACACTGTACATCCAATCTCCACTCAGTGTGTAGCAACGTACAACGCACTGTACATCCAATCTCCACTCAGTGTGTAGCACACATATTGAGTGATCGGGGGACTCTCATTGCCAGACACGTAGAACGTTGGCTCTATGAGTATAATGCCTATGTCTTTTATCGGAATTTCGTTCCGTTAGCTTTTTGTACTCTACAAGGATCAGTGGCCAGGTTTCTATGGATCAAAAAATAAAAGTCAGATGAGCTGGCGTGAGATGAGTATTGAATTATGAACAGACCAGAGCTGATTGCGGTTTTGGCCGTGGCGCAGGGTGTAGTCAACTCCGCAGTAATGTGCACACAGTTTGGTATTGGCAGGTGCGGCCATTGTTGCACGTGGATGGGCATCACAGACTGCGAAACATGTGCATGTGTCCCAGGTGTGAGATGCTTGGCTGGACATGCTGGCCCATGGAGATAACGCCTGGAGTGTGAGCTCTATGTGGCTCTGTGTGGATTGTAGAAAATGAAGTTTGTTGTGGATAAAAAAAATCATTGGGGATACCATTTGTTGGAGATAACAAAATTACAGATAATCCACATTTCAAGCAAATTACAAAAGATGAAGTATTGTGTCATTCATCTTGCAGTCTGGGACAATTTGTTTCTTACAAACATGCCGTCTCGATATTTACATTCAAACATCTCTTTCTTCTCTGTTTTCCATTTTAAAAATAATATCCTATTCGGGATGTAGCCAGCAACCCAGAATTGTTAGGGTTGTAGTGATTTTCTAGGCAATATTTTTTGTTCATTAGGTTGGCATTGATTTCTGAACGGTCTTGATGCATAATTTCCTGTGGTGGTGTTGAACTCTGTGCCTTGATCATGCCAAGAGTATCCACTGTAATAATATAATCTAATGGTTTCTGTTGAGCTGGTTTCATGCCCTTTGACACAAAATAATATGATTGAAACAAAAGACATGCAAGTCAACTGAAACATTGATAAAACAAACACACACACACAAAACTTGAAGAGAACAATAACACCCATACATAACATTTATAAAAACATTGACATCCTCTGCACAATTATCAACAACAACAATTATCAACAATAAACTTGATCTTAGACATTTCAAACATTGAATTAAAAATTTGTATTTGCAATATTTTATGTACAAAATATTTCTGGGGTTGTGCCCCTTAATAATCTCCACACAAAATGTTTTCATTTGTACAGTGCATAATATAAACATCTCCGAATACATACAATATAAATATGGCTACATTGTGCAGTCAGTCAGTCAGTGATGACTACATTGTTGTTTTTTTTCACTTGACATTGTTCATACAGACATCTGTGATGTTGTGAGACCATGCAAGAATGCTAGAGAAAAAATATACATACACTCAGGTAATAAGAAGCTATTGTCACAAGCATGATATGAACAATTGCATAAAGACAATGAATGTTTATGACATTAGAATGACATTAGTATGTTTATATAGAAATGGAATTTCAGTTTCACTGTGACTTGCCTAATATCTCTAAATTTGATTGAGATAGTACAAGATTATTTCCACTCTTTGGATGTACCATGTCACATGTACAATGTCACATGTACAATGGTATACTTGAACAACTGATGAAAAATGTAATTCTATACTTCAGTTGAATGAACTAAATAGTCACTAAAGTTAAGCCTAATCTTCAAATCATGCAGATGCTTGTGATAATTAGAAGACAGGTTAGGGTTTCATACAATGTATCACTAGGTGGAAAGTTGAGAATGTTGAACACAACTGGACTTGTTCAAGTTGATTCATGCTTGTTTCATGTAGATGTTGCTACTGATGAAACATTCCAGCAGAGACTGAGAGAGTTTCTTAAGTACGGTACTAGTAGAAATTGATACTTGGGAATGAATCCGAGCATGATTAGAGAATGAGATGACCAGAAGAGGATGAAGGAAGATGATAAAATTGAAAAAACTGAATTGCACTGTGTGTTGCCAGGGGCCACAATAGAAGCCAATAAAGAATAGCAACACTGTTACCATCTATGCAAATCATAAGAGGTAACTAAGGAGGAATTGGGTGAAGTTGGCTTCATATTCTATCGAGTGTCAGGTGATCAGAAACCATGCTGAAGCCAGATGTGTCAGGCCTAAAAGGTACAGATATCACAGCCGTGCTTTAAGTCATGACACATTACATACCGTTTTTTTAGACTAAAAAAAAACTCACAAGGTTTAGAGGATTGACTTCAGTGTACTTTGCCTTTCCCCATATGTACTTTGTTCAACAGAACTGCCTGCAAGCTTCTGAGTGCATCACTCACATTGTGTAACTATTTAGTTTCTAGGAATAATACTCTGGGATCTTAAAAGAATCTACTTTATAAAAATACATTGCTCGCAGAATTCAAACCTACGCCATTTGAATACACATTTTAACCACTAGGACAAAGAACTCCTCCAGATTACACTCTCCTAATCTGCAAGAGTTTGACAATAAATTCAAAGAGTAAGGTTATTGTTTTTACAGATCACGTTATTAACCAAAATTGGACTTTTAGAAGTAGATGGGCAGCCAATTGCATGGTATGTTGCTTACAGAATTGGCAAAGCAGCCAATCGCATGGTATGTTGCTTACATATATTATTTCTGTAAGGTAGACATCTAACACATAAATACATCATCTCGTATATACGATATATCATTAATATAATATATTATTTTTGTATAATAATTGATTTGGTTTTCTGGTTTGCATGCCTGGGAACTGGGGTAGTGTTGGTGTGAAGTTCCTCACCTGCCGGCCACCAGACCCTGGGTTAACTTAGTCTTTGTGATTTGAAATATTATCCTCATGGTTTCCCCACCTACGAGGAAGTCGGGTACTAGAACTCATGCCTTTAGAAGGTTGAGAAATGGCGCCATCATTACTAAGCAACTGGTTTCTGGTCAACTACTGAGACTAGGCAACTGGGCACTTATGGGAAACCATATGTTATGACACTGGTCCAAAACTCTTAGCTTATCATTTCATTCGTCATCTAGTAGACATTTAACAGAATGTTGTTCAGAAGTTATTCACGTTTCATCAACATCCCCCCCCCCCCTGGCTCTCCCATCCCATATGTCACACTGAAGTCCGATGTCTAAAGTCACCATGAAGTCAGATGTCTCTAAGCCAAAGGATGAGGATATCATAGCTACGCTATAAAACATGACACAACATACTGTTCTCTGGACTATATCCTGCCAGTCTGCAGGAGTTTGAGAACACATGCAGAAGAAGAATATCTGGTAAAAAGACATTCAGGATTAGATTGTCATCATAAGACACAATTGTGCCGACAGCACATCGACTTGAGATGGTTATACATAGCCTTCTCTGTGTGTTGTCACGACAGATGACTGACAATACAGAGCAGGCCATGTTAGGTTTTATAGAAGAATGTTGACAGCAGCATGGACAGAAAAAACAAGGATATCATTATTAAAAAGTAGAACTGCTCACTGGCGTCAGAAAGTGACTGTCAATATTCTTTGGGCACATCATGACAACAGGGATAAAAGAAAGCAAGAGGAGTAGGGGAAAGACCAAGAAAGATGCTGAAAAAACCTGGTGTTGTGGTACAGTTTTGGTAAACACTATGATCAGAAATGACTGCTAATACATGAAACAGAAAGCTGTGGACAAATGAGGGGCTGTACATAAATTGACAACAATTTTGTAACATTTGTTTTCCACACACACACCCCCCCCCATCAACAGTATATATGGTTATACAGTATATATATATATATATATATCTTCCTCCCCCCCACCCTAAAAATAATTGTTAGAAAAACTAATGTTGTGTTTCACATTTCTATAAAAGATTTGTTAAAATCAAACAATTCATTTTGTGTATCAAAAACAACATATTGCTGACATCATCTTTGGTCTCAACCACCCTTCCACCTTGTCAACAACTGCAACTTTTTGTCTCACCCCCCCCCCCCTCTTCCTTGTCAACAACTGCAACTGTAAAACTATTTCAGACCCCCCCCCCCCCATCCCAATCTCCAATTGGTGACATCCTTTATGGACAGACTCTGCTCATATTATTGTCTGCGAAACATGGATAATAAATAAAACTACAGCCAATAGAGGCCTTTGATGTGAAGTGCTATAGAAGACCAACCAAGATATGCTAAGAAAAATCAACGTTCAAGAAGGCTGGCTTTTAAACACCATAATTAAAGTTCGGTTTTTCCAGCCATGTGGAGACAGACACGATGGTATGGAGTGTTGCTGAAGGAGGCGATAGAAGGTAGTAAAGGCAGAGGCTGACCAAGACATCGTTGGATAAGAGATATTAGGAATACATGTACAATATGCTAGAGGAGGCGGGACAACTTGCAGGAGACTGGGGGGGGGTGTGTGTGTGGGGGATTTCAGGAGTTTCATAAGGAATACTACGTAACATGACAACACATTATTGACTGATAACCAATGTTACACACATTATTGAGACTATGATAACCAATGATACACACATTGACTAGAAAATATGCATACAATATTCTTGTGATGTTTCCTCTAACATGCATTCTCAACATTTCATTATTTATTGTCCAACATTCACAACCATACACATAAGATTGGACCAAGTGTAGACCCTGAGTAAGCACATATTAAAATCTAATTGTGATGTGAATTAGTCACAATATGCAGATGTTCTAGTGTTGTGATGTGAATTAGTCACAATATGCAGATGTTCTAGTGTTGTGATGTGAATTAGTCACAATATGCAGATGTTCTAGTGTTGTGATGATGTGAAATTGCAGTGAATGAACTAGTTCTATATGAGAGGTCTGATAAAGACAAGCAGTGAAAGATCGAGTATGAGAAGTTTGATTGAAGTTAAGCAGTGAAAGGTCTAGTTTTATTGCTTAAGAAATTTGATTGAAGTTAAGCAGTGAAAGGTCTAGTTTTATTGCTTAAGAAATTTGATTGAAGTTAAGCAGTGAAAGGTCTAGTTTTATTGCTTAAGAAATTTGATTGAAGTTAAGCAGTGAAAGGTCTAGTTTTATTGCTTAAGAAATTTGATTGAAGTTAAGCAGTGAAAGGTCTAGTTTTATTGCTTAAGAAATTTGATGGAAGTTAAGCAGTGAAAGGTCTAGTTTTATTGCTTAAGAAATTTGATTGAAGTTAAGCAGTGAAAGGTCTAGTTTTATTGCTTAAGAAATTTGATTGAAGTTAAGCAGTGAAAGGTCTAGTTTTATTGCTTAAGAAATTTGATTGAAGTTAAGCAGTGAAAGGTATAATTTTATTGCTTAAGAAATTTGGAAGTTAAGCATTGAAAATTGTATGATGATGACATACCTTTCATGCAAGCAGCTCTCATGCAAGCAACTCTCATGCATACGTTTATATATGTTAGCACCATACTGATATATAAAAATAGCTAAATACAGAAATGTGCCATCTCTGCCCCCCCCATCCCTAGACCTAGATGTTAAATTGATTGAAAAATAAATCACAATTTAAAAATTGTCACCAACTTTGTTCAATTTATGTAACAAAAAAGGTATTTAAAAAACATGAATTAATCATTAATTATTCAGAGTTTATGAAAAATTTCATGATTCAATCCTCGATTGAATGATCTAAATGCTGAAAATACACTTGAAAAAATCATGATTTAGATATGTTTTATTTAATGCATAATTTTTTCATAAGTTATCAAGTACAAAAGTCATAAACATGAAATAGCTTGATTCTGTGGAGTCAATACATTTATACTGTTATCTCCCTTTGTCTAGATGTTGAACAGGGGAAATAATTTCAAGATACATAATCAGCATTGTCTGACTTGTCTATCACATGATGATGATGACCATTTGTTACATCCACTTTAGAAATTCAGAGTTATGTCCATGACCAATTAATCCTATTCGAGCTACGAATATCCTTGGACAGTGGGAAAACCTTTTTCCTTAGAGTGAATTTTCATGGATGTGAAAATAATGTGCACTGGAGATTTTGATTAAAGTTGTGCAAAGCGTCGCACTCACTCTCTTGTCGGATCTCATTTGAAACCAGCAGCAAGACAGATCAAGACAACTGGAAGTGAAGTTCCATGCAGTGGATGACAATAGTTTTCTACTAGTCTCACCATGCTCGATGTGGTCCACACCGCCTTGTAGGAGTTCACCTATATCATATACAGTGGGACGATAAACATCATTTCTCATATGCGTACATTCGCAGAATATTGGACTTTATGTGTAATAGTTGACACGGCCATTTGCTTTTTGAGACAGTCTGAGCATGACTGGTAATAAATAAAACTACAGCCAAGAGAATAGAGACTGTCAACATGAAGTGCTATAGAAGAGAGTCCTGAGAAGAGCATGGACAGCAAGAAATATCAACCAAGACTTGCTAAGAAAAATCAACTGTCAAGAAGGCTAACTTTTAAACACCATTTTAAGGAGATGGGTTTTTTCAGCCATGTGAATAAACAGGATGCTGTGGAAAGAGTGTTTTTGGAGGGGAGGATAGAAGGCAGTAAAGGCAAAGGTCGACAAGATGTCGCTGGACAAGAGATATAGATGAATGCATGCACATCACTAGAACAGGCGGGACAACTTGTCAGAGACCACATGGATTTCAGGAGGTTCATAAGAAAGACTACGTTCTGGAAAGAACATGTCGCATGACAAGAACTCAGCCTGACATCACCTACTTTATGACTTGACTAATTCAAGTCTCGTGGCTTATTTCATGAAGGTGGTGGACTGGAAACAGTGTTCAAAAATGAACAGCTGTTACTGTAACATAGAAACTAGTTAACCGAAGAAAATATCACCAGAAACTAGTTAACCGAAGAAAATATCACCAACTCTAATGACCCTGTCCATTCCTGTTGGCAGATAGGGAATTCAAACATGTTTTGGGGAGAATCATATGATTAGGAGAATCATGAGATTGTAAGAATCATGATTGGTTAAGTAAAATATACCGGTACCTCTTATTGTGAGATGTTCACTGCTTTCAACCACGTGTTAGTTCCTTCTGGTTATACCGAATTTAACCATTTAAAAAAAATAGGGATGTTGTGGTTCTGCTAAATTGTGTGTCATCTGAATATTGAATCTAGGAATAATGAATGCAAGTCACGAGCTCGGAGCGTCAGTATATACATTTTTGGTCAATTCAAAACAGAGTGGATTAGTCATAAATAAATTAACGATATATTGTTTATGATGGAAAGAGATGAACTTTTCTTCTACAGATATTCAATAGTTTTACACTTTACATTTGGGCAGATTTTGTGATACAAGTGTTGAGACGGTTGTATCTCAACTGTTGTGATGAATTTTTGATCAAACATAAAAAGGCACAGTTCTTAATTATTCGGTTGGGGTGGGGGGTGGGGAAGGTTTAATAATAATCAACTGGTCAGACAATATGAAGTGTGATGTTGAACTCATAACTGGGCAGGGATGTCAGACACTGAAGTATGATGTTGAACTTGTACCTGGGCAGGGATGTCAGACAATATGAAGTCTGATGTTGAACTCATACCTGGGCAGGGATGTCAGACAATGTGAAGTCTGATGTTGAACTCATCTGATCATGTCTTATCACTGCATCCAACTGTCTGGAGGTTAGTTATTTTTTTAACATTATTCGCAATCAAGACTGACTTTCAGATCATTTCTTTCCATGTAAGCTGTCCATTGTTGCTCTATTCGCAATGAATGTTGGCTGCAACAGACCTTCAATATATTATATGTCTCTTGCTTTGTTGGTGAACTATGCCAGAATATACCCTGTCCATCTCATGATGTTACTCTCCCACTTGTATCTCTGCCTACCTCTTGCTCGCTTCTTCCCGTTGACTTCACCCTCAAGTACGGTCTTTAACAAAGTGCAATGTCTTTTTAATACATCCAAAATATTTCTTGTGTCCATGATTTTTATTTCCTTTAAATGATACTTATTTCATGCACAGTTTTGCTAGAACCTATTTATGTTCTTCTTTTTGTTCGCTTCGTTTCCACATATATTTACGTTTTTCCTGTTCTTTCGGTATCATATTTCCGTTGGATACGTTTGTGTGTCGTAATAATTTCCATTCGTTGTATTTTGATGTTTTGTGCATTTTTGATAAAGACCTTTTGGTTAAAACGTTGAATATGTTCTGTGTATTGTAATGTGTATTATTTCTTGTGTGCACATCATTACCCACTAGTTTTAGTTAGTCTGTCATGTCAGAGTGAAGCGATTATATTAACCTGTTTTTTAGTTATAGTCTGAGCGTGTCTGAGTGAAGCGATTATATTAACCGGTGTTTTACGTAAGTACAGCTGTTTCCAGGAACAGAGTTTCTTCTTCTCATCCCCTGCCAAACTGGAAAATCACTTTTTTATCATTTTGCATTCTTTATTTGGGCAAAAATTATATTTTTTTAAATCTAAAACTTCACAAAATCTAATGTTGTTGAGAATTGTCAACCAGATAAGTTAGCTTGAGAACCTCTAATGTTGCTGAGATCTCTCAACCAGATAAGTTAGCTTGAGAACCTCTGACATAATTTTTTTACTCACAATTTTGTGCTGTGTTCACATTTGAATTTTAATGCCACATTTAGTCACACAAATTATAAGCTATCCACACTTGAATTTGTGAATAAATTATAAAATGATGTCTGGTGTCACATAATATCTATTTGACTGTTTGTCAAAGAATGATGCCTTCTTCCACTCTTTTCTAATCACAGAATGATGTCTCCTCTGACTGATTGACAGGTACAGAATATTGCCATCGGAGTTTCTTGATCAAATAGTCACAGAATGGCATCTCCTCTGACTGTCAGTGACATAATAATTTCATCTCAACCTGTTTATTAAATACTACACAACGATATCATTTCTGGCTGCTCCGTCAGTTCAAGAGCAATATATTCTAACACTCTGCTTTATGCAGGAAAATCTGTCCAGATTTCTTGACAATAGCTTCCAACAATTGTTTTTATCCTAGTTGAACAAAGCACTATTTTCAGAAATGTCCGTATCTCCGCCCACATCATAACCAGCTTCCGCTGTCTTTCTCTAGCACTGCTGCTGCATCCATGCGACCCATGACTCTGAGGATGTTCATAAGGTCTGTGACAGCTGTGTCCTCCCTATGTCTGGCCTCCCACAAATCTAGAATATGTTCCGTGGGAGAGGATTTTGTTGCAAAATAGTTAATGTATCTGAAAATGAAAGTATTCAAAATAGTTAATGTACCTGAAGATGAAAGTATTAAAATATGAATAATTGACGTATGTGGAGCATAATCTAAAATTAGTGTACATCATGTGTACGGTCAAGTTAATGTAGATCATGTCTATAATCAAGTTAATGTACATAAAGTGTAAAGTCAAGTTAATGTACATAAAGTGTAGAGTCAAGTTAAAGTAGATCATTTGTATGGTCAAGTTAATGTGATTGGGATTGTACTATGATTCCAATGTCAATAAAAAAAACACATCCAAAGTAACTTCATTCCAACCCTGTACTACCAATGTCAAACATGGTCCTTAATAACAAAACATAAGAGACAACTGGTTACAACAGAGATAAGATGTCTGAGAAAAGCCACAGGAGTGACCAGAAGACTACAGGAGTGACGAGAAGAAACATAATTTGAAACGATGTCATAAGAGAAAGAGTGGGTGTCATATCAATTTTACAATACATACAAAACCAACAGATACAATGGTTTGGTCATCTGGAAAGAATGTCGTGTGATTCATTAGTTTATAAAGCATATTTGAAGAGAGGAGAAGCAGAAAGAAGAGCCAAGGGTAGACCTAGAGTACGCTGTATCGGCAACATCAAAGAGACATTACACAAACACCAAATAACATTATCTGAAGCTGCCAGAAAAGCGAGAACAAAAACATTGTATCTCCCTCGACACCCGTAAAGGGTAAAAGAGGAAGGAAAGAAGAAGTTAATGTAGATAAAGTGTAGAATCATGTTAATATACAGGAAATATACATTTCATAATATGCAGATTTAGATTAGATTCACCTGTCTCACACATACAGTGAAGTTATCATTTCACAGACTCACCTGTCTCACACATACAGTGAAGTTATCATCTCACAGACTCACCTGTCTACAGTAAGTGCCTGTGCCAACATTCTCCAATCGTTTCCCCTTGCATTTGGTGAGTCTAGTAACATACATAACTGTGATTTGATATGAGATGGTAACCTGCGGAACAATATTCACATATGAAAAGGTATGGACTCGAACACACTTCAGATGGTTATATACGTAAAGACTGTCAATAAATTATGTCAACAAATAGAAGGGGGGGGGGGAAGAGACTGAAGACATTTAAGTTGTTGATAAGTGGTTGAGGATTAACAACAATTGATATCATTACTCTGTGCATACAACAAATTAAATTGTTTGAATGTGAAACATTGGACTGAAATGTCAAATCTTGTATTTTTTAATATACATTTTTTTAAATTTGTAAATTTTATTTTATTTGTGGGGTGGGAGTAATTAAGTTGGGGGTGGGATGTTCTTGAATTTTTGAACAGCAGGGGGAAAGGGGGGGGGGAGATTATTGATGTATTTTATGGAGAGCTGCTTAGCTCATAACTCCACTGCAGCTCCTGCTATCACATTTACAGATAAATGTCAACAATAAGCTTTACTGGAGTTGTGGTCTTTTGTTTTTACCTTTGTGAATTCGAGAACAATATTTGTCTTGTGTCTGTTAATGTATGTCTCATCCCCTGCCAGATCTTAAACATGTAACTGGTGTTTAGGTTCACAGAATGAGTGAAGCTTGCATTTAGCTTGTAAAAGGAAGGTCTCCCAGTGGCCAAGACATGGCTTCAACTTCATGGCATCCAATGATTAAACTTGCATGCGTAAAGAAGCAAATGATTGATATAATTTCTGCCATGATGAAGCCTGCTGGAAGGGAGGTAACACTGTAATTTGCAGCTCATATCAAGGTTGTGCAAGAGTTAAGTCCCCTCCAAAGAAGATTGTCCAACTAGAAGTATCACACGATGTACATACATGTTACAGTCTAGCAGAGTGCACCACCACTACAAGAGACAGGGGATGTTTGTGTTGTGAGTGGTTCTGATACTCCATCTGTTGCGCTCACCTTTCTTTGGTTTTTTTTTTTACTGTATAATATTTTGTCGATTTTCAAAAAGCCTTCGACAGCATCCATCGACCATCGCTTTGGGAAATTTAAAAAATAACGGATGTCAAAACAAATATATAAATGTGATAAAATCATTCTATACCAACTCAAATTGCTCTGTTAGAACAGAAAAAGGCAATTCAGAATGGTTCCCTGTGATTACGCACAGAATAGCTTTGAACAGACAGAATTGGAAAGATCTGACCTCTGCCCTATGCGCTAACTTCAGCGCAAAAGGAAACTGAATGAATGAATGAATACTATTTTGATGTTGTGTAGTAGTTGTCCCTCGATTCCGTATATTTCTAGCGTTTCTCATAAGTGTGACATGGTAAAGAAGTAGAATAATATTTATGCAAAGTATAATGTCGTTCAGTCGTACATCCCAATAGTCTGATGGTCTGTGAGTCCATTGTACAACTGAATTGTACAACTGAATTGCTTTTTATGTAATATTACTATTGTAATGAATTCTTGTGACTTCCATATATTTAATAATACAAAAATAGCTCCCCATAATATTTGTACTCTTTTAAAACATGCATTATGCATGCATTTCTTTTTTAAAACATCATCCCCATATACAGACATGAACTAATGGATCTAATGTCACTATAGAATGGAAACTTACCTGAAGACCTGAGTTGATTGATCTAATGACACTATAGAATGGAAACTTACCTGAAGACCTGAGTTGATTGATCTAATGTCACTATAGAATGGAAACTTACCTGAAGACCTGAGTTGATTGATCTAATGACACTATAGAATGGAAGCCTGAACTCATTGCGGAAGCTGTTTGCACTGTTGAGGATCTCTGTTTAAGAGAATTACTTGCTCCTGAACAGTTAGAGGCACTCTGCAATCATAATAGTGCAATAAATCGATCATGAACAATCATAACAGTGCAATAAACCAATCATGAACAATCATAACAGTGTAATAAAACCAATCAGATAATCAATAGAATAATCAGTCAGCCAAACAATTTATCAATCAAATAATAAGGGCTGCCCTACTAGGCCAGTCATTGATTTACTACACCGTGAAGAAGATGAAAAGAGAGGTGATAAACTCGCACATACAAAGAAAAGAGGGTGACCAGGGGTGAGGGAAGAAAGTGTGTCCACTGAAAAGATTTGAAGATCACATAATCAATATCAGACTGGGACTTTGAGTCTGCATACATTTGGATGGATACTGGAACGGAGATTAGAGCGATTATGAGAATGTGCAATGTCATGTTTTCTAATCAAGAATCAATTCAATAATCAGTCAACCGATCAATTGTTCCACCAAATAATCAGTCAACCGACCAATTGTTCCATCAAATAATCAGTCAACCAACCAATTGTTCCATGAAATAATCAGTCAACCGACCAATTGTTCCATCAAATAATCAGTCAACCAACCAATTGTTCCATGAAATAATCAGTCAACCAACCAATTGTTCCATCAAATAATCAGTCAACCAACCAATTGTTCCACCAAATAATCAGTCAACCGACCAATTGTTCCATCAAATAATCAGTCAACCGACCAATTGTTCCATCAAATAATCAGTCAACCAACCAATTGTTCCATCAAATAATCAGTCAACCAACCAATTGTTCCATGAAATAATCAGTCAACCAACCAATTGTTCCATCAAATAATCAGTCAACCAACCAATTGTTCCACCAAATAATCAGTCAACCGACCAATTGTTCCATCAAATAATCAGCCAACCGACCAATTGTTCCATCAAATAATCAGTCAACCAACCAATTGTTCCATCAGATAATCAGTCAACCAACCAATTGTTCCATCAGATAATTAGTCAACCAACCAATTGTTCCATCAAATAATCAATGAACCAACCAATTGTTCCATCAAATAATCAATCAACCAACCAATTGTTCCATCAAATAATCAATCAACCAACCAATTGTTCCATCAAATGATTAACTGATTCAGCATGTACATATTGTTTAGTCTGGACCGAATTATTTATTTTAGTATAAAAAATGTTACACACACACACACTTCTGACTTTGTTTTGGTCTAAAAATTGTGTAAATAAAGCTTATTATATGTCAGATTACAGGATATTGGTAGATATTGAGGATTTGTGATGTCTGTATTTGATACACTTTGTGATGTCTGTATTTGATACACTTTGTGATGTAACATGTCATTTACCTTCAGTAAACCAACCTTCTGAAGGCTTTGGACAAAAACCAAAGTCAAAATACACACAATCAAAGATCTATTTGCTGATGACTGTGCCCTAAATACCAACTCTGAGGATGATCTAGAAAGTATTATAGATAAATTCTTCAAAGCCTGTACCAACTTTGGGCTTACTATTTAACACAGAGAAAATAGAAGTCATGCTACAAGCAGCACCTGGCAAAAGATATTTTGAGCCCTGCATAAAAGGAAATAGCATAGCACTGAAAGTTGTGAATAGATTCACATATCTAGGCAGTACTTCATCACATGATACCAACGTTGATGATGAAGTGTATACATGGATCGCCAAAACAAGCAGTACTTTCGGCAGATTGTACACAAATGTTTGGCATAGAAATGGCATTAACCTACAGACTAAGCTGAAAGTTTACAGAGCAGTGGTACTTCCAGTGCTGCTATGCACTAGCACAACATGGACTGTGTATAGACGTCATGTGAGGAAACTCAATCACTTTCACACAACTTGTCTCAGAAAAGTAATAAACATCAGATGACAAGACAAGGTTCTGGATGTAACTGTTCGTGACAGAACTGGCATCTCTTGCATTGACACTATCCTGATGCAGACACATATTTGATGGTAAGGTCATCTGATTTGTATATCAAACCATCGCCTGCCAAAGATACTTCTCTATGGTGAGCTGAAGAAGAGTACACAATCTCAATATGGCTGAAAGAAGCGCTACAACGACTCGTTACAGAACTCACTGAAAGCCTTTGAAATAGAACAAGATACAAGAGAAGAACTTGCACAAAATAGCGCTCTATATGGCACTCTATAGTAATAAAAAAAAGAGTGTATCATCTTGTGAAAAGAGGAGAAATGCAAAAACTCAACAGTGGAGAGCGGCTAGAATGCCATGGGTAGAGACCAAAAACCATCTACAGTGGTCATTCCATGATCTGACTGCCCAAGAACATTTGCAGCTCAAATAGAGCATATTAGCCATCTACGAACTCATAGACAAGGACATAACTCTAACTGAATTGTCAAAAGGGGATGTAACAAATGCTCATCATCATCATGTGATGGACAAACAATGTAAAGTTTGTAGAAAATAATATAAACAAGCATGTAGTTAAAATGTAAAAATTGGTGGATAAAATTTGTTGGATAAAAATATGTTACCTGCGGAGAACCACAGAAAACAATAATTGTGACAGAACATTCTAAAGTTCTTATTTTGCTGGAAATCCACTTTTTAATACATAACATTTTGTGAAATTTAAATTTGAATAATGGTTTGTGAACTGTTTCCAATCTTTTATCATAGCCATCTACTGAGAAATTGTGAGAATATTACAGATATAGGCCCCTACGTTAGTCAAACTGAAATTATGAACTGGAAATACCGTGAAAGTTTTTTCTGTTTCAATCAAGATTTTAGGGCATGTGATGAGAAAAGTAAAACTTGAACATTTAGTAACCATCAGAAACATCAATGGGAGAAGAGACAGAAGAAGACAAAGAGAGAAATTTCTGTGTTGTCACTGTGGTGAAAAAAGAAGTCACCAACTGAACTTATTAACATAAGAGACAGATAGTTGTGGAGAAGCATGAATGCCTATGTGACTTGGCATGGCACTTGATTAATTGATTATCCATTGTATGTCAATTTAAAGAAAAGTGTAATTGCTGAATTTTATTTAGATCTAAACTGTTATAGCAAATAGTCGTTATAATTAAATCTGTTGAAACACGTAATAAGGGACTTTGGAAATGAGAAAAATAAATTTCATTTATACAGAGAATCTTCCGTAACAGTAATGGTATATAACATTTCCTTTCACCATATAATAAGCATTATTCCAATTTTGAAAACACAACACAATATATTTTTATATCATATAATATCATATTATAAAATGAAATGTTACTTGGATTCATAGATTCCTCATTATTCACAAATTAAAAGGGATTGAAAAACAATCATACATACAGAACGACAAATTTCCATTTTCTAAATTGCTTGCCATTATAAGAATTGTAAACACAAGATGAAATAATCAGTACAAAACACACAAATTCAATGTAATCTTCCTCCACACATGCTTCAAATTTCACAAAGTGTTTACTTCTTGTCGAAAGTACTTCTAGAAGTCTAAATTTCTAAAAACGACAACATAAATATCACACACTAGCCATCTCCTGAGAGATACATTGCCCTAAGTTATAGCACTTCGTGTCACATAAAACATCCATCCAGTAGAATCAGTTAATCAATCAGAAAAATTGGAAAATGTGAAGTCAATGTTAAAGTCAGACTTTGTATGTAAATCTAAATACCGTAATAAAAGTAACAATGTTTGAGTTTTTAAAAGCCTTTTAAAAAGGTACATCTGAATGGTAATATTAACAATAACAAGAAATTATCTTACAGAACAAGGTGAGAACATACAGAACAAGGTGAGAATATAGAGAACAAGGTGAGAACATAAATCTATTACTGTATTGACACTTACATCCTTAAGATTGCAGTTGATGAGAAGTGTCTGCCGGTTGCTAAGAATAGCTTTCTGGTAGACCTGAATTTTGCATGCTATTTTTGGCACAGACCTGTCTACCAACTCCAGGCTAAAGGAGCAGTGAAGGTTATTCTGGTTACCACTCCAGATGTGGCGGAAGGGAATCTCCTGTAAGAAAAGCACAATTGTTGACAGATTTTATAATAATAATAATCATAATAATAATAATCATAATAATAATAATCATAATAATAAACCCATGAGTCATCAGGGTCGTAGGAGTGTCACAATGAGACATTTGGTGCAGAAAGATCTCCACGCATCTCTATCCTCTACCATCCTGTTATGAGTTTGGAAACTTCACACCCTGTCAATTTTTTAATATTATCCAGCCATGTCTTCTTCTGGCCACATCTTCTTAGACCCTCCACTGTACCTTCAAGAATATCTCATCACTTGCCCGTACCATCAGAGTTCATGTACACAAACATTGGGGTCTTATGTTCTTGATAACAGATACCCATCAACAACATTTGTTTTCTTTAACTCCTGAAATCTTCTCTCTAAATCTGTTGTTAATCTTCTCTCTAAATCTGTTGTTAATCTTCTCTCTAAATCTGTTGTTAATCTTCTCTCTAAATCTGTTGTTAATCTTCTCTCTAAATCTGTTGTTAATCTTCTCTCTAAATCTGTTGTTAATCTTCTCTCTAAATCTGTTGTTAATCTTCTCTCTAAATCTGTTGTTAATCTTCTCTCTAAATCTGTTGTTAATCTTCTCTCTAAATCTGCTGTTAAAGTCCAGGTCTCACAACCATATAGAAATATTGACAAAACCAAAGATTTTTATCATGTAATCTTAACACGGGCTGTGAACCTGCTTTTTCAAATGTGGTTAGTCTTGTCATGGCAACCATGGCCATTGCTAATAATTTCTTAACTTCAGTTATTGATTCACCATCGCCATTAATCTGGGTTCCCAGATAGTAAACATAGAAACCTCCTCCAACCTTTGATTGTTGAGCTTTATATTGGTCAGAACTAAGTGAGTAGTTCTATTCACCAAAATTTTACTTTTATCTGCATTGATCTCCATATGAAGTTTGGATGGAACTTTCTGGATTGTGGGTGTGAATGGTAGTGGGTTAACTTTAGAATCGTGGGTAAAGATGGTAACAAGAGAAAGTTTAAGATTGTGAGTATTGATTATATTGAAGGAATTAATAACCTCAGACCAGAATATAAGATTCCAAAATTGCTGACATTAAAGTGAAAAACATTTTTATGAAATAACATATTACTTTATTCAAATACAATATCTGGTATTCCACTGTAGGGTCTATATGCAGAATAGAAATTTCAAATAAAGCTGAAACTCTAAAACAACCTGTCCAGAAAACTTTATTCACCATTAACTGAAGATTTACCTGATAACTGGCTGCTAGTTTGCTTCTCCAGCCAGAGGAGAGCTCTTCTATTGTAAGGCATAAATTGTTGCCACCATCTTGGAATGGAATTTGTTTTGGTTTGTCCAGAAGTTTTCCGCCCAGTTTCCTTTCAACCTGGATCACACCCTGAGGTAATCAAATAATTGTCACAATTATTTAATAAAGTTGTCACAATCATTTAATAAAGTTGGATTGGAGATAAATTCATCATATTTACAGAACCTATTACATACGAGACTGCATTAATAATAATAATAATCATGACTCATAACCCATCAGGGTAGCAAGGGTGCCACACTAGAGACATTAGGTTTGTAGGGCTGCCACACTGGAGACATTAGGTTTGTAGGGCTGCCACACTGGAGACATCAGCACAAAAAGCTCTCCAAACAACTCTATCCTCAGCCACTCCGAGGAGTAGGCCTATACAAAATCATTTTCTTGGGGCCCCCACATTTTTAAATTTCACTATCTATATACTTCTTAATCGTTAAAGGGCCCTGTATCTCAAATAGCTTAGGGCCCCATATCTCAAATAGCTTAGGGCCCCATATCTCAAATAGCTTAGGGCCTTATCAAGTCTAAATCTGGCGCTGCATACAATAGGTAGATATAAAAAGTATTAAAGTTAACACCCCTTGCCCTGCCAAGTAAAACATAACAATTAGTACTAGAATACAAGCAAAATTATAGGCTGAATCCTCCCCTACCCAGTGATGGATCCTCCCCCCCCCCCAAATGTCATTAAACTCCACAAAAACGAGTTGATTATTTAGTCTTTTTTATTTTGCAACCCTCCCCCTCCCCTCGTTTCTGATAACATATCTACAGTGTTGTACACATAACAAATAAACCACTCTGAGTGTACACATAGACAACTTGACTGTACACATAGACAACTCTGATAGTTCAAGTCTTATTTGTAAAGAAAACTCTGGAGACAGGCCTGATTTTACATAAGAATCTCTGGATATACCATTAAGCATCAAAAGCACTTGCATAGGACACCAGGAGAGGTTAATACGGAACTTTATACAGGAGATTTCCATATCTCTAAGTCCTGAAAATTCAAGCGAGCAGGTAAGAAAGCAATACATTATATTAAAACAAAGACCTGATAGGAGATCAACGTTTAATACAAACGTATAGAGTGGATCTGTTCATTTAGAAATTATAACTATTTAATAATCAGAAGACAGCAAACAAGATTTGAACAAGGTCTATTCAGCTGGCACCATTTCATATCACAAATTGAATCAACAGGTTGCCTGTGTTCCACAGCTTCACTATTGTCTATAGACATCAATTCACATTTCTAAATAAAGATACACTTTTAGTCAAAACATCCAGTGAGATCATTCCTAATTTTCTATGAATACACATCGGAATCATTCAATTTACAAATCATAGCCAAAAATTACTATACAAGACTTACATCCAATGCATCAGTTGTATCTTCAACAACATAAACACGTATGCTGTAATCCACTGAAGGGGGCGTCGAAGGTGCAAATGCAGCCAACCTGTATATCTTTAGGGCACGTCCACCAGGCACAGATTCTCCTATGAGAGTATATCGATTGAGGAATTCTGTCATCACATGACACTGGTTCGGATCCAGCTGTGTGTATACTGGACAGTTGATATTCTCATGTCCTAGAACCACAACTCTCTAAAAGTTTTCAAGACAAATATAATCATTAGTACATTCTACAATTAAATTAATTTGAAAATGAATTATCCTAGAAAACTCATGTCTTAGACTATTGCTTGGGGAATTCAAGCTAAACATGCAAATAATAGAAGACACCAAATAGCAATATGTTTCTACGATAATAAGATGAAAGCGATGGACTTATATTGGACATGTAGCTTACTTAGAATGATCGCAAAAACTTGCTGTCACTAAAAGTTTTAAAATGGGTACTATGTGGATAAAAGAAATAAGAAGATCACGAGAGTCTATGGGTCAAAGTCTGTGGGTCTCAATAACATGCAAGAATTACACACAATAGCATCACATCGCTCAAACTGGAGAGCTCTGGTTTCTTTCCTGTGCACCATATTCAGCAAAGAAGGAACATTAGACAGACAGGCAGGCAGGCAGGCAGGCAGGCAGGCAGGCAGGCAGGCAGACAGACAGACAGACAGACAGACAGACAGACAGACAGACAGACAGACAGACAGACAGACAGACAGACAGATAGATAGATAGATAGATAGATAGATAGATATTCATTGCCACAAAAACTTGTTATGGAACACATTAAATGTAACATCTCTGTATATTTTATGAATCAAAGCTACAGAAGACTAGATGTTTGGAAATCCTACACAAGACTAGATGTTTGGAAATCCTACACAAGACTAGATGTTTGGAAATCTCATATGGTGCACATTTGTCTGTAATCTACGTGACATAATGTTATGTAGGCCTTACATATATGTAGACATCTTTCTGTCTTTCCAAACAATAGTACTATTGTTGTTCTATAAGATCAATAATCTACGATCTATGTCGATGAAGACGTACAACACACATCTTACAATAGTATGCACATTTTCACCCTTCCAGATGATAGTGTTATTGTTGTGCTATAAGAAATTTAATCTAAAATCCATGGCGATGATTGATGCAACTTACAAGACCAATCTGAGCCACAGAAAGTCTTCCAATGGATGTATAAGGAATCACAGACCCTGCTTGTACCAGCACGTGCCGTCTTAGACATCTGCTTCCCGCCGAAGACGGATTGTCAGGCCATTGGCGAAAATAAAATGGTGACACAGCGCATTTCCATTCTCTGGACTGCATCCTGCTGGAAGTCTAATAGGACCATGTTCCTGCTACAAGAGAGATCCAGCGGGAGTTTGAGAATGATCGCTGAAGAAGAAGAAGGCATGCGCTTCTGCATCCCTTGAACTAACTGCTATTACTTTCTTCTTTGTCTTTATATCATTCCTTATCTTTCCCTTCCATACAACACCGTCCATGGCACCCTGTTCTCATGATTCCATATCAACGCCTGTATTATGCATATGGTATTTGCAGACGTTTTTGTACCGAAGGAAGGTCGACACTGAGATATTTTCCCAGACTGTAATTCTACATAAAGTAGATCCTTATTCCATCTTCCACCCACCTAGTGTGTCCCAGCCATCTGAGTCTGCTCATAGAAAATACTGTGAAATTGCCATTTCTTGCCAATAAATCAGTGTTCTTTGTCCCTCCACCTAACTCCAAGAATTCTACATAAGCATGTGAAAGCTGTTTGAATGTATCGTCTATCTAGTGTCTATGATTGTAACGTCTATCTAGTGTCTATGATTGTAACGTCTATCTAGTGTCTCTGATTGTAACATCTATCTAGTGTCTATGATTGTAACATGTAACATCTATCTAGTGTCTATGATTGTAACATCTATCTAGTGTCTATGATTGTAACATCTATCTAGTGTCTATGATTGTAACATGTAACATCTATCTAGTGTCTATGATTGTAACATGTAACATCTATCTAGTGTCTATGATTGTAACATCTATCTAGTGTCTATGATTGTAACATGTAACATCTATCTAGTGTCTATGATTGTAACGTGTATCTAGTGTCTATGATTGTAACGTCTATCTAGTGTCTATGATTGTAACATCTATCTAGTGTCTCTGATTGTAACGTGTATGTACTGTCTCTGATTGTAACGTGTATGTACTGTCTCTGATTGTAACGTGTATGTACTGTCTCTGATTGTAACGTGTATGTACTGTCTCTGATTGTAACGTGTATGTACTGTCTCTGATTGTAACGTGTATGTACTGTCTCTGATTGTAACGTGTATGTACTGTCTCTGATTGTAATGTCTACTGCTGTTGTGATGAGTTAAGATGTAGAAGTTTAGACACATACTTACCCTCCAATATGGAGGTTCATCGATGGGAGATTCACTCTTGTAAATAGACAGAATCCATCCTCCCTGTCGCATGTTAGCACAATGTTGGAAGGATATGATTGCAGGTTTAAGTAACTGGACACTTGGTGGTCCAACCAAAATGACTGGGCTCAAAATTGTCTGATGTTCTGCATGAAAATACGCATATACATATATATGTTAAGTTATGTTTTCTCATCTGTTGTATGTTGAATACAATGAATGTAATGTGGTCATGAATAGAATATACTGCTAACTGACTGCAAGGAATGTAAGACCAAAATGACTAAAATGGCAACATGATGAAGTTAGATTATGTTAAAAGCTACATATATATCTCAGTCAAGCTGTAACCCACAATGATTCCGTTGTGCAGATTACATCCTGCTATCTCAGTCAAGCTGTAACCCACAATGATTCCGTTGTGCAGATTACATCCTGCTATCTCAGTCAAGCTGTAACCCACAATGATTCCGTTGTGCAGATTACATCCTGCTATCTCAGTCAAGCTGTAACCCACAATGATTCCGTTGTGCAGATTACATCCTGCTACTCAGCGGGAGTTTGAGAATGAACACAGAAATAGAAGAAGTACTTGAGGCAGGCAAAGAGGCAAAATAAATATTGCAAATGGTATAGAACATATGATGATAGTTAACATCTGTACAGACAAGCATGAAATTGTACAAATTATGTGCGGACTATGAAGCTGTGAACGAGTGGTCTCTCTCATGACTGATTGAACGAATGTTTGATGAGCGGTGTGTTAGCTGATGTTTGATGAGCGGTGTGTAAGCTGATGTTTGATGAGCGGTGTGTAAGCTGATGTTTGATGAGCGGTGTGTAAGCTGATGTTTGATGAGCGGTGTGTAAGCTGATGTTTGATGAGCGGTGTGTAAGCTGATGTGTGATGCACAGTGTGAATAGAATATATGCTTATTCACACAAATCTGAGATTCATTGTTCAGGTACCTTTCATTGACGTTATATAACTTCAACCTTCTCCTCCAGGGCTTCCACCGATCATTCACATGCACAGTAAAGCTCTTCCAAGCTTTATCAACGCTTGCAGATTCTTTCCAAGAATTTTTGATTGATGATAAAATGGATGATTTTCAGATGTCTATATCTCAATTTTGTCTGCCCCTTTGACTTCTACGAGGTGAGAGCTCAGTTAATAGAATTTCCTTTTGCATTGAATTATTTGACATTTTTTTCACATGGTCAAGCAACCATCAATATCTTCTTCTTCTTCTGTGCTAATTTCAAACTCCTGCAGATTAGCAGAAAAGCAGCGCGGAGATCAGGATGCGATATGACATGGTTTACAGATTAGCTGTGATATCTTCGCTTTTTGGTTTGACACATCCGACATCTGCATGGTTTATGGGTTACTTTGATACTCTATGGATTGGCACAGCCAATTTCACTCCAACACTTCCTTAGTCACTTCCTACAACATGCATGGTAAGTAACAGTGTTGATATTCTTTTCGCCCATCGAGCACCAAATACACACAGACGTTTGAATATCTATGCCAGACTGAGAGTCGAGAAGATAGATGGTGTCTTAGTGTGCTGCAAGACTTCCGTGTCAGCAACGTCCTGGCATCTATATAGCATTATATGTTCCATATCGTCCTAACACCTTCTTCTTCTTCTTCTGTCCTGCCTCTTTTACGGTGTATTTGTTCTCGCTGTTTTGGCAGCTTCAGATAATGTTATTTGGTGTTCATGTAATGTCTCTTTGATGTTGTCGATCCAGCGTACTCTAGGTCTACCCTTGGCTCTTCTTTCTGCGTCTCCTCTCTTTATATATGATTTGTAAAATAATGAATCACACTGCATTCTTTCCAGATGACCAAATCATGTAATGAATCTGACATCTGATGTTCAATATTTGCAGAGATACAGAATATAACACAAAAATAGTTTCTTCTTGTGAATTGAGTAAGTTGTTCGTGTTTCTGACCCATACAACATGTTAGTTGGTTACTTAGTCGTCATGTCATCATCATGCCACTCCGCACAAGTCCACAATGTGCTCCTATCTAATATTCAGAATGTCCATCAGTATGTGGTCACTGATTGTTTTGGTTGATAACACGTCTGTTGATTCCTATATACCGCTCATTTCTTGCAACACCACGCTTCAGTGCCATGTCCTGCAACATCACGCTTCACTCCCAGGTCCTGCAATATCACGCTTCACTGCCAGGTCATGTATTCTAGCCGTGGACACGGAAGAAGAAATGCACTTCATATGTTCCAACTGATCTAACTCTGTGCTTGCATTATCTCCTGTATAAAGTTGTATATTCAGATTATCAGTACACGGGCCTATGAACTACCAATAGTCACTATGACCACACCTGCAAGTCTGTCTCTTGATCTTTTATGTCCTCCAACACCCACGTGTCTACAAACATACACATGCGCATATAACAATATGCTTAGCCACATTCATCCACACGTAGTCTATCTTATAATTAAGACGCACACACCTGTAGGCCTAGCGTGAACACTTGAAAAACCGCAAACATCAAATGATTTCAAAAAATATAACTACCTGTAAGTCTAGGCCTGTCCTTGTCATCTCTACATACAGCCATGTATAGTTCCTCCACGTGACCCACCTTAATGGCACCTTCTGGAACAGTCAGCATCACACCTGTGGACAGGTATTTCTAGTTATTGTAGCACGTTTCACCAGCTTTATCCATCTTTAAAATCAAGTATCTCAACAGATATATCAGACATTTCATTGAAATTTTGAGTGTAAATTTGAAATATTAAACAACCTATGAATTAATATTTTCTATAAAATGCATTCATTAGTTTAAATTTGGGCTTATTTGCGATTTAGATAAAAAATTCTACATGCCAACACACATTTTGCATACAAAAATTAGGGTGTTTACAATCAATTATATGACGTCATTTACACGTGACTTGTTTATTAGGCATTAGACATTTAGACGTGAAATTTCAACCCTGGAACACAAGACAGACGAGGTTTAAGATTGTCTATCTGTTATCTAATGTGTGTCCCCAGGTGAATGATTGTTGATCGCATTCACACTTGCCGTTAAGCGTAGGGGTGGGAGCTTAAGTTGTCATTCCAAGGTCAGATGTGTCGCAGAGGTTGCATTTAGTCCATGTTTGTTCAAGGTTATCTTGATGTTTTCTATCCACCGTTTTCTTGGTCTACCTTTGGCTTTACGGGATATTCTTTTGTTATATGTTCTTATTGGTATATGGTTTGGCTTCATTCTCATAAGGTGACCGAACCATTTTACTTGCTGTCTCTCAATATGTTCAATACATGATATTATACCTACTCTTTTCTTAATTTCTTATTTTATCTAGTTTGGTAATCTAGCTTTTCTCAGACACCTCGTTTCACATGTAACGATTTCTCTCTGTTGGGAGGCTGTTAAAGACTGTTTAACATTGGTAGCAGAGTGTTGGTATAAAAGGGTTTAAGATTGTATCCGGTGTAATGTCCGAAGTGTTAAAACTTCGTTTCTCCAGACAGAATAATTAATTAGCCGACAAAGATCAAAGGATTTCATTCGTGCATAAAAACTGAACATCATGCACACAAATATAAAGTATAAATTTGCTGGGTCAAACCACACATTTCATCGTATTCACACAAAAAATGGAATTAATAGGATAGACGATTACTCAGATAATGACATTTGTTTGAGGACAAAGCTAGCGAAACTTGCTATAGTTAACCAAAAATCAATGAAGCGCATAGGTGTCGCAATCAGCAGACAGAATATATTATGATCTGTAATGATTTTCATTGGGCAAGGTATCAGCATCATAGCCAAACTATGTATGATCAGAACATGTGTATTTCCAGTGGAAATATACGGTTATAAGGCATAGACACTAAATAAAACAATGGCAAAGAGAATCGCTGCTTTCGAAACCAGATGTTACAGAAGAATTGTACATATACCATGAACAGCTAACAAGACAAATCGATAAGTATTCAGATCAATAAACGTCGAAGAGGGCTGACCCTTTAACAGAATCCTTACAAGAAAAGCTGTGGTTTTTTGGGTCATATAAAGAGACATAACAGCATAGAAAAATTAATAGCTGAAGGTAGAGTTAGCGGCAACAGGGAAAGAGGGCGCCCAAGACGACGATGGTGCAGTGATATATCATATTGTTTAAATATGTGTCTAGCTGCGGCAGGTCAACTCGCCTAGAATCACGGAATGTTCAGGGAATCCATAAATAAGACTACGTTTTGGAAAGAATATATCGCATGATAATGATGAATGGTTTCCATTGGGTCCAGGACCGCAGATATGTCTGCAGTAGGATGAGCGTATCTAACAAATTATTTCTCACAAATTATTACAATTTGTAATAATCACGATTCTGTAAATACATTCTTAGTGAGGCAATCAAATAGTTTCTTTTTATATGATCTTGGATATGGTTCGACGCGAAGTTTAGGCACCGCCGATAATATAGCTCTTGCAAGATTGTTGAAACGTATAAGTGACTCCCTAAATATGTAACAAATAATGTCCTATACAAGGTGTGCTTTAACTGTGTGGCAACCCTGGACCTTGACCTCTAGTACATTGTGTGCTTTAACTGTGTGGCAACCCTGGGCCTTAACCTCTAGTACATTGTGTGCTTTAACTGTGTGGCAACCCTGGGCCTTGACCTCTAGTACATTGTGTGCTTTAACTGTGTGGCAACCCTGGGCCTTGACCTCTAGTACATTGTGTGCTTTAACTGTGTGGCAACCCTGGGCCTTGACCTCTAGTACATTGTGTGCTTTAACTGTGTGGCAACCCTGGACCTTGACCACTAGTACATTGTGTGCTTTAACTGTGTGGCAACCCTGGACCTTGACCTCTAGTACATTGTGTCCTTTAACTGTGTGGCAACCCCGGACCGTGACCTCTAGTACATTGTGTGCTTTAACTGTGTGGCAACCCCGGACCTTGACCTCTAGTACATTATGTGCTTCAACTGTGTGGCAACCCCGGACCTTGACCTCTAGTACATTGTGTGCTTTAACTGTGTGGCAACCCCGGACCTTGACCTCTAGTACATTGTGTGCTTTAACTGTGTGGCAACCCCGGACCTTGACCTCTAGTACATTATGTGCTTCAACTGTGTGGCAACCCCGGACCTTGACCTCTAGTACATTGTGTGCTTCAACTGTGTGGCAACCCTGGGCCTTGACCTCTGGTACATTATGTGCTTCAACTGTGTGGCAACCCCGGGCCTTGACTTCTAGTTTAGGGTGTACAGAAGACTGACACTGTCGTCTTTCCAGGTATGTCATAGGAGTACTAATGAGAGTTGGGGCGATATATTGACAACCTGTCATCTGTATAAAACAATTATCATTGTCACATGTTGTTTCAATTTCTTACTTTCATATTCTGTCACATAATTCCCACGGATGACAAAGTGATGCTGGCCATCGGACATTGCGCCTTTGACCTTTTGTGGCAGACTCTTTGGTGACGGATAATACTAGATGTGCCATTACTGGGGATGTGTTAACAAATCTGGCAAAATAAATCTGAGATAGTTGATCCAGCTGTGTGTGTTGTGCACTGACAGGTCGTGGCAATCATTGGATACTGGCGCACTGAATTTTTTTTCCATTTGGAAACTAAACATGCATCCATAAACCCTAATGACACATCATCCATGCCTCTGCAACATCCATGCCTGTGAGACATTCATGTCATGTACACATCCATGTCATTGACTCATCCATGTCATTGACACATCCATGTCATTGACACATCCATGTCATTGACACATCCATGTCATTGACACATCCATGTCATTGACACATCCATGTCGTTGACACATCCATGTCATTGACACATCCATGTCAATGAGACGACCTTATATGAGTCTTGGTGTCACATAACTGACACGAGAGAACCTGTGCTTTTGTCGGAAATGCTATGGGCTGCCAAGAGCTACCTGCTCACAGCTAACGGGATTATTTCATCATCATCATGTGTCAAGAGCTACCTACTTACAGCTAACGGGATTATTTCATCATCACCACCAGCAACCCATCACCACCACCTCCTTGTCGTGGGTGTTTCTCGTTGCCACCTTCTATCAGATATCTTATCTCTTGTCGTCTTCTTCATCGTTCACCGAGGTGTCTATCTACAACCAATCTCGTTGCCATAACCAAAACATAACCGATCCAACGCCAGGGCTTCTTTCTGGTGCAATTTTCATGTCTTGATGCAAGTAGATTCTCACAAGAAATGCTACTAGAACAGAATATGCACACGGTTTTCAGCGGACATCTTATATACAAGAATGGACGATTGTGTGAGAAATTAAAAATAGCTAAAAAGTTGAAAACAGTAGAAATACAATGCACGTATTCTAGGATTGTGGAGAATTTCACTGAATATTTTGAGAATCACTGTTGCATTAATCTTACCTGACTCTGGTAAGACGAGTCGACCTCCTGTGTGGTTGAATGTGCTCCACGTCACAGCTTCCGTATCTATGTTGCTAGGCAACTGAACAGAGATGACAGACTGCCTGCTGTCCTGGAGACTCTCACACTGAGACAGTGGTCTGCTGTCGCACGAGGAGATAGAAGGAGGTGGAGGTAATCCACTTTTGCTGTCTTTCATGCTAATTTTTTCCATTGCAATGTTTAGATTATGGTTCATAATTGGCTCCACAATGACGGTCTTGCTCATTTGGATTTGAGACAGACTTCCAGAGTGTCTCTGTGGAATGCCAGAAGCTCCGGATTTGTCTTGAAAATACTGATGTGTAGAGGTGGATGAGTAGGGAGTAGGTCCACCAGATATGTAAGAGAGTGGAGCTTGTGACATGAACTGAGGTTCTGTGAGAGGAGAGTATGTATTGTAATGTGTGTCTGGGACGCTGTACTGTACACTATCCATCACGGACTGGGGATATATGTTGGGCAGTTCGGGGACGCTGTAAGATGGCGAACTGTCTTGGGCAAATGGAGAGTCCGCTCCTCCAAGGTATGATGGGATCTTATCCATTGAGCTAACCAGGTTGGTGCTGGGTGAATCATTAGACCCTTGACTGTTGTTGTATGTCTGGTTGCTGTGGTTTTGATGTTGAACGGTAACAACCACAGTCTGAGTGAGGTCAGGTTGTCCAGACATCATATCTGAGTTCAGAGAAATGTCAATGTTGTATTAATTATGACATGAAATTATGACATGAAATTATGACATTAAAGATATGACATTACAAACATGATAATGAATTAAGAAGAACTATGAGATTATAGAATATTGTTCGGAGTCTATAAACAGTACAGACCAAAAATAAAAGAGTTGGACAGAATAAGCACAAGCATTTTTTGGGAAACATTACAACACTAGGACATCACGGAACAATAGATTTCATAAATAGAGCTTAACAGAACATTCAGAATAGACGTATGGTTTTCTCCCATGTGCTTCGTCCCTCTGAGCAGAGCAGAGTTCACATATGCCACGAGTACCATCAATAGCACTTTACTCCGTATCTTCAAGCGGTAATCCTTTGTACAGTCTGACTGTTGGAACCCGATATTTGTTTGTCTGTTGGAACTGGATGTCTGACTGTTGGAACTGGATGTTTGTCTGTTGGAACTGGATGTCTGACTGTTGGAACTGGATGTTTGTCTGTTGGAACTGGATGTCTGACTGTTGGAACTGGATGTTTGTCTGTTGGAACTGGATGTTTGTCTGTTGGAACTGGATGTCTGACTGTTGGAAGTTAATTTTGTTTATATGTTCCTTGCAAACGGAGAATGGGTATTGTTTGGTGCCTCGAGAGCGGTTTTTAGGTTTGTTACTAGTTGCGTGAGGAATACTTTGTGCGAGGGATACTTTCTCCACTGCACAAGTTGTATTTTAATGTGTTTCGACCTTTCACCTTCACCTCGCTCCCCCCCATTCATCCTCTCCATGAAATACCCTCTGTTATCGTTGATGATCATCATTCTGTTTTTCTTTTGAGCGACATCAACCAATGTTTGATTATTGAGTGACATAGACATCAACCAATGTTTGATTATTGAGTGACATAGACATCAACCAATGTTTGATTATTGAGTGACACAAACTTCCACCATAGACTTCCACCAATGTTTAATTATTGAGTGACATAGACTTCAACCAATGTTTGATTATTGAGTGACATAGACTTCAACCAATGTTTGATTATTGAGTGACATAGACATCAACCAATGTTTGATTATTGAGTGACATAGACTTCAACCAATGTTTGATTATTGAGTGACATAGACTTCAACCAATGTTTGATTAGTGAGTGACATAGACATCAACCAATGTTTGATTATTGAGTGACATAGACATCAACCAATGTTTGATTATTGAGTGACACAAACTTCCACCATAGACTTCCACCAATGTTTAATTATTGAGTGACATAGACTTCAACCAATGTTTGATTATTGAGTGACATAGACTTCAACTAATGTTTGATTATTGAGTGACATAGACATCAACCAATGTTTGATTATTGAGTGACATAGACTTCAACTAATGTTTAATTATTGAGTGACATAGACATCAACAGATGTTTGATTATTGAGTGACATAGACTTCAACCAATGTTTGATTATTGAGTGACATAGACTTCCACCACAGTCTTCCACCAATGTTTGATTATTGAGTGACATAGACTTCAACCAATGTTTGATTATTGGGTGACATAGACTTCAACCAATGTTTGATTATTGAGTGACATAGACTTCAACTAATGTTTGATTATTGAGTGACATAGACTTCAACCAATGTTTGATTATTGAGCGACATAGACTTCAACTAATGTTTGATTATTGAGTGACATAGACTTCAACCAATGTTTGATTATTGAGTGACATAGACTTCAACCAATGTTTGATTATTGGGTGACATAGACTTCAACCAATGTTTGATTATTGAGCGACATAGACTTCAACCAATGTTTGATTATTGAGTGACATAGACTTCAACCAATGTTTGATTATTGAGTGACATAGACTTCAACTAATGTTTGATTATTGAGTGACATAGACTTCAACCAATGTTTGATTATTGAGTGACATAGACTTCAACCAATGTTTGATTATTGGGTGACATAGACTTCAACCAATGTTTGATTATTGAGCGACATAGACTTCAACCAATGTTTGATTATTGAGTGACATAGACTTCAACCAATGTTTGATTATTGAGTGACATAGACTTCAACTAATGTTTGATTATTGAGTGACATAGACTTCAACCAATGTTTGATTATTGAGTGACATAGACTTCAACCAATGTTTGATTTTGAGTGACATAGACTTCAACCAACGTTTGATTATTGAGCGACATAGACATCAACCAATGTTTGATTATTGAGTGACATAGACTTCAACCAATGATTGATTATTGAGTGACATAGATTTCAAGCAATGTTTGATTATTGAGTGACATAGATTTCCAATGTTTGATTACAACGGATTGAGTTACATAGATTTCCAATGTTTGATTACAACGACATAGATTACCAATGTTTGATTACAACGAAATAGATTTCCAATGTTTGATTACAACGACATAGATTTCAAATGTTTGATTACAACGGATTCAGCGACATAGATTTCCAATGTTTGATTACAACAGATTTCAGTCAAGTAGTTCTGCGATATTACGTTGATTTTTCTGCTTTTATTATACTCTGTTGCTTTTCCTTTTTTCTGTCTCTCTTCTTGTTGTAGTTGTCTCATTTCTCTTTCTTTTATTTCATCTTATCTTTCTTATCATCTTTATTTGCTCCTCTCTTACATCATGATTTCCTATGTGTAATATTTTATTCTTCTTGTTTGTTTTCGTCCTGATGAAGAGTTTTTAGTCGAAACGTTGTTTGTTTCTGTTGATGTCGTTAGTGTGTTTTGTATGTTACTGCAACAATTCCTACATATCTTTGTTGAAGAACTCATGAGAACTAACTGACTAAACATCCCAGTACTCTAACCATGAGAACTCAATGACTAGAGACATCTCAGTACTCTAACCATGAGAACTCAATGACTAGAGACAGCTCAGTACTCTAACCATGAGAACTCAATGACTAGAGACATCTCAGAACTCTAACCATGAGAACTAACTGACTAAACATCTCAGTACTCTAACCATGAGAACTAACTGACTAAACATCCCAGTACTCTAACCATGAGAACTCAATGACTAGAGACATCTCAGAACTCTAACCATGAAATCCAAGCTATGACGCTGAGACACCACTCAAATTTCTTGACCTTATATTTTTCACTGGCTTACACACAAAAAAGAGTAAAAGACTTTTGGAGAAGTTACAGTAAATAACAACAATTGGAGTAAAGACACTCAGATGTATGTTTCTATTACTTTAACAATGTCACTGAGAAATGATACTAACTATAGTAATCAAATCTCATTGAGAGAATAAAACCCCTAAAATAAGAATCAATATCGCTATAATTTAACCTCAAGAAGTTGTTTTTCTACCGCTGGTTTTATTTCTATTGTTTTCTTTCATTTAAATTTAAAGAAGAATAGAAAAAAGTAATGAATGGACAGACATTAAATAGAGGGAGGACAAGGAAAACACGGACAAAGAAATGAAATCTTGAATGACAAATGGATAAAATTAACACATAGGGATGAAATCCCACGTTGATTTGTCACAGTAGACTTGGCCAATACTTGCTACGGTTATATAATACCACCGACAGTTGTTTCCATCGTTCTCCCAAACTTTATTCTCTATTCTCTCCCCAGCCATAGTTTGAAAGTAGTCATCATACAGACGTTCCCCCGGTTATAATCTAGATTAATCTAACAACAACGAGATTAAACATGCCGGTTCTTCTGGCCGCAATTAGTAATCTTTTAATCAGACGGCCTTCCAGATCTGGTGTGGGAAGCTGCCTGTCTTAACGACGGGATCCGTGGATAGACTCTCCAGGGACGAAGCCATAAACAGGGACTCTGCACTCACTAAGCGCGTTGTGTCTCCTACTGTTTATTTGGTTAGATTTCATCCAGAAAATAAATTAACTTCTGCTACCCCGCCTCCTCCAAACATTTTTTCCTCGTCCTGCAACTAAAGACAAGATACACAAATAAATTCGTGTCTTTGTTTCATTCATTTTTATGTCTGCTTTTTTTTTCTTCTTTCATTCTACGTCTGCTAATTTATTTGGTGTCATTGTATTTACTTGAACTTTTCAAACTCAGTTGACGGATAGTTCTCAATACCACAGGTAACATTACAGCCATCATCACCATCTCCGTCAACACCACACCCATACCAGTGATGTATCTCAACAAACATATCTCCTGATCACAAACTATCATTTCTCACTGGAACAGGCAATGATACATCACAAACTATCATTTCTCACGGGAACAGGCAATGATACATCACAAACTATCATTTCTCACTGGAACAGGCAATGATACATCACAAACTATCATTTCTCACTGGAACAGGCAATGATACATCACAAACTATCATTTCCTACTAGATATAATTTTGTAGTTCCTACTCGACACCTTCTTATAGTTCCTACTCGACACATTCTTGTAGTTCCTACTCGACACAATCTTGTAGTTCCTACTCGACACATTCTTGTAGTTCCTACTCGACACATTCTTGTAGTTCCTACTCGACACAATCTTGTAGTTCCTACTCGACACATTCTTGTAGTTCCTACTCGACACAATCTTGTAGTTCCTACTCGACACAATCTTGTAGTTCCTACTCGACACATTCTTGTAGTTCCTACTCGACACATTCTTGTAGTTCCTACTCGACACAATCTTGTAGTTCCTACTCGACACAATCTTGTAGTTCCTACTCGACACATTCTTGTAGTTCCTACTCGACACCTTCTTATAGTTCCTACTCGACACAATCTTGTAGTTCCTACTCGACACAATCTTGTAGTTCCTACTCGACACATTCTTGTAGTTCCTACTCGACACATTCTTGTAGTTCCTACTCGACACATTCTTGTAGTTCCTACTCGACACAATCTTGTAATCTTCTTCTTTTTCTGCATTCTCTCTCTCCAATAATCATCAGAATTATTCGTGTGATTTCAGCTGGAGACAGTGAAATGCGTTGTGCTGCTTTCTTTAGAGCGGAGTTGCATTGTTTGCGCTGTTTGGCCCAGCACATCCGAATATCCTTGTGTAAATCTGTTAGAGAATCATGTGTATACAAAGACACAAAATTGTTGGAGCTGCTATTGGAGAGAGAGAGAGAGAGAGAGAAAAGAGACAGATAGAGAGAAAGATTAGTGAGAGAAAAGAGAGACATGGTGAAGAACAATGATGGAACGGGGCAACATGTAAGAGTCCCGGGAGTAACTGCCAGTTATAATTGAATGAATCGAGGCGACATCTGGGCTAGTATCTCTCCCACACAATGTTGTCTTGTCTGCAGCATCCCTATAGTTCAATCACTCCACAGCAGATTATAACTACACACTTCTCCTGCTTGACCACTTATGTGGAACATCTAAACAACAATATCTAGTTACAGGCGTTTCTAAGATATCAATTTTTCTATATATAAGTGGTAATAACAATCAAGATCTTGATAATCTGATAAGTGCATGTCCTACATTGATAAAGTATTTGTCCTACATTGATAAAGTACTTGTCCTACATTGATAAAGTACTTGTCCTATATTGATAAAGTAATTATCCTACAGTATAAATCTAAATGTAGTATGTATCTTGTGTAGTGGGTCCGGTCATAAAACAACGCGGAACTGTTCCTTCCATCTTCAGAGATAATGACAATCATGCAATATATCAGTCAACGTGTGATTTTTTTTTGGGGGGGGGGGGGAACAGATGTTGCTCTCACAGATCCTCTTATAAAGTTCCGGAGCAATCATTGAAAGAATGCAAACACACACAGAAAGTTCTGGAGCAATCATTGAAAGAATGCAAACACACACAGAAAGTTCCGGAGCAATCAATGAAAGAATGCAAACACACACAGAAAGTTCCGGAGCAATCATTGAAAGAATGCAAACACACACAGAAAATTCCGGAGCAATCATTGAAAGAATGCAAACACACACAGAAAGTTCCGGAGCAATCATTGAAAGAATGCAAACACACACAGAAAGTTCAAAATCTCGTGATAGTGGCAACTTGTATGAACAAAATAGAGAATGTAATTACATACGTTTTTGATGGTGATTCACAGAAGACAGAGAATCTGGAAGAAGGATTGTGTAAAATGTTAATAAAAGAAATGATATAAATATTTGTGTAAAATATCGTTTTCATGAGTTAGAACATGGATGGTGACGAGGTGAACACAATATACACATTTACTCTATCGTTTATTTATGGCCTGCGATAAGAACAGAAAGCTAGAAGGCAGATCTGAAGTAATGTATGTAGACATTTGTAAACAATCGAGCACAAAACTCAACTGTCAAGAGATATTCTATTTTCCTGGAATGTAACATCGTTCCCCGATCGTTAAATTGTCCTAGAACCTTCCAGTGTTGTGGAAATGAAGAGTTTAGCATCCTTATGAATGACAGGTCGCCCATAGAGACACAGTCCAACGGCGCAGATACTACATTCGTCTGCGTTTATTTCTTAAAATGATGAATGCTTACAGAAGTCATGCACATTTTCTCCATATCCGGACAGGAGCAGATACAAACAGTGACTTTATTTTTATCTTATGGACTTTTATTCAGGGAATCCGACTTTTTAATGTGTAACTTAGCAATCATTGGATTATCTTACAGAAAAGGTCAATCTTACTCCGTCAATCATTCACAGCATTGTGTCTACATGTCTCATTCACAGCATTGTGTCTACATGTCTCATTCACAACATTGTGTCTACATGTCTCATTCACAACATTGTGTCTACATGTCTCATTCACAACATTGTGTCTACATGTCTCATTCACAACATTGTGTCTACATGTCTCATTCACAACATTGTGTCTACATGTCTCATTCACAACATTGTGTCTACGTGTCTATCGTTATAACTTTCCTGAAGAATGGATGCAGCGCGGGTTTTTAAGAAAAACATTTATTCTTAAGTTTGGGTGTTTTACTTTTGTATTGGTATACAAAAAAGGGAAGATTTGAAGATGTCTGTCTAGGCAGGGGAAGAAATGTTTGGTATTTTACATTTCTAAACACTAAATAGCACGTTCCAGTCTCATCCCGCTGTTTCTGAATCATGTATGACATCTTTCTGTCACACTAACATCCCGCTGTTTCTGAATCATGTATGACATCTTTCTGTCACACTAACATCCCGCTGTTTCTGAATCATGTATGACATCTTTCTTTCACACTAACATCTCGCTGTTTCTGAATCATGTATGACATCTTTCTGTCACACTAACATCCCGCTGTTTCTGAATCATGAATGACATCTTTCTGTCACACTAACATCCCGCTGTGTCTGAATCATGTATGACATCTTTCTGTCACAATAACATCCCGCTGTTTCTGAATCATGTATGACATCTTTCTGTCACAATAACATCTCTATGTTTCTACTCTGACATTAATTTTGACTATCTCTGTTCATCTTACCTCCGTGTTTGTGTTTCTTCTCTCCTTCTGTCAAAGACTGCGTTGCATCTGCGAAAAAACAAAACACGAACGTTGAAAGGAACAACTTAAAAATTGCACATATTTTCATGTTTACAATGTTGTCATGATCGCTTCCCCAGACTGTTTAACCAAATGGATTTTTTGTTCAAATCTGACCCGGATTCTTCGACTCACTAGTGATGGTAGGGTCAGGTGAACACAATAAGAAGGAATTCCTGTGAAAGAATGCCGGTGCATTGATGCAATAAGCTGCTCTTAATAGTTCTGAGATAACGTCTTGTGTCTCGCTTCATTGATAGTGTAGAGGCTTAAGAATTGATTACAGGTAGACGCTAGACGGAGTGAGTAACGTGTCCCAGGTGTGAACATTGAATGGTTATAACAACAATATTGATGGTGAGGTAACGTGTCCCAGATGGAACATTGAATGGTTAGAACTACAATATTGATGGTGAGGTAACGTGTCCCAGATGGAACATTGAATGGTTAGAACTACAATATTTATAGTGAGGGAACTATGGAACTGTAAATTAAAATTAATATACATTCTCCCTTCTTCTTCTTCTTAGCTCATTCGTAAACTCCTGCAGATGAGTAGGAAACATTAGATTGAGTTAAGGTAGGCAAACTTATGTCTCATGCCAGGAACCTGCCCTCGGGAATGAAGATAGCTCTTCGTGTAGAATTTTATAATTGAGGGTGATCTGGTCCCTCCCTTGGTGTGTTTAACTTTCCCAACCCATACATAACGTATCCATTTACAAATCGGTCGTCTTGGGGAACGGTCGACTTGAGGAGCGGTCGACTTGGGGAACGGTCGAGTCGAGCAAGAAATCACGACCTGCATTTTTTTTGTCCGGGCGTATTTATCGAATCTGGCACGCTGTAACCTGGCGTTATACAGTAAGCAAGCTATCAACTAGACCACTGCATTCCTCGTGCATACAAAAATTAAAGAACAGAATGACTAAAGTAGCTACGGTAACATGTCACGTCGACTAAAGTAGCTACGGTAACATGTCACGTCGACTAAAGTAGCTAGGGTAACATGTCACGTCGACTAAAGAGATGTGGCATAAAATGGTGTTTACATTTATCATCACATACAACATCAAAGTGAACCATATACCATACTGAAATCGGATGTACCGAGCCTAAAGGTTTTGCAACCAAGGTTTAAACTACGACACAGATAATTTTTTTTATACGGTTGCATCTGTTGGTCTCACCAATGGCCCACTAGACAAACCACCCATACAATAGAAAACCTTAGTAGATGACATGTCATTATATTGAGGCTATCTTATGGAAGCATGTCATCTATACAATTATAGACCCCCTATAATTCTACACCTAGCAGGCCCCGTCACCTAGGGAGTCTGACACACCTAGCAGTCCCCGTCACCTTGGGAGTCTGACACAAAAGGACAAAGCTTCAATGTCCGCTGACCTGCATCACCTCATCCCGTGGCTGTTATGTCATAGAAGAACAAACGTCAGAAATTGAGACAAGATGTGCTATTGATGATTTTATCGCATGTGATTAGCTCCAACTTTCCTTAGTCGCTTCTTACAACGTGCCTGGAAAGATTTTAGTGGTTCTATTCTTTGCACCTGAACTAGAAGTCCAGGTTTCGGTTACCAGATGGGCGTCGCTAACAAGATAACAATGCCATATCTCATAATCACAAACACATGAAAACTATACAGACACAAGAAAACTATACAGACATAAAGAAACTATACAGACACAAGGAAACTATACAGACACAAGGAACTATACAGACAGAAGGAAATTATACAGACACAAGGAAATTATACAGATAATGAAAGACAGTGAAGAAATGTGGATTGACGTAAGAGTTGAACGCATTTCGCGAATATTCTTCTTTTTCTTCCTTCGTTCTCAAAATTCTGCAGATATAGCCGGATGTAGTCCGGAGAAATAAATACGTTGTATCATGGTTTACAGCTTAGCTGCGATGCGATATCTGCGCACTCGGCATGACACATCATTTCACGAACATGGACAAGAAATGAGAAACATAATAGACACACATCTGACTTATGCTACATGTTTATAGCATGTAACCTGCAATACTTCATCATCATCATCAAGTGCCGTCTCCGCAACGAAAGTTGGCTGCAACTGACCAAAATCCCGTCTATGTTTTACTGGTGCACTCTGCTAGACTGTAACCATTCCATCGTGTAATTTTCTCTCCCACTTGTATCACTGCCTACCTCTTGCTCGCTTCCCTTTGACTTTACCCTCAAGTAAGGTCTTCAATAAGGTGTCCTGTCTTTTAATGTGTCCAAATTATTTTATTTGTTTGATCTTTATTTTCTTTTTTATGGATAATACTTTGCACATAACCAGACAGAAAGAGCAAAGTATTATTTTTTTTAAAACACTTAACAAACGATACGAAAACAGTCGACCTATTGGACGCCCTCGTAAAAGGTGGATAGATAGTGTATTAGAGACACTCGGAAATATAACAGCGGAAGAGGTAAATAGAAGGGCAAAAGACCGTACACTCACTCTCCTCTCAACACCGAAAGGTACATGAGGACAGAAAGAAGAAGAAGAAGAAAATGAAGATCTTTATTTCTCTTAGTAATTCTTTCTTCATATAAGTGTAACCTCTTTGTTTGTTTACGACAATACTTGAACGATCGATCAAATACCATGTGGAATTGTGAAGATTTTGTCGAATAAACTCAACAAATAAAACATTGAAAACTGAGCGAGCAGACTTGAGACTTGACGGAGAGATACACTGAACGTACACACAATTTCACGCCTGCTAGGTAATTTTCTTCTTACCAATGTTACTACTCGATAAATGTCTGGAGTACTCATGTTTCTCTTACAGGGAAACTATTAAATATATGTTAATAGCTGGTGTATGCCTTCGTCTACCTTGGAGGCTATTCTCACAGGTAAGTGTCATCTGCCGGTACCACTACATACAGACCTGAATTTATTATTACTTTTTCTCTCATTCTGTCTAACATTTCTTCTGTCATCGCTGAACTTTTGATAATATACATTTTCACTTTGTGCTCAAATTAAGTGTGAAATTTATTCTCTCATTCAGTGTGTCTCCCTCAGTCATATATGCCACAGCTCGGTCATACGAGAATATTTTTTATCAATGCGGTCACTCTTCAAGAAATAAAATCTAGGGACTCTCCTCCACAAGAAGGAGTAACTTTTGTTTCAATTGATACACTATAGTAAATACGAGAACGGACCAAGATGTATGACTTCGGCTTGTTGTTCTCATCAAGCTTATTGTTCTGTATTCTGTACAATCTATAGCCCTGGACTTTGTAGGAAGTCGTATCAATGCTGCAGATTTGAGGTCTTTAGGTATGTGACTAATTGCATATATGTTATTGCAAATTTCTGTGACAGAGTTGGGGATCTCACTGGCGTAGTGGTTAAACTGTTCGCCCTGTGTTTAAGAGATCCCTGTGGGTTATCACTTGAAGATACGGAGATACGTGCTATAAGTGGTACGCTTGGCAGGCGGCGTGCCGCTTCGTTGAGAGGACAGACTACATATGGGAAACCGAGTTTTTTTTAAAGCCCTTCTGTGATAGTTTTCACAGCAAACTCATCTAATGATTTTGTTAGGGAATCTTGAAGAGATTTCAAATCTAGCAGCATTTATTAAGAAAACCGAACTTGCTATGTAGAAATGTTCAACTGTGGAGAGGAAGAGGAACAATTCTTCAACGCCAGTCCACAGACTGACTAACCTGCGAGAACAGTGTACCCTGGTTACCTGGTATATTAGAGTGACACGGTGAGATGGCATCAACACTAGTCCACAGACTGACTAACCTGCGAGAACAGTGTACCCTGGTTACCTGGTATATTAGAGTGACACGGTGAGATGGCATCAACACTAGTCCCCAGACTGACTAACCTGCGAGAACAGTGTACCCTGGTTACCTGGTATATTAGAGTGACACGGTGAGATGGCATCAACACTAGTCCCCAGACTGACTAACCTGCGAGAACAGTGTACCCTGGTTACCTGGTATATTAGAGTGACACGGTGAGATGGCATCAACACTAGTCCACAGACTGACTAACTTACGATTAAAAACCTACACGTGACAAAAGCGAACAGTCTTCCTAATACTGGAGAAACTGTGTAGATTATAATGACTGACAAGTGCAACCTATCCTCGACCAGGCTGTATTTATGATATCGTGGACATCTAATTATAACTGGAACATTCTACACCCACTCAATGATCTGGACACAGAGATATACTCCCTGACCCCGTAGCCAGACAGAGACACAATTATCTGACAGACATATCAAATCAGCGAATAGAAATAAATACATGAGAGAGTTTGTTGATATTAGTACTTTAGAAAAATAATAGCCCAAGGAACGTGTATTTATAAGAAAACGGCGTTAAATGTTTGCAAAATTACATAGAGGTTTAGTAAATTATGTAGAGGTTTGCTAAATTATGTGGAGGTTTGCTAAATTATATAGAGGTCTGCTAAATTGGAAACGGAAAGAGAGAGGTGAATGTATAAATGCAAAAAAGAGGTCGAGATAGTTTAAAGAGGTAGTTTTGGAAATCTAGAGAAATAAATAAGGATTCTTATCAGAATTTCTCTGACAAGACAAGGAGAAGTGAATGAGAGTTCTGATAATGTCTCTGACTAGACAAAAGGTGAATGAGAGTCCTGATAATGTCTCTGACTAGTCAAGGAGAAGTGAAAGATAATTCTTATAATATCTCTTAGTAGGGGCAATGAGAAATGAATGAGAGCTGATAATGTCCCTAAGTAGTGAAGGAGAAGTGAATGAGGATTCGTATCAAATTGTCTCTGAGTAGACAGGAACACGTCGCAAGTCAGGGACTTGTTGCTACATAAGAAAAGTTTTCTGAAATGTTAAC
This sequence comes from Meghimatium bilineatum, assembly GCA_034231615.1. NCBI lineage: Eukaryota > Metazoa > Mollusca > Gastropoda > Stylommatophora > Philomycidae > Meghimatium > Meghimatium bilineatum. Next base: position 77,353,430 of record CM067321.1, on the reverse strand, counting down.
CACGCACTACAACTTTCATATATTTGTACATCCCAGAGTGTTCAGTATAAGCACGTAAGAACATACACAACTGACCTGGACCCATATCTCTGAAGGCGTTCCGGCGTCTGTTGTGTTGACGGCAAATTATGATGATAATGATGACCACAATTAGGGCTACGGCGATGGGGACACACAATCCGATGTACAGCGAGAGGCTGTGATCCTCGTTTTCTTTGGCTGTTGCTGCAATGGAAAAAAAAGCATGCTGCATTACTACACAGACAATATGGAGAAGATAAGTGATGGATAAGAAAACAAGACTGGTGAGACTGCAAGGTAGGGATCGCGGTGGAAAAGAGAGCTTTAACCGCCCTCAGTATGCCGTGTCATTCACAGAACGTTGTTTTCACTGCCACGCTTACAGCTCATAAGAAAATCGAATCTAGTATAAGTAGACGCCACCACATAGTCGAGTTATTTACCTTGTATATGTTTGTACATTTCCTGTTCATCATTTAATCATTGAAATATTCACTTATTTTAGGGTGTGGGTTAGAATTAGGGTTAGGATAGTTGTGTGTTTTACATAACTAACCTTAACCACAACCACAAATAAATACATATTTCAATTATTAATTGATGAACTAGAAATTTACAGACATAGACAAGGGAAATAACTCGACTTTGTGGTGGTGTCTACTTGTACTGTACCAAAAATAGTTATCATGTAGCTATCGCAGTAACAAACTATCACTGGAACGAAATAAATATGGTCTCAACTGTGTACACCTTCTGTTAAACCTCTCGGACACCTTCTGTTAAACCTCTCGGTTCTATGCAAGCTGCCCAAGAAATCTCTGAGATATCAACTGCATACTTCACTGTCACATCGAACTGTCACACTGTCACATCGAACTGTCACACTGTCACATCGAACTGTCACACCGAACTGACACACTGTCACATCGAACTGTCACATCGAACTGTCACACTGTCACATCGAACTGTAACATCGAACTGTCACACCGATGGAGATAGAGTGCGTTACAGAAGCACTTAATTAGTTGATAACTGATACATCAACGCACTCGGTAATACTCAGCACAGACAATTAAAGCATGCTGTGAAAGAAATGGTTTGATTTATTAAATAACTCAGTTGTCCAGAGCATTACATGGATATACTGCCCTGGTCATGCTGGGGTCAGAGGAAACTAGAGAGCCGTCTTATTGGCAGGCAATGCAGCGAAAGACGGCACAATGCTGAGAAGAGATAAAGCAGACTTGATTAAGGCAGTCATAAAACCATTTCAAGATGAAGATGAAGGCAGTGAGGCTTATCTGAAGATGAAGGCAGTGAGGCTTATCTGAAGATGAAGGCAGTGAGGCTTATCTGAAGATGAAGGCAGTGAGGCTTATCTGAAGATGAAGGCAGTGAGGCTTATCTTAAGATGAAGGCAGTGAGGCTTAGAACGTAGGCATACAGAGAATGTTAGAAATGGGAGTGTCTACAGGGAATGGAAGGAAAAGTATTTTTTTTAGGAAAGACCTGAAGATCGCGTAATCAACACCTGACTGGGACTCTACATACACTGGGATAGCTGTTGAAAAGGAGAGCGGGGCACTTATGGGAGTGCCAAGCGTGCTGTGATGCTAGTTTTTAATCAAGAATAAAAAATTCAAGCTGCCCAGCTTCTAGTATTATGTTAATAAGGTCTACTGGAACCAAGCCTCCAGACACATACTTCAGGACTGCCCAACATACAAAGAGCAGAAACAGCAGACCTGGCTAGAGGATACAGACTTGAGGCAAAAGCTATGGGGCGGCCGCTCAACCTGGAGAAGACGGTGGCCTACGTCTTGACGACAAGTCTGACAATATAACATGACCACAAATGCTGAACGCAGAAGAAGAAGAATAAGGTCTTCGGTGTCTTTTGTCCATTGTAGTCGGGGTCTGTCTCTTGTTCTCTCCCTTGGAATGTTTCCCTCCATGATTAATCTTTTTAAGCCTTATGTGTCTCTTTATATGTCAAATATGTTAGTATGCATAGTTTTTGTTTGGATAGCTTTGAGGAGCCAGTCTTTTCTACGTTCAAGTCTTTGTCGACGGCTTCGTTGGTTCGTATTTCCGTACATGATATGCCTGGGACCTTTCTATAATATTTCATTTCGAACGCCGATATTTTCTGTATCAGTGCCAAGGTGTCACAACCATATGCTGCCACTGGAAAAATATAGCTTCTTAATAGCTCTAAAATTGTTATTCTGTTTGCCCCTTGCCATAGATTTGTCATCTGTGATGTTTTTTGTAGGGCAACTGTTAATCTTTTTCTTATTTCTGCTGAGTAATGTGTAGTTCTGGGATGACCGGTCCCCCAATATAGATACTCTTGTACAGAAAAGGTTAACATGGCCTGAAGGCCGATTTAGATTATTTCCGTGAATTTTGTTGGTCAGCCTTCGCTATTTTTGGCATGCGACTCCAAGTGTTCTTGATTAGAAACTGCTTCACAGCAAGCGGGACATTCCCATAAGTGCTCCGCCCTCCGCTCCAGCAGCCATCCCAGTGTATGTAGACTCAGAGTCCCGGTCAGGTGTTGATTGTGTGATCTTCGGGACTTTCCAACAAATTTTACTTTTCCTTCCCTCACCTCTGAATACTCCCATTTCTAACATTCTCTGTATGTGTACGTTCTCAACCTCATTGACATCATCTGCATCTCGAAATAAATTTATTACTGCCTTTATTAAATCTGCTTTATCTCTTCTCATCAGTGTGCTGTCTATCACCGCATTGCAAGTGTATGTCTCCAAGTGTATAAATAGTGACCAACAAAAATCACGTAAATAATCAAAAACGTCACAAATGAAGTCCTGTAGATATGTCTTCCTTACTGCCGACGGTTTCAGGTCTGAGATATTGTTGCAAGCTGATATAGTTCACACCGGGATTATCTGTAATAGAAAATCTAACAACAGAATTCAATCAAGACTTTTCCTCATGTTTTCCATTATTCCCGTGATTTTCATTGGTCAGCATTGGCATGCGACATCCGGGCGACACAAAATATATAAATAACGACCAACAAAAAGTACAGCAATAATATGAAAAACATCACGTAAGAAGGCTGATTCTGCTTTGTTTTGATTGTGTTGTTAGGTCTTATTTTGGCGATTGGCCGCGGTTATACTCTCTGTGGTGGTTGTGCCGCGAAGAGTTCTGGCCTCCCTCTTTTATTTTGTTTCCCACAAGATTTCAAGGCTACAATACGGCTATTGTTATATATATCGTATTCAACATACGAATACAGGATATGCCCATTTACTATCATGCTTGGTCCAAGTACTGACTGCATCAGTTGACAAGAGATACATCAATACAGCAGGTATATAAGACGCACCAAGTAACGTATGTTAGCAATGTGTTAACTTTCTACATTTGTTAACAATTTGCTATCTTCTTAACTGTATGATCTAACCAAAAATAGATGCAGACATGGAAATCAGGAGATAAATTACAGATTCAAGTGCAAGAAAAATCGAAATTTAACATTTCATAAAGTTATCTGACGAGGTGACAGATGTGAATAATTGGCTAACTTTACGACTATTCCTATTTTTATCTTTACGTGCATATTTACGAGAAAGAAATGTAATTGGCTGAAAACATGTGATGGGTAGTATATATTTATACCTGCAGAATATCAGGTACTTGTTTGTAAATATGGAGATACCAGGTAGATTGTGAAAGTAGTCGGTAATATAGTTACCGCCCTTGATCAGCAGCATCCTGTGTGGATTCAGTGCTGAGAGACGTCAATGGGAGATAAGTTTTGTGTTATTTTAGGGAACACTCCAGAACAGCTTTACGTGCTAACTTTGCAAAATTGTAATATAGGAACATATCAGCGAATTCCTGTAGATGCAGCCACGTCTCATGGGCCAGTTCTTTTATTTGTGACCATGCCTAAAGGTAATCTTCAGGACATTCTGACCAGAAGAACATTGGGATGTCCGTGTATGTTTTCTTGCAGAGTTTGGGACAGTCAATCATCGGCAAGAAAATATTTAAAAAATCACTTCCTATTTTTTTCTTGGCTGCAGAACTTAGCTAAATTACATTCAAATTGTCTAACGATTAATCATCCTCACAAACTTACTCTTCCATTATCCGGTTACTTAATCAGCCTCACAAAATTACTCTTCCATTATCCGAAAACTTAATCAGCCTCACAAACTTACTCTTCCATTGTCCGAAAACTTAATCAGCCTCACAAACTTACTCTTCCATTAACCGAAAACTTAATCAGCCTCACAAACTTACTCTTCCATTATCCGAAAACTTAATATTCCTCACAAACTTACTCTTCCATTATCCGAAAACTTAATCAGCCTCACAAAATTACTCTTCCATTATCCGAAAACTTAATCAGCCTCACAAACTTACTCTTCCATTATCCGGTTACTTAATCAGCCTCACAAACTTACTCTTCCATTATCCGGATGTTTAATCAGTCTCATCTGCTCCGTTTTCTTATAATTTTCACATTACAAAATTTCCTCAACGTTTGATATCTCTCTACGAAGCCACACATACACACACGCTCACATCCATAAAGTCTAACATCCGCACACTCCCATTCAAATATCCCTACATTCTCATGCCCTCAGATCCATACATCCTCACATTCTCACATCCATACAGCCTCACATCCATACAGCCTCACATTCATACAGCCTCACATCCATAAATACTCACATCTACACACTCTCACATTCACACACCCTCACCTCCACATATATTAATATTCTCGTAATTTAAAAAAAAAATCACGACATATACATGACTACAGCCCTTCTTAAGATTGAAGACTTCACGACTGCTGTTAAGTCAGAATTGCCATAACAGTTCTCGACTAACGCCTGGTACTGGAAACGACAGTGAGTGATTAGAACTTATCCAGGTATATTTTTACCTTGAACACTTTTCCCATTACCTGTGGTGTTTCCCATCTCAGGAACACGATTCGCTCTAATTAAATTCGTTAAGTGGAACCTGGAATGTCTGCTCAAGAATAAATAGCAACTAATGAAACGGCTGGGAACTGCACAATTCTTGCTAGAGTCTACACATTTCTAGACGAGTTAGGATCATAATGCAGGCACATTTGAGGAGAAAAAATCTTCGACAATCATTCAGAGAATCTCCCTTTACAGAATTTTCATTTTCCTCTTGCTCAATAATTTAGGATTCGATCCCGGTTCGTGACATCTTGTGAACAAGTGCATTATTTGGAAGATTAATTGTGACACGAGCCATGAGTGGTAGCTGTGGTATGTAGAGTACGGTACAAACGAATTGGTGAACAACTTGGTTGAGATTGCACATCTTCTGTAAACATTTTCATAGTATTAACAACCAGTCATGGTCGCCTGTAACTGACCATGTCATCGACGCAGACCATCGGGGTGCCCGTAATGTCCAATTAACTACTATAAAATCGTGCTCCTCTGGGATCAGACTTGATATGAGCTTTAAAACCCACATGTACACCAATGTGACTCACTACAGCCCTTTAGGATTATCATTAATCATATGTATTAGGTATTAGGTATGTTGATTATCAACTTCGCACACCGGACACGTCCATAGATGCACCGATCTCCATTTCAGTAAATCTCTCAGAGTATAACGGCTGATGGTTCCAGTTCTAGGTTGGTTCACTACTCTTTTTGAAATCTTTGCTAAGGGTTCTCTTCGGGACACGCCCATCTTCACTTCCAATTCTTGCATTCTTGATATTGACTCATGCTTATTCATCTCAAAATCCTCTGATCGTGAGGACTCCCGAAGAGCAAAGAGTATGTCTGCTCGGTCCATAGGCTGACCATCTGTTGCGGTGGCGAGACTGGCTAATGTGTCGGTCATTAATCCTATGTGTAGACATCCTGTTATGATCTTTTATTTTACTGTTTGTTTTGTTCATATCCCGTGATATCCTTCCAGTTTTTTCCTCAGTCATACTCCCCCGGACTTCCAGACATTACTAGAGGAATTAATTATGGGAAAAAATGACATATCAAGACTTAGAAATAAAACTGTTCTTAATCTAGACTAGAAAGCGATATATTATTGCGACTTACATAATTGGAAATTAACCAGGGCCAGCAGAACAAAGAAAGCTCGGAGAAACCTCCCCATTGCACATGGGAAGTAAGAGCTAATCGGTCACAATTCTTGGGGCTAGAGATAAAGAAAGAAAGAAAGAAATGAGGCGTCTAAGGTGTGTGTGACCAATCAGCTACAGCAATCATCAGCATGTATAATGCTCGTCGTGTGTCGGGAGAGACTGAGCACATATGGATTTGCCATAAGTACATGTGGGCTTGCATAGAATACGTGAACCTGTCGATTCAGAGAACTGAAACTAAATCTAAAAAGTAAAACTAGACATCTAGATGTATCCCATGATGGGATTAATATGTCAACTTCCCGGTGTATTCCATGATGGGATTAATATGTCAACTTCCCGGTGTATTCCATGATGGGATTAATATGTGAACTTCCCGGTGTATTCCATGCTGTGATTAATATGTGAACGTGGACACTGACGTTTCTTACTCGTCTCGCGTTACGTTTTGTTTTGGATAAACGCCCCTACGATAATGATTAAGCTAATCTCATACTAAGATTTGGGTACAAGAAGAACATTCGAAGTTTTGCATACAAGAAGAACATTCAAACTCGCACAAGTTAAATTGTACCAAGGCGACTCCTCCACAATCTTGAGAAACACCATTAACGTGTCAGACAGCAGCACTAGTTGACAGGTAGGGGCACATGTTAAATATATACATGGCGGTCTACGTGTGGGCAGCATGGTGGTCTACGTGTGGTCAGGATTCAGTTTATGTAAACGCGAGTATTCCAAGAGATTGTTGCAGGCTAGTTTGTGTGTCAACATTGGACACCAGGTAAACAGAAGTGTTAACAGGTAATTAAATAGTAAACATAGAGCAGAAATAGAAGATAGCAGAGGTTAATTGTTTTGTTTGAACGAATGATGTAGACACAACAATCCGTGTTGTAGAATCTCTACAATGATGTAGACACAACAATCCGTGTTGTGGAATCTCTACAATGATGTAGACACAACAATCCGTGTTGTGGAATCTCTACAATGATGTAGACACAACAATCCGTGTTGTGGAATCTCTACAATGATGTAGACACAACAATCCGTGTTGTGGAATCTCTACAATGATGTAGACACAACAATCCGTGTTGTAGAATCTCTACAATGATGTAGACACAACAATCCGTGTTGTAGAATCTCTACAATGATGTAGACACAACAATCCGTGTTGTAGAATCTCTACAATGATGTAGACACAACAATCCGTGTTGTAGAATCTCTACAATGATGTAGACACAACAATCCGTGTTGTAGAATCTCTACAATGATGTAGACACAACAATCCGTGTTGTAGAATCTCTACAATGATATAGACACAACAATCCGTGTTGTAGAATCTCTACAATGATGTAGACACAACAATCCGTGTTGTGGAATCTCTACAATGATGTAGACACAACAATCCGTGTTGTGGAATCTCTACAATGATGTAAACACAACAATCCGTGTTGTGGAATCTCTAAAATGATGTAGACACAACAATCCGTGTTGTGGAATCTCTACAATGATGTAGACACAACAATCCGTGTTGTGGAATCTCTACAATGATGTAAACACAACAATCCGTGTTGTAGAATCTCTACAATGATGTAGACACAACAATCCGTGTTGTGGAATCTCTACAATGATGTAGACACAACAATCCGTGTTGTAGTATCTCTACTATGATGTAGACACAACAATCCGTGTTGTAGAATCTCTACAATGATGTAGACACAACAATCCGTGTTGTAGAATCTCTACAATGATGTAGACACAACAATCCGTGTTGTAGAATCTCTACAATAATGTAGACACAACAATCCGTGTTGTAGAGTCTCTACAATGATGTAGACACAACAATCCGTGTTGTAGAATCTCTACAATGATGTAGACACAACAATCCGTGTTGTAGAATCTCTACAATGATGTAGACACAACAATCCGTGTTGTAGAATCTCTAAAATGATGTAGACACAACAATCCGTGTTGTGGAATCTCTACAATGATGTAGACACAACAATCCGTGTTGTAGAATCTCTACAATGATGTAGACACAACAATCCGTGTTGTAGAATCTCTACAATGATGTAGACACAACAATCCGTGTTGTAGAATCTCTACAATGATGTAGACACAACAATCCGTGTTGTAGAATCTCTACAATGATGTAAACACAACGGGCAATTTCTCCTTCTCTTTTAATGTATTTTCGCAAAAATAGGTAATGAACGTTCTCATATAAAACAGGGTGGATGACATTCTCTTTACATACTCAATGCACTGTACGAGTCCGTTGACTGTGTGAGTCTGTGTGGTCTGACGATGCTGGGATACATCCAGAATGCACAAATTGGGAGTGAGGATATGTGTGTCCCGTACAGAACACCTAACAAAGATTTCAAAAAAGATCAGTGAACCAACATGAAACCGGAACAAATAGCTGTTATACCGTGAGAGATGTACTGAAGCGTAGATCTGAGCACATACGGACGTGTCTGTTGAGAGAAGAGAAGAATCAACATACCTAACAATACATTAGAGTTATGACTGACAAAACAAAGATCAAGCCAGTAATCAAAATAGATAATATAGAACTGGAATGTCGCCCGTGTATTGTTGGGCCCAAAAGGGGAGCAAAGAATAGCAACACTGTTTACCTTTCACGCATGTCGTAAAAGGCGACTAAGTAGGTTATGGGATGGAGTTGGCTTTCCCATCCCATATAGGGTCAGTGACCCAAAGCCATGCTGAAGTCGGATGTGCCAGGCCGAAAGGCCCAGACGGCGCAGATATCGCAGCAATGCTGTAAACCATGACACAACGCATTCCGTTCCCCGGACTACATCCTGCTAATCTGCAGGAGTTTGAGAATGAACGCAGAAGAAGACGAACTGGAATGTAGTAAACAAATCCAGATATCTGGCAGGAAAAATAAACAGTTGTGGGGGCTCTGCGGTTGAAATCAAAGGAAGACTCGAAATTGCAGCTCACAAACTAACACAAAATGAGAAAGATGTGGCAAAGTGGTAAACAGGACACTAACAAATTATCCTTTTAAAGATCATGTGTTTTCCCAATGACAATACACGACTGCGAGACCTGGACTTTAAACAAGACAATATCAACAAGGATCAATTCATTTGAAATGAAATGTTACAGAAAGATTCTAGGAATATCATGGTCTAGAGCTCTGCAATCACAACTTGATGCTACATATGATTGGTGAAATAATGCGATTTGGCCCATATTGCGCGTGGAAAGTTTGATCGGGACCGCCTGACTAAAACGATTGCCCACCCCTCGGTATTTTAGCTATACAAATGGCATCTGTGGCGGTATGCAAAGACTAACCTTGACCATTGCTTGAATACACCGGGTCAGCTGTGTTTGGAATTTCTGCAGAAGAAGCACAAGAATGGAATAATTCGTTAGTCACATGGCAATAATAGAAGAACATACAGGTACTAGAAGAACATACAGGTAATAAAAGAACATACAGGTAATAAAAGAACATACAGGTAATAAAAGAACATACAGGTAATAAAAGAACATACAGGTAATAAAAGAACACACATGTAATAAAAGAACATACAGGTACTAGAAGAACATACAGGTAATAGAAAACATACACGTAACATACAGGTAATAGAAGAACATACAGGTACTATTTGAAAATCAAGTAATATGTTGTTAAGTTTCAGGTATACAGTTAATGGATGGGTTACTTTAGAGACAGAGAAGTTAATGGATATGTTACTTTACGAGAATGATAAGTTAATGGATCGTTAGGTTACTTTAGAAAAATAGAAGTTAATGGATCGTTAGGTTACTTTAGAAAAATAGAAGGTAGTGGAGGGGTTACTTTTTGGAAAGAGTAGGTACCTGATGGTTTACTTTATAGAGGTAAACAAGTAATGGATAAATATTGTACTGAGACAAGTAATGTGAAGATTGATGTTTTAGGAGACAGGTGATATACGTGTGATCTAGATGACACCTGTACTTGAAATCTTACAGGTGAAAAAGAAACAGATGAGAGTGAGTAAGAGAGAAATTGAGTGAATGAGTGAGTGAGTGAGTGAGTAAGAGAGAAATTGAGTGAATGAGTGAGTGAGTGAGTGAGTGAGTGAGTGAGTGAGTGAGTGAGTGAGTGAGTGAGTGAGTGAGTGAGTGAGTGAGTGAGTGAGAGAGTGAGAGATTGAGAGGGGAGGAAGAAAGTGAGAAATGGAAAATGGTGGAGAAAGGATATAGAAAAATCAAACATATCAATAGAAGTAAATGAGGGCTGAAGTCAAGTTAAATATTGAACGTTTGGGAGATCACAGACAGGTCATGAGACTTCAAAGGTTAATTGTCGTCAGATCCTTGTTATCATGTTTAGAGAGTTAATTCATGCATGCCTGAGCCGTGACTATCGACGCTAATACACCTCTCAACAGAAAGTAAACGAACTACAAAGAAATTTATGATTATTTTCGTGAATTCCGTTGTCGACTTTGATTTTTTTGGCATGCGACTTTGAGTATATAAATAATGACCAACGTAAACACGACAATAATCAATAAAATCACGAAACTGGAGTCTTGTGTACGTTCTATTGAGAGGTCTATACAGGAACTCCGGCCATGCCTGAAGTTAATACAAGCATTCTAAAACCTAGAGATATGTATGATGCAGCATTCGTTAAGTGTTTTAGACATTTGTCTTCATTCCATAACAGACGACATGCAGGAAGTACAGGCAATTAAGACAATCTCAGAAAGGGATGTAACTAAGGAATGTAATCTAAGGGATGTAACTAACACAATTAGAACCATGCTGAGGTATCCTTTGTTTACACAACAAAAACGAAGCTTCCGAATCGGTCTTACGATTGATGTATTTCCTATTAAGTGAAACATCTCAGAAGAAATCCTGTTTTCTGCACATGTAAATAATATCACAAGATTGATTTCAGCCCACGCCCTATGACGATACTGCCACTTGAATTTCTTTCTGAGAGTCTTTCAAATTACCAGGATTAATGCTCAGTTTTATCTAATTGTTTAGTTTATGTTTCATTGTTTAATGGAAATGTTTATATACATGGCGATTCTAGTCTGGGATAGATTCTTGTCACTGATTCCTCATCTTCTTCTGCGTTCGGTCATGTCTCTACTGATTATCAAGTTATTTTCCCGAGAACGGAAATACTTTGCGATGTTATATATCTTAGTTGCGATATATGCGCCTTTGGAACATGATAAATTTGTTAACTTTTGAATCATTTTCACCCCATGGGATGGAATAGAGAATTCCACGTCCAAATTTCCATAGCATCCTCTTACACAGATAACAGTATAGCTATTCTGTATTCCCATATAGGACCCGCTGACATTACACAGTACTCGCGGATTCATATTATGTTGTATTCATGATGTATGATGTCCGGATAAACATCTTTCAACTCATCGCCCTCTCATCGCCCTCTCATTGCCTGACATGCGAAACTATCATGGTAAATACCGTAACATAATTCTACTATATTTGCTTGCCGTATTGTTTAGTAGTCTGTTATGTGTTGAAGTTTACCACCTTTGAATGTTTAGTTTGTCTGTTATGTGTTGAAGTTTACCACCTTTGAATGTTTAGTTTGTCTGTTATGTGTTGAAGTTTACCACCTTCGAATGTTTAGTTTGTCTGTTATGTGTTGAAGTTTACCACCTTCGAATGTTTAGTTTGTCTGTTATGTGTTGAAGTTTACCACCTTTGAATGTTTAGTTTGTCTGTTATGTGTTGAAATTTACCACCTTTGAATGTTTAGTTTGTCTGTTATGTGTTGAAGTTTACCACCTCTGAATGTTTAGTTTGTCTGTTATGTGTTGAAGTTTACCACCTTCGAATGTTTAGTTTGTCTGTTATGTGTTGAAGTTTACCACCTTTGAATGTTTAGTTTGTCTGTTATGTGTTGAAATTTACCACCTTTGAATGTTTAGTTTGTCTGTTATGTGTTGAAGTTTACCACCTCTGAATGTTTAGTTTGTCTGTTATGTGTTGAAGTTTACCACCTTTGAATGTTTAGTTTGTCTGTTATGTGTTGAAGTTTACCACCTTCGAATGTTTAGTTTGTCTGTTATGTGTTGAAGTTTACCACCTTTGAATGTTTAGTTTGTCTGTTATGTGTTGAAATTTACCACCTCTGAATGTTTAGTTTGTCTGTTATGTGTTGAAGTTTACCACCTTTGAATGTTTAGTTTGTCTGTTATGTGTTGAAGTTTACCACCTCTGAATGTTTAGTTTGTCTGTTATGTGTTGAAGTTTACCACCTCTGAATGTTTAGTTTGTCTGTTATGTGTTGAAGTTTACCACCTTCGAATGTTTAGCTAGTCTGTTATGTGTTGAAGTTTACCACCTCTGAATGTTTAGTTTGTCTGTTATGTGTTGAAGTTTACCACCTCTGAATGTTTAGTTTGTATGTTATGTGTTGAAGTTTACCACCTTTGAATGTTTAGCTAGTCTGTTATGTGTTGAAGTTTACCACCTCTGAATGTTTAGTTTGTCTGTTATGTGTTGAAGCTTACCGCCCATGATTGCTTTCTGAGCAATGTGTCTCATAAATGTTGATATTGACTACCTCAGATCTACCAAATGTTGATATTGACTACCTCAGATCTACCAAATGTTGATATTGACTACCTCAGATCTACCAAATGATCGCTTGTCTGAATCACATATCTTTCTATTAACATAATCGTTAAATAATAACGACTTTTTTAGACACTTTTCTGTAGCCTATGCTCAACCAAGTCATTCTTCAGATGCGTTCTGCTCGCTGTTCTCTGACAGCTTCACATATTGTGGCTGATCCTACTATTCTCGAGCTTTTCACTGACTGACAACAGAAAGAGTCGAATGATCAATCTCTTATCTCAAGTAACGTATTGGTACAAATTATTCTACACAAACACTTGTCAAGGGTTAGTTTGAGATGTCAATGTTCAAGAACGTGCTGTAAGGATGCGCAGAAATAGCAAAAACGTGCTGTAATGATGCGCAGAGATTTCAAAATTGTGTTCTAAGGTTGCGCAGAGAGACTTAAAAACCATGCTGTAAGTGTACGCAGACTTCAAGATGTCTGATTCTTCAAGAAATAGCATATTAAGCGTTTCACATCCAACCTGTCAGTTTGTCACATGCTCATCTTACCATTGGTTGTTGAATCTGTGGAAGGTTTGTCTGATTTTTCAGAAACTTCCACCAAAGTATCGGTTGTTGATAATTGCTTTCTGTCTGAAAATTAATTGGATTTGAAAAATAAACTTTGCTGGGAACCTCGAACAATTTACGCTAAATGTGTTAGTATTGTATCATTAGATTATTTTACATCAACTTTCATTCAGTGCATGGGACGTTAAACTGGATGATAAATTTACACCTAGTCCTAATTCAGTAACATGATCAACTAGATGTATATAGAAGTGTGATATCTGAATCCACGTTGTAAGGGTAATACTAACAATATGTACTCACTTTCATGCCAGTTTCATATAAATTTTACTGGTATACTCAATTCAATCATTATGACTTGTAGCGATGGATTGTTGCGGTGGATTGTGGCGATGGATTGTAATGATAGATTGTATCGATGGATTGTAATTGTAGATTGTAGCGATGGATTGTAGCGGTGGATTGTAGCGATGGATTGTAGCGGTGGATTGTAATGATAGATTGTAGCGATGGATTGTAGCGATGGATTGTAATGATGGATTGTAGCGATGGAAATTATACAAAAATAATGCAGCGACATCAAAACCTGTGTCAGACGAAAAGTCATTAAGAGCGAATATACCACAAGATAGAATTCATTTAGAACTACTGTACCGACAGAGTGAATTCATTCACTACTACTGTACTCACAAATCTCATTCATTCAGAACTACTGTACCAGTAGAGTGAATTAGTTAAGAATTATCGTACCAACAGAGTGAATTCATTAATAAACACTGTACTAACTGAAGTTCCAACATTCTGTTTGCAACAACACTCACTGTACCAAGTGAAGTTAAATCTATGATTAAGTTCGTATAACAAAAGTTCCTGACACTTCTATGTAGTTCAGAGTACAAAGAATAAGATAACTGTATTATGTCCAGATATGTCGCAAGAGGTGACTAAGGAAACTTGAGGGAATGTTGCAGTGTTGATGGGTCAACAAATCTGACCAAAGAATGCTGAGATAGCTGACACAGAAGTGTGTGCAGTGTTTCTAGCAGGATGTGGTCATCCTAGGATACTTGCGTAGTTGAGTGTATCCTTTCGGGGACTAAACATGAATCCATAAACCTCCCTTACACAAGCATAAACAACCCTCACACGAGCATAAACCTCCCTTACACGAGCATAAACCTCCCTTACACGAGCATAAACCTCCTTTACACCAGCATAAACCTCACTTACACGAGCATAAACCTCCCTTATACGAGCATAAATCTCCCTTACACGAGCATAAACCTTCCTTACACGAGCATAAACCTCCTTTACACCAGCATAAACCTCCCTTACACCAGCATAAACCTCCCTTACACGAGCATAAACCTCCCTTACACGAGCATAAACCTCTCTCAAACAAGCATAAACCTCCTTTGCACCAGCATAAACCTCCCTTACGCGAGCATAAACCTCCCTTACGCGAGAATAAACCTTCCTTACGCGAGCATAAACCTCCCTTACAGGAGCATAAACCTCTCTCACACGAGCATAAACCTCCCTCAAACAAGCACAAACCTCCCTTACAGGAGCATAAACCTCTCTCACACGAGCATAAACCTCCCTCAAACAAGCATTAACCTGCCTTACACGAGCATAAACCTCCCTTACTCAAGCATATATAAACCTTACATGACTATGGGTCTCATATCATAGGTAACAGCTCAGAAGTGCATATGCTTGTGTCCGTAAAGCTATGCGTTGTCAAGAGCTACCTGCTCAGAGCTACAGTGATTACTTCACTATTATTTACCGACATCATCAAATGTCAACGATAGATCACAAAAATCAAAGATGGCACAGGAACAAGATTACAAACAGCACACAAAAAGGAAATGTCCAGGGAACTCTTCTACCCCTGACGTCGCAAGGCAAACAAGGGTCACGGCGTGAAGTTATATTATCAAATCTACAACTATGCAGAAAGGAGAACACATGTGTTGTTTACTTAATGTGCAATAGGAATCCTGTGATACTTCGCTCTGATTTGATGAATTTGAGTACAATATTAATTAGATAGTCTGTTGTCTTTCCCCAGGTGATTTGTGATCCACACTTGCCGTTAAACGTAGGGGTGACTGGAGCTCAGCTTGTGTTCTAAGGTCAGATGTGTGACCTCGGCTGTGATATAACTGTGTCTGTTCAGGATGTCCCTGACGTTTTCTATCCATCTTTTCCGTGGTCTTCCTCTGGCTTTGTACTCTTATCTCATTTTTCTATATGCCTGTACTGAAAACCTGTCATGATTCATTCTCATAATGTGGCCAAAGCACTTGATCTACTGCCTTTCTATGTAATACGTCCAAGGTTATTATATCTAATCTTTCCCTGATATCTTCATTTCGTAATCTATCGAACCTGGTGACCCCTGCAGTATTAGATAGTATATGGAGATAACTGCCACCAATCAGAATAATGCAATCACAGAATTATGAAGAAAATGTAAATTCAAAAATCACTACATGAAAGAGAAAAATAAATCTATTTAAAAGGGAAAATTGTACTTGGAGATAAACAAAGAAAATAAAAGCTAAAAATAATAATTCGCTCTGCCAAATTCAGACACAATGGTTACCTCAAGCCAATCTGGTCATGCATCAGTCGCCAATCAGCGGTGCCAACTAACAATGCACAATCTAGTATCAATATCCCTGTTTTTTATTTTGGCACGAGACGTAACATAATCAGTGATTCCACTCTTGTTGCCTAGTCTAGTTTGAAGATTATCATAATTGAAGGTAGCCAGTAGAGGGGAAATGACAGAGAAATCGAACAATCAAATTGATATGCCAGCCAAGACTTCAGATCGTTCCAGATTGGTGAGCCAAAATTGACGAAACTTTTATTAAATGATTTGCACTTTTCTCTGGCAAGTTAATACACAGATTTTTTTGTTTGAAATTGAAGGAGTGACTATACACAACTTACTTCTATATATAGGGGGTGATAAATAGTAGGAGGCAAATATGACCTGTATTCAAATATGCTATGTGCACCGTATACATCACAATATATTATGTGCACTGCACACAGTACAATATATTTCTATGTTAACTGATTTTATCATCAGTGCACTCAACAAATTAACAAATGTCTGATGTTCAGTGCATTGAAACACTCAACAAATGTCTGATGTTCAGTGCATTGAAACACTCACCAAATGTCTGATGTTCAGTGCATTGAAACACTCAACAAATGTCTGATGTTCAGTGCATTGAAACACTCAACAAATGTCTGATGTTCAGTACATTGAAACACTCAACAAATGTCTGATGTTCAGTGCATTGAAACACTCAACAAATGTCTGATGTTCAGTGCATTGAAACACTCAACAAATGTCTGATGTTCAGTGCATTGAAACACTCAACAAATGTCTGATGTTCAGTGCATTGAAACACTCAACAAATGTCTGATGTTCAGTGCATTGAAACACTCAAAAAATGTCTGATGTTCAGTGCATTGAAACACTCAACAAATGTCTGATGTTCAGTACATTGAGACACTCAACAAATGTATGAAATACAAAACACAAAGTAAATGTATGAAAATATCGGTGATTCAATGCAATATCTGTGTTCATGTATCCATCTAAAAACTGGCAAGAAACAAAGACATTAGAGATGAAATTTAATTCATTTGAAAATAAATGTCTTAAGAAACTCTTACATTTTGACAAAATTAATAATATAGACAGGAAACATGGTGGAATTCAAGAGAAAATCATAAGGTAGTAGAAGGGGTTTCAACCATGTCCTTTCAGCTAGAACATATTCGCCTCGCAACGTAAGTTAACCCTTTGTCATTATTCGAACACACAACATCTCATTGCTGTATCAAATACAAACGGAGAAGTGAAATGTGTTATTCGTGAAGGCTGTTTTTCAGTTAGACAATATGTCTTACACTGCCGTGGTTTCTCCTCAATCAGGTCTTTAAGAAATAATTCTTATCTTTAAAATTATTTTGCTGTCTACAGGTTAATTTTTCCAGGTACGTGCATCAGGTAAGATAGAAAATTAGATCAGGTGTTTGTTGTGTGAAGGTGTCAACCATCAACGCATAATTTCTTGGAATATATTACAAACACTATCTGTAGGTTATTTCCGAAACTTGGGTGATAAATATCCCCTTGCTGATTTCTTCCATTTTTGCTAGTCTCAAATGTAGAGATCAGATGTGCACAGATACTTGTTCAATTAAGTTCAGTAAACACCTGAGTTTAACAACTCTTGGGCTGACTTTTTATTTTATTTTTCTGTCGCTCAATTATTTGCTGTTTATTTTTACCTATGTATGTATCTTATTTTTCTTGTAATCATCATCATGTGCCGTCTCCACATCAAAAGTTAGCTGCAACAGATTCCGCAACATTTCGGCAATATGAAAATGTTTAACAATAATAGAACTTATTTGTATTCGATTATTTATATAAATCAATCATATTCGAGTTGTTTTTTTAGAATCGATGCTTAACTCTGTTGTCCCTGGACGGTTAAGTTTAACTGAATTATTCCAGAGCCATTCTCGCTGCGTCGAGTGACAGTAAAATGAGCTCAAGTGGCATATTGGAATTTACTCAGACGAGAAGAAATCAATTGAGGTATCAGTCGCTGTAAGATTGTATGAGTGTTCAAGAGAGCTGGCTAACAACAACAAGTTACCTCGTCATCTCTACCACTCACAGTTTGTTTCACTCCCTCATGGCCACTTCATCTCTCGATTTTGTGTTCTCTTCTTCTCTCTATTACTTTTCTCTTTCGAATTCTTCATTACCTTCCCTCTTTTCTCCTCATCCCTCAATCCACAAAACTCCTCTCGACAATATCCTATCTCCTCCGCATCACTTTCCCTCCTTATCTTATCTCTATCTTCTTCTCATCACTTTCCCTCCTTATCGTTAACTCTTATCTTCTTCTCATCACTTTCCCTCCTTATCGTTAACTCTATCTCCTCCTCATCACTTTCCCTCCTTATCGTTAACTCTATCTTTCGATCTCTCCACATTCAGTATCTCTTATACACTCACACAAGTATACGATCATTACCTCACTTATTGATACACACAATCATTACCTCACTTATTGACACACACAATAATTACCTCACTTATTGACACATGCAATCATTACCTCACTTATTGACACATGCAATCATTACCTCACTTATTGACACACACAATCATTACCTCACTTATTGACACATACAATCATTACCTCACTTATTGACATACACAATCCTTACCTCACTTATTGACACACACAATCATTACCTCACTGATTGACACACACACACACAATCATTACCTCACTTATTGACACATACAATCATTACCTCACTTATTGACACATACAATCATTACCTCACTTATTGACACATATAATCATTACCTCACTTATTGACACACACAATCATTACCTCACTTATTGACACATACAATCATTACCTCACTTATTGACACATACAATCATTACCTCACTTATTGACACATACAATCATTACCTCACTTATTGACACATACAATCATTACCTCACTCACCCACAAATACGCTCATTAGCGAACTCGCTCACACAAACGATCATTAACTCGTACAAACTGCAACCCACTCACTCAGCACATACAATCATCAACCCACTCACTCAGCACATACAATCATCAACCCACTCACTCAGCACATACAATCACTAATTCACTCACTCAGCACATACAATCACTAATTCACTCACTCAGCACATACAATCACTAACACACTCACTCAGCACATACAATCATCAACCCACTCACTCAGCACATACAATCACTAATTAACTCACTCAGCACATACAATCACTAATTCACTCACTCAGCACATACAATCACTAACACACTCACTCAGCACATACAATCATCAACCCACTCACTCAGCACATACAATCACTAACACACTCACTCAGCACATACAATCACTAACACACTCACTCAGCACATACAATCACTAACACACTCACTCAGCACATACAATCACTAACACACTCACTCAGCACATACAATCACTAATTCCCTCACCATCACATACAATCATCAACTCATTCACCTCGTATTAACTCATTCACCTACTCGCTCAAACAATAACTAACTCATTTATCCACTCGCTCACACAATAACTAACTCATTTATCCACTCGCTCACACAATAACTAAATCATTTATCCACTCGCTCACACAATAACTAAATCATTTATCCACTCGCTCACACAATAACTAAATCATTTATCCACTCGCTCACACAATAACTAAATCATTTATCCACTCGCTCACACAATAACTAAATCATTTATCCACTCGCTCACACAATAACTAAATCATTTATCCACTCGCTCACATAATACTAAAAGATCTACTCAGCCGCATACAGAATAATTAACTCATCCACTGACTCGTACATAGAACACTGAACTCATCCACTGACTCGTACATAGAACACTGAACTCATCTAATGACTCTCACATAGAACATTAAATTCATCCACTGACTCTCACATAGAACATTAAATTCATCCACTGACTCTCATATAGAACATTAAATTCATCCACTGACTCTCACATAGAACATTACATTCATCCACTGACTCTCACATAGAACATTAAATTCATCCACTGACTCTCACATAGAACATTAAATTCATTCACTGACTAGCACATAGAACATTAAATTCATCCACTGACTCGTACATACAACATTGAACTCATCCACTGACTCGTACATACAACATTGAACTCATCCACTGACTCGCACATAGAACATTGAACTCATCCACTGACTCGTACATACAACATTGAACTCATTCACTGACTCGCACATAGAACATTGAACTCACCCATTCACTCGCTTATACCATAATTAACTCACATAAATACAATTTTTCATTCACACATAATAATTCACAAACATTCTCTAAAATGTAACAGGCATACATCATCGAATTACTTCTCCCTCGCCTACCCGACCCCCAGACATTCCCTACCATATTAATTCTTCCCTCTAGCACATATTGTAGAATGATTTCTCCAAATTTGTGGAGTCTAGCATCGCCGTGGCCTACTTCTGTTTACGACCAGATACCGTCTTAAGCTCTCAAAGAAAGTACCGTAGTACGCCTGCTAGATGAGTTATCTAGACGGCTTTCTGAAGATCGCATGCTAGTCCTGCGACGTCACATGACTAAACCCGCACGCGAGTTGGAACATCCTCACCACGGTTCCAGAAATTTAAAGAATGCTTTCTATTATTGTCCGCATTCTCTCTTATTTGTGCCTTTCCTATGTTTCTTCGATGATGTATTGAGAAAGTTTCGTAAACTTTCCTATGGTTGAGACAAATCACAGAATCAGTAAGGCTATGTGGGTTCCGGTATCTCCCCCATGTATACATATAATTGGTAGCGTATCATATTCCGGACGTAGCCATCAACCCATAATTATTTGGCTGTAGTAATTTTCTAGAGCAATATAAATACGTTCTGTAGTTTTCCATTGCTCTGTGAACGGTTCGGATGCATAATTGCCTATGGCGGGATTTGAACCTCGTACTTTAGCCGTCACAGACGCGTTCGTATCACGCGGCCACAGAACCGGACTTACACAACACTACTATTGATAATTTCTATTTCATTTCTGTTCTCTCTGCAACGTAGGGCTCGAACTATCACTCTCCAACCAGTTCTGTGCTACTTTGTACTCTTCATCTGTACCCACGTGGTCTCAAATGATTTTATCTATTCCTTCACTGTTATTCCCCAGTATTCCTCGGTCTTCCAACTCTCCTCTTCGCGTGTGGGTTCTAGTCCAGAGCCTGTCTGGTTATTTTATTAGGCTCTCTCTGAGTTCATCTCCATTTTCTCATTTTTTATCCCTACCCTCACCAGATTCTTCTATGTTCTCTTCCACATCTCATCATTAGATATCAACGCTGACATCACCTAATGTCAAGTAAAGAACGGAGACATCTAATGACAAGTCAAGAACGGAGACATCTAATGTCAAGTCAAGAACGGATACATCTAATCTCAAGTCAAGAACGAAGACATCTAATGTCAAGTCAAGAACGGAGACATCTAATGAGAATCCATCACATGATGATGATGACCATTTGTTACATCCACTTTTGAGTTATGTCCCTTGACTGAGTCCGTAAATGGTTGATAAGTTCTATTCCAGCAGCAAATTTCTGTGGATGGTTAGGGCATGGGATGACCACTGTAGACCGATTTTGGTATACCTGGAACTTTCCAGTTACTCTCCGCTGTTGAGCTATTGCATTTCTCCTCTTTTCACAAGATGCTGTGCCATTTCTGACTGCAGAGCGCACTGTAGCTCTATTTTATACAAATTATTCCCATATATCTTGGTCTGTTTCCAAAGGTTTTCGTGAAGCCGTTACTACCCAACACTAATACTACCGTCTGGGGAGGCGAAACTGTGTCTATTATTACTGATAAGATAAAATTAGTTATAATAGAGAAGAATAAGGAAACTACAAGTCGACGTTTCGGTACAATACCTTCGTCAGAACAGAAGTGAGACCATTAATTTTAAAAAAAACAAAGAAATATTGATAAAATATTGTTTAAAATGTATATAAAAAAATAAATAAGAAAACTGCCACAGAAAATATGAATTATGGAATTATGAAATGAGAAGAAAACAAAAAATGTGCATCATGAAGATATTCGACAGTACACATTCACAGAAGTTGATATACTAGAAATCGCAAGATGAGAACAAGTGTTTCATAGTACGGGACAACATCACAGATAAAATACGAAGACAATACTCTGTACGTTTTCAAAATAAAGATGTATTGGGTGAAGCGACTTGAGTGTCTGTTGGAAGACCGAACACAAAAAAGACGAATTCATTGTTACAAATATACTCTCTTATTGAGTTTTCTTAGCGTGTTCAATCTCAAACTCCCTCTCGTTATCAGGATGTAGACCGGAGAAATGAATATGTTGTGTCGTGGTTTCCAGATTGTATACAACTTCAGAGCAATTCCACCCGACACATCAAATTTCAGCACATCATTGTTGGTCATTTTCTACTTCCATGCGATTGATTGACCAATCGTAGGGCCATACTCCTGTTAGCTCATTTCCTATGGTATGTATTGTTTGTATTTCACTCATGCTTAAATCTGATGTTGTCGACATAAACAAAAATATCGAAGCATTTTTATAAACAACGACGCAAGACATTTCGTCCTCTGGACTACATTCTGCTAGTAGGTGGGAGTTTGAGAACTAGACATCAATCTCTGGACTACATCCTGCTAGTAGGTGTAAGTTTGAGTACTAACACTAAAAAATAAGAAGACTCATCCACTAATCGCATTAGACTCGTCTCACGTACCCACTCACACCGGCAGCCACTCCACATAATGCATCAATTTCCTCCCATCTTCCCTAGCAACTTATCTTCATCTCTAATTTGGCTTGGCAGAAACTCTATTCCGCCATAATTCATTTCGATGACATCTGCAGATTCCGGAACGTGTTGAAAGATCTCACAAACGGGTTGACGAAGATGTCAGATGGGACGATATTGAAAATAACGTGTTCATGGAACCAACGAGAGAAATGACATTGGCCGACTAGGCATCCTTAATTCAGATACGTGGAACAAGGCATGGATAAAAAATCAAGTTGCCCACGGTAACAGATTAAATCTTATGGAGATCCTTAGTCAGTTGAATACTAGAGGCCTCTTAAATAATACAAATAATAATATTGTAAATGGTTACTTAACTCTTTATTTCTGAATAATTTTCCTACCCTGCTATAATTGTTTTAAAAGTAACTGTAAAAATGGGATTTTAGCGGCTTACGGGCAGACGGTGTCTGATTTTCTGGCAGTTTTAGCAGTGTGTTGGAAACAAAGAGTTTAAAAAGTACTTAATATTGCAAATGGTTACTTAATATGTACCTTATATGGTGCTGCGCGACTTTTCAACCGTGAACGTCAGTTCAATTAAGTTATATCAGAGATTTTGTAACCATTAAAAATTAGGGAAGATCGCGGGTCTGATTCTTGATTAGGAATAAGCGTCACAACGCTGGGGGTATTCCGATATATGCTCTGCTTGCCGTTCCGTCAGCCATCTAAAAGTGTATAAGCTCAATGTCCTAGTCAGTTGTAGTGGGGTGCACCTTATCACTTCTCAGCTAATTTCTTGCCAATTTTGTAGGCCACGAAAACCCTACACCTGTTCGTATCTTGTGTCTGATAATCGCGGGTCTGATAACCCATTAAGCACATCTTCTGATGTATTCTCATTGCAAATGGACTAGAATGTTGATATTTTACAACAGACATATTGCTATAGCAATGATGATGTATTTTAGAAGCCAACATTTTGTACAAACTGGAGGAATTAGAACTTGAGAAAACAATCAGAACTGGGTGTTGACCAAGAGATTAATTGGCTCCTGCCCTTTGACCCAGGTTGCTGACGCAGCGGTCCATGATTAATATGAAGGGCTGGATGATATGTATCACAGCAGCAAAACTATAATCCAACAGGCGGAACTTGGGACATGGTGATGACGTTTTGCTCATCACTAGTAACCCACGGTTACACAAAAGGCGATGTTTTGACTACAAGACCTTCATCGAGTACACAAAATAACACACGATGAGCAAGAAACGGCGATCTCTACGTTCAAATGATAATGGCTAGAAGGGGTACATCTCAGGAAAATGACAATACAAAACAGGACATCCACACAAATAAATGACGGATATCGACTAAGTCGGATGCATCGGGATACTGCCTTCTACCCCCCCCCCCCAAAAAAAAATTGTAATAATGGCGACGCAACGTTTTTCCGATCTCTGGACTACATCCTGCTGGAAATCTTGTAGGAACATTGTCCTGCTACAGGAGAGATCCAGCGGAAATTTGAGAAGAAACGTATACATGTAGTATGTTAAACCCTTAAGTCTGTAGTGAGCTAAATTAGCGGATATATTGTTTCTGTAGCGCATATCGATAAATATAGCTTAGTGTCGCATTGTACGACCATCAGACAAGCACGATGTTTTACCAATCTAAATCAATTAATTATGTGTATTCAACCAAAATATCACAAATTGTGTACTGTTTAAACTAGCACGTATTTAAAGGGATACTTTTCTAGATTTGGTTGTAACATAAGTCACTAGCGATCAAATATTTCAGGTATGTATAGGTGTATAGAGCTAAGTACAAATACTACCTTGAAGAACAATTCAACTCACCTGGGCAAAACTGACTGCACGTGACCGACTGTTGTTGTTCTCCCTCGCATGGCAGACCCCCGTTGTACGGAGTTGGTTCAGTACATGCTCTAGATCGTCTCTGCTTGCCCTTACCACACGTGGCTGAACATTCCGACCACTCACTCCACGACGACCATCCGCCGTTCACTTAAAACAACAGAACACACAAAATTAAAGCATTTTGTAGACACATAAACTAAACACGCAGACTGAAAATATCACAGATACACAACAATATCAACTGCTCAGGAAATACATCAGGGAGGACAACCTTCTAGGAGTCCATTTTGACCAGGGCCCGCCGAGAAGGTTCTGGTACGATTGTCCACAAAATAAGACCTATGTGCTAATTGAAAACAAATCTTCTTAATGACTTATTTGACTATTATCATGATATTCATTGGTCAATATCACTATCAAAGCAGCAGCAGAGAGTGGGAAAAAATGGTTACACAGACTTTTTAATGTAATGTGGAAAAAACAAGAGACACCAGAAGACTGGAGGAACGCGATAATCATTCCCATATGGAAGAAAAAAGGCAGTAAGAGAGACTGCACAAAATACAGAGGGATATCTTTACTAAGCCACACAGGAAACATTTTTAACAAAATATTAGAGCAACGACTACGAACATATATTGAACCACAACTTCAAAACACCCAAATGGGCTTCCGTAAAAACAAAAGCTGTACGGATGCTATCTTTACACTTAGACAACTAACACAAAGAGCCACAGAAAACAACAAAGAATTATATATCGCATTCGTAGACCAAGAAAAGGCATTCGACAGAGTAGACAGACAACAACTATGGAAAACACTATCAATATACGGAGTACCGGAACATTTAATCAACATATGCAAGGGCATTTATGCAAATAGCCAATGTGCAGTAAGAACAAATGCAGGTGTGTCCAATAAGTTCCAAATTCAATAAAGAGTTCGCCAGGGGTGTGTCCTATCCCCTCTACTTTTTATAACATATATCGACCACATCTGTAAACTAACAAGTACCAACGAAGAAGATAACATAAAAGACAAATTGAACGAACTACTCTTTGCAGACGACCAAGTACTAATAGCGACATCAGAAGAACAATTGCAAGACCATATGAACAAACTCCACATAACATGTCAAAAATTCAACATGAAGATTAATATTGAAAAGACTGAAATAATGGCAATAGTATAGAAAGAAAGAAATATCACTATCTCCATCGATGATAAACACCTTAAACAAGTAAATGAGTTCACTTACTTAGGAAGCATTATATCGAGTGAAGGGAAAACCAGTACAAAGATACAAAATAGATGCAACAAAACATACCAGATCCTAGGACAGATGACACGCATTTTCAAGAACAAAAATGTAAACATAGACACTAAAGTTGCATTATACAAGACTATTATTATTCCATCACTACGCTACCAGTGCCAAACCTGGACAATGACAGCACAAGACAAAAGAAAAATAGTGACAACAGAAATGACATGTCTACGAAGAATACTCGGAGTGTCATTAAGAGAGAATTAGAAACGATAACATCAGACAGATAACCAAAACAATACCAGTATTGGAACACATCAAAAGACAGCAGATCAAGTGGTTTTCACACGTTTCCAGATTACCGACATATAGCATGCCACAAATGGCCATGACACAGACATAACGGTTATAAAGCCAGAGGCAGACCATGTAAAAGATGGATCACAGAAATCAAAGAAGCCACAGGAACAAGCTTACAAACAGCGCACAAGAAGGCCATCTCCAGAGAACTCTTCCACCCCTAACGCTGCAAGGCAAACAAGGGACACAGCGTATAGATAGATAGATAGATAGTATCACTATACTTTGTGTGGCAGCCAATGAGAATTAAAGATATAGCTGAATGAGTCATTTGAGAATGCTGGTTTTCCCATTAGTACACAAGTCTTGTAGAAGGACATGGTTTGAGAAATATCTGACGTCGAACTATCTGAATATTGATTTCCCTTTGATAAAAAAGACTATTTTCGCCAAAGACGGATGTGTCAGGACATTGGCGCAAATAAAATGACGACATCAGGCATTTCCATTATCTGCACTACAACCTGCTGGAAATTTAGTAGGACCATTGCCCTGCTACAATGAGAGATCCAGTGGGAGTTTGAGAATGAACGCTGAAGAAGAGGAGCTGATAATCTGATCACATATAAACCTTTCGTCGCCTCCTGGTATCATCATCGAAGGTGCTGATAGACACAATCTGACATAGTTCTAAACACGTGTTCTCATATTATCATCAGCGATTGGGTATAATCGTTCCCTCTTTATAACTGTTTAGCAGAGTGGTTTGCAATGTGGATGAAAGCCTATGTTTTAATATCTTGAGGGATCAGTGCGTAAAGTAATGTTTATTCAGTATGATGGTCTAGTACAAATTGAATAGTGGTCCAATAAAAATGACCAGTGGGCCGTTTTTAGCCATCAGACCACATTGATGAAAACACCAATGATAATGTAATTGATCTGGCTGCTAATATAACAAATAACAAATAACAAAAAAAACCAAATCTAAAGTCAATGAAAAATAACAAAACACAAAGGAACAAGAAAATGTAGCAGGTTTAGGATTCAACAAGGATTTTTATCAAGAAACCAACAAGAACTAAGAATAAGCAAAAATAATACAAACAATACAATTGTTTGTGTAGAATTCTAGTTGGTTTTACTTTCTGAAACCATCAAGGAATGTTGATGGGTGGGATTTCTGATAGTTTGAGAATGTGCAGATATAGGTCATAGATTGTGGCAGTACAAGCTATACCTTCATCTACCTTTTTTATAAGAAACTAAGGCATGCAATGTCTGGGACCCCCATGTTTACATCAACTGATAACATTCTGTAGATTAAAGAAACAGATAACAAGAGTCGGTCTTGCTTCAAAAATGCATAAATGTTATTGTTTAAAGATAACAGAATTCAGTGCTTCTTTACACACAATATCGCCAACATACCTGGGTGTACAAGTAGACAGCCTGAAGTATGAGGTCATTTGAACTATGAACAAGCCTAGAAGTAGAACTTACCTTAGATTTTTTATGTGTTCATACTTCTTGTGCTGTCATACTACCTGTTCTGACATACTACCTGTACTGTCATTCTACTGTACTAGCATCCTACCTGTACTGCCATACAACCTGTACTGTCATACAACTTGTACAAGCATCCTACCTGTTCTGACATACTACCTGTTCTGACATACTACGTGTACTAGCATCCTACCTGTTCTGACATTCTACTGTACTAGCATCCTACCTGTTCTGACATACAACCTGTACTGTCATTCTACTGTACTAGCATCCTACCTGTTCTGACATACTACCTGTTCTGACATACTACGTGTACTAGCATCCTACCTGTTCTGACATTCTACTGTACTAGCATCCTACCTGTTCTGACATACTACCTGTACTGTCATTCTACTGTACTAGCATCCTACCTGTTCTGACATACTACCTGTACTGTCATTCTACTGTACTAGCATCCTACCTGTTCTGACATACTACCTGTACTGTCATTCTACTGTACTAGCATCCTACCTGTTCTGACATACTATCTGTACTGTCATTCTACTGTACTAGCATCCTACCTGTTCTGACATACTACCTGTTCTGACATACTACCTGTTCTGACATACTACCTGTACTGTAATTCTACTTGTACTAGCATCCTACCTGTTCTGACATACTACCTGTTCTGACATACTACCTGTTCTGACATACTACCTGTACTGACATACTACCTGTACTGACATACTACTTGTACTAGCATCACGTTCTTCTCTGTACCCTCCCAGGAAAGTGATGTGGTGATCTCCGGGGGTCGTATAGTTCAGCTTGACAACTATTGTTCAATAAAAAGATGTAGTTGCGTTTGTGCATGTCTGCTCATTCTGTACTCCCACAACTTCATCAGTTACGTTGTTGCAAGTCTTCACCTCACATTTACACACAACAGTCACCAAATCTCATAACTTCAACACTTTATGTTTATCAAATCTCACATCTCACAGCGTGAACAGACCATATTTCTCCCGTCTCCGCCTCACATCTCACAACTACACAAAACTGTAACATCGGAAATCAAATTCTATATTTACAAACTGTAGATTTCAAACCAGGTAAATATTTTAAATGCCGACCAACTTCGATATTTGCTTCATAAATATTCCTACCAGCACGATTTGATGCTCCAGCAGCGAGAAAACGCTGAACCTCGCGGATATCTCTCTGATGCTCTATCTTAGAATGCCATCTGAAGCAATGCTTAATCTTGGAATTGTAGCTTTCCATCTCTGCTTAAGATAATGTGTGAAAGTAAACAATCTAAAAATGACGCATTGCTTCTATACTCTCTTGATTTGATTTCTAGATGTGTTGTTAATATTTCTGGTTTATGGCGAGTACTATCAGAGAAATCTGGCAGGATGCTGTCAGACATTTGGCACGAGTTCTCGCGATAATATATAATTAAACAGTCGGATGTTATGCATTTGTGTACACTCAGATAATATGTACTTGTACACTCAGATAATATGTACTTGTACACTCAGATAATATGTACTTGTACACTCAGATAATATGTACTTGTACACTCAGATAATATGTACTTGTACACTCAGATAATATGTACTTGTACACTCAGATAATATGTACTTGTACACTCAGATAATATGTACTTGTACACTCAGATAATATGTACTTGTACACTCAGATAATATGTACTTGTACACTCAACTATGTACTTGTGTACTCAGATAATATGTACTTGTACACTCAGATAATATGTACTTGTACACTCAACTATGTACTTGTGTACTCAGATAATTTGTACTTGTACACTCAGATAATATGTACTTGTACACTCAGATAATATGTACTTGTACACTCAGATAATATGTACTTGTACACTCAGAACTCATGATATTATGTACTTGTACACTCAGATAATATGTACTTGTGTACTCAGATAATATGTACTTGTACACTCAGATAATATGTACTTGTACACTCAGACAATATGTACTTGTACACTCAGATAATATGTACTTGTACACTCAGAACTCATGATATTATGTACTTGTACACTCAGATAATATGTACTTGTGTACTCAGATAATATGTACTTGTACACTCAGATAATATGTACTTGTACACTCAGACAATATGTACTTGTACACTCAGATAATATGTACTTGTACACTCAGATAATATGTACTTGTGCACTCAGATAATATGTACTTGTACACTCAGATAATATGCACTTGTACACTCTGATAATATGTACTTGTACACTCGGATAATATTTACTTGTACACTCGGATAATATGTACTTGTACACTCGGATAATATGTACTTGTACACTCAGATAATATGTACTTGTACACTCAGATAATATGTACTTGTACACTCAGATAATATGTACTTGTGTACTCAGATAATATGTACTTGTACACTCAGATAATATGTACTTGTACACTCAGATATTGGGGTGCAAAGGGAACGCATTGCTCTAGGCGGACCCAGGGTTAGCAGATAACCAAGGTCCCAAATGTACCTCCACGCGGTGCACCCTGGAAACAGAAATACAGCAGCTCGAGCTGATTCTGGCCAAATCATTTGGGGATCGTGTCCGAGAATGTGGAGGCAGCAGTTGGAAAGAGACTTGACTGCACAAGAGACAGACAATATCTCCGACACCACCAGCATCACCACATATAGCGACACTGTCGACATACAGTGAATCTAGTCAGTCCAGTCCAAACATTGGAGGGGCGGCCAATGTAAAATGCACGTGAAGGTACATGCATGGCGAGAGACAAATAGATTTCATACTGAGTACAATGAAACAATGAAAGGGCAGAACAGCGCTAGAGGGCAGCGCGAACTGCAAATAGAAAGTGAAAAGTCCCTAGGAAAGGGGAACTACAAGCTCCGTCAGCTCGAGACGAGCTTCTAGCTACATGTGTTCCTTACAGGCAGAGACCCAGACCCATCCATTGGCGTTTGGTAAAGCAATAAGACCTAACCCAACTCTTATGTCGAGCCTTCCTAAACCGGAAGTATGCTCGCGAAGAGAAAGGGTTCCGTACCCGATGGGCTCAGGCACAAAAGGGACAACGAAATAGCACTGTCCCAACTCTACTGTCAGGTTTTCCTACACCGGAAATACACTTAAAGAGAGAAAAGGTTCAGTACCTGATGGGCACAGGCGCTATTGGGACAAGGACACTCAGCTCGAGAACGCCTTGCTCTCAAACGCGTGGTGTGAGACTCGAACTTGGACAAGGGGTACACGATGTCGGTGAACGACACCTCGGCTAAGAGGGCGAAAGAGCCAGGGTCCAACTCCTCTGTTGAGTTATTCCCTTTAAGGAACCAGGCTCACGGATGAGACACGGTTCAGTACCCAATGGGCACAGGCACAGCACGTCCAATTACACGAGGCAAGTTCATAGACAGTGGAACACCTCGTGCGAGTCAGACGAGAGCAAAAAACGTCTGGGCGAAGAGTCGCCACTACGCGTGACTGGAGACAGATATAGAGGCTGTCACAGGCTAAGGGTAGCCAACCCGAATTGTCACGGCATGCCGAAATCGGATGTGCTAGGCCTACAAGGCGCATAACGGTGGCACAACGTAATCACGCTCCCGGCGGAAATCGCACGGATATCCGTGATGGTTACAATGGAGCGAACGCAAAACAAACTCAGATAATATGTACTTGTACACTCAGATAATATGTACTTGTGTACTCAGATTCGCATATGCTCATTAGTCACAGTCCGGCACAGCAACCATCATCATCATCATCATCATCATCATCCCAGCTGAGCTGAATGGTCATTGTCGACTAGGACGGACGAACAATAATTGTACTCAGATATCTAACACTGCTATAGTTTGTATGACGGAAAGTGTGTCTTATTATAGTCTACGTTTTTGTCTTAGTACAGGCAGAAAATTGTGTGCAGTGGCAGACAATATGTTTTAGCACAGTCAGATAGTCTGTCTTAGCAGGCTAGGAAAGTGCACAGTCAGATATTCTGCATTGACACACCCAGAAAGTCTGTCTTGACACACTTAAAATCTCTGCAGTGACACAGACAGAGATCACACATTGGCACAGTTAGGAAAGCTTCCTTGACACAGTCAGAAAGTGCTTTAGTACAGTAGAAAAGCATACACTAGCACAGTTACAAATGAACCCATGACTAGTCATATGCGAAGCCAGTGCCCTAACAACTGCGCCACGCAGCCCCCATATATATCTTCTATATATCCACATCTCATACGCATCAATTCTGTCTTCTAGTTTGTTCATTCTCCATGTTTCTGAGCCATACATTAATATATCTTAGTACTGTATCATCTATCTTAGTACCACATTTCACTCGGATACGCATTCATTTTTACTTGTGGTTTTTTATGTTTGTATGTTATGTCCGTATCTTGAAAAAGGCCTATTGGTCCGAAACGTCGACTTTGTCCTGTGTATTGTCATCTGTAGATTATATTCTGTGTTTTGTTTTGTTATATGTACCATATTTACATCCGTTAGTGATAGTGTGTAGTGTTTTAGTCATCATTCAGTAGGACTTCATTACCTGTTTTACACGTGAGTATTATTTTCCATTATGTTCTACTAGCAGTACCACCTTCTATTGATTATACATTAATATAGAATAGGTGTTAGTTAGTTTGTTCCTTTCGTGCCGCAAGCGACACATAGAGCAGAGGCTCTGGTTCTCCATAGGACGCGGTTCCCTGCATGCAGCTTTAGTTCCTGGATGGTCTTACAGCCTAATAATTCCCCTTCTTTAAGAATGGTGTTTTTAAGGGTTGTTTTAGGTCTTCCTCTTTTTCTTTTACCCTCAGGTGACCACATAAGGTCTTGTTGGTTTATTCTGTTTACATCTAGTCGTAAAACGTGACCAAGATATTTCCATCTTCGTTTTCTTATGATATTTGAAACATACTCTTGGTGTGTTTTGTCTCTTAGATCACTATTTGTGATGAAGTCGCTCCATTTTATTCAATGAAGTCGCTCCAGAATAGCTGTAGTATATTATAATTACTATTTTATCTTGTTTGTAATTTGTTTAGATGTTAATATTTTTCTCATTTCATTAGAAGTACTTTTAGCCATTCCTATTATCTTTTTGACTGCTGTTTCACGTCTGCCATCATTTTATTATTATTATTATTATTATTACTATTATTATTGTTATTATTATTATTGTTTCCCTTTACAAAAAATAGATATGTAATCCCAGGAAACGGAAGGAGTAGAAAGAGAAAAGTTTAGATGCATCTTCTGAGTATCTGGAGAAAGTGTAACTCTAAGGAAATGAACTTCAATAGAAGATGGGTCTCGTCCCATGAGAGTTCTAGCTGACGAGAACTCTAATTGCTACCAGCTTTGGAGAGGGGGGGGGGAATCAAGTCAGCACTACTGTCACTGTATCATGTGTGCTTCTACGTAACGCGATATTGTCCGCTGTCTTACGTCCTGTTGAAGGTTTTCTACTCGAAACGTCGACTGGGCGTATGTTTGTATGACTTGTTGTGTGTATATTTGTATGACTTGTTGTTTGTATGCTTGTATGTCTCGTTGTGTGTATGCTTCTATGTCTCTTTTTATGTATCGTTGTTTGTATGTATCGTTGTTTGTATGTATCGTTGTTTGTATGTATCGTTGTTTGTATGTTTTATAAATACAGGTGACATTTATACTTTCTTTTTTTATGCATTCCGATGACCTAAATACAGACTCCCAGTCGTATGCAATGATTGGGAAAAAGCTTCGTATCAGAAGGGTAAGCACATCACCTTTATTTATTTATTTTGAGTTCGTTTGTCAACTCCCGCATGATCTCTATTATAGCAGGACAATTGTCCTATCACATATGCAGCAGGACAATTGTCCTATTATATAGCCAGAATGATGTACTCCAGATAACAGAAATGATTTGTGACTGCCGTTTTTTTGCACTATGGTCCGACCTACACGACTTGATGTATATCACATTGCCTTCTAACTATTGTTGATTTTTTAGCCGCCAGGTACGAGACGTCTGTAGTATTGCAGTTACACGAGATGTTCGCATTATGCATCGCTGGTACCTAGAACAAATTCGAACAATGTCCATGAGTCTCGTGCTCAAACAATCTCTGTGTTGTAGATAAATGTCCAGCAGATAACAGTCCAGAAGGTGATAGTCCAGTAGATAACAGTCCAGAAGGTGATAGTCCAGTAGATAACAGTCCAGAAGGTGATAGTCCAGTAGATAACAGTCCAGAAGGTGATAGTCCAGTAGATAACAGCCCAGAAGGTGATAGTCCAGTAGATAACAGTCCAGAAGGTGATAGTCCAGTAGATAACAGTCCAGAAGGTGATAGTCCAGTAACTGACAGTCCAGTTATTGATAGTCCAGTTGGTGACAGTCCAGTAGGTGACAGACGAGTAGCTGACAGTCCAGTAGGTGACAGTCCAGTAACTGACAGTCGAGTAGCTGACAGTCCAGTAACTGACAGTGCAGTAGGTGACAGTCGAGTAACTGACAGTGCAGTAGGTGACAGTCGAGTAACTGACAGTCCAGTAACTGACAGTGCAGTAGGTGACAGTCGAGTAGCTGACATTCCAGTAACTGACAGTGCAGTAGGTGACAGTCGAGTAGCTGACAATCCAGTAACTGACAGTGCAGTAGGTGACAGTCGAGTAGCTGACAGTCGAGTAGCTGACAGTCCAGTAACTGACAGTCCAGTAGGTGAAAGTCCAGTAGGTGACAGTCCAGTAGGTGACAGTCCAGTAGGTGACAGTCGAGTAACTGACATTTTCTTGTGTATTATGGTTAGTCTAGCGGACCAACTTTCATACCTGATTCACGTGAAAACGGAGATATAACAGCACACAGAATACACACGTTACTTACCGAAGACAGTGAGCATTGCCGAGGTACTAGTTCGCCGTTGCGAGATGTTGCTGGCGCCACAAGTGTAGTTGCCTGTATCAGTCTTCCTGGCCTGGTTGATGATCAGATGGCCCTCGCTCGTGATGATGTAATTCACATCTACCTCCACGTTTATCTCAACGTTGTCTTTCAGCCAAAATACCTGGTTTTTCAAGGGAAATAGAATGCTTAATGAGTTGTATCGTCAAATAATAAGAATATAAAAAAATTGACATCACAAATATTGTTTGGCATAAAACGGAAATACAAGGAAGAAGAAGGTAGAATCTATCTATATCTATAAACCTGCAACCAGCAAGAAGAAGAAGGTAGAATCTATCTATATCTATAAACCTGCAACCAGCAAGAAGAAGAAGGTATAATCTACCTATATCTATCTATAAAACTATAAACCAAGTGTCATAGGAGTAACACATTAAGACACAGTCCTCAAACGATTTATACCTTGAATGTTGGTGAGTAAGTGTCTTGTCCAGTCCTTAATGAAGCTTTTATTTGTCCTCCTCTGCTTTTCCACCTTTGACGGTTATCCACAGTATTATTTGATAATGAATCATGTCGGCATAATGTCCAAACCGCGCAAGTTATTGTGCCTGATTTTCCATTGCAATATTTTTGTTGTGGAAAACTTTATCTTGTGGCGTCCATCTCCTCTACAGTTATAAGAAAGTAGATTATTTTAAACATGGATTGCTGAGATTTGTTTGTCTTTGATGCCTAGATGTGAAGAGAAACTTGTTTTGACTTCAAATGCTTTGTTTTCTCAGAGCTTTCTTTCCCACCAAGGTACATACGTCTTTGTTCCTTAATCTCCACACCACATACATTTGTTCTATTGCTAAAATGTCAATTATATTTCCTATATTTGCTTCTTGTCTTTTCTGAAACAGTATTTCTGCAGTTCCTTTTTTGCATGATTGTCTCAAAGATTCTAAACATGATTGTCTCAAATATCTAAACATGATTGTCTCAAATATCTAAACATGATTGTCTCAAATATCTAAACATGATTGTCTCAAATATCTAAACATGATTGTCTCAAAGATTCTAAACATGATTGTCTCAAATATCTAAACATGATTGTCAAGGAGTCAACAAGTATTTTTGTCTGGAAAAAAATGTCTTATTCCGCATATTTTTAATGAGTCCCTCGTCATTTATATAGTCCTGTAGACTAATATGTATTCTCCTTCAAAGGTGACGCTATTTCACTTTTTATTTTCAATATTCCCTTTGGTCTGGTGTATACTTTTGAGTCTACAACCAATGAAAATTACGGAACTAGTGTACTAGCGTCATTTTTAACGATGGCATAAGATGAGTCCAATGACTGTATTAGTGACTCGGGGTTCGGTTTAATATTTACTGATGAAAGTTTCCTTCACAGAACTTTGTTCTCACGGGCACTCTGTAAGTCTCTCAAGTTCTGTGCAAGCTGTCCATCCTCTGGAACTTCCCCCTCCCCCCTCCGTAAGGAATCTTTCTATACATGTGTGTTTCTTAATATGTCCGAAATATGTTATCTTGTGTATTTTAATAGTTTGAAGGAGTCAGTCTTCTTTTATGTTCTAGTCTTCGCGGACGTCTGTGTTGGTTCCTCTTTCTGTCCATGATATTCTTCGGACCTTTCTAGAACCTTTCATTTCGAATGTCCATATTTCGGTTTCAAACAAAAAGGTAAAAGTAGGAATAGGTCATAGTTTAACTGGATAATTATTCATCTTTTTTCTAAGATTATCTTTACATGCTAGCTGTATACTTGCATCTCTAGACACATGGATGTGCTACGAGACTGCGATTTACCGTCACGATAAAAGTTGGAAGCAACCATTACTGGTAGATGTTTTACAGTGTACACAATTTCTAACTTATGGAAATTGTCCCAGTGATGTTATAGCCAGTTTTACAAGTTATCACCTGTATAGCTAAAAGAAACATATAGAAAACTCTTGGTATTCAAGAAAGAAACGGACAATCTTTGTTTGCACCCAACTCTTACTGTGACGTAGACAATCGTTTAGCATATACTTGTGTCTAGAGATATGCGGTTGTGATTCTTGTTAAAAAATCAACATAATAGCGCATATGACACTCCCATAAGTGCTCCATTCTCCTTTCCAGAAGCATTCCAAGAGTATGGAAACTCAAAGTCTCAGTCAGATGTTGTTTATGTGATCGTCTGATCTATTCAGGGAAGACACACTTTATCTCCTCACCCCTGGTCATCCCAATGCCTGTCCTTTCTCTCCTCACTCCTGGTCATTCCCTTGGCTGTCCTTCATTATAAGTGCAAGTTATCTAATCGTGCGTCTTCTACAATCAATGACTGCCTCTAGTAGGTCGGCCGTATCTCTTTTCAAAACTGTGCCATCAAACACAGCATTGACCGCCAATAGATCTTCTCTTTCGATTCCTCTGACCTCCGCATGACCAAGATATTATATTACTGTAACACTTTGAACAACCGAGCTGTTTAGTAACGTAAACCATTCCTTTCTTCAAATACACCTTTCTATCTTACTCAATATGCTTTGGGAGTCTGAGAGTAACAAAGAGTGAGGTGACATTTCAGTCACCAATTGAGTGGCACCGTCACCGCTTATATTTACATTGTTGCACTGGATGTTGTAGTGAAGTAGGACATATCTGCTACACACTAATGCACGACACTCTAACTTTTATACAAACATCTCTCAGGTTTCAACATCGCTAACCCACACTTCCACCAGAAGACAGCAGCCTACAACTTAAGGCTTATTTAATCCTTACAATCTCTCACAACCTATACAACAATCTATACTACAATCTATCCTATAATGAAAACCAGAATTCCATTTTAAAAATAACATACTAAAACGAAATACAAAATAATATGCTGCAGATGACACACAACAACAGCATCAAGCGCGATGTGCAGTTATATCCCGCAATATCAAACGAGTTTACACAGACCATCTATCACAGCAGCATCGGTGCACGATATTCTCGCAGATTCTGTAATGAATACCAGATTTGAGGTCGAGATTCTGCAGTAATGAATACCAGATTTAGCAACTTCAATATCTGACTGTTAAAACGCTACTTTCTATTTCATCCATTCTGTGTGTTTGTCGTGTTTCGTTTTTCTGTAAGCTAATAAATACGTTTAAGATAGAAACTCAAAAAATTGAACACAATTATAATAATTTAGCCAACAGACAGAATGACTGGTCATGTAATGTATTGCATCGCAGGCTCTGAACTTTTATACGCGGAGTATTCTGTGGATTATTGTTTCTTCTTGTGATCTGTGTTTAGATGTTTGTTTTTCTTTCTGTTTCGCTAATCATCTATTTTCTCTGTTTATATCAGCGATCCCTGCTAGTGGTCTGTATTATCTTTTTCTTTTAGAATACGTAGACGACAGCCTTTTATGTTTCTTCTGTTGATCTGTGTTTAGAAATCATTCGACATTTGCCGGGGTGTGACCATATCTCCTTCCACATCTAAAAATAAAGGCTATAAATTCAGTGGACTTTTTATCTCCTCCCACAGCTTACAGTAGGGGATAAATACAACGATCCCTTCTTCCACAGCTTACAGTAGGGGATAAATACAACGATCCCTTCTTCCACAGCTTACAGTAGGGGATAAATACAACGATCCCTTCTTCCACAGCTTACAGTAGGGGATAAATTTAGCGATCCCTCCTGCCACAGCTATAGACGATAAATTCGATGTATTTCCTCTTCCATATTGTACACTGGAAGTTAACACTTCAATGTATTTCTCCTCACACAGCTTACAGTACAAGTGATAAATTACATTTACCGCCTCCTCACACAGCTTACAGTACAAGCGATAAATTACATTTACCGTCACCGGATATAACGATGTACGGTTTGGTTAAACAATGTACGGTTCGGTTAAAACGACGTATGGTTCGCTTAAAACGGTGTATGGTTAGCAGAGTTATAATCTACCTATACATCAAACAACTGAGTAATGAGAGTATAGTTATATCAATTCTAGGATAGATGAAGCAGTTCTAGGATACATGAAGCAGTTCTAGGATACATGAAGCAGTTCTAGGATACATGAAGCAGTTCTAGGATACATGAAGCAGTTCTAGGATACATGAAGCAGTTCTAGGATACATGAAGGCATTTGAAAATGGTTAGATGACAAGATAAGATGTCATTTTTGGTTAGGTGAGATGACACGTTTGTCCTTCCTGTAGAACATTGTTGGTTAGGTGAGATGACACGTTTGTCCTTCCTGTAGAACATTGTTGGTTAGGTGAGATGACACGTTTGTCCTTCCTGTAGAACATTGTTGGTTAGGTGAGATGACACGTTTGTCCTTTCTGTAGAACATTGTTGGTTAGGCGAGATGACACGTTTGTCCTTCCTGTAGAACATTGTTGGTTAGGCGAGATGACACGTTTGTCCTTCCTGTAGAACATTGTTGGTTAGGCGAGATGACACGTTTGTCCTTCCTGTAGGACATTGATGATGATGATGATGATGCCATATTTCATTACAGGAAAAAGACTATAAACAGAATATGTGTTCACCTCTGGCATAGTAAAGAAACATTTGCAGGTAAATAACAGCATAAACACTTTTCGTGAAGGTAGGTGAATGATGGGATGACTTTTGGTGGAGATAAGTGAAGGATGGGATGACTTTTGGTGAAGGCAAGTGAAGGATGGGATGACTTTTGGTGAAGGCAAGTGAAGGATGGGGTGACGTTTGGTGCAAGTAAGTGAAGGATGGGATGACTGATGCGCTTACAACTGTGTCAGGCGAGAGGAAACGATGTGTTTTTTTTGGTTTTTGTTCTAGGAATGGAAAAGATGTCGTGCGTTTTATTGTGCAAGTAAGACTGAGATATGTGAAGATAATTTTATATTAGTGGAAACTGCGAGATGTGCTGTCCCTTTCATGTATTCCCGGAACAACAATGGAAGCAAAGAAGTGTACGACTGCCACCAGATCATGAATTTAGAGAAATGAGACAACTAAGGTTTAGTTTTGGGCTAGCTACTGCATCAAGTAGATGGTCAGAAGCCAAGTATCCTCATGCTGGGATCAGACGCGACGGACTGAAAGATCGCACCCATGCTGTAAACTAGGATGTAAAGCATTATTTTCTACGAAGTATATTCCTCTAACGGACTAGAGTCTGACATAATAGAAAAAAGGATAATCTATGCCACATTCCTAGTTTAGTTGTAACCTTGAAATAATTACAAGAAAACGGCAGCAATAGAAATTGTACACAATACAGAGGTATCTCTCACTTCTAAGTCACACTGCAACATTGTTCAACTGACACAATACAGAGGTATCTCTCACTTCTAAGTCACACTGCAACATTGTTCAACTGACACAATACAGAGGTATCTCTCACTTCTAAGTCACACTGCAACATGACAAACCTCACAACAAACTTTGCTTACACACGCATGACTAACTTTGCTTACACACGCATGACTAACTTTGCTTACACACGCATGACTAACTTTGCTTACACACGCATGACTAACTTTGCTCAGTCACATGTGATTATTTAGACTGACTTATCCTACAAAAGTGACAAACCAACAAACATTCATATTAACTCTGTATGAATTGTACCATCTAAGATATTCTTCTTCTCATGCCAAATTTTACAGCGAAGCTGCGATAATTGCACCTCAAACTTCTGCACAATATGAGGGTAAAAACAAGACAAAATAGTATATATATATATAACATACATAGAAAGAAGGAGAGAAAGAGAGAGAGAGAAATGGAACCAGCTGTCTATCATAGAAAGAGGATGACCTAAATAAAGTTGACGTGAATAGAGATAAGTCTGATAACTGGAAACATAAGGAAGACATTGGATAACATAAGACAGGTAAGAATCGAGTATGTCTGTTGATGACATGTACTTCACAGGGGGCAGGACAGATCAGTATTCTTGTTTATCTGCATTACAGTCGTGTACGAGGATCGAGCGATTCATTAAAAGATCGCACTTGCGGTGAACCGTCAACTTAGATTTCATTTAGCCCACGTCACCACTTATCTGAATAAGTGTTATGTCAAATAAATTACGATAGATACGAAAAGTCTTAACTAGAACCAAAGCGAATTTGTCAAAACAGATCACGGGTGAAATCTCGACGACAAGTTCCACTGTGACAAGAGCTACCATCAGCAGACTTGTTCAGTTCATCTTACAATTTATAGCGAGAGGTGAAGTACAATTGTGAATGTTCAGATCGTCTTACAATTTATAGCGAGAGGTGAAGTACAATTGTGAATGTTCAGATCGTCTTACAATTTATAGCGAGAGGTGAAGTACAATTGTGAATGTTCAGAATTCATAATTCTCACATCATTTGCAAATGGTTTCAGTTTCGTAGCTTCAATTTGCAACAAGAAAAAGCAGTTACAATTGGAATAGTTCCCATATTCTCTCCTATTGACACTAAACAGGTGGATTCTTAAAACACAGCATGTTGGTGTTGTTTTTTTAAAGACGTGATATCGTTCGGAGTGAATTTACACAGACGATAAAACTCTATCTCTGTTACTTTGGCAGCAAATACGATGCATGGGGCAGAAACCAGAACTCTCCATTTCAAGCGATATAGTGCTACTGTTTGTACTTCGTGCATGTTGTTCACACTCAGACACACCCGTTTTTATGGTTGTTCTGCGACAAGTCTCTCTAGGTTTGTCATCTTTTCCTTTTATCATCTGTCACTCATTTTACTGCTTGTAGTGGCAAGTCTGTTTTCATGAATTTTAAGTACATGTCCCATATAAGTCCATCGTTGTCTTCTTCTTCTTGTTGTAGAGAAATAGTTGTTGTTTGTTATCTTCTCTTATTGTTGTAGAAACATATTGTTGTTTGATATCTTCTCTTATTGTTGTAGAGAAATATTGTTGTTTGCGTTTCTCTTATTGTTATAGAAACATATTTTTGTTTGATGTCGTCTCGTATTGTGGTACAAACATATTGTTGTCTGATGGCTTACATGAGAATGTATATGTCACAGTTTACATGAGAATGAATGTGTAAGCTACATTTGCTTCATGAATGCAATCATTGCAATGAGTTTGTGCAAATATTTCACTAAATGTTTTTTTAAATAATCTAAGACTCATTCATTAAGAAGCCACTTAAGGAAAAAGAAATATACCAAAAATGTTGTGTTTTTTTCGTAGATTGCTAAAAAGCATGTGAGATTATCGGAGCAATAACGAAATATTTTTCTATAGATAACCCGTAAGTGCATATGATGTATGGATTCAGTGAAGGGTTTCTCAAAGTGGTCCCCCTGAGGGCGATGCGGTGTCATATGACGATTTTGGGTCGGGAGAGACGGGGGAGTGGAGATACATAGGGAACACTGACCGATCACATTAAATTACACATAAAATATTGACAAGATTTACAAATTTAGTTGTAGTTGTAGTTGTAGCTGTAGCTGTAGCTGTAACTGTAGCTGTAGCTGTAGCTGTTGTAGTTGTAGCTGTAGCTGTAGCTGTAGCTGTAGCTGTAGCTGTAGTTGTAGTTGTAGTTGCAATTTCTATAATGTTAATTGAACTCTATTTGAGCCATGACCAAACTAGAATTAATCAGACCTGTGGCACGCTTCTGTTAGTAACTGTCAACTTTTAATTATAGTGAAAATTAAAATAATCTAAAATATTTCAACAATAGCATACATTGGTTTCTTCAGTGTAACCTGAAGATTGACTTTGTAAACTCATTGTAGCGCTGAACAAGAGAAAATGTAGCGCTGAACAAGAGAAATTGTAGCGCTGAACAGGAGAAATTGTAGCGCTGAACAGGAGAAATTGTAGCGCTGAACAGGAGAAATTGTAGCGCTGAACAAGAGAAAATGTATCGCTGAACAGGAGAAATTGTAGCGCTGAACAGGAGAAATTGTAGCGCTGAACAGGAGAAATTGTAGCGCTGAACAGGAGAAATTGTAGCGCTGAACAAGAGAAAATGTAGTGCCGAACAAGAGAAATTG
Source organism: Meghimatium bilineatum (assembly GCA_034231615.1). Lineage (NCBI taxonomy): Eukaryota > Metazoa > Mollusca > Gastropoda > Stylommatophora > Philomycidae > Meghimatium > Meghimatium bilineatum. The sequence continues at coordinate 77,310,694 of CM067321.1, read as the reverse complement.
TAGCGCCGAACAAGAGAAATTGTAGTGCTGAACAAGAGAAAATGTATCGCTGAACAAGAGAAATTGTAGCGCTGAACAGGAGAAATTCTAGCGCTGAACAGGAGAAATTGTAGCGCTGAACAAGAGAAAATGTAGTGCCGAACAAGAGAAATGGTCGTAAGTTTCAAAGTGTGTGTGTTGTTGTTTACTTGGAAAACAATTTTATTTGCGTATTTCTTGAGCAAACCTGACAGTTTGTTGGACACTTTGTTGGACAGTTGGACAGTTTGTTGGACAGTTTGTTGGACAGTTTGTTGGACAGTTTGTTGGACAGTTTGTTGGACAGTTTGTTGGACAGTTTGTTGGACAGTTTTCGTAAATCATACTACTATTTGTATAATATTACCCGCACCGATAACGGAAGAAACGTCCTAAAGAAAAATGTCGTCAGTAAGGTGTTGTTTTTCAATGAGTACATACTACATCGAGATTATCTGCTATAATCAAGTACTGGGTGAGTTAGTTTCATAACTGTGAGATATCGAGTTCAAACAACGATTGGCACTTTTACTGAATCAGTATTTTTTCAGACTATCCATCTGTCATTTACCATTACATCTGTTCATTACCCAGTTGACGCGAAATGTTTTTCAAATCTTAACGGCGCCCGGGTCAACCCAGCATTAAAATGGATACTTGATTAATCCGGGAAGTAAAGACTGCGAGGGAGAGGAGATGGCTACCGCCCTCATTTGCACAGCCACTGAAATGTGAGATCGCTAATATCTCACACCCCTAGGACATTAATACATGCCATGGGTTACTTTACTTACTTTACTACTCCACTCCATCCAACCGTCGTTGCGGAGACTGCACTTGATGATGATAAAGCCGTTGAGATTACGTGAGTGACCATTTGTGAAGAAAACGTCACAAAAACTCGCAGATAAATGGAAATATACCTTTATTTTACACAACCCACACTCCCTTCCTTATGGGAAAACCGATAATCTACACGAAAATAGTTTGAGAACCACTGATCAAGAGCTCACAGGTAAATAGTTTAGGTACAGGTAATTAGTGTATGTACAGGTAAATGGTTTTCACAACACCCGAAACTTGCGTATTGATGTTGACCGGCTATCATTGTCTGCTTCTCAAGAAGTAATATCTAGCATTTCTGTGTAATGACATTAAAGTTCCAAGTTTGCTCCACTCTTTGACCTATACTGCTGCGTTCTCTGATTCTCTTGACTTCTGCGCGTATTATATAAAAGCAACCAACAAGTTCGCATGTTTTCACAGTCATTCTCAAATATTCTGCACGTTTTATGGCTAATGGTTTATGTGTATGCATATTTCGAATGTTGAAATTTTTTGTACGTGTTTGCAATGTTTATTTCTCTTTGTTGCATAGTTTATTTCTCTTGTCGCATAGTATATTTCTCCTGTTGCGTAGTTTATTTCTTCTGTTGCAATGTTTATTTCTCTTGTTGCAATGTTTATTTCTCTTGTTGCATAGTTCATTTCTCCTGTTGCGTAGTTTATTTCTCCTGTTGCAATGTTTATTTCTCTTGTTGCAATGTTTATTTCTCTTGTTGCATAGTTCATTTCTCCTGTTGCGTAGTTTATTTCTCCTGTTGCAATGTTTATTTCTCTCGTTACAATGTTTATTTCTCTTGTTGCAATGTTTATTTCTCTTGTTAGCGTGTCATTGTTATGTTGAAATCGGAGAGAAAATATCACACAGTAAATGGGATGACAGGACTCAAGATCAGTGGGAAAATAATAATAAACAACCTTAGATATGCAGATGACACTGTACTTTTAGCAGAAAGTGAACATGAACTACAAAGACTAATAGATCATGTCAATAAATCAAGTAATGAATATGGACTGGATATAAATATCCAAAAAACAAAATCCGTGATAATCAGCAAAGACACAGAAGAACAAGAACTAAACATAAACATACAGGGAGAGAAACTACAACAAGTAAAACAGTATCAATATCTTGGACACATAGCCACAAATGATGGCAGATGTGAAACAGAAGTTAAAAGAAGAATAGGAATGGCTAAAAGTACCTTCAATGACATGAGGACAATATTAACATCTGAACAAATTACAAACTAAACATGAGAATGATAAAATGCTACATCTATTCTATATTAAATGTATGGATCAGAAATATGGGTAATAAACAAACAATTAGAAGACAGAATTGATGACTTTGAGATGTTGGTATATAGAAGAATAGGGAGAACATCATGGAAAGATAAGAAATGAAAGAAGAAAATAAAGAGTTTCTAAAAACACTTAATATGAAGAAAGAATTATTAACGGAAATAACGATCAAACAAATAATATAAACATTCTATAACTTGAAGCTTCTTTACGAATCTTGTGATGAGAGAGTTAAATCTTGTGATGAGAGAGTTAAATCTTCTGATGAGAGAGTTAAATCTTGTGATGAGAGTTAAATCTTGTGATGAGAGTTAAATCTTCTGATGAGAGTTAAATCTTCTGATGAGAGTTAAGTCTTCTGATGAGAGTTAAACCTTCTGATGAGAGTTAAACCTTCTGATGAGAGTTAAATCTTGTGATGAGAGTTAAATCTTGTGATGAGAGTTAAATCTTCTGGTGAGAGTTAAGTCTTCTGAGTATCAAATAAAACTCTTGAGGAATTCAGCCCATTACGCACATGAAGTAAGTAAGTAAGTGATAAACGCTCGTAATTCCGTGGGATCGATACAACAATAATGAATCTAACTTCTCATGATTCTGTACGAATTGACCAGCAGCTGCGAGCGGTCTGTTAAAACAATCTGAGGTGTTTTTTTATCCATCGTCGTCTTAGGTGGCCCCTGCTACCAGTAACCATTGCCTTCTACTATTATTATGTTCCATACTGTTATGTCTTTTTATATATCATTATTAAGTGACATATTCTTTCCAGAACGTTCTCTTCGTCCTGGATACTCTCAACGCATCTCTGTTCCGGGCCTCTCTGTTCCGGGCCGCTGTTCCGGGCCTCTCTGTTCCGGGCCTCTCTGTTCCGGGCCTCTCTGTTCTAGCGATATGTGCATAATTTATTCGATGTTGCTGGTCCATTATCTTCTTTGTCTTCTTCTTCTTTTCTCGCCTGGCACTCTGTCCTCTAGAATCAGTCTTTCCATATCATCATGTCACTTTTTGTGTCCAACTTTAAAAAAGTGTCTCTTTATATGGTTTGAGAACATCAGCTTTATTATTATAAAGATGTTTAAGTCAGCCCTCTTGAAGGCTGAATGTTGATAATGTTTAATTCCGTTATATTTACTTAATATAAATCCGCATATTATATACAGTTTTGATATAGTTTATATTAAATGCAACGTTCGAGTCGGATTCGCACGGCCATTAATGTAAATAAAAGGGTTTTTAAAAAAGGGTTTAAAAGCCGTAGAAGATTGACTTGACTGTACTCGGTTTCCAATATGTACTCCGTTCCTCTCAACGAAGCGGCACGCCGCCTGCCGAGAGTACCACTCATAGCACGTAACTCCGTAGCTTCAAGTGATAATCCACAGGGATCTACGAAAAAAATCCACCTTATAGACGAGACGAGACGGATTCGAACCCGTGACCTCTTGAACACAAGGCGAACAGTTTAACCACTACGTCAGGGAGGTAAATAAAACGGGGACACAAGGTATTTCCATTCTCTGAACTACATTCCGCTGGAAATCTTGTACGGCCAGTGTCCAGCTACAAGGGAAATCTTGTAAGGCCATTGTCCAGCTACAAGAGAAATCTTGTGAGGCCATTGTCCAGCTACAAGAGAAATCTTGTGAGTCTATTGTCCAGCTACAAGAGAAATCTTGTGAGGCCATTGTCCAGCTACAAGAGAAATCTTGTGAGGCCATTGTCCAGCTACAAGAGAAATCTTGTGAGGCCATTGTCCAGCTACAAGAGAAATCTTGTGAGGCCATTGTCCAGCTACAAGAGAAATCTTGTGAGGCCATTGTCCAGCTACAAGAGAAATCTTGTGAGGCCATTGTGCAGCTACAAGAGAAATCATGTGAGGCCATTGTCCAGCTACAAGAGAAATCTTATAAGAACGAATAGGAAAAAATATCAAACGTCATACCATATGGACAACAGTTTTACTGCGGTCTACCTTCTCATTTAACACATATCTAGACCAGCAACTATTATCTAGTGACAGGCTGTGAGAAGAGCAAGAAATGATTGCTTTCTTTTCCTATCAGTTCGTGCAACTCTCAGCCGGTTCATTCACGGTAAACACACAAAGTAAACACTCACGGTCTCGCGGAGAATGGAACTGGGATAGATTTGGTATGTGTTCAAAACCTGCTATTCTCAAAAACAACACAGTTGGAGGTCATGACCCCCTCCAGAGTGCCAGGAAGCTAAAGGGCAAGAATAGACCCGACGGGTATGGAACTCCGAACCTGGTAGAGAGAGAGAGAGAACTGGCAAGGATCGCATGACATCCCGGCGTGCCTATGCATACAGAACGTTATCTTGAGAAATTCTTTCTTATCTCTATTTTTATGTCTTCTTTTCTTTTTCTTTCTCTCTATTGTAACACAGTCGATTCTCTTTTAACAGTTCTTATCTGTCTGTCTTTCTTAATCAGTAATCTTTCTTTTTTTTTTAATGAGGGCTTACGATTAGGGGGATAACTAGGAAGTAGCGCAGTACATTTACTATATTATCTATGAAGTTGAACAGTAGAATTGGTAGATATCTAGTGGTAGAACAGTACATTTAGGGGACATATAGAAAGTAGCACAGTACAATTAGACGAGCAGCTAGGAAGTAGCACAGTACATATAGGAGATAGCTAAGAGGACGGACGGACGGACGGACAGATGGATGGATATCAGGATATCGATAGCTTAGATATATTTCATAGATAAAATAGACAGATTATAAAGATAAGATATATTAGAATTAGATAGATAAGATAGACAGATGTATTAGATATAGATAATATAGACAGATGTATTTATAAGCATATTTCGTCTCGCAGACGACCATTAAGCAAAAAGACAAATAACAAGCAAATGTGAATTGTTTCTCAGTAATAAACAATTTTCTAAGCAATCAGGTCACAATAACAGAAGATTTAAGTTTTTATCGTTCGGTTTTATCTTCCATGATTTTTATCATATTGCTTTAATACAGCGTCACCTTCACACGCAGATTGTGTCTCCAGACCAGCTCGAGTTTCGGTCGTGTTTTCCAGTTTGTGGGGTCTATGGAAACCTCTTTCATTGAGGACATCTGACTGGTTCGAAATCCCCTCTCCCCCCCCAAAAAAAAAGTGGTTTGGCAGGGATGTATTCACTCACCATAGCTGTTCAACACATAGCGGAAAAACATCATGCGAAATATACGAGAAAACCCATATTATGCACAGTTTCAATTGATAAATATTGACAAACATGAGATTCCAGAAATAAGTTTGCTGAAGACACCACAAGAAAACCCATATTATGCACAGTTTCAATTGATAAATATTGACAAACATGAGATTCCAGAAATAAGTTTGCTGAAGACACCACACTAATATCAAGAAAACCCAATTGTGTAGAATTCATCATTATGTCAGTCCAAACACAATAGCGAGGCACAAAACGTCTTCCTCAATGCACAAAAAAAAGACGGCAATTATGCATATCAACAGAAATGAACATAGTCATTTACAATAGTCATTTACAATAGTCATTTACAATAGTCATTTACAATAGTCATTTACAATAGTCATGTACAAATAAAAACTAGGAAATGTCAAAATCTGTAAATATTTCGGGTCATCCATCAATATCACAGAAGATTTCTCAGCAGAAATCAAAAAGAGATTAGCATTGGCCTTACAAAAAAAAACAACATCACATATGAAAAATCTGTTGGAAGAGGCCAACAGAAAAACATTACAACTATTAATACGTCAAATTTGTTCCAGTGGCAGCATATGGTTGTGAGACGTGGACAATGACATTAGCAATGGAAGAAAAGTAAATATCGACATTCGAAATGAAATCTTACAGAGAGGTGCTAAGAATATCTTGGACAGAAAGACGAACATTTGCAGATGCCCGCAAAGAACTGAACATAGAAAAAAATTAACTCCTGAAAACTATCAAACAAAGCAAGCTAACATTTTTCGTAAATATACAGAGACGATGATTTAGAAAGACTAACCGTGGCGGGAAACGTTCCTGGAAAGAAAACAATAGACAGACTAAGGCTGCGATGTACACCAGATATAGAAGACCTTCTGTACATGACTGGAAGAGGCTGGGCAGCTTGCACAGAAATTAGATGCTTACAGAATGACAGTGTGGACAACGTTCTGTAAAGGAACTATAGATAGTGACAAACAAACTGTCAATAAATAGTGACGGTCGCGGTTGTGGTAATCCAGTCACGACTTCTGGGGATAATGATACATAAAATAATTAAATTCCAAGATACACGCGTAATGAGATGACAATGGGAACAAGGAAATATAATACGAAGTCTTGGAATAATGCGCGCCCTCAATGGTGTGTGGTCTCTCTTAGGACGTAGAAATCGGCAGCTTTAAATCCTACAAACAAAACTCCTACAGCAAATATTCGATGATGTAAAGTATTGACGTTGAGTATCTACAAATTAACTGTATCAGAGCGAGCATAATCATTGGAACAAATAGGAAAGGTGGATGAAGAAATATGGTAAACATTATGCGAAACATGGACAATCATCGAAATGTGATAACTGTACGATATATTCCAGTTTTCCGGCAGTTTACTGGCATCAAAGAAAGTTTCATTCTGTTTGCCCTTTCTTCGATTTCTTTGCTAGATGTCTATTTTTGTGCGTACACGCGAGTATTAGTAGAGTACAGCCCAGAGGACGTTCATACCAGGCCATCACTTGACTCGTCTCTTGTGAAAGGTCAAATACCATTTTGGACATCACTTCCTGACTTCAGCTCATGAAGTTTCCCTAGATTTAGCTACCAACTGTAGCAAATATCCGGGGGTATGTGTTTCATTGGCGTGTGATGGCAACCAGTTGTCCAAGGGGACAAAATATTTTCCCGAATCCGATGACCTAGGTGTTTTCATTGTAATCCAAATCTAAGGAAGACGGGAATGTCCGGTAGCTGCAGGTGAAAACAGAAGTTCACGGGAAGTGGAGGGTGGGGTTGGGGGTTTCAAACATGTGGGGTTGGGGGTTTCACACATGTGGGGTGTGAATAAGTGCTTAGATAAGATGATCTTTGGGAAGATTGTACCGGTGTCTTCTTCTTCTTCTTCTGTTGGTAGGTAATGTCTATATCTACAGTGTTGTTTATTGTATAAATGTTTGTCCAGCAATGTCTACATGTGAAGTGTTGTTTCTTGTATACATTTTTCGCTAGTAAAATCTATATCTGTAATGTTGTTTCTAAGTAACATTTCTGGAGTGGAATCTTGACTTTCTCTGCGTGTCGCAGATTAACAGGGTGGATTCACTTCCACCATACCAGGCGTGGGTGACCAGAATACTTCATTACATCGGAGATCATGGAATAATTAACTCCAACCTCCAATCTATTTAGTCATCTCTTGCAACATAAGTGGCAGGAGGTAGTAGTACTATTCTTTGCTTCCTTTTCGGGATCGGGCAGCTCACAAGTACAAATAAGACGACATATGTGCACATCTTTGTGAAGAATTAATTGTTGCAAGAGTAGAGCTTGGCACAGAGAAGTATGTTTTATTAGAGATACAAAAGTGGAGCTTGGCACAGAGAAGTAATTTTTCGTATAAAGCCGCAGATTAATAATAGTAATAATAATAATAATAATAATAATAATAATAATAATAATAATAATAATAGCAATATTATTCATAATGGTCGTAGTGGTGTCACACTAGAGAAATCAGCTCATAAAAATCGAGTGTTTTGGTAGAGAGATATAGGTTATGTAACCTGTAATTTAACATTTAAATCTACTTAGGCAGAGTGATCGCATGTTTACTCAAGTTATGTCGGCTCGAATCAGTAATAATTAGCAATATAATTAAACACCATATTTTTGGGATTTATTTTAAGATTTAAATTTCACACGTAGTGGCAACTCTGACAAGGAATAATCTAGTAAATATAAACAGAAACTTGATGTACGACTAAACAGAAAAAAGACAATGTCTGGGTTTAAAAAAATCCATCTCAACACAGAATAATCAAAAACACTTAAATCAATGATAAATAACGAGAAAAAAGATAGAAATCTCGTGCTTTTGACATGAGAGATGTTGAAATTTGTTTATAAAACAAGGGAATAGAAATTTATAATGGAAATATGTTGATTAAGTATGTTCAGGAGAAAGATGGCGAGAAGGAAAGAATACTGATTCAAATGTTCTGTCTGTAGGATGTTTGATAGTACGTACAAGTGTCACGATAATATTGTTCTAAGACACGATTACACACAAAAAATGTATCCATTATCCCATTATTTGTTTGCTGTAGGGATTTTCTAGGCAATATAAATACGTCTTGTAGTTTTCCATTGCTTTCTGAAAGGCCTGGTTGCATAAAAGCCTGTGGCGGGGTATGAATCAAGCAGTATGAGAAACTGAACTTAACAGATTGTACGTTGATGTGAATTTATACATCTGCTGGTGTGTACAACTATGAATTCAAGGATGTGTACAAGTACGACTTCAACATTTTGTACATGTATGAATCTGACACTTTTTACAGGTATGATATTAACGGTGTGTACAAGTATGAATTCAACACTTTGTACATATATGATATTAACGGCGTGTACAAGTATGAATTCAACACTTTGTACATGTATGATATTAACAGTGTGTACAAGTATAAATTCGGCAGTTTGTACAAATATGATTAGATGGTTGGTTGGTTACTGATCTAGCGGTGCATGGGCTCATGCCCTTTAACCCAATGCCATTTTGTGATAATATGCATGTGTTTGTGAGCTGTTGTGGTGTTCCATATAATGTGTTCCATTTATCTGGCATTGGGGGAGAAGCATTTTGTACACATATGAATCTGATAGTTTGTACATGTATGTCTTCTTCTTCTTCGTTCATTCTCAAACTCCTGCAGATTAGCAGGATGTAGTCCGGAGAACGGAATGCATTGTGTCATGGTTTACAGCATTCCTGCGATATCTGCGCCTTTCGGCCTGACACATCCGACTTCAGCATGGCTTTGGGTCACTAACCCTATATGGGATGGGACAGCCAACTCCATCCCATAACCTCCTTAGTCGTCTCTTACGACATGCATGGAAGGTAAACAGTGTTGCTATTCTTTGCTCCCCTTTTGGGCCCGGCAACCCACAGGCGGTACATGCATGAATTTAATAGTTTGTGTAATTGTGAATCAAAGAATGTAGAAAAATAATGGCAAAGGATATGACAGTACAAAGTATCAAAGCATCAAGAGAATGCATGTAGAGTGTTCAATCAAAGCGGCAGCAGTGTATCCGCAATCATCTCCTCAATGTGTCATATCTCTTGACTTAATCAATGACAGATAAGATCAAATACACTAGCGAACTTCTTATTGTGATATTATTCTGTAACAAAAACGCGGAATAGAAACATGAAGAAAGGGGGTTGGGGTTTATAAAGAGGGGGATATGGCGTTAACCGTTTTATGGCCTGTTCCCACCCACAATACTAAAGTTAGTCAAATCCCATTAGAATAACTTGTTCCCATCCAACATACTAAATACATTTAAACCCCGTTATAACAACTTGTTCCCATCCACCATTCGAAATACATTTAAATCCCGTTATAACAACTTGGCCAGGACCGAGAAAATATTTATGTAGCAAATTTAAAAAAAAACTGTTGAAACTGAATTGTTCCCTTAGGGAGTTTCAGGGAGTTTGCTAGAGGCATGCGTGATAAAGATCGCATGTCCTTGTTGTCGCTACGTCATGTGCAGGGTGAGTTTTGTTTTAATATTTACTCTCCGACAGAAAACAACAAAATCCTAGCAGGAAGTTGAATCCTAGACCTCCTAGGGTTGAGACCAACGCTCTAACCTCTCGGCCATGCGTCACACTAAAATATGTATGTAACAACAGAAATTCGCTATATACAGTACAAACAAAATATGTATGTAACAACAGAAATTCGCTATATACAGTACAAACAAAATATGTATGTAACAACAGAAATTCGCTATATACAGTACAAACAAAATATGTATGTAATAACAGAAATTTCGCTGTATACATTGCAAACAGTGCATATTAAATATAATTGTGAATTCTGAAGTGTTTTAAATAGGGAATTCATTATAAAAGGATGCGTTATAGAGAGATTACACTGTTTCATATTCGGAACTCATAAAGGAGTGGAAGGGGGGGGGGTTATGAACCTGTACACCCGATATCTATGGGCGTGTGTGATGGGTATGATTTGTAGAAAGTGCGAGAAAATTCTACAGTATTTGTTCACATCGATATAAAAACTGAGAGATGTTCCTAATAGAAAGAATTCTCTAAAAACAAAAACAGACACTTATCTAACAAGCAGACAAGAACTGCACACAGTACGGTGATAAAACAAAGATAAGGAAGTGGTCAGCGATCCAAGGGATTCCTTGCCTGAATAACAGTTAAGTGGTAGCAGACATGTCCACGGAGATTGTTCAGGACGTGTAGAACACGTACTGTGAGTAGTTACAGACTTCTGAAATGTCATTTACGGGTGGCCTCGGGGCTGATTGTGTGCGGTTGATGAGTCCGGGAATGAGGATCATTGTGCCATTAATATAGTTACAGAGTCAACCATATCTATTGAGGGTATCTGTATTTTTTCGCGGAGGTTCAGAGGTGGAGGAACAAACGACTTAGCTGATGTTAGAACCGGCTTCAGGCGAAACACTTAACTTGAGCAAGGATATTATCTTGAAACTTCTGAGGGCAGATTCTGAGATCACTTGAAGTTGATTCGTAACATGACGACTCCCTTAGAAGCGAATATGTGATACGGTTATAGTGTTTTTACAGATTTGATCAAGTTACATCTTTAACTGGACGGTTGTCCGTAGCGTCTATTTCTCACCTACATCAGGTGATATGAAGTACCATTTCTACCTGGACATTTGTCTCTAGCGTCTATCTCTCGCCTACATCAGGTGATATGAAGTACAATTTCCACCTGTACGGATGTCTGTAGTACCTTTTTATAACCTAATGATTACTTGCTGTACTAGTTGTTTTGTACGACCATTATCTCAGTTACCTGTAACCATACCTTCCATTCCTATAATCTCAGTTACCTGTAACCATAACTTCCATTCCTATTATCTCATTTACCTGTAACCATATGTTCCATTCCTAATTCAAGTTACAATTGCATCTTATTAACTCACACTGGAAAACCCACACCGGACACACACACACACACATCAGACACTCACACAGGGCAAGCACACCGGACACACACACAAGGCACGCACACCGGACACTCACACAAGGCACGCACACCGGACACTCACACAAGGCAAGCACACCGGACACTCACACAAGGCACGCACACCGGACACACACAAGGCACGCACACCGGACACTCACACAAGGCACGCACACCGGACACTCACACAAGGCACGCACACCGGACACTCACAACAGACACACAGGAGAAGTTCTATGTGCTCCGATCTGTCTCAGTAAATCTATTATAAAGCAAATGACCACAATTCCAGATTCTGTCAATCTACCAATCTATCAGTTTCTTCACACATCTATTATTCTCTTTATTTTGGTCTTGGAGACCTCGCAATCTCCAGTCTTGGAGACCTCACAATCTTCTTCTGTCTTGGAGACCTCACAATCTACTTCTTTCTTGTAGACCTCACAATCTACTTCTGTTATGGAGACCTCCCAATCTACTTCTGTTATGGAGACCTCCCAATCTACTTCTGTCTTGTAGACCTCACAATCTACTTCTGTCTTGTAGACCTCACTATCTACTTCTGTCTTGGAGACGTCACAATCTCCCGTAATCTGGAGATCTACAATTATTTCAACTGCTGCTGAATATTTTATAGTCGTTCAGCGTACATACCAAATCAGGACGATCCACTTATACCCCCCCCCCCCACCAAGCACTGATTTTGTAGCCATCACATCAGCTCGTCCATTTCCCACAACACGGCTAAAATTGTTGCCCACTGTATATTCATTTGATTAACATACCGTTACGTCTTGTGATTTTATTCAGCGATAACACATACGATAATGTATATTGTTACTGGTAACTAAGGTAAACAATAAAAAAAGTAAAACTAACGTCAATAAGAAAAGAAAAACAACGGGACAATGACTCATTCCACGTTACGGGACAATAGGGACCTTTTACAAGAAACAAACAAAGCAGAAATATACATTATCATACCAGAACGACATTTGTTAGTTAGTTATATTCGTTACCAATAACAATAATACATTATTATAGTTTCTATCGCTTCTTAGTTATGTTACTTCTACTTTCTCCACCACAGTAACAAACTTATGTTATTCAACCTTCTCCACCACAGTAACAAACTTATGTTACTTCGACAATCTTCACCGCAGTAACAAACTTATGTTACTTCGACAATCTTCACCGCAGTAACAAACTTATGTTATGATAAATAGCAAGTCAAGAAGTTGTGAAGACATGTTTTCTAGTCTTATTGCGTGATACATTTTTTGTGGGGCACTTCTCGGCCTGGTATCTCCGACTTCAGTGCGTGTGCTTGCTTGGGCAGGACTGGTATTTCTGGATGTAGGAAATGGATCGACCAATCTTAATTTTCCAACCTCTGTTGGCTGGACTAAGCCCCATCTCCACTTCAAGGAGTTCACCTTGACGGACACGTCACCTTGACGGACATGTCACATGACGGGCAGGTCACCTTGACGGAAAGGTCACCATGACGGAAAGGTCACCTTGACAGACAGGTAAAGATGTGTTAGGAAGATTACAGTAACACGTCAACTAGGTAGATTTAGTGTGTACTTACTGTTGGTAGTGGCTTCCCTTGAGGAGGCAAACATGCAAGTTCAGCTGGATGCCCTTCTTGTACTCTCTCTGCGACAGGGAACCTTTCAAACCGTTTTCTTAGATCTGAAGAATAGGTCAACCAGAAATAAGAGATAAGTGAAACCAAAATTAGATGAAATTAAAGATTTAGTAAGACTTAACACGCACACAGATTTATTAAGACTTAACACACACTCAGATTTATTAAGACTTAACACACACTCAGATTTAGTAAGACTTAACACGCACACAGATTTATTAAGACTCAACACTTACATATTTAGTAAGATTTAACACTCCCATATTTATTCAAATATAACAGGCACAGATTTATTCAGATTTTACAGGCACAGATTTATTCAGATTTTACACGGAGAGATTTATTCAGATTTACCACACACACAGCTTTAGTCAGACGTAACACACAGTGAATAGAACAAAATAGAGAGGTCCCCCCCCCCCCCAAATATGGTGACATACACTTAAAACAGATGACATACACTTAAAACAGATGACATACACTTAAAACAGATGACATACACTTAAAACAGATGACATACACTTAAAACAGATGACATACACTGAAATTTGATGATATACACTGAAAGTTGATGATATACACTGAAATTTGATGACTATTTTTGTGCCATAACCAGGAATTAAAAATAAAAAGTTAATAATAAAAATTTATTTTGAGGAGGGGTGTTTCGCGTGACTTTTCTTTAATACTCAGGAGAATAACAAAGGTGTGCCCTACATCGAGAAGACAACTCCGACTAGGAGGAGATCAATGTGTGTATGTAGACCATTGGTGGCCACAATACGAACCGCCATGACATTTTGTGTGTAGTCAGCTAGGCTAATCTAATAGCTGTATATGCGGTTGCTCCAGAACTCCGAAACCGCTACATGAGTTCTAAAACAGGGAACTCAATTTGGGCCATCTGAACCACAAAAGCCCACTGAAACTTGAATGGGGGCACAGAGACATGTAAAGGAAGGGGAGCTAAAGCAAAACACATTGAAATTGGGTTGTCACTGAAATTTTACCACTTGAACAGCAAACAACAACAATTACAGCCACAGAGCTTAACAAACAACAACAATTACAGCCACAGAGCTTAACAAACAACAACAATTACAGCCACAGAGCTTAAAAACACAGCTACAGAACTTAACAAACACAGACTTGGTGACTTGTAGAGAAAATCAATGACCATTTGATGGACACCGGAGGGAGGCGCAATGAAGAAAATGTGTCCTAAAAGTGATACAGAATAAAAAAGGATTTGAGAACCACTGCTCTAAGACACACACACACACACACACACACACACACACATTATAAAACAATACTATTCGTCTCGACACATAATGAGAAAAGCTATATCCGCCTCACTGACCCACAACGTGTGCCTTATATTTCGCTATTCAGATCAAGTAGATTGTACTTTCATTTTACTCGTTCTTCTTATTTGTCTTGTATCCTTTCTTCTATCTTCTACCTGTCTCCTATCTTATTTTTCTTTCTTTTCTCTTCTCTGTCTCCTTTATTACCAACTTTTGCAAATCTCTTCCTAACATACTTCTGCGTCTCTTTCGGTAACATCCATTTATTTGTTGCTTGTATTTGTCCCGATGAACATTTTTAGTCGAAACGTCGTCTGTTTTTTATGGATATTGCTAGTGTGTTATGTACTATGATAGTGGTAACACTCCTTACCTATTTGGCTTGTTTTATTCTTATTACCCAGTGCTGCCTTAGCCCTCACATCTCTAGTACGCTGTGCTGTTCTCATAGACTGAAGATGCACCCGTCTCTGATGTGGACGGTACTGTTCCGTAATTTTTCACACAACCATTAACATATAAATCTGCATACATTCAAGGGTGAAGTAGTAACATATTCCGCCCGTGTGTTGCCGGGGCCAGAAAGGGGAGCAAAGAATAGCAACACTGTTTACCTTCCACACATGTCGTAAAAGGCGACTAAGGAGGTTATGGGATGGAGTTGGCTGTCCCATCCCATATAGGGTCAATGACCCAAGCCATTCTGAAGTCGGATGTGTCAGGCCGAAAGGCACAGATATCGCAGTAATGATGTAAACCATGACACAACGCATTCCGTTCTCCGAACTGCATCCTGCTGGACTGCAGGAGTTTGAGAACGAACACAGAAGAAGAAGAAGTAACATATGCTACTTTTCATAACATAACACTTTCCTTTAGTTGTACCCAAGCTTATAAACATTTGTTATGCGTTTATTGTTAATTGACTTGTCTCTGTGGTTCCTTGAAGTTGATTCGGTGTTTACAAACTTCATCCATTTAAGTTTTTGTTTATCTGTTACTACGGCAACACGCGCAAGTGTTGACATTCCCATCAAACACTGGAAATAAAACTTCCGTGATAAAAATAGCAACAGACAGGCGGTTAACGTCACGTTTGATTCCCTTTTTATATTTTTATCTAAGAGTATTTGTGACCACAGACGGACACTACGTCTCGCTGGTTGCGCACGCTTGAATAGCTCTCTGGCACCAAACGTCTCGACAAGTGCTACAACCGGTACAGGAACAAACACAGAATTGGTACATGGTCCACAGTGACAGCCTGACTATTGTCCATCCCCATGTAAATGATGGTTGATCACATTCACACTTGCCGTTAAGCGTAGGAGTGGGAGCTTAATCTGTCGTTCCAATGCCAGATGTGTCGCTGTGGTTGCATTTAGTCCATGTCTGTTCAAGCCGTGAACAAACATGGACAGCCCGACTACTTACTTATAAGGTAACTGAAAAAAGTTCCCAGAATATTCGGGTAGTGTTTGAGTGGAAAATGATGTTATGATGATTATATATTTAAAATTTGGTAATGACTAGACTAAAGGATAGGGTAGAAGTGACCTTCACATATACTCTCCAAGAGAAGACACAGTTTGCGCACGCGGTTGCGTCTGTGGGTCTCACCAATGGCTCACTAGACAAACCATCCATGCAACAGAAAACCTTAGTAGATGACATGTCTTTATATTGAGGTTATCTTCTTATAGAAGCTTCATGACACGTCATCTATACAATCCCGTAGTCGTAACCTTCGATAACAGTTACCATGTTGTTCCGACAGGCCGACGTTGTGCTTGAACTAGTTACGGGCACGGCGAGGGTGGGCGGAACAACAAAGAAACTGTCGCAAGGGCCAGAGTTGTGCCCTGATGTAGACGTCTGTTTCGGCGGCATTGGACTCGAAACACCATCGAGTCGAATGGCTGCTGGAACAGAGGGCGGAGCACTTATGGGAATGCCCCATGTGCTGTGAGGCCAGATTTTAATCAAGAATCAAGAATCTCCAAGAGAAGGCACAGATGTGTGTTTGTGTGTTTGTGTGTTTGTGTGTTTGTGTGTTGTGGTAATTGCAATTTCAGAGTTGAACATATCATTGATTGAATAATTTATAAAAGTCAAATTCTGTATTTTGCTTGAGAAGTAAACCACAGAGTTACTAGCATTGATTAATCAAACATATCAGAAAGCAGTCATATGCAACCAGGAGAAAAGGACTAGAAAAATGGACAACAAACAATTGAATCATGCTACATGGCAATGCAGCGGCACATCAATCCCTACTGGATCTCTACCTCGAAAAGCACAATGTGATTACATTGGGACAGCCTCCATGTTCTCCCGATGTTGCAAAAGCTGATTTTTTCTTGTCTCCTCGACTGAAATCAACAATGAAAGGACAACGATTCAAGGATGTAGATGACGCTATCACCGATGAGACAAGCCAGCTGACAAGTGTCAAAGAATGGAGTCCATGAATGTATCTAGCAGTTGTATACAAGTTGTCAAAAGTGTGTAGTTGCCAAAGGAGTAACTACTATGAAGGAAATTAGTGTAGATGTCACCTATTTCTATATAACTTACTAATTCTGTGAACTTTTTGAAACAACCTCGTAGATTCATCGGTAAACATGTGACACTAGTTACAGAAAATAGCAGTACAACGTGTCACACAATGTTATACGACACTCATCTACTGCGCCGTGTTACCGTGATCTGGTCTGTATTTTTAATATTCTGAGAACCAAACCAATATTTCACATTTTTGTACACGGCTGTGTTATGCAAGGGTTTTTTTTTCTCTCCTTTGTTACACTGTGAAGTTCTTTCTCATATGTTATACACTGTGAAGTTCTTTCTCTGTTACACTGTAAATTTTTTTCTCTATGTTACACTGTGAAGTTTTTTCTCTCATATGTTATACACTGTGAAGTTTTTTCTCTCATATGTTATACACTGTGAAGTTTTTCTCTGAAGTTGTACATTTTAGTAACGTTTTACATAATATCATTTACATTTAAGTTAAATTGTAGTCAGACTTTGAGGTTTAATAGTTTTACATTTATTTATACATGTGTGTTACAGCTTGGTTGAATTATCTGAATATTTCGAATTGACATATCCGACTTCAGTGTGATTTCTAGGTAACCCTTGACCATATATGGGATGGTCCAGCCAACTGTCCCCTATAACCTCTTTAGTCGACTCTTACAACGTGCATGGAATGTTCTTCTTTCGTTCACTTGAAACATGTCTATATCTGTAATTCTGTCTCCTGAATAAAACTCACTGTCTTTTGTAGTTCATACAGTGTCCCATAGAGCTTTGATTCCAGTGTTGTTTCCTCTGACCAATATTTCTGCCTCTGCGTTTCATGCTCAGAACACTCTTGAAGTATATGTTTGGCACTCTGTGCTGCCTGTCCACATGTACACATGGCCGTGTTGCCAATCTTGAACTTTGTATACATGTGACTGCAGAGTCGGTTGTGTCCTGTTCTGAGGCGTAAAATTATAACTTGCTCTGATCTGTTCATAATGTGATAATCATCTTGTGTTGGTGTTTGTGGCTTTCTTATTGACTTGATCATCTGTTTTTTCTGATGGTAGGCGATTGGTACATCTGGTTGGCCTTCGGCAGCACCTTCCTTAGCCAGTTGGTCTGCTTTTTCATTTCCTGGTATTCCACAGTGAGATGGTATCCACTGCATGGTTACCCTATACTGGTAAGACAATTCACTAAGTAGTTTTTGCAAGTATATTAGCATGGAATGTAAACAATGTTGTTGTTCTATGTTCTTTGCACCAGTTTCACGGTCCTGGCAACTCACGGGTGTCCCAGACACTGATTACAGTTCATCTTGCTACTTTCGGACGCTGAGTAAAACTCCTTGGTATGGATGTATCCTGGCGGTGTACGAGACGTGCCTATCTAGCTAATTTGCAGGACCGTGCCGTTGCTTGTTTGTAGAAGTGTTGCAGAGTTTCTGCGTTGTACATAATTAGCTCATTCCTGGCAAGTCTTGAGTTCGGTGCGGGAGAAAGTTAATACTAATCTTATTAGTAGATGCGACTGTTGGTGGAAAGGTATGCGCTAGTTATTGCTGTCCAAGAACTGTGGAGCATGTCAGTGACATGTCTGGCGCAAGAATGACTGGAGAAGGTGAATGCTTGGCAGGAGACGGTAGAGTGAGTGCTTGGCAGCAGGGGAAATGGTGAGTACTTGACAAGACGGTATATGGTGAGTGTTTGACGGGAGGGATATGAATAGAGCGTGACAGGAGGGGGGGATATAATGAGTAGATTACAGAAGAAGGATATGGTGAGCTGTTGACAGGAGATGGTAGAGTGAGTACGGGACAGGAGATGGTAGAGTGAGTACTGGACAGGAAATGGTAGAGCGAGTGCTGGACAGAAAATGGTAGAGCGAGTACTGGACAGGCGATTGTAGAGTTCACTTTTGTGCCCTATTACTCCATCACATTCCATTTAGTAGAGCCATGTAAACGTGATTAGAGTCGTTTCTTACTCGTCTGTTTTTGCTGTGTTTGTAGTCTTGATAAAGACCGTTTGATCGAAACGTCTATTTGTGTATGATATGTGTATTTATAGTTATTAGCACAACTTAATTACACTGTTCCGATTTAGGTTTGCATGTTGGATTTCAGTTTTGCGCTGTGAGTACATGTTATTGCGATTTAATTTATTATTCCCGTGCATTTCGTTGGTTGGAGTTAGCAGGCGATACCTGGTCGATACAAAGTATATAAATAGTGACCAACTAACAGCACAGCAATAATCAATAGCATTACGTAAAAATGCTGCTTCTGTTTTGCTGTGATGGTGCGGTTAGGTTTTATTTGACGATGAATAACGGTTAACCATTTCACGTCAGGAAGATCGTCGATTTAAATTAATAAAATTGAGTCAAATATGAACAGAATGATAGATTTCATTGAATAACGAGTAGGTGGTAATGTTCTTTAATCTTCGATCATTCGTAGAAACATATTATTTATTGGAATATTACCACGCCGAGATATACACGAACAATGTTAACTAACGTATTCCAGAACCGGTTCTATTCCCTTGCAGGCGGCACCAATATTCCAGACATCGTGACTGCTTCTCCAAATCTGAATGTAAAGCTTTGCTGAATGTCTGGACAATCGCCCTCATTTCTAAATAACTAGACAGTTAGAATATTTCACAACCTGTGATTTTATAATGAAATTCTACATTAGACAGAAATTAGATTTATTAATATTTACTCGCTTTTATGGTAGCTCTATTTCTCTTCTACTGTTTCCACATTTCGGGTGTTTCATGTTGAAGTTTGTGTAATAGAAGATAACCCTAGCACTGTTACCACTGATGTTTTAGAAATAATCCCTGATCGCAATGAAGAAAAACACAGATAACTCCGAACTATGTGATGCATCTAAATAAGGACATAATTTAAAATGGATGGAATGTCTATCTCTGGAGGTCTGGGTGACTGGATTCCCAGAACTATGACCTATACTATTTTTTGATGGTATATAGCTTTGATATAACCGGACAGAACTAATGTCCGAGGTTGAAAGGCGTACACTTCACAATAAAAGGTGCATTTCACTTAAGCAACCTAATTAACAAGGCCGATACATAAGTAACCAGTCCGATACATAAGTAACCAGGCCGATACATAAGTAACCAGTCCGATACATAAGTAACCAGGCCGATACATAAGTAACCAGTCCGATACATAATTAACCAGTCCGATACATAATTAACCAGGCCGATACGTCTTTAGCAAAGGAAGCGTGTATGCTTACAATAGAACCATTATGTCGTTTTGTCTTGTGCTGTTATATCGTTTCCATCAGACTTTTGATAAACTTATTTCACAAATGGGGAAGTTTGTTTTTTAAATGTTCAAAATAAAAAATAAAAAACCCATATGAAGGCAAATTTGTACAAACTATCCGAACACCCCCAAACGAGGGTTAAAACTTTCCGTTTTAGTGAAAAATATTTGTAGAAATCGCTTTTGTGGCATCACTGACTCTCGGTATGATAATAAAATGTTGGTGTGAACGCTGTCGTGATTTCTCCTCGAACCTGCTCCTCCATCCTAGCTATAGGTCATTCAACCAACTTTACCCCTAAACCTCCTTAGTCACCTCTGGTTGGTAATATGCATGGTTGGACAAATTTGTGCTATGCGCGTCTTCCTTTTCAGACCCCACAACATACAGGCAATACACGCATGGATATACATGGTCGTAGATGCATCTCTAAAAAGATGGGAATGGGGCGATTTGGGGGTGGGGGAGGGGTAAATCGAAATTTAAAAAACTCCTTTTTCCATCTTTGTGTTTCATTTCTTCTTTATCATGAACAACTTTGATAATTTTGTGAAAACTACGTACGGGAATTATTGGGGGGGGGGGGGGACTACCCAGCATATGATTAAATTCCTAGTACTAAGTCATGTTCTGAAATTCTAAGAGAAAGGGGGGGGGTTGAGAACTCCACCCCCTTGTCTACAAGTTTGATGATATATGATAGTCACAGTGATACACGTAGTCACAGGGAGATTCTGATACACGTAGTCACAGGGAGATTCTGATACACGTTGGAGTAAATAGAAACGTGTAGACACACTTAGACACCAAGAGACATTCACAGATACAAGTACGCAAACTGGAACAAAGATGCACACACATGCATGTACTTACACGCAGCCTCAACGACGCCTCGTGTACTCTTAACACTCTGAGGCGATGCTGAGCCCTGCACGTTATTCCAGGCCGTACACTCGCAGCCGTAGCCATCCTTACCATAGTACTCATCTACCTCCTCTTTTGAGACAAGAATACTGGACTCCAGGGTCTTCCTTCTAGTCCGAGGATCAACAATTTCTTTGTTAACTTGGTTCTTGGTGGGAACTTGGTGTCCGGCACATCGGAAAATAATCTGGGAGATGGTCACTTGAAATCAGTACATATAATCCAAGGGATGGACAGTGTATATTTTTTAAGAAGACCGAAATTTTGTACACAGTTAGATGTTGTTGTGACACAGTAAGAAGACGTGAAGTGGTCAGAAAATGTGGCAATGTCATTTGTCATAATATCCTCACAAGTCGTTCGAAGTCACATAAA
The DNA here is from genome assembly GCA_034231615.1 of Meghimatium bilineatum. Classification (NCBI taxonomy): domain Eukaryota; kingdom Metazoa; phylum Mollusca; class Gastropoda; order Stylommatophora; family Philomycidae; genus Meghimatium; species Meghimatium bilineatum. Next base: position 77,289,156 of record CM067321.1, on the reverse strand, counting down.
TTGATGTTACATAAATTGACAGAGTCAAAAGTCGTGACCCTGTTAGAACTCCTGACGGGGTTAAAGGTCGTGACACTGTCAGAACACGTGACGGGGTTAAAAGTCGTGACACTGTCAGAACACGTGACGGGGTTAAAAGTCGTGACACTGTCAGAACACGTGACGGGGTTAAAAGTCATGACACTGTCAGAAGCCGCGATGAAGCTAATAACCGTGTCACTATCACAATTCGTGAAATTTTCAGAAGTCGCTACACTTAAAAGTCGCGATATCGTCAAAACTCGTGAATAGAAAGTCGTGTTTGCATCAATAGTCGTGATATCATCAAAAGTCACTTAAATGCCCAAGTCGTGTTAGGAAAAAATCGTATTAGTCAAAATTAGCATATCGCTACTGTTTGTTATGTTCTACGCCGACACTTTCCTCTTCTCCAATCGGATCCTGAGACGAGTGAAGTGTTCTGCGACCCCCCCCCCCCCCCGGTTGCGTACATACTGGAGAAGTACCTCTGGGATATACTGGTCCGGAATGCTATACCTGTCCGTATGTTACCCACATCCGGTCGGTCCCATTCCCTAAGGCCACTTTTTCCATTGAGGAGAATTTCTCGAGTGTGGCCCTTAATGTCATCTATTCCATCATCTGCAAGTGCTGCACCATGACGTACATAGGTGAGACTGGTAGGAGGCTTGCTGACCGTTTCTGCGAGCATCTACACAGCATCAAATACCATTCGGGCTATTCTGTCGACGTTCACTTCAATGACACAGGCAACGGGGTGCCCATGACATTCAGGTGACGGCCATCAATGCATGCTTCTCCGACGACCGGACCCGACTCGCGCTTGAGAACCGCTATATATACGAATTTGGCACTCTGAAAACTTTAAGAATTGAGTGTCTGACATATGCATGACAGCGGGTTGTTTCGTCATTTCTCTGTTTGTTTCGTTTTCATATTTATTTGAGTTTGTTGTGTATATTTCCTATTTCTGCACATTTCCTTTTTGTGTCACCTCTGAGCAGATTTCATTCCTTCCGACTATCTCGCTAGACATGTGAACGCAAGTTGTGTCGCCTCTACATGTCGTTTTTGATGTAAACGTTTATGTAATCACTGATAAAGTCCTTTCGGTCGAAACGTAGATCTGTGTGTGCGTGTGTGCCTCATGCTATTAAAAAGCTGCAATACCCAGTTTCAAGCGTTACCTTTTTTATTTCAGTTTTCCCCATCGAGGCCAACTCCTTGACGTGGAGATGGGGCTTAGTCCAGCCAACAGAGACTGGAAACTAAGATTGGTCAGGTCAACCCAATATCGAGCAGGGTCACAATCCTGCCCAAGCAAGCATAGGTGCTGAAGTCAGAGATGCCAGGCCTAGAGGCGTACCAGCAACTATGGCATCATACAAACCGAATAGTTGACTGGCTCACAGAGATGGATATCCACAGAAAGATATATGGGAGCACTGAGGAGCTTTCAAATACAGCAGCATGTATTAGGAAAACAGGAATTGCTGTGTAGACATGTCAAACTCCGAACGAGAAGAAGAAGATGTCAGTTTTGCTGCAGTGAGTACATATTTTAGTCAAAATGAGTGTCAAAAGTCGTGCTTTAGTCCGAATATAACAACAATACAAGACGTGTTGGTAAAATTCATTTAGTTTTAGATCTACAACTACTTCTGTATGTAATGTTCATATAATTAGACAATATTCTAAGAATTGGATAAACTTTTCATAACAACAGGTCATCTTCGTGGATTCACGTGTGTTTACGTCTGTCTATTTGTTACTGGTTGCATGTCTGTCTCTGTCAGTGGGTTTCTGCCTACATTCTCTTTCTGCTTGTTTCTGCTGGCATGTCTCTCTACGCTCTATGCTAGTTAGTATGTCTCTGCTTACATGTCTGCCTATGCTTGACTGTGTATCTGCTTGCATGTATGTCTGTCCGCATATATCTACCTGCATGTCTGCTTCCGAATGTCCTTAATTGTCTATCTCTGCTTCTCACTATGTCCTTGACTACATGTGTGTGACTGCCTACATGTGTCACTGCCTACATGTGTGTGACTGCCTACATGTGTGTGACTGCCTACATGTGTGTCACTGCCTACATGGGTGCGTGACTGCCTACATGTGTGTGTGACTGCCTACATGTGTGTGACTGCCTACATGTGTGTCACTGCCTGCATGTGTGTCACTGCCTACATGTCAGTCACTGCCTACATGTCAGTCACTGCCTACATGTCAGTCACTGCCTACATGTGTGTCACTGCCTACATGGGTGTCACTGCCTCCATGTGTGTCACTGCCTACATGTGTGTCACTGCCTACATGTGTGTCCCTGCCTACATGTGTGTCACGGACTACATGTATGTCACTGCCTACATGTCAGTCACTGCTTACATGCCAGTCACTGCTTACATGTGAGTCACTGCTTACATGTCTGTCACTGCTTACATGCCTGCCTCTGGTTGTCCTTATTCTTTTGCATATTTCGTATATATATATATCTATCTTTACGCATGTCTGCTTGTGTATGCATGTCTGTCTATGTATGTCTGTTTATGTATGTCTGCTTGTGTATGCATGTCGGTCTATGTATGTCTGTCTATGCATGTCTGTCTATGAAGTTATCTGTCGCTACGCATGTGTGTGTATCCATGTATTCATGAATGTCTCACTAGTGTCTGGATAGTGTCTGTGTTTGCATTATTCTATTCTGCTCTTCTTCCAATCAACTTAATACCAGATTGACCTACCTGTATAGCAGGAGTGGCCCTGCATGTGATGGTCACTGGCATATTCTGGACAACGTAGTAATTTGGCTCTGGCTGAAGCTCCCATTCTGGGAAACCCTGGGTCAGCGGATCGCTACTTCCGAAGGGGTAATCACCTGTAACGATCAAATCAAAGTAAAATTATAAATGATACGCTAGGATATTCATAGATTTGTTTGTACAGTTGTTATATCATAAACTATTTAGTCACATGTACATTTATTTTAGTACGGTGTATCGGCTTACGCATTTGTGAATTTTCTAAACTCCAAATGATGTAAATTAGGAAACTTAATAGTATTGAATATTTGGAACCATTTTATATATTTGTTATAATAATGAATGTGTCCCAGTTATTGTGACTGTCATATTTGTTCTATAGATTCATGTGTCCCAGTTATTAATAAATAATCTTATTCTGAAATGGGTGCAAGGAATAGCAATAGTAATGAATGTCGTAAAGTGCGACTAATGAGGTTTAAGGTGGAGTAAAGTGCGACTAATGAGGTTTAAGGTGGAGTAAAGTGCGACTAATGAGGTTTAAGGTGGAGTAAAGTGCGACTAATGAGGTTTAAGGTGGAGTAAAGTGCGACTAATGAGGTTTAAGGTGGAGTAAAGTGCGACTAATGAGGTTTAAGGTGGAGTAAAGTGCGACTAATGAGGTTTAAGGTGGAGTAAAGTGCAACTAATGAGGTTTAAGGTGGAGTAAAGTGCGTCTAATGAGGTTTAAGGTGGAGTAAAGTGCGACTAATGAGGTTTAAGGTGGAGTAAAGTGCGACTAATGAGGTTTAAGGTGGAGTAAAGTGCGACTAATGAGGTTTAAGGTGGAGTAAAGTGCGACTAATGAGGTTTAAGGTGGAGTAAAGTGCGACTAATGAGGTGGAGTTTATTGAACTATCATGTAAGTTGAAGTGAGTCACAAACGTTGTTGATATTAGCTTTGTCAGACGCAGATATCGCAGCTACTGTGTAAAACCATGACACCACGAATTTTATTAATTCGAAATAAAACCTGCCGAATCGCATGGGTTAGAGAAGCAACGCAAAAGAAGATGTAAAAATGTTAAAATATCTTGGAAAAGATTGTAGAACCAAGAGTGTAGACCCCACAGCTTGACTGGAAAGACTACCGACCTCACAGCTTGATAGTGAAGACTACAACCCCCACAGCTTGAAAGTATAGACCACATACCCCTCAGCTTGAAAGTATAGACCACATACCCCACAGCTTTAAAGTATAGACCACATACCCCACAGCTTGAAAGTATAGACCACATACCCCACAGCTTTAAAGTATAGACCACATACCCCACAGCTTGAAAGTATAGACCACATACCCCACAGCATGAAAGTATAGACCACATACCCCACAGCATGAAAGTATAGACCACAGACCCCACAGCTTGAAAGTATAGACCACATACCCCACAGCTTGAAAGTATAGACCACATACCCCACAGCTTTAAAGTATAGACCACATACCCCACAGCTTGAAAGTATAGACCACATACCCCACAGCATGAAAGTATAGACCACAGACCCCACAGCATGAAAGTATAGACCACAGACCCCACAGCTTGAAAGTATAGACCACAGACCCCACAGCTTGACAGGAAAGACTAAACACCTCACATCACGATAGAAGAGAATACACATCTCACATCTCGGAAGGCACAAACACAGACCCCACTGCTAAATATACAAGTCCACAAACTTCAGAACTGACTTTCTTCTTCAGCGTACATTCTCAAACTCCTGCTGAATTCTCTTGTAGCAGGACATGTCCTACTAGATTTCCAGCAGAATGTAGTCCAGAGAATGGAAATGCGTTGTGTCGCCGTTTTATTTGCGCCAATGGCCCGACACATCCGTCTTCGGCGGGAGAACTGACTTTAAACAAGGTGCCATCTACTGGACATAAAACAGTGCGACAATATGTATAACTTCGTTCGTTATAACGAGGATGATAAAACAAAGGATGACAATAAGTAGTACTAAGATCATCTAAGGATGACAATAAGTAGTATTAAGATCGCCGTTACAAATGACCTTTACACCTCAAGTAAAATATTGACATTTACATAACAGGTAAGAAGTGGACAGTGTAGTTACTTTTCCATGCGAGGTCAGAAGTGGACACAGTACAGTGGTTTCTTCATGCTAGAACAGAAGTGGACACGGTACGATGACATGATTCTTAGTAAATGTACATAAATGGGCCCATTTTTGGTACAATTGTTCATCCAACCCCGCCCCCCCCCGTGCCTAATATTAAAATGGCCATGAACGTTGTTTACATCCTGCTATGGGAACTGCAGTAGTGTCATGTGAAATAATTCACCAGCTGACCAGCTAATCATGTATGTAATCCGACATCCGTTATAATCCGACATCCGTTATCATCCGATATCCGTTATCATCCGACATCTGACATCATGTATTGACATCCGTTCCGTATCTCCTGTTTGAAATAAACAAAATTACATCCGCCTCTTTCCCAGAGTCAAAAGGAAGTAGGTTACCAAGGCACATGCTCTAGGAAGGTTGATGAATGGCGCCATCACTACTGAGGAATTGCGGTAGGGGATGCAAGCAGGTGGTCTGATGACCCACTAAAAGGGAACTGGTCACTTATGAAAATCCGTGTGCTATGTGGCTGGTTGATGTTTCTGCTATTATTTTTAGAGGTAACCTTACCGATGTGATATGTTGTTTGTTGTGCAAGTGGTTACCTTCCAGGTACCCTCTACCTGTTCGTCAGATCTGTGATCCATAATTTCAATACATTGCGTAGTGTCCATACAAAGGACGATGGATACATTGCGTAGTGTCCATACAAAGGACGATGGATACATTGCGTAGTGTCCATACATGAGACGATGGATACATTGAGAACTACTGCTTTTACTAATGCATAGAATAACGCATGGGGTCATATAAGACGAGATCCACTGGGTCGGTGAAGTGTGACCCAGCTGTAAATATGATATCTCCACACGTTCTGCCTAAACAACTGTGTTCGGATAGATATGTTAAATTCAATCTGACAATGTTCTAATGGTGTAAAGTAGGACCACACACTTGCAGTTTGTTTCACAAAGAGATTACGCCTGTGGAGAGATGACACAAAACTCACGGATAAAATGCGATCAGCGTGTCTGACGGTACTTTGAACATTTGGGCTTCAGATCGATCTTCTGCAAACGGAACTCGCGTCAGTAAAGCGGACTCCTTCCAAATCCATGCATGCAGTCATTACAAGATTATGTGCGCTTGATTGTGTATGCACATGCGTCCACTGCCAGATATCTGTTTCTGCTATCTGGAAGGCTAATCATTATCCTTATGTCGCTGGTAATGGCGAAATGGAATTGAGTGTTCAAACAACCACATCAGAGGAAGTGTCTCAAGAGATATAAGGGTGAAAGAAATATCAATTACAAGATTAATGGTAAGAAGACTAAGGAGTCTGATGTCTGAGTCATACAATGGAAGCTGTGTCAGTTCACACGTGACTTTAGACAGTAGAAGAACATTATATTCTAGACGATGTGTTATGTTCACACGTGACTTTAGACCAGGGCTATTCAATTAGCGGCCCGCGGAGGCCTAGCAAGTGGCCAGAGGATCATTGCTAAAACAGTGACATAAAGTTATAAAATTACTAAATGTATAAAATCATTCAATGTGAATTTTATAAAACTCGCCCGTGATGATCCCCATTTTCTACATTTTAGCCCCCGAATAAATATAGTTGAATAGCCCTGCTTTAGACAGTACAAGAACATTATATTTCTAGACGATTTCTCAGTTCACACGTGACTTTAGACAGTACAAGACCAACCACAATAAAGGAATCAAGTTTTTCTGTCAAGATTCCCATTATTCCCGTGCATATCGTTGGTCGGAGGAACACCAGAAAGACACAATGTATATAAATAATGATCAACGAAAATCAATAATCAAAAACAAAATCACGTAAGATCAATAATCATAAACAAAATCACGTAAGATCAATAATCAAAAACAAAATCACGTAAGAAGGTTGATTATGCTTTGTTTTTCATTCTATTATTAGTCTTATTTGGCGATAGGTTACGGTTAACAGTCTGCATGTTTCTGTATAATGTAGAATTTTTGTATATAATATTATAATGTCTAGGTCAGTGGTGTGTTAAATACGGTCAGCTCGCCACATCCAGCTCGCCACATCCCCACATCCAGCTCGCCACATCCCCACATCCAGCTCGCCACATCCCCACATCCAGCTCGCCACATCCCCACATCCAGCTCGCCACATCCCCACATCCAGCTCGCCACATCCCCACATCCAGCTCGCCACATCCAGCTCGCCACATCCCCACATCCAGCTCGCCACATCCCCACATCCAGCTCGCCACATCCCCACATCCAGCTCGCCACATCCCCACATCCAGCTCGCCACATCCCCACATCCAGCTCGCCACATCCCCACATCCAGCTCGCCACATCCCCACATCCAGCTCGCCACATCCAGCTAGCCACATCCAGCTCGCCACATCCCCACATCCAGCTCGCCACGCTATTTCCTTTCCAAGTCAGGCACACCATGATGGCAGTATATGCATGGTACACAGTTCTTGGATATGCAAAAGAGTTGAAAGATATGGGTTTGATCCCGTACAGCACAAAGACAATCAATCCGACCAGAAGACACCACGATGTTTCCCGCCTCTGGTGTAGATTGTTGCTGTGGTAATCAGGTGTGTAGATTATTACGGTGGTATAAAGGTGTGTAGATTATTATAGTCGTACGCAGGAGTGTAGATTATTACGGTGCTAATCGGGTGTGTAGATTATTACGGTGGTACACGCGTAGTTTACTAAGATGGTACACTCGTAGTTTACTAAGGTGGTACACTCGTAGTTTACTAAGGTGGTACACTCGTAGTTTACTAAGGTGGTACACTCGTAGTTTACTAAGGTGGTACACTCGTAGTTTACTAAGGTGGTACACGATATATGTAGATCGTTAATGGCGTACTAGATTTTAGAATAATACCCATCGCTGCATTTTGTCAAACTGATACATGATGTGTACATATGTCGACACAGGTAACAGCTGCAACATATCCTAACTAGACTGCTGACGATTAGTATATTATTTTATTCAATAAGCACACCTGTGTGGCAACCGAAGCCTTGACTTTTAGTGGATATATAGCTTGGTCAACAAAGAACAGTTCTGAACATCAAGTATAGCCAAAACTTCAACCAAAAGTCTAGGAAGACAACACAAAAAATAATTCGGAACATCAAGTATAGTCAAAAATTCAATCTAAAGTCTAGGAAGACAACACAAAGAACAATTATGAACATCAAGTATAGCCAAAACTTCAACCAAAAGTCTAGGAAGACAACACAAAGAATGACCTCTTGTGTAGACATATTTTTCTCTTAAAATATGACATGAAAAAATCCAAACCCGGAGTCGGTGTCAGGACGCTGAGTCTGATAGAACGCAAACATGGTAAGACGTGAGAAAACATAACCAGGCCGTGTTCAAACAGATCTCAACTTTTGACTGACAAAAATCAACATTTGACCTCAGGTGCCGACTGAATATTAAGTTGTAACTAGAGTTATAAGGGTCAACTAAAAAATAATCTCTTTACAACACATCAGAACATGCAGGAAATGTAGGCGATACGGTCTTCTTCTTGTGGTCTGTCCAATGTAGTCTTTGTTATCCTATTTTTCCTTTCCACAAACATCTGTAGCACATCTCCGATACAGATGTTCTCCCATGCCACAAGTGTCTCTCTTGGCCTTCCCCTACTCCTCTTGTAAACAGCTCTCATTTTGAATTAACTTGTTTCATGATATCTCCATAACGATTCTTATCTATCCATGGTCTTCTTAACATTCTTCTACACAATCACGTATCTACCGCTTCAATATAAGTGTCACTAATCTACAGTATTTAGGACACTCAATGACACGTGATGGTATCGAAAGGCTGATTCTAGAGGGCAGAGTAATAGACGTGAGAAAAAGAGGAAGAAAAAGAAGACGATGGACCTGCGACATCGAAGAATGTATGTACATGTCTCTGGCCAACTGGCCAATGCAGGCCTGCTTGCCCGGGTCAGAAAGGCCTTTCCGATTAACCACGATGAAGACAACGTTCTGGAAATAATATGTCACTTGATATCTATTCTGCAGAGTGTCCATGGTTCACTTCTATACATAAGAATTGGTTCTATATAACTTTAAAAACTATCTCACCTCAATTTACAAATAAAATATATATCTATATGTTTGTAATTTAAGATGGCTATATGTTTGTAATTTAAGATGGCTATATGTTTGTAATTTAAGATGGCTATATGTTTGTAATTTAAGATGGCTATATGTTTGTAATTTAAGATGGCTATATGTTTGTAATTTAAGATAGCTATATGTTTGTAATTTAAGATGGCTATATGTTTGTAATTTAATGTGACCTTAATTTGTAATTTAAGGTGGCTATTTGTTGCTGGTTTCCTGTTAGAGTGTGGAGACAAATGGAATAAATCTCAGACACTGTAAGCAACCATACTTCTGAATACTCTGAACGGCCGAAATATCCAAGTAGTTGAGAATTTTAAAAATGCTGATAATTTCTAGAAGATTTTTTAGAAGATAAGATCTAGAAGATGTAACATTATGACTCATTTACAACAGATGGCTGTCTCCAGGGACATATGATACTAGACACACTCTACAACAGAGTGCAAGCGTCCCGTGAAATCTTTCAGACGATCATTAGATTTTACCCACTGATACAAAAATGCAACATAGAATAGAAGATACTAGCTAGTAGGATGTCCTATAGCAGGGATTCTCAAATTTCAAAAGGCAAGCATCATCCCCATGTATTTGTTAGTATTCGCTAGAACTTTTTATCTCTCATGGAACTAACACATGTGGTCACGAAAGCACTCACGAGCACCAGGTTTAGAACGCCTGCATTAGATAGAAGGGGCTGGCGTATGACATACAATATCTGCACTTGACAGACTTAGAATGAAACGGAAATAACATCAAAGCATGCAAGAAATGTTTTAGTCTTTCAACATTGAATGATGTCCAAAGATATTTTGTCGTTCATTCCAGCTGATGAACTAGAGGAAGAACCCGCTATAGGTATTAGCTGTTATAAGTCGGTCGGTAATAGGTAATAACTGTAGGAAACTAATCCCAAGAGCTGTTCATCAATTAGGTCAATTTTGGAAAGATGCAACTTTTATCAATCTTTGTAAATAACTGTCAACCCCTCCCCGCCTTCCTTTTTTTGTTAACATAATTTATGATCATACCTCCACAGTCGAGACTTGGAACATGGCAATGACGGCGTTGCTAATCACTGGTAAAACACACAAAAACAGACAAATCGACGTTTCTGGCACATTGTCTATCAAAAGTACAACATAGCATACAACGATTTATAAACGGTATCTCGTGCACGTGACATAATAATGGCTAATACGGGTAAATCCAAAAGGCCAGAATAATATGAAGAATGAAAACACTAGAAGGATTGAGATGAAGAAAAACCAAACAGAACGTTGGCAGAATCTCATAGAATATCAACAAAAAAAAGCAAATAAAACAAAATGACAATATAAAAGTAAGATATTAACTCTCAAGGAATTTAGTGTACCAAATTGGCGGATATGCCGATTTTCAAGCTCATGTCGAGCCCGGCTATTACAGGAGCATGAATTAATGGCTGTAACCTGGATATCTCAACGCGTTATAGGTTCGACTTTCAACAGTTCAGGGGGGTCAATCGTACTTCACAAAAACGTGTGGATCATTCAGGCATTAGAAAAGTTTCTTTTATAAGCACTCTCTGAGAAGAGAGCAGTCTTCTACTCGTTCACAGTTTTAAATGTCTACACATTAAACGGGATTCAATCAAGCGTTACTAGGTCTACACGACAACGACCCCAATCTCTGATCAACACATGATTGAATGTATATGTCTTCTTCTTCTTCAGTGTCCATTGTGAAACTCCCACTAGATTTCTCTTGTAGCAGAATTTTGGTCCCACTAGATTTCTCTTGTAGCAGGATCTTGGTCCCACTAGATTTCTCTTGTAGCAGGATTTTGGTCCCACTAGATTTCTCTTGTAGCAGGATCTTGGTCCCACTAGATTTCTCTTGTAGCAGGATTTTGGTCCCACTAGATTTCTCTTGTAGCAGGATCTTGGTCCCACTAGATTTCTCTTGTAGCAGGATTTTGGTCCCACTAGATTTCTCTTGTAGCAGGATCTTGGTCCCACTAGATTTTCAACAAGATATAAGATAAAGTCCAGAGAATGGAAATTCGCTGTGTCACCGTTTTGTTTACGGAAATGTCCCGACATATTCGTCTTCGGGGAACACATATGTATAGTATATAATCAATACCAAATTAATTTTTATTTAACAAAATTTAAAACAGATAAAAGTCTGGACACAAACGAGTACAGCATCTCGCTCACAGGACTACAGATTGTCCCCCTGAGAATGATTGAAATGTAAGACAGGAAACTTCTCATAGACATAATGTCTTCATTTAACCACACATATATATCTCTTTGCTGTGTTATGACACAACATAAATTTTTCACAAACGTAAACACATATCAGACATGTTCATGTAACAAAGAATCAGCCTCAAACATCGAACAAATTAACATGTAGGTTAGAGAGTTGGAAAGAAAATCAAGCCAAACAGGAAATGTGTATCATGCTGACTGGCAGAAGTTTGTCAAACAACTACACAGTTGTAACAGATAAATTATGCAGTAGTCCCCACAAACATTCTAGAAATTAAATATATTGTTAAAAACAAAATAATGTTTTTCCTAGATTCTCTGGCATTCTTTATAACCTTCAGAATTACTATTTAAAAGCCAATGAAGATGGCAGCTTCGTTGGAGACACCAGAAACGGAAGTATAGGCACCAGAAAAGGAAGTCGGAAGTACGTTTCTAAATGTAAACATAAATTATGGCGGCCGATTTATGACGATAACATTCGTCGTATACATCAACCATTCTTATCACTTCCTTTTACCTGGACCCTCTGTAAATACATTATTCTTTCACACACACACTGTAAATACATTATTCTTTCACACACACACACACACCGTAAATACATTATTCTTTCACACACCCTCTGTAAATATATTTTTCTTTCACAATCTCTCTGTAAATATATATTTGCGTTCATATACTCTCTATGAATACATTGCTCACATTTAATTAATTGATGTAAATTATGTTCAATCTAATTGAATGAGTGATGCCTAAATCAACTTGTGAGATTTAAATTTTTTTTAAATGTGTAAAAAATTGTGTTTACATATTTCTATTTTGTTGATGTCGATCTGTCTTTTACTGCGAATGTACTAGTTCTGAAAATTTCTTTTAGACTTCACACAGACGCAAAACACCCAGATATAGATTTTTTTTTAAAACCAGAATAATGACGGAACAATGAAATATATACCCGTAAGACTGACGGGTATTATTCCCAAAAGGCTCTAGTATGCCAAGTTGATATATGCAATGGTCCTCAAGCGCGTATCAAGTCCAGTCACATGAGCAGCACTACTTAATGATAGTAAGAAATATATTTTTCTTCCATGGACCATCTATAAATATATTATCTTTCATGAACTAACTATACATATATTTTCTCCGCTGGAACTCTATAAAGATATTGGACTTGTACTTCGTGGGCCATTTAAACAAGACATGGTAGACCATTATGGGCCCGTAAATCCCTGATTACGATTACGTGGAACAGATATTCTCATTAAATGATAAACGAAGAACAGATAAAACGAATTTCGTTCTATCGACAGATTATTCGTTTTGTGATCAAGGGGGAAAAGTTGTAAGGGGGCAAGATACTAAATGTGTTTGACAGAAAACATAAAAAATTGTGTGTAAGGGGGCAAGATACTAAATGTGTTTGACAGAAAACATAACAAATGGTGTGCAAGGGGGCAAGATACTAAATGTGTTTGACAGAAAACATAAAAAAGCTAACAACTATCTATTAAAAAGGGCTGACAACAAGCAAATGATAAGCTGTAGTGTGTACGGAAGTTTCTTCAAACACACCCTGCAACTCTTAACATAGCAGCACGATATAAGTTATTTCTCAGTAGCTCCTCAAACGATAATTTCCATCGTCCTCTTTAAAAACATTTCCTTGCTATGTAAACACAACACCCAGAGCTTAACACAACATTCCCCCACCGAATACGGATGTGTCGGGCCATCTGTGCAAATTTAACGGCCACAGTACAGATTTCAATTCTCTTGACTACATCCTGCTGGAAATCTTGTGGGATCATGGTCCTGCTATAAGAGAGATCTAGCGGGAGTTTGAGAATGAACGATAAAGAAGAAGAAGACACAACATCCAGACCTAGTTTCTTATTTGAATTGCTGGTTGTCAAACTGCACCGGATTTCTCTTAAAGCAGGACAATGACACTACAAGATGACCAGGTTGATAGAGTCCTGACAACCACAACGCGGTGTGTCGCCATGCTAGACATAGTCGACCGGAGCATACCCAGTGTGACACTGAACCTCGGCCGTTCAAAGACAAACAACAACATAATCATATGTGAACATGAACAACCATTTTTACAGATAAGTACATTTGAAGAAGAAGAATATAGTTCTCAGAAATTAGAGAGATGACAGTAAACGCGGAAGTGAATCACTTTCACTATCATCATGTGCTTTGATTAGTGTGGGCGAAATCAATCCCAAGCAATGACTCACGCCGGGTTCAAATGTCGAAGATTGTCCGCAGTGACTATCACAAACACGCGGCACGGCAGAATATTAGGTTTCCTTTCATGCTCATTTGAATATCAAGCACGTGTGACTGTCACTCATGACTGAGTAACGTATCACCTGGGGCAGGTAGCAGGAACCAACGGTTACGCTGACCTTCACGGGTGAGGTGACAATTAAAGGCTAAGGGCAGATTGCTCACGCGGAAGTAAGTACAGAAGATTGATGGCAGAAGTGAGTACAGTAAGCTCTGTGATATTCTGTCAGGAAGTGAGTACAGTAAGCTCTGTGATATTCTGTCAGGAAGTGAGTACAGTAAGCTTGTGATATTCTGTCAGGAAGTGAGTACAGTAAGCTCTGTGATATTCTGTCAGGAAGTGAGTACAGTAAGCTCTGTGATATTCTGTCAGGAAGTGAGTACAGTAAGCTTGTGATATTCTGTCAGGAAGTGAGTACAGTAAGCTTGTGATATTCTGTCAGGAAGTGAATACAGTAAGCTCTGTGATATTCTGTCAGGAAGTGAGTACAGTAAGCTTGTGATATTCTGTCAGGAAGTGAGTACAGTAAGCTTGTGATATTCTGTCAGGAAGTGAGTACAGTAAGCTTGTGATATTCTGTCACAAATATAATCCAACATGGTATGTTGGTGTGCAAATTAAGTGGCAAGAACCGTAAGGGGGGGGGGATGAGAGGTCACCCCTAGAAATCAGAACATAATATTAAGTACATCTTCTCCCTGCTAACAGTTCAACATGTCTACGTAGCAAATCTGATTTAACATATTTACACAGCAAGTCTAGTTTAACGTATCTACACAGCAAGTCTAGTTTAACGTGTCTACACAAGTCTAGTTTTCTTAATAAATGTTGCTTTATCTGAAAACTCGTCAAGACTCTCATACAGCTTCCTGTAGTTATCCATCTCTGTGGACCAGTGCTCCTCCCTCAACTGGTTTAGTGTAATGCATTCCTACATGGATATGTTCTGCTGCCTGCCCACATGAGCACATAGGTAATGGAATCCGTCTTAACCTATTTAATGAAGTTCATAATCGGCTCGGCTCTATCAAGATAGTTATAGTTGTCTTTTTCAGTGCTAGACTTTGCTAATGGCTTTAATGAGAGTTCTCATGCCTTTGTAGGCGATGTCTTGTAGGTGATGTCTTGTAGGTGATGTCTTGTAGGTGATGTCTTGTAGGTGATGTCTTGTAGGTGATGTCTTGGTTTGTTATATATTAAGTACTTCTTCTTCTTCTGCGTTCGCTCTCAAATAACCACAACGAATATTTCGTGTGATTTCCGCCGGGGAGCGTGAAGTACGTTGTGCTGCAGGTTCCACAGTAGAACTGTGATTAAGTCCTAAAATCCAAGCTAAAAAGCGTGTTATCACCCCCACCCCCTATAACCATCCTTCCCTTTTGATGGTATTTTACAAGAGGGTTACCAGAAGATGCTGTTGATGAAGTTCTACATTTTATCTGTACATCTACTGATGAAGTTCTACATTTTATCTGTACATCTACTGATGAAGTTCTACATTTTATCTGTACATCTACAGATGAAGTTCTACATTTTATCTGTACATCTACTGATGAAGTTCTACATTTTATCTGTACATCTACTAATGAAGTTCTACATTTTATCTGTACATCTACTGATCACTGTTTTCTTCTACAACTTTTCATTCTTTCAACTTACTCAATTGCAAATGTTGGAGAGTAGAACAAATAAATTACAAATGTTGAGTAGAACAAATAAATTACAAATGTTGAAGAGTAGAACAAATAAATTACAAATGTTGAAGAGTAGAACAAATACATTACAAATGTTGAAATGTAGAACAAATAAATTACAAATGTTGAGTAGAACAAATAAATTACAAATGTTGAAAAGTAGAACAAATAAATTACAAATGTTGAAGAGTAGAACAAATAAATTACAAATGTTGGAGAGTAGAACAAATAAATTACAAATGTTGGAGAGTAGAACAAATAAATTACAAATTCTGGAGATAAAATAATAAATGACAGTATTCTGTTAATGAATCAACATCATAATATGAATAGCGATCGAGGCAACAGAAATACAACATAGGGGCCATGTTTGGCTTCCGGCCGCCATGTTAGTACTCACAAGATGGAGATGCACTTCCGGTGGTTGTGTTTGTTAAAACAATGCGGATATTGTGTTCAAGTATAGAGATATAGAAAACATAATTTGTAGGGGAGTAGTTTTTGCAGTTGTTACAAAGCAAAAAATGTTCGAGTTTTATTTCAATGTAGTTTATTGTAGTCGATAGTTACAACTTGTTTGGAAATTAGAGGGAACAAGCGAGGAAGACACTCGTACACCGAACCGTGACTATACCTATTAGAAGCGATACGAGCACAATAGAAATAAGCATATATTCGTGACGACTTTCATTATTGCCGTGATTTGTTTTGGTCACTGTGTGTCGTCGACCAATGATGATCAGCGAAATGGGCCAGGATGACCCAAGATGACCTACGTTATAACAGCATGATGTATGTTATAACAGCATGACCTACGTTATAACAGCATGATGTATGTTATAACAGCATGACCTACGTTATAACAGCATGATGTATGTTATAACAGCATGACCTACGTTATAACCAGGATGACCTACGTTATAACCAGGATGACCTACGTTATAACAGCGTGACCTATGTTATACCAAGATAACCTACGTTATAATAGCATGATGTATGTTATAACAGTATGATATACGTTATACCAAGATGACCTACGTTATAACAGCATGATGTATGCTATAACAGCATGATATACGTTGTAACAGCATTACCTACGTTATACCAGCATTACCTACGTTATACCAGGATAACCTACGTTATAACAGCATGACCTACGTTATAACACCATAACCTACGTTATATAACAGACGTGTGCGTAAACTACTTTTTAAGTTACTGCCATAGCCAATCTGATTATTAGAGTTTTTTCCATTGGCTAGCGAAAGTATAAATAGCAAAGTATAAATAGCGAAATATAAATAGCAAAGTATAAGTAGCAAAGTATAAATAGCAAAGTATAAATTAATGACCAATGAAATCATGACAATTATCGGAGTAGCCTAAGGTAGTGATGCTACGCACAGACATGTTTATAAGGTAAGTTATTACCAACAGGTAACACAATCTTAATAGCTCCTATTATCTCAAAATCAAAACAAAACACGCATCTCCACCACACTTCGGGAAACCATCGACCCACTAGAATGTTCCGTTTGAAAACCCTTCATTTAAAAATGAAAGACTTCTAAATACGTTAATCAAAGTATGGGCACAGTTGCGGAGTTAAAACTGTGGAAGCCAGAAGTAATAAATGCTGTGTGGAAACATTGGATAAGTTCGGGCAGCTCTACAACTATTTCACATACTGACATCACTATCTAGTGCATATTTATAAAATGTGTAGCGTATCCTATTCAGGGTGTAGCCATCAACCCATCATTTTCTGGCTGTAGTGGTTTTCTAGGCAATATAAATACGCTCAGTATTTTGCCATTGCTCTCTTAACAGTCCGGATGTGCATATGCCTGTGGGAAGGGGGGGGGTATCAAACTCGATACCATGGCCGTCACAGATGCGACCTGTACCACTTCACCACTGAGACGATATATTATTGCTTCTATTTTATATTTCCTTTTTGGCAGAACTTTGTCCCCAGCACAACACACTGTGTAAGATATTTATTCCTCTGATGTTCGTTCTCAAACTTCTGCAGACTACCAGACTGCAGTCCTGAGAATGGAATGTATTGTATCATAGTTAGCTGCTATGCATTGACGTTCTGGCCTGACACATTCGACTTCAGCATGGCTTCTGGGTCACTTTGACACTATATACAATCGGACAGCCAACTCTTCCCCAAAATCTAGTTAATCGCCTCATACGACATGCGTGACACGTAACAGTGTCACTATTCGTGGCTCCAATTTCTTTCCCCCTCAACGCAGGCGTTACAGTACTACTATTATTTTAAAATGAAAAGTTGCAATTCTAAATTTATCTGTGCTGACAGGATGAGCAATGAAAACCACGTCCAATCCTCTTGATATCCACCTGTGCTGATTAGAGCAGGTGAGATTCCTCACCAAGCTTCATATCTCATACCCTGTTGGTGTGGTATGAACATACACCCTATTTTAATCACGATTCTACTGCCCACAAATCTGCAATGATTGACTGGCAACGGCACGCCCTTGTCGCACATCCTCTCTAAATCCGTTCTAGAATTACCCCATTAACCCTTTATCTCCTGGGGTTTCGAGTGCTACCGTAATAAATACGCATGAACTATAAAAATGAACAATGTATCGACTTCCCAGATCCATGTAGCAATTGTAAGCGGAAGTGTTAGCTGTTTACCGGAAATATAGAGTTGACGCCAGTAGACATGATATTCTATAACTTTTTGTTAGACACATTCTCTAGTAATAGTACTACATACGTTCAGTCTTATTGATGGAACATGTTGTAATGTCCTACCATGAACATTCATACGGATGTACCATGTAAAATCCATACCACGTCCAATAATATGGATGGACCATATTGCAGCGTTCCTACCATCTGCATGGACCATGTTGAAAAGTCCCTACCATCTGCATGGGCTATATTGAAAAGTTCCTACCATCTGGATGTACCATGTTGCAATGTTCCTGCCATATGGAAGGATCGACTATGTCTCAAGTTCCTACCATCTGGATAGACCATACTGAATAATGTCAACCAGCGGGATAGAACATGTTCTATACCATCTGCATGTACCATGTTGCAATGTTCCTACCATTTGGATGGACCATTTAGCAAAGCCCCTACCATTTGGATGGACCATTTAGCAAAGCCCCTACTATTTGGATGGACCATTTAGCAAAGCCCCTACTATTTGGATGAACCATTTAGCAAAGCCCCCACTATATGGATGGACCATTTAGCAAAGCCTTCACCATTTGGATGGATGGACCATGATAAAAACTTCCTACCAGTATGTTTACGTAAATGTGTTTTTGTTTCTTTTGAATAATAAATATGTTGCATCGAGGAACTATGGTAATAAGAAGATTCCTGAAATCGTTGGAACCTATTACGTTTATGTAGCACTGTTGGTGCATAACTGGTACATTGTTCTTGCATGGCTGGTGCACAATGGGCTTACTGTGTGTAAGTTTCGTGTGGAAACCGTCTCATTTCTATTGCTTTATGTCCGCCCGGTTCTGTGGCTGAGAGTTACAGTACTCGTCTCGAACTATCAATGTAGCTGATTCAATTTCAGCCTCAGACATTCGTGTGTCCGTGCCTTTCAGAAAGCAATGACAACCTACTAAACGTCATTACTTCATCTAACTTTACTATAGCACTGCTGTGTGGGAGTTTTGAGAAGCTTTCACATACAGCATCAGTCATTAACACACAAAAACAGACTTACTGTGTAGACATGCTAAACTGGGAAGGGGAAAAGAAGGCTATAGCATTGCGCCGTAGATACTAACACGATAAGTAGTCAGGGCTTTATCTAAGGGGTCAGCGGTGTACCTTAGTGGTCAAGTAGTTTTTTTTTGAGATAATTTTGATGATATATTTTGTATAACCATTAAAAGGCTTGTTGGCGATGATTCAATTTTTAGAAATTTTCATAAGATGCCATGCTTAACTTCCTTAAAGGGGATGAGGAGGTTAAAGCCCACAACCCCCTTTCCCTCACCTCATATAGTCTTGCTATAGCCAAAAAGGGTAGAATGATGGCTACTCCCAGATATTCTAGCAACTTATCTCTGGCTATGTCAACAAGGTAATTTCCCAGCGATCATGTAGCCCTCACAATTGATATCGAGAACAGGTGTGTCTTCTGACATTAAGATAGAACTCTTTCAACTAATCAAAGACCTTCATTATTGACTGTTGGAACTTCGAACGAAATGTTTCTGTAAACTTTCCTCCTGGTTTATCTCAGACATCCTGGCTAACTAAACTGTTGCGTTATTTGAGCAACTGACAGGGCGGGGCGTTGATGAAATGTCAGACACAAATAACTTTCAATTAGTTTGATACGAAGACAATCGGAAAGACGAAACATGGGACAGGGTAATGAAATTTTGCTA
Organism: Meghimatium bilineatum; assembly: GCA_034231615.1. NCBI lineage: Eukaryota > Metazoa > Mollusca > Gastropoda > Stylommatophora > Philomycidae > Meghimatium > Meghimatium bilineatum. The sequence goes on along the minus strand of CM067321.1, from coordinate 77,269,398 downwards.
ATTACCATCACACATATGAAAATACACACAAATCGACGTTTCGATCAAAGTGCTTTTTAGGAACACAACACTACGAGGAGTACGAAACGGCACTGTTGACGCTCACATTGTTGTTGATCGTTCATCACCTCTGGTGATGACCATTTGTTACATCCACTTTTGAAATTCATTAGAGATACATGTCTTTGACTGAGTTCGTACATGGCTAATACACCCATCTAATGTCCCTGGTCACTTCGCGCATGGGATGGCCATTGTAGATGTTTTAAATCTACCCGTTAATTTCTAGTTACTCTTCGCTGTTGAGCTGCTAGTTTTCTCCTCTTTTCACAAGAAAATGCGTCCTTTTTTGACTGTGTACCGCCATGTACATCTGTTTTGTGCAAGTTCCTCTCTTGTATCTTGGTTTATTTCAAAGGATTTCAGTGAGGTCTTTAACGAATCTTTTTACCGCTTCTCATGGCCACCTTGAAATCGTATACCAATCTGGAACTCACCATAGGAAAGTGTATTTGACAGCGTATAATCTGAGATTAATACTAGGTTACCATTCGATTATGTGTCTGTACAGGAAATACCAGATCTATCAAGCACAGTGTTGTCCGGAATCTTGTCTTGCCTTCTGATGTCCGTAACCTTACTGACTTGACATAATAATGAAGGCTGTGCGTATGGGAGGATGAAACGTCGATTATAGACATTACACTTAGAGATAGGAAAAAGGTGCGAGGCTCGGATCAACAGTATCATGGGTACCACAATAAACTTAAAGAAGGTGGGCGGCTAATCATGTGATATCATGTTATTCGAGCGAGAAACTAAGGAATCAGAGAATAAATGTAAGCATGTAGACGTCCAACAGGACGCAGGACAATACAGGGACTTGGTGCTCTAGACATGTAGAGTTGCAGGACAATACAGGGACTTGGTGCTCTAGACATGTAGAGTTGCAGGACAATACAGGGACTTGGTGCTCTAGACATGTAGAGTTGCAGGACAATACAGGGACTTGGTGCTCTAGACATGTAGAGTTGCAGGACAATACAGGGACTTGGTGCTCTAGACATGTAGAGTTGCAGGACAATACAGGAACTTTGTGCTCTAGATTTATAGAGTTGCACGACAATACAGGGACTTGATGCTCTAGATTTGTAGAGTTGCAGGACAATACAGGGACTTGGTGTTCTAGATTTGTAGAGTTGCAGCGCATTTCAGGGAGTTGGTGCTCTAGATTTGTAGACCTACATGAAAATAATTCTCTGAAGATGAGTAAATTTATGGTATGTATAGATTGATAGAGAAGTATAATGAGAGAGTGTGAGGAGTGAGAAGTATAGTGTGAGAGTGTGAAGGAATAAGAGTGTGAGAGGAAGAGTGAGAGAGGTATAGTGGGAGAGTGTCAGGGTAATGAGAGAGAATATTTTAAGAGTGAGAGAGAGAGAGAGGTAGAGTGGGATGCCTAGAGAGAAGTGGTAGAGTGAGAGGGAGAGTACAGGACAAGCAGAGTGGGAGAATGACGAGGGACATAGTGGAAGAATGAAAGAGATGTATAGTGGTAGAGTGAGAGAGAGAGAGGTAGGGTGGAAGAATGAAAGGAAGAGTGGAGGATAGGAATACTGGAAGAGTGAAAGAGAGGTACAGTGTAAGATTAAGAGAGAGGTATAGTGGGAGATTCAAAGTTAGAGTGGGAGAGAGGAGAAGAGATAGAGGGAGGGGTGAGGTAGAGTTGAGGGCCATATTTTTTTCTGGTAGTAAATATCTTATATTTTGATAGTAAGCAGAACACCCCCCCCCCCCCTGTTCCAACTCCCCACCACCACCACCACCACCACCACCACCATATGTACGTGGGAAAGCTACAAAATATGGACAATAGTTAGATAATAAGGGAGAAAATAAACGTGCGTAAACGTATTCGCGGGATAAGACAGAATAATGACTGGATAACCACACGCATCTTGAAGTGGATTAAAGAAGAAAGACAAGATCAAACCAAGAAAGCGGACAATGTGGTCACGTTTTGAAGATAAATAATTGCACACAGATGATGGCGGTTCAAACAGACATAGGAAACTTGTGAAATGATACCCTTGGTAAAGAGATGTAATGTTCTGTGATGGTGCGCTGGCGTTAGGGAAGAAACTCGGCTCGGTTTAGAATTGGGGAGTAGCGGGTTTAAATACAAAAGCGCACGTTTAAAGTGCATATATGAACCGGAAGTTAATGTGCATGTCTGCGTTAGCAACCAATTTTATTGTCTGTAGCTTTTTTTCTCTTATTTATTTTCTTTTCTCTGCTCGGATATTTTGTCGGCCGATGTCGAGGCTAGCTGGCGGCTGTTGTTGAAGGAACTCGCGACTATTGTCGGCGCACGCAGGGATTCTAGATAAAGGCGGTATTTGTTCTGTAGTGCGTGATCCAGAACAAATGTTGGCGTAGAAGAACAAGAGATTGTCCATGTATATTTCTGCTGCATGTTGTGAATAAGTTATTGGAAGAGATATTGGGAAGATCTGAGATGAAGCAAGATAGAAAACAGAGGAAAGTGTGTAAGATGGCACAATATGATGGTGACAAGGTGAACGATGAAGTGTTGAAGCTGTCAGTAGAAAGAGAGCAGAGGATGGAAGAAATAAACGATAAATGTGAAGAAGTAGAACATAGAGAAAGATGTGCACACAATGATGAAAGTTGTTAGAGGTGCTGAAGATAGCAAGAAGGGGGTAGAGGAGGATGGGCGTTAACAGTATATCTGAGTCTACTAAGAGAAGGTGTAGCGGGTGGTTAAACAAAACAAATTTCCACTTATTATTCGTTACATATTTTCGTTGATATTTGTTTTATTGTTGAATAAAATAATACGTTGTCCGAAAAGTGTGGGTTTTTGTTTACCATTTTCAAACTGTTATATAGTATTAAATATTGTTTGTTTTAATAAATGTTTACCATTTTTATACTGTTTTGTAGTATTAAATATTGTTCTTTTTCATAATTTTTTTAACCATTTTTATATTGTATACTGTTGTCTTATTTCTTTACCATTTTAAACTGTTTTCATAATTGTTTGACATTTGATTCTGTTTTATAGTAATTAATATTGCTATGTTTTCATATTTGGAAGAGGGGGGGGGTGACTTAACCCAAAGAAATTTACTTTGTCTATATCTTGAGCAAATATTCGATGAAAATGTGAAGAGAAAGATTTGAGACAGTGAAGATTGATGAATGAGTAGAAATGTGAAGAGAAAGATTTGAGACAGTGAAGATTGAGTAGAAATGTGAAGAGAAAGATTTGAGACAGTGAAGATTGATGAATGAGTAGATATGTGAACGGAACTGATAACATGGTCAAGAGATAGAGAGAGCAAATAACTATTGAAGGAATGAATAATTTACCTTGACAATAAATTAAATACCAGAAATGTCTAAATGAAAAAAAAAATTAAATAAATAAATTGTGTAACAAAAACTACCGTAACCATGTGAGAATAATAGACCCATCGTTCGATGAGTGTCGACTAAACATCATGAAACAAAGATGTCTGCAGGAAACATATACGTCTGCAAGATTTGAAGAACCCTGAACAAAATATACAAATCATACATCGAGACTTCATAAATAATTCTGTACGTTTACTTTCAGACATATTTACAACTCATAAACAGGGAGCTATTTTCTTACACATAAGCCAAGTCTGAACTTCTTAAATTGGCACCAAGTTAGAACTAGATTACGCTTAAGGTGCAACACCTGCCAGGTTTGACCAGTTCTCAAAGCCTGGTCCAACAAAAACAAGTGATATTTGATTACAGTAACGATTGTCTGCCAATAGCAATCGAAAGTATATGCGTTTCTCACACACAGACATATATAAACACACACAATTTGCTAATTAATAGATTTATATTCACCAACAGAATATCATTCGTCGATATAATTGATCTGTACATTGTTTTAAAAGACAAGTGTTCTATAAAACAGGCGTGCCGTAACGAAACAGTTAATGTATTATTGGATAAAGGAAATCAAAAAGATCAAGCTATTACATAATCCATGAGACTAAAGTGTTACAGTGAAACTAGATCTCTGGCACTGACTTTATCAGTGACTGTTGGGCAGTGGCGTTGAGATGTGAGATCTTGGTACATAGCTATTTCAGTGATGGTGTGATGACAAAATGTGTGTCCAGTAGTGTACAAGTGGGTCCTGGTGTAGAGGTGTGTCCAGTAGTGTACAAGTGGGTCCTGGTGTAGAGGTGTGTCCAGTAGTGTACAAGTGGGTCCTGGTGTAGAGGTGTGTCCAGTAGTGTACAAGTGGGTCCTGGTGTAGAGGTGTGTCTAGTAGTGTACAAGTGGGTCCTGGTGTAGAGGTGTGTCCAGTAGTGTACAAGTGGGTCCTGGTGTAGAGGTGTGTCCAGTAGTGTACAAGTGGGTCCTGGTGTAGAGGTGTGTCCAGTAGTGTACAAGTGGGTCCTGGTGTAGAGGTGTGTCCAGTAGTGTACAAGTGGGTCCTGGTGTAGAGGTGTGTCCAGTAGTGTACAAGTGGGTCCTGGTGTAGAGGTGTGTCCAGTAGTGTGCAAGTGGTTCCTGGTATAGAGGTGTGTCCAGTAGTGTGCAAGTGGTTCCTGGTGTAGAGGTGTGTCCAGTAGTGTACAAGTGGGTCCTGGTGTAGAGGTGTTCAAATGGCTAAAAATATCAGCAGAACACGAAGGACATTAGAATCAATAACAATTTATTTGTCAATGGTGAATGAAGATCGCTAATATGTACTCACTGCGACAAAACTGAAATCCAGCAGGCGAAATTTGGAACAGGGAAATGAAGTTTGACTAATAGGGAATTAGAAACATCAGGGAACTTTTAGAAAAATATGAAACAAAATCTTGGTAGTTACGTGAAACACAAGATCAAACAGCTTGACAATGAACGCACAGACTATCAGAATATAGTAAATGGGTATGACACAATTACATACAGCAATATATAGTTTCAACGTTTCAACCACAAGGCCTTTTTCAAGAAAATACAAAATAAAGCAGTAAAAACACAGTAAAAACCGTAAATATTATGTAAAAATCACAAAAGCATTAGATAGCGTACATTCAACATCAGAGACAGCCAATGTAACAATGAGGTACGTATATAGACAAGTATTGTCATACGAAGAGCAATACAAAAAAAATTATAGGGAATGAGAACAAAATCAAAGAACTATGCCTGAAAAGAACATGAACGACAACAGAACAAAGACCTCACCACACACATCTAAATAAATCAATGATCTTAGTATTATTGGTATTGATTTCGACTTATTATCTATACATTACTTGTAGTTATGTATTTCATACGTTTTCTGCATAAATATATGTTGGGGGTATTGTGTGAATTTGTTTATAACATCGTTAAGCTGTTTGGTGGAGGGGGGGTGTGTCGCGGAATATTTGATACAGATCATCATCAAGTGCCGTTTCCGCAACGAAGGTTGACTGCAACAGACCTCCAACAACCCCCGTCTCTTATTTCGTTGGTGCACTCTGCTAGACTGTATCCTGTCCATCTTGTGATGTTACTCTCCCACTTGTAACTTTGCCTATCTCTTGCTCGCTTCCCTTTGACTTTACCCTCAAGTAAGGTCTTCAATAAGGTGTCATGTCTTTTAATGTGTCCAAAATATTGTATTTGTCTGATCTTTATTTCTCTTAGTAGTTCTTTCTTCATATTAAGTGTCTTTAGCACCTCTTTATTTGTTTTCTTCTCTTTCCATGATGTTCTCCCTATTCTTCTATATAACCACATCTCAAAGGCCTCAATTTTGTCTTCTAACTGTTTATTTAGTGTAGATGTTTCTTAACCATACTATAATATAGAATAGATGTAGCATTTTATAATTCTCATTTTAACTTGTTTGTAATTTGTTTAGATGTTACTATTTTTTACTAGATGTTACACAGATGAGTGATGTAAAAAAAAATGACTAAAAATTGTTTATATAATGTATGCACGAAAAAGAACAAATTTAAAATGAGAAATGAAAGTTGTAAACAGCGAAATGAAACCACATAAAGTAGGTAGTAACTCATACCAGCAATATCTTAATGCAAATCTAGAATCCTGACCTAGGCTTGACTTAAAATGACTCATGACGCTAGAATGAATTTCGTTTCTATCATAGACTGGGGACTTACTGGTTCTTCTGAACGGAAGCACGTGTTTGGAATGTCTTTTCTTGGAGTCTACCATTCTGACAGCAGGCCGAGTGCATTACGGCCTTTCCTTAACATCTTGGTCTGGTGAACTTGTCAATGTCAGCGATGTAGACAGCCGTGACTATCAGATATGTCTACCGTTGGTTGCCGAATAAGGAGTTCACGTGACATCCATGCACTTAACTACGTCGTTTTAATACATTTACATTTTCAATTTTTGAGATTGTCGGGGCCTTTCATATACACCTTCTCATTATTCTCTCTCTCTGTATCTCTCTCTTTCATATAAATATAATCAGGTTAGTCAATACAGAGGTTAAAGTTTTGATATAACCAAACATTAATTGATTTCGAGGTTGAAGAGGCGTGCCTCTGCCAAATGAATGTCACTAGTTAGCAAACATATATAAGGTAACTGCGTGTTATGTAACATCAATTGTACTTACGTAAAACACAGGTTTTTATAACAGTTCCACTCAGACGCGACGGACTATCCCTAAGACTAGTAGGTAATGATGTGCCAACAAGAAATTATACAAATTACAATACACAAAATATTATCAACGTTTCAACTAAAAGGTCTTTATCAAGATACGCACAAAACATCAAAAGACGACGAATGAAAATTATCATTTAAGTTTATCAATTCCGATGTTTGTATCGAGTTGTTATCAAGTTTATCAGTCCCGATGTTTGTATCGTGACCTTCAACAATACAAGACCCACAGCCTAATAGGAATATAAGCTTTAAAATGGATCTTCTGACTATTCTCCTTGACTTTCTTTGATGAAAGTAGATAGTGACTAATGAAAAACGCGAGAATAATCAAATGTGTCATTAGGGAGGCTTCACGTCAACATTAAGGATAGTCATAGGAGAAAGAGACTAAATCTTTTCTTTCCTGATCTGACTTTTCCGTAAATTTCATTGGTTGGTAGCATAAAAGTATATGTAAAATGACCAATGATAAGTCGCGTTAGTCAAGATAAGTCGCGTTAGTCAAGATAAGTCGCGTTATTCAAGATAAGTCGCGTTAGTCAAGATAAGTCTCGTTCGTCAAGATAAGTCGCGTTAGTCAAGATAAGTCGCGTTAGTCAAGATAAGTCGCGTTAGTCAAGATAAGTCGCGTTAGTCAAGATAAGTCGCGTTAGTCAAGATAAGTCGCGTTAGTCAAGATAAGTCGCGTTAGTCAAGATAAGTCGCGTTAGTCAAGATAAGTCGCGTTAGTCAAGATAAGTCGCGTTAGTCAAGATAAGTCGCGTTAGTCAAGATAAGTCGCGTTAGTCAAGATAAGTCGCGTTATTCAAGATAAGTCGCGTTAGTCAAGATAAGTCGCGTTAGTCAAGATAAGTCGCGTTAGTCAAGATAAGTCGCGTTAGTCAAGATACGTCGCGTTAGTCAAGATAAGTCGCGTTCGTCAAGATAAGTCGCGTTCGTCAAGATAAGTCGCGTTAGTCAAGATACGTCGCGTTAGTCAAGATAAGTCGCGTTAGTCAAGATAAGTCGCGTTAGTCAAGATACGTCGCGTTAGTCAAGATACGTCGCGTTAGTCAAGATAAGTCGCGTTAGTCAAGATAAGTCGCGTTAGTCAAGATAAGTCGCGTTAGTCAAGATAAGTCGCGTTAGTCAAGATAAGTCGCGGCACTGTTTGATTCTGTACACAGGATTATTGTGGAGAAGATATTAGTCTGATCACGTGTCTCAACTTTTCCCATTTTCTCAGAAGCTTTCATCTAATAACCACATGTCATGGCTGCTCCTTCATGAATGTATTATGTACTTTATTCTACATTTATCTTATGTTCTTCTATTTACTTAACATCTTCCAGTATTTTCAATAGTAAATATCCGTGTTTCACGTTCATCAAATCATTACAATCCACCGGTTTCTATGCTTTCCTGATTGTTGCTGGGACGGAGCAATGAATAGCAAAACTGTGACATGTCTAGTGACTTGTAGGTGGTGACAAAGAAGGTCCTGTGTGTGGAGATGATTGTTGAATTGAGAAGTGCTCGCAAGCGCTAACGATTACAAGTTAGCGGTGCTCCCATCAGACCAGGTTAAGACCTGGTCTAAGGTAATGATAGTACAGATTGAGCCATTAAAATGTATAATGTACTGATTGGGTAGATGAACAATCTTAGGCTGTGTAAGGTAATGATTGGGTAGATGAAAAATCTGAGGCTGTGTAAGGTAATGATTGGGTAAATTTTTAAAAAGAAATGATGCTGTCTAAGCTAGAGAGAAAGTCCATGAAAATTCACAGAATGTCTAGATAACGATAGGGTAGATGACAACTTGGGGATGGTTTCCGAACTTCCAAACGGAATATTTGATTCACATAACTTATATTGAGTGGACGAGTCGGGTTTCTGTTTAAGGGAGTGTGAAGATAATTAACAAATTCCAAATACGACTGCACCTGTCTCTCGCCAACAGGTATATTCAAGTCTTTGGATAATTGGGTACGTTCATTATATCTGACCTTTATTGTGACCTTCCCGAAAGATGGTGCAGTCCATTGTTGAATTTCTGGGGGTTTTTGTGACATAAACTCTTCTTATGGGAAGGATAAGAGTTAGAAAAACTTTAATAGTCAATACACGGAGAGGTAGTGGAGATGTAATGGACAGGTAGTGGAGATGTAATGGACAGGTAGTGGACACATAATGTAGAGGTAACGATTTCTAGCACAAAGGTCATCAAATCTTTCATCTTTCTTCAAATAAAGACATTTACACACAAAAACAAGCACATGTTATTTTCATTTTAAGTAACCCCTTCCCCTTTTAAGAAAGCGTATCTACGGCCCTGTGCATGTGTCTGTGAACTGTTGTTGGGTTCTACGGCCCTGTGCATGTGTCTGTGAACTGTTCTTGGATTCTATATAAGGTGTGTCTACGCCCTGCACATGTGTTCCATATAAGTTATTTCTACGGCCCTGCACACGTGTTCCGTCTACGGTGTGTCTAAGATGGTGGTGTTTTTGTAGCCTTATCATGTTCTTCATCTTTTGCGTTACTCTCAAACTCCTGCAGATTAGTAGGATGTAGTCAGGAGAATAGAATACAGTGTATCTGGTGTACAGCTTACATGCGATATATGCGCCTTTGACCAGGGACATATTTCTTTTTGGTCGCATTTGCCCCTATGGGATGGAACAATCAAATCCACCCCAAAACTTCCTTAGCGTCCTCATACGGCATAAATGATAGGTAACAGTTTTGCTATTCTTTGCTCCTATTTTAGACACTGTCAACACACGGGCGTATTACATTGGGACCAAATTAATTCTTCTTCTTCTTCAGCGTTCATTCTCAAACTCCCACTAGATCTCTCTTTTGCAGGACAATGATCCTACTAGATTTCCAGCAGGATGTAGTCCAGAAAATGGAAATGCTTTGTGTCACAGTTTTATTTCCGCCAATGGTCCGACACATTCGTCTTCAACAAAACATTAATTATTCAATATCGGAATATATATATATATATATATATAACAGACAACAAACATTATGAAGTCGGATATTTAGAAGAAAGACAAGAAAATCGTTGACAAAGAATAATTGAATATTGAATAAATTATAGAAAAATGTTTTCAGGCTGATAAACTGTAGGAATACTAAAAAACAATGGAAGAATATTGCAAATCTGGAACATATTGATAAGAAAATTAACAGCTATGAGAAAACTTGTAGAAGGCTAAACAATAATATGAAATACTGGTAGAAGATTACAATAGTGGTAGAAGATTACAGTGCTGGTAGACAATACTGGTAGAACATTGTAATACTGGTGAAAGATTACAATAATGGTAGAAGATTTAAATACTGGTACAAGATTAGGATATTGGTACAAGATTAGGATATTGGTACAAGATTAGGATATTGGTACAAGATTAGGATACTGGTACAAGATTAGGATATTGGTACAAGATTAGGATACTGGTACAAGATTAGGATACTGGTACAAGATTAGGATACTGGTACAAGATTAGGATACTGGTACAAGATTAGGATACTGGTACAAGATTAGGATATTGGTACAAGATTAGGATATTGGTACAAGATTAGGATATTGGTACAAGATTAGGATATTGGTACAAGATTAGGATATTGGTACAAGATTAGGATATTGGTACAAGATTAGGATATTGGTACAAGATTAGGATACTGGTACAAGATTAGGATACTGGTACAAGATTAGGATACTGGTACAAGATTAGGATATTGGTACAAGATTAGGATATTGGTACAAGATTAGGATATTGGTACAAGATTAGGATACTGGTACAAGATTAGGATATTGGTACAAGATTAGGATATTGGTACAAGATTAGGATACTGGTACAAGATTAGGATACTGGTACAAGATTAGGATATTGGTACATGATTAGGATATTGGTACAAGATTAGGATATTGGTACAAGATTAGGATATTGGTACAAGATTAGGATACTGGTACAAAGTCTATTATATTGGTAAAAGTTTCAGAAAATGATCAAAAATAACAGTGAGTTAGTCGGATTTGATTGACAGTTGTGTTCTGTAGAAGTACTTCCCTGAGCTTGGGTTTTTGTTGAACTGTTTCCTCCCTAACCTTTCCTTTCTTCACTGCATGTAACGTTATTCACGTCCATGTTTGTTCAAGATAGCAACTGTTACTGCTATTAAGGTGTCATTAATCCTTCACTTCTTGACTGTCAGTGACAGGTTACCTAGGCCCAGTTGCCCAACTTGTCAGATTTGAAATGACAACACTGGAATGTTTTCTTGTTTCCACTAGTCCTCCAGTTAGTAGTCATCTTAGTGCCACCTTTCGTGGGTGGGGGTGGGGGAAGGGGAATTCATCAGAAAACAGAATGAAGAAGTACTACTTTCCGGGTATTTATCAGAGAACACAGAAGAAGTACTACTTTCCGGGTATTTATCAGAGAACACAGAAGAAGTACTACTTTCAGGATATTTATCAGAGCACACAGAAGAAGTACTACTTTCAGGATATTTATCAGAGAACACAGAAGAAGTACTACTTTCAGGATATTTATCAGAGAACACAGAAGAAGTACTACTTTCAGGATATTTATCAGAGAACACAGAAGAAGTACTACTATTTTTGATAAGAATTTGTCTTTGGATGAGGATGAGGAATATTTGGCAATATCGGCGATCTTACTGTTTACGTCGCGGAGGAGGGAACATTTTGGTTCGCGGGCCACATTCTGAGTGGTTTGGCTGAAAGTGGGCCATATATGATTGCTAGATATCTGTAACAGTTTGTGAAAGCATCTGATCAGAAGACTTGCTTCGATAAAGAAATCGTCTGTTTGTGTCGTCTTCTATTATCTTCGACAAAGATTTCCATAGACACTCTCTTCCCAAGTCTCATTTCGTTCTGAACAAGTGTCCAGCAGTCATTATGATAGGTTTGAAGCAAACATTTCCATCTTTGTCACTGTTTAGTGACGAAGTTTACAGCTAGGCTTTAAGTGATTGTAAACTGTTCAGCTATAAATGGCTGTAAACAGCTCTGCTATACGGGACTGTAATAGCTCGGCTGTAAGTGGGTGTAAACAGCTAACCTGTAGACTACATGACAAAAAAATGCTTGTGACAGCTTGTGAAATCTTATTAAAGCTTTTTATAGCAGCTTATGATAGATAGCAGCTTGTGATAGATAGCAGCTTGTGATAGCAAAATGTGACAGCATATAATAGCAGCATGTGACAGCATGTGATAGCTTGTTAAAATTTTTGATAGCTTGTGACAGCTTGTGATAACAGCATGTGATAGTTTTTGATAGCTAATGACAGCTTGATATAGCATGTGATAGCTTGTGGCAGCGTGTGACAGCTTGTGATAGCTTGTGACAGCTTTTGATAGCTCGTGACAGATTGTGACAGATTGTGATAGCTTGTGACAGCTTGTGATAGCTCGTGACAGTTTGTGATAGCTTGTGACAGCTTGTGATAGCGTATGATAGCTTGTGACAGCTTTTGATAGCTTGTGACAGCTTGTGACAGCGTGTGATAGCGTGTGACACCGTGTGACAGCTTATGATACCGTGTGACAGCTTGTGATAGCGTGTAAAACCGTGTGACAGCTTGTGATAGCGTGTGACAGCTTGTGATAGCGTGTGACAGCTTGTGATAGCGTGTGACAGCTTGTGATAGCGTGTGACAGCTTGTGGTATGATATCATGTTGCCTTAGGGCCAGCACACATAAACATTTGAAATCCCACACACCAGTATTCTTCTTCTACCCTCTCCAGTCAAAGTTAGACGTTTGTGTGGGTTTCATGAATGATAAGTAGCGTGGACACCAGACGAAGACACTGCCGAAGAACTTGTCTGTCCCACAATATAAATGGTTTGACTGTCCAGACATTGACCGCCGACAGTACTATATCACACATTTATTTATATACACTGCAGACCCAAACAGAGTTGAAGAAATTAGGATGGTTTGGTCACGTATGGAGAATGTAAGGTGTTAAGATACTGCGCTAGGCAGGGATATTAAAAAGACCAGATACCCGGACTCCCCGTGAGGATCCACATCTAGATGCCAGGATAACATTAGCCAGACGGAAGACTGAAGTGGAATCAAACTAGCAAGATAACGGACGGTATGATCACCTGGTACTTTCTTCTTCAGACTCCCCACACTTCCCGGCCAGACTCCCCACACTTCACGGCAGGAGATTGGGGAGACTAGAAATAAATATACAAAATGAGATAAACTATCTATCCTAGTTAACTAGTTTTATTTTGTTCCAGGCAACAAATTCCAGGCAACTTCCTGCTAACATTTTTACATTTAGTTTAAGTGGACCCAAAAAATCTAATTACAATTTAAATAGCACATTCCTGTATTCTTCAATAGTGGGCAAATTTCAAACACCGTCACTTTACTTGGCTGATGCTACCGACTGTCACTTTTCGTATATCATGTGTGATCAGAAGTCAATGAAAAGCACGGAAAAGATCTGATTAGCCAAGATAAGTGACAATGTCTGGAATCAACTCGCAGGATTATTTTGGAGAATAGCGCTTTTAATATTATCATTATCGCCTGACGTGCACCTTGGTTACCCTTCTCCTCAAAAGAAAATATCACTCAAATTTTCAAGATTCATCGAGTATCATTGATTGTGTCTAACTGAATTGTCTGTGGTGGGTTTCGAGCCCCGTATCTTTGCTGTCACATGCGCCCTCTGTACCACGCCGCCACAGACCCGAACACTCCCGTTACATAAACTAATTTCGGTTGTCCCCCCCCCCATCCCCGTGAATTACCATTAACTTTCTTAATAGGCACGGCTGTTCCTGTCCTCTAGGCTCTAGCTAATATTCCCCGATTACTAGCAGTGTCCAATTTCAGGACATAACGCACAGCTTTCTTGGGTTATTAAGACCTTACAAATAGTCACACTAGTTGATTGACACTTCATTAATCCATGCTTTACATTGGCTAAGAGCATAAAACACACGCAGAGCGGCCAATGAAAAAGTCGAATCTGTTCTATAAACCAAGATGCATTACATAGAGTAGTTGTTGCTGTCAGGTCTAACACGCACTAGTGTATTCTATACTGGCGGCAATGTTATCTGACTAACCGTCAATGCACATTTATGTTAAGAGCTGTTATACACTGATAGCACTTTGACCAGATTTAATTCTAATTAGATAGCAAACCGTCTTGTTTTGTCTTCACTGGATACGGCTGAAATATGATTTAGATTTGTGTAGTCGAAACGTCGTCTACTTGGACGAAAGCTCTTGATGACACACGTTGATAGCCGCTGAAGTGGAAATCTCCGAGTCTGAAAAGGATTGCCCTGAGTAGAGAATGGTTACTAGTCTACGTTCAAGATTTCTTGAGGAAATCTGACGAGAGTGGTGTGGTAATCTCCTGATCGACAGGGGGTCACCAAGATTAATCTAGCAACTATACTGGCCGCAAGTGTTTTCAAGAAATAAACCAGATTGTGTAGTAGAGTTTCATAGTTGCCAATAGAGAGCTCACACCAGTTTCAGCAAACTTCAGGCAGAGCAAACTTCAGGTAGAGCAAACTTCATCATCATTAAGTAAGTCTGTTCCTAGTCACGTATTGAAGTCATTTAACCATATCACCTCACTAAACAACAAGAGAGAATGCTTGCTATGTGTGAAATGAGATGTCTAAGAAAAGCAATAAAAAGAACAAGAAGAGATCATGTGAGAAATGAAGAGATTACAAGAACTGTTGGAACAAGAAGAGATCATGTGAGGAATGAAGAGATTACAAGAACTGTTGGAACAACATCTGTGCTCAAATATATTGAAAAACTGAGTGAAATGGTTCGGCCACTTAATCAGAATGAACACTTAGTGGCCATCGGCAAGAGCATGCAATATGAAAATCGAAAAAGCAAGATACAGAGGAAGACCAAGAAGAAGGTGGATTGAAAGAGTTACACTAACATTATGAAACGGCACAGTATTGCTGCATGTCAAGCGACAGAACGAGCAATAGCCAGGAAATTCATCGTTATTCAATCCTGCGACGTCTCACAGCATAGGCAGAGAAAAGACAATAGATGAGGTGATGCGAGGCGGGAGGAGAGGAAGATATGAGATAGGTAGGTAGGCAGGCAGGTAGATATGTAGGTAGGTTGGTAGGTAAGTGGGTATGTATGTAGGTAGGTGTAGACAGGCATGTATGTAGGTATGTAGGAAGGTAGGTATGTAGGTAGGCACGTATGTAGATAGGTAGGTAGGCAGGAATGTAGGTAGGTAGGTAGGTAGGTAGACGGACGGACGGACGGACGGACGGACGGACGGACGGACGGACGGACGGACGGACGGACGGACGGACGGACAGACAGACAGACAGACAGACAGACAGACAGACAGACAGACAGACAGATAGATAGATAGATAGATAGATAGATAGATAGATATATAGATATACCTTACTGTCTCCTAATGTCGTCAGGTTAGTTAGTTCGTAGAATGGGAGATGGGGGTTGATGTCCTATCGGACATTATCAACCTGTTAAACCATTTACACTATCGGACATTATCAACCTGTTCAACCATTTACACTATCGGACATTATCAACCTGTTCAACCATTTACACTATCGGACATTATCAACCTGTTCAACCATTTACACTATCGGGAAATATTTCGCTTATTAATCTCGATCATGACCAGTCACCAAAATAAGACCCAACAACAGAATCAAAACAAAGCAGAACCAGCCTTCTTACCTGATGTTTTTGATTATTGCTATGTTTTCCGTTGGTCATTATTTCTTAATTTTGTGTCGTCCGGGCATCGCCTGACAACGAAATGCGCGGAGATAACGGAATACATGATTCAAAAGTCTTGTTTGAATGTTGTTGGTGTCTTTTATTGGCAAAAGTCACGTGTCGATCACACACTCATGGAGATCTCAACATCAGTACACACACACCGTAACACGGCCACGCGCCCACATACAATAACTTTTGAAACAAACACAAATTTAACAAAGAAATGAATATATTTTCAAATGGTACATTCTTGCCAGAGTATACTGGGGGGTCAAGGTTACTGTAAGCAATGCAAACATACAGTTTCACATCCGGTGACAAAATGTGTCAGTTTCCGTCTGTTCTGGAGCGTGTGAGCATGTTTATACTTGTTGGCTCACGTTTGCTTGTTGAATCTTGTGTGTATGATGACAAACTCTTCAGATACATCAGCGTTGCCATGTTTAGTTCTGTTATTGACAAATATCTCAAATTGGCATTTTTAAAAAGAAGGTTATCCTTTTTTTTAAATTGGACATTATTGGAATTTTTTTTTTAACTGGACATTATCCAGGAATAGGGTAATGTCGTAATGCTAATTACTAAAGTCACACACATAATAGCACAAACAAATCGACGTTTCGACCAACAGGTCTTTATCAAGACCAAAAAAACACATTAAAAGATACAACAGAAAACGGACAGTAAGGATATGGACGTTCACATTGGCATGTGTAATATTCTTCTTCAGCGTTCATTCTCAATCTCCCATTGGATCTCTCTTATAGCAAAACAATGGGTCCAACTAGATTTCCAGCAGCATGTAGTCCAGAAAATGGAAATGTGTTATATCACCGTTTTATGTGCGCCAATGACCCGACACATCCGTCTGCTGCGGAGCATATGTAATATAGATTGACTGGAAGAGGTGAATAGACACGAACGTCATTTTTCTTATATTATCGATTATATTATTTTCAGACTTAATACAGAAAACCACGAGAAAGAGCGGCATTACTGTCGTTCACATGGCACAGATTTGTTGTAGGACCAGGGCCCTGTACTCCCAAATATGTTTACAATTCAAGAAGAAACTCTCGCAACCCGTGAAACATGTTTCCGCCTCTCGCAACCCGTGAAACATGTTTCCGCCTCTCGCAACCCGTGAAACATGTTTCCGCCTCTCGCAACCCGTGAAACATGTTTCCGCCTCTCGCAACCCGTGAAACATGTTTCCGCCTCTCGCAACCCGTGAAACATGTTTCCGCCTCTCGCAACCCGTGAAACATGTTTCCGCGGCCCGGCTGTTTAAAAGTCACCGACAGAGAAGTCAAACCAAGGTTATTCAAACAACTGCATGACATTTTGCATACTTTCAGGGTTGCTGGTCTTAACTGTTGCATGCACACATTCTAGCCCCACTGACAGTGCATTCCACGTAATGTCATCAGCATCTACTTTTCAGACGCCGGCGCAAGTAATATATTTCTAGACAATGACGAGGATAGCAACAACACGCGTGCCTTCATTTTACACCCTGCCTTTATGTCCACAGTTACATCAAGAATATCTGTCATCATTTACTAGTAGTTTCCTTCCCCCCTCCCAACCCACACCCTCTCTCCATTCACGAGCAATAGTTTAGTCTTGACTGCCTCGTGCACAGACAGAGACGGACAGAGAGACAAAATGATGTACAGACAGACAGACAGATGGATGGAGAAACCGTGACTAGAACATGTCATCTTATCTAAGACCCTCCCCCCCCCATTTCCCCCTATTTTAGTAATTCTATTTAGGCTACAGTTATACATGTTTCTAATGTAACCCTCCCATCTCCAGATATCGGTAAGAGAAGAGGCACCATTTCAGTGCCATGAACAATTCAATCCATTAAACCAATGCCTTACACTCAAGCCTCAGACCCAATGCATTGCAGTAACCTACATCGCATTCCAGCAATCCCCCTCATCTTACACCAATCCCCCTCATCTTACACCAATCCCCCACATCTTACATCAATCCCCCACATCTTACACCAATCCCCCACATTTTACATCAATCCCCCACATCTTACGTCAATCCCCCACATCTTACACCAATCCCCCACATCTTACACCACTCCCCCACATCTTACATCAATCCCCCACATCTTACACCAATCCCCCACATCTTACATCAATCCCCCACATCTTACACCAATCCCCCACATCTTACATCAATCCCCCACATCTTACATCAATCCCCCACATCTTACACATATCCCCCACATCTTACACATATCCCCCACATCTTACACATATCCCCCACATCTTACACATATCCCCCACATCTTACACCAATCCCCCACATCTTACATCAATCCCCCACATCTTACATCAATCCCCCACATCTTACATCAATCCCCCACATCTTACACCAATCCCCCACATCTTACACCAATCCCCCACATCTTACATCAATCCCCCACATCTTACACCAATCCCCCACATCTTACATCAATCCCCCACATCTTACACCAATCCCCCCACATCTTACATCAATCCCCCACATCTTACATCAATCCCCCACATCTTACACATATCCCCCACATCTTACACATATCCCCCACATCTTACACATATCCCCCACATCTTACATCAATCCCCCACATCTTACACCAATCCCCCACATCTTACATCAATCCCCCACATCTTACACCAATCCCCCACATCTTACATCAATCCCCCACATCTTACACCAATCCCCCACATCTTACACCAATCCCCCACATCTTACATCAATCCCCCACATCTTACATCAATCCCCCACATCTTACATCAATCCCCCACATCTTACACATATCCCCCAACGCTTTGAATTTTCCGCCTTGTCTTAAACCACTCCACCGCGTCTTCCATGAATTTGAGCTCTTCGTCCCTCCCCCCAAACTTCCCCCACCTCCCCGCGCATACTGGTATAAGTTTAGAATAATGGTAAAAGTTTAGAATACTGGAACAGTTTAGGATACTGGTAAAAGTTTAGGATATTGGTAAAAGTTTACGAATTTGGTAAAAATTTAGAATACTGATAAAAGTTTAGAATACTGGAAAAAGTTTAGGATACCCCCATCCTTGCAGCAATCCACCCCCCCCCCCTCAACCTATTCCAATTATTTCGTATCAACGCCGGTATCATACACATCACGTTTGCATATATATATATATTTATAACAAGGTATAGGTCGACCCCGAGATCTTGTCCCAAACTGCAAATCTCCATCCCGAGATCTTGTCCCAGACTGTAAAATCTCTATACAATACACCCTTCAGCATTTGCCACGTCCTGCCCAACTATCTAATCGTTCTTCTGTCAATTTTGTTGACCATCTGCAGAAATGGCACATCTAGCATTGCCCCTAGGAGTCTGCCACGAAAGGACAAAGGTGCATTGTTCAGTGCCCTACATCTCCCTTCCACCCATGGACATCATTTGACAAAAAACAAAATGAAGAAATTAAGGTGAAACATTCAGTGGCAATGATTACTTTCATGCGACATGTTAGCCAACCCCCCAACGTTGCTTAGTTGTCTTCTACGACATGCATGGAAAGAAAACACTATCCCTATTCTCAGCGTCCCGAACTCGAGGTTCACGCCCCGGTTGTCACACGAGCGATTCCACGTCAATATGACTAACAAGTGTCAGTCAGTACTAGAGATATGCCGACAGTGCATAATTTATGTGACATGATACATCACCTGATGATATAGTCCACTAGTCACTACCTAGGCCAGGTATGTAACATGTGCTTGTTGCTATAATATACAGGTGGTATCACAGGTACACGGAGTAGGGGTTGTGCATAAATTAGGGAGGATGGGTGCTATGCAAAAATTGGACAAGTCTGACTAAACAATATTTTTTTTTAATATAATAATTAAATTGTATGAATGAATTTTTTTCTAAATTTCGGGGAAAATTAGGGAGGGGGGGTATTTTAGGTATAATTGAGGGGGGAAAGGGGGAGGGATTTCTTGACAGTTTCCAACGAGGTGAGGGGGTCAAATAGTAAAAAAAACTGGTGTTGAAGCAATTCATGGACAACTCATTAAATGTGCGACAGAGTTTGTTGTGTTATATAGATAATGCATTAGGGTGGATGTCTGCCATATTTATATTGCCTTGTGTCTCTGGTATTATATAGATCGCGTACCACCTCTCTGTCGGTGTATTCTCTCCAACACCTCTGCTTTAATTTAAATAGATAAAACTTCAATTGTCGGTTGAAAATGGGAGGGCTTTGGTTATACAGGGTAAATATTGAGATATATGAAAATTGTATGTGTTAGCAATATTTAGAAACAAAGCATACTGGCAGTACAGAAGCAGACGACATGACTGATACAAGCAACAACATGACTGATACAACATAACCTAACAAGTAAGAACACAACTTATACAAGTAAGAACACAACTTATACAAGTAACAACACAATTTATACAAGTAACAACACAACGTATACAAGTAACAACACAACTTATACAAGTAACAACACAACGTATACAAGTAACAACACAACTTATACAAGTAACAACACAACTTATACAAGTAACAACACAACTTATACAAGTAACAACACAACTTATACAAGTAACAACACAACGTATACAAGTAACAACACAACTTATACAAGTAAGAACACAACTTATACAAGTAAGAACACAACTTATACAAGTAACAACACAACGTATACAAGTAACAACACAACTTGTACAACTTAACGTCTAAACTGATACAGTAGAGAAATGTGGCCATCACGATTCACCGGATAGAGAACCTGGACATGTGAAATCTCAGAGAACTTCATCATCAAGTCCGTCTCCGCAACGAATTTTGGCCGCAACAGATCTCCAACATCCCCTGTCTCTTGTCTTGGTGGTGCACTCTGCTAGATTGTAACCTCAAGTAAGGTCTTCAATAAGGTGTCATGTCTTTTAATGTGTCCAAAGTATTTTATTTGCCTGATGTTTATTTCTCTTAGTAGTTCTTTCTTCATATTAAGTGTTTTTAGCACCTCTTTATTTGTTTTCTTCTCTTTCCATGATGTTCTCCCTATTCTTCTATATACCCACATCTCAAAGGGATTAATTCTGTCTTCTAATTGTTTATTTAATGTCCATGTTTCTGAGCCATACATTAATATAGAATAGATGTAGCATTTTATAATTCTCATTTTTAACTTGTTTGTAATTTGTTTAGATGTTAATAATTTCCTCATGTCATTGAAGGTACTTTTAGCCATTCCTATTCTCCTTTTAACTTCTGTTTCACATCTGCCATCATTTGTGACTATGTGTCCAAGATATTGATAATGTTTTACTTGTTGTAGTTTCTCTCCATGTATGTTTATGTTTAACTCCTGTTCTGTGTCTTTGCTTTTAATCATGGTTTTTGTTTTTTTAATGTTTATATCCAGTCCATATTAATTACTTGATTTATTGACTTGATCTATTAGTCTTTGTAGTTCATGTTCACTTTCTGCTAAAAGAACAGTGTCATCTGCATATCTAATGTTGTTTATTATTCTTCCATTGATCTTGAGTCCTGGCATTTCTTCTATATTTTTAAAGATATTCTCTGTGTAGATATTAAATAAGCTGGGTGATAAAATACATCCTTGTCTTACCCCTCTTCTTATTTCTATGTATGGTGAGTAGCTGTTTTCCCACCTTATAGATGCAGTTTGTTCCCAATATATATTTCGAATAGAGAGACCGTCACATTTAAACAAAAGAACTACTTGTTCATGTGAGAGAACTACGAAGTACTAGAACTGTAATAAAAATAGTTCCAGTAACTATAAGATTTTTCCCTATAATATTCACAAGTAATGTTTGCTGCCTTAAGTTCTTGGGACTACAAGTAACGGGGGTATACACCTGTGTACATAGTAACCAGAATATGGAAACTGGGTCCTCTCACGTGATTTCAGGTTGTGTTTTTAAAGGTAACACTGATTAAACATGTCTGCCAAGAGGTTACAATCACAGGCAATTTTCTCAACGTTTAGGTAATTTTTTTTAACAATATTTGGCCACTGAGTGTTGCACTTTGAGGATTGTTACATGGAGGGTGTCTATCACATGTGGACTTGTGTGATCTTACATGTAAACATTGATGAGTTTGTTCGCGCTGATGTGCAAGTCATAAATCTTCTAATTAGTGTTAGTACAATTGTAGGAGATTTTGTAGCAATACATTTAAACAAGGGTCGAGTATACGTTGAGATAGTCAAGATTGTATAATTAGAGAGAGTCAAGATTTTATAAGCAAAGAGAGAGACAATATTGTATACGCAGAGAGTCAAGATTATATAAGTAGAGAGTAGAGAGAGTCATGATTGTATAAGTAGAGAGAGTCATGATTGTATAAGTAGAGAGAGTCATGATTGTATAAGTAGAGAGAGTCATGATTGTATAAGTAGAGAGAGAGTCATGATTATATAAGTAGATTGTGTCATGATTATATAAGTAGAGAGAGTCAAGATTGTATATCCTAAGCAAATAGAGAGACAAGATTGTATAAGCAGAGGCAAGATTGTATAGAAAGGGTTGAGTCAAGATTGTGTGAGCAGAGAGAGAGTCAAGATAGGTGGATGTGACCTACAAGACCGATCACAGCCACAAGAGTCTCCCACAGTTTGTACAACGACATCACAGGCATCGCTTATGTCATCACGTGGTGTTATAACTGACATCAGATATTGCCCTTTACACGTTCTCTAGTCTTGCTGTCTGTGTGTGCATATGTGTGATTGTGTGCTTATGTGTGAGTGCTTGCGTGGTGTGCATGCATGTTTCTAGCTCTGTGTGAAGGATGACAAGGAATACGAACACAACAAGGAGCACAACAAGGAACACAACAAGGAACACAACAAGGAACACAACAATGAACACAACAAGGAACACAACAAGGAACACAACAAGGAACACAACAAGGAACACAACAAGGAACACAACAAGGAACACAACAAGGAACACAACAAAAGATAGTTTTTAAAAAAATTATCTTTGTGTCAAAACAAATGACTATAATTGATTGCAGAAGCCCAAGCTGTAAACCCTTCCATCGTTTCAATGGTGACCCATCTGTGTGAGAATTAAGATTTTTAATGTAGTAACGTCGTAGTTAGCTAGATCCATGCCGATCTATGTCTAGTGAAACATTTATTTTCGCATCCGTGGTGGCGTGGTTAGTAAGATTTATCTACCGCACAAACCCAGCTCTGTCGGATACATTCATGCATCGGTTCAACATTGTTCTGGCGATACAACTAGATGTATTAATCTATCTGTCCAAACCACAGCCGTCCAGTTCCAGCGGTGTGATTGCGTGTGAAGATCTTGCATATGTTGAGACCCATAGTCATACCCTCTTTTATGGCTGCTCAGTGAAGAGTTTCCCGTGGTTGTCTTCTTTTGCCATCTGGTACCCATTTTAATATTTGTAGTTGTTGTCTGTTTTTCATTAATTCTAAGAACATGTGCATCATTTTCTTCTGGCAGAAATATTGCTGTGTGTGATTTCCTTTACTTGCTTGTGTGACGTGAATTCTATTGCTGTGTGTGATTTCCTTTACTTGCTTGTGTGACGTGAATTCTATTGCTGTGTGTGATTTCCTTTACTTGCTTGTGTGACATGAATTCTATTGCTGTGTGTGATTTCCTTTACTTGCTTGTGTGACGTGAATTCTATTGCTGTGTGTGATTTCCTTTACTTGCTTGTGTGACGTGAATTCTATTGCTGTGTGTGATTTCCTTTACTTGCTTGTGTGACGTGAATTCTATTGCTGTGTGTGATTTCCTTTACTTGCTTGTGTGACATGAATTCTATTGCTGTGTGTGATTTCCTTTACTTGCTTGTGTGACGTGAATTCTATTGCTGTGTGTGATTTCCTTTACTTGCTTGTGTGACATGAATTCTATTGCTGTGTGTGATTTCCTTTACTTGCTTGTGTGACATGAATTATATCGCTGTGTGTGATTTCCTTTACTTGCTTGTGTGATGTTAATTCGTGAATTCTTCCCAATCAATATTTCAGTCTTTTACATGCATCTATTTTCAAATGATTGTGTATTTTTTCTTCCAGTGTTGTTATTTTCCAGCTTTCGCGATTGTATGTTAGTATAGACACTCTAATGGAGTTAAACAGTCCTAATATGGTATATTTATTTCTTACTTTTGATTTCCAGACATTTATATGGTGGAATACACTGAAATGAATTCAATACTAGCCCCCTAGTCAACTATTTACATCTAATTGATGCAACGATATATTAATCAATTCGCTCGTTTACCGTATTATCTACTTGTGGCCCACTCATTTCATTCTTTGACGTAATCTAACTCAGAAATGACTCTACTGTCTTGTGAAGTGTGCTTACATTTAGAAAGACGCCGACCTTTGGCTTTTTGTGTGTGAACTTTGACACCATGTACCGCTCTAAAAATGGCAAATAGAAGTTGAACTAGCTGATTAATTTCAATTCAGATTCGCATTGATAAGAACTTCATCATCATCAAGTGCCGTCTCCACAACGAAGATTGGCTGCAACAAACCTTCAACATCCGCTGTCTCTTTTTTTGGTGGTGCACTCTGCTAGACTGTAACCTGTCCATCTTAGGATGTTACTCTCCCACTTGTATCTCTGCCTACCTCTAGTTTGTTCCCATTTGACTTTAACCTCAAGTAACGTTTTCAATATGGTGCTTTTTACTGTGTCCAAAATATTTTATTTGCCGGATCTTTCTTTCTCTTAGTAATTATTTCTTCATATTTTTAAGTTTTTTTTCAAACCTCTATGTTTTCTTCTTTTTTTTTCATAGCAACGTAAACATCCATCAAATCTGCATAGCTACAAAACAACAACTGATAAACAATAGTTTTATACGAACTCTGTGTTACCAATGTCAACAATGACCCTTGACAAATACACTAGTGAAATAATCACAGTATTTGAAATGAAATGTTTAAGGAAAGCTACAAATGTCACCAGAAGAGACCGACGGAGAAATGAAGATATCAGGAAATAAATAAAGGTTATCCAGCTAGAAAGTTGTACAAATAGTATATCCAGTTATTAAGAGGATTGTAGTTGGTAGTCTAGTTGGTAGTGAGCTTGCTTGCTGTCATGGGGTTGCAGCGTTCCAGGTTCGAAACTACGGACAAACACAAAATCCGGGTTGTGACTACTAGTTTGACACGACTACTCTTCCATTCGACTCAGTCTTAAATGAGTACCATGCACATGAGTTAGGGGAGGTAGAGACAGCAAGGAAGGGAACAAATAGTCTATCCAGCTATAAAGTTGTTCAAATAATCTGTCCAGCTATAAAGTTGTTCAAATAATCTGTCCAGCTATAAAGTTGTTCAAATAATCTGTCCAGCTATAAAGACTAACAAATAGCCTATCCAGCTGTAAAGATGTACATATAATCCAGTGGACAATACACGGCGCTCATAAAGAAACACATCCTTGTCTGATCCGGTTTATCAACAATTTCTAAGCATGTTTAGGCTAGTACCAGATTTTGTTGACAATCACATCTTACTTCCGTGATTGTTAGCCTTGCTAATCCACCCTGGCAGCTCTATGTGTCTTCCTGCTCGACTCAGATGTCAGTCAGTAAAAGAAAAAGGGAAAGGATAAATTCTAGAAAGAATAAACATTGGTCTCACTTATCCAATCTTAGGGCACGTGACAAGAACAAAGACACTTATTCTCCTAGTCGGAGAAGAAGGTGAGAGCATTCACAAGACTAACAAAGAAAGTGTGGGAACTAGGACACAGGGAGAGGAGTGTTATTTCTACCTGTCACTTCATTGGGGTATAGTGATCAGGGCGTAGCTTTGTTACCTATCAGCTTTATTAGTTGATTGCCAGGGCAGGTAAATCACCTATTATCGCACATCGCTTGACAAGCCATACACAGCGACAATGTCTGACAGTGATGTCAATGAATCACCATGACGTAGTGATTAATACATTCGATGTATACTCCAGAGGTCGCGAGTTCGATTCTGGTTCGCGTCGTTTTGATTATAAAGTACATTTTTTTCAGGAGATCTGCGGGGATTATTGATTGATGCTATGTAGTTCGTGATATTCTTGCTAGAAGTAGAACTTATGCTAACGGAGTAAACCCCTACAGGAAGTCTGGAGATGGGGTGTTGTCAAATTCGGGAAATGTGTTGCCTCAATGTGCACGGCGAATAAGTACCAGCTAGTTGAACCTTGTTCCAATCTAATCTACTGTCTTCTGATGTCAGACTTAATACACATAAGCCAGTCGATGGTATTAAACCATCTTATGGCGTCTGCGCTATTGCGTGTTTACAAGTGTACATGTATTGTCTTTCCCTTGCAACTGTCAACAGAACCGAGAGAAGGTTAGTGTAAATGGACAACTAGTCAACAGAACCGAGAGAAGGTTAGTGTAAATGGACAACTAGTCAACAGAACCGAGAGAAGTTTAGTGTAAATGGACAAAACACTTTCCCTATAGAACATGTGGGCAAACAATAATGATTGAAGTATTCAGAGCCTGATAGTCCATTTGAAAATGTACACTGGTCAGTTTACTGACGGTCGTCGAAAACGTTAAAGGAAGTCAATAGAAATCAAGTATTCGAGACATAGAGGAGAAATCAAGTATTAGAGAAATAGAGGAGAAATTGAGTATTAAAGAAAGAGGAGAAATCAAGTATTCGAGAAAAAGAGGAGAAATCAAGTATTAGAGAAATAGAGGAGAAATCAAAAAATAATAATGAGAGAAACAGAGAAGAGAGAAATAATGAGAGAAACAGAGAAGAGAGAAATAATGAGAGCGTCACAGAGATAAATGTAGTATGTGTTTGTATTCCTGCATGTAAGTGCAGTGTGTGTGTTTGTGTGTGTGTTGTCACAGTAAAAATACTGCTCACACCGTGATTCACACACGGAGCTCGTTAGTTGAGAAGTTAGTCACACACAGGCTCGATGACCCAATCAATACGCGTATATTTCCTGGCCTGCCTTGAAGGACATACAATCATTCACTGGATCTAAGGACATTAGAACGGTTCACTGCTCACCAACTCACGTGCTTTTGTAGAAATATCGTAGGAAGTGGGGGAGGTTAGGAAGAAATAGAGTATACAAAATATCGCATACGGAGAATATTTCAGTGAATGTGTACATACTGGCAACACGGGGTAAATAAACAAATATGTATTGACAAGAAATAGGTATATGCTACAAGGTTCTGCAATAGACATAACATCTGCTATATAAGACATACTGGCTAATAGGAAATCCAGCCTTTAAAAATTACTCATTTGAGTATTACTTGGATTTTCATTGGCTGTCACACAAAATATAAGCACAGTGACCAATGAAAATCATGGAAATAGTTTAACGAGTCTTTAAGAAGACTTGATGTCCTATTAGCCAGTAGGTTTTACATCGAAGGCGATCATGCAATAGCCTATAGTTTGACTATGTGGTCACAACTGTGGGCTGGAAGTACTTGCACACGGTACTCATAAATGTCCATTTGAAGTCAGACATGAAGCATGCACAGAATAATGCTGAATTGTCATGGACGTGATGCGTAGACAACAGACAATAGCAACGTTCACAAAACACACAGTCCATCTTGCTGTTCCGCAAGTAACGTCAAAGTTGACTTGTTTAAAACGGCTGACTTTTATTCAACTGTTAAATTGTTGTCAAAAACGAACATAGGAGTGGAGACAATGCGTACAAATGTTGAGACTGATAATGTGTGCTAGTTTAGGTGGATAATAGTCGTTGATGTGGATTATTACCGTTTATTAACGTACAGGTGGATAATAGTCGTTAAAATTAACAGTAGTCATTGAGGTGGAATATAAACATCGAGGTGGATAATAGTTGTGGATGTGGAATATTAACGTACAAGTGGATAACAGACGTCGGGGTGGAATATAGCTGTTGAAATGTGATGTGGGAAATGACCTTTCAGACGGATATAAAAGCCGTTGAGGTGGATAATAGTCGTTCAGGTGGATAGTAGTAGTTGAGGTGGATAATAGTCGTTGAGGTGGATAATAGTACAGTCATATGTATACACAGAAAGACAAACGTCAGAGTGAGGGTCGTTTATTGCCAAAAATATCGGGGTTTCTCATACAATACTATCCAAGTCCTACTCCAGGATGGTCATTCGTGCCTATCTAACATAGTCTCATGTTAGAATATTCTACTGTTTTCTCTCATTTTCATTGCCCGCCGATAAAGAACACGCGGGGGCCAACAGATTATTTGTTGCATCAGCCAAAATGAGTGACGTATCTTGCCAGATTAGCACACACATGACTAATCTAGAGAAAGCTTTGGAAAATTATCGGAAATCTGGGCTATTTTTCCGAGTAGCAGCCGACCCTTTCTGTGACGAGCTTATTTTGTATATGTTATATGTATGCATCACCACGCATACTTTACCATATATGTTATATGTATGCATCACCACGCATACTTTACCATATATGTTATATGTATGCATCACCACTCATACTTTACCATATATGTTATATGTATGCATCACAACGCATACTTTACCATATATGTTATATGTATGCATCACCACTCATACTTTACCATATATGTTATATGTATGCATCACAACGCATACTTTACCATATATGTTATATGTATGCATCACAACGCATACTTTACCATATATGTTATATGTATGCATCACAACGCATACTTTACCATATATGTTATATGTATGCATCACAACGCATACTTTACCATATATGTTATATGTATGCATCACAACGCATACTTTACCATATATGTTATATGTATGCATCACAACGCATACTTTACCATATATGTTTTTTTTATTTAATAATTTCGTTACTGAGGCACTCTCCACTTTGTTGGATATCCTGTGACAGTTTGTTCTGACTTATGTAACACAAGACCTATGTAAGACAATGTAACACAAGACCTATGTAACACAATGTAACACAAGACTTATGTAACACAAGACTTATGTAACACAATGTAACACACGACTCATGTAACACAAGATTTATGTAACACACGACTCATGTAACACACGACTCATGTAACACAAGACTCATGTAACACACGACTCATGTAACACAAGACTCATGTAACACACGACTCATGTAACACAAGACTCATGTAACACAATACATGTACTCATATTACACGACACATATGGCATAGAAAACGGTGATGATGACACTGGTTATAATGATGAAAAGAAGAGGTACATGAAGACAACAGAAAAACATAGAAAGACTATGAAGAATTAGAAGATGAAGACAGCGATTAAGAAGTAGAAGAAGAATATGAAGGAGACCTGAAGAGGTAGATGAAGAAGATGATGTCGGTAACGATGCAAATTATTAAGATTTTGATAACAGTGAGGGGTGGGGGGAGAATGATGTTGGTTGAGAAAGAATGGCTTGACCTTCTAAACGGAAGAAAGTAAAACTAAACTCTTGATTTTCAGAGTTCCATTCAGCGGCAGAAGAGAATCAAGTCACAAGAGACAATATCAGTATTCCGTGAACAATAGCCAGCAGAGCACACAACAAAGGAGATCACATGGGGCACATCTGTTGGAGAATGCATTCAAACTGATTCCACTATGGTAAGATCGTATTATGCCAAGTACACCAGAAAAAGGGTATCAGTAAAGCAAACGCTAACAGAACATACGAGATCTTCTCTCTCTCTCTCTCTCTCTCTCTCTCTTGTCAGATAGATTCCAGCAACAGACAGTGTGTTTAGTTTTGACATTTGACATTTCGGTCTAGTTTCTGTTGGAATTTTCTACCTTTCTTTCCACGGCTGAGAAATGTTTCCCTCTTGATCTTCTGCACTTCATCGGGGGTGATCTTCGCTAACCACAACATGCTTCTGTGGGTGTTTACCCGGACCTGGGGCTGTGCTGTTCTTCCCATAAGACTACTGAGGAGTCAACGTTCTTTGTCGACGTTCACTCGAGACTTCGTTTCGCTCCGAGCAATCTAGACAATTATTCAGTTTGGCGATACAAGATGGAAGAAATGTGACAAATTTGATTGGAAACTAAATGTCGGATGTTTCATATAACATGCCTGTATCAGTTAAGGTTATTTTACTATTTTATTCTCATATTTCATCACCATTATCTGCTCATATTCTCTTCCTGCTGTTCGCTCTTTCTCTTCTGTTCCTGCCTTTTTTTGGCCTCTTTCTCTCTCCCCTTTCTATCTCTCCCACCTGATCCCTCGTACCATCTCATTTTGCTCTTCCCTTACATCATGATTGCTTGTCTGTAGCATTCATTCTCTGTTGCCACTTTTGAGGTGAGTATTTTTAATGTACTTTTAATTTACTTGCTACTATATCTTTTCCTTTGTCCATCTCACTTTCTCAAGTCTACTTTCTCCTTACTTACTACTAACTTCTCCCCATACTTTTTTCTCACCTGTCATGCTTCCACATCTTTTCTTCCCTCATTACCTATCTGCTATTGTCCTCCTCATTATAACCATATTTGTCTCCATGTAAGATTTATTTTATTGTGGTCATTTGTTTGTCCCGATGAAGGCTTTATAGTCGAATCGGAGTCTGTCTCTGTATCTCGTTAAGTTGTTTTATGTTTTATTTTGGTAACACACCTACCTATTTTTGTATATCTTGACGTATTACTGCTTCCAGGTCGTTGCTGCTATCTTTTGTAGAAATTTTAGATAAAACTTTATTGCTGTTAACCATTATCATGATGTTTACCGTGACAATTATCATCGTTCAGATTACATCATCACTACCGGTTGTATTTGTTGTACATATGTTATTAGCGGTTATGGGGGGTGGTGGAGCTTGCTGATATATCTCATATCGGGTCACAGTGACCCATAGGCCGTTCTGAAGTCAGATGTGTCAGGCAGAAAGATGTAGATATCGCTGCAAAGTTGTAGACAATGAAACAAACATTCCATTTTCCGGAATACATCCAGCTAATCTGCAGGAGTTTGAGAACGACCGTAGAAGAAGATCATCGATAGATCACACTCATGATCGGTACTGGCGTCATAATCACCACATCGCAATCATCATCTTTTTCCATCATCTTCTACAACAACCACTCCGTCATCATTGTCATCTGAATAATCATAATTTTTGCAGGGTGGTCGTAACTATTGGCGCCTTCATCGCAATCATCGCAATCCTCGCTACCACCGCAATCACCGCAATCATATTCACAAAATCATCGTAATCATCATTATGATTAACAAATTCATTATTGGGATATCCCTGACGCAGTTTTCAAGACGTTCGCTTTGTGCCGATGAGTTCTCGTGTTCGAGCCAGCTCAAAACGTCGCGTTCATAAAGTGAATATTCCGTCGGTGATACCTGCTTATTCTCTACTCGTTAGAAAATAGTACGATAGGTCTATGATCGGTACGTTTCATTGAAACGTACGGAGTATATATGAAGTAACTGGAAGACAATGAAGTCAATCCTCTACTCTTCTTTGTTCCCCCCCCCCCAATACTTTCCAACCCTTTTCAATTCACTCTTCAAGAATGGACGCATGACTCGCTCTACAAATCTCATCCAACATGAAACATGGTCAATATTTTATGTGGCTCAATAGAGTTTCTGTTTATTGAGTCTGTCATTATTACAGTAAGCTGCAAGGTAGCTCGCTGGATAGCCCTATTTAATCACTCATTGCTTGAACTTGCTGTCTGTTATAGCATCTGGGCACAGACAAATGACAAGGAACACAGATTAATCTAAGAAATAATAAGGTGTCTATAAAGTCACTTCGCTCGGATGCTCACTAATTAATGACAATTCATATGGCATAGTTTTACAATCTATATAAATGTTTGCACGGTGAACCACCAATATAAATGATTGCACGGCGAACCTTCGTCGTCGTCGTCGTCTGCGTTCGTTCTCAAACTCCTGCAGATTAGCAGGATGTAGTCCGGAGAATGGAATGCGTTGTGTCATGGTTTACAGCATTGCTGCGATATATGCGCCCGTCGGCCTGACACATCCGACTTCAGTATGGCTTTGGGTCACTGACCCTATATGGGATGAGACAGCCACCTCCATCCCATAACCTCCTTAGTCGCCTTTTACGACATGCGTGGAAGGTAAACAGTGTTGCTATCCTTTGTTCCCCTTTCGGGCCCCGGCAACACATGGGTGATACGCGAACCTTCAATATAAATGACTGCACGGCGAACCTTCAATATAAATGATTGCAAGGCGAACCTTCAATATAAATGATTGCACGGAGAACCTTCAATATAAATGATTGTGGTATCGTAAAATCCGGTGGTACGAGATTGTGATAGGATATTACTGGATGAGAAGAGATGTTCTTCCAGAAACGGTTGAGGGTAGAAGAAGACGAGGTGAAGTGAAGAAAACATGGCTGGATAAAATCAAGGGCTGGACAGGGTGTGAAGTTTCCAAACATATCAGGAAAGTAGAGAATAAAGATATGTGAATATATTTCTGCATCAAATGTCTCACTCCGATACCCATACGACCAGGACGGATTTTGAATTTTATTATTACTGTTTTTATTGTTAATTTATATTCTTATAGAAGAGGCAAAACTTGATACTTAATATATATATATATAATGTGTATGGATATCACTGGTACCCTAATCAATGACAGAAGCCAGAGAGAATGTATACGAAACTCTTCAACTAAACGATCCTCATACACTTATGATAATCATAAACTAACACTAACCCTAAGATCCTCATACACTTATGATAATCATAAACTAACACTAACCCTAAGATCCTCATACACTTATGATAATCATAAACTAACCCTAACCTTAGTGGTAGTCAAACTTCTAAATATTTGTAACAATCTAAGATAATCGGCAAAAGAAGTGCTGAGGCAACACTGAGATAGGAGAGATATGTAAAGATTGGATGTTTTCAGAATGTATATACCAGATATACGAGGAAGGTAGCGAGGGTTTAATTGATTCGTGTTATTATATTCATACTGTAGTTAAACTGGCTCTACGACAGTAAGACGAGTTTATCCATGAGAACCGTTTTATATACTCTATATATATAAATGGATAACTCTCAGGGCTCTGTGCTTTTGGTGTTTTCTATAGGCTCTTCAGAAACAACACGTAGGTGGACGATATTTGGCTCCTTTATAGTTGCATCAAAGGACAGCCGGTGGAGCTATTATCTACGAAAAATTTTAACATTTCTTCTGTGTGCTGCAGAAAATGACTAACTTGTTATCTCGGAACGGTGTACACAGGTTACTTATAACTGTAACAATAATACATAGGCCTAGAAAATATTTGTTGCATTTCGATCGAAGTTTACCGTGTTTTAACAGACTCACTTCTCCTTCTCCTTGTCTTTTGCCAATGTCGTGTATATTTCTATTCGTAGCCCAAACAGTGGAAATGCGCCTTGTCGCAGTTTTATTTGCACCAATGGCTCGACACATACATCTTCGGTGGGTTTTATCTACTCAGTATCATCTCTCTTTCACACACACCCCCCCCCCCCTATTTGGGCATGTTGTTATATCGTATGTCTTTTTCTGCGCTCTTTGTCAAACTCCTGCAGCTAAGCAGGATGTAGTCCAGAGAATGGAAATGCTTTGCATCTACTCTATTTGTGTCAATGGCCCAACATATGCGTCTTCGACAGGGTGTTCATTAAATATTGTCTAGAGTTTTGCTACCTTATAATTCCTCCCGCGAAGTGTTTTGCCTCACAGCTAAAGTCTTATCACTGAAGTGTGTTCTACTAAAGTATTTTACCGCGAAGTGTTTTATCGCACCGCAATAGGTAACATCGTCAAATTCAACACAACATATTTTATCGCTAAAAGTGAACATTTCACTTTAATTGTTTTATTGCACCGCTAAAAGTGAACATTTCACTTTAATTGTTTTATCGCACCGCTAAAAGTGAACATTTCACTTTAATTGTTTCATCGCACCGCTAAAAGTGAACATTTCACTTTAATTGTTTTATCGCACCGCTAAAAGTGAACATTTCACTTTAATTGTTTTATCGCACCGCTAAAAGTGAACATTTCACTTTAATTGTTTTATCGCACCGCTAAAAGTGAACATTTCACTTTAATTGTTTTATCGCTAAAAGTGAACACTTGAACACAACATGCTTTAATCTACTTAATATTCTCATTTATGTATTTATCAACTTGAATGTTTCTGGGAGGGAGAGAGAGAGAGAGAGAGAGAGAGAGAGAGAAGGGGTGGGAGAAAGGTGTAGAGAGGGAGAGACAGATGAGTAAAGGTATTATCGGCTGATTTCAAGTAAAATTGCTTCGGCATTTCATTGAGGAAAAAGAATTGACTTGAATGTACTCGGTTTATTGCATATGTACTGCGTCCCACTCAACGAAGTGACGATGTCGAGAACTCCACTCAACAAATTGACAGTGCCGAGAATTCCACTCAACAAATTGACAGTGCCGAGAATTCCACTGAACAAATTGACGATGCCGAGAACTCCACTCAACAAATTGACAGTGCCGAGGACTCCACTCAACAAATTGACAGTGCCGAGAACTCCACTCAACAAATTGACAGTGCCGAGAACTCCACTCAACAAATTGACAGTGCCGAGAACTCCACTCAACAAATTGACAGTGCCGAGAACTCCACTCAACAAATTGACAGTGCCGAGGACTCCACTCAACAAATTGACAGTGCCGAGGACTCCACTCAACAAATTGACAGTGCCGAGAACTCCACTCAACAAATTGACAGTGCCGAGAACTCCACTCAACAAATTGACAGTGCCGAGAACTCCACTCAACAAATTGACAGTGCCGAGAACTCCACTCAACAAATTGACAGTGCCGAGAACTCCACTCAACAAATTGACAGTGCCGAGAACTCCACTCAACAAATTGACAGTGCCGAGAACTCCACTCAACAAATTGACAGTGCCGAGAACTCCACTCAACAAATTGACAGTGCCGAGAACTCCACTCAACAAATTGACAGTGCCGAGAACTCCACTCAACAAATTGACAGTGCCGAGAACTCCACTCAACAAATTGACAGTGCCGAGAACTCCACTCAACAAATTGACAGTGCCGAGAACTCCACTCAACAAATTGACAGTGCCGAGGACTCCACTCAACAAATTGACAGTGCCGAGGACTCCACTCAACAAATTGACAGTGCCGAGGACTCCACTCAACAAATTGACAGTGCCGAGAACTCCACTCAACAAATTGACAGTGCCGAGAACTCCACTCAACAAATTGACAGTGCCGAGAACTCCACTCAACAAATTGACAGTGCCGAGAACTCCACTCAACAAATTGACAGTGCCGAGAACTCCACTCAACAAATTGACAGTGCCGAGAACTCCACTCAACAAATTGACAGTGCCGAGAACTCCACTCAACAAATTGACAGTGCCGAGAACTCCACTCAACAAATTGACAGTGCCGAGAACTCCACTCAACAAATTGACAGTGCCGAGAACTCCACTCAACAAATTGACAGTGCCGAGAACTCCACTCAACAAATTGACAGTGCCGAGAACTCCACTCAACAAATTGACAGTGCCGAGAACTCCACTCAACAAATTGACAGTGCCGAGAACTCCACTCAACAAATTGACAGTGCCGAGAACTCCACTCAACAAATTGACAGTGCCGAGAACTCCACTCAACAAATTGACAGTGCCGAGAACTCCACTCAACAAATTGACAGTGCCGAGAACTCCACTCAACAAATTGACAGTGCCGAGAACTCCACTCAACAAATTGACAGTGCCGAGAACTCCACTCAACAAATTGACAGTGCCGAGAACTCCACTCAACAAATTGACAGTGCCGAGAACTCCACTCAACAAATTGACAGTGCCGAGAACTCCACTCAACAAATTGACAGTGCCGAGAACTCCACTCAACAAATTGACAGTGCCGAGAACTCCACTCAACAAATTGACAGTGCCGAGAACTCCACTCAACAAATTGACAGTGCCGAGAACTCCACTCAACAAATTGACAGTGCCGAGAACTCCACTCAACAAATTGACAGTGCCGAGAACTCCACTCAACAAATTGACAGTGCCGAGAACTCCACTCAACAAATTGACAGTGCCGAGAACTCCACTCAACAAATTGACAGTGCCGAGAACTCCACTCAACAAATTGACAGTGCCGAGAACTCCACTCAACAAATTGACAGTGCCGAGAACTCCACTCATATAAATATCTCGGTGGTGTAAATTCCCATGGATCTTCAAAATAAATTAAGTTTGTAAGCAAGGCATAACGTACGGGATTCGAACCCGCGATATCTTGAATACAAATAAAACGGCTTAATCATTACGTCAGAAATGTCCCTGAATTTCAACCACGAATTTTCAGAACACAAGCACAGAATGGCAGTGAGATCATTTATTGTTACATCAAGAAATTGACTGGTTTCTCTATGCAGGTGATCGTATGTGACATCTGACATTCGTATGGTACAGGCATATGGACAACACGAGTAAATGTCAAGCTGGATTCATCAGTTGTTCTCCTACATACTAGCACAATAGCACGCCAACAGATGCTTGCTGACAGTTCCGATGACAGAAATCAATCTTCGTTTCTCTCACGACGCTCTGTTCTCTTTATATTTCTGAACGCTCGCTCTTTAAGTAAAATTGTAATAAAATATTACATCGACAGACATCAAATGAAGTTGTTGGAGCACTGTGATATTGTAATTATTGGAGCATTCTGATATTGTAATGATTGGAGCACTGTGATATTGTAATGACTGGAGCACTGTGACATTGTAATGATTGGAGCACTGTGACATTGTAATGATTGGAGCACTGTGACATTGTAATGATTGGAGCACTGTGATATTGTAATGATTGGAGCAATGTGATATTGTAATGATTGGAGCATTCTGATATTGTAATGATTGGGGCAGTGATATTGTAATGATTGGGGCAGTGATATTGTAATGATTGGGGCAGTGATATTTTAATGATTGGAGCATTCTGATATTGTAATGATTGGAGAACTGTAATAAACTATTAGTAGGGGCACTGTGATAATGTTATGATTGGAGCACTGTGATAAAATAATGAAGGAGAAGTGGAAGAAGAAGAATGAGAAGAAAAAGATGAGGAAGAAGTGGAACAAGAACACGAAGGAGAGTAGACGGAACACTCAGTTTTATGTTGTGTTTCTATGTTGTCAAGATCTGTTACAACACGTCCCAGTCAAGATATGTTACAACACGTCCCAGTCAAGATATGTTACAACACGTCCCAGTCAAGATATGTTACAACACGTCCCAGTCAAGATATGTTACAAGTATCAGAAACAGACATCAACATTACAACACGTCCCAGTCAAGTTCACACACATTGTCCGACCAACAGTTCCCATAAATAGAACAACATTTAAATGAACTAATTTTTATAGAATACACTAATTACAATAATTTCAGTTCCGCACATTGACCAGAGCAGCTGCACGCGCGCACTACAACACAACGTGAGCATGAAACCTGGAGGTAGCCAAGCAGGGTTTGGGTCCAATTAAGACTTCATTAAATTTCTCCATCTGGTTTCTAGGTCAGTTCAGATCGACTGCCAGGCATTTTCATAATTATCATACAGTGGAAAAAATTATTGTATTTTTCAAATGAGTGCTGTGACCTCTATTCCCAAATGAGTCTTGAATTTTGAACAATTCTGCGTCACTCAGAACGAGAGTGTGAGTACAGCTCTGAAGACGATGCGGTCATTAGTGATACCTCTCCACACAGCCGTTAAGATCTCCATCAGAAATTATCCTAAACGGGGCGGCTTTAGGACGGAACAAAGAAAAGAATATTATTCATCTAAAAAATGCAAGTTCCCTTATCACTGTATAATTCTGCAGAATTTCCGTTCTAGACTCCTCTTTCAGGAAGTCTTGAGGGCATTCGACGCGCCATCAGGACATTGAGAAGTCTCACTAATCTCCCCCCGCGTGGTTCAGGCCTGCAAGTGTGACATTATATACTTCCATAATGTCCGTTTTTTTCTATTAATTAAAATAAACAATGGTAGGTCAGATGTCTGACAGAAGTCAGGGATACAGCAGACCAAGTAGTTCAAATCTTAGATTTCATGAAACTTCCAGGTGGCGAGTACATCATTTGAGAATAGATAATGATTCAGGGTTACAGAATACAACGATGATTCTGGGAGAATTTCAATATTTGGTGAAATCTAGAAATACAAACATGCCATTTAGAAAGTAGAAAAAATGTAAGAATGAATGTATGTTTCAATATTAACTATATAATTAGCTTCGAAAAATGTCGAAAGGAAGAATAATTGAGTTTAAGCAGAAGAATGGAGAGAGACATCTAGACATGAAATAACTAGTGAAAGACATCTAGACATGAAATAACTAGTGAGATACATCTAGACATGAAATAACTAGTGAGATACATCTAGACATGAAATAACTAGTGAAAGACATCTAGACATGAAATAACTAGTGAGAAACATCTTAAAATGGGAGAAATGTAGAAGAGTAAGAAATGGTGCTGCTCCTTCTCGTTGTTTTTATTGTGACTGTACTTGATAAAGGCCTCTTGGTCGATATGTGTGTGTTATGTGTTTTTCAAGTGAAGAGCAAAACGTTATTACTTTGTTCCAATTTGTTAGATTTCAGTGTTTCTGCAATGAGTATATATTATTGAGAGAAATATTGAAATGAGGCAACAAATGATAGAAATTTGGAGTGAAAGAAATAGAGAAATATAGGAGAGCATGGAAGTAGTGAGAAGAAAAGCAAATACTGGAAACAAATCATTTGTGAAATATAGGAAATGATAGTGAGAGTAATTTTCATAGAAATATGGAATGGAAAGAAATAGTGAGGGTAGACTAGAAAGGAAATGAATAGTGACAGAAATATAGACAGAAACGACATAGTGAAAGAAATATAGAAAGACAAGAAATAGTTAAAGAAATATAAAAGGTCAAGAAATAATGAATGTAATATAGAAAAGTAAAAAGTAGTGAAAGAAATATAGAAAGACAAGAAATAATAAAAGAAATAATAGAAATATATAGCGAGAGTATAACATGAAGACATGGTCGTATAATTTGTGATGCATATATGTGTGTGTGTGTGTGTGTGTGTGTTTGTGTGCGTGTGTGTGCGCGTGCTTAGTAAGAAATATAAAACAGTAAGAAATTGTAAAAGAAAATGTAACAAAGCAGGGATACAAATTTCGATGTACGAAATAACTAGAAATATCGCCCGTCTATTGTTGGTGCCTGAAGTGACGAGAAATATCGCCCGTGTATTGTTGGTATCTGAAATGGGAGCAAAGACTAGCGACACTGTTTCCTGTCATCCACATTGTTAGATTTTAGTAGAGTATGGTTGGCGGTCCCATCCCATACATGGTCTAGAAACTATGCTGAAGTTAGATGTGTGGATCGAAAGTCACTGTTATCGCACCCAAGCTGTAAACCAAGACACGACGCATTACTTTCTCCGTATTATATCCTGCTTAACTTTATGAAATATGAGAACCAAAGCAGATGTCACATTCAAAAGATAACTGTACATACAGTTAGAATTCAACCTCGGATGCGGAGATGACACCTGATTCCCAACAATACAGACATGCTGCATACACCTATGAACATATTCAAACACTATCATTCATGACGACTTGTCACAATACATAAATATACCATCCTATCCTGTATTATTGCTAATAACATTCAGACTATTTGACCTAACACACACACACACAAAATGCATTATCCATTTTTAATCTGGTTTCAACTCAATTATCCCCCGCCGTGACATAGCACGTTGTGCCTCCGGTTACGTTGAGATGCACCAAAAAATAAAAGACCCACAATTCACCTTGTATTACAGTCACAAAGTTCACTTCCTGTCGCCCGCTGTCACCGCCATGTATAACTGTCAACCCCCACAAGTTTGACATCAAATGTCCCCACATGTTTGACATTAGATGTCCAACGAAGGCACATGAAAAGACCAGATTTTTCTTTGTAGTGCCCTACGCCAAATCTTGGATACTTGTAGGTTTTTTTGAACGTTTTTTATGATAAAAATGTTCACAAGAAAAATGTCATCGTCACATACAATTACTGTCAACATAACAAGGAATGACAGAAGAAATAAATAGATTGAACAAACAACATAATAGATATATTCAATGTCAGAAGTTTGTATGCAAGTTCTGCGCCTGACTTGAAAACACAATGACTGGTTGCAGAAAATGACAGAAAACAAAGCATACCCCAATGCAGACAAGATCCGTCAAGTCAAATGAAAGATGACAGTGAGGATATGTTTGAAAAAGGTAAGGGTTAGCTTGAAGTTTCTCAAGGACGTTCTGACATGTCGTATTCTCTTGTTAAGCTGCAGAAGAAATGCTCGGCCTGTGAAACATCTGCTGTCGGACGGGACATTTTTGTCGCCACTAATCGCCAAATAACATGAAACAGCATAATCAAAACAAATCAGCATTCTTACGTGATGTTTTTTATTATTGCTATGATTTCCGTTGGTCGCTAGTTATATACTGTGTGTCTTCAGGGTATCTCCTGCCAACACCGACCACCTAAATTCAGGGGAATAGTCGAACACGTGATCGAAAAAGCTTCATTAAATTATGTTGGTAGATTTCTACTGGGAAAAGTTAAGGTACGTCTTTGGAAAAAGGCCCGCTACTTAGAAATTAAAAGAGTAGACATAATAAGGTTAGTCATTGATTTCATGTGAAATGAAGAAGACAATGCTGGAGGTGATGGTGTGCATACACAGAGAATGACAGAAATGGGAATAACAAGGGGTGAAGGGAGAATGAGTGTTCTCTCTGAGCAGTTACGAAGGTATTAAATATCTGACTGAGATTTGAAGTCTGCGCAGTCTTGGATAGATGCTGTAACGAAGAGAGAAGCACTTACAGGAATGTCCCATGTGCTAGGATGCTGTAACGGACAGCGAAGCACTTATGGAAATGTCCCGCGTGCTATGATGCTGGTGCTTGTATAAAGGCGTGAATATCGCAGCAACGCTGCTGTCTGTCCATCAAATGATGATAATGATAACCATTTGTTGCGTCCACTTGACAAAATTTCAGTTAGTGCAATGTACTTGACTATCAGTTCCTAGATGGCTAATATTCTATCACAATGGTGGTAGAGTTATCTCCAACATGATAAAGGGAGATAAGATGATACCAGCACGATAAAGGGAGATAGATGATACCCGCATGATAAAGGGAGATAAGATGATACCAGCATAATAAAGGGAGATAAGATGATACCAGCATGATAAAGGTACGAGAATTGTATGACAAGCAAACATCTGTGGAAGAAAAAACATTTGAGAGTAATAATAGAAGAGAGAAGGATGAATGAACAAGATGAGAAATAAATAAGTGAAAGAAAGGAAACCGAGAGAAAGAAGTTAAAATAAAAAGCAGGAAGATGACAAGAAAGACGCAGCAGATGAAATGACGATCCAGGTGCAAGAGGATGATCTCCCCGGAAGCAATTACGTTCAGATGATTATTTCTGTATGTTTGACATCTAATTCTATCCTTTTAAACAATCACAGACACGGCTGTTCATGGATTCGGGGGAGGGGATTCGATGAGATAAACCTTGTATAACTTTTCAATTGCGTAGGATTCTTCTCCCCCACCCCACACACCCCACACATAAAATAACATACACTAAGCTGTCAGTGTTTAATTACATCCAATTGCTTCGAATAAACAATTTTATTTTATTGTTTATTTTTAGATAATTTTGTTTCACGTTAGTATTCTAAACCAGATCTGTGCAGCAACGCAGATAGCGATAGACGTACGTCACACAGTCATCGCGGCACATGATGATTGATGATAGTTTACATGACTAATACATGCATATTATATATATATATATACACAGTCCAGAAGCAATACCCGGCGTTGTTAGTTAGTTTGTTCCTTTCGTGCCGCAAACGACACATAGGGCAGAGGTTTTGGTTCTCCATATGATGCTGTCCGCTGCATGCAGCTTTAGTTCCTGGATGGTCTTACAGCCTATTAATTCCCCTTCTTTAAGAATGGTGTTGTTAAGGGTTGTTTTATGTCTTCCTCTTTTTCTTTTACCCTCAGGTGACAACATAAGGGCTTGTTGGTTTATTCTGTTTACATCTAGTCGTAAAACGTGACCAAGGTATTTCCATCTTCGTGACCTGGCGTTGCCCGGGTGAAAATAAAGAAACAAATCAACACCACTATGACATATGTTGTGATTTGAAAGTATTACTTTTACAGCAACAACAACGAAAAAAGAATAGATGTGAATTATTCTTAAAATGCCTCAAATGATTTCATCTGTACATATCCACATTTTTAAAAGATAAAGAGGAAAAAAATTAACCAACGTCTCTTGGAACACACAATCCCCTCCCCCCCCCAAACCAAGAACCCACCCAAATCAAACGACCACTAAATCACTTACTGTACGTATAATGATTCGTATATAATTCTATATCGTGGTGGTAAACTTGACGTCACCGTTCATCATCATTACGCGTCGTCTTCGCAGCGACAGTTGGCTGCACCAGTTATCAAACATCCCATGTCTCTTGTCTTGGTGGTGCACTCTGCTAGGCTGAAACCTGTCCATCTCGCGATGCTACTCTGCTACTTGTGTCTCTGCTTCCCTCTTGCTGATGTAACGCAACCGTTATTGTTATTTTAATTATTTGTTTGATCTTTGCGTAGCGGTCAGAAATAACAGGTTAAACAATAATGGTCAGTTCTGCCGGACCACAGGAGAACTTATAAGATTATAGGCGTCTCCCGTGTGAGAATACAAATGTCCACCCAACTGACATGGCTAGACGCTGCAGCAGACTAAGACTACAGAACTCAAACATATACTTGAAATCTACTACTAGTCTCCTCATTGATGACTTTTAAATTGGACAATGAACAATTGGTGAGTTCACTTACCGGTGTTCGTGATTCATCAAGTATTGTCGCACCTTGACTCAAACATGAACAAAGGCACGTGCGCAATTGACCTTGAAAGTGTGCGCGTGATGCATGTCGGTGAAATCAATCGATATTGTCGATACAATGCGTGTTAGATAAACAAAAGCTGTCAACAATAATAAATGTAAAAAAATAAATGGGAAAAGAAATCGGATCTTAAGGTGTAGTTGCTTGCAAATAGTGTTTTTTTTTTAAATATTTGTTTCAAAAAATGATTTAGGGGCAT
The DNA here is from genome assembly GCA_034231615.1 of Meghimatium bilineatum. Taxonomy (NCBI): domain Eukaryota; kingdom Metazoa; phylum Mollusca; class Gastropoda; order Stylommatophora; family Philomycidae; genus Meghimatium; species Meghimatium bilineatum. The sequence goes on along the minus strand of CM067321.1, from coordinate 77,226,532 downwards.
GTATACATTGTAAACAATGTAGATGTCGGATTGTGCGAAGATCAGGCGACAGAAGAAATACTTAACCGGAATGCTCTTAATGTGTTACTTGATTACTGTGTTTAGTTTTGCAGTTTGAGTGCGCGGAGTATTAAGTTATGTGCGTATCACTCTCCAAAGAGATGTGTGGCTTCGGGGACACGCCGTTTAAGTAAAATGTCGATGATGATGATATATATGTGGCTGTTCATGATGTTATAGATGTGGGTGTGTATGATCTCATAGATGTGGGTGTGTATGATCTCATAGATGTGGGTGTGTATGATCTCATAGATGTGGGTGTGTAATCTCATAGATGTGGGTGTGTATGATCTCATAGATGTGGGTGTATATGATCTCATAGATGTGGGTGTGTATGATCTCATAGATGTGGGTGTATATGATCTCATAGATGTGGGTGTGTATGATCTCATAGATGTGGGTGTGTATGATCTCATAGATGTGGGTGTATATTACATATCATAGATATGCATTTTATGATGTCACATATCTGGACTTACACAGATATGGAAAATCAGCATTAGAACAAGACATCACAAAATATTGAGATTGACAAGACATCACAGCTGAAACATTGAGATTGACAAGACATCACAGTAGAAACATTGAGATTGACAAGACATCACAGCTGAAACATTGAGATTGACAAGACATCACAGTAGAAACATTGAGATTGACAAGACATCACAGTAGAAACATTGAGATTGACAAGACATCACAGCTGAAACATTGAGATTGACAAGACATCACAGCTGAAACATTGAGATTGACAAGACATCACAAAACATTGAGATTGACAAGATCACAAAACATTGACATTGACAGGACATCACAGCTGAAACATTGAGATTGACAAGACATCACAGCTGAAACATTGAGAATGACAAGTCATGAGAGCTGAAACATTGAGAATGACAAGTCATCAGAGCTGAAACATTGAGAATGACAAGTCATCAGAACTGAAACATTGAGAAAAACAAGTCATCACAGCTGAAACATTGAGAATGACTAGACATCACAGCTGAAACATTGAGAATGACTAGACATCACAGCTGAAACATTGAGATTGACAAGACATCACAGCTGAAACATTGAGATTGACAAGACATCACAGCTGAAACATTGAGATTGACAAGACATCACAGCTGAAACATTGAGATTGACAAGACATCACAGCTGAAACATTGAGATTGACAAGACATCACAGCTGAAACATTGAGATTGACATCACAGCTGAAACATTGAGATTGACATCACAGCTGAAACATTAAGATTGACAAGATGATGACAAAGATTTCGTTGGTAATAAGGATGTTGACAATGTCAGTGTTCATAAAACATATATGGATATTGATGGTGATGGCGGTGGTGGTGGTGGAGATAGCAACTATGGTATATAGCTGGTGGAGACTGTTTGACATGATGCAGTGGTGATGACTGTAGTGCACACGATATGGATCATGATGATGCTGAGGCGGATGTTATATAGTTTTATTAATGTTCTTATGTAGTGTTCTCAAACTCCTGCAGTATCAGGACATAGTCCGGTGAACGAAATGCGGTGTGATATGGTTAACAGCTATGTTGTAATAGCTGCACATTTCTCAGCCTGACACGTCAGATTTGAGCATGACATCTGAGTCACTTTGACTCTCTGTATAGGGGTGGTACAGCCAATTCCACCGCATAACCACCTTAGTCGCTTCATACTACATGCATGGAAAGTAAACAATGCTGCTATTCTTTGCTTCTATTTCAGGCAACACACGGGACCGTAGTGTTATTGATGAAGGCGATACACATGATGATAGTAATCACGATGAACAAGCTGGTGTTGACGATGATGCTGCCGTTGTAATATTGGGAATATGATTGTAGTGTTGTTGATGATTGCAGTGTTCTTGATGATTGTAGTGTTCTTGATGATTGTAGTGTTGTTGATGATTGAGTGTTCTTGATGATTGTAGTGTCCTTGATGATTGAGTGTTCTTGATGATTGTAGTGTTGTTGATGATTGAGTGTTCTTGATGATTGTAGTGTTCTTGATGATTGTAGTGATGTTGATGATTGAGTGTTCTTGATGATTGTAATGTTTATGATTGTAGTGTTGTTGATGATTGTAGTGCTGTTGTTGATTGCAGTGTTATTGATTGCATTGTTATTGATTGCATTGTTGTTGATTGCAGTGTTATTGATTGCAGTGTTATTGATTGCATTGTTGTTGATTGCAGTGTTGTTGATGATTGTAGTGTTCTTGATGATTGTAGTGTTCTTGATGATTGTAGTGTTGTTGATGATTGAGTGTTCTTGATGATTGTAATGTTTATGATTGTAGTGTTGTTGATGATTGTAATGATGTTGTTGATTGCAGTGATATTGATTGCATTGTTGTTGATGATTGCAGTGTTGTTGATGATTGTAGTGTTGTGAATGATTGTAGTGTTCTTGATGATTGGAATAACGTGACTACAATTGAATACGATTACATCGAGATGGGGGCCGCGTTAGCACACTGGCTTCGCATATGAGTGGTCCTGTGTTCATTCCCCAGCTGAGGCGGAAATGTTTTCAGATCGCAACGGCTCCCAGGTCGACCCAGCCTTAAATGGGTACCGGATTAATCCGGGAAGTAAAGACTGCGAGGGAGAGGAGATGGCTACCGCCCTCATTTGCAGAGCCTGTGAAATGTGAGATCGCTAACATCTCACACCCCTACGGCATTAATAAATGCTATGGGTTACTTTACTTTTTTTTACTTACATCGAGATGATGGTATCTAAGATATCAGAGTCTATATTATCAAAGTGATAGAATGTATAAGGGTAAACTGATAAGAATGGCCGGATTGTTACTTTCCAAGCATGTTGTAAGAAACGACTAAGGATGTTTTGGGGAGATGTTCTCAGTCTTATTCCATTGAGGTTTCCAAATGAACCAGAAATCATGATGTTTTATTGTTGTGAAATCATGATGTTTTATTGCTGTTGTGAAATCATGATGTGTTATTGTTGTGAAATCATGTTTTATTGCTGTTGTGCAGATATTTTATGTAGTCGTGTTGCGTGTGATACCATGGATGCTGGTGCGCTTCCTGGCATGGTATCTCCGATTTTAGCACTTATGATTACTTGTGCGGGAATATGATCCTGCTCCATGTCAAGAACGGACTGACCAATATTAGTTCCCAGCCTCTGTTGGTTGAACTAAGCCAAATCTCTACTTCAAGGAGTTGGCAATGAGTTGACAAGGAGTTGCATGGAGTTGACAAGGAGTTGCATGGAGTTGACAAGGAGTTGCATGGAGTTGACAAGGAGTTGGCAATGAGTTGACAAGGAGTTGCATGGAGTTGACATGGAGTTGCTGCATGGAGTTGACAAGGAGTTGCATGGAGTTGACAAGGAGTTGCATGGAGTTGACAAGGAATTGCATGGAGTTGACATGGAGTTGGCAAGAAGTTGCATGGAGTTGACAAGAAGTTGGTCTGGATGTGGGAAGCCACGTTAAACTCGGATTTGTCAGATTTAAAAGAGCAGATATCGCAGCTAAGCTGTAAATCATGAACAGTAAATTTAGTTCTATGGACTATATGATAGTCTGCAGGAGTATGAGAACACACGTAGGAGTTCTATTGGGATGATCATCGTAGTCACGTAGGGATAACGATGATGATGATGCTGAATTTTGCGATGATATGATGTCACTGGATTCTGCTACAGAAAGTGATGATGTTATCCAAGATGTCAAGAGTAATGATGTTATCTAAGATGTCAAGAGTGATGGTGTTATCTAAGATGTCAAGAGTGATGGTGTTATCTAAGATGTCAAGAGTGATGGTGTTATCTAAGATGTCAAGAGTGATGGTGTTATCTAAGATGTCAATAGTCTATATTACAAAACTGATAGATGACCACAGGTCTGTGATAACGATTGCAACAGCCACAACGCCAGACATCAATTAAGGATTCACTATAAATGTCCAGCTTAAACGTTTTCCTGACATCTCAAAATGAAAATAGCAGGATTTAGTGTTCTCACAAATGCACTTAATGTCACGCAAGTCAGACAGCTAACTTCCACTGTCACAGTACTCTGGAACCAAACCCATACTTAAGCTATTTTCTTAGAGAACGGTACTTACCTAACCAGGCGTATCCATCCTGACTAGAACTGTCCGTTAAAGTAACTACACCCCGACTAAATTATACCGAGTCCAGTGATACAGCTCTGGGAATCCATCAGAAATCATCCTTTGAAAGTGATGCTATTTGACTATATCCGTGATTTTCATTAGCTGTTGTCACAGATTATATACAAAGCGACCAATCATCAATCGCATCAGCCAACATAAGTGACGAGTGAGATTAGTATGTGAAACTTTTCTGGAGATTCGTGATGAACAGTGTAGGTGAAACTCAGGCTTAGTTTGAATAACAGTCACCTCTTTTTGTCAGACACCTGCTACGTCCTGACATATCAAGGAGTCTGTTGAAAAATTTACATACGATCCTAGAGAAGCGCTTGTTTTATGTGAGATTTTCATTCGTCTTCTTCGGTGTTTATTCTCAAACTCCCGCTGGATCTTTGTTTTATCGTGACAATGATTTTACTAGATTTCCAACATGATGTAATTCAGGGAATATAAATGCGTTATGTCCCTGTTTTATCTGTTCCATTGGCCGAAACATTCGTTGGTTGGTTGCTGATCCAATGTTCCATGGGCTCATGCCTTTTGACCCAATGTCAGTGTGTGATATATGCATGTATTTGTGAACTTTTTTGTTGTTGATTATATATAATTTGTTCCATTTAACTGAAATCGGAGAGAGAAGCACTTTCCTGACATCCAGCGCCGGACATTGAAAAAGGTGTTGATCAAGAGTCTCATAAGGATGAATGCACATCCGGCACCCTGGAGTGTGTTGTGGGTGTATTCTGTTCAGATGATTCTCCCTAGCAGGAGCGTTCAGATGTGGCGGATAGTGGAAAAGCCTCTATATTCTGATTTCTGATGTTCGTCCGTCGTGATCGACGATGACCAAAAACTCAACCATAATAATAATAACAATAAATAATAAAAATAATAAAAGTTAATAGTGCGTTTGTAAAGTCCAATGCGCGCACAAAATGTTCTTTTACAGATTTGACAACAATAGAATGTATCTGTGTGAGGTAGAGATGTTTTTTCTTTTCTACGTGTCCGCTTCTGTCTTGCAGTATCGTGTCTGAATTCTTCCGCCGCTAGTGCTCCCGTTCTAATGCTGTAACGCCATGCTGTTCTATCCTGAGCGAGGCTCTCCCAAGCGCCTACGTCAATGTTAAGATGTTTCAAGGATGACTTGAGCGTGTCTTTGAAGCGCTTTTTCTGTCCACCAGTTTTTCGAAATCCTGCCTTGAGTGCTCCATAATATATTTGTTTTGGCAAACGCGAGTTCTCCATACGCACAAGATGGCCTGCCCAGCGTGCTTGCGCCTTCATAAGTATTGTGTGGATGCTTATTGAGGTTGATTTTTCCAAGACCTCGTAGTCTGGTACTTTGTCCCACCAATGGATGTTTAGTAATTTACGTAGGCAGGTAAGATGGAAATGATTTAACTTTCTTGCATGTCTAGCATACACTGTCCACGTTTCGCAGGCGTATAGTAAGGTTGGTATAACAGCAGCATGATATACATGTAGTTTGGTGGTTGTTCTTATACCTCTTCTGTCCCATACATTGTTGCGTAATCTGCCAAATACAGCACTAGCTTTTGCCAGTCTATTGTTAATTTCCACATCAATGTTGACATCGCGAGAGAGAGAGAGAGAGAGAGAGAGAGTGCTTTCAAGGTAAGTAAAATTGTCGACTACTTGCAGTTTTTCCTGATTGACGATGATGGAAGTAGCAGTATGTTGGCAATTTGATGTTGCTTGGTGCATGACTTCTGATTTTTTGGTGTTAATAGTGAGACCAAAGTTGTTGCAGGCCTGTGAGAAGCGGTCTATGGTGCTCTGCATGTTTACGACAGAGTCAGCATACAATGCACAGTCGTCAGCATAAAGTAAATCTCTAACAGTACTAGATTTAGTTGTCGTGTTTGCTTTTAGACGACGTAAATTGAAAAGACCACCATCCGTTCTGTAATTGATCATTATGCCTGCTGTTTCATTACTATGGTGTGTTTCCGTTAACATGGCCGTAAATAACAGGCTGAAAAGAGTAGGGGCCAGCACACATCCCTGCTTTACACCATTTGTGACAGGGAATGCAGGAGATACCCCTCCGTCGCAGATAACACTAGCCATCATACCGTCATGAAGTTGTCGTATCACAGTGACAAGTTTTGGGGGGCATCCGAACTTTGTAAGCACCTTCCACAGTCCTTCTCTGTTAACGGTATCGAATGCTTTAGTTAAGTCCACAAATGTTGCTAAGAGTTCACTATGTTGCTCTTGTGACTTTTCCTGAATTTGTCGTGCAGAGAATATCATATCAACTGTACCACGACCTGCACGAAAACCGTACTGACTCTCTGGGAGTAGCTCGTTTAATAGTGAATTATTTAATCTGTTGAGTATGACACGAGCAAGAATTTTACCAGCTATAGACAAAAGTGATATGCCCCTATGATTATCGCAAGACTGTTTGGTACCTTTGCCTTTATATAGGTGCACTATAGAAGCATCTTTTAGATCTTGAGGCAATGCACCTGAGGCAATGAGGAAAAGCCTCTATATAGACCAGCTGCAAATAAGCCTTTGGGAAATAAGCAGCCACTGACCAAGCCAGTGTTGCTGACCACGAGGAAGGGTGGAATATCAGGCGGCACTGATATCCTCAGTGAAATACCCCATGTGTCCAGTGACAGCATCAAGCGAGTATGGGAAGCTATAAGCTCAGGATACTCAGGTGGTATCAGTGACCACAGTCCAGGAACACGTCAATTGGGGGGGGGGAGTGGGTTTTAGAACAAGGGTAGAGTAGGGTTAGGGGGGGACACTTGGGCAGGAAAGGCAGACAGATTTCCTAAGAGAGAACATTCTAAATATAAACAACTACTTTCTTGCAGGTGTCATCGAGTGATGGAAAGACTATGCAAACACCACAGACAGAAAAAAACAACTCATCCTGCCGAAGGCGGAATGTGTTAGCCAGCGATGGCGCAGATGCTGGAATAAATTATGACACACACGCTATTACAGAAATGTGATCATGCGACATCAACCCTGTCATCATGGCGTCGCTCCTTTCAGCTAAAGCCGGAGACGAGCGGAGCTGGGCACCTTGTCTCGACAGAGCCCATCCAAGTACCGATGCCTCCGCTAACCAAGAGGTCATGGGAAAGCAGAGTAGTGCTACTGACCAAAACAAATGCCTCAGAGTTGCTCAGTGGAATGTGAAGGAATTACTGAGAAAAAAACGAGATCGACATAATGTGCCTACAAGAGACTCACTTAGGGCACATAATTTCTTTATTCGTGGTTATGAATCCTTCCGGCAAGATCGATCCAAAAGAGTCAAAGGAGGAATACTGACATTTGTAAAAACATCAATACATCATTAGAAGTAAACAGATCTGGAGAATGAGAACTCGAACATATAACAGTGGAATTGCTGCTGCCTGGCAGAGAAACATCACTCACAAACTGTTACAGCCCTCTTGCTACAAATATAGAACTTTGTAAACTAAAGATAGAGGAATCGAGACTCCTAATAGTGGGTGACTTTAATGGCCACTCACCATGCCGGGGCTACCAGGATATGGATCACAAACATGATACAATACATCTCCTCCAAAGATATCAACAGACTACAATATTTCGCATCAGAACAAGCCACTGCAGACTGTTGGGTCACCTTTACTTATTGAGGATCTCATAGACAGATGAATGCCCATGTGGATCCGGAACCCAGACTCTGGAACACATACTTCAGGATTGCCCAAAATACAAAGAGCAGAGACAGCAGACCTGGCCAGATGATACAGATTTGAGGCATAAGCTATGGGGCAGCTGCTCTGACCTGGAGAAGACGGTGGATTTCGCCCTGACGACAGGCCTGACAATATAGAAAATATAACATGACGGCAGATGCTGAACGCAGAAGAAGAAAAAGATTGATAATCTTGTAATTTTTTGGTCACAATTTACTTTTAATTTGGCCATAATCAGATCAAACTATTTGGCAACCCTGTTATTTCACCTGCTGTTAAAATCACACAAACTTCTCTAAATACCATCAACAATATCTAAAAGCACCGGATTATACCTAGTTTACTTCCAACTCTCTAGTCTGTCATAATACAGCTTGTCAAAACACATCAACACAAAAACGGAGTACGTAATCTGGGAATTATTTTTGATTTACAAAACAGAAAAATTCAATCTAGTGTCAGACATTTAGAATTGCTAGGAATTACCAGTAATGTTTCCGCTAATCCAAGCATATTTCTTCCATTAACTGAAATCTCTTTGGAAGTATGGTCTTCATTTCCAGAAGAAATTCTATTACATTTTGGTACATATCGTGAAATCAAAGAAGGGAAGCGATCCCACTAAACGCTAAAAAAATTAGAGTTTAGAATCTTGGTTCCACTTGGAGGAACTAGAAACAATAGCGGCAACTAGGAGCGAAAAAGTCAAAACATCCAAGGAAAGATGAATGACAGAAAAGCTGATAATCCGAACGAAGATGTGAATGTATCTGCTCATTTAGGTAGTGTCTCTACAGACAAGGTATAATTTGTTGAATGAGTAATTATGTAGCAATTATTTCATCAGAAATTATTAATATGAAAGAAAATTAATTGTTTGATTATCTATTATCGGTCTCAGATATAGACATATTGTAGCTGGCTGTCTGTCTCTGTAATGTGTTCTCAGCACCGCTCTGTAAGCCTATCGGTTCTGTGCAAGCTGCCCAGCCACTTTTGTATCATGTATAGATGGTCTTTGATAGTAGTAAAGAAGGGTATAGATCTTATATGACGGAACATGTTCCCCTGTTCAGCTTACAAAAAATACATAGCGGAACCGCGATAAGGGAAACAGCAGAAACGCGCCACAACGGAGCTGCGGTCTCAGCTCAGAGACCGGCTTTCTGGGCCGGATACCGGTTTTCACCATTCCACTAACACTGAGATAGTCAACTACAGTCAGCATCAAAATGTTGATGGAATAGCCAACTATAGTCAGTAACATAATTTTGATGGAATAGTCAATTATAGTCAATAATCTAATGTTGATGGAATAGTCAACTATAGTCAGTAAAGAAAGTGTTGGTGATGTTTTTTCTTGTATGTGGAAGAGATTGGAGAGAAAATGGCTGTTGGGGAACTTGCAATAGTGTCGATTTGACCATTAAAAATATGTTTAGAAAAGCCACTTTATGAACAAGGAGAATATATTCCACTTTATGAACAAGGAGAATATATTCCACTTTATGAACAAGGAGAATATATTGCATTAAATGTGTCGTGATGGTATACCACCTTCCCATTGATATAGAGGAATGTCTGATCTGATGCATGAGAGTTGTCTGACAGCTACAGTCAAGCCATCAAACCCATCTAATCTCTGACAGCTACAGTCAAGCCATCAAACCCATCTAATCTCTGACAGCTACAGTCAAGCCATCAAACCCATCTAATCTCTGACAGCTACAGTCAAGCCATCAAACCCATCTAATCTCTGACAGCTACAGTCAAGCCATCAAACCCATCTAATCTCTGACAGATGTCTCGATAGATGAGAGAGAAGCAAGCCGTGATGTTGCAGCTGGTGAGTTGTTTTGAAAATACTGGAGCAGGATTGCAGATTTACTGACAGAAGTATAGAGAGACATAGGTATATAGACAGACAGACACTATAATTAACAATAACAAAATAAGTGGACAGGAATTCTGCGGACTCAAATGAGAACAGACAAATTTAGACAGAACATACTTCAACTACTGAACATACTGCGGCGAGCAGATTAATGACGCTGAGACTACCGAAAGATAACAATATAGAATCACGAAAGATAACTATCAGAAAAATAAAACATACTGACCAACAGAAGTATAAATTGAATTTCAAAAAGAAAGTTTCAAAGGTGGATAGATAGACAGACAGACATGCAGGTAGGTAGGACATACAAGAACGTAAAAAGACATATAGATAATCATGCAGACAGATTGACGGATATCCCAACAGACAAACAGACTTGCAGAGAGACAGACAAACAGACTTGCAGACAGACAAACAGATGGATAGATATATGGATAGAATTACGATGGACAAATGTATGAAAGGTGGAGAGGCAGAAAACAGACATGCAGACAGATGCACAGATTAGATAGATTGGCAGACAAACAGACGGATAGACAGATAAAGATATACAGATAGATACTTAGGTGAGTGGAATATTTGAATTGGTGGACGGACGGACATCAGGTAGGCAGTCATACAGACAGGCAGACAGACAGGCAGGCAGACAGACAGGCAGGTAGGCAGTCATACAGACAGGCAGACAGGCAGACAGACAGGCAGGCAGACAGACAGACAGACAGGTTGTGTATATCACAGCACTTAATCCCTGGAACTATAACGCTCGTGCTTAGATCATGTTTCCTCGTGTTCTCAGACACAAATAAATATCCCAGAGAAGGTGATGATGATGCGGAGTACGGTTCTACGACCGTCTCGCCACGACGCCCGGCGGTGGAAATGCTGTCAGAGCTAATGATGGTTCACTCAACAAGTCCACGCGTGAAAAAAATAGCCGGCTGCATGACTAAACGGCTAATTTTACCGGCTGGTCAGTGAGAGCTTCAGAAAGCAGTGATCATTGCCTTCCACTCTCCTAGCATAAACAACGGACGAAAGAGGTCAACGCTGTTGGAGTTCAGATGTTTTCCCTGATACCACATTTCTAGTGAGTTGCGTCTGCAGTCTACCCCTCTACCATTCACATCATCTCAGTACAGTAAGGCTGGTTTATTTACTCATCTCCCTCTTTCTCTCTCTCCATTGTACTATATCTCAACCACTACTCCATGACTTGTATTTAAACCAGGGGTCTCCAGTTCGAGCGCTGTGATGCTTAGTTAGTTATTCCACTAGGGCCAATGACGGCACACAGGGCGGATGTCATAGATTTCCATGTCTCTCGTTTCATTGCAATTTGCTTTAGATCTTCATTGTTTCTGATACCGGTGGTGAAACATTCTCTTGTAATAGTTCTACGTAAAGTTTTTTTGGTCTTCCTCGTTTTCTCTTGTCACTTGGTGACCACATCAAAACTTGACAGGGGAGTCTTGTGGCATCCATTCGCAGCGCGTGTCCGATGTAATTCCAGTGATGATGCTGTGTGTAATTATTGTATGGTGTTGAGACCCGTAGTCATATCTTCCTTGATGGTTGATTATCGTTTCTGTCATTCGAATAACGGAATGCGTTTTGTCATAGCTTACAGCTAGGTAAAGATAGCTACATCTTTCTGCCTTAATTTCCCATCTCGGCATACCAATTTTTGCCACTTAATGTTTTTAGCCTGGTAATGATTCTAATCCACTCTCAATTTTCATTAGTTGGTTCCCTAGTTGGCTCCTTAGTTGGTTCTTTAGTTGGTTCCCTAGGTGGTTCCGTAGTTGGTTCTTTAGTTGGTTCCCTAGTTGGCTCCTTAGTTGTTTCCTTAGGTGGTTCTTTAGTTGGTTCCCTAGTTGGCTCCTTAGTTGGTTCTTTAGTTGGTTCCTTAGTTGGCTCCTTAGTTGGTTCCCTGGTTGGCTCCTTAGTTGGTTCCTTAGTTGGTTCCTTAGTTGGTTCTTTAGTTGGTTCCTTAGTTGATTCCCTGGTTGGCTCCTTAGTTGTTTCCTTAGTTGACTCCTGTGTGCAACATGTTAGATCCTACTGTTACTAGAATTGACTTTTCTTCCGACAAGTATCAGCACACGGATACACACGCTCAGAATCTTGATCCATCTCGTCGGGAATATTATATAGTAATGTACCTGGCAAGAACCGCCCCGGTAATGGTGAGAACCGAAACTGGAATAAATAATAACAACACCGTTAATTGTCATAAACGTCCAAAGAGGATACTAATGCCATTTTGATAGGTGAAGTTGTCCCATTTCATAGTGTCTAAATGTTGTCCCATTTCATAGAGCGTCTAAATGATGTCCCATTTCATAAAGTGTCTAATGTTGTCTATTTCATAGAGTGTTTAATTGTTGTCCCATTTCATAGTGTGTCTAAATATTGTCACATTTTATAGAGTGTCTAAATGTTGTCACATTTTATAGAGTGTCTAAATATTGTCACATTTCATAGTGTCTAAATGTTGTCACATTTTATAGAGTGTCTAAATGTTGTCACATTTCATACAGTGTCTAAATGTTGTCACATTTTATAGAGTGTCTAAATTTTGTCACATTTCATACAGTGTCTAATTGATACAGATACACAATGCTGAAGTCGCATGACTGAAAGGCGTATATATCACAGCAAAGCTGTAAACCATGATATGACGCATTCATTTTCTGAATCTCACCATGCTAATCTGCAAGAGTTTGGAGAAGGAACGCTGTAGAAGAAGAAGATGTTAATAGAGTGTCGTCAGTGTTCTGATTTCTCCATGAACAGACAAACATGTCCGTCCTGTTGTGTTCAGATATCCAACAATAGAATTAGCACACGACACAAGAACCCGTAAACTGCATCCATGGATTCACGAAACATGACCAGGTCAATGTATCGGCCACATTATGTCAGTTCACACATGACCAGGTCAATGTATCGGCCTCATTATGTCAATTCAGACATGGCCAGGTCAATATATCGGTCTGATTATGTCAATTCACACATGGCCATGTCAATATATCGGCCTGATTATGTCAATTCAGACATGGACAGGCTACAATGTCAACACAACTTAAACAAGACTTCATCCCTGACGATTTCGATTTTTGTTTGTCACTATTTATATACTTGAAGTCGCAAGCCAAAAACAAATTCAACACCGATCAACGAAATTCACGGAAATAATAAATAATCAGCCTTTCAGTTCATGTTTACTTTCTGTACACAGGTCTAAACTGGAGTCTGGTCAGGATTCAAGACGCGTGGTCCGGACAACATATTTGGCTCATTATGTCAGTTCAGAAGATGGACCACGGAAGCCAGGTCGACAGTAAACCCTTGGTATGTCCCCGGATAAGATGATATACACCTGTGTTGGCTAATTAAGCGGGAGCACATGTTTAGTTTAGAACTTGCTTCAGATGCTCACCTCGTAACTATCTGAAATGATAATTTACTATCAGAATGAGATATCGGTCCCAGAATGATGGCTAACACGATGCCATGTTTAACTTCTCTCCCCTTACATACTCGTCTCCTCGATACCTCTCCACATTCTGTCCATCTCTTATTAGGCACGAATGAAGATTTCATTATTATGATTTGCTGAAAATAAAACAAAAACAATGCAGATGTCTTGTCTGTTTTGATATTCGTTGTGAACGGATTCGTTAACAAGGTTTGAGAAATGTCTCTAGATCCCATTTGTTAGATAATAAATGGATGACATATCGATCACGTTATAAACTCTTCTTTTCTCCTACCAGTCGCTAATGTGGCAACCTGGGCCTGTACTTGTAGTTCAGGGTGCAAAGAATGTCACTGTCGTCTTTCCAGGCATGTCGTAGGAGGCGACTACAGAAAGTTGGGGGAATATGCTGACACCATGTCATCTGTGAACAAAATCATTGTTTAAAATGGTTTATAAGTCGAAGAGGATTGACTTCACTGTATTCAGTTTACCATATGTACTCAGCCACTCTCAACGAAGCGGTACGATGCTTGTCGAGAGTACCACTCATAGCACGTAAATCCACGTAAAAAAGTGATAATCCACAGGATTCTCCTAGAATCTCCAAACTGTCACTGCATGTCTTACCTCATTGTCTGACTTTTGTCTTCTGTCAAATGTCTTGCCTCAATGTCTGACTTTTGTCTTCTGTCAAATGTCTTGTCTCAATGTCTGACTTTTGTCTTCTGTCAAATGTCTTGTCTCAATGTCTGACTTTTGTCTTCTGTGAAATGTTATCCATGGAGGATGGAGAGATACGGATCACTGAACATTTCACCTTTTGTCTTTCTGTGGAAGACTCCTAGATGACCATCACTTAAGATGGGTGAACATATCTGACAGAAGAATGATGAACCAGATGGCCCAGTGGTATATACTGTACTCCTGGTAGGACGTAATGATCCTGGGATAGTCCTAGACCTGAATACCTCCATTCGGTGTCTAAACCTGCATCCATAAAGGACCTATATGTCTTTGAGAAAGCAAACCTTATACGTTTAAGAGTCACCTTAGTAGAAAATTGATAGAAAACTACTGAAGGTAACCTATGCTAGGGTCAGAAAAGCTATGGGCTGTTAAGATCTACCTGCTCTCAAGCTAAAGGGATCTTCTTCTTCTTCTTCAGCGTTCATTCTCAAACTCCCACTGGATATCTCTTGTATCAGGACCATGGTCCTATTAGATTTCCAGCAGGATGTAGTCCAGAGAATGGAAATGCGTTGTGTCGCCGTTTTATTTGCGCCAATGGCCCGACACATCCGTCTTTGGCGGGAGCTAAAGGGATTACTTCATCACCATAATGTTTTAGGATCTACCTGCTGACATATAATGGGATTATTTCATCATCAGCATCATCATCCTACCATTGTCACACTCACTAAAAGCTATGTACTTTCCTATGTGCATTATACTGTTTGCCTTCTATCCATCATCCTGATGAAGGTGTTTTTGTCGAAGCGTCGTATGTCACTGTGTCTCATTGCTAGTATCGGGTGTCTATAAATATTCGTAATACATATACCAGTTTTCGTTTACCTACACACACACACACACACGGGGGCTCAGTTTGTCATGTCAGTGAACTTTGCAATAACAAGTACAATAACATGTACAATAAGAAGTACAATAACATGTACAATAAGAAGTACAATAAGAAGTACAATAACATGTACAATAAGAAGTACAATAAGAAGTACAACAAGAAGTACAATAAGAAGTACAATAAGAAGTACAATAAGAAGTACAATAAGAAGTACAATAAGAAGTACAACAAGAAGTACAATAAGAAGTACAATAAGAAGTACAATAAGAAGTACAGGTCAGAATATAGGATCATGTTTTCCTGAATGCAGAAATAAATACCAGACATTGTAAGATTATAAGAAATATTGTAAGATTATAAGAAATATTGTAAGATTATTACATAAACTAGGAGAAATTCTAAGATTATTGGAGAAATTGTAAGATTATATGAGAAATTCTAAAATTATAAGAGATATTGTAAGATTATTACATAAAATATAAGATTATCGGAGAAATTGTAAGATTATAAGAGAAAATTGTATGAATATAAAAGATTATGTGAGATTATCAATTAAAATTCAAGTATTGACAACAAAAATCAAAATAAAGGTAGATAAATTATCAGTTTCTAGAAAGAAATACGAAAATGCGAATCAAGGAGAAAGATTGTCCGACTGGATCCGGAATTTTTTTAAAGAAAGTCGAGACACAAGAAAAAATTTAAGGCATTTAATAAAATTAAATCTGGTATATAAGAAAGACATGAAAGTTTACAAATTGAAATGAGAGAGAGAGAGAGAGAGAGAGAGAGAGAGAGAGAGAGAGAGAGATGAATAAAAGAATCCAGGGAGAAGTATGAGTAAACTTATAATTAAAGTGCTTGGCCATCTCTGGATTGGATCAGGGGAGTTAGCGGAATCAGATATTCAACTTAACGGATATGGATCAGACAGTATGGAGGTGTGAATATAACAGAGCCAACGGGAGAAGAGAGAGAGGGAGAAGAGAGAGAGAGAGGGAGCCAGAGAGAGTGAGAGTGTGAGGGGAGTAGTGTAGATTAAAGAAATAAAACCGGCAAGAAAGATTAGACAAATGCCGTAAGTCTCCTAAATGATCACCATCAATGTCATAAGTCTGAACATCGGATCGGTATCTCCCCCCTGTCTCTGCTTACTCACGTTCCCCCATCACAGCTATGTTGATTTCATTTGGGAGGCTGGCATTTTTTTTATATCTGGGGAGTGACACCCGGAATGGAGACAGTTTATTCCCAGAGTTAATGGGGAAACTTGTGACTTGACTGGAAAAACAGGGGGGGGGGTGGGGATATAGGCAGGAAAGAGGGTGTCTTCTAAACTTATAAAATATTTTTGTTGAAAAAAAGTTGCAAGTAGAGCACGTCAATCTCGTCTACAGAAAATGCTGAGGGATTGGGGGGGGGGGTACAGTAAGGTTAATCAGACTTATGAGAGGAGAATGAGTGACAGAATGTAGTAGGAGGGTTTAGTAGATGGAAGAAAGGGTTTAGTAGATGGAAGAAAGGGGTTAGTAGATGGAAGAAAGGGTTTAGTAGATGGAAGAGGGGTATAGTAGAAGGAAGAAGGGTTTAACAGATGGAACAAGGGTTTACTAGAAGGAAGAATGGTTTATTAGATGGACGAATTGGGTTCAACAACAATAATTGAGACGAGATAGAAGGATACATTTTATAAAATAATCACAAATACTGCTGTACAACTGTATAACAATAGGTCGCCTACGCTTATCGTTATGTATTTCAATGGCGTTAACCATCACGGTGCCCATAATTATCAGGTCACTGCATTAAGATCATAGCCGTCGTAGCGCAGTGGTTAGCGCACTGGCTTAGCATATGAGTGGTCATGGGTTGATTCCCCAGTTGAGGCGGAAATGTTTTTTCAAATCGCAACGGCTCCCGGGTCCACCCAACCTTAAATAGGTACTCTGATTAATCCGGGAAGTAAATACTGCAAGGGAGAGGAGATGGCTACCGCCCTCATGTGCATAACCTCTGAAATGTGAGATCGCTAACATATCACACCCCTACGACATTAATAAATGCTATGTGTTACTTTACTTCACTTTTACTATTAAGATCATTAACCACATACGATAGAGCTAGGTACACCTTTGAAAATTCCTTTATATATTGGTGTTTGGTACACTTAAGCTATTTGGTCTTAACACCAATCATTCATTTATTTAAATTTCCGTTTTGGGGGCGGGGGGGGGGGGCCTTTGTTGTGTTGTTGCTCACGTTGTTTTCAGGCACACTTGTTTTATTTTTATTCCCCATATTTCATACTCGTCACTAAGATAATACTTGCATATACGTACCTCATCGTTACCTTGGATGTCCTGTCTCTGCTGTTTAATGTCTGCAGTCTAGTGTCTGCTGTCTAATGTCTGCTGTTTAATGTCTGCAGGCTAATGCTTTTGTGATAGTGCCATTATTTTCACAGTTGTTGCTGCTTGTTCACTGTATTACATTTTCTTGTAAAAGACTTATGAAGCGTGAAACGTTAAAACTGTCTTGTATACTGCTATTAGTATTTGTTCATACACAAACCCAACAGTCAGATAATCTGTGTTCATTGTCCAGCGATCGATCTTGTATTTGACGTTAGTACTATTGTACATATGGAGCTATAGTGTTGCTGGGCAAAATATAAACTATTTTATTTCCAGAAGTATGTACTCTAGAGAATACGGATACATTGTTTGGCAGTGTTTCTTGCGCTTAAATGGTCCAACAAATTCGACCTCAGCAATGAAACATATATTTGAGTTGAGATAAGTACACATGAGGAAAGAATGTTGAACAGAGAGAGAATATAGCGCAGAGGTCGACAACCTATTTTCTTTTAATCCGAGGACCGAATGCTGAAATACACACCTGATCCCGGGCTGAACGAATACTAAACCAACATGAAACCTTAATTTAACATGTTACTATTACTATTACATTTTAACATATTTTTAACTTATCAACATTTTTAACTAATCAACATTTATGTGTGTATATTTCAGTGCAGACAAATCGATGCACGTTATAAATCTTGCCGTAAAACACGAAACTACAATTCGAGACTTGGAATATTTTTTAGGGGCCACCGTGGATCAGGGATTACGGTTTGTTTAAAGACTTGCGAGCCGCGGGATTTGTACCTGGTCCTGCAACCTGGTTATGGGTTGCCTGTCCCTGATCTTGACAGAGAGAGAGAGAGAGAGAAAGAGAGAAAAAAACAGAGAAAGAGAGAGAAAGAGAGAGAGAGAAAGAGAGAAAGATCTGATTGTACTAATAAAATAACAGATAAAAGTTGTGAAAATGAACATGTACAGACAAATAGAGAAATAGAGGGAAAGGAGGTATATTTCTTTTTCTTCTTCTTCTGCTGTGTTGATTCTCAAACTCCTGCAGATGATCAGGATGTAGTCCAGGGAACGGAATACATTGTGTCATAGTTTACAGCTTCTCTCCGATATCTGCACTTTTCTGCTTGACACATCCGACTTCAGCATGTCTTCTGGGTTTGCTTTCACCCTATATTGGATGGGGTCACACAACTCTACCCCATAAACTTCCGTAGTTGCCTCTTACAACATGCATTGCACGTAATAGTGTCACTATTCTTTACTCCCATTTCGGTGCCGGCAACACACGGTCGGTAAGCATATTTTACAAAGGGAGAAGAGAAATCAATTGTGTACATTCGGGGAGTCTGCAAGACTTACGACAACGAGACAGTAAACGATTCCGCAGTCACATCTGTACACAGTCGCCGATTGGTAACACGGCCCTGTACACATATAGACATGCACCTCAGACATCAGATCACATTCTTCAGGAATGCCCGGAATATGAAATGTTGAAGCAATACACTCGTCCATAGAAACAACAGTGGGGGGGGGGGGGGGGGGGGGCTCAACGGACATCTTTACGAGTTACAAAACACAAGCCAAGTTTAAAGAAGATAACAAAAACTTCAGATATAAAAAATTATCAGGCAGACGGAAGATGCTGGAGAAAAAAACAAGCTCATATCATAACCATTATGATCCCCAGAAAGATTTCTGCGTACACAGGAGAGTACAAATAATATAAATAAACTGCTGTATCAGAGATTGATAACTCTTTATAGCTCTCTCTTACTGTTAACTTTATTACAATGTATAAACTTGTGTGCTGTCTTCTGGTACAGGTCTAGTTGAGAAGGTTATCTTGGAGTGTCAGCAGAACTGTCCGCACCCTGGTGTCTAAGAAAACATAACACTAAAATATTTATAATTGCCTTGTAGTATAAATAAAGCAGTTAATTTATGTAAATATTTAATTTGTATAAACATGGACATCGCAGTGTAGATGTCAGACATCGGAGTGTAGATGTCAGACATCGGAGTGTAGATGTCAGACACATGTAGGAAATGGTTACCATATATAAGAATGCTTTCTAGAATGTCAGAGTACATTATCGTCCTTATGAAGGCTTTTTAGTCGAAACGTTCTCTGCGCTTGTTGTTTCGTTGTTAGTTATTTTTGTAAAGATATTATAACTTTAACTAAAGCTACCGCTTTGTGCCCAAGAGGTGGCGAGTTCGAATCCCGGTGGCGAGGTCTTGCTTACAAAGTGGATTTTTCGGAGATTTCTGGGGGTTATCGCTTTAAGCTACGGAGTTCCGTGCTATAAATGGTACTCTCATCAGAGAGAGTACCTCTTCGATGAGACGGACAACATATGGGGTAACTCGATAACAATGAAGTCAATCCTCTAAGTTTTTACCAACACTTTTCCTTATTATTTTCGTTAATATTTCATCAGATTTGTTACATCCGTCTGTTAGCACATCTCCACAATCATGACTTCAAGAATTCAAGTTAAACACACAAGTAAGAAAAGACACCAAACACGCAAGTAAGAGAAGACACCAAACACACAAGTAAGAGAAGACACCAAACAGTAATATGTTTCTGCAACAATAAGAAGAATACGATGGACTTATACGGAACACATACTTAGAATTAATGAAAACAGACTACCACTACAAGCATTAAAATGGGTACCAGAGGAAAGAAGAAAAAGAGGAAGACCAAGAGAGACTCTTCGCAAAAGAAACATCAAAGAAGGTATGACTATGTGTCTCAACAGTTTTGAAGAATTATACACAGTAGCATCGCATCGGTTGAACTGGAGAGCTCTGGCTTCTGCCCTATGCACTATATTCTGCGCTGAAAAAAAATCATCATCATATAGTGACCGTCTCCGCAACGAAGATTGGCTGCAACAGACATCCAGCTTCCACTGTCCCTTGTGTTGGTGTTGCACTCTGCTAGATTGTAACCTGTCCATCTCGCGATGTTACTCTACCACTTGTATCTCTGCTTCTCTCTTGCTCGCCTCACCTTTACTCTACCCGCAAGTAAGGTCTTTAACAGGGTGTCATGTTTTTAAATATGTCCAAAATATTCTATGAGGACCTCCTACTGACAACTGAATTCATAGAGGCGGCCCATCAAGATCACAAAAGAAAAAGGTAACTTTCCCTAGCACTATTTCTACCATAAAGTTTCCTTCCTGTTAGGGAATACACAAGTAGGAGAAAATGGTTGGGTGGACGTTTAGACATATAATCTAAAGCTTGCCATAAACAAAATAATCAACTTCTGCTAGGTTGAGTTGATGACTAAGTCTTGGTTACAAAATGATACCAAAAACTATTCCTAGAAACAAATAATCTACTCTTGCTATAAATAGATAATCTACTCTTGCTATACACAGATAGTCTACTCTTGCTATAAACAGATAATCTACTGTTGCTATAAATAGATAATCTAGTATTACTATTTGCAGATAATCTACTTCTGCCATAAACAGATAATCTAATTTTACTAATAACATATAATTTTCCTACCAACAGATAATATAATCTTCCTACTAACAGGTAATCTACTCTTGCTACAAACATAATCTAATCTTGTTAAAAATAGATAATGTACTCTTGCTATAAACAGAAAATCTACTCTGGCTATAAACAGATAATCGAATCTGGCTATAAACAGTATAATCTAATTTCCTGTGTGAAGAGACAAGGTTGCCAATGTTTTCGGGGATAATATAATAACATTGAAGAATAGCAATAAAAAAAAGTTTCTGGCGAGAGTGGGAGACAGACATGTGAGAGGTCAGCGCCTGGGGAGGGGACAGTCAATTTGACATATCAGAGAGGTGGGCAAGGACGAAAACTCGTGGAGCAGTATAAGAGAAAGGGTTTTTAAAACGGCTTTAGGATATAAGGGACTAGGGCTCAGGAGGATTGAGGTCCCACAAGTCCTGTGTCCACCCACTGACCAATCTCGCTGATGACACGTGACACTGTCAAGCCATCTGAGTCATTGTTCAATTTTGCGAGTAGTAGAATGAGGGAGGAAAGTGGATGGGAGTATCCATATCCATGCGTGGATTACAGAGTTCATTCTACTCATCCTCACCCACTCCTGTCTCCCTCATCTTTAATGTCTATTTTTTTCTGGTAGCAGAGGTCACGTGCGAGAGCAATAAACTTGATCAATCTTAAACTCGGGAGTTTTTTTTATAACTCTCCAGGTAATTCACACTTCATTTATGATTCTCTGAGTGAGTGAAGTATGGTTTACCTGTCCTCACCCTACCATCGACTCACTCTCTTCCTTCATCTCGCACTTTCTCTCTCTCTCTCTCTCCCATTTTCCCTGGGGAGTTAACACAAATAGATAAGAATGATGAGCTCTGGGATTGTTTATTTCTATTGGAAACTGCTCAGATCTTGTTCTATTAGAACGTCTACTTCTCGTGATCTATAGAACTTTGTTTTAACAGTATTTATACGCTGTGATCTATCTATCTATAAACCCGTCACCCGTCAGGGTCGTGGTGCTACCATATTGGATGCATCAACAGTCTTCAAAAGTTTTCTATCTTCAACGATACGGATAAGTGAGGAACACGATTGTCTTGTCCAGTCTTTGATGGTAGTAAACAGGTAGTTAATGAGTTTGACTCTCTTTTGGAGGGGCACG
Source organism: Meghimatium bilineatum (assembly GCA_034231615.1). Classification (NCBI taxonomy): domain Eukaryota; kingdom Metazoa; phylum Mollusca; class Gastropoda; order Stylommatophora; family Philomycidae; genus Meghimatium; species Meghimatium bilineatum. Next base: position 77,204,563 of record CM067321.1, on the reverse strand, counting down.
CCCTTTCAACCAGCAGACAACACGGTCAAATTAGGTTATATCAGGACACACTACCATAAAATATTAGAGGTAACAACCCCAATCTTATCTAACCAGTCCTTGATGTTGTCTGTCCATGCTTTTATTTGGCCTCCTCTGTTTGTTCCACCCCCTAGCCTACCCTGCAGCATTGTTTTTAATAAGGAATCACGTCATATCATGCATGCATGTTCTATAGAATGGTTTATTGAACTGTTATTAACAATTTTATCTGTAGAATAGCACCATTTTTCTGTCCATGTTGTTAACAACATCATGTTTGTATACGGAGAATCCAATGCGTTGTCTTGTTGTTTAACTGCGATATCTGCGCCCACCTTTCTACTTGCCAAACCCACACTTAACTCATCTTAGTCGTCTTTTATTACATTTATTCTCTATCCATCCATCCATCCATCCAACTATCTATCTATCTAACTATGCGCTGACACTTTTATGGCTCACGGCGTCAGGCGTAGAAAAGTTCTCTAAAGATGCTTGTGTACTGTTTGTAAGCTGGTTCCTGCAGCCTCTTTGATTTCTGTGTTCAGTCTTTTACATGGTCTGTCTCTGGCTTTATAGCCGTTATGTCTATGTGTCATGGCCATCTGTGGCATAATATCTGTTGGTAGTCTGGAAGGGTGTGAAAACCACTTGATCTGTTGTCTTTTAATGTGTTCCAATACTGGTATTGTTTTGGTTATCTGTCTGATGTTATCGTTTCTAATTATATCGCTTAATGACACTCCGAGTATTATTTGTAGACACGCCATTTCTGCTGTCAATATTTTTCTCTTGTATTGGGGTGCCATTGTCAAGGTTTGGCACTGGTACCACAGTGATGGGATAACAATTGTCTTGTACAATGGAACTCAGTGTCTGTGTTTACATCTGAGCTCCTAATAAAGAGATAATACATATAGTAATATTTGTAATTCATATATTGCAGATAACAGTTACTCTTCTTTGCTCCCTTCTTATCCTTCCATCTCATCCCATAACTTATCCAGCCTTTGTGAGTCTACATCTAATTATTCCCTCAATGCATTTCTGGGTTTTCACCTTTCCTCTTTCCGGGTTCGAATTCCCCCCCCCCCCCTCTGACTTTTTGTTTATCAAGTGGATTTTTTCGGAGATACACGGGGGATATCGATTGAAGCTACGTGTTGCCCGAACAGCACTCTGGGCAGGTACCGCTGTGCTGAGATGAACGGAGTATATATATATATATATATATATATATATATATATATATATATATATACATAGAGGGTAACGCTAGTGCAATGAAGTCATTCCTCTAGCCCTCTTTTCCTCTTTCTCTGTGAGTTTCCGTTCTATACTTGTCATACAATACTTTCTGTTGTTCTTTCTATCCATCTCCAGAGTAACTTCTTGGTTCTTTCTCCACTGAAGTATGTTTATTTATTTCTCCACTGGAGTATTTTAGTGTTTAATTATCTAGTTTCTGTTTGTTTTCTCCATGTTTCTCAGCCATACAACAGCATAGATGTAAAAAATACCTTTTTTTAAAATTTTAATGCAATACAGCTTCATGTTGCTTTGTGTATTCTTATCCCGACATGTTTTCCTGTTCCTCCCTTCATATCAATGTCGCTGTCGACATGTTTTCCAGTTCCTCCCTTCATATCAATGTCGCTGTCGACATGTTTTCCTGTTCCTACCTTCATATCAATGTCGCTGTCGACATGTTTTCCTGTTCCTCCCTTCATATCAATGTCGCTGTCGACATGTTTTCCTGTTCCTACCTTCATATCAATGTCGCTGTCGACATGTTTTCCTGTTCTTACCTTCATATCAATGTCTCTGTCGACATGTTTTCCTGTTCCTCCCTTCATATCAATGTCGCTGTCGACATGTTTTCCTGTTCCTCCCTTAATATCAATGTCGCTGTCGACATGTTTTCCTGTTCCTCCCTTCTTATCAATGTCGCTGTCGACATGTTTTCCTGTTCCTCCCTTCATATCAATGTCGCTGTCCAGGTATGTAGCATAAATCTACCACCTGTAGTTCTATTTCCCCGACTTTTAACTGGATTCGATTCGCTGTTTGTGTTCTCCTAATCTTTGTCTTGTCTCTAGCATATTTCATGAATTCCGTATGTCGTGCGGAATACATTCACGTTGAGACTTTTAGTACATGGATTACATAGAGTTAGAACAGTTGAGTAGATGAGAACGATTGAGATCCTTAGCAGGAACAATAGAAAGATTGAAAACCTTAGCAGGGCATTATAAACATTTCAGTAGAAACATTAGAAATATTGAAAAGTTTAGTAGGGACAGTAGGAAGATTGGAAATCTTAGCAGCGACCATAGAAGCATAGAAAACCTTCGTAGGGTTTAGACTTACGTAAAGCACTGATTTATATATCGCTTCAATGAGACACGACAGGCTATGGCTAAAACTAGTATTGATTGTATTGATTGTAGCAGACATTAGGTGATTTGATAGTTCTAATACAGACATTAGGTGGTTTGATAGTTCTAATACAGACGGTAGGACGTGTGATAGCTATAATATTTTGTATGGCAAAAGAAAGATTCAAAACCTTAGTAGCGACTATAGAAAGATTTAGATCCTTAGTAGGGACATTAGAAAGATTGAGATCCTTAGTAGGGACATTAGAAAGATTTATATCCTTAGTAGAGACATTGGTGACATGGAGATATTTAGTACGGACATCGGGAACATTGAGATCCTTAGTAGGGACAATATAAATACTGAGAACTCTGGAACAGACATTATACAGATTTAGAGATCTTAAACAAAGATTAGATTGAGAGTCTTAATTAAGAGGAGCATTTGGAAGATTGATAACCATAGGGCGAACACTAAGAGAACATTAATAACATAGGGACCGTGAGATAGGAACATTGCTAACATAGGGACAGTAGGATAGGGACATTGCTAACATGGGGACAGTAGGATAGGAACATTGCTAACATAGGGACAGTAGGATAGGAACATTGCTAACATGGGGACAGTAGGATAGGGACATTGCTAACATGGGGACAGTAGGATAGGGACATTGCTAACATGGGGACATATACATATAGCTCTAATACAGACGGTAGGACATGTGAAGGCTAATACAGACGGTAGGACTTGTGATGGCTACTACAGACGGTAGGACATGTGATGGCTAATACAGACGGTAGGACATGTGATGGCTAATACAGACGGTAGGACATGTGATGGCTAATACAGACGGTAGGACTTGTGATAGCTAATACAGACGGTAGGACTTGTGATGGCTAATACAGACGGTAGGACTTGTGATGGCTACTACAGACGGTAGGACATGTGATGGCTAATACAGACGGTAGGACTTGTGATGGCTAATACAGACGGTAGGACATGTGATGGCTAATACAGACGGTAGGACATGTGAAGGCTAATACAGCGTACAGACGTTATGAATATTTAACATATTAGTAAGAACATTAGGTAGTTTGAGGACGTAGCGCAGAGAATGTATGTAAAATATGTTCAAAGTACTGCTGTTTTATGCGTCACTGATGTTTTATGCGTCACTGATTTTTTTATGCGTCACCGATGTATTTGTAAAATGAGTTGACAAACTGACTTCAACAAATTGACAATAACTGAGAAGTTTTATGTTTACATATTCACGTTCCGAAACAGAGAAAATAATTGATGAGAGGGACAAAGACCAGTTCAGAGGACTCGTCTCTGGAGAAATCGAACACAACAATAGTAATGACTTCAGCAGGGTACATTTACTGTGAGGGGGCGCTGGAGAGAAGGGTAGTGGAGAAGGAGAGAGCGAGAGAGAGAAAGAATTGACTCCCTGCCGGTAATAACATCCCCACAATACGGCACGACACGTGAAACATCTCCCCGTCCGGCTTTATGACTTAATCAATAGAAGCTTCAAAGAGAACCGGCAATGAGTAACTACGGCATTCAATTTATATTTATCACCGTGAATCTCTCAGGCTAGCTAGCACATTAATGTGCCACCATCTACAGAGCTCGGTCCAACACCGTTTCTATTCAACTCTTACCAATTACAAAACATTTTTCTAGCTCCCAATGGAGCACAGTACCTTCCTTACAGTTTTCCCTTGCACTATATGTCTGTTTTTCTGTTCATGGCTAGAAAGTTTGCAATAAATATGAGAAACGTGTACTCAACACAAAATTACAACGTACTTTATATTACTAGTGTAGCGCATGGCCGTGTGGTTAGAACGCTGTTCTCAGACCATTGAGGTCCCGGGTTCACTACGCAGTTGGGACAGGATTTTTTCTTTCAAAGGTACAATCAAAATACTTCCTGTACATGTCGCAGCGTCTGCTATGGCACAGTGGCCTATATTTTCCCAGCCCATAGCAAGCGTCCATGCACTCATTCACAGGACAACAGTAACGAAAGTTTTTATATTACTTTTGTGTATGACAATTCACATGAATATATATATATATATTTATATGGAAGAATTCACATATTCCCAGTTACACTATATGGGTGGGAATAATGGACAGTCACCAATAAGTGAGTTATAAAATTGATGGCAGCAGTTGAAACAAAATGTGACAATAGAATGATCAGAGCATCATGGAGAATCATCAGAACAACATGGAAAATCATCAGCACTTCATGGGGAGTATCAGAACTTCATGGAAAATCATCAGAACATCATGGAGATTCATCAGAACAACATGGAAAATCATGAGAACATCATGGAGAATCATCAGAACAACATGGAAAATCATCAGAACATCATGGGTAATCATCAGAACTTCATGGGGAATATCAGAACTTCATGGGGGATATCAGAACTTCATGGACCAAAAAATATCACCAATAATAGTATACCTTAGAGAGTTGAGTGTAACAAAAGGCATCTAGATACTTGTTAACATTATCCAACAAGCGTTAACAATTACCAATATTTGTACAAGTAGTTAGCAGCAATTAAAATGAACCAACATTTGTTAATATTAGTCAACAAATGTTAACATTAACAAACGTGTTAAAATTAATCAACAAATGTTAACATTCATCAACCTTGATTAAAAATAGTCAATAAATATTAACATTTATCCTTTTTTTTAAAAATCACTCAACAGATGATAGCAAATAATATTTGTTAAAATTAGTAAACACATGTTAACATTAAGAAATGATTAACATTAGTCAATAATCGTTAAATATTTACCAGTTATCTTGTAGAGGTGCAACTTCCTACCCTACTCAGGACAATGCAGCATTTACTTGGCTGTAGTGATTTTCTAGGCAATATAAATACATTCAGTAGTTTGCCATGGCTATATTTTAATATAATCCGTCAATGCGACAAAGGGTGTAGCCAAAACTGAGAGGACATAACCTCTAGAGAAAAGAGTAGAATCAGGTTTACCCTCGCTCAGTCAAAGTCAAATCCTCAGACAGTTTCGGTAGATTAATTAGTGATGGATGAGGACAAGAAATGCCTTTCTCTCTCTTTCTCTCACTCTGTGTGTGTGTGTGTGTCTTTCGTTCCTCTCTATCTATTTATATCTGATATTTGTATGTTTTTCTCTCTGTCTTGTATGACTGCCCATGTCCATCTCTCTATCTGTAACAACTATCTCTTGTTTTCCGACTGTTCCTATATGTCTGCCTCTGGCTAAAAGGTATACAGAAATGGGCATGATTTCTTTGACGCTTTGATGATGGGCATGATGCATATCGTACTAGACGACTAAGTTGGAGACAATCTGTCACCTGTGAAAAATCGTCATTGTCACTCTTGTTTCGATTTCTCACTTTTGTCTTCCGTCAAATGTCTCGATGTCTTAGTTTCATCTTCTATCAAATGGTTCCATCTCCATAAACTACGAAGATAAGCAGGTCACGGGACATTACACCCTGCGTGATCTCGTAGTAGACTCTGACGGTGGAGAGTACTTAATGTGACATCACTGCAGACGTGTCATCACTACAGACGTGTCATCACTACAGACGTGTCATCACTGCAGACATGTCATCACTGCAGAAGTGTCATCAACAGATCTGACACAAGAATCATGAACGTGTTGGCACAGAAGTATATGCTGCAATCCTGGTAGGACCTTGTTATCCTAGGGATACCGCTGCACTAGATTGTTGCAATCCTGGCAGGACGTATATATACACCTTTCAGCTCCCTGTAGAGCATAGGTCAACGAATCACATACATCTTATTCCATTTTTATCTATTGCTTCCGGTTCTTTCGATGTTCTACCAAAACTTTGTGTCTCTCCATCTAAATCTGTCCTCCAGGTATGTCTTGGTCTTCCTCTTTACCTGTGGATTCCAGAAAATAGTCTTTCTTACAATTATCTTTGTTCGTCGTCTTAATGTTTGCTTTGTCCATTCACATTGCAGTGTTTCCATGCTCTTCCTTACTGGAGTTTGTTCAGCTCTTGGCATGAGTTACTTGTTGGTGATCTTCTTTTTCTTCTGCGTTCGTTCTCGAACTCCTGCAGATTAGCAGGATGTAGTCCTGAGAACGGAATGCGTTGTGTCATGGTTTACAGCATTGTTGCGATATCTGCGCCTTTCGGTCTAACAAATCCGACTTCAGTATGGCTGTGGGTCTCTGACCATATATGGGATGGGGCAGCCAACTCCATCCCATAACCTCCTTAGTCGCCTTTTACGACATGCATGGAACGTAAACAGTGCTGCTATTCTTTGCTCCCCTTTTGGGCCCAGCAACACACGGGCGAATTGGTGATCTTATCACAGCATTTCAAACCATCGGCTCTATCCATTGATGATTGTTTGTCATGTTATGGTTATCTTGTTTGTTGTCATCCATGTTTCTGAGCCATACAACAGCATTGATCTCATTCACTTAAAAAATTCAATATCAAAAAAGATAATTCAGAATACAGAAGGAGGGAGAGAAAAAGATATTCAGAATACAGAAGGAGGGAGAGAAAAAGATATTCAGAATACAGAAGGAGGGAGAGAAAAAGATATTCAGAATACAGAAGGAGGGAGAGAAAAAGATATTCAGAATACAGAAGGAGGGAGAGAAAAAGATATTCACAATACAGATGGAGGGAGAGAAAAAGATATTCAGAATACAGAAGGAGGGAGAGAAAAAGATAATTCAGAATACAGAAGGAGGGAGAGAAAGAGAGAGAGAGAGAGAAAGAAAGTGAGAGAGATGAATTAATTAGGTAGAGAAACAAATCGATAGTGCAAGGTGAGTAAATAAGCCAGGTGAGACATGGCGAATACGCATAGACTGAGTTGGAGAGACGTACGGAATGAAACAGATTCAGGAAGATACACAAACGGAGATCACACACGGTGCAGGGCCGGCCCTAACAATTGTGGGGCCCAAAGCGAAACGGATTGCGCGGGGCCCATTCTGGGTAGGGAAGAGGATAATAAAATAAATTATAATATGAATTTATGGGCCTATGAAGTGCAGGGCCCAACGCGGACGCATAGGTTGCAATGGCCTAAGACCGGCCCTGGATAGGTGATACATATGAAGATATATATGATACACAACGAGACATGTAATACACACCGAGACATGTAATACACACCGAGACATGTAATACACACCGAGACATGATATACACACCGAGACATGTAATACACACCGAGACATGTAATACAAACCGAGACATGTAATACACACCGAGACATGTAATACACACCGAGACATGTAATACAAACCGAGACATGTAATACACACCGAGACATGTGATACACACCGAGACATGTGATACACACCGAGACATGTAATACACACCGAGACATGTGATACACACCGAGACATGTAATACACACCGAGACATGTAATACACACCGAGACATGTAATACACACCGAGACATGTAATACACACCGAGACATGTAATACACCTGCGACATAAGATACACATGGGGAAATATTATACACATAGATGATAGTGTATTGTTTGTGATTGTTACAGAGAACTCAGGAAACAGGATTAGAGGACATTCATACAGAGAACTCAGGAAACAGGATTAGAGGACCCTCACATACAGAGAACTCAGGAAACAGGATTAGAGGACCCTCACATACAGAGATAGGGAATAGAAGATCTTTAAACCGAAAAAAATAACAAAACAGATCATGTGACTTGTAGTGGCAAGCTAGTCTCCACTTTGGCTGAAGAGTCAGTCTATTGTCAAGAAAGATGGTTTCTGTTCTGATGGCAGTTTTTATTTTGTATATCAACAGGCTAAGTGCACATTTCACAGATAATCAGGGGTCTGGGAGACGGGGCTTGTCTCTGTACCATTATCTAAGTGTAAACAGAATCGCTGGGCGTTTACTTCTCTCCCAGTGTTGGTGATAGTAAGATATAATCACCCCGGATCCACAATGGCTATCGAGACTACAAGGAAAATAGCACAAATATAGCCAAGAACGGACGATATGTGTCTCTTCCATACTGATTTAGCATGAACGAGAAAACTACGGCCTTCGGTCGCATGCAGCCCGATATGAGTTGTAAATAGGCCCGTTGTGACAATCCAAATATACTAATAAGTCACATTAAGAATAACGGTAACAGCACCATGTGCATAGACAAGTGGCGTAAGCTGTCGTAGATTTCTACATGCTACAAGCAGAATGTGTGTTACCGGGGGCCTTTAGTGGGGGGGGGGGGGGGCGAAGAATAAACAAACTATTACCTGTTATACATGTTAAACGTGACTAAGGAGGTTTGGGGGAAGGATTTGACTGTCTCATCTCATAGATGTTCAGTTTGACTCAGAGGTCATGCTGAAGTCGGATGTTTCAAGTCAAATGTTGCAGATATCATAGCTAAGCTGTAAACTATGATGAGCATCCCTTCCGTTAAGAGTACATTCTGCTAATGTGCAAGAACTTGAGAATGAACGGAGAAGAAGACGAAGACCGTCTGCTAGATTATACATCATCAAGACGGTACGTGCGGAGAGTATTTGAGGTCATCAACTCTTCCCCCCTCCCTCCTGATTATGATACATTTTAAAATGCATAAACAGTAAAAACGTTACTTGCAAATCAACTAACTTCCTAGTACGCTAGGTTATCTTCTGACACTTCGGATTTATCCACTTCCTTGTATCACCTGACACTTCGGATTTATCCACTTCCTTGTATCACCTGACACTTCGGATTTATCCACTTCCTTGTATCACCTGACACTTCGGAATTATCCACTTCCTTGTATCACCTGACACTTCGGATTTATCCACTGTCTTGTATCACCTGACACTTCGGATTTATCCACTTCCTTGTATCACATGACACTTCGGATGTATCCACTTCCTTGTATCACCTGACACTTCGGATTTATTCACTTCCTTGTATCACCTGACACTTCGGATTTATTCACTTCCTTGTATCACCTGACACTTCGGATTTATTCACTTCCTTGTATCACCTGACACTTCGGATTTATTCACTTCCTTGTATCACCTGACACTTCGGATTTATTCACTTCCTTGTATCACTGCTTAGATATATGTTGTTCTAGCTAAAGGTCCTAAAAAATAAAAGAGTTTATTTAATATTTTGCAAGGCAGCCCACCTCCTTGTTGTATTTGTGAGATGGTGTCTACGTTCATATACATGAGTGTGCTTACGTGGTTAGCAGTGCGTGTGTGTGAATGTATACTCGAATGTGTAGGAGAAAGTATGTGTGTGATATAGTGTATTGCAGTGTCTCTCTCGTCAATTAGAGCCTTGTGTTGGGCAACCATACTTCTACAGTGATTTTATTTGACTCTTTCCGCGATTTTCATTGGTCACTAGATTTGTGCTAGTAAAAAGAAACTTTCATTTGAAATATAATAGCCGTGTTCTGTCAATCTCTCTGGTATGCTCCATAAATAGTGCATTTACGTCACGAAATTCTGTGAGACATTCAATCAAAACGATTGGTGCCGTGACGTTATTCAAAGCAGACGATATTTTTTGTATACAAATGTTATTGATGCGCTAACAGGTAAACAAACTTCTGTAAGGACTTGTGGTTAAAGTTATCTAAAATACATTGTATTTAAAATATACATATAATTTGCTTTCAATGATGGATGAAGATGATCCAATTGTAAGAAAACGTCAAAAAACCACACAATTTTTGTTTCGTCAACACAATAGACTAGCACATTCGTATCAGTTAATGCGTGATATCCAAATAAGAAATTTCAGAATGCTGCTCAAACTAGAAGAGAAATTCCAATAGTAAACATGGACTTCAAGAGCGATTGTCAATCTGATCAACGTTTCTATAATGGCCATGACGGAGACATCACGGCTATAAAGCCAGATAGACCATGTAAAAGATGGACCACAGAATTCGAAGAAGCCACTTGAACAAGCATACAAACAGCACACAAGAAGGCCATCTCCAGAGCGTTCTTCTATCCCTAACGACGCAAGACATACAAGGGCCACAGCGTATAGACAGGCAGGCAGGCAGACAGATAGAAATGGATATATGCACTGATATATAGATGGATGGAAGGATGGATGGGTGGGCTTGGATGGATGGATGGAATGATGGATGGGTGGGCTTGGATGGATGGAATGATGGATGGATGGAATGATCGATAGATAGGCAGGCAGGCAGGCAGGCAGGCAGGCAGGCAGGCAGGCAGGCAGGCAGGCAGGCAGGCAGGCAGGCAGGCAGGCAGGCAGGCAGGCAGGCAGGCAGGCAGGCAGACAGACAGACAGACAGACAGACAGACAGACAGACAGACAGACAGACAGACAGACAGACAGACAGACAGACAGACAGACAGACAGACAGACAGACAGACAGACAGACAGACAGACAGACAGACAGACAGACAGACAGACAGACAGACAGACAGACAGACAGACAGACAGACAGACAGACAGACAGACAGATAGATAGATAGATAGATAGATAGATAGATAGATAGATAGATAGATAGATAGATAGATAGATAGATAGATAGATAGATATAGAATGATATCACAGACCCATAGACACCGACTCAACCATGTCAGACCCGTGGACACCGACTCAACCATGTCAGACCCGTGGACACCGACTCAACCATGTCAGACCCGTGGACACCGACTCAACCATGTCAGACCCGTGGACACCGACTCAACCATGTCAGACCCGTGGACACCGACTCAACCATGTCAGACCCATAGACACCGACTCAACCATGTCAGACCCGTGGACACCGACTCAACCATGTCAGACCCGTGGACACGCACGCTAACGAGTGTATAAACCTGTTTCGTCACGGGTCACATACTGGTTATGTCGGTTCGTGTTTAGATTCCTAATAAGTGAATTGTCACCGAGTAAAGCATTTACACCAATTTACACGGTTGGACAAAGTCTGTGTGTGTGTGAATCCTTCAGTTAACGTCATAGAAATGTAACAACAGGAAGAGTCTGTGTAAGATCAAACGCATGTATCTTCTATCGGTTATTTCTTCTGGATAAAGTAAAGAATTTTAACTAGGTCCTACTCGCCTGGCAATTTCAATCAACACGTTTTCAATCTTCGTCGTCTGCACATCATCCTCTCCCTCCCCACACACACAAAAGTGTGATTTTAGTGAAGACTTTCAACGTGTAAATTTACAAGATATTGGTTATTGGTTAGGAACCGGCTCGATTGCACTTCGCGCCGACCCATGTGTGTGTTCAGTCTCCTGTACCAGATGACGCATACAATAGTTCACGAGCTTCACATGACGACTACGCTTCTCCTTCTGCCACGCAGGCTTCCACATTTCATACACAATTCCTAAAAAATCAGCCACGGCGTGTCATCGCAAATGGTGTCCGTGTCCATCAAGAGATGTGTCAGCACATCCTCCTCATCTATTGTCAGTTCCCCGTCTGTTTATGCTTTTATTACCGCTAATACCAGCATATCAGTGACAGTACATGCAGGAGCTGTATCTATTACCCCACTAAGTACATCGAAGAGCTGTTTCTATTACCCCACAAAGTACATAGAAGAGCTGTTTCTATTACCCCACAAAGTACATAGAAGAGCTGTTTCTATTACCCCACAAAGCCAATATGGTTGACATCTGTCTCCTTGTCTATGGTACTATACCTGCGCATCAGTTATCTCTACAAAAGACCACTGAAGGAAATTGTGTTACTCTAATAAACAAGTCAATTCTGTGGGGGTTTTTTCCTGAAAAACATTGTAGAATATCAATTGAGAAAAGCTACAAACAATGAAATAACCCACTATTTCAATCTATGAGACAATCTAATCTCGTATTAGTAAGGTTGATCTGCGTGGTTGGTACACTATTTCGAGTGGGTTCTTGCATCGTCTGGTTGTGCCCGGGGTTATCAGGTTGGCGACCCGCTGTGAGACCACTTGATGCACTTGATTTAATGCCGAGTTTGATTGCTAGCCACTTACCACTCGACGAGCCTCTTTACCAGGTCTAACCGCCATTAAGCAACTCAAAGTGCTGACTTCACGATCGTACTTTTGGAAACAAGAATTAGAGATCAGTCTAGTTAGTTTTTTTTTCCAATAAAACTTGTCATCAGACAGCGCAATGTTGCTCTTCGAAGTTTATTTTCGGCTCTTGATGGTTAATATGATGCAAGACGCATTCCGTTGTCTGGACTACATCCTGGCCTTCAGCAGGAATTTGAGAACAACCAAAGAAGTAGAACAAAATCTTGGCGGTGTAGGCAAGGTGGTTGTATAAGTAGATCATAGTGAATTTCAGACATCAGAACATTTAGTACATAGATCAAATAAAAAATGTTCTAGATTTGAAACGAATAATTTGTAGATTCCCGGACGTAGAATGTATACGGGGAACACAATAATCAACAACGTAGAGACAAGAATTATAATAATACAGCAAACGGATTCGAACCAGGTCCGTTCAGGAGGCGCCAACTCGCCTTCGAACTTCAATCACCACGTTTTCCGTTTTTGAACCAGCATACCAAGTAATGTATTTTTTTTTAAACAGGCCGTCTTGTCTGTAAGATCCCACTCCTTGACACACTCCCTTATTAAAATATATAGTGAATAAGTGAATATGTGTTACAAACACCTACCACAAATATTTTTTTTTCAATAACGAACAATTACAATAAAATGAATGAGGACGAAAACTGTCGACGTTTCGATCAAAGGTGTTGCGAAATTTTGTTGCCCACTATTATAAAGCCAAGATTGGGTAGAGTTTTCACGGTGTTGGTTTTATGTCACTTATGCTAGCAGCCAGCTGGACGGACTACTACTGCGCACCCAGAAGCTGCTCCCAGCCTCCTGATCCTAATCATACTATACGTTATAATTTAATGAGAATTAGCTATAATTTAATGAGAATTAGTTATAATTTAATTAGAATCAGTTATAATTTAATCAGAATCAGTTATAATTTAATCAGAATCAGTTATAATTTAATCAGAATCAGTTATAATTTAATGAGAATCAGTTATAATTTAATCAGAATCAGTTATATTTTGATGAGAATCAGTTATAATGTAATAAATATATGACGAGATTTTTTTGTTTACATTAACGAATAGTTTTCAACCTAAGATCGTAGTCTCCGTTGGTTATATCATGCCGCATACATTATATTCAACGTATGTCGTAAGTGGATAAGACGACAACCAACAGATGGAGGACTACACACAGGACAACCTCAAGATGACCTTCCTTTTAAGTAAAACTCACTCCTTGCTGAAAACATATCTACGGACTTGCGAATGATAGAGGATTCTATGTATCTCATCTTCGTTGCTTTCACACTATTCCGTAAGCCATGTACTTCCGTGTGATTTTTCTTTTAGTGAGTGTTGTCATCGCCTCTGCTGGTGCATAAGCATCAAGGATCTGTGTAAACTATCATCCTCCGTCAAGTGTGGTAGTTATGCCCTCAAATATCGTTTGTCAACCAAGATTGTGTCAGTCACACAATCTACCTTCTGGAAGCCGTTAAAACAAATTTAATCTTTCTACGAAACGGAGATCCCTGTAAATTATCAACTTGAAGCTACGGAGTTACGTGCTTTGAGTGGTACCCTCGGCAGGCGGCTTGTCGCTTCGTTGAGAGTGACATAGTACAGATTGGAAACCGAGTACAGTGAGGTCAATCCTCTCCGACTTTTGAAACCTTTTTCTTTAATCTTTCTAACATATTGCATATTTTTTATTATACAAAATGTTATCTTTCGATTTTTACATATTTTATTAGCATCACTTCACAGGAAGTTATCACAAAAATGTTCTCACTCATTCCATCAGCCTTTCCATCAGCCACTCATTCCATCAGCCATCTAAAAGTTTATAAGCTCAGTGTCTTACTCAGTTGTTGGTTGTTAGTTCTGGTCTTTCCATTGAGGTCACAATTTTTTTTCCTTCTCCCTTTGGTAACTTCCATTTCTATCATTTCCTGCACATGTACACTGTCGTTTGCGGCACCCTCGTCCTTATTTTATAGTGTATCCATCCATGATTTCTGTAATTTATTTTGTAGTGTATCTATGATTGCTAATTTATTTTGTAGTATATTCATGATTGTTCTAATTAATTGTGTGCGAACTCTTCTCAACACTTTGCCATCCACTATAGCTTTACCCGCCAAAGTGGCAGCTCTTACATTGTCCCTGACTCCCGCATGTTCATAACAGTAGATCCATGCGATGATCTGGTCATTGTTGAGAAGACTGCCCACACTTTTCTTATCATACAATTTTCCTATCTTGATCAGCGTACTCTGGGAGACTGATGACATCAATATAGATGCTGGTGGTTACGCTGTCGGAAAAGTCAGAACCGCTCAATATGACTGCATGACAAGTTCTGCTTTTGTTTTCCTCAGAAATTAATCGTCTGAACATTTCATGTCTCTGATGATGTCATTATTGGTTCACCTGTCCCTGTTTACAACAATCTTATGATCTATATCTGTTATTGTGATTCGATCCCTTAGAAAACATCAAGATAACATTGAACAAACTTGGACTCAACGCAATCAAGGCGACACATCTGGTCTTGGAACAACAACTGAGGCTATCACATGTATGCTTAACGGCAAGTGTAGATACTACCAACTATCATTTGGGGAAAGACAATAGAGAACAGTGCTCAATTTCCTAAGAATAAGACCGATTTGTCTGTCTGTAATGTCCTAAGGAGACTTCTACCCAGTCTGGTTCTACCCTTCTGGGTTCGAAGTCATGAGTATAGATTTTTATTTCACATGCTGATATTTTTTTCATTGTGAGCTTCATTGTCTATGTCACACAACCATATGTCGTCACTGGGAAAATCCCCATTTCAACCACATGTCGCTACTATAGCTTCTAAATAGTCTGTTACTAGTGATACTATTGATAATTTCTAGTTGTTCATTGACAATAGTTATTGTATGTTTTCGTTGTACTTTTTTTATTGACATACATTTATTGTGGTTTTCTCTACAATCAAGAACAACAATGTCTCTGTTGTTCAAATTGTCTTGTGTAGTGTTTCTTTTCTCCGCCGTTCATTCTCAAACTCCCGTCGGATCTCTCCTGTAGCAGAAGAATGATCCTACTTGATTTCCAGCAGGATGTAGTCGAGAGAATGGAAGTGCGTTTTCTCGCCGTTTTATGTGCGTAAATGGTCCCACACACCCAACTTTGGCGGTAACAAAACATAAGTCAAACTGTACTTTTACATCTGCTAGATTGCGTGTGTGACTAGAGTCATGACGTTTCAATTCTCATATTCTGCAGACAAAATGTCTCTTCGCTGTCTTATGAGAAGAGTGAACGTACGTTGGAGAGATGATAAAGATATTTGTGTCAAAACGTTGAATTTGTGCTGTTGTTAGTGATTCGCGAAACGTACCCTGTATTTTCACATCTGGTTTGTCTTATCACAGTTTTATTATATCGCAGCTAAATTGCAAACCATGACACAGCGCAGTCCGTTCTCTGGACTATATCCTGTTAATGAGCAGGAGTTGGAGAATGTACAAACAAGAAATAAACATCCGACTTCATCATGACAGATGTGTCACTTTCGGTCTTTATGGTACCTCATAGTCAATTCAATTTCTCCTTAACTTCATCTTGCGATATGCATGGCAGGTAACAATGCTTCTATTCTATTCCCCTTTCAGCACGACACAAGCGAAATAAAATCTACTTCTTCGACGTTAATTCTCAAACTCCCGCTAGATCTCTCTTGTAACAGGACAATGGTCCAACTAGATTTCCAGCAGGATGTAGTCCAGAGAATAGAAATGCGTTGTGTCGCCGTTTTATTTGCGCTAATTACCCGACATATCCGACTTGTGTAGAACTATATGATCTTTTAAAGAAATATAAACATCCATTTCTTTAACCAGCAAGCCTTATGTGGACACCTGAGGGATAAAGAACAAGAGGAGGTCCCAAAATTAACCTAAAAAACACCATATACTTAAAGAAGGGGAAATAATCAGTTGCAAGTCCATACAAGAATCAAAGTTACAGGCTGCTGAATCACAACCTCTGCCCCTATGTGTCGCCTGTGACACGAAAGGACCAGACTAACTAACTAACATCTCTTAACTAAATCTCTCACTTAGCAGCACAGTTTGCGCAGAAGAGGCTTTCAACTTGTGAGTAATCGTCTCCTAGCAAAGATAGGGAGCAGAACTTAGACTTGATGTCAATCAGCGTGAGTTAAATCCACTTTGGAAAGTCGATTACTGTAAGCCTTTAGTGTTCGACTGCTCGTGAAATTGTTAATTCGATCTTCTTTGAGAACGGTAATACATCAACGAGTGTGTTGTGTATGTGTGTGCGCGCGTGTGCGCGCGAGGGTCGAAAGAGGGTGAGAGGTAAAGATGAGGGATGAAGAACTACCAAGAACAGATGCTGCAAACTAACGCGTGCAGTCATGTTACGTTCGGGGATAAATATTAACCAAACTCGAGGAAGTTTTATTATTGAAGTAATATAGTCATTTTGTTAGTACATCAGAATATTGGAAGGGGGGGGGGAGTCAAAGAATCTTGTATTGTCTTTGATAGTTGGTCACCTGAATGATGGTTGGTCAGTCAGCTGAATGATGGTTGGTCAAATCGAGACCAATCGCCAAATAAGACCAAACAAGGTCAAAACAAAGAAGAATCAGCCTTCTTACATGACGTACTTTACTATCGCTGTCATGTTTTTGGTCCGTATTTATATATTGTGTGTCGTCTGCTAACACAGACTAACGAAATTCACGGGAATAATGGAAAACATGACCGACACGTCTTGAATTCGTTTGGTAGATTTTATTTGGCAAAAGTCACGATCGAATAAAGAATTGCCTATAAGTGTAAGGGTTGGAGACTGAGGTGTTCCAAGACCTGATGTGTTGCCTTAGATATGAGGTGTTGACTCCGAATTTTTTTCTAGGTTATCTTTATGTTTTGTATTTGTCGTTTTCTTGGTCTAGTTTTGACTCTTATATTTGGATGTTCTTATATTTGGATGCTCTTATATTTGGATGTTCTTATATTTGGATGTTCTTATATCTGGATGTTCTTATGTTGTATGTTCTTATTGATAGAACAATAGGAGCAGAATATTCCAGATAGAACTATGAGGAACCAACCTTTCAACCATAAAATTTCCGAGAACACAAAGCGAATCAAAAGCTTCTGTAAAACAGGACGTATGTAAACATCTGTAAAACAGAACGTATGTAAACATCTGTAAAACAGAACGTATGTAAACATCTGTAAAACAGGGCGTATGTAAACATCTGTAAAACAGGATGCATGTAAACATCTGTAAAACAGGATATGTAAACATCTGTAAAACAGGACGTATATAAACATATGTAAAACAGGACGTATGTAAACATCTGTAAAACAGGATGTATACAAACTGAAAATGTCATAAGCTGAGACTACCAGTAGTTTATAGCCATGAGAAAATCTAATAGGAAAGAAATATTTCTACAAATGAGATGTATTTTTCAATCAGTGTTTTCGTTATGTTACATGACATCAGTTGTATAGTACACACATCTCTAGTTTCTAAGTGAAAAGTGTTCTGTATGTGCGCAACTTTCATCGCGTGGACTCCCGAGTTGATAATCTATCTCTTACAGTACTATACAGTTCCTACAAGCTACTAATATTCACATGTAGTTTCCAATCACTTCACACAATTTCTCACCAAGAATAAATAAAACTCATGACATTTCGTTTCCCTGCTTTAGTTTCTTTGTCCGGCAAATCCACAAAATATTCGTTTCACATCTAGAACATTCGTATATTTGATCTAATTTACTGAATGTTCTAATTCTATAAATGATATTTGATCTACTTATACTGCTATCTTGTCTACACCACCAGGACATTATTATATTTCTTTATTCGTTCTCAAACTCCTGCGGATCAGCAGGATGAAGTCTAAATAACGGAATGCACTGTGTCTCATTAAATCAAACTATTCTCCACATAGCAAGAGCAGCACACAGTCTTATCTCAGCAGATTTAATACGTGTGATCTAGCAATGGATCCCTGGACATAGCGATATAGCGTGGAATGAAGTAGCGGACAGACGTGCAAAAAGAGGAGCTTCGTAACAACAAAGACAAAGACCTTGTCCTATTGGAATAATCAAACAGATTCTGTACAACACCAGGGAAATGTGACTGAACAGATGGACCACTGGTCGAAAAATATTTAGGGATTGGCACGGCCAAAGGACAAAACAACATAAACAAACTGCAGCAAAAACCAATCTCGCATATTTCAGTTTCGAATAGGACATGTAAGGATACATAGCCATTTAAACCAGATCAAACCCCAGCAACTATCCACTTGTAGACACTGCTCTCATCCAAATGAAACAGTGGAACACCTCTTTATTGACTGCCCTTACCTTTCAACTGCCAGGAAAAAACTTCTACAGACACTCTTAACTAACTTACTGTATGTTGTCCAAATGCTGATGAGTAATTCTACTCTTGTCAGCACAATGCCGTTCTTAAAAAAAGTGCAGGTCTTCTCAAGTTGATTTACTGACCCATACATTAAGTTAGTGACTGTTAAGGGTGTCTGTAGGTTTTTTCCTGGCAGTTGAAAGGTAACGGCAGTCAATAAGGAGGTGTTCCACTATTTCATTGAAATGAGAACAGTACCTACAAATGGGTAGTTGTTGGGGTTTGATGCAGTTTAAATGGCTATTGATCCGTACATGTCCTGTTCGAAACTGAAAGATATGGGACTGGTTTATCCTGCAAAGTTTGTTTATGTTGTTATTGCCCTGTGGCCGTGTCATTTCTCAAAATACATTTCAACCATTCTGTTCATTTTCCTACCTGCTCAACCAGATTTCCCTGGTGTTGTATCTAAGAATATGTTTGACTGTTCCCATACTACAAGGCATTTACTGTTGTTATTTTGATGCGCCTGTTTTTGCAAGTCTGTCCGCTATTTCGTTTCCTGCTATATCGTTATCTCCAGTGATCTATTACATGATCACACTGATTGGATGTGCAGAGATAAGATTGTGCACTATTGCATGATCACACTGATTGGATGTGCAGAGATAAGACTGTGCACTATTGCATGATCACACTGATTGGATGTGCAGAGATAAGATTGTGCACTATTGCATGATCACACTGATTGGATGTGCAGAGATAAGATTGTGCACTATTGCATGATCACACTGATTGAATGTGCAGAGATAAGATTGTGCACTATTGCATGATCACGCTGATTGGATGTGCAGAGATAAGATTGTGCACTATTGCATGATCACACTGATTGGATGTGCAGAGATAAGATTGTGCACTATTGCATGATCACACTGATTGGATGTGCAGAGATAAGATTGTGCACTATTGCATGATCACATTGATTGGATGTGCAGAGATAAGATTGTGCACTATTGCATGATCACACTGATTGGATGTGCAGAGATAAGATTGTGCACTATTGCATGATCACACTGATTGGATGTGCAGAGATAAGATTGTGCACTATTGCATGATCACACTGATTGGATGTGCAGAGATAAGATTGTGCACTATTGCATGATCACACTGATTGGATATGCAGAGATAAGATTGTGCACTATTGCATGATCACACTGATTGGATGTGCAGAGATAAGATTGTGCACTATTGCATGATCACACTGATTGGATGTGCAGAGATAAGATTGTGCACTATTGCATGATCACACTGATTGGATGTGCAGAGATAAGATTGTGCACTATTGCATGATGACACTGATTGGATGTGCAGAGATAAGACTGTGCACTATTGCATGATGACACTGATTGGATGTGCAGAGATAAGACTGTGCACTATTGCATGATCACACTGATTGGATGTGCAGAGATAAGATTGTGCACTATTGCATGATCACACTGATTGGATGTGCAGAGATAAGATTGTGCACTATTGCATGATGACACTGATTGGATGTGCAGAGATAAGACTGTGCACTATTGCATGATGACACTGATTGGATGTGCAGAGATAAGACTGTACACTATTGCATGATGACACTGATTGGATGTGCAGAGATAAGACTGTGCACTATTGCATGATGACACTGATTGGATGTGCAGAGATAAGACTGTGCACTATTGCATGATGACACTGATTGGATGTGCAGAGATAAGACTGTGCACTATTGCATGATGACACTGTTTGGATGTGCAGAGATAAGACTGTGCACTATTGCATGATGACACTGATTGGATGTGCAGAGATAAGACTGTGCACTATTGCATGATGACACTGATTGGATGTGCAGAGATAAGACTGTGCACTATTGCATGATGACACTGATTGGATGTGCAGAGATAAGACTGTGCACTATTGCATGATGACACTGATTGGATGTGCAGAGATAAGACTGTGCACTATTGCATGATGACACTGATTGGATGTGCAGAGATAAGATTGTGCACTATTGCATGATGACACTGATTGGATGTGCAGAGATAAGACTGTGCACTGCTGTTGCTATACATCTTATAGTTTAAGTAGCTGATTTATACTGACTGTATGCATCACTAAGACAACTTGAGAAGACCTGAACTGTTTAAAGAATGGTATTGTGCTGACAAGAGTGGCATTACTCATCAACATTTGGATATCAACAACAATAACGATAACAACGTCCCCAACTGACTCCAAGTAAATATAGAAAATGTAATCCTAGCAAAAAAAAAAAAAAAAAAAGGATATGATTTTAAACTAGAAAATCAACCTCAAGAAATCGACTTGCTTGTGTCAACTCTATCCATGTAATTTCCTTCAGTGCAATAAACATTTGTCAGATCAACATTACGACACTTTGTACACGTCATACGTTGGTGAAATCTTCTTTTCATGATTTCCTTATTAAGCATGTGGTAATTGAGTGTTTCGTTTCTGGCAGGCCCGCAGATATGGAAGGGGGAGGAGTGTGTGAGCGTTGAAATCGAAACATTAACTTTAGTACTATACTCTGTTCACTCTAAGAATGAAGTGGGCCAGTTCTTCTGATTAGTGTTTGGACGCAGAACGCAATCTATTGTTAAGTGCTCAATAACATTGTTCTTAAATTTCGTTTTAAAATGTTTTTTTAAGAAATTGTTATTTAAATATTGTTTTAATTGTTTTTAAATATTGTTTTTACATATCATCAGCTGTTTAAAAATAGCATGTTGTCGCGGAGTAATATGGGGGGTGTGTTTTGACCCACTTCAATCTTAAAGTGAATAGAGTATAGGAAATTTGCCAAATTGAAGGCCAATTATCGAAACTCCTTTTAGGCATGATCATATAACATATCAAAGTTAACAGATCAATTAAGTTAAAGTTAATAGTTAAAGATATTGTATACAAGTTAACAAATGAGCATATCAAAGTTAACACATAAAATATCAAAGTTAACACATAAAATATCAAAGTTAACACATAAAATATCAAAGTTACTAGATAGACACATATAAACTAGCAGATTAACATATCATACCAACGTTAACAGAACAACATATCAACGTTAACAGAACAATATATGAACGTTAACAGAACAATATATCAACGTTAACAGAACAATATATGAACGTTAACAGAAAAATATATCAACGTTAACAGAACAATATATCAACGTTAACAGAACAACATATCAACGTTAACAGAACAACATATCAACGTTAACAGAACAACATATCAACGTTAACAGAACAACAAATCAACGTTAACATCTCAGCAAAATTAACCACATTTGACAAGAATATTTAAAAAAGGTTCAAAATGCGTAGAGGATTGACTTCACTGTACTCGGTTTCCTATATGTACTCGGTCACTCTCAGCGAAGCAGCACACACCTGCCGAGAGTACCACTTATAGCACGTAACTCCGTAGCTTAAAGTGATAATCCACAGGGATCTCCAAAAAAATCCACCAGATTCGAACCCATGACCTCTTGAACACAAGACGAACAGCTTAACCATTACGCTAGGGAGATCCTCAAAAATCAATTTTTTGTTTTAAATCTAAATGTATTTTTAAAATCTTTTCCCCAAAGAAAAGAATATTAAAACATATTAATAAAAAACAAAACATGCAGTACACAACACACAGTTCATAAAATACACACTACATACTAAACAACAGTAAACTGTACATACCTTTGAGGGAACTAACAAAGATGATTAGAATGACTGGCGCAAGTTTACCAAAGAAAATATCCAAAAGACTCCTCATTTTATGAACATTGTCTGCCATCATCTCTTTGCAAGCTCTCAAATAAATAATCCAATGACGATGCGGAGAAAACACACTATCATCAGGTCGAGTTCCGAGTTCAACTGTCGAACACAAGTACACACTTACTTCACATGTTTTAACATTTCAGTAGCGGAAACTCACGAGTACAACTAACAACTTATTACTCACTTTGGCTATACATGACTCCTTTGTCACCTTATGTCTACTACTAATCCTTGGTAAATAAATTTTATAAACTTGCTGGAAAACAATCAACAATGTGTTACTGTATTCCTGTTTCTATAAAACAGGTCAATAATAATGAATTTTCAGAATCAATTTCTCGAAACAAATAGGTCGAAATAATCTTGAAGATTCATCAACTATTTCTAGAATCGAATTAACAATATTCAACAAACAGAATTAACAATATCTGTTAATATTTATCAATTTCTACAGTATTGTCACTTTGATATGGACACAAATCAACTGCAAGTTAACTTTTCGAAATCATCGATGAACCTACAGAAGCTAGGATCTGACGGTCCATGTTTGCCGCACACTATGTCTTGTTTGACTATCTTGACTTTTTGTGTATGTATTCTAACACAAATGTATAGGACTACCGTTAAAATAGAAAACGTCCCGATGTTTCAGTTTGGACTCAACCATCTATGTACCTAGGGATAAAATGTTAAGTGTATACCTGTCTCTTTTTAGACTAGACTGTCTCACGTGATGAGTCTAAAATACATCCAGAAACACGATCATCGAAACATCGTCTTGAATAATTGAAAAATCCTCCTTTCGTGTCCTTCATCAATTCGTGTACATCCACCTGCAAAAATTCATTACAAATATCACTTTACACTGTTTGAATTTAATCTACAGCTTACAGAAATTTCTTCCACTACTTTCACGAAGACATTCTATCAACAAACAACCTAAACTTTACCCAACTTGCACGAAGTTTCTCACTAACGTACTTAGAACTCATAATACAACTTGCCGCTCGCACGCACACACTATGTCCCTCCCGCCATGTTGTTACCAATGACGCCGAATCAGCGCCGTACAACGATTGGGTATTTTAATCTTTAGCCACGCCTTTCGTCGCAACGCCCTGTTTTAATTGGTCAGACGCTTCGCTTGACGGCAAGTTCATGAGGCCACAATATGGGGTACTGAATGGGTTTAACGCGTATATTTGTATTTATTTGCAGTGAAAGGATCAAACCGCGCTCATTATTCAACGTAAACTATGCACAGCAATTCAACTAACTAAAAGTTCCTCACATGAAAACGTGTTATCGAATATTAGCTATTTACAATTCTTGCACTATGATACTTAGCCAGATGATTGTCCTGCAGTAACTCTCAGTAATACTTAGCCAGACGATTGTCCTGCTACAAATCAGATATAAATATTAGCAAAATGACTTGCGTCTCGTTGGCAAAGAATGCCAGCAAGGTTTTATTTTCCATGTGTGTCGTCAGAGGCGACTAAAGATGTTATAGGGTGAAGTTGGCTGTACAATCCCATCTTGGATGCAAATCACACAGAAGTCACACTGAGTGGGGTGCCATGTGTCGAAATACGCATATATCGCCGCGCAGCGGTAAACAATGACATAACACATTCCAATCTGCTGACTACATTCTGCTAATCTGCTGGAGTCTAAGAATAACCGCAGACAAAGTCATGCCCCTGTTTCTGTATTGACACAACTGGTCCCAACAATTTATAAGTAACGTTACTCAATATGAAATATGCATTTTTTTTTATCCGTGTTACTATTGCCCACGCCTGATTGTCGAATAAGAAATTTCACTATCAGTTATTCTAATATTATAATTATCCTTGCTAACCTGACCTCCCCCCCCCCCCCCCCCCAATATAAAGTAAATGTTGAACAAAAACAAAAAACAACGCACGAACAAACACATTATGTAAATTCATTGTCCAACTTTCTACTGCTCGCACACTCTGACATCGTTCGTCACACACATTCCCTCACCGGCAGTATTTCCTAACACACACACACGCTCGCTCACTCGTCTCACCTTCACTCTCTCACGAGCACTCGCTTCTGCCTCCGATCCCTCTACCTACTGTATACACCGCGCGTGCTGTGAGTGTGTACGCGTCACTCCTGCTTTTATTTGTTTTTATGAATGCGTTTCTCTCTTACCCTCATCCCTCATCAGGTCTGCATCTTATGATGATGTGGTCCGAGGTAATCAGATACTTGCAACAGTTCATGACGTCACGGTTCAGGTAAACATTCAGGTAAACAATCCTAACAGTTCTAAACTGCAGTTTACGAAAATACTGCATGAAAACTAAAATAATAGTGGCTACATTGTAAAAACAATCCTTCATTTGAGTTCGCTCTTAAATTCCTGCAGGTTAGCAGGATGTAGTTCAGAGAACGAGATGGTTGTGTCATGGTTTACAGTATGCCTGCAATATTTGAGAATTTCGGTCTATAAAATAGCTAAACTCGTAAAATGAATAGACATGAGAATGAAACAAGATAAAACAAAACTTGTGTTAGTGAACAACAATTGAAAGAATTGTTCATAATTGCAACTAGGAGATTGTGTGACATTTGGGTGGTTTTTGTGGTTGTATTTTGACATCAGTCAGCGAATATCTTCTGGTGCTACTATACGTGCCCTATTGTCATCAACTTTTCTCATCAATTCTTGCCATCAACGCATGTCATAAACTATTGTCATCAACTATTGCCATCAACTCATGTCATCAACTATTGTCATCAGCTATTGTCATCCACTCTTGTCATCCACTCTTGTCATCAACTATTGTCATCAACTATTGTCATCAATTCTTGTCATCAACTATTGTCATCAACTTTTCTCATCAATTCTTGCCATCAACTCATGTCATCAACTATTGTCATCAACTATTGTCATCAACTATTGCCATCAACTCATGTCATCAACTATTGTCATCAGCTATTGTCATCCACTCTTGTCATCAACTCTTGTCATCAACTCTTGTCATCAACTCTTGTCATAAACTCTTGTTATAAACTCTTGTTATAAACTTATACAATACAAAATATATACACACATTGTTGATTGTTATAATTTCTAAACATTACAATGAAAAATATAGTCACACAATAAACCTCATGGAAAGCGATATTTTTTCAAATGCATAAGTTCTTATATTCAAAATAAAATTAATTTGTCAATATGTCAAGATTGAAAAATCGCTATATATATATATATATATATATACATTTGACACTTTTAAACCTTTCTAAATGAATGAGAGCCAATCGAAAGGGTGATATAATGATCATGTTCCATCATTTGCGTCATTTCTCTGTTTATCTCGTTTTTACATGTATTGGGGTGAATTTTTTTAAATATTTCCTGTTTGTGTCACCTCTGACCTAGTTTCGTTCCTTCCGGTAATCTTCACATTTTTCTAGGCCACGTGAAAGTCACACGTGTCGCTCTTGCTCGTTATTTTTATGTATATGTATGTAATCTTGATTAAGGTCTTTTGGTCAAAACGTTGATTTGTGTGATTCGATGAGCATACGGATGTTCTATGTTTGTGTTCTTGGATACTTCAGTACTTGTACGAATATTTGTTACTGATGTAATAGTCTTTGTCTCGATTGGTCCGCTCGTAGTGACTTGAGTACACAGTTTTAATGTTTTTAATAGATCACATCTTACGTTGGGGATATGATTAAGTACGGAAAACCTGTTTACTTCACTTGTAAGGCGATTCGGTGCCGCTAGAACAGGCCTAGTTCAATTAACGATCAATTGTTAAACATCCAGCTCAAGCTGGTCATGCATAGTGCAGTTTGTTTTGTGTCATTTTGTGTTACTCACAGCCAGTTTTGCTGATGTGTACTACTTACAATCTATTTCGTTAACAAGAATATTGCAACATTTTGTAGGGGAAAAAAAGTTGATAAGGTGTAGATGATTGACGTCATTGCACTCGTTTTTCTTATATGTATTTCGTTGCACTTAACCTAGCTGCGTGCCACGGGTATCACACAGAGCACGTAACTCCGCGGTTCCAAACTATAACCCTCAGGTTCTCCATAACACTCAATTTGAAAGACAGAAGACGCCGAGTGCAAAAATCGAACTCGCGACCATTGAGAACGAAGCGAAAGTCTTAACAACTAGGTCAGGGAGGTAAAATAAGTCGACTGCCCGGTTTATATAATAAAATAAGTCGACTGCCCGGTTTATATAAAATATAAGTCGACTAACCAGCTTATGTAAAATAAGTCGAATACCCAGTTAATTGGACAGTTTATTTGGCAGATGTGACCAAATGACATCATAGTAGTCCAACTTTTGTAATGGTATGCGCAGAGCAATGTAAATATGTGTTATAATTTGCGCATTTCCGTGGCGTCACTTGACAAGCAGAAATAGCAGACGAGTCGTTGCTAAACCATAATGAGTAATGCTATCGTAGATGTCTGCTAAACTAGCTAACAGCATCCCCAACATTACCAGTGAAACCACCCCCAACAACTATACATCTTACTCCACAATCCTAGAATTCGAACACGAATCATAACATCCACACACACACATCCACAAATAAAGAATAAAATAAGTTATCACTCCTCCATGCCATATTTATTAACTTTGCGCTAACACAATTTTTACGAGCCTATGGTTTGTTCTGCTAAAATTTGGTCACATCTCCCAGACATGAACCATTTATGTAAATTATGCTTTAAATTATTCATCTTTTTACGACTATTACTTCCGTTACTGTCACTCAGAGCTGTATCTTCAATGTAACTGGACACTGAAAAATCACGCAGCAACCTGGATTTGAACCAGATCCGCTCGATCGCATGTGTTCTAAATATTAAGCAATTATTTATTTTCAATGTTAACCTGTGCACTAGTGTACACTAGAAACAAATATGGCGCCCAAGAATGTATTTATATCTACAGTAAAAAAAAAAAACGAGTTGTGTAAAACGAAAAGAATAATTCGTGATTCGTCCATCTTCTTGTGTAAACACGGACATCCTGATATCCAAAGGTATATGAAACGGGATTCTTAAAAGTAACAGAAAGAGTCGGTTGTTACCAAAAGTATACGGGATTTCATGTACAGTATTTGCTAAGCTATTCCACAGAATAGACATGCGTGATGACATAGTGCCACTTACTTCTTGTGACTAATGTGACGGATTATTGGTGACTTTGTGTGACGAGCCAAAAGGAACACATAAATGTCAGATATATCAAGCTAAGTAACGTATATGAGATGTGAGAATTTGGGTAAAACGACAAATCCTGAAGGAAATTGATTTTATACTTCCAGTATATTTTTGAAGTGATGAGATACTTGGAGTATATTTTTGAAGTGATGAGATACTTCGACGAGTATATTTTTGAGGCGCGTGCAATGAACAGAACGTATTAATCAAAGGTCAGTAACTGACTTGACCGACTGTAAGACCTCAAGATTACGGAGAAAGTTACTAGTGTGTACACATGTCGCGGTAGATTGAAAAAGGTATAAGCACCTCAAATAGGTATAAGCACATGAATATGTATATTCAAGAGGTATACTACCCGTTGCTTTAAGTCGATTTGGTATAAGCACTTGGGAGCGGTATATCAAAGAGGCGTTAACACTTGGGAGCGGTATATCAAAGAGGCGTTAACACTTGCGTTGATATATCAAAGAGGCATTAACACTTGCGTTGATATATCAAAGAGGCGTTAACACTTGCGTTGGTATATCAAAGAGGCGTTAACACTTGCGTTGGTATATCAAAGAGGCGTTAACACTTGCGTTGATATATCAAAGAGGCGTTAACACTTGCGTTGATATATCAAAGAGGCGTTAACACTTGCGTTGATATATCAAAGAGGCGTTAACACTTGCGTTGGTAAATCACAGAGGTGTTCACGTTTGGGGCGGTATATCAATGAGGTATTAACAGTTGGGGTGGTGTATCAAAGAAATGTTAACACTGGAAGTGGAATATCAAAGAGATGATAACACCTAGGGCTTTATATCGAAGAGTTGAAAACACTTGTGGTATATCAAAGAGGTGTTAATATTTGTGGCGGTATAACAAAGTGATATTAGCACTCAGGGCGGAGTATGCACGATGTGTATAAGTAAGTTCAAGTAACTATATCAATGGAAATGGAGACAAGAAATGTGATTGAATGAAAATTAATAGAAAAAACAAAGAGTTACTAGAATAACGATAAACATGGCATCGGAAGAAAAAAAAACGGAAAAATGAAAGGAGTAAAAAATGTAAGAGAATGTGAAGGTTTCTATGGGAGAGATAAAACAATCATATGGATTTCCTTGCAAGAACTCTGAGGTTTCTATGACCTGGGTCCAAAATCCAAATATGGGTTTTCAGAATTGAACATTGTTTGTAATTAGAGTGAATTATTGATCATTCTAATCATTAGCGGCCGAGCAGACCAAAGGCAAGACAGAGGGAGAGAAAGAGAGAGAAAGAGGGAGAGATTGAGCTTAGAGAAAACAAAAAATTAGCACCAGTTAACAAAGAAACTATTGTTGGTCTAACAATCCACAAACAAACACATAATTGACAAATTCTCTGAATCTGTTTTTATTTCTTAGACTTCCTAGTGTTTCCTAAACACAAAATGATGATTAGTAATTAGAGAGTAGGTTAATTAAGCCAAACACGGGTACAGTCAGCGCTGGACCAATTATCATATAAACCGGTTAGGGTACAGTCAGCGCTAGACCAATTATCATATAAACCGGTTAGGGTACAGTCAGCGCTGGACCAATTATCATATAAACCGGTTAGGGTACAGTCAGCGCTGGACCAATTATCATATAAACCGGTTAGGGTACAGTCAGCGCTGGACCAATTATCATATAAACCGGTTAGGGTACAGTCAGCGCTGGACCAATTATCATATAAACCGGTTAGGGTACAGTCAGCGCTGGACCAATTATCATATAAACCGGTTAGGGTACAGTCAGCGCTGGACCAATTATCATATAAACCGGTTAGGGTACAGTCAGCGCTGGACCAGTTATCATATAAACCGGTTAGGGTACAGTCAGCGCTGGACCAATTATCATATAAACCGGTTAGACTATGACATAAGTATCTCATAACTAGTTGGAACTCCAAGACAATGCATGTACACTATATTAGAACAAACACAAAATTACATATGGGTATCTTCCTAAAATAACAGTTAAACCGTTCGCTTTGTCCATTAGGAGGTCGAGCGTTCAAGTCCCTCTTGTGACGTTTTTATTTACACAGTGGATCTTTTTCGGTGACCCCTGAAAATTATCGTTTGATGCTACGGAGTTACATGATGCCAGGGACACTCTTGGCAGGAGGAGTGCCGCTTCGCCAAGAGGGAATGAGCTCACATGGGAAAACTCGACTACAATGAAGTCCATCCTTGCAACTTTTGTCAACACAGTTTGTTTCCTTTTCAACCAAATCTGTCTGCCTGCCTGCCTGTCTATTAGTCTGTCTGTCTGTCTATATCTCTGTCGGTCTGTCTGCTCTCCGTCTGTCTCTGTCCGTCTCTCTCTTTCTTTGTCTATCTCTCTGTCTGTCTCTCTTATCTGCCTGTCTCTCTCTGTCTGTCTGTCCGTCCGTCTGTCTGTCTGGAAGTTGCACACTTGTTCATATTGTGCATTCATATTTGGAATGTTCCATAGGTTTCGTGTGCAGAAAGGAGGGAGGGGGTGTCATTCGTAAGACATAATTCAACATTGGGTTTTGTGTCGCTAAAATGAGCAAGGTATATGGACATCTGTTGAGAAGAAACAACTGAACTGTACACAATTCTTCTTCTGTCAGCATAATCAAATCCTTTCTTGTTCTTCTATTTTCTTCAGCGTATGCTCTCAA
Source organism: Meghimatium bilineatum (assembly GCA_034231615.1). Taxonomy (NCBI): domain Eukaryota; kingdom Metazoa; phylum Mollusca; class Gastropoda; order Stylommatophora; family Philomycidae; genus Meghimatium; species Meghimatium bilineatum. The sequence continues at coordinate 77,173,887 of CM067321.1, read as the reverse complement.
ACTCTTCAGATTCGCAGGATGTTGTCCCTAGACTGAAATACATTGTGCATGGTTTACAGCTTAGCTGTGATATATGTGCCTTTAGGATTGACACATCCGTCTTCAGCATCGTAGATGTGTGACTTTCGGTCTGTATGATACCGATATAGTCAATTCCATATCCACTTAATTGCATCTTACGATATGCATGACATGTAGAAGTGTTTTCTATTCTATTCCCCTTTCGGGCCTCAGCACGGCACAAGCGAAATCAAATCTACTTCTTCAGTGTTCATTCTCAAACTCCCGCTAGATCTCTCTTGTAACAGGATAAAGGTTCTACTAGATTTCCAGCAGGAATCAGTGCATAGAATGGAAATGCACTGTGTCACCGTTTTATTTGTGCCAATAACCCGACACATCCGCATTTGAAAGTAAAACCCATCTAAACCCATTCTACGTATCAGAATTTGGTCTGGAAAACAGAAAAGAATTTGTTGAAATTTTCATCCTGGCTGCAATTTTCTGCGCCTTTCATCCCGACACATTCCTTCCATTATAACCTTTTTTGGGTAGCTTTGAACATCGTCAAAACGAGAAACAGCTAACTTTGCTTCCAGTATTCTCTTATTCGACTCTGATTATCTTCATGGCAAAAGTAGTAGATATAATTAATTGTTTCTCGTTGTATGGAGTGAGAATAACAAGACTGTCGGAAGAACGTCCGTACCCACCTGTATGTGCTATTTCTTCTTTCGAGATACATGTTCCAGTGTCGGGAAACGAACCCTAAACAGGAAATGTGTGGCTGGGATAACACACTGTGAACCTGATTAGGTATTCAATAGTTAGCTGCAGGCATGATTAAGTATTATGTTTGTTGATAGCTGTACGCATGATTAGGCATTCTGTAAGTAGCTAGGCAAGATTATGTATTCTGTTTGTAGCTACCTTGCACTTGACTCTCTCAATGCTTGTCTTAAGTTGCTCTTGCAAGACAAATAACTGTAAACACAATATTATATAAATACGCGTGATACTTTTGTCGGATTGGTGGCAGAGTTGATGAGGTGCTCACTTCGTAAAACCTAATTGTGGAATTAGCATGTGGTTTTTGAGCTCACATCACTCATCTTACAATTAGATATGCTAGGGACACATCAAACATTCCAGAATGATTGAATATCGATTTCTTGTGACAATATATAACAGGTAAATCCAGGAATATAGTAATGAAGTTTTGCTAATAACTAAAAACACACATAATAACACACATATATCGATGTTTCGACCAAAAGACCTTAATAAAGATAAAAATTGAAACAAAATTAAAATGTAACAACAGTATATGATCCAATAGTATTTGCCTAACCGTGGCCTTTTCCCCCGAGTTTTGTCAGATCCGAAAGAGGAGCAAGATTCTTGTCAGGCGTGGTATACGCCATGCTGAAGTTGGATGCGTCAGGTATGTCATATTAAGAAGGTTTGGAGAGTTGGCTGTTCAAATCCATAGTAGGTCAAATTGACTACTACGCCATGCTGAAGTTGGATGTGCCAGTCACAAAGAAGCAGATATCGCAGCTAAGTTGTAAACTATGATATAGCACATTCCAGTATCTGGACTACCAAAGTACTAATTACGATAATGGCAATGATATTGTATATAATGCTGATGGTGATAGTGATCCTGATGATAATGGTGAGGATAATGATGAGGATAATGGTGAGGATAATGGTGAGGATAATGGTGAGGATAATGGTGAGGATAATGGTGAGGATAATGGTGAGGATAATGGTGAGGATAATGGTGACGATAATGGTGAGGATAATGGTAATTGTGACGATAATGGTGATGATAATGGTGATGCTAATGATGATGATAATGGTAATGGTGATGATAATGGTAATGGTGACGATAATGGTAATGGTGATGATGAATGGTGCTCATATATAGGAGATGGGATAACTTCCCCACTGAATTGGAAACAAATGGTGATAGAAAAATAATGATTGACTGAATGAAACACAAATATTCTTGCACCCCTAGTATCGGATTTCAAATATCTCAGACATGAGATATCATCTGATGATAAATTTCCACATTCATCTCATTTATAATGTGGCTTTTTTCCATTGAGATGAGAGGGTTCTCTTCGTTCCAACAATCAGAGCCGTTCTCACTTGGACAATCTGATACCCCAAGCCTGTCAGAAACGGTGACGTTTCACACTTCCACCCTCAAACACTGAATGTCGTGTCCTCAGGTGTGAGATAGATGACCGTGGCGTCCAATTTCAATGCTACATTGTCCTTTTGTCTGGCCTAACTGCTAGCTCCCAGGAGCTTAGAAACAAAGAATTGAAGTGTTGGTTTTCTTTTCGATTGTCTCAATCACTGTTGACATGGACAGCGTCAGGAGATTTCCTTGTGCAGTCAAGAAAATAATTTGCATTTTCGTCTGCAAATTTTTATCTACCTTGTTCTTTCTCAAACTCCTGCCTGCTTTCAGGATGTGATCGCGAGCAGTGATGGATTAATCATGTAGAGGTCCCTAGACAGCCGAGAACGCGGTGGAACTATCACAATTAGCAATATCCAATATTATTTCACATTAAAATAAGCCATAGGATTCTCATAAATTATCGTGGCATCCATACAAGGCTGTCAGATCATTAGCCATAGACTGCTGGACATTCTCTGTACACATGAACTACTGGACGTACTTTGTACACATGAACTACTGCACGTGCTCTGTACACAGGAACTACTGGACGTGCTCTGTACACATGAATTACTGGAAGTGCTCTGTACACATGAACTACTGGAAGTGCTCTGTACACATGAACTACTGGATGTGCTCTGTACACATGAACTACTGGAAGTGCTCTGTACACATGAACTACTGGAAGTGCTCTGTACACATGAACTACTGGATGTGCTCTGTACACATGAACTACTGGATGTGCTCTGTACACATGAACTACTGGATGTGCTCTGTACACATGAACTACTGATATGTACACATGAACTACTGATATGTACACATGAACTACTGATATGTACACATGAACTACTGATATGTACACATGAACTAGTTGGAGAACATGATGTTTGGTGTGATGATTGACAGAATGGGATGTGTTTGATGGTTGTGAAAGGGATGTGTTACCCGATGTTGATTCCAGAGAAGAAAGTCTCATCATATTCTTATTTGCTTAGAGGTGTGAGTACATCGTGGCAAATGAAAATACAGTGAAGTCAGTCCAATGCTTTCTTCTTCTTCTGCGATCAGTTACCTATGCTCATAAGTCTATACAGGACGGTGGGCCGCCTCCATGAATTCAGTCGTCAGCAGGAGGTCCTCACGGTTGCCCCCACAGCTTTACCTTCAGATCTGTCTCTTGGGGCTATATTTTAGTTCTCACGTCATCGAAGAGTGGGCATATCTGCAGAATGTGTTCTGCAGTCTGGGGACCCTTTTGACATGAGCACTGGTCAGTTTCTGAGCATAGTCATTAACTGTATAATGCGTACATCCCCAATTTCCATTGCTGGGTAACCGCTCCTGTTCAGGCTGACATGTATCATTTACTATATCATTTACTCTATACAATTACATTTCTTCATTTACTTAGAGTAGATGGCTGTGACTCAAAGCATTGAACGCCACTAATGCTGGGATTTTCTTAACTCAAAGCATTGAACGCCACTAATGCTGGGATTTTTTGAGTAAGAAATACAGATTCAGGGTGTGACCTACAAGGCACAAAATAATAAATTAGCTTTTTTTCTCTTAATTCTTGATTATTAAAAAAACAATCAACATACAAACGTAAAACTTCAACACAACGAAAGATATGACACAATCGATGGAAAGAACTGAATAACCGAGAGATGGACGTAACCAGGAAAACGTTGCATTTATCTACCCCTGCCCCAAGTCCATCTTCAGTAAGTCCTAAGTGCTGATTCACTCATATGGGCTGACCCGATTGTTCATTGGCCACTATACTCATACTTTACTACGTCTTGCAGTGACAAATCACCAAAACGTCAAATACGTCACTCATCTGATCCGAGATCAGTGCAAAGAACTGTCACGGGAGAGGGACATGTAAGAAATAAATTGTACAGAGGATATTCTGCCCGGACCATGCAGGAGTCAGGGGAAACAAAAGAGATGACTTGTTGGCAGGCAGTGCTGCGATTGACGGCACAAACTGAGACGAGATCAAGCAGACTTCATTAAATCAGTCATAAATTCATTGACAAAATGAAGACGCTGACAATGAGATTAAAAACGCACACAGACAACAACAAAAAATGACAGAAAATGTAAGAAATTAAAGGAGAGGGAAGAAAATGTACGCTTTTTTGTGACGAAAAACAACAACCAAGATGACGAAATCAACATTTGACTGAGACTGTGAGAGTCTGTATGCACTGAAGTGGCAGCTGAGAACGGGGCACTTATGGGAATATCTAGCGTGCTATAATGCTAGTTTCTAATCAAGAATCAAGAAAGTTGATGTGTCCTACAAGCTAGATTCCATCCTCCCATCCAGCAGCTCTGAATGTCTACTCCGTATCTTCAATTATTATACGGAAACTGAGTACAGATTGTTGCAGAGTTAGATCGTGCTAACAGCAACATAGATGTCATGATTTCATAGCAACTCAGGTGTCACAGCATTTTCTCACGCTGGCGAGGGCTTTTATCATTCCTTGTTCAGAAGGTGAGTGACAAGAATATCGCCAGACGTCTGGATAAGCACTCTCGTTCTGTGCTCTATTTATGAAAATCAAGTTCATCTAGAAACATTTAATACGTTCCCTGTGGCAACCATTTGCTGCATGCTTGGCAAGTTGGATGGATATTATGTAGGCGTTCACATACAAAACTGACGGTATAACTATGTTTGTTAGAATGAAGGTATAACTATATGTTTGCTAGAATGAAGGTATATGAATGTATGTAATAGAATGAAGAAGGTACCACAATGTGTTTACTAGAATGAAGGTACATCAATGTGGTGTATCATGGACAAAAAGTTTAACTAACACAGATGTCCGAAAGACATGAAGAAGACAGGCTCCTCAAGCTATAAAAATGGAAGATAATATATTTCGGACATATAAAAATTTACACTGGTTTCGAAAAATTAATAATGGAGGGAAAAGTTTACGGAAACAGAACAAGAGACAGGACATGACTCCCGGAAAGAGAACAAGAGACAGGACATGACTCCCGGAAAGAGAACAAGAGACATGACATGACTCCCGGAAAGAGAACAACAGACAGGGCAAGGACATAGAAGAGTTACTTAACATGGCAATAGAATATCACACAAAAATATCCGGACGTAAAGCCAAAGGTAGACCAAGAAAACGGTGGATAGATAACATTAAAATAGCTTGAACAAACGTCGACTTAATACAACCAAGTCGACACAGCTGGCCTTGGAACGACAACTGAATCTCCACCCCCCCCCTATGCTTAACGGCAAGTGCAGATACTATTTACCATAATTTACCTGGGGGAGGGGGCACAATAGACACTGGAAGAGGCTCGTCAGATTGAATGGAATCGAGAGAATGACAGATTGGCAGTGAGGGACAACGTCACATAGATATAACATTTCAACAAAATTGAATATCTAGACTTGATTACAAACAAGGTGACAGTTGGGAGACAAAAGTTCAGTTTCCACGCTATATCACCTCAGATACTTGGTAGACACGTGACCATGTTACTTGGAACCAACAAAGAGTTCTAAACTCTCTTCTCGATCCCACTGTCACACACGGGTGTCCTGCTTATTCTCCAGGGTGCCATAAAACTAGAAACACAAATCCCCGACCTTTCTTAATCACGAAACACGAGGACATAAAAACTAACGAGGCACGCATATTTGGAACTTGGCACCATCAAAACTGCCCGTCTTTGTGTTCTGAAAGACAGAATAGTTGCACTGTCCATGATTATCTTCATTTTGGCTTGTTGTCATAACCGGACATCATTCCAGCTGGCGCAAACACACACCCGGGCTTAGTTTCCGTTTGTGTCATGTTTATGGTACTCTAGCAAATTTGAAGTTGAGGGTGAATGTATGGGGGGAGGGGGGACTATACCATTGAGAGAGGCAGCGGTCTAACGTCCGATATTTCAGACAGCGGTAGCTAGCTGGCAGGACCACGAAGTGAGTTCGAAAACATCATTCAACAACACTCGCATCTACAAGCATCCACAACCACATATACATTTATATGCACACACACGCATCCACATACACACATACATGTATAGCAGCACACGCATATTAACATCCACACATATATTTATACTAACATCCACACACACGCTCATCGACACATACATTCATATCCACATACATTCACATAAATTCATTTCCATACACACATCCACATACTCTCATGTCCACAAACACACAACATCACATCCATACATTCATGTATCAGTGTTGCCACTTTGTTGAGATTGAGATTTTTCTACTAGTAAAAAGACTTGTCAAATCAGGAAGCCGCGTAGCGATGTGGCTTCGCATTTAAGTTGTCCTGGGTTCATTCCCCAGTTAAGGCGGAAATGTTCTTCAGATCGGAACGACTCCCAGGTCGAGCCAACTTTAAATGGGTATCGGATTAATCCGGAAAGTAAAGACTGCGAGGGAGAGGAGATGGCTACCGCCCTCATTTGCAGAGCCACTGAAATGTGAGATCGCTAACATCTCACACCCCTACGACATTAATAAATGCTATGGGTTACTTTAATTTTTACTACTAGTAAATTATTAGTATGATATAGCCAAAAATTACTGAAATGTGAATCTTGAATACGTTTTCAAATTGAATAATAATAGAAAAAAATTAACAGGCATAAAGTTCATTAACAGTCTTGTCTTGTCGGGCATATGGGCACCAGGCATATGGGAACCAGGCATTTTGCATCTTTCAAATTACGGACTGAGACAATAACTCTTAGTAACGAAATTTCCAGTTAGTCACTTGAGCAGAGCATAGGTAACTGCGCCTACATTCCTGCACATACTAGATGCGGTTGTCAAGTGTGTTCCACTGTATTCAACAAATGATAATCTCACAAGTTTCTAGTCTAGCACTTCCTCTCTGTGATTTTAAAAAAACAACCATTATTTTTTAATGCGTCAACAGAATGGCGAAATCCCAGCAGCTAGAAGCACAGCACAGAAGAACAATAAGCTATAAGTACAGCACAGAAGAACAATACGCTAGAAGTACAGCACAGAAGAACAATAAGCTAGAAGCACACCAAAGAAGAACAATAAGCTATAAGTACAGCACAGAAGAACAATACGCTAGAAGTACAGCACAGAAGAAGAATATGTCAAGATAAACAAAAATAGGTAAGTGTGTTACCAAAATAAAACATAAAAACAAAAAACAACAACGAGATACTCGTTGTTAGGTTGTTTTATGTTTTATTTTGGTAACACACCTACCTATTTTTGTATATCTTGACATTTGCCCAGTGTTACCCCAGCTACCTACTTCCTGTTTAGGGTTGTTACCCTACACTGGAAGATTTACCCCACAGAAGAACAATACTCTAGCAGCTAGGAATGCAACTTGGCATCAAATCCTGAATTTTCAAATGAGAAACTGACAGAATAGTTCAAACCATTTCCTTGCACCTGTCAAACAACATTGAAAACTTTCTATTTACATTCTGATAATGAAGTTAACGGAAGACAATTCGATTTGTATATTCGATTTACGAATATCATACTTAGCTGTTTCGTTAAAACGGAGTCACCTGTAGCGTGTGTCCCTATGAGAATCACTGTAAATGAATCTAGCTATTTTTCAGCGCCTCTTGGTGGTTTATTTCCTCAACACTCAATCCGTGAACTAAGAGAAAGTGAATAAATCTCACGCCAGGAGACAACAGAAGAAATCAATCTCGGCTACACAATTTGTGAGTTTTTTTAACATAATACGGGAACCATTTCAAGTTTAAGACACTGGGTATGGGGAGGGGAGAGGGGGTGGGTGAAGAGCAACATATTCTGGTGTATATATTTTTCTTATTGTTTTGTTCCCTTGGAATATGCTTATATCTGAAGAAGTTTTGTTTATTTTCCAAACTTGATTCTGTTCTGTAACTCATAGAAATATCCGTAGAGTTTTTCTCCCATTGTTGTTTCTCTTGTCCACTGTATTTCAGTATTTCATATTTCGGGCATTCCTGAAGAATATACTCTGATGTCTGGGGTGCCTGTCCACGTGTACACATGGCAATGTTGGCAATCTTGAACTTTGTATACATTTGGCTGCAGAGTCGATTGTCTCCTGTTCTGAGGCATTGAAGACATGACAACTTGTACTGTTCTGCTCATATTCGGTAGTCATCTTGTGTGGGAGTTGAGTTTCTAAATCTTTTCTGGTGTACATATTAATATTTATTCTACTTGAAACGTAGAGACGAGGCTATAGAAAGTAATCGCAGGTCAATGCTAGAAAATATTGAATTTTAGTTCGTTGTCGGATCATCATCGCTGAAAACTGGACATGTCCATAGTTGCTCCGATCTCTCCCGGAGTGTATCCGCCATTACACTGAATTACATTACATTGAATCATCTTACAGCAACTTCTTGTGGTTTTTAAGGAAACATTTTATTCTGGTCATTCAAAAGCATTCCGACAAGAAAGGTTTCGGAGGAGGTAGAGGTTGGCATCGCTATAACCGAGTTACCCCAGATATCTTCTTATATGTGGGTCCTCAAGCTGCTGCAGATTAACAGGATAGAGTCCCGTGAGCTGAATGGATTGTGCCATGGTTTACACCTTTGCCGCGATATTTACGCTTTATGTCCTGACACATCCAACTTCAGAATGTCTTCTTGGTAAGTTTGATTATTTATGGAATGAGACAGTATAACTGTGGCGACATTATGCCTCATACAAGATTATCTCAAGAAGGTTTATGAACGCAAGTTTAATCCCCGATGGAGGCCATCGCAGTGCGCCAGTATCCCAGGCTACCACGTCCAGCCAGGAACACAGCGCACACTTGTGGGTCAACTAACTCATCATTCTTCTTTCAGCTTTGTTGATCAATTGTAGTGATGGCACATCTAGCATTTGCAGTCCCCAACTTTCCCACAAAGTGGTCGCCAGGCACATGAGTTTTGAAAACCACAGATATACTTTCAAACTCTTGCAGATTGACAAGAAATAGTTCGGAGAATGATGAATTCTTGCAGATTAATCAGAAATAGTTCGGAGGATGCAGTGCGTTGTATCGTACTGTACATCTTGCCTACGATGTTTGCGTTTTTCAACATGACTCATCCGATTGCAGCGCAATCCTTCTGTCTCATTTTAACCCTCTGTGTGTTTTGTGTGTTTAACCCTCTGTGTGTTTTGTGTGTTTAACCCTCTGTGTGTTTTGTGTGTTTAACCCTCTGTGTGTTTTGTGTGTTTAACCCTCTGTGTGTTTTATAAGATGGCACAGCTAATTTCTCTTTCATAATTTCATTAGTTGCCTTTTACGATATCGATGTCAGGTAACAGTGTCGCTATTATTTGCTCCCCTGTCCCTACCCCTCTCCCCAACACAAAGGCAGTTCTAAAGGATAACATTATACATCTTGCTGCAACAATGATTTTTTATGTGGGGTTTGTTCAGCTAGTTCTGTTCAACAAGACAAAGATCTACGCGGTGTCAAATGTCAGGTATCACATTAGATGCATCAACACACAGAGTCAGGGCTGTACAGGTTCCCCAGTGGATGCACCAACACACAGAGTCAGGGCTGTACAGGTTCCCCAGTGGATGCACCAACACACAGAGTCAGAGCCGTAGAGGTACCCCAGTGGATGTATCAACACACAGAGTCAGGAGGGTAGAGGTACCCCAGTGGATGCATCAATACACAGAGTCAGGAGGGTAGACGTACCCCAGTGGATGCATCAATACACAGAGTCAGGAGGGTAGAGGTACCCTAGTGGATGCATCAATACACAGAGTCAGGAGGGTAGAGGTACCCTAGTGGATGCATCAATACACAGAGTCAGGAGGGTAGAGGTACCCTAGTGGATGCATCAACACACAGAGTCAGGAGGGTAGAGGTACCCTAGTGGATGCATCAACACACAATTGTGGGTTCGAGGTGCGCTAGCGTAGTCTTGTTTATAAAGTGTATTATGTCAGATATCACTGGAGATTACCGCTTGAAGCTACTGGGTTACGTGCTATGAGTGGCACTCAGCGTGTCGCTTCGATGTGAGTGACGGAGTACATATGGGGTAACCCAGGTAGAATTCAGTCAATCCTCTACACCTTTTCAACGTGGTAAAAAAACATTCCTAGCCAAGAATTTCACATGATTTGGTCAATCATGTACACCTTTTCAACTTGGTAAGAACATTCCTAGCCAAGAATTTCACATATTAAACTAGAGAATCACCGCATCGTGTAATTAGTTTCTGAACCTCATCGCACGTGCATCAAGATTGAATACAGTTTACTCATGTGCCATTCACGAACACTAAGAGACACAATCATGAATGTTTGGAGTCTTAATCCAGGATCTCCTGTCTTTGTCATGTTGTGCAAGGTCTTTGTCTGAGCTGCGAGCGAGGTCTTGTTCTGTTCAGGGATGAGCGAAACGCGACTTAAGGGACGCACGTGCAGACGTGAGCTAATGGTGCCAGTGACAGGCGTGTGTTCTGGTGCTCCCGTCTCAGAGTCTGCGTTAGATAATTAAGGTGATTACAAGAGGGTCATGAAAAATGAAAGGTCACTCGTAACAAAGGAAAAAATAACGGTAGAAGTGAGTGAGAAAAACAGGAACAACTGGGGACATAGTGGGGGGGGGGTGAAAAGTGCACTTGTGGTATAGGACTATCCATGGATGTAGACATCATCTCACAAAAGGGGAGAGATGGGGGTGATTATCTATTAAAATAGATCATTCGCATGTTTTTTAGATAAAGTTCGTGTGTACCATTTGCTGAATTATTTCTTTACTTTGTTTTTGGGAAGGTTTTTATCGGGAAGGGGGTATTTTACCCGGCTGTTGTTAATGGTGGAAGGGGGAGGGGGTTGAATACCCCAATTTCCCCCACCCCTATCTATAATGTTTATACTAACACTCTATTACCAATGTCAAACATGGTATTTAACAGCCTCGGTAGAGGAAAATTGTTACATGTGAAATGAAATGTCTGAGAAAAGCTGCAAATGGTTACTAAATACTAAACAAAATAAGGAAATGAATATTTCCGAATATAGTAGGAATAATATCATGTACATGAACATAGCGAAAGACAGTAAGTAAAATAGTTCGGTCACCTTATGAGAATGAACTCAATCCAAATACCAATAAATGAATATGGCAAAGGAATATCCGGGAATAGAGCCAAAGGTAGACCAAGAAAGCGGTGAACAAACAATATCAATATAACCTTGAAACAACATGGACTAAACGCAACCACAGCTACACATTAAGCCTTGGAGCGACAACTGAGGCACCGCCTGCACTTGAGAAGGTGGTGACTTAGACACCAACCACTGTATGTAACAGAAAGTGTGGAAACTATTATCATCATTCACCTGGGAAACTATTATCATCATTCACCTGGGAAACTATTATCATCATTCACCTGGGAAACTATTATCATCATTCACCTGGGAAACTATTATCATCATTCACCTGGGAAACTATTATCATCATTCACCTGGGAAACTATTATCATCATTCACCTGGGAAAGGCAATAGTCACAGTAGAATATAGAATAGTGGTCATACTTCAAGAATGTTCGGAATATGAAACGTTTAGGCAGACATAGTCACCAAAGGAAACAACGCTGGGATCAAAGAACTATGGGACACTGTATGAACTACAAAACGCAGTGAGTTTTATTAAAGTGACAGAATTACAGATACAGACATGTTTCAAGTGAACGAAAGAAGAAGATGACATGAAGAAATACTACCGTAGAGAATCTTGCATCAGCTATAGATGTACGGAATGTGTTGGATATATGCCATGATTACCATTTGTGATAGGAGAGAGAGAGTGTCATGGTTTACAGCTTGCACGAGATATGTACGCTTTTAACAACTGAATTGAGTAGGCATTTTGGGTCTCTTAAACAATTCATGAGATGGGACATCCAACACATTTTTGTCAGGCAATTTGGTGACATTAGAACGGACTGGTTCAATTCCCGTTAGTCTCAATAATTTTTTATTGCTTCCTACTTGAATTTGCTTCTTTAATTTCTATTGACTCCTCCTTAATGGCAAGAGCAGTAGATCCATGTGAAGTTCTGGGCGTCGTCATCACCACTACCGCCATCACCATCAACACCAGCATCATAACACATCATCATCATTCACTACCATCACAGCCATCACCACCATCATTATCATCAACATTACATTTGACAGAATTCAACTTCATAGAAACCGCTAACCAACAAATCAACGAATATCAAACTAAACGACAACACTTGAAAAAGTCAACAACTTCATATACCTTGGCAGCAAGATATCAACAACAGGAGATTCATCAACAGAAATATTACAATGTATTTAATTGGCTGCAAACACATTCAATAAACTATCAAATATCTGGCATTCAAAAACGCTAGGAAACAACACAAAACTCAAAATCTTAAACTCCTGCGTGATTCCAACATTGACATATGAATGCGAAAGTTGGAAAGCAACATCAAACGTAGAACAAAGACTAAACAACTTTGAAAACAAATGTCTTAGACGAATACTGAACATCCATTGGTCAAACTTTAAATCAAACACAGTTGTCAGACAAGAAGCAAAACGAATGGATGCCACAAGACTGACTCCCTTGTCAAGCTTTGATGTGGTCACCAAGTGGCAAGAGAAAACGAGGAAGAACAAAAGAAACGTAGAACTTTACGTAGAACTATTACAAGAGAACGTTTCACCATCGGTATCAGAAACAATGAAGATCTAAAGCAAATTGCAATGAAACGAGAGACATGGAAATCTATGACATCCGCCCTATGTGCCGTCTTTGGCCCTAGAGGAATAACTCGCTTCATAGAGAGAATCAGGACTTCTATTTTATTTCCATTTAGCCTGAGATCATTGTCTCCACCTGCCGTGGTCTCGAACAACATATGTCCTCTGTACTCTTCAATCAACACATGAGAGAGCCCACCACAGCAGCTCAACTGTTGTCAGCCTGTTCACAAGCTGACATTTACCTCCCCAAGATTAACAACTAGTTTCTCTGTCTTGACAAACGTATGACAACACTCAGGGTAACACATTTTCTCTGTCTTGACAAACGTATGACAACACTCAGGGTAACACATTTTCTCTGTCTTGACAAACGTATGACAACACTCAGGGTAACACATTTTCTCTGTCTTGACAAACGTATGACAACACTCAGGGTAACACATTTTCTCTGTCTTGACAAACGTATGACAACACTCAGGGTAACACATTTTCTGTGTCTTGACAAACGTATGACAACACTCAGGGTAACACATTTTCTCTGTCTTGACAAACGTATGACAACACTCAGGGTAACACATTTTCTGTGTCTTGACAAACGTATGACAACACTCAGGGTAACACATTTTCTGTGTCTTGACAAACGTATGACAACACTCAGGGTAACACATTTTCTCTGTCTTGACAAACGTATGACAACACTCAGGGTAACACATTTTCTCTGTCTTGACAAACGTATGACAACACTCAGGGTAACACATTTTCTCTGTCTTGACAAACGTATGACAACACTCAGGGTAACACATTTTCTGTGTCTTGACAAACGTATGACAACACTCAGGGTAACACATTTTCTGTGTCTTGACAAACGTATGACAACACTCAGGGTAACACATTTTCTCTGTCGTGACAAACGTATGACAACACTCAGGGTAACACATTTTCTCTGTCTTGACAAACGTATGACAACACTCAGGGTAACACATTTTCTCTGTCTTGACAAACGTATGACAACACTCAGGGTAACACATTTTCTCTGTCTTGACAAACGTATGACAACACTCAGGGTAACACATTTTCTCGATGTTAATCGGTGATGATGTGCAAATAGGAGTAATGAGTGTTCATTATTATCATCATCATGTGCCGTCTCTTCAACTTGTCTTCAAGGAATCTTGGACGCTCAGCAGAACAGTGAACAATTGTATTGAGGCATCAGATATGTGGTTTTATAGAAGAAAGTTAAGAACACCTTGGACAGATAAAGGTGTAATACAGATATCTTGAAAAAAAGTTAATTCAAAAAGAGAGCTGTTACCCGCATCAGGAAGTGACAATCCACATTTGTGGACACATCATGAGAAGAGAAAAGATGGAACACATTGTAACAACAGGCAAGTTGAAGACCAAGAGATGTAGGGGACGACCATGAGAGAAGATGCTTGATAACCTAGTATTGTGGCATGGGAGAACATCAGTATTGGAAATATTTGACAGCACACAAAATAGAAGGTTGCAGAAAGACGTGATAACCATCGCCACACGGCATGGACTAAAGGAAGAATATTCAGCTAGCCTAGAGCAGCGAGAGAAGGAATAATAATAGGACAGGTAGCATCCACAAAATAAAATCAATAACACATTCGATAAAATAAATAACACATTCTTAGAGTAATTGTTCCTTGATTAAATAAAGTCAAAAACACATTCTTAGAGTAATTCCTTGGTTTAAAATGACAACAGTAAAAAAAGCAACAACAGACAAGCATAAGTAGACCAGTAGAAAATATGTGTTGACACCAAGAAAAGATGAATACACATCCCTAGACAGGGTAAGTGACACCAGACAACAATTACACCAGCAAGTATTCTCCTGGTGAGGGAATGGTAATATTGACTAGCTAAACTGCCGTAGTTGTATTGCAGACAATTGATTGGCAGACAACGACACCTGAGATTGGCATGTGGACCCAGCAGGGTCGTAGATTTGTATTTCTTAACTGGCTCCCGAGGTTAATGTCTTCAACTGGACATTACCCCATCTTCTCCGTTGGTGGGGTGGGGAGGCGGTGAGGAAGTGTGAAAATAATAGAAAATGAAATGACGAAGCAAACAAGACATTACTTTAATTTCTACGGTTTTGTTTGTGTGTGTGTTTGTGCGGAGTTTTTTGGTGGGTGGTTTTTTTTTTTTTTTTTTTTTTTTGTGATTTCTGTAGAAAAAATATAAAAGTAGTGCAAGGCATCAACTTGCCGTCGGGGAAAAGATAACTCTTCACGTACTAAGCCGTAGCAACTGATAGGTGGGTTAGAAAGTTCCCTTCCTTGCTGTCTTTACATCCCCTAACAAAAGCGCCTGTACGGAAAAATGATCACAAATAGGGATTGGTTACCATCCCTGAAGGAAGGGGTTATGTCCACAGTGAGAGTACTTTACTCCCAGAGGGAAAGTGGGTTACTCCCGGGGTAGGAGGTTGTTTCTTCAGCGATTTGCCTGCTTTCTAATATTAAATGTCATGTTTCAACTTCTTTAGAAGAACGTCCGAAAAAAGCATAAATGATTACTTGAAGACACCCTTTAAACACTGCAGGATTGACACAAGCCCTTGGTAAACCTCAGTTCCGATAGTACAGCCTTGAACAATCACCTTCAGTTACCTTGGAGGTGCAAACACCATGCCTCCTTCCTTATCTACAGGATTGCTGCTGCTACTACTACTACTACTACTACTACTACTACTACTACTGCTACTACAACTACTACTACTACTGCTACTACTGCTACTATTACTACTGTGATAACTTCAATGCCTTTGAGTGATCCTGTACACTGCAAGATTGAAGCCTGAGGCATGACGGGGCATCGGTATTAAAGACATGTGTACAGATGATCTGAAATACCGATGTTGATTATTTCCGTACATTTTGTTGTTACGTCTTGTCTATTGTTGGCGTATGGCTCCGAGTATATAAATAGTGAGCAACGAAAACCGCGACAATAAACACATCAATGACAATTCCTGTTTAGTTTCTGTTACGCAGAGATTTTCTTCCCCTTGGACGGTCTAGCCTAAGATGTCAGCATGTTGCTTGGGATTACAAACTTCGAGAAAATGGTATTCAGAACGAGGAGGCTTGGCAATCAAGACAAGATGGAGAATAATGACGATGAAGAAAGGCTGTCTGTTAATGAAGTCCGCTATTGTAACAACTGACGAGAAAATAGTACACAAGAGTTGGATCATGTTACAGATCGGAGTGAAAGATAACGCCCCAGGCTTGGAGTCACGAAATAAGGTGTCACTCTCCTGGAGTAAAGTGAGAATATAATTACCTAGTGAAGCTCTCAGGTAGATCAGGTAAATTGGGATGACACGTAGTGTCAGACAGCGCCAGGTGTGGTCCGTGTATTGCGTCACTCTATGTCAAGGTAGAAACCACGCCATTTCTCCGGCAATTATGCAAAAGTTAGATACACCAAGCAGTTTAACGGATCAATGACTTTAGAAAGAACTTGGAAGAGAAAGTATTTCACTTCATGCGTGGAATAAGTTTGAAAACTTCTGGCTTCGTTTCAAACTAATGCGTATATTCAACTCCCGACTGAAAGGCGCAAATATCGCAACTAAACTCTAAATCATACACAGAGCATTCCATTGTCTGGACTACCTACTGATAATTTACCGGAGTTTGAGAACGAAAGCAGAAGTTGAAGAGAAAACTCCCACATAACAGATGGATGCAGTACGGGGAACGGAATGCGTTGTGTCATAGTTTATTGTGGGTGCAATATCTGCGCCTTTCGAAGAAAGAAACACATTTATAAGTAGTTCGTTTCAGAAATCAGTTTTTTTCTTAAACTCCCAGTCATGTAACAGGTTGTAGTCCAGAGAATGGAATCCACTGTTTTAGAATTTGTAACTGTTTTAGAGCGGAGAATAGTTGGAAGTAAAGTCACAAGAAACCTGGTACAATTCCCGTTAGTCTCAAGAATTTTTAGAAAGTTACGGGTAGGCAAAAAAAAAACATCTATGATGGTCATCCAATGCCCGAACTGTCCAAGGACATTTGTGATCAGAATAGGACTTTATTAACCATCTACGAACTCATATTCAAGGACACGATTCTAACTGAATTTCATAAAGTGGTGTAAGCATTGGTCATCATCATCATGTGATAGACCATCACCAACATAAATGTGATATATGTGCCTGTCGTCCTGAACCATCCGACTTCAGCTTGACTGTTAGGTGACTATTATGGTGTTGAGTCAACATACTTCATTCCTAGCCCTCCTTAGTTTCTTCTTACGATATATATTCAATTCCTAGTGCTCCTGATGAACACAGGTACGATCTAGTAGCTAATACATCCGGAGACAGGTAAGTTACACCTGGTTAGGAGAGGTGAAAATAGCAGCTTTGGAGGCCTACTAGTGTGTGGATTGGTGGGATTATGAAGAGTGCATTGACAGGTAGATGAAATGAGAATACGGCAACAGTGTGGGATCAACAGTAAATCCACTGTTTGCAAAGTTTCAAACACAGGATATCCTAGTCACATCAGTTGTAGACACGAGACCGTTAACACAAATAACAGAAGGTATAGCCCGGTTTGAAAATGTATAGAATCAAGTTTACGATCAGAATTGTCTTCAAGGATTGGGACATATGACTTGTGTTGCATCGTTAAAATAATTCATTCAACTTCTTCTTCTTTCCTTCCTCTTTTACCCTTTACGGGTGTTGAGGGAGATACAATGTTCTTGTTCTCGCTTTTCTGGCAGTTTCAGATAATGTTATTTGGTGTTCGTGTAATGTCCCTCTGATGTTGCCGATACAGCGTACTCTAGGTCTACCCTTGGCTCTTCTTTCTGCTTCTCCTCTCTTCATATATGTTTTATAAACTAATGAATCACACGGCATTCATTCCAGATGTCCAAATCATTGTATCTGTTGTTTTTGTATGTATTGTAGAATTGATATGACACCCACTCTTTCTCTTATGACATCGTTTCTAATTTTGTGTCTTCTTGTCACTTCTGTGGCTTTCCTCAGAATCTCATCTCTGCTGTAACCAGTTGTCTCTTATGTTTTGTTGTTAAGGTCCATGTTTGACATTGGTAGCACAGGATTGGAATGAAGATGTTTTGGATAAGATGTTCCAAAGTTTAACAAATTCATTTTAGCTACACCGAGTGAGACATGGTTCTTCTTCTTCTTCTTCTGCGTTCGTTCTCAAACTCCTGCAGATTAGCAGGATGTAGTCCGGAGAACGGAATGCGTTGTGTCATGGTTTACAGCATTGCTGCGATATCTGCGCCTTTCGGCCTAACACATCCGACTTCAGCATGGCTTTGGGTCACTGACCCTATATGGGATGGGACAGCCAACTCCATCCCATAACCTCCTTAGTCGCCTTTTACGACATGCGTGGAAGGTAAACAGCGTTGCTATTCTTTGCTCCCCTTTCGGGCCCCGGCAACACAAGGGCGAGACATGGTTCAAGAATGGGAACCCAGAAGAGAATAGTTAGTTCCTTTCGTACCGCAAGCGACACATAGGGCAGAGGTTTTGCTTCTTCATATGATGCGGTCCGCTGCCTGCAGCAGCTTTAGATCCTGGATGGTCTTACAGCCTATTAATTTACCCTTCTGTAAGAATGGTGTTTTTAAGGGTTGTTTTAGGTCTTCCTCTTTTTCTTTTACCCTCAGGTGACCACATAAGGGCTTGTTGGTTTATTCTGTTTACATCTAGTCGTAAAACGTGACCAAGATATTTCCATCTTCGTTTTCTTATGATATTTGAAACATACTCTTGGTGTGTTTTGTCTCTTAGATCATTATTGTGACGAAGTCGCTCCATTTTATGTTCACCCGTTTACGAAGGCATTTGTTTTCGAAGCTGTTTAGTTTGTTGTCTGTTGCTTGAGTTGATTTCCATCTTTCACTACCATACGTTAACACTGAGATAATACATGCACAGAAGAGAATACGGCAGTGATTATTGAAAATCGCCCCTAACTATGACGTCGTATTTACTTTGTGCTAATATATCTAGATGTCCTTGTGTAAGTACACTGGCCCAGAGACTTAATATTGGAAGCAAAACTTCACCTATCTCTGTATGACTTACAGAATACAGTCAAGTGTATAGCTAAGACAAAACTCCAATAACTCTAAGACCAAGAAATGTTTGAACGACTTGACTCAACCACGATCACACTATTAAATTATACATAGCAGTTTAGGCACCCGTGCGTAGCCGAGGCCATACAGGGCAGAAAAGAATAGCAACCCTGTTTAACCTTCATGTAAGAGGCGACTAAGGAGGTTTTTCGGGTAGAGTTAGCTACATGATTGCATATAGGGTCTAAGTGGCCCAAAAGTTATGCTAAAATCGGATGTGTCCGGCCGAAAGTTAAATACACTGTAGCTAAGCTATAAGCCGTGATACAATGCATTCCGGACTACATCCTGGTAATCTGCAGGAGTTTGATAATGAACACAGAAGAAGAAGAATAAGCTGATGTTGAATCTATTGGGAATCAAAGGCAGATACAGAGTACATGGATACAATAGAAAACGCGTTCTTATCTTTGGACTACAGGCGGTGCTGGATTTAGACATCAAGACCATAAGCTATTTGATAAATGGGGCCTGATATATGGGGCCTGATATATGGGGGCCCTTTATAAGTCCAGATTATATGTCAGTGTCAAATATGATTTTCGGATACCTAGTGGGGGCCCTAAGCTATAGTTTGTGATACCTAGTGGGGGCCCTAAGCTATAGTTTGTGATACCTAGTGGGGGCCCTAAGCTATAGTTTGTGATACCTAGTGGGGGCCCTAAGCTATAGTTTGTGATACCTAGTGGGGGCCCTAAGCTATAGTTTGTGATACCTAGTGGGGGCCCTAAGCTATAGTTTGTGATACCTAGTGGGGGCCCTAAGCTATAGTTTGTGATACCTAGTGGGGCCCTAAGCTATAGTTTGTGATACCTAGTGGGGGCCCTAAGCTATAGTTTGTGATACCTAGTGGGGGCCCTAAGCTATAGTATGTGATACCTAGTGGGGGCCCTAAGCTATAGTTTGTGATACCTAGTGGGGGCCCTAAGCTATAGTTTGTGATACCTAGTGGGGGCCCTAAGCTATAGTTTGTGATACCTAGTGGGGGCCCTAAGCTATAGTTTGTGTAGCTTTTATATGTAAGTCCTGCACTGACTATAGCCCGGTAGCTGTAGAAGCGTTGAACTTTCACTAATTCAAAATAGTTGTACAAGCCATACGAAATAGCAAATAAAACAAACTCTTACAAAACATCAGACAAAATATCTTAGAATTATCTAGAAAAACTATATTAGTAACTGCAATGTGAATCATCTCACTGTGACATCCCTGGTCACGAAAAAGCAGACGAATTGGCAAACACAGAAAACAACCTCCCTCAGACTCACGTACCTTAAATCTTCAAGGAAGTCAAGCCTCTTCTAACATGACATATGCGACGTCAGCTGAGAGAATTAACAAGAAACTATAGCACCGAGCAAGAAAAAATTAACAAACATAAATGAACATGTCACGATATTTCAACTGAGAACGGTTCACTACCGTATAACATCACTCTTACACCGAATCGGTATCAGCAAGTTTTTCAAATGTCTTTATTTTGTAACAGAGAGCATTGACAATATGGTTATGCTTTTTACAAGCGTATGTGTGCACTGTATGTGTGCACTGTTTGTGTGCACTGTTTGTGTGCACTGTTTGTGTGCACTGTTTGTGTGCACTGTTTGTGTGCACTGTTTGTGTGCACTGTTTGTGTGCACTGTTTGTGTGACGGGAGTGTAAACATGAATAGAGTATGTAACAATTATGGAAACATTATTTATGTCGGTACACAGCCACTCTGCGACCTACATCTGCGAGCATCAACGCAGACACCAGAACACACACAACAGAACTGTCCCAGTTTTACTGTTCTCACAGAACACACACTACAGAATTGTCCCAGTTTTACTGTTCTCACAGAACACACACTACAGAATTGTCCCAGTTTTACTGTTCTCACAGAACACACACTACAGAATTGTCCCAGTTTTACTGTTCTCACAGAACACACACAACAGAACTGTCCCAGTTTTACTGTTCTCACAGAACACACACTACAGAACTGTCCCAGTTTTACTGTTCTCACAGAACACACACTACAGTATTGTCCCAGTTTTACTGATCTCACAAAACACACACCACAGAATTGTCCCAGTTTCACTGTTCTCACAAAACACACACTACAGAATTGTCCCAGTTTTACTGTTCTCACAGAACACACACTACAGAATTGTCCCAGTTTTACTGTTCTCACAGAACACACACTACAGAATTGTCCCAGTTTTACTGTTCTCACAGAACACACACTACAGAATTGTCCCAGTTTTACTGTTCTCACAGAACACACACCACAGAATTGTCCCAGTTTCACTGTTCTCACAGAACACACACTACAGAATTGTCCCAGTTTTACTGTTCTCACAGAACACACACTACAGAATTGTCCCAGTTTTACTGTTCTCACAGAACACACACTACAGAATTGTCCCAGTTTTACTGTTCTCACAGAACACACACTACAGAATTGTCCCAGTTTTACTGTTCTCACAGAACACACACTACAGAATTGTCCCAGTTTTACTGTTCTCACAGAACACACACCACAGAATTGTCCCAGTTTCACTGTTCTCACAGAACACACACTACAGAATTGTCCCAGTTTTACTGTTCTCACAGAACACACACTACAGAATTGTCCCAGTTTTACTGTTCTCACAGAACACACACTACAGAATTGTCCCAGTTTTACTGTTCTCACAGAACACACACTACAGAATTGTCCCAGTTTTACTGTTCTCACAAAACACACACTACAGAATTGTCCCAGTTTTACTGTTCTCACAAAACACACACTACAGAATTGTCCCAGTTTTACTGTTCTCACAGAACACACACTACAGAATTGTCCCAGTTTCACTGTTCTCACAGAACACACACTACAGAATTGTCCCAGTTTCATTGTTCTCACAGAACACACACTACAGAATTGTCCCAGTTTTACTGTTCTCACAGAACACACACTACAGAATTGTCCCAGTTTTACTGTTCTCACAGAACACACACACTACAGAATTGTCCCAGTTTCATTGTTCTCACAGAACACACACTACAGAATTGTCCCAGTTTCATTGTTCTCACAGAACACACACTACAGAATTGTCCCAGTTTTACTGTTCTCACAGAACACACACTACAGAATTGTCCCAGTTTTACTGTTCTCACAGAACACACACTACAGAATTGTCCCAGTTTTACTGTTCTCACAGAACACACACTACAGAATTATCCCAGTTTTACTGTTCTCACAGAACACACACTACAGAATTGTCCCAGTTTCATTGTTCTCACAGAACACACACTACAGAATTGTCCCAGTTTTACTGTTCTCACAGAACACACACTACATAATTGTCCCAGTTTCATTGTTCTCACAAAACACACACTACAGAACTGTCCCAGTTTTACTGTTCTCACAGAACCACAATCTGGCTCACAGGAACGTCTGTGCAGAATAAACCAAGATAACATAAAACACACAGCTCTATAAATGACCACTCTATACAGAAGTTGTGTAGTAGCATAGATACGTCATCAGTTATTGTGTAATATCAGGAACTCAGTGGGATGAGCTAACACTAAACGCTCTATACATGAACAATATTGGACAGAATGTTTAACAGTTGATAGAAGAAGAAGAAGAAGTAGCAGATTGTACACGGATGGAGAAGAGAAGAGATTTTCTTGCACCAAACAGCATATCATTCATGTCAAGATGTACCGGAATGTGCGGCGACAGATACCGTTTGTGATTACTCGACTATGCAAGACTAGCAGACATGTCTTCGTGTTTCCGACTTAAGCAATGATTAAACATGTCATATCAGCGTCGCTTCGTCCACAACATGAACTAAACGAACATTCACAGACTGGACCACCTGAAAAAGAAGTACTGGTTGCCATTAGAGATGTTCTGAGTTCACTCCCACCGAATCTGACATGATACACTTTACGCGATCAAAAATTCGGTTTATTTCTGCAGAAAAATTCATAATTCATTTGAAACCAAATAAAAAAACACAAGACTTGTCTCGGTCGCTTCAACTTGAAACATGTTTCTCTCTGCCGCTCTGTCTGAGGTATGCCAAAATGCTAAAAACGGTGTTTCTATCTTGGTATGAGGGAAATTCGTTAGACGAAGATCTGATGTTGTGATAATCAAGGTAGCGCAAAATGAGGTTTTTCATGTAGAAAACAGTTTGTCTGAATGATCAGCGGTCACTATCATTGACCATGAGACTTGGCAGTCATAGGGTATCTCTCAGTATTCATGGCCAGTCTCTGTCGGGTGGTGAAATCCAAACTACGCCATGATTCCATCTCTCAGTATTCATGGCCAGTCTCTGTCGAGTGGTGAAAACCAACGCTATTTAACCTTCTCTTACTCTTAGTTCTGCTAGACCCTCAATTCTGTAACCAGGCCGAAGTCCACTGTACTTTTGTGATGACTTTTTTTCTGAAGTCTTTTAGCCACCTTTCCGTGTCTGCTTGTTGTACTCTGGAACAATGCATAATTGTTGTAAATTATAGAACATAACAGAATAGAACAAAACAGAATAGAACAAAACAGAATAGAACAAAACAGAATAGTGCAAAACAGAAGTTGTGGAGGATCTTTTGTTCTTTTCATATCTCTCTAACTCAGGGGTTCTCAACCTTTTTAGATTGCATGCACCGCCCACATATATACTACTTGGTATGCGAGAACCAAAATACACATTCGGTACATATATATTTATATGTTTAGAAGACTGGGATAATTACATGTAGTATTTGAAAGTTACTCAGAATATCAGAATTTAACAATAACCGAGTCAGCTGAGATTATGAAAGAGAAATTGAAAGTGAAAATGAACGTAGAAACTTGCGTCAGAGTATTTACACAGTACACATGATGAAGTCAGATAGTTTATTTAATACACAGGATGGAGTCAGTGTATTTATACAGTACACATGATGGAGTCAGATAGTTTATTTAATACACAGGATGGAGTCAGTGTATTTATACAGTACACATGATGGAGTCAGATAGTTTATTTAATACACAGGATGGAGTCAGTGTATTTATACAGTACACATGATGGAGTCAGTTAGTGTATTGAATACATAGGATGGAGTCAGTGTATTTATACATTACACATGATGGGGTCAGTTAGTGTATTGAATACATCGGATGGAGTCAGTATATTTATACACTACATAGGATGAAGTATTGTAAAATCGCACTAGTCGCCAGTTATGACATGCGTGGACAGGTAGCAGTGTCGTTAATTTGTCTTCCCTGCCTGGTCCCTACAACACTCAGGCATACCTGTCTATCACCTTCCCTGTCTGGTCAATCACCTTCCCTGCCTGGTCCCTACAACACTCAGGCATACCTGTCTATCACCTTCCCTGCCTGGTCCCTACAACACTCAGGCATACCTGTCTATCACCTTCCCTGCCTGGTCCCTACAACACTCAGGCATACCTGTCTATCACCTTCCCTGCCTGGTCCGTACAACACTCAGGCATACCTGTCTATCACCTTCCCTGTCTGGTCAATCACCTTCCCTGCCTGGTCCCTACAACACTCAGGCGTACCAAACCCTTCCCTGCATGTTCCCTACAACACTCAGGCATACCTGTCTATCACCTTCCCTGGCTGTTTCGTCAGAAGAATCTTTCTCTTGAGTCTACCCTCCCTCCTTCCCTCTTATTTCCTCCATCTTAACCAACATTACATTCTCACATGAAACCAGAAAACAAAAGTCAGAAATCTGGTCTGTATTTTGTCTTAATCCAACAACATTAACACAGCATGGCTCTGCATGTCTAACCACGTGACGTTGTTCCCATAGCAAGAAATGTTTCCCCTTTGTTTATTTTCAATGTTTAGTTTATGAACAAAACTAAACACTAGAGAAAGAAAACTCAACATCACACACGTTCATCCGACCAGGGGTTCTCATAAACTGTGCAACACGTGTCCAAGTTTCATGAAAATCTGCCGTGAAAAACGGGTCATTGTTTTAGGATTGTCGAATTAACGCGTACTATCTGTGTGTACATTGTAGTATCTGTGTGTACATTGTAGTATCTGTGTGTACATTGGAGTATCTGTGTGTACATTGTAGTATCTGTGTGTACATTGTAGTATCTGTGTGTACATTGTAGTATCTGTGTGGAGGACATTATAGTATCTGTGTGTACATTGTAGTATCTGTGTGGAGGACATTATAGTATCTGTGTGTACATTGTAGTATCTGTGTGTACATTGTAGTATCTGTGTGTACATTGTAGTATCTGTGTGGAGGACATTGTAGTATCTGTGTGGAGGACATTATAGTATCTGTGTGTACATTGTAGTATCTGTGTGTACATTGTAGTATCTGTGTGTACATTGTAGTATCTATGTGGAGGACATTGTAGTATCTATGTGGAGGACATTGTAGTATCTGTGTGGAGGACATTGTAGTATATGTGTGGAGGACATTGTAGTATCTGTGTGGAGGACATTGTAGTATCTGTGTGGAGGACATTGTAGTATCTGTGTGGAGGACATTGTAGTATCTGTGTGGAGGACATTGTAGTATCTGTGTGGAGGACATTGTAGTATCTGTGTGGAGGACATTGTAGTATCTGTGTGGAGGACATTGTAGTATCTGTGTGGAGGACACTGTAGTATCTGTGTGGAGGACATTGTAGTATCTGTGTGGAGGACATTGTAGTATCTGTGTGGAGGACATTGTAGTATCTGTGTGGAGGACATTGTAGTATCTGTGTGATGGACATTGTAGTATCTGTGTGGAGGACATTGTAGTATCTGTGTGATGGACATTGTAGTATCTGTGTGGAGGACATTGTAGTATCTGTGTGGAGGACATTGTAGTATCTGTGTGGAGGACATTGTAGTATCTGTGTGGAGGACATTGTAGTATCTGTGTGGAGGACATTGTAGTATCTGTGTGGAGGACATTGTAGTATCTGTGTGGAGGACATTGTAGTATCTGTGTGGAGGACATTGTAGTATCTGTGTGGAGGACATTGTAGTATCTGTGTGGAGGACATTGTAGTATCTGTGTGGAGGACATTGTAGTATCTGTGTGGAGGACATTGTAGTATCTGTGTGGAGGACATTGTAGTATCTGTGTGGAGGACATTGTAGTATCTGTGTGATGGACATTGTAGTATCTGTGTGATGGACATTGTAGTATCTGTGTGATGGACATTGATAATTAAAGATATAAACGGACAAGGACGCCAAATTTTATCAGGTGCCGTCTCCTCATCGAAGATTGAATGCAATGGACATCAGGTAACATCTATCGCTTGTATTGGTAGTGCACTGTGTCAGTCTGTACCCTGTCCATCTCATTACGTACCACTCTCTCCCTCCCGCAGAGCCAGACGTCGCAACCTCTTGTTCTCTGGCCCTCAACTTTACCTTTAACTAAGGTCTTCAACAAGATGTTAGTCTTTAACAATATGTCATGTCTTCATGATGTCATGAAGATGTCATGCCTTTATTGTATTAAAATCATTTCATTCGTTTGATTTTTTGTAATAATGACATTGGAGAGAAATTTGATCGTGTAAAATTACTTCGTCAGGCGACTGGCCTGAAAATCTAACGTGACCAAAATACTTTGTCCGGCGACTCGCTTGAAGATCTCTCAAAACTAAAATAGTCAAATATCTGATTAAACTTGAATCTCTGTATGTGTACGTTCTCACCCTCATTGGCATCATCTTCATCTTGAAATGAATCTATTACTGTATTGATCGAGTCTGCTTTATCTCTTCTCAGCAATGTTCCGTCTATCGTCGCATTGCCTGCCAATAAGTCGGCTCTCTCGTTCCCTCTGACCCCAGCATGACCAGGGCAGTATATCCATGTAATACTCTGGACAACTGAGTTGTTCAATAAGTCCCACCATTATTTTCTCAGCATGTACTTATCATTGTGTCTGTACTAAATGCTAAACTAACTCATAAGAACATCTCGCCCCTGTGTTGCCGGGACCTTAGAGGGGATCAAATAATAGCAACACTATTTACCTTCCACGCATGTCGTAGGAGACGACTAAGGAGATTACGGGATGGAGTAGGCTGTTCCATTCCATATAAGGTCAATGACAGAAAGCCACACTGAAGTCGGATGTGTCAGGCCGAAAGGCGCAGATATCGCAGCATACTGTAAACCTGGCACAACGCATTCCGTTCTCAAAAATAAATCCTGCTAATCTACTGGAGTTTGAGAATGAACGCAGAAGAAGAAGAATACCCGCCGTCTCTACCTGTCTGTACTCAAGGCTAAACTTGAACTTGTGACATCGACAAATTGAACTTGTGATAACGACAGATTGAACTTGTGACATCGACAAATTGAACTTGTCACATCGACAAATTGAACTTGTGACATCGACAGATTGAACTTGTGATAACGACAGATTGAACTTGTGACATCGACAGATTGAACTTGTGATAACGACAGATTGAACTTGTGACATCGACAAATTGAACTTGTCACATCGACAAATTGAACTTGTGATAACGACAGAACCTGAGTGATCGACTATAACATTCCCTACTGTTATCATTTCTGTGAGGTTATATTTTCAAATGTTATATTTCGTGAAATGATATCTATCACTTATGCCGAGGTACGCTTCTTTCAACCTCGGACGTTAGTCTAGTTTCGTTATACAGTCAAATCTCGTTATAACAACTTGCTCTGGATCTACAAAATTTGTATGTAATAACAGACATTCGCTATATACAGTATAGAAAATATAGAATAAATATAACTGAGGATATTGAAAAATGTTGTTACATGAGAAATGTGTTACAAAAGAATGCGCTATAGAGGGATTCCACTGTGTCAAATTTTTACTGATTAAAAAATGGCGGAGTTCGTGGTTTTGGTAATCCAGTCACCACGACTTCCGGAATGTTACGCCTACGAAAGTTTTACAAAAGTGTGTTTTATTTATAAATTGTGTGATTATGATTCGTATATGTGTGACTTAAGGTAACATGATGATATTGTATAGTTATAAAATAAACCATTAACCCTATATTATATACGGTGTTTTTTCTCTATTTGTTTTTTGTTTTGTTTTTTAATTATTTTTTTTTTCATCAAACCAATTCCACTCAAATGTCTTCACCATTTTTGTTTTAACAGTGTTATTTCCCTTTAAACCCAGATGTCTGTCAGTTTTGATGTCTGTCACAAAGAGATTCCTGAAACTTGCAAGTTGATACATGATTTTTAGAATATTCTACATCCAATTTGCAAAAACTATTTTTGCTAAAAAAATACAATTTTCTTGTGCAAATTTTACAAGGTATACTTTAAAATTTTGTTTAATTTGAGTGTTTTGTACAATGAAATATTCAGTATCGACACGAGTGCGTTTTCTAGAATAAATATTCAGTATCGATACCACTTTAGTTTATTGTCTTTCCCCAGGTGGTTTGTGATCCACTCTTGCCGTTAAGCGTAGGGGTGATTGGAGCTGGAGTTTGCGTTCTAAAGCCAGATGTATGGCCTCGGCTGTGCTATGACGGTGTCTGTACAGGATGTCCCTGACATTTTCTATCCATCTTTTCCGTGGTCTTCCTCTGGCTTTGTACCCTGATCTCATTTGGTTATATGCTTGTACGGGCAACTTTTCGTGATGCATTCTCATAATGTGACCAAACCACTTGATCTGTTCTCTCTCTATGTAATCTGTACAAGATATTATACCTATTATTTCCCATATATTCATTTCACGATCTGCCAAGCCTGGTGACCCCGGCAGCTTTCCTCAAGCATTTCATCTCACTTCACTATATTTCTGTAATGTGAAGATGAGAGAGACCAGGTTGGGCACTGGTAACACAGTGTTGGTAGGAATATACTGTAGATCATTTGTCTCTTAAATAGTTAAAATCTCAAAACTTTAGTTCGTTTTCTAAAATGAAATATTCAGTATCGATACCACTTTAGTTCATTTTCTAAAATGGAAGATGCAGTATCGATACCACATTAATTCAATTCTGCATTCAATTTTAATTTTAAAAAATACAATTTTCCCTCCAAAATTCACATTATAGAGAAAAGGGTACCATGCGCATGGAAACATTAACATACAATTTTTCCAATGTTTTACCCATATACCTAAATCTAATACACTTGAAATATTCTATAATCGTATTTTGATCATGGGAAACCTTAAATGGTAAAACAGATAATAATATTTTGTCTTACAGCTCAAACCGTCTTGTTCAATTCCATTTCACAAAACTAAAAATGAAAACACTAAATAACTGTAACTCATTGGTTACCGTGAATACACAATTACTTCCCTTTATTAAATGTCTAGTTCACGACCCAGCACTCTCTTTGTGAACTTTATGCTATGCCCGAGCTCGCATTCCCTCCCTTTCATATAAGCATTCATGGCAATCTTAACGAGTTTTCTCCCTTTTCTCGTTCGCATTTTTTCTTTAATAGTCAGAATTTTTGAGTTGGTCCCAGATGATTGGAAAAAGTGGTCATAGAGTACAGCGTCAAGCGTGCTAGAGGGTAGATGGGAGATTCTCTCTTCTGATTCCTGGCCCCTTGCTCATCGTGCAGATCACGCCGACGAGTAGGCAAACAAATTAATGAAATCAAGGCGTCTCAAAGTCTGTTTGTGAGGACTATCTTACTTTGGGAAGCTGGCCTTCTTTTGATGAAAAGGTCACTCAATTCAACAGTGTCTGCTGGTGCAGAGGGAGTTAGGCAGGGAATATTCTGTGATGAAGGATGTAGTAGGGAATATTCCATATATATGTGAGGGAGAGAAGAAAGAGGACCGGTAATCTGAGAATTAGGCGTGGTCAAGGGATGTCCATAAATTACGTCAATATTTGAGGGGGGGGGAGAGTCCTGAAAATGTTTGATAGCTGCTGACAGGGGTAGGGGGTGACTTACTTGAGAAAAACAATATTTTTTAATGCACCAATTCAATTGTTTGAATTTGAAAAATTTTTCTAGATGTTTTACACATCACTTAATTTTATTTATTTATTTTTGGGTAGGGGGGGGGGGGAGGGGGGAGGGAGTGGAGGAGGATAGTGGAATTACATTTTCTACCCAAAGTTCAGAAAGCGGGATACATACATTCTGAACATTTCTTGCTAATTGTGGGTGCGGGGGGGGGGGGGTGCTAAATTATAGGAAAAATATTTGTTAACTTCATTTATGGACAATACTGAAGAGAGTACACACAGGAGAGAATATTCGCCATTGGAGAAAACAACAGGGAGAATATTCGCCATTGGAGAAAACAACAGGGAGAATATTCGCCATTGGAGAAATAAACAACAGGAGAGAATATTCGCCATTGGAGAAATAAACAACAGGAGAGAATATTCGCCAGTGGAGAAATAAACAACAGGAGAGAATATTCGCCATTGGAGAAATAAACAACAGGAGAGAATATTCGCCATTGGAGAAATAAACAACAGGAGAGAATATTCGCCATTGGAGAAATAAACAACAGGAGAGAATATTCGCCATTGGAGAAATAAACAACAGGAGAGAATATTCGCCAGTGGAGAAATAAACAACAGGAGAGAATATTCGCCATTGGAGAAATAAACAACAGGAGAGAATATTCGCCAGTGGAGAAATAAACAACAGGAGAGAATATTCGCCATTGGAGAAATAAACAACAGGAGAGAATATTCGCCATTGGAGAAATAAACAACAGGAGAGAATATTCGCCATTGGAGAAATAAACAACAGGAGAGAATATTCGCCATTGGAGAAATAAACAACAGGAGAGAATATTCGCCAGTGGAGAAATAAACAACAGGAGAGAATATTCGCCAGTGGAGAAAACAACAGGAGAGAATATTCGCCATTGGAGAAAACAACAGGAGAGAATATTCGCCATTGGAGAAAACAACAGGAGAGAATATTCGCCAGTGGAGAAAACAACAACAGGAGAGAATATTCGCCAGTGGAGAAAACAACAGGAGAGAATATTCGCCATTGGAGAAAAAAAAACAGGGAAAATATTCGCCGGTGGAGAAAAAATTGGGAAAATATTCGCCGGTGGAGGCAAAACATAGGAAAAATATTCGTCGGTGGAGAAAAAACAACAGGGAGACTATTCGGCAGTGGAGAAATAAACAACAGGGAGAATATTCGCCGGTGGAGAAAAAAAATAGGGAAAATATTCGCCGGTGGAGACAAAAATATGGAAAATATTCGCTGGTAAAGAAAAAAACAATAGGGAGAATATTAGCTGTTGGAGAAAAAAATAGGGAGAATATTCGCTGTTGGAGAAAAAAATACGGAGAATAATCGCCGGTGAATAAGGATATATAGAAAAATCCGCCGGGGAGTAAGAATAGGATCAAATGTGAAAATAATATGTATATATATAAAAGTTTTAGTTTTTCTTTTTCTTTTGGCGTTGGAGGGGAGGGACATTTCGATGCTAGGAACTACGACCCAAGAAGCTACTGTTTCATGTTACATTTGTTGGAGAGAGAGTGGTTTCTTGAGAATTATCTTCACACACAACAGACCCCTAATCTTAACACACAAAATACCCCCAATCTTCACACACAAAAGACCCCTAATCTTCACACACAAAAGACCCCCTAATCTTCACATACAAAAGACCCCTAATCTTCACATACAAAAGACCCCTAATCTCAGTGCTAAGCAATGACTTGAGAACTCGTTTCCTCTATGTTCAAGCCTATTATGCACGAAGCCGGAGTTTTCAGTATGGAATTTCCTTATTTAATGTGAGATTTGGTACATTCCCTGCTTGCGCTATCAATTGGTATTATTACTCTGAAAGAAGTTTTGCAATCCATACAATAGCAGCTCACGAAAAAGAAGACCGTGGAAAGATATGATAACCAGCGTCATACACCATGGACAATAATAATAATAATAATAATAATAATAATAGTAATATTAAAATCTTTCTGTTGCCCATTCAGATGATACCTTAGCCCCCATAATTTTCTAATTGTTCTTCATGCGTCACAAGCGATAACTGTGGCCCACTGGTTATTATATATCTTCATGCGTCACAAGCGATAAACTGTGGCCCACTGGTAGGTTATATCTTCATGCGTCACAAGCGATAAACTGTGGCCCACTGGTAGGTTATATCTTCATGCGTCACAAGCGATAAACTGTGGCCCACTGGTAGGTAGGTTGTACCTGCCCGAATGAGAGTTATTGGTCTAGGTAGCGGTAGTACAAATAACATGACATAGTCTATTCATGACGTCCTGATCAAGCCAGAATATTTAGGCTGTATTTTTTTGTCTATGAAATATTTACATTGAGTAATATGTCATTATCTCTGCTGGAGCCGGTAGTCCAAACAGGGTTGTCATATTGACTTTCTAAAATCAACCATTCACGAATCTGACTATTCGTTCTTCTTCTTCTGCGTTCATTCTCAAACTCCTGCAGATTAGCAGGATGTAGTCCGGAGAGCGGAATGCGTTGTATCATGGTTTACAGCATTGCTGCGATATATGCGCCTTTCGGCCTGACACATCCGACTTCAGCATGTCGTTGGGTCACTGACCCTATATGGGATGGGGCAGTCAACTCCATCTCATAACCTCCGTGGTCGCTTTTTACGACATGCATGGAAAGTAAACAGTGTTGCTATTCTTTGCTTCCCTTTTAGGACCTGTCAATACAAGAGCGAATCTGACTATTAAAAACGTGGTTGCCGTCAGGGAATTGGTTTGACTGTTTTCTATAGTTGTCTTAGTGTAGTTCTTTATTTGTCTTAGTGTAGTTCTTTAGTTGTCTTAGTGTAGTTCTTTAGATGTCTTAGTTTAGTTCTTTATTTGTCTTAGTGTAGTTCTTTATTTGTCTTAGTGTAATTCTTTATTTGTCTTAGTGTAGTTCTTTAGATGTCTTAGTGTAGTTATTTATTTGTCTTAGTGTAGTTCTTTATTTGTCTTAGTGTAGTTCTTTAGATGTCTTAGTGTAGTTCTTTAGATGTCTTAGTTTAGTTCTTTATTTGTCTTAGTATAGTTCTTTATTTGTCTTAGTGTAGTTCTTAGTTTCATAATTAAATTAAGAAAAAAAACATACATGCCCAGCAACTTATGACGTGTTAAACTTTCTAAATCAGGAGTTCTCAACATTCTCAGACTCCAAGCACCGCCTAAATGTAATCGATAATTGGCGCGAGTACTTTTTAATTCGCATGACGTGAGCACGTTTTGGGTCAAAGGGCATGATATTAAGGAACGCTGGATCAGAACCAACCAACCAACTAGAGCACAAATCTGCACCAGTTTGAGAATGCCTGATCTAAATGAACACTTCTCTATTCTCCACAAAAATTCGTAAATATGTTTATCCTTAAGCGAGTACCTGAACCGTGCCCACCTTTTATTCATGTTATTGTAATGATTGTGTCTATCCGAGCCTCCACCGCATTACCAGGTTCAAGGAAATCTGAGATTCTCCGAACGCTATTATAATCTAAAATTAAAAATGAAAAATACACATACATTTTGCACCCCCAAAAGTCAAATCAAAGAAATGACGGAGATTATTTCTGCCAAAAAGTGGGTCACATAGAAGATTATATCTCCAAGCACCACCTGGGCAGGATTGTCTAAATATGTCGGGGATAGGACGCAGTATTCCAGTTCATAATTGTATTAGGTGACTAGTTTCAATTTGAAAATATGCAAAAATAGGATGTGCCTAGCTTAGATAGACTGTCTTAAATATAATCGTTTTAATAGAAATCTTGCACATTTGAGTTCTTTCGTCTGGACTTCATTTGTCTAGAAAACAGGTGCTGGGGTGAGTGAGCGACTGGGTGAGCGTGTGATGGGAACGTCAGCTTATAGTGGTTTTTCATCGCGTCTTTTATTTCTGTAGTCTGTTTTCGATGAAAATGTAAGAGCTTGCTTAATTACACAATGTAGCGATTCTATAAGAAACTTTAAGCGTCTGTTCAATTACATATGTAATATTTCTTCAAGAAACTGTGTCGGTTTAATTACATATGTAATATTTCTTTAAGAAACTGTGTCGGTTTAATACTGCAAGCTTTTATCGTGAATATTGTAGAATCCTGCTTAACTTCAGAGCTGGCAATTGTCATAGGGAATTCTAAACGTCTGAATCATACAGAATCAAGCTGTGTGCTGTATGTGAGATCTGGACACGAAATGCAGATATAGAAAGAAGAATTATCTGGAATATACAGGTCGTGAAAGGCGATTAGAAAGGCTTTCGGAGTGGAGTTGACTGTACCTTCCTATATAGCGTCACGTGACCACAAAGCAATGCTGAAGTCGGATATGTGCGGCCGAAATCCGAACATATCGCAGCCACGGAGTAAACTATGACACAAAGCACTTTATTCTCTGGACTGCATCCTGCAAATCTGCAGGAGCTTGAGAACAAACACAGAAGAACGTTATTCAAATATATTCATCCGGAGACAAACAGACAAACGTGTAGGTTTTGAATGTCTCTTGCTGGCCGGTACAATATAAGATGGAATAACGGATAAGCTTGTGGACTGGATATGTCTGCTTGCATGAAATATATTTACGGTACTTCTGGGATCCTGGAACTGACTGCTTACCTGTGCAAGTCAGCAATGTGGATGTTTGACACGAACTAAGAAAAATATATCTTAAATAGAATGCCCGAGGACAAATGTTTTAGGAAAGTTTCTTATGTGAAGTTTGCACCCCAACGACACTGAAGAGCTTTGGTTGTTATGACTATTATTATTAAAATGTATTATTATGGGAGGACCAATAGAGAAGACGCTTGACAACCTAGTATTGTGGCATGGGAGAACATCTTTCTCGGAAATGATTGACATCACTCGAAATAGAAGTCTGTGGAGAGACATGACAAACAACGCCTCACGACACGAGCAAAATAAGAAATAATTGGCACCACAGGACGTAGGAGGTTGTGGAAAGACATGATGACAAAGGCCACACGTCATGGACCATAAGAAAGTGAAATTGTACAGAATAAAAACTGTAAAAAATGACTTCTGTTTTAGTCGGATAATTCCGTGATAAAACATAAATATTTAATATAGAAATATCCGAGAAGACGGATGTGTCGGGCCATTGGCGCAAATAATACGAGGACTCATACATTTTCATTCTCTGGGGTACATCCTGCAAGATCATAGTCCTGATACAAGAGAGATCCAGCGGGAGTTTGAGAATGAAATCTAGTAGGAACATTGTCCTGCTACAAGAGAGATCCAGCGGGAGTTTGAGAATGAAATCTAGTAGGAACATTGTCCTGCTACAAGAGAGATCCAGCGGGAGTTTGAGAATGAAATCTAGTAGGAACATTGTCCTGATACAAGAGAGATGCAGCGGGAGTTTGAGAATGAAATCTAGTAGGAACATTGTCCTGCTACAAGAGAGATCCAGCGGGAGTTTGAGAATGAAATTTAGTAGGAACATTGTCCTGCTACAAGAGAGATGCAGCGGGAGTTTGAGAATGAAATCTAGTAGGAACATTGTCCTGATACAAAAGAGATCCAGCGGGAGTTTGAGAATGAAATCTAGTAGGAACATTGTCCTGATACAAGAGAGATCCAGCGGGAGTTTGAGAATGAATGCGGAAGAAGAAGAATATAGGATTCTTCTTGATTAGAAACTGGCTTCACAGCACGCGGGACATTCCCATAAGTGCTCCACCCTTCGCTCCAGCAGCCATCCCAGTGTATGTAGACTCAGAGTCACAGTCAGGTGTTGATTTTGTGAGCTTTGGAACTTTCCAAAAATTACTTTTCCTCACCTCACCTCTAGAATATAGGAATAAGTTGTTTACATGAACAGAAAAACTATACACACTACTGATGTATACATGAACAGAAAAACTATACACACTACTGATGTATACATGAACAGAAAAACTATACACACTACTGATGTATACATGAACAGAAAAACTATACACTACTGATGTATACATGAACAGAAAAACTATACACACTACTGATGTATACATGAACAGAAAAACTATACACTACTGATGTATACATGAACAGAAAAACTATACACTACTGATGTATACAAGTGTAGACATGTTCTCACTGGAGAATGTACACGTTTATTTAATACAGAAATTGATTGTTTTCACGGTAAAATATACACGTATATTTATGTGAATAATTGTCTGTTTTCACGGTAAAATATATACGTATATTTATGTGAGCAGTTGTCTGTTTTCACGGTAAAATATATACGTATATTTATGTGAATAGTTGTCTGTTTTCTCGGTAACATATACACGTATATTTATGTGAGTAGTTGTCTGTTTTCACGGTAACATATACACGTATATTTATGTGAATAGTTGTCTGTTTTCACGGTAAACTATACACGTATATTTAAGTGAATAGTTGTCTGTTTTCACGGTAAACTATACACGCATATTTATGTGAATAGTTTTATGTTTTCACGGTAAACTATACACGTATATTTATATGAATAGTTGTCTGTTTTCACGGACATCTATTCAAGTGCCTACAAGATACTAGCATACTGTTTAGTTTATATTTCGTGATATGTTCAAAAAACAATTATTTGATATCGTGAAACAGTTGTCATACGATGAAAGAATAAGACAGATTTCATTAAAAGAAAGCTTCCATCGGCGATACACTCAAGAAAGAAATATCCTGTGACAGAGTTCCTTGAAACACGACTTAATATCAAAGATAAGTAGGTACTTTATTCTTCGTTCCTGTTCCGACCTATCTGGAAATGGTTACCTATCACGCACAGACATGCTAGGTAGAAGGAAGGATACCATCCCTAGAGCCATGTAGATGCCATCTATAGATAGAATTAAGATCTCTCGGATACCTTCTGCATATATATTTAACTGTTCGTATTATTCCAGATGCTATTTTGTAAATAAATACATTTTGGCAAGAGGTCATATTGTTTAATTTTCCAAGTTCCATGTGAAATTCTAGATTTATTTTCCAAGTTCCACGCGAAAATCAAGATTTATTTTCCAAGTTCCATGTGAAATTCAAGATTTATTTTCCATGTTCCATGTGACATTCAAGATTTATTTTCCAAGTTCCATGTGAAATTCAAGATTTATTTTCCATGTTCCATGTGAAATTCAAGATTTTTTTAGGTGAATATGATATAGTTCTGAATTATATGTTGGTGTATGGTATTCTTGGTTGAGAGTTCAAATCATTATGTTGTCACAGTTTTCACAATCATTATGTTGTCACAGTTTTCACAATCATTATGTTGTCACAGTTGTCACAATCATTATGTTGTCACAGTTGTCACAATCATTATGTTGTCACAGTTGTCACAATCATTATGTTGTCACAGTTGTCACAATCATTATGTTGTCACAGTTTTCACAATCATTATGTTGTCACAGTTGTCACAATCATTATGTTGTCACAGTTGTCACAATCATTATGTTGTCACAGTTGTCACAATCATTATGTTGTCACAGTTTTCACAATCATTATGTTGTCACAGTTGTCACAAGCATTATGTTGTCACAGTTTTTCAAACAATGCGATACTCTTATTGTTATTTTGGTCAATCGGTTTTCATTTATTTCTGAACTGTGCAGATGTGTAACTAACTACAGGCGGTTGAACCTGATACCTTCGCTACCTGAGATGTGTACTGTACCTCTTTACTATGAAGCCCAGGTGTCCTCATTAGGAGGTGCCGCCTCCGCATCGAAGATTGGCTGCACCATACTTCTTGACTATGCAGCCAGGTATCATCATCATGAGGTGTAAGAATATATACAGTTTAACTGACCAGGAAGACCTCTGCCCGGCAACGATTGAAAGCTGATGCCACAGTGATTCGAAACGCAGAGATTAAAATACCTTCAGTTACTAGTCTTACAGTATGGCTGTGCTGTTTTCGTTTTTCGACCCAGCACATCCGATAGCATAATGCAGCCTTCTATTTCGTGTTCTGTCACTCATTTCCGATACCAATTTTCTCCCTTGCCACAATGCTAACTTGTCTAGCATTGTCTTTCTTGGTCTTCCTCTACCTCTCTTGCTCTTCAATTTGCCTGTTGTTACAAAGTGTTCCATCTTTCTTCTTCTCTTGATGTGTCCACAAAATGTGGACTGACTCTTTCTGATACGAGTAAGCAGTTCTCTTTTTGAATGAACTTCTTCCAAGATATCGTCATTACACTTTTTATCTGTCCATGGTGTTCTTAACATTCTTCTATAAAACAACATATCCATTGCCTCTATATAATATTTTACTATTCTGTGATTGTCCAAGATCCAGTTACCTCTGCCTAGTAGACATCCTTATTGGACTGCGTGGACTAATAAACTAACTTGTCCTTGTGATGCCGGAACCCCACAGGGCAGCAAAGAATAGCAACATTGTTTATTTTATATGCATGCCCAAAGAGACGACCAATGAGCGTATGGGGTGGAATTGGCTGTCCCATCCAATACGGGGTTAACTTTACCGAGAGTCGGGTGTGTCAGACTGAAAGGGGCAGATATTGCAGCGAAGCTGTAAATTATGACACAAAGAATTATGTTCTCCGGACTCGATAAAAATCAAGATAGGTCACATAGCTGCAACGTGTCAATGGTGATGAAGGTAATTCATTATGTACTAAGCGGCACCAACTGATAGGTGGGGTGGTCAGTTTCCTTCTCTGATGTGCTTACCTTCCCTAGCTCATGTGTCAGATACCCATTTACAGCTGGGTCGACTGGACAAACGGTCGTATCAGGCAAAACATCAGGATCCAGATTTATGTTATTGTCCCGACGTGGTTTCGAACCTGGCACGCTGTAACACGGTGATAGTAATCAAGATCACTGCCAACTAGACTAGCACAGGAGTTTGAGAACGATTGCAGAAACAGAAGAAATGCTATTTTCCTGAGATTTAAAGAAATGCTTGCATATCCTATTCAGGATGTAGCCATCAGCACGATATATTTGGTTGTAGTGATTTTCTTGGCAGTGTTTACATTTAGTAGTTTGCTTTTGCTTTCTGAACGTTCCGAATGTACAATTGCCTATGGCAGGATTTGAACCCGGTACCTTGACCGCCACAGACGTGCCCTGTACCACGTCACTCCAAAGATGGACAAACGTCTTGAGATACTTGTGACTAATACTTGTTCCAGAGTGTCCATCTAAACCACGCCTCTTGACCTGTTTAGTGTCTGAGAAGAACCATACCCCAGCCCCTGACTATATAAATCATGTTGCTGCTACACTCCAGATTACAGAAAACCTGTCAAAGACACGCTAAAATCAAATTATCAATCCTGGTTGCACTGCCGAATCCTCCAATCTACTTTGCTATTCGTGTGACACAGATAACAGGGTACACCATGAAATCCTGTAACAACTCAAGTCTGCACAATATCCCTCAGCCTTCACTAACGGTCTCCAAAGAGGATCAAGTAATGAGCCCAGCTTAAAATTGTCCAACATTACCAGATGAATTACATAAATTCCTCAAGTTCATGCGGCCCTACCTCATTTCATTGTCTCAATTCCAACACAATTCAACAAGATATTTTTGTGTTCTTCTTCTATGAGTTCACGGATCACACAAATACCTCGAGAGATCACCAAATTTGGGCATGACACAAAGTCCTTTATACAAATTACAAAACAGCAAACAAGAAAATTGTCATTTGTATGGTCATTTACTTTGTTTCCCTTCTGAATGACTCACAAATAACATGAGCGTGGGTCCACCTAATATCGTAGTGTCTTGTGACGGAAAAAAAATAATCATGGCACAACCATAGTTACCACCCATCCCTGGAGTGCCCCACTACCAAGTCACGACCGTTGAAGGATCCGGTGTTATCTCCAAAAATCGTGACATGTTCCTCCTTCTTCCAGATATTTCTTGACGTTTCCTATTTTGCAAACACCTTTCAAGGGAATTGGATCAGAAGTCTAACAGTCACTAGGCGTGACCGCCTGTCCGGTGACAGAGTGTTGGAAACTGCTCAACGAGCGCATGCGGGTCTTGGTGGAAACAAAGCTCTTATTTGCATGACACAGCCCAGGTCACACACAGAGAAAGCAGGGCCGTGAGCTGGAAAAGGGGGTGACGCCTGAGCTTGTCTGCTCATACCAAAAATTGGAGCGCATTTAAGATAATTGAGATGGTATGAATATTGCATGATACAAGCAGAGTCCAACAGAAGTCTCTGCTGGGAGAAGTGTCTTAGAAATGAAGACAAAAACAAGATTGTAAGATTGTAAGACGTGGATGAAGTCAGGACTAACCATGAATAAAGAAGCAGAGAAGTTCTAGTAGATGGTGTCACAAGTGGGATCCAAATATGAAGATAACACAAAGAGAGTGAACCAGA
The DNA here is from genome assembly GCA_034231615.1 of Meghimatium bilineatum. NCBI lineage: Eukaryota > Metazoa > Mollusca > Gastropoda > Stylommatophora > Philomycidae > Meghimatium > Meghimatium bilineatum. The sequence continues at coordinate 77,133,331 of CM067321.1, read as the reverse complement.
GAGAGTGAGCCAGAGAGAAAGAATGAGTGAGAGTCATTTAAAGAGAGCCAGAGAAAGACGCATAGAGAGTCAGATAAAGAGATACATAATTAGATAAAGAGCCAGTGAAATTCAAAGACAGCCAGAGAAACAGAGCCAGAGCCAATGAAAGTGACAGAAACAACGAGAGACGTAAAGAGACAGACACACAGAGAGAAAGAGAGAGAGAAAGAAAGAGACAGACAGAGATAAACAGATACAAAGGAAACATATTAGAACGGAGATCTATAGAGTGTACGGTACACAAAAGATGGTTTATAAGCGAGAAAAGAGTAAAGATGGCGAAGTGAAAAGATGGTTTATAAGCACAACGTGAGAAAAGAGTAAAGATGGCGAAGTGAAAAGATCAATCAGAGTTTGAGAGGAGGAGACGAAAAGAACAAAAGAGTACAGAGGACAAAATGTAGCAGTAGATTCTGTTTGTAATATTTATTTCTTGTTGTTTGTTTTTGTCCTGATGAAGAGTTTTTAGTCGAAATGTCGTTTGTTTGCGTTGATGTCGTTAGTGTGTCTTGTATTTTGCTGCAACACTGCTTACACATTTCAGTTTTCCCCTGTATCCGTAGACCAGGAGAGAGAGAGAGAGAGAAAGAGAGGGAGAGAGAGAATATGTCGAGAGTGAAGTGAGAGAAGATTGAGTGAAGGGTTTGATTGATAGAGTAATAGAAATGTGGTGAAATGTCTGCAAGTAAACACGAAGAGACATGAGGATGTGAGAGTTGTGCAGAGAAAGGTACTTGAAGTGTTGGAACAGAGAAGTAAGATGTCAAGTTCAAGGATGTGTTACTTACACAGGGACACACATGCAGATGGTGGGCGATGAACTGTCTGCTTGGATTAGCTGATTTCTGAGAAATGCTTTCTATTTGCATGGGAGACAGAAAACTGCTCCTGGAAGATTACCGCAATGCTAATTCAGGTAAGCAGTAAGCATTCACCCAGGAAGTCTGGATTATTGAACGAAGCGAGCGAAGATGTCACGACATCGGGTTCAACATCATGAATAAATCATTCCGGGAGCTTTAGGTGATTGTCCGGTTGTCCGAAATCGAGAGAATGACTTTATATTAACCACAAAAAGGTTCAATGTAATTCTGGGACCCAAAGTGTCCGTGTGTTTCCGGGTTCTTGAAAAGGGAGTTCTACAGAAAACAGATGTGTGGGGCTATTGGAGCAAATAAACCCAGAAACATTGCATGCCTATTCTGTGGACTACATTCTGTTCGAAATCTGGTATAATCATTGTCTGTTACAAGAGAGATCCAGCGGGAGTTTGAGAATGAACGCTGAAGAAGAATTGGGGGCAAAGAATAGTGACACTGTGACTTGCCATACATTATGCAAACGGCGACTAAGATTAAGGGATCGGAACTGGTTCCATCCAATAGAATACCAAGGTGACCCAAAGTTATAATGAAGGTATAACTACTCGACCTGATGGCGCATATACTGCAGTCAAGCTAAAAATTATGACGCAATAGTGGAAGCAGAAATATGTTAATTTGTGTCTATCTCAGTATTATTGTTAAACGACCAGGAACCTTTACTTGTATTTTGATACAATGTCATTGGTCAGTATTTTGATACAATGTCATTGGTCAGTATTTTGATACAATGTCATTGGTCAGTATTTTGATACAATGTCATTGGTCAGTATTTTGATACAATGTCATTGGTCAGTATTTTGATACAATGTCATTGGTCAGTATTTTGATACAATGTCATTGGTCAGTATTTTGATACAATGTCATTGGTCAGTATTTTGATACAATGTCATTGGTCAGTATACTCTTTATACGGATATCCGGTTAGACCAGTGTTTCCCAAATTTTTGTTTTACCATGCCCCACCTAAGTCGTTCTTAAATTCTGATGCCCTATATAAATTCTGATGCCCTCCTATATAACATATACATATTTTGTTATATTAAAAATTATTTTAAAAAATATTAACAATGCGTTCAGGACACAAGACTTGGGTTTTAGGAAGAAAACACCAGGAAATTATTCAGAAGAAAAAAGAAACAGTACAGAAATTTTCTAAACATATAATTCATTTATTTATTCATTTTCCTTTTGCGCTGAAGTTAGCGCATAGGGCAGAGGTCAGATCTCTCCAATTCTGTCTGTTCAAAGTTATTCTGTGCAGTTCTTGAATAGTATGAATATTGGTTGTTTTACTTTCTCTAAGTATTGTTCTTCTGAGTTTTTAATTTGGTCTACCCCTTGCTCTTTTGCCTGTAGGTACCCATTCAAGAGATTGGTGGTGTATTCTGTTGATGTCTGCGCGTAGGACATGCCCGATGTAGGACCAACGGTGTTTTCTAATAACATCTGTGATGAAATTTTGATGTGTCTCTTCTCTGATTTTATCATTCGATTTGAATTCACTCCAATGAGTGTTAGTTATCCTACGAAGACATTTGTTCTCGACACTCAGTAATTTCTTTTCTGGAGATAAAGAGCAAACATATAATAGACAATTAAAATTCAAGAACGAAACACTTTAAAAAAAAATTCCCGCCGAACAATCAAATTGCCCCGCTGCGTGGCGTGGGGACCCAGGTTGAGAAACACAGAGTTAAACTTGAAGAAGTTACCACCTTCAAATATCTCGTGTCCCAAAAATGTGATGATGGCAACTCGGGGAATGAGATTAAGCTAAGACTCGATTCAGCGGTGGCTATCATGGCACGGTTGAATATTATATGGAAAATTAAAATCAGTATTACAGTAAAGAACAATCTATTCAAAATATATATAGATATATTGTTATTGGAACATGGAATATGATAACTTTTATGGACGATGGTAAACTGGAAAACATCAAGAATGAAATGAGGAGAATAAATCCCATCTTACACAACCATGCCTTGAGGCAACGTTATACAAGTTCTGGTGTCAGTTCAGTTGCACAACTGAGAACCTCTGCTTTTGTCGGGAAGTTCATGGGATGTCAAGAGCTACCTGCTCACAGCTAAAGGGATTATTTTATCATCATCATGTGTCAAGAGCTACCTGCTCACAGCTAAAGGGATTATTTTATCATCATCATGTGACAAGAGCTACCTGCTCACAGGTAAAGGGATTATTTTATCATCAGTTTATAGGTTCTATATACAAATGTTTCTTTGTCTTCGTCTGCGTTCTTTCTCAAATTCCTACAGGCTATCAGGATGTAGTTAGGAGTCACATTGCGATATGTTTACCTGACAAATGTCTGACAAATGAAATGGCGTATGGATCCCTTATTTGACCACCACTCCCTCCCCCTGTAAGACACTGTAAGATAAACAGTGGTGCTATTCTTTGGTCTCATTACAGACCCTGATACCAAGGATGGAACAGTTGCACATGAACACATTTTAGAAATTATGAAAGGCAAGTCAGTAGAAGAGTCTTTGTTGTCCTCATTTCCACCAGCTACCTTAGAAAATTAGAAACGACTTATAGGCCTAGAAAAGCAAGACAAAAAATAGTCAATTCTCACTTCTTACAATGTTTCTTTTTTTTTCAAAAAAAAATGTGTCCAAAAAACTCAGGAAAATTAAGCATTCACACACAAAAACTAAGAACAAAACATCTCAGTAAAATGAATCATTCAAGCACAAAAACCAAGAAGTAACATTTTTTTTAATGTAATCATCCCTCTCTCCTGAAAAAAGACACATATAGGCCATCTCCCCTGAACAAAGACACATATAGGCCATCTCCCCTGAACAAAGACACATATAGGCCATCTCCCCTGAACAAAGACACATATAGGCCATCTCCCCTGAACAAAGACACATATACGACCTCTCCCCTGAACAAAGACACATATACGACCTCTCCACTGAACAAAGACACATATACGACCCAGGTTAAATTCCCACATTTATACAAAGTTTTTATGTTGAATGGTTAAATATCATCTGTCTATATAACTTGAGAATCGCTGATATGTAAAGTGGAAACCGCCAAATCTTCATATACGTGATTTTTAAAGAGTACTCTTATGAAAGACCGTATAAGCGTTTGCGATGAGTTTTATTACTCCCATCAATCCAAGTACAGGATCTGGACGAGCGGTTCGGGAGGGTCTTCTCGTTTAGATGGCGCATAGATTTGGAGTCATGTAAGGAGATAGAAGGTCAAGAAGTCAAGGCCGATGTAAATGGACAGCTCACTTACATGACAAGTATTGGTTTAAAGGTCAGTGCTGAACCTGATTGAGAACAGGTCTGAGAGAAATTACTTGGCCGGTGTCTATAGGAAATACAATTCACAGAAATAGATGGCACGGAATAGGGAGAAATGTATACAAGGGATGATATATAAGCCTGACAGAGCTCACACATAGGATTCGTTAGTCACAACCAGCAACACCACAGACATCATTATCTTCATCACCATCCCAATGTTGAACTGAATGGTCATCGTCGATTATTAATGAACAATATAAACTCGAGAAGATAAGATTACGACGGAGGAACAATATAAACTCGAGAAGACAAGATTACGACGGAGGAACAATATAAACGCGAGCAGACAAGATTACAATCTTTTTTTGATTTTGTTTTCCAAATTGTGTTGACTAGCAGAAATTAACATATAAAAATAAAACAGAACACGTTGTTGTTTAAAAATTTGCTGCGATATCTGCGGCACTACAACCGACCTCAGCGTGGTATTTGTAGTTGACTTTTGACCCTCTACGGAATGGAGTATTATCTTTATGCCAAAATCCTCCTTATTAATCTCTTACTATTGTAAGCGGGTGACAAGTCTACGATAGCCCACATAACACCTAATGAGTGAATGAACTATTTTTACCCCTAGACTTCTCTGGTTGTTGCCACTTCTCAAACTATGTTTCTTATCACTTCCAGAATTATATGTTTATTATACCTTCGAGAATTTTGAATTTCATTTCCAGAATTGTCTGTCTATTTTCATTTCCAGAATTCGATGTTTTTCTCACTTCCAGAAATATAGGTTTTTCTCACTTCTAGAATTCTCTGTTTTTTACTACTTCCATAATTCTATGTTTTTTTAGCACTTTCAGAATTTTATGTTTTTCTCACTTTCAGAATTCTATGTTTTTCTCACTTCTAGAATTATATATTTTTCTCACTTTCAGAATTCTATGTTTTCCCCACTTTCAGAATTCTATGTCTTTCTTACTTCTAGAATTCTATGTTTTTTCTCACATTCAGAATTATATGTTTTTCCCACTTTCAGAATTCTATGTTTTCCTCACATTCAGAATTCTATGTTTTTCCCACTTTCAGAATTCTATGTTTTTCTCACTTCTAGAATTCTATGTTTTTTCTCACTTTCAGAATTATATGTTTTTTCCACTTTCAGAATTCTATGTTTTTATTACGTCTAGAATTCTATGTTTTTTCTCACTTTCAGAATTATATTTTTTTCTCACTTCTAGAATTCTATGTTTTTCTCACTTCTAGAATTCTATGTTTTTCTCACTTTCAGAATTCTATGTTTTTCTCACTTATTGAATTCTATGTTTATTATCCAGACTTGCTATCTTCGGATTCTTCTCTGAAAATTTTGCTTGCTTCGTTCTGGCAGCAAACAGCAGGCTGTATTACATGCACCTTTCTGATGGACAGCTTTTTTTTCATCATGAATACATCTTGGTATCTAGTTATCCTTTTCTCATCGTATGTTCGTTCTTATAAATATAAAGGCCTTCCCTCTTAGATCTGTAAGGGCTTAGCAAAAATGTAATGTGATGTCTGTTACCAGTGTCACTAATTTGATGCTGGATTCGATTTGGTTAAAGTCAAAGAACATAATGACGTTACTGGACTTCTGACAACTGGACTTCTGACAACTGACCTTCTGACAACTGGACTTCTGACAACTGGACTTCTGACAACTGGACTTCTGACAACTGGACTTCTGTGGAAATAAAAGCCGCGTTGCCATATCAGCCACCGCGATAAGACGGATATTGATTGTATCTCCGAAAGAAAAAAATCCTGTCTCAACCGACGATTGAACCCAGGACCTCAAGGGTATGAGAACGGCGTCCTAACCACACGGCCTAGCGCGAAACATTTTTGTGATTACTGTTATCATTGATGTACTATTCTTTGTCGTTTGCCATGTCACAGAGCCATTGCACATCCTTACATCTTTCTATTGGCCTAAATTAGTTTACTAAAACAAGAGGTACTTTTTGAGAATACCAAAAAGTCAGAACTACTAGATGGAAACATTGTCTGACTACATAACATGGACGGCGTCGTGTCTTTCGTTATCTCCCCGCATCAATTTGACCGGAATGCCGGGTCTCACAGCGAAACGACCGGGACGCTGACAGAAAATAAACTAATTTTTGGATGAATGGAAGGAAGAATGGTCGAAATAATTACTTAGCCTGTATATCAGATCGGATAGATGGTTCCTGGTCTATTCAGAGCGCGCGCCAGGTTTTTTGGTACAAGAAAGATATTGCTAGGGGGGTTTTTAGTTTGCGGCGCCGAATCAGGGATCCTGAATATTGTTCCTGTATCGGGAAGCAATAAAACGCACAGGGAAGTGACCCTGTCTGAGAAGGAAGATGCAGCGATAAAATTATACTTGCCCTAGAGATTTATTGCACGGGTGTATGTTTGTAGAGATGTAGATAGCGGCAGGAATTGAGAGGTCGGTGTGAGTGGATGTCGACGTGAGGAGTGTGAGTGGATGTCGACGTGAGGAGTGTGAGTGGATGTCGACGTGAGGAGTGTGAATGTGAGTGGTTATGAGTGAATGCGAGTTGGTGTGAGTGGATGTGTGGGTGTGAGTGGATGTGTGAGTGTGAGTGGAGGGTCTCTAGGTAACCTAGTGTATCATGTGGATAATTGTATTGGATGAATTGTGAGTAGTAACTTGTAGAAGGGCTTAGAATACACGACGCTCGTACATTTTCCAACTGTACTAATAAAAAGTCTCTAGTCTTGGAACGACAGCTTTAGCTCCCACCCCTACGCTTAACGGCAAGTGTGAATGCGATCAACAATCATTCACCTGGGGATAGACAAGTGTGAATGCGATCAACAATCATTCACCTGGGGAAAGACAAGTGTGAATGCGATCAACAATCATTCACCTGGGGATAGACAAGTGTGAATGCGATCAACAATCATTCACCTGGGGATAGACAAGTGTGAATGCGATCAACAATCATTCACCTGGGGAAAGACAAGTGTGAATGCGATCAACAATCATTCACCTGGGGATAGACAAGTGTGAATGCGATCAACAATCATTCACCTGGGGAAAGACAAGTGTGAATGCGATCAACAATCATTCACCTGGGGAAAGACAAGTGTGAATGCGATCAACAATCATTCACCTGGGGAAAGACAAGTGTGAATGCGATCAACACTCATTCACCTGGGGATAGACAAGTGTGAATGCGATCAACAATCATTCACCTGGGGAACGACAATAGACAATAGACTAACACAAATTGGTTAAATTACGTGACATCCTGGCAACAAATCTTGAGAACCGACTCTTCTTGTGAAGAGGTAGCATGACTTCATCTCAATGGCTGTGAATCAACTCAAGTGTGTATCGAACAATCTTGTACAACTGTATCCAGAATGTATTATATATGTTTGGACGGCTTATGAGGCTGGGGTGTCAGGAGAACATATTTGAAATTTGAAAGCGAGAGATAGCGGACAACAGCTTGAGGGATATTGAATAATTTAACATTGTGAATGGCAAAGTGTCAACAACGATAAAAAAAATTGGGGTCTACAAGGAAACTGATGATGATTTCTGGTACCGAGTATGGGGTGAAGATATCTGGTACCGAGTATGGGGTAAAGATTTCTGGTACCGAGTATGGGGTAAAGATTTCTGGTACCGAGTATGGGGTGAAGATATCTGGTACCGAGTATGGGGTGAAGATATCTTGTACCGAGTATGGGGTGAAGATATCTGGTACCGAGTATGGGGTGAAGATATCTGGTACCGAGTATGGGGTGAAGATATCTGGTACCGAGTATGGGGTGAAGATATCTGGTACCGAGTATGGGGTGAAGATATCTGGTACCGAGTATGGGGTGAAGATATCTGCAAGTGAAGGTCTTACGTTTGAAAAAGATACACCACCGAAGACGGATGTATTGTGCCATTGGAAAAATAAAATGGCGGCACAGCGCATTTCTATTCTCTGGACTACATCCAATTGGTAATCTAGTAGGACCGTTATCCTGCTACACAAAACAACCAGCGGGAGTTTGCCAATGAACGTTATGAAGAAGAAGAATGTCTGATTGCATTTCAGAGTCTAGAAAATAATATACTTTTTTGTGTGTATTTAATCCATAACACTTATAACTGCTGCAAAACTACAATTCCACAAACAGAATTTGATGTTACAGAGTAATGAAGTTTTACTGCTACACATAACACGCCACGGGAGCCGTCAGTATAAACACCATTGGTCATCTTTCAGAGAAGGCTTGGAGAATTAGAGTACAATCTGTTAGAGGAGGATTGGAGAATTAGAGTACAATCTGTTAGTGGAGGCTTGGAGAATTAGAGTAAAATCTGTTAGAGGAGGTTTGGGGAGAATTAGAGTACAATCTGTTAGTGGAGGCTTGGAGAATTAGAGTACAATCTGTTAGAGGAGGATTGGAGAATTAGAGTAAAATCTGTTAGAGGAGGTTTGGGGAGAATTAGAGTACAATCTGTTAGTGGAGGCTTGGAGAATTAGAGTACAATCTGTTAGAGGAGGATTTGAGAATTAGAGTAAAATCTGTTAGAGGAGGCTGGGAGAATTAGAGTACAATCTGTTAGTGGAGGCTTGGAGAATTAGAGTACAATCTGTTAGAGGAGGATTGGAGAATTAGAGTAAAATCTGTTAGAGGAGGTTTGGGGAGAAATAGAGTACAATCTGTTAGTGGAGGCTTGGAGAATTAGAGTACAATCTGTTAGAGGAGGATTTGAGAATTAGAGTAAAATCTGTTAGAGGAGGCTGGGAGAATTAGAGTACAATCTGTTAGTGGAGGCTTGGAGAATTAGAGTACAATCTGTTAGAGGAGGATTGGAGAATTAGAGTAAAATCTGTTAGCGGAGGATTGGAGAATTAGAGTACAATCTGTTAGTGGAGGCTTGGAGAATTAGAGTACAATCTGTTAGAGGAGGATTGGAGAATTAGAGTAAAATCTGTTAGAGGTGGTTTGGGGAGAATTAGAGTACAATCTGTTAGAGGAGTCTAGGAGAAATCGAGTACAATTTGGTCCTTTGAAAGTGCAATGATGTCGTTAATCAATAACCAACTAATGACCAATAGGGTCCATCTGGATAACATAGAAAAAAACATACACAAAACAACGTTTTAACAAAATAACCTTCATCAGGAACACAGGATACCACACGATAGGTAAAGGACGAAATTACTTGTGATCAGAAAAAATCTTGAACGAAAACATAAATGATTACATATTTAACGTGAGTCACAGGCAAGTCAATGTTGTATTAATGTAGATATATTTCTTCTTCAGCGTCCATTCTCAAACTCCCGCTGGATCTAGCAGGACCATGGTCCTACTAGCTTTCCAGCAGTATGTAGTCCAGAGAATGGAAATGCATTGTGCCTCCGTTTTATTTGCGCCACTGGCCTGACACATCCGTCTTTCGCGGAATGTAGATATTCAAAGTGTAGATTTTTCAAAGTAAACTAACCATTGATCTTATCACCAGTGAAACAAATCATTGCTGACATGTATGTACAAGTAAGTAAGTAAGAGTCTGCGGACACTACGTACAAATAAGAACAATCCAAGTCAACGTACACAGATAACAGGAGCACGTAAATCAGCAAGTCCCGCATGGCTGCAGACAACGAATTTGTCAGAGGATAATTTTATTAGGTGTCCTGGTGGGAATTGATAACATTTTCCGGTACGTGGGTCAGTGACGATGTCAACAGGCGGTCTACAGAACCAGCAGGTCATTAAAAACCAGAAGGAAACCCGCATACCCAAGACCGTTAGGACTAACCGGTGCCGCTTATTATTTATTATATTCTCATACAGGAAGGCGTCTGCTGGTTAAGCTTGTTGAAATTTATGTTTGGCGGGCTGATGGGTAGGGGCTGAGGCAAGGGCTAGCTTTTAAAATTTCTACTGACATATGATTCTGTTTATATTGAGTGCATTCATGGTTGTTGAAAATTGGATTAGTTTAAAAGGGAAACCAGAAAGGTACAATTAGAAACTGTTTACTAAACATTGAGAACCGTCGAGTGCTAGAGGGGAAAACAGTGAGTGGTGGCGAGGTAGGGCATAGGATATATGTTTGATGAAGCCGGCATTAAATTAGAAGTAAGGAGGCGGGATTCAACTTTGATGTTGCTTTCTTTTATTACAGTAAGCCGCCCGTGTGTTGCCGTGGCCCGAAAGGGGAGCAAATAATAGCAACACTATTTACCTTCAATGCATGTCGTAAAAGGCGACTAAGGAGGTTATGGGATGGAGTTGGTTGTCCCATCCGATATAGGGTCAGTGACACAAAGCCATGCTCAAGTCGGATGTGTCAGGCCGAAAGGCGTAGATATCGCAACACTGCTGTAAACCATGACAACGCATTCCGTTCTCCGGACTACTTCCTGCTAATCTGCAGGAGTTTGAGAACGAACGCAGAAGAAGAAGATTACAGTAAGCGTTCAGGATATGGGAGCGCGGTAGCCTAGTGGATAGTGAGCTTGCTTTATCACTAGGTTACAGCGTGCCAGGTTCGAAACCACGTCCGGACAAAAAAGTCCGGGTTGTGATTTCTCGCTTGACACAACCACTCCTCCAGTCCACTCAGTTGTGAAATGAGTACCTGACGCATGAGTGTTAGGGGAGTAAAGACAGCAAGGAAGGGAACTGGCCACCGTACCTAATAGCTGCTGCGGCTTAGTACATGTACATGAACTGTTATCTTCATCCCCAACGGCAGGCTGCTGCCATGGGACACACTGTTACCGTAAGGATAAACTGTAGGGATTATTGGAAATGTATTCGATGTTTGAGTAAAGATGTACCAACTCCGAGTAAAATAATATATGCTACTGTTTCTTCTTCTTTTTCATCGTTTATTCTCAAACTCCCGCTGGATCTCCTTTGTAGCAAGACCATTGTCCTACTAGATTTCCAGCAGGATGTAGTCCAGAGAATGGAAATGCGTTGTGTCGCCGTTTTATTTACGCCAATGTCCCGACACATTCGTCTTCGGCGAAATGCTACTGTTTAATGATCGATACATAGGCATAGCACATCCGTGTTTTTAATTAACGGAGTACAATGAACACAGTTTATCTGTGGCCGTTACTTAAATAGAATGGACGTTTTGTTCAAGAATATTTACTGTTGACGTAACTGTCCTTGAATGTAGAATTGCTGTCACATGTTGCTCCAGCCAGAGACGCTGCTAGGAGTTTGTTGCTTCAGCCAGAGACCTTGCGTAGGAGTGGAAACTGTTCAATTGAAATAGTATAAAGTTGATGGGTCATAAAGGGGAGCAAATAATAGCAACACTGATTACCTCCAATATACGTACATGTATAATGATGACCACACGGGCGGCTTATATTGACCACTGGTCAGTATAATGATGAAAACACGGGCGGCTTATATTGACCACTGGTCAGCATAATGATGAACACACGGGCGGCTTATATTGACCACTAAGTCAGTATAATGATGAAAACACGGGCGGCTTATATTGACCACTTGTCAGTATAATGATGAACACACGGGCGGCTTATATTGACCACTGGTCAGTATAATGTCTTGTTTATCACTGGTTCATATACTGTTCATATTAGGCCAGTGAATCCCAAACGTGTTGGCCCTTTAGACTCCTTGCCGTTTTTTGAGTTTTCGACATGCCTGTCTATTATTGAAGTTTTCTAAACATATTCACTTCAAATGTGTTGGTGACATATGACATATTGCTGGTCACTTTGTTCGTGATGTTTGTAGAGTGGACAATTGTTGTTGTTGTGGATATCCAAATGTTGATGAGTAATTCTACTCTAGTCAGCGCAATGCCATTCTTTAAACAGTTCAGGTCTTCTCAAGTTGACTTAGTCATCCATACAGTCAGTTAGTGACTGTTAAAGGTGCCTTTAGAAGTTTTTTATCCTGGCAGTTGAAAGGTAAGGGAAGTCAATAAGGTATTCCACTGTTTCATTGTTAACAATTGTGGTTAATTGTAATACACAGAAGAACATGTACAATTTGTATTCATCCTTTATTGAACATAGTACATCTTGCGCACTCAATTTAAGTTCTCGCTGACATGTACTCCATGCAACAAGTCGAAATCAACGCTTTGAGATCTATATAGACCACTTTGGGAAACGCTGACCAAGAAATAGTCATTCTGTCTGAGAGAAGTAGGAGGTGTCTGGTAGTAGAGAGAGAGATGAGGTGTCTAGCAGTGGAGAGAGAAAGGATGTGTCTAGCAGTGGAGAGAGAGAGAGGTGGTGTCTAGCTGTGGAGGGAGAGAGGAGGTGTCTGGTAGTAGAGAGAGAGAGGTCGTAGCTAGCAGTGGAGAGAAAGGAGGTGTCTAGCAGTGGAGAGAGATGAGGTGTCTGGTAGTAGAGATAGAGAGGAGGTGTCTAGCAGTGGAGAGAGAGAGGAGGTGTCTAGCAGTGGAGATGAGGTGTCTGGTAGTTGAGAGAGAGAGGTGGTGTCTAGCAGTTGAGAGAGATGAGGTGTCTGGTAGAAGAGAGAGAGACGAGGTGTCTAGCAGGGGAGAGAGAGGAGGTGTCTAGCAGTGGAGATGAGGTGTCTGGTAGTTGAGAGAGAGAGGTGGTGTCTAGCAGTGGAGAGAGATGAGGTGTCTGGTAGTAGAGAGAGAGAGAGAGAGGAGGTGTCTAGCAGTGGAGAGAGAGGAGGTGTCTGGTAGTAGAGAGAGAGAGAAGGTGTCTATCAGTGGAGAGAGAGAGACGGTGTCTAGCAGTGGAGAGAGAGAGGTCCTGTCTAGCAGTGGAGAGAGAGGTGATGTCTGGCAGTTGGGAGAAATAAGTGTCTGGTAGTAGAGAGAGAGGAGGTGTCTATCAGTGGAGAGAGAGTGGTGGTGTCTAGCAGTGGAGAGAGAGATGGTGTCTATCAGTAGAGAGAGAGGAGGTGTCTGGTAGTAGAGAGACAGAGGAGGTGTCTATCAGTGGAGAGAGATGTGATGTTGGCAGTGGAGAGAGAGGTGATGTCTATCAGTGGAGACAGATAGGAGGTGTCTATCAGTGGAGAGAGAGAGGTGGTGTCTATCAGTGGAGAGAGAGATGGTGTCTAGCAGTGGAGAGAGAGAAGTGGTGTCTATCAGTGGAGAGAGAGGAGGTGTCTGGTAGTAGAGAGATAGAGATGAAAGATGATTATAAAGTGAAAGACAAGTTGCAATTATGTCATGAAGTGATGTCCTTGTTGTTCTATCTCCCTATTATCTTTAGTCCTACACCCACGCCTCCATTCTCACTCATCACTCCACTTTGCATCCATTCCCCCACCCCAGGTTCTAAAATAGCTCCATGCGCAAGGAAATGCACAAAATAATCATTAAAATAATGAACGATCGTAAAACTGTGCATAAATGTGTCAAGTTTAATGGAATATAACGACATCGGAGACCCAGCGTGCAATTTGCGAACTACATGAGAACCTATTGCAAATCCGAAATCGGAAAACAGAAGATTACAAAAACGTCATGTCGAAACAAACAAGAGATGTAAAAAAAAATGTCAAATCGCAAATAAACAAAAGTATTTTTAAAAAACCGTTAAGTTTCAGACAAACAAGATATTTTAAAAAAAAACGTCAAACAAGTTGCAAACAAACAGGAAATGAAAAAAAATTCGTCAAATCGCAAACAAATAAGATATTTTTTAAAAATCTTCACGTAAACATCCACAATTAAGAGATTAAAAAAAATACGTCAAGTTGCAAACAAACAAGAGATTTAAAAATACGCCAAGTCACACACAAATGTCTTAGAACAACAAGGCATACGACTCAGATACTACTACAGCAAGAAACAAAATTACAATAATATTGCCATTTCAGACAAGCAGTAAACCTTTTTTTTCTTTCAGATAGAAATGTAACATTGAACATTTTTGAATCTGCGGGATCACGGAGAGCAATCCACAATCATCACCACTAAGGAGATTAGGATTAATTGTTGCAATGAGATTATTCACGTCTGGAAAACGTTCGGCAAATTTTCGGTCTCAGTGATTAACAACGCAGGTAAACACATCTGACCGATGTTACTATCACCTACAACCATAAACGCCACCTGCCATGAGCAAATGGGTTTACACCCCATAACGTCTTAAATTTAATAAGTAACATATGGCTGTTATTTCGTCATCTTAACCGCATGTGACTGGCCAGTGACCACAACATCCCGTCATTACGTCGTTTGTTCTTGTCCGAAGTAAATTTCCCTCAGTGAAATTAGCATAAATTAATCTCTTCATGGGCAGTTTTCTCATGTCGAAATCCTGGTGTTGGAATGGTCCTTTAAATTTTTCCAAAGTATGCGGAAGAGGCTACAGAACTGAAAAGCTTACAGAGTGGCAGTGAGGACAACGTTCTGTAAATGACACGTGACATAAAGAGATATTGGAAATCCAAATAGAAATATAATTCTCATCTCATGAACGTCGGTAGTAATGACGTCTGTACAGAAAGAAAACAAGTCTTCATTCGTTACGTTTTTTAGATTATTTTCATGTTTTTGGTTGGTCACAAGTTCATACAAATATACTTAGAGTCGCTTGCCAAAAACAGCCAAGGACGACCAACAAAATTCACGGAAATAATAACAAGTCAGCCTTACATGTCATGTTTACTTTCAGACAGGTCTGTAGTGGATTCATGCCATGTTTATGTTGTTCATATCTGACAATCTGGAGGCGGCGATTGTGTGGTAGCTAAATCACCCACCATTAACTCTAGGTGTTTTGTGTTTTATTTAACTCATTACGTTTTGTTAGCAAAATGAACACAAAATTTCACAGTGGACTCAACCGTGAACATCGACTGTACTAAAGTCCTAACTGCAAAAAAAAAAACAACAAGCCGGCCTTCATTCGGTACATTTTTGATTATTGTCTGGCTATTGATTGGACACTATTTATATGTTTGAAGTCACCTGTCAAAAATAACCAAGACTGACCAATGAAACTCAGGCAATAATCACAACCTGTCTTCTAGGTCATCAGTCCACAGGATGTGACTTGAACAAGGTAGTGTTTCAACCACAAGAAAATGGTTGCCAGGTCTAATGTTGACGGAGGTCAAGGACTGTGGCTAACGATACGAAGTATGTACGGAAATAATTACTAGTCAAGTAACTTCTGATTCATCGTTGGCAGAGACGTGATGAAAATATTTTCCATGATAACACGCGTCTTTCTGAATTTCTAGGCTCTTTACTCCAGTAGGTTACCATTTCTTTCTGATGAGTTTTGTTAATTATGTCCCATATAGTATTTAATAATACCTTGCCACGAATAGTTAATACGTACAAATCTCTCACTTCTTCTTCTTCGTTAATTCTCAAACTCCTGCAGGTTACCAGAATGTAGTCCACAGAACGGAACGCGTTTTGGCACAGTTTACAGCTTAGCAGCGATATCTGGTCCTTTCTGCCTGACACATCCGATTTCATCATGTAATATGGGTCACTATGATCCTCTACGGGATGGTAAAGCCAATTTCACCCCACAAATGTTATTAGCCGCCACTTACGACATCGATGACAGATAATAGTGTCGCTATTATTTTCTCCCCTTTCGGGCGCAGGCAAGACAAGGGCGGCTTTTTATTGATGAGACACTGAACATTTGTCGCTTTGCGTATATATTGATCCGTCAGCCAATGAAAAGTAGGAAAACAGTGAGATAAGCCAAGATGAGTGACGCAGTGTGAGATCAACCACCAAAACTATCACAGGAAACGAGCGCTTTTCTACCTATAAACGGCTTAGAACAACAGTGCCTTAGGCTAAGTGAGTAAATCTGACAGAAAATCTGGAGTGGAGACACTAAAGCAGCCGACGGGGCACTAAATTATCTGCTAACAGATCCTGCAGTTCAGCGTGTTTCCAAGAATATTTGCATTGTTTTTCTGTGAAACTAATCAGCAGAACCGAGAGGGGGTTTAGTGCGAATGGCCAAGATAATTTCTCTATGGCACTATCTAGGTACTTTCTCTATGGCACTATGTAGGCACTTTCTCTATAGCACTATGTAGGCACTTTCTCTATGGCACTATGTAGGCACTTTCTCTATGGTACTATCTAGGAACTTGTTCTATGGCACTATCTAGGTACTCTCTCTATGGCACTATCTAGGTACTTTCTCTATAGCACTATCTAGGCACTTTCTCTATGGCACTATCTAGGTACTCTCTCTATGGCACTATCTAGGTACTTTCTCTATGGCACTATCTAGGTACTTTCTCTATGGCACTATCTAGGTACTTTCTCTATGGCACTATCTAGGTACTCTCTCTATGGTACTATCTAGGTACTCTCTCTATGGCACTATCTAGGTACTTTCTCTATGGCACTATCTAGACACTTTCTCTATGGTACTATCTAGGTACTCTCTCTATGGTACTATCTAGGTACACTCTCTATGGTACTATCTAGGTACTTTCTCTATGGTACTATCTAGGTACTTTCTCTATGGTACTATCTAGGTACTTTCTCTATGGCACTATCTAGGTACTTTCTCTATGGTACTATCTAGGTACTCTCTCTATGGTACTATATAGGTACTCTCTCTATGGAACTATCTAGGCACTTTCTCTATGGTACTATCTAGGTACTTTCTCTATGGCACTATCTAGGTACTTTCTCTATTGTACTATCTAGGTACTTTCTCTATGGTACTATCTAGGTACTGTCTCTATGGCACTATCTAGGTACTTTCTCTATGGCACTATCTAGGTACTCTCTCTATGGTACTATCTAGGTACTTTCTCTATGGTACTATCTAGGTACTTTCTCTATGGCACTATCTAGGTACTCTCTCTATGGTACTATCTAGGTACTCTCTCTATGGCACTATCTAGGCATTTTCTCTATGGCACTATCTAGGTACTCTCTCTATGGTACTATCTAGGTACTTTCTCTATGGCACTATCTAGGTACTCTCTCTATGGTACTATCTAGGTACTTTCTCTATGGTACTAGCAAGGTACTTTCTCTATGGTACTATCTAGGTACTCTCTCTATGGCACTATCTAGGCACTTTCTCTATGGTACTATCTAGGTACTTTCTCTATGGCACTATCTAGGTACTTTCTCTATGGTACTATCTAGGTACTTTCTTTATGGTACTATCTAGGTACTTTCTCTATGGTACTATCTAGGTACTTTATCTATGGCACTATCTAGGTACTTTCTCTATGGCACTATCTAGGTACTCTCTCTATGGTACTATCTAGGTACTTTCTCTATGGCACTATCTAGGCACTTTCTCTATGGCACTATCTCCATCGTGTCGATGATACATCAAATTGACTCAGAAGCTATACTGAAGTCTTAGGTGTTAGACTGAAAGGCACAGATATCGCAGACACGCTGCATACTATGACACAACACATTCCGTTCGCATGACTTCATCATTCAATCTTCACTAGTTTCAACAGAACACAGAAGAAAAATAATAACAAAAATATTAATATAACAACAAAATAATAATTGCTAATAATTGATAGTAATAAAACTAACATCAGTACTAACAATATGTGTCCATAGTATGCGTTTATATTAGATGTTTCAGATTTGTGTGTTGTACATCTCTGATAGGCGTTGATTCAACAGGTAAATTTATCGAATGTCCTGCCTTAGATTCGGACATATTGCTACAAATCTCACCATTGATGAGAAATCAATACAAGGGAACGATTGATTAATTATTATCAGTAGAAACTACTTCAAACCGGATTAAAATAATAAAACTGTACTGACTGGAATAGGGGAGCACGCTCTTGTATTGCCAGAACCCGAAAGGGGAGTAAATAATATCTAAACTGTTATCTGCCATGCATGTCGTTAGAGGTGATTAAGGAGATTCTGATGTGGAGTTACTATGGCCTACGATAGACGGTTAAAGTGATTCAGAATGTATGGCAGTATCAAATATATCAGACCAAAAAAAAAACATCTATCCCAGCTAAGCTGTAAACTACTCTACTGGACATTCTATTTTATGGACTTTGTCTGTAAATCTGCAGGAGTTTGAGAACGAGGACATAAAATATAAGAAGAATAAAGTAGAACGAAGTAAATCTATCGCATGCCATTTACGTCACACGAAACGACCAAGACGTAACGCATGTCAGAGTTGACTGCCTAATCATGTAGAAGGTCTAACTAAATTGGATGTTTCAGACAGAAAGGTGCAGATATCGCATCCAAGTTGTAAACTATGACTCACCGTAATTTGTTCTATGAATTGATATCCCGCTGACAGGCATCAGTTACAGCAGCATCGCGGAAGAAGATCTTCTCCCAGTTCTGGAGCATCTCATGAATATTTCGGGAGTCAATAGAATTAAAAAATACTTCCATAACGAAACATAAAGACACATATGGATGAACTGAAGGTGTCCAGGATGGCAGAATATTCAAATGACATGCAAATGTGGTTGGGTTTGATTCCAACAGAGTGCAAGTATCGCCATTTGGTTTGTAGATTTCTCCACGGTTGCCTAAGGTTAGCGTGAGTGCTTCAGATAGTTTCTCTTTGGTTATTTGTTTATACATTATTGTTTGCATCAAAGCACTTAAACAGAAAGACAACAGTTTTTTAAATATATTTATTATACAGAGATATCTAAACAGCAGTGCACACACCCCGTAACGCCGGCGGCTATACGAATATATAATCTTTGTAAATGTTATTTTTATAGTCGGGCAGGTTTATGTTCGTATATTTTTGCGTATTTCTTAATCAGGCAAAAGTTATTTAACGAGCGTAAATAACCGGTCTCTGGTTTTAAAATTTTTTATTTTAAAAACGAGCCGCCTCCTCACAAGGGTTAAGAAACACTGTTCTATGTGATTGTCTGTTTGCTTGTCTCCTGGACTGTCAGTCCAGTGTGTCTGTCTATATATTATGTCTGCGTATTATCCTAGTTCAGTGGCTATGCACTAAGAGGTCTTGGGTTCGAATCCGATTCGTGACTTCTTTGTCACAAAGTAGATTTATTTTGGAGATCCCTAGAGATTATTGTTTGGAACTACGGAGTTACGTGTTATCGGTGGTACGCTCGGAAGGCGTTCTGCATTTATGAGTGGGAGGCAGTACACATAGGAACTGGGTAGACATAAGTACGTCCTATACTTAATATCTTCTTAAGTCTTAACTGTCTGTCATCTATATTCGTATGTTTGATCGTCTCCTAGAATCACCTGTCTGTATACCTGTGTATTTCAATTCATATTTGCTTACCTGTTTATAAGTATGTGATAGTTGTGTCTAAATGTCTGCTTCTGCGACTGCATACAGTCCTGCCCTTCTGCTTGGCTACCTGTGTGTCTCTCTTGGAACTTGTAACTGTGTGTCTCTCTTGGAACTTGTATCTGTGTGTCTCTCTTGGAACTTGTAACTGTGTGTCTGAAGAAGATAGCAAAGCAAATGTCAAGTATTTCTTCTTTTTCTTCTTCAGCGTTCATTCTCAAACTCCCACTGGATTTCTCTTGTAACAGGACAATGGTCCTACAAGATTTCCAGTTGGATGTAGTCCAGAGAATGGAAATGTGTTGTGTTGCCGTTTTATTTGCGTAAACGGCCCAACACATCCATCTTCGGCGGGTCAAGTATTTCAAACACTACCTATTCTTGACAGATTCCAACAATAAGAGGTTCTTCACTTATGATTTTTCTGAAACTCCTGGAAGTTAGCTGGATGTTGTCTGGAGAACGACTTGCATTGTTACGACTCATGATTTACAATTTGGCTACATAGTTGCGCATTTCGGCTTGACACATCCTACTTCAGTATGGTTTCTGGGTCACTTTGCCCACTCGTGCCAAATATTCCTCACTCTTTCCAAATCTTCCTCACTCTTTCTCTTTCCCAATCTTCCCACTATTTCCCAATCTTCTTCTCTTACACAATCTTTCTGCACTTTCCCAATCTTCGTCACTCTTTCTGAATCTTTCTCACCCTTTATAAACCTTCCTCACTCTTTCCCAAACTTCTCTAATATTCCTCACTCTTTCCCAGTCTTACCCCTCTTTTTCAATCGTTCTCTCACTTTCTCACTTCTTCCTACTCTTCTCACTCATTCCAATCTTTTTCTCCCCAGACAGAATTAATAAGGACCAGAAGCAATCTATCATTTTACGTGCTGCAATAAATCACAAAAGTCTTTCATTCTAGGTCAGACTTCCTGAAGAAATGGATATAACAGATGATATCAAAATTTATTACGTATCTAGGGCCAAATATAAATACGCAAAAGCCAACATTGAACGGACAATGATATATCTACACAGACAAACAGAAATATGATTTCACCCTGAAGAGCCAACCCGGCATGTGACTCACCCCAGAGTTATCGTGGCAGAAGTCAATCATTCCAAGGATATTATTTCTGGATCATAAATGATATAAAATGTGTAGGCAATCAAATCTGGAACCGGGGGAGTTGATGCATGCAAGAGGACGGGGGTTCACGTTTGAGTACGTTACAATATTGCGAGGATGCAGTAGATGTCAATGAAGCCACAGAATAGGAATTGCAGATGGATGCAGCTAAACAGGATATGAAAGCTGGATAACCATACATCATAAAATAAATGTATACAAAACGAAATTTATTGACGAGAAAAGGGTACCAAATTAGGAAGGATTTTTAATAAAACAGAGAAATATAGGGAAGGATGTGATGACAGCAGATTAAATAATTATCATGTCATGTGTGTGTGTATAAGGTCTCTATAATTAAGTCAACAATTGGATGGGGAAAAAAAGGGGAGGGGATCTCTTAAAATTTAGCGA
This sequence comes from Meghimatium bilineatum, assembly GCA_034231615.1. Lineage (NCBI taxonomy): Eukaryota > Metazoa > Mollusca > Gastropoda > Stylommatophora > Philomycidae > Meghimatium > Meghimatium bilineatum. Next base: position 77,112,267 of record CM067321.1, on the reverse strand, counting down.
CTTTGACATGGGGATTTAACAAAAGTTGACGTCAACAGTGTTTTTTAAGTGCATCAATTAACTCGCTTAAATGAGAAAAATTATTCTAAAAGTGTGGGAAAAAAACATATTTTTTGGTCGTACTTTTCCCGCTATTAGTATGTATATTTTGCCCCGCCGCGTGAAAATTAATAGAGCCGTTGTCACTTATTGTTGCGAATGTATTCTTAATGAAGGCGTATTTGTTGTGAATGTATTCATGATGAAGGCGTATTTGTTGTGAATGTATGCTTGATGAAGGTTTTCTTGGTCAAACTTTAATGTGTGATTTATGTGTTTTTCTGTTGATTATCAAAACTTCATTACCCTGTTTCAAGTTTTGGTTGCTGGATTTCAGTTTTCCTTCAATGAGTATGAATATTTTCTGTGTGTGTGTGTGTGGGGGGGGGGTAGGGATGGGAAGTGGTTACGGTTCTTGACATAATTAAGCAGAGGATGAGGAGGGTCCTTGAATCTTGATGGTTATTGAAAAGTGGGGGAGGGGTGGGTAAAAAGTTGGCAAAATTATTGCCAAGGCAATTTATGGACAGCTCAGTTATGATATGCCCAGTAATGATATGACCAGTAATGATATGCCCAGTAATAATATGCCCAGTAATGATATGCCCAGTCATGATATGCCCAGTAATAATATGCCCAGTAATAATATGCCCAGTAATGATATGCCCAGTAATGATATGCCCAGTAATAATATGCCCAGTAATAAGACAAATGATGGTTATGTTGATATATGCAAGGTTATGTTGATTGTTTACTATTCTTTCAACATGTCACTTAACGAAGCTCCAGGTTGTGATTGTCTGACATAATAATTTTTGAATGAAAGTTTGTCAAGTTGTAGATGCCAGAATGACTTAATATGATATCTCTGACGCACTAGTTCAGCAGTTTACATATTTTCTTCTAGAGGTCGAATTCCTTTCATGAAATCTTATTTAGGAAATGAATTTTTTCGTTTGAAGTTCTGTGATATAGTTAGTTCTATGATAAAGTTCTATGATGAAGTTCTCTTGGCGAGCGAAGTGTGGCTTCGATGAACGGAGCACATATAATGTCTAGGGTACAGTACACATAGTGTCTAGAGTACAGTACACATAGTGTCTAGAGTACAGTACACATAGCATCTCGAGTACAGTACACATAGTGTCTCGAGTACAGTACACATAGTGTCTCGAGTACAGTACATATAGTGTCTAGAGTACAGTACACATAGTGTCTAAAGTACAGTACACATAGTGTCTAGAGTACAGTACACATAGTGTCTCGAGTACAGTACACATAGTGTCTAGAGTACAGTACACATAGTGTCTAGAGTACAGTACACATAGTGTCTAGAGTACAGTACACATAGTGTCTAGAGTACAGTACACATAGTGTCTAGAGTACAGTACACATAGTGTCTAGAGTACAGTACACATAGTGTCTAGAGTACAGTACACATAGTGTCTAGAGTACAGTACACATAGTGTCTAGAGTACAGTACACATAGTGTCTCGAGTACAGTACACATAGTGTCTCGAGTAAAGTACATATAGTGTCTCGAGTACAGTACATATAGTGTCTAGAGTACTGTACATACAATGTTTTATGACTTGGACAGAATGGTGGATATATGTAACTATACCGCTAGAATTAGACCAGCCGTGACCATAACACTGGTTCTCGTAGTTACACTCCTGGTCACCATACGCAGAGCTAACTGCTGTCAAGCATGTTCGAAATTTTGTTGCTGTCTGTATCGCTATTGGCGTAGTCACAGACGTGCAATACCACTTCTCACGCAAACATCAATTACCACATGTTCTCACATTATTCCCCTTCTTATGTTAACATCAATCCCCAATCACACATTTTCTCCACAATATTCCCCTACTTATGTTAACATCAATCCCCAAACACACATTTTCCCCACATTATTCCCCTTCTTATTTTAACATCAATACCAAATCACACATTTCCCCCACATTATTCCCCTTCTTATGTTAACATCAATCCCCAATCACACATTTTCCCCACATTATTCCCCTTCTTACGTTAACATCAATTCCCAATCACACATTTTCCCCACAGTATTCCCCTTTTTACGTTAACATCAATCCCCAATCACACATTTCCCCCACACTATTCCCCTTCTTACGTTAACAACAATCTCCAATCACACATTTTCCCTACATTATTCCCCTTCTAACGTTAACATCAATCCCCAATCACAAATTGTCCCCACATTATTCCCTTCTTACGTTAACATCAATCCCCAATCACACATTTCCCCCACATTATTCCCTTCTCATGTTAACATCAATCCCCAATCACACATTTCCCCCACATTATTCCCCTTCTTATGTTAACATCATTCACCGATCACACATTCCCCCCACTTTATTCCCCTTCTTATTTTAATATCAATCCCCAATCACACATTTCCCCCACATTATCCCTCCATCTAGTCTAACTCGTCTCACTCATCTTCCAATATTATTCCATCACATACAGTACCCTCCCACTCTAGTGTCTAACCCTCTCTCACATCTTCCCATATTATTCCCTCTCAAGACAACGTCTATCCCCTCTCTCACACATCTTCCCATTATTATTCCCTCTCAAGACAACGTCTACCCCCCTCTCTCACACATCTTCCCATTATTATTCCCTCACAAGACAACGTCTACCCTCCTTTCTCACACATCTTCCCATTATTCCCTCTCAAGACAACGTCTATCCCCTCTCTCACACATCTTCCCATTATTATTCCCTCACAAGACAACGTCTACCCCCCTCTCTCACACATCTTCCCATTATTATTCCAGCTCATCTTTATGACATCAACCCAACAAATAAAAAAAAACAACATATTTTTAGATAAAAACTTCACTTCTGTTGATGTCCACACAAACGGATGTTTTCTCTTGTGTAGATCAGAAACATGTGTATTGTCACAGAGTCTAGAGTCATACAACAAGTGTAATCTGTTAGAAGAACATTCCAGATCCGTTTATTTTAATTTCACGTAATCTTCCTCCTGGGAACACATACAGTCAAAGTGGGTCATCAGAACATATGAAACACTCAACTTCTGAAGCGGCGATAAATGGGGCATACGTTTCAATGGACAGAAGACACGTGTGAGCGAGTTTATAGGAACTACGCAGATCTTGTTCAATGAGAAAACCATGGGACATTATATCATTTATTTCCGATGTGATGTTTAGAAAATGTGGAATCCCATTTTTCCAATTGTTTGTTTACATGATTTGTTGCTGTGTTGCAGATCAATGGATGCGCAAACAAGGTACATCACGCGTTGATAATGCCTTCCAAGGGGGAGTGAAAACTAATCTAGCTGGGTCAAGAGGATTCTTTGTCATTCATGATAACCACTGGGGACTACCAAAAAAACACGAATACTCTTCCATAAGAGTGTTCTTTGAGGACTTCCATTCATCTTAATGACTATTCAGGGATGGACATGTATGTGGACCTTTTTAACGAGTGTTGAGTCGTGTCTGGGTGTGTGAGTTTTTGAGTCTACACCTTCAGGATGATATCATATTTAACGAAATTATATCTGGACTTGTAGACATGGAAATGGGCAAAGCTTGAACAGGGTAATAAAACTTTAATAAAAAAGGGTAACAAATCGACGTTTCGATCAAAAGGCATTTATCAAGACTATATATACACAACAAAAAGCAACGAGTAAGAACAGCAATATTTACTTTTACATCGCAGAGATAAATTTGGATATACCCAATAAGGGTTAAAACTAGAAGCTCAAAAGTGAAGCAACGCAGACAAATAATAGATACAAGTGACGCAACGCAGACAAATAATAGATACAAGTGACACAACGCAGACAAATAATAGACAAAACACACCAACATATCACTGATACAATAAAGAGAAATGACGGAACGTCTTGACATCCACGAGACTGACGGGCATTCACCCCTAAGTGCTAAATCGTGCCAACCGCCGATTATATCCATAATTAGCTCTGTCATGTGAACATCAATAGTGTTGTTTTTACTTTTTTTTTTTTTTATATAGTCTTGATAAAGGCTTTGTGGTCGAATTGGCGGTTTGTTTGTGTGTGTTAGTAAATCTATTTCCAGAAACTAGCAATACCGCATTACCCTATTTCAAGTTTTAAACCGGTGGATATCAGTTTTGCTGCAGTGAGTACACATTATCAATCTTCAGACATGGGCATGTTAGACTATATTATAAGCTAATGGGAAATTCAGCCTTCTGAAATTACTCATTTAACTTGATTTTCATTGGTTGTCACACACAGTAGGATCATAGTTGCCAATGAAAATCACAGAAATAATCTACTAAATCATTAAGAAAGCTTGAGTTCTCATTAGTCTGCAGGTTCTATATTGTCAGATGTCATGTCATAGCAGGCCAGAGGGGGTAGACAACCCACAATGCGTATTAATATTGTTACCAACAATCTTCACACTTGTTATTATATTCCTTAAACCATCACCGAAGACGAATGTATCAGGCCGATAGCACAAATAAAACGGCGATACAACGCATGTCAATTCTCCAGACTACATCCTGCTGGAAATCATTTAACACCATTAATCTGCCACAAGAAGTCAGGCGGGAGTTTGAGAATGAACGCCGAAGAAGAAGACGATTTTTTAATAGGGTCAACTACAGATGGGTCAATAGATGTAAGTGATGATGAGATTAAGTCATCATCATCAAACTCATAACCCTTCATGGTTGTAGGGTTGTCACTCTGGAACCATCAACTCAAAAATCTAGCCATGCCTCTCTGTTCTCATCTCCTGGTTTAAGTTTGGAAAATCTCAATCCTGTCTCGTCTTTCATATTATAAATCCAGACTTTCTTCTGACTTCCTTTTCTTCTTCCACCTCAACTGTTCCATGTAAGATAGTTTTGGAAACGGCAAAACCATCACGTGGCCAATCCACACATGTTTGCAACAATCACCACTGCCATGAGATGCTCTTGGTGGCCTGAAAACTGCATTGAGATGCTCTTGTTGGCCTGAAAGATCATTTATTTTGCTTCTCACTAATCCTAAATATATTTATCATAACTCTGCGATGTTCTGAGTTGACGTTACATCTGTTTATCTCGATAACAAATTACAGCAGTCACACATTTCTACCAAAAAGCTGAAAGTTTTCGGTTAGAAGGTCATGCCATCTGCGTTTCCTTGACCTGTTTTGTAGCAACTGATACCAAGGTGACAAGTCAAAAGGGAGGCAACACGAGAAACCATGTGGGACAAGCAAACGATGTGCCTGGATATGAGATGCAGCTGGAGTATACCGTCCGGACAGTTCAATCATCGTTATAAAAATTAAATCAGCAAAGATTGTTGTTCCCATAGGACATCACTGGATTCGACAACCGGCAATTTCAAGATTTATAATTACAAAATGGAGGAATTTTGCCCAGATTGACACGGGAGGGATGAGAAAGATGAGGAATGCAGAAAAAAAATGTGGAAACACTGTGATATTTCTTGGACACTGGATACCAAAAAAGTTTTGGTGTTTCGCGCTTCACGGCCAAAATAATTTTAAAAAATCACTTTCTCCTGACTCCTAGGGTTGACAACTCTCACAGGACACCCCTCCGTTCCTGGAGTAACTTGTCTGCATGTAATGGATCACAGCCCAGAGTTTGTATATTAAATTTTCCTTTAATTGAATGAAAGTTTGATGTTGAAGCGATCACTGACTGTGATGAATCAATTATTTCATCAGAACAAGCACAACAAAAAGAAAAATCGGTATAACTAAAATTCGATAATTAGTAGAATGTACTATTGTTACTGAATGTACTATTGTTACTGAATGTACTATTGTTACTGAATGTACTATTGTTACTGAATGTACTATTGTTACTGAATGTACTATTGTCATTTAAGGTAATATTGTTACTGAATGTACTATTGTCATTTAAGGTAATATTGTTACTGAATGTACTATTGTTACTGAATGTACTATTGTTACTGAATGTACTATTGTTACTGACGTTACGGCATATTTATACAGAGAAAAAACACAAACAAAATCAACACATAAAATCAAATGAAAGTACAGAGAGTTGGTTTCAGCAGTAACTGTAAGTACAGAGAGTTGGTTTCAGCAGTAACTGTAAGTACAGAGAGTTGGTTTCAGCAGTAACTGTAAGTACAGAGAGTTGATTTCAGCAGTAACTGTAAGTACAGAGAGTTGGTTTCAGCAGTAACTGTAAGTACAGAGACTTGGTTTCTGCAGCAACTGTAAGTACAGAGAGTTGGTTTCAGCAGTAACTGTAAGTACAGAGAGTTGGTTTCAGCAGTAACTGTAAGTACATTATCCTATGTATCGTATCTTGGTTGTGTTACTGCTGTTTTCTTCATCATGTCGGATATCATCGTGTCAGATATCATCTTGTCAGATATCATCTTGTCAGATATCATCTTGTCAGATATCATCTTGTCAGATATCATCTGTCAGTTTTCTTATTTATAGAGAAATATTCCAGAGTTGATAAGCGTGGATGGTTAGCAACAGAAAACAGTCAAGGATTGGAGAATTATATTACTTCCAGAGTCAGTGACAGAAAACATTCAAGAAATATATACATTTTTGGCTATAACATCAAGATTCAGCAGCAATAACCAGATTTATTTGTATATAATTCAGACATATTTTTCGGCGTGTTTTCCCCAAACATTGTTTTTAAAAATGTTTTAAAAAACAATATGAAAAACCTGAACGTGATCCTTTAATTATCCCTCACTCTCGTCTTCTTTTACTCTTTCTCCTATATGTAACCCCTCCCTTCTATAACCTTTAACCTCATATTTTGCTTAACGGAGAACTCATCCTGAGAGTGTTTACGTGCGGTCATATTCGTGTCTTTGATCCGGCAACCAGATACAGACAACAGCGACGCTCTGACATAAACCAGGCCCCTATCATTGTTATTAAGATTGTATATTTGTTTTCCTTTGGTGTTTCGCCCTGTTCTAGGTCAATCACGTTCAAAAATTAAATATTCATAGCCTGGTTTAGTGCAGACACCGTCTTAGATTTATAAGAAAACGTACCGATTGGGGGGGGGGGGTACTTCTCTGAAGTTTGGGGAGTTTTCGAATTTTTATTTGGTTCACCGAGTTGTTAAATAGAGTTACTCTAGTTGAGAGAGAAAATTTTAGAATGCGTGACAGAGAAATGTGGTTATCTGGTTCACGAAGACAAAGTGGTTGTTTAGTTGATTTAGGTAAGTGGTTACCTGATTAACATAGAGATGCGGCTATCTGGTTGACGTATATAGGTGGTTATCTGGTTGATGCAGAAACGTGGTTAATTGGTTAATGTAGACGCGTGGTTATATGGTTGATGTGAACAAGTGGTAGAACGTTGCCTTGTTTCAAAATATTGCTCATTACCAGAGAATTATGTTGAAATATCTTGTTGGTGTGTCGTTTAAAATAATGGTTCGGCGTGTTCCACGTCACAGGCTACTGTCAAGCCATGGCTCTTGTGTGAGTTTCATGTCAGGCAGACTACTGTCAAGCCATGGCTCTTGTGTGAGTTTGATGTCAGGCAGACTACTGTCAAGCCATGGCTCTTGTGTGAGTTTGATGTCAGGCAGACTACTGTCAAGCCATGGCTCTTGTGTGAGTTTGATGTCAGGCAGACTACTGTCAAGCCATGGCTCTTGTGTGAGTTTGATGTCAGGCAGACTACTGTCAAGCCATGGCTCTTGTGTGAGTTTGATGTCAGGCAGACTACTGTCAAGCCATGGCTCTTGTGTGAGTTTGATGTCAGGCAGACTACTGTCAAGCCATGGCTCTTGTGTGAGTTTGATGTCAGGCAGACTACTGTCAAGCCATGGCTCTTGTGTGAGTTTGATGTCAGGCAGACTACTGTCAAGCCATGGCTCTTGTGTGAGTTTGATGTCAGGCAGACTACTGTCAAGCCATGGCTCTTGTGTGAGTTTGATGTCAGGCAGACTACTGTCAAGCCATGGCTCTTGTGTGAGTTTGATGTCAGGCAGACTACTGTCAAGCCATGGCTCTTGTGTGAGTTTGATGTCAGGCAGACTACTGTCAAGCCATGGCTCCTGTGTGAGTTTCATGTCAGGCAGACTACTGTCAGTCCATGGCTCCTGTGTGAGTTTCTTGTCAGGCAGACTACTGTCAGTCCATGGCTCTTGTGTGAGTTTCTTGTCAAGCAGACTAATGCTAGTCCATGGATCTTGTGTGAGTTTCGTGTCAGTCAGACTACTGTCAGTCCATGGCTCTTGTGTGAGTTTCATGTCAGGCAGACTACTGTCAGTCCATGGCTCTTGTGTGAGTTTCTTGTCAAGCAGACTACTGTCAAGCCATGGCTCCTGTGTGAGTTTCATGTCACGCAGACTACTGTCAGTCCATGGCTCCTGTGTGAGTTTCTTGTCAGGCAGACAACTGTCAGTCCATAACTCTTGTGTGAGTTTCTTGTCAAGCAGACTACTGTCAGTCCATAGCTCTTGTGTGAGTTTCGTGTCAGGCAGACTACTGTCAGTCCATGGCTCTTGTGTGAGTTTCGTGTCAGTCAGACTACTGTCAATCCATGGCTCTTGTGTGAGTTTCATGTCAGGCAGACTACTGTCAGTCCATAGCTCTTGTGTGAGTTTCGTGTCAGGCAGACTACTGTCAGTCCATGGCTCTTGTGTGAGTTTCGTGTCAGGCAGACTACTGTCAGTCCATGGCTCTTGTGTGAGTTTCGTGTCAGGCAGACTACTGTCAGTCCATGGCTCTTGTGTGAGTTTCTTGTAACAGTCAGAGACAACAGTCAGTCTATGACTCCTATGAGTTATCTGTAACAGTCAGGTCATGATTCGTGTGAGATCATTTTCACAGTCAAGCAACAGTCAGTCAATGACACTAGTTAGTTTTCTGTAAGATACAATACTCAGTCAAATTTATTAGTATTAGTTTCCTGTATTAGACAGATGGTGGGTATTTAGAAGAATAGGAAGAACAACATGGAAAGAGAAGAAAACAAATAAAGAGGTGCTAAAACACTTAATATGAAGAAAGAACTACTAAGAGAAATAAAGATCAGGCAAATAAAATATTATGGACACATTAAAAGACATGACATCTTATTGAAAAGCGTACTTGAGGGTAAAGTCAAAGGGAAGCGAGCAAGAGGTAGGCAGAGATACAAGTGGGAAAGTAACATCACACGATGGACAGGTTACAGTCTAGCAGAGTGCACCACCAAGACAAGAGACAAGGGATGTTGAAGATCTGTTGCAGCCAACTTTCGTTCTGGATACGGCACTTCAGGATGATGATGATTAGACAAATGACTCGTGTAAGTTCCCTGTATTAGACAAACTAATAGTGTTAGTTCCCTGTATTAGACAAACGACTCGTGTAAGTTCCCTGTATTAGACAAACTAATAGTGTTAGTTCCCTGTATTAGACAAACGACTCGTGTAAGTTCCCTGTATTAGACAAACTAATAGTGTTAGTTCCCTGTATTAGACAAATGACTCGTGTAAGTTCCTTGTATTAGACAAACTAATAGTGTTAGTTCCCTGTATTAGACAAATGAATCGTGTTAGTTCCCTGTATTAGACAAATTACTCGTGTTAGTTCCATGTATTAGACAAATGAATCGTGTTAATTCCCTGTATTAGACAAATGAATCGTGTTAATTCCCTGTATTAGACAAATGAATAGTGTTAGTTCCCTGTAACAGAGTAGACTATTGACGGTTGGCCACCTTGTATCCTGCATTATGTTGAAGACATAGATCTCTTGATTGGTTCTGAATCTGAACTCTAGGAACTCATCTAAAAGTTGGAAGACATTAGTCGAAAATATGACATGATAACTAGCATTGATAAAAGCACGATATTGGTGACTAGTGAAACCAATCAAGATCTCATGAATATCCAGTTAAACGGTCACAAACTTGAGGAAATTACCACCTTCAAATATCTCGGGTCCCAAATATGTGATCATGGTAACTCGGAAAATAAGTGTAAGCTACGACTCGAGATTCCAATGGCTGATGACTAGGGCAAGGGTGAACAGAGTTTGAAAAAATAAGATCAGTATTACAGTAAAGATCAATCTATTCAGATCTGCAAGAGCTAAGTTTTCTGTTGTATGGATGTGAAAGTTGGACAATCAATGCAGACACAGAAAGAAGGATTCAGACTTTTGAAAACAAGTGCTACAGATGTTTGTTAAGAATTAGTTATATAGAACACAAGACAAATATATTTGTCCGGCAGCAAATTAACAAACTAGCAAGTTATCAAGTACCACTTGTGGCAGTGGTGAAACAGTGTAAACATGTTTAGTTTGAACATGTAACGAGAAACGACACTCTCCCTAAAATAATTTTACAATGAACAGTAGAGGGTGAAGTAGAGGAGAAAGACAGAAAATCCTGAAATGATAACATCAATAAATGGCGTGGGTGTGATTTTTCTACGTTTTTTTCTCCAAATGGCTGAGAATATAGTTAATTGGAAAGCTCTTTGTGCTGATGTCTCCAGTGTGATATCCAGGCGAACATGACTCTCCATGGTATCTCTCCATGGTATCTCTCTATGGTATCTCTCTATGGTATCTCTCCCAGTATTGTTTATGTCCAACGTCTATCCCTCTGAGATTAAACTGATTATCGTTGTTTCTGTTTTTGTTTATATCTAAAATTCTCTACTATATTACAAATTCAATACTGCCACAGAAGCAACGTTGGCTTCGGAATTAAGACGCAGGTAGCGCAGCGAAGTTTTAAAATATGAAGCAACATTTTTCTTTCTTTTAACATCGGACCAGCAGAGTCCCTACACACCAACCTTGACAGAAGTAGAGAAAAAAGATGATCTTACAGAAGTAGATAAATATGAACTTACAGAAGTAGAGAAAGATGAACTTACAGAAGTAGAGAAATATGAACGTACAGAAGAATAATAAAAGGAACAACTTATAAGCAGAAGTAGAATAGAAAAAGGCGAACTTAGAGAAGATGAGCTTGAAGAAGAAGAAGAAGCAGAATCACATATTTTATGTTGAGTAAGAAGGTAATTGACAGCATACAACAGGTAGACACTACACAGGATTGCTTCTTACCTGTCTAAAGCTTTCACTAGGTGTTCTGTTTGATTCATAAAGGTCAAGATGATTGAGATAGTAAAGACCCGTACACAAGATGTGGAGTGTGCTTAAATCAGTGAGTAAACAAGGTGTGAAGTGTGATGTCCTACAGGAAGAACTCACCTGAATACCTACCTCTGATAAAAACTTCATTATAGTCGAGACAAGAAAGGTGAGTGGATTTCCAAGATTTGTCCCGGTATTTCTGCTGACTGTTCCAGATCGTCTGGCGTTTCCGATAGCGCGGAAATAGCAACCAGATGAAATGCAAGGAAGTCATTCTTACCACCCAGGAGATGTACATAACATGGTCTTTGACAATAAGCATGCTACTCCAACTTTGGCATAGTCCAAACAAACATTGACTGTCTTTGTGAACTGTTTCAAAAATACTGACATATAGAAAAACACAAAATATACAAATTTCGTATTAAAAAAATAAATAAATTCACGATCAAAAAGTGTAAAGTCTCCTTCTTCTTCAGCGTTCATTCTCAAAAACCCAATAGATCTCTCTTTTAGCAGGCCATTAGTCATACTAGATTTCCAATGGAATGTAGCATAGACAATGGAAATGCGTTGTGGCGCGGTTACGTTAAAATTGAGAATTATAAAATGCTATATCTATTCTATATTAATGTATGGCTCAGAAACATGGACACTAAATAAACAATTAGAAGACAGAATTGATGCCTTTGAAATGTGGGTATATAGAAGAATAGGGAGAACATCATGGAAAGAGAAGACAACAAATAAAGAGGTGATAAAGGCACTTAATATGAAGAAAGAACTACTAAGAGAAATAAAGATCAGGCAAATAAAATATTTTGGACACATTAAAAGACATGACACCTTATTGAATACCTTACTTGAGGGTAAAGTCAAAGGGAAGCGAGCACGAGGTAGACAGAGATACACGTGGGAGAGTAACATCACACGATGGACAGGCTACAGTCTAGCAGAGTGCACCACGAGGACATGAGACAGGTGATGCTGGAGATCCGTTGCAGCCAACCTTCGTTGCGGAGACGGTAATTGATGATGATGATGTGTCGCCGTACATTAATCTGAGGGAAAAAAATATCTTGACCGTAGCGATGTAAGCCGATATGATATGAGATTTTGTGTTAGTTCGAAGCATATGACACTCTTGTAATCAGGCACAGACTTGCAGACACACGTGTAACCAATATGAAATCTTATCAACGATTTATTATGACAATCCCGAGACTCCTATAACAAGAACAGAGAGTTGCATGTAGATGCCAAATTTCCTGAATTATTTCACGCTAATCTGGCAAGTAGATCAAAGTCGTTATTATTCGGTGTACCAGGTTTTTCTTAATTTATCGCGCAATAATGTTATATGTATTTTCTGTAAGAGAACACCGGTTACAGTAATAATATACAAATTGGCACAGAGATGTGGACATGACAATACAATGTGATATTTATAGTAGGCCCTATATGTTTTCAAGTAACAACGTGAGAACCGTTTTGTGTATGAGACTTGATAGTTGATAGTTTTGTGCATCGAGATTTGATAGTTGCTCGTTGCTAGTTTTGTGTATCGAGACTTGATAGGTGCTATTTGCTAGATTTGTGTATCGAGACTTGATAGTTGCTATTTGCTAGTTTTGTTAGTTTTGTGTGTCGAGACTTGATAGTTGCTGGTTGCTAGTTATGACAATTCGATATAAAAACAAATCTCAAGTGATCGTGTGTGTGTGTATGTATTATTTATGTTTACACACAGACCTTTTGTGTTCTTATAGCACTGAGACATTCTGGCACGTGATGATGATGAAATATTTGTGATTGTCCATAAATTTACATACCTGAGCGGTGTGTGTCTGTTGTTGTTGTGTGTGTGTCGGTCGACCGGTCCATATTCATAGTAGCTTGAGAATATACACGTTCAAAGTCTCGATTTTACCGAAGACAGATGTGTCAGACCATTGGAGCAATAAAACGATACGACAACGCATTTCCATTCTCGGGATTACATCCTTTTGGCACTCTAGCAGGATTGCGGTTCTGCTAAAAGAGAGAGATGCAGCGGGAGTTTGAGAATAAATACTGAAGATGAAGATCGTCCTGATTAAAATCTCATCTCTTTTAGTGACGCGGTGTGGTCTAGTGACGCGGTGTGGTCTAGTGAGGTGGTGTGGTCCAGTGACGCGGTGTGGTCTAGTGAAGTAGTGTGGTCCAGTGACGCGGTGTGGTCTAGTGAAGCGGTGTGGTCCAGTGACGCGGTGTGGTCTAGTGAAGCGGTGTGGTCTAGTGAAGCGGTGTGGTCCAGTGACGCGGTGTGGTCTAGTGAAGCGGTGTGGTCCAGTGACGCGGTGTTGTCTAGTGAAGCGGTGTGCTCTAGTGAAGCGGTGTGGTCTAGTGAAGCGGTGTGGTCTAGTGAAGCGGTGTGGTCTAGTGAAGCGGTGTGGTCTAGTGAAGCGGTGTGGTCTAGTGAAGCGGTTTGGTCTAGTGAAGCGGTGTGGTCTAGTGAAGCGGTGTGGTCCAGTGACGTGGTGTGGTCCAGTGACGCGGCCTGGCTCAGTGACGCGGTCAGGTCGAAGACAAAATATGTGTTAACTCATTTTTCGAGGCGAATAGGTGCTATCTTAGCGAGCCTGGTTAAAATCCCGTTTGTAGCATTATGATTTTTCTTGGGGTCTTTGTTAGCTCTAATATGTTATGGTAGTACGTCCTGATATAACCTAATTGAACTTTGTTGTCCTCTTGTTGAAAGGGCGCACCTCTCCAAAATAGAGTTTTTAAACAAAATAGAGTTTTAAAACAAAATGGAGTTAAAAATAAAATTTAGTTTTAGGAAATATAAAGGAAAGAGAAGAGCTATAACTTATCAATTGATTGATTATTGGAATTGATGGCGAAATCAATAGCTCATCTGTAAATGGACTTTTGCAATGGAAACACTGCGTTACAATGTGTGCAAACGGAAGGTCATTACCCTGGCCATCATCAAGTGACATATTCTTTAAAGAACGTAGTCTTTCCTGTGGATCTCTTGAATTCTCCGCGGTCTTGAGCAAGTTTCACTGCATCTTTCAGTGACATGCGCAGGCATTCTTGAATGTCTTTTGTCCAACGGCGTCTTGGTGGGCCTTTGCCCCTGTTGCCTTCTATCATCCCCTCCAGTAACACTCTCTCCATGCCGTCGTGTCTCTTAATATGACCGGAAAAACTAGCTTTTTCTTTAATATGGTGTTCAGAAGCCAGCCTTCCTGGACGTTAATTGTTCGTAACACCTCCTGGTTTGTTTTCTTCGCTGTCCATGGTATTCTCAAAACTCGTCCATAACACTTTAATTCAAGTGATGTTATTCTCTTGGGGAATTGTTTTATTTAGTGCCCATGCTTCGCATCCATATGTCGCCACAGGAAATACACATGTTCGTAGTAAATACAATTTGGTATTATGTTAGTACCTTGCCATAGTTTCTTTAGCTGTTTTAATTTTGCCAGCTCCATTGCCGTTCTTCTCTTGATCTCAACTGCGCAGTCCCCCGCATTGTTACCTCTGACCACAAAATTAAAAGTCTATCTTGCTACACTTTACTAAATAACTTGCTGTGAACTTTCCTCTCTAGAATCTGTTGCCGCCGAAATCAAATAAATTCGAATCTCTCTCTCTCTCTCTCTCTCTGTATGTGTATGTGTGTGTTCTTCTCTCTCTCTCTCTGTTCTATCGATCGATCTCTTTTCTGCTATCCACACACAGAGAAACTAGCAGACACAAACACACATAAAAATCTGTTAGCTTAAAGTCTCACAAATCTCCAAACAGAAAATAGATAAATAAGACAGTTTTATGACATACATCGCATGATGGACTCGATGTTTCCATTAAACGGTCGTTATCTATCTAGGACGTGACATAAATGTTGATGTTGAAACGGACGAGTTACATTTATAAAATCAAAATTGTATTTATCAATTATCTATCATATATTTTGTGAAATTGTATGAAGATTTTCTGAGAATTATGTCAATGCATTCAAAATGGAAGTCAAATAAAAATTCGTTTTGACGTATTGCAGATAGGCTTTCAAGATGTCAGAATCAATCTAACGGGAACTTAGGGCTGCGATAACACTATGTTGATAAAATATATAAGAGGAAATAAGGGAAATGTTACGAAGAAAGAAATACGAGAAGACAAGCTTATATCTGATACCTTCGTTTTTGCATGAGTCAAAATAATTGACTTTCCGAACAAAGAGTCTTTATCAAAAGTTCAAGCAGTAACCAATAGATAGATGTACTAAACTAAATAACATAATATCAAGGAGGGACATAGGAGGAGAGGGTTTATCTTCCTCATCTTTATAGTTCATGCATTGCAGTGGTGTATATCATGTACTGACAATGATATCCTACACTGACGTTCTCCCATGACACAACGCGATAATCCCCAGTATCTTCTCGTGGTCCATGCCCCTATCGTCTCGTGGTTGATGTCCCTTTCTTCTCGTAGTCCATGCCCCTTTCTTCTCGTGGTTCATGTCCTTGTCTTCTCGTGGTCCATGCCCCTTTCTTCTTGTGGTCTATGTCCCTTTCTTCTCGTAATACATGCCCCTTTTTCAGTTCAACTTGTTACGAAGTTCCCAATCTATCCACTTCACCAGATGTGCCCAAATGAAAGTGTTTTTTATGCAAATGAACTGATTTCTTTATGATTTCATTTCTTCAATATCTTTATTATATTTTCTGTATTTCTCCTCCGTGTTCTTAACTGTCTTACAGTAGAAATTCAAGCATATCTCTACTGCCTTCACATTATTTTTTTTTTACAATCTGCGAATTTTTCACTGTTCTAGATATACCAATAGATAACCTCAAAGTGAAACAAGCCAAAGAATTTAAATTATATCTCGTCAGCAATATTTCCCCAAAAATGGATAACTAAAAAGAGAAATAGAAACAAGGTGTTAGAAAGCAAACACAGCGTTAGCAGATAGTTCAAAGGCTGCAGTTCTAAACCGGTACACGACAGTCCCATGATGCTACAAACGGACCTGTGATTCCTTGTACATTCTATGGAAGAATTTCTGGCTCAGATTGTTCTTGTGAGTCACATTCGTAATGACCGTGGATCGTAGTTTATATTTCTTATAACACAACACTAATACTATTGTCTAGAAAGACGGAAAGTTACCTACTACGTAAAATGTGTTGTACGTCATCGTGGCTATACATCGTAGACTATATATCTTATAAAACAACAATAATACTATCATCTGAAAAGACGGAAAGTTGCCTACTACTCAGTACCTCCGGTCTATAAAAAAAAGCAAGGAAAACGTCGGATCTGATAACATAAGTAACGCAGTGTGGAAGCATATCAAAGAAAGCATTGGAGGAAAAGTAAAGTAAACAGAAAGAGCCAGTGTTATTATTATTCTAATCATATAGTCCAGATTCTTTATCCACCGAAGACGGATGTGTCGGGACATTGGCGCAAATAAAACGGCGATACAACGTATTTCCTTTATCTGGAAGGCATCCTGCTGGATTTTTTGTAGGGACATTTTGCTGCGACAAGAGAGATCCAACGGGAGTTTGAGAATGAATCCCGAAGAAGAAAAAGATTCTTTATATTGTGCGTCTGTGACCGTAGTTGAGTTTCAGTGTGGTGACTTTGGGTAGCTGCAGGAACCAGGTACGCCTGGCCGATTATTCTATCAGCGGGTAGGTACAGGAAGCAGCTACGCCTGGCCGATTATTCTATCAATATGGTTACAGACGTTCACGTTCATTGGAAGAGGTGAAACACTGAATGTGTTAATTACCAACACGGATGTCTGATGTGGTAGGCCATTGGTGCAAGTAAACGGCGACACATTTCCTGTCGTTAAAGAGCATCCTGCTGAAAATCTTCTAGACCATTGTAGCATTGTCCTATTCTCAGTCGAAATATCGTGAGTTTTTTTTCCGTGTCTGTTCAAGTTTCTAAATTCAGTTTTGCCCACGTAAATCAATATCGAATATGTATATATATATATATATCACAAATATGAGATATATCACAAATATGAGATATATCACAAATATGAGATATATCACAAATATGAGATATATCACAAATATGAGATATATCACAAATATGAGATATATCACAAATATGAGATATATCACAAATATGAGATAGCGTTACATTTAATTACCTACATAATTTATTATCAACACCTACACATCATGTGGGGGGGGGGGGGGAGACCGGTTAGTAATTGTGGAGAGGGGGGGGCTGGGCTGCTGTATGGCAATAAGTTTCTTTGATAGATGATAACATTTGTATTATATTTTGAATCAATCTTTACTCGAAATTCTTCACTTGTTCAAGTTTGTTCAAAATATTATGAAACTGATAAGTTGATAAATTGATATTTTGTTAAATTGATATTTTGTTAAATTGATATATTGATATGTTGATATGTTGATATATTGATATATTGATATGTTGATATATTGATATGTTGATGTGTTGATATATTGATATGTTGATATATTGATATGTTGATATATTGATATGTTGATATATTGATATATTGATGTGTTGATATGTTGATATGTTGATATATTGATATATTGATATGTTGATATGTTGATATATTGATATATTGATGTGTTGATATGTTGATATATTGATATGTTGATATATTGATATATTGATATGTTGATATATTGATATATTGATGTGTTGATATATTGATATGTTGATATGTTGATATATTGATATATTGATGTGTTGATATATTGATATATTGATATATTGATATGTTGATATATTGATATATTGATATGTTGATATATTGATATATTGATGTGTTGATATGTTGATATATTGATATGTTGATATATTGATGTTGATATATTGATATGTTGATATATTGATATATTGATGTGTTGATATATTGATATATTGATATATTGATATGTTGATATATTGATATGTTGATGTGTTGATATATTGATATGTTGATATATTGATATGTTGATATATTGATATGTTGATATA
Source organism: Meghimatium bilineatum (assembly GCA_034231615.1). Lineage (NCBI taxonomy): Eukaryota > Metazoa > Mollusca > Gastropoda > Stylommatophora > Philomycidae > Meghimatium > Meghimatium bilineatum. The sequence continues at coordinate 77,094,047 of CM067321.1, read as the reverse complement.
TTGATATATTGATGTGTTGATATGTTGATATGTTGATATATTGATATATTGATATGTTGATATATTGATATATTGATGTGTTGATATGTTGATATATTGATATGTTGATATATTGATATATTGATATGTTGATATATTGATATATTGATGTGTTGATATATTGATATGTTGATATGTTGATATATTGATATATTGATGTGTTGATATATTGATGTGTTGATATATTGATATATTGATATATTGATATGTTGATATATTGATATATTGATATGTTGATATGTTGATATATTGATATATTGATGTGTTGATATGTTGATATATTGATATGTTGATATATTGATGTTGATATATTGATATGTTGATATATTGATATATTGATGTGTTGATATATTGATATATTGATATATTGATGTGTTGATGTGTTGATATATTGATATATTGATATATTGATATGTTGATATGTTGATATATTGATATATTGATATATTGATATATTGATATATTGATGTGTTGATATATTGATATATTGATGTGTTGATATATTGATATATTGATATGTTGATGTGTTGATATATTGATATATTGATATATTGATATGTTGATATGTTGATATATTGATATATTGATGTGTTGATATGTTGATATGTTGATATATTGATATATTGATATGTTGATATGTTGATATATTGATATATTGATGTGTTGATATGTTGATATATTGATATGTTGATATATTGATGTTGATATATTGATATGTTAATATGTTGATATATTGATGTTGATATATTGATATGTTGATATATTGATATGTTGATATGTTGCTATGGAATGTTCTCAACGAAAAATAAATTACAATATGAAAAAATAAATTGTAAACCTGATTAATGGTAATGAGATGTTAAATATGATAGCCAATGGAATCGTTGCGTAAATCTTGAGAAGGGAAGTCATTCTTGAGAACTGTTATGATTAAATTTTGGCACTTGAGTTACACAGAAGCTCTGAAATACAGAGAACCTGAAAGTGGTACTGGGTATTGTCTGTAGCACAGATGGCGTAAAGAAGATGGAAGGCCGATTTTATTGTTCTTGAAGAAATTGAAAACAATATCAGTTACAAATGGACGTGAGCTTGAGCGGTTGAGAACGTGCCTGGAAACAAAGCGGGATATGGTGCGTGCGGGTTTGTTCAAAATTCTGTCAAAAAAGAGGACAATCTATGAAACAAAAGACAGATTTGTGACCGTCTTGGGTGGCTACTGTACAGACAGTCCGATAGGAAAGTCTGGCTGTAAAAGTCAGTCTGATGACAATGGAGAGTATAAATAGAGTTGAATTTCTGCCCATTGTCTGTCAAGTTTTGAAAGATGAAGTTTGCTGAGCAAAAATAATAATCTTTTGTCCGACACGAATTGTTAGCTTTTGATTCCTGCGAAGCTTTTAGTATTCCTAAGAATATAGTTTAATTGCATAGTTTTACAGTTGAGTAGTCAGTGAGAAGTTGCAAACGGGAAGTACAATACAGTTGTGATTGCGAGGACGAATGTCCGATCAAAGGGGCTGATGTGAATTATATACAGTTGATCTGAGAACCATTATCTGATTGGTTCAATGACCAAAGTAGCAGGAGAAAGAGAGAGAGAGAGAGAGAGAGAGAGATGGAAAGAATGTAACAAAAAATATTGAGAATGAGAGAAGATAGATGTGTTGTGTGTTGGTACTAAGAGAATATGAATTTGTAGCTTTTATTCCTTGTGCCAGCCTGTGGAGTTTTACTATCAGGTCCAAACTAGTATTTCTGTTGGCAATCATTATAATATGGATGTTTGTTTCCTTTATTTTAAGTCGTTATGATATGGACATGTCCTTTCCCTGAATACGCGAATACCAGCGCTTATTGCACTCATAGTTTTAAAATAATTGCCCGATGGTAATTTTGTTATTAGTTTGTGACGTCAGTCTGTTCATGCTCTAGTAACGAAATGGTGACCATATCGATACCTTGGAAATATACGGAAGCAACACATCTTCTGTCTTCCTTGAGATACAGATGTCTAGAGTTTAGGAAGGTTATTAGGGCTAGAATTAGATCTAAACCTACACCGACACCCCCCCCCCTGCTACATTCTAGGATCAACTAGTCTCCTCCGATGCGCATTGCCGGCATTAAATTATGTCAAAATGTATTTCAGCTAACATTAGCCATTTTACTTTTCTCCGGCGACATGACGTAATGACGTAATTTCACTGACAACTGTGCACGTCAACATTTCCGACTAAAATGGGCAATGAACCCAGGACCATTCATATGCGAAGCCAGTGCTCTAACCACGCGGCTCCCATACAAACATACCCCTAAGCAAATCACATTTTATAAAAGAAACTGTATTTAAAAAACAATTCGCGCAAATACGACTTATGCCAGTTTGGATTATGTCAAAACTGGAGTAGCAGGCGTATTGTCACAGACCACATTATATACATCTACTGGGTGGTAAGAATGGCTTCCTTCATTTCATCTGGATGCTATATTTTCTAGCTATCGGAAACGCCAGACGATCTGGAACAGTCAGCAGAAATATGGAGGTAAATCTAAGAAAACCACTCACCTTTCGCGTCTGCCATCTAATGAAGCTTTTATCAGGGGCTCGTGTTCAGGTGAAATTGCAGTTAGAACAAGGAAATGTCTCACAAAGTGCTTTTCATTAACCTCAGGACTTAGACAGGGTGCGTCTTATCACCATTCCTTTGTATTATGAATGTGGATATTGTTACCATACATGGTGGTGGTGTGTGTGTGAGTGTGTGTGTGAGGTCTTGCATATTGAAACATGGACTATTAAAATAGTCCACAAAGTTTTTAGACCAAAATAACTTGTTCATCAAGTTTCCAGAAATTCCTTTCATCAGGGCCACAATAGTTGAACCACCAAGTTTCCACAAATTCCTAACACCAGAGTCACAATAACTGGATCACCAAGTTTCTACAAATTCCGTACACCAGGGCCACAAAAACTTTACCATCAACTTTCCACAAATTCATTACACCATGACCACAATAACTGGGCCACCAAGTTTCTACAAATTCCTTACACGAGGGCCACAAAAACTTTATCATCACCTTCCCGCAAATTCCTTACACCAGAGCCACAATAACTGGACCACCAAGTTTCTACAAATTCCTTACACCAGGACCACAATAACTGGTCCACCAAGTTTCCACAAATTCCATACACCAGGGTCACAAATCACCTGTAAGGGGACAGGGGCGATTTAAATAACAAAATATCCTCGTTTTTGTAGAATGTGTAATTACCTGTTTTAGAAAACCAGTCTTAAAAAGTGGGAATAGGGCATTGATGTTACACGCTTTTTTGTCTTGCTTCCAAATACACTCAATGTTATGTTTGGATTTCCTAAGAGTAAGGGTTTGGGTTAAATTATATGCTAAAACCCTAATCTACTAGCGCGCCTTACGCTGAACTTGTTCATACCATACGGATACACTTAGATAATAAGTGAAACTGCTGTTAAACTGTATAGAAATAGTACTTAATTACTGTAATAAAATCTAGCTCCACTGATTATAGAGCTAGATACTCTCTGTAAATCGATATGTGTTACAGTTTGGCACCATTAAGCCACATGGTCTTAATACAGTTCATTTATTTATTTAGATTTGAATTCTTAGGCCCTAGTTGTGTTATCAATCATGTTGTTTTCAAATACATTTGTTTTCTTTCCTTCTCATTAGCCGTGTACTTTTAATGTGTGTCTCTATGACAATACTTGTGTACATGTACATCATTATTACCTTGGATGTCTCTGCTGTTAAATGTCTGCTATAAAAGTACACTAAATGTTTCGCCAACAGAACATTGGTCTCTACACCACATTTTTAGACCTAACTAAGGCATTCGACACTGTAAATCGCGAAGGACTATGGAAAATCATGGCGAAATTTGGATGTCCCGAAAAATGTACCAACATGGTTCGCGAGTTCCATGATGGTATGGCATCCTGTGTGCAAGATGACGACGCACACTCAAACCCCTTTCCAGTGATTAACGGTGTCAAACAGGGTTGCGTCCTGGCTCCGAGGCTCTTCACCATGGTGTTCTCTGCTATGTTAAATGATACCTTCCGGAATAACACTGCAGGAATTTGCTTTCGCTATCGAACTGATGGAGGGCTATTCAATCTTGGTAGATTGAAGTTCAAGGCCCAAAGTCAGTCAGACGTTGTTCGCGACCTCTTGTTCGCCGATGATTGTGCACTCAATCAACGCTACCAATCTGAAAGACATGCAGGGCAGTTTGGACCTCATTTCTATGGCCTGCAATGCGTTCGGTCTCACCCTCAGCACCGCGAAGATATTAGCAATGTATCAACCAGTGCCAGGTGTACTCTACACAGGACCAGTAATCACAGTAAAGGGGCAGAAACTCAATACTGTCAATAAGTTTGTATATCTCGGCAGCACTCTATCGCAAACTGAAAATTGACGAGGATTTCGCCCTTACAATGAAACATTGAAACTGTCTTGTACAATATTATTTGTATTATTTCCATACCCGTACGAAATAGTGTGATAGTCTGTGCGTCCATTGTGAAATGGATTGATCTTGTGTTTTCTGTAAATACTATAGATACATAAGTCAATCAATCAAGTGCCATGCCGACTGGCGTAGGCGATCATGTTTCTCCACGACTCTCTGTCTCTTGTGTTGTCAATAAGCTCGGTTGGTGAGCTTCTACCGTGCCACGATACAAGCCCATCTAGTAACTTTTCTCTTTGTTGACCTCTATCTCTTCTCCCTTTGATATTCCCAGTGGTTATTAAGTGTTCAAGCTGTGTTCTTCTCAGCACATGCCCTAGAAACCTTGACTGTCTGCCTCTAATGTTTGATATGATTGATCTTTTTACGCCAGCATCAATGAGAACCTCTGCATTAGTTTTCTTAGCTGTCCATGGTATTTTCATCATTCTTCTCAGAAACCACATTTCTGTAGCCTCCAATTCACTTTGAATTTTCTTGTTTATGGTCCATGCTTCACATCCATAAAAAGAATTAGTTCGATATAACATCTCAGCACCCGAATTCGGGTCTGCATTGATAGACTTCCATTGAAAAAAATGGTTCTCATTATACGGATACATTTAATAGATACATTATACGGAACATAAAATCAAGATATACGTGAGAAATAAAGTAAGTACTCTTGCATGTCAACAAGAACATTTCACGGTAGTGCAAACTTGTGTGGTTTGGCCACGCGATGAGACCCGTTTCTCTTTCCAACAATAAATGGCGGGGAACAGTTGAGGGTGGAAGAAGAAGAGGAACAAGGAGGAAAGTATAGATTGATAATATTCAAGAATGGATATGATTAAGATTCTCCATACGTGAATATAGAACAGACTGGAGAATCATTGTGGGATTTTTGGTTCTAATATATCCAAAGTAGCACCCCTACGACACTGAAGTGTTATGTACTTGATGATGATGGCGTAGGTATATAAACTTAGTGATTGTCTTGAATTGAAGGAATGAAAACCAAATCCAAACATGGATACAAGATCTATTATAAAGAGCACACAAAAATGAAATCTGCAAGAGTTTGCAGCAACTGAAATATTCTCCAGAGGTCATCAATAAACGTTATTGATCAACGATCCGTATGATGTAATGTCAACGTTCACGCTATTTGACACTCAAGACAGCGCACTCACACAGAGGCACCAACTATCCGCACTCGCGTGCACACAGGACTACCACTATTGACCGGGTCACACACTAGAAGACGACAGCACTGACTGACTGTTATGACCAGGAAGCACGCGAATCTCAGATTAACCCAGATAAATTCGCAGTAAATTATAAGCGCATATTACTAAACTTAATGATTTGACTTTCGACTCGACCATATGCTACTTAATTCTGCGCAGACACACAGACATGTAAACACGCTGTTTCGCTATTACTCAACCGTGACCATTGAATTTACTTGCTATAAGACCTAACTGCAAAATGTAAACAGGTCTTCATTTCGTACGTTTTTTTAATTACTGTCATACTTTCCATTGGTTACTATTTATGTACTTGGTGTAGCCTTGGTTATTTCTGGCATGCGATTCCAAGTATATAAATATCGAGCAACGGAAAACACGGGAATATTCAAGAAAAGGAATGAATGAATGCCTAATTAATTCAGAGAACATGTCTTCTACTGTCGAGATGTCACGACTCAGCTCATCAAATTATACCCTAATGACGGTTTAAATCACATTTGGTAGTCTATCCTATCTAGGCCGTAGCATATCAGAGTCTAGATGTCATTGAATGGTATCTGCATTTATGGCAGTATTTATTTTCTAGGCTAATATAAATACTTCTAGTAGGTTGCCATTGATGTGTTAACGGTCTAGATGCGCTGTTGAATGCGGCAGAGCTGAACCCGGTGCTGTGGAAACAATGCCGAGATCGTAGTTACTAACGATCCTTGTTTTCTTTCATTTTATTATGTTCTGTATTTTGCATTCTTCTTTTGTATTGTTATTCTGTGTTTGGTTGTTCCGGTCTTGATAAAGACCTATTTGGTCGAAACGTTGATTCTGTTCCACCTAAAACTTCTATTTAAAAATGTTGATACATTTTTGGCTATATCTACTTGAATACTGATTTACCAGAATTGCGACCCGCACACATTTTTATGTCTAAAAACTTCGATAAAACCACATTGACTAACGTCAGCGGATGACCGTAGCGTGACTCACCATAGCAGGCACGTTATCTGTCCAACAAACTCTCTTTAACACTGACAACATCATTACTTGTAGTGGAAGAAATACAACCACTGACTTCATCATCAACTGTGTTGAACGAACAACAACCACTGACGTTTCTAGGTACACTGAGTACCGAATACAGTGCATACATTTCTAGGTACAGTGAGTACCGAATACAGTGCATACATTTCTAGGTACATTGAGTACCGAATACAGTGCATACATTTCTAGGTACACTGAGTACCGAATACAGTGCATACATTTCTAGGTACACTGAGTACCGAATACAGTGCATACATTTCTAGGTACACTGAGTACCGAATAAATTGCATACGGTACAAATATGAGACTGCACAATTGGATCCATGTTATACAACTGTGTATGGTTGGATCCATGTTATACAACTGTGTATGGTTGGATCCATGTTATACAACTGTGTATGGTTCTTGTATGATGTTGCCTTTGTTCCTTCATCGTCGAATAAGGTACATAGAACAGAAACCAGAGCCCTCCAATTCGATCGATGTTATACAACTGTGCACGGTTCTTGTATGTTATTGAGACACCTAGTAATTCCCTCTTTGATGGTTGTTCTGCGAATATTTTCTCTTGGACATCCTCTATATTTCGCCATCTGAAATGTGGTTATGTAACACCGGTTTTTTACGATAACAGTTTGTTGGATCGTTAATCATCCCTGGAGTTCAGTCGGTGATTTTAGGAATATCGGAACCGACTATACTGACGTTTACTTTAGTTTAGTGGAAGTTGCACTCTTGCAAATCCACAGACGCTAATTCTCTTCCATCTCACGGAGAAGAACTTGTACGAGGCTCGTCACACTTCTTGAATCACACAGTTGTACGAGGCTCATTACACTTCTTGAATCACACAGTTGTACGAGGCTCATTACACTTCTTGAATCACACAGTTGTACCAGGCTCATCACACTTCTTGAATCACACAGTTGTACCAGGCTCATCACACTTCTTGAATCACACAGTTAATCAACCCGTTGTGCTATCACCTGCGATAATTGAAAAGTCTTTCAATCACATTTACCAGATTTTTCTTAAGTTGTGAACGCTTATTTATAAACATGTTATTTATAAATATTAGTATGTCTTTGTTGTTCACACTTAATTCACCTTGTATTCATTCATTAAGTGACGTCTCCACAACGAACGTTGGCTGCAACGGACCTCCAACATCCCTTATATCTTGTCTTGGTGGTGCACTCTGCTAGACTGTAACCTGTCCATCTTGTGATGTTACTCTCTCACTTGTACAGGCACTCTCTCACAGGTGCTTACATCTTGTTCACCTCCCCTCGACTTTACCCTCAAGTAAAGTCTTCAACAAGATGTCATGTCTGTTAATATGCCATCTCGTATTGGTGCCTTCTAACTCGGGACGCCTAGCCTTTTGTTACCCAACTCCTGCGTGTCCATGACAATAAATCCACAGAAGTCTTCACGGATTATAATCCATGAATCTAATCATGAACATGAATGATTACATTTTGTCCAAGTTTTTCAGCACTTAGATGAAGCCAAAGAAACAATTGCAGCCAATCTGAAGTCAGAATTAGAACTTAATTCCTCAGATCAAATAAAAAATGGTTGGTGTGTTGCCGGAACCTGAACGGGAGCAAAGAATAGCAGCACTGTTTACCTACCATGTATGTCGTAATAGGCGACTAAGGAGGTTATGGGGTGGAGTTGTCTATCCCATCTCATATGCATTGCTAGATAGAGTTATACCGAAAGGTTGAAATAATGCAGCAAAGCTGTAAACCATGATGGTATCGTCTCTTACATGCTTGGTATCGTGTCTTACATGCTTGGTATCGTGTCTTACATGCTTGGTATCGTCTCTTACAAACTTGGTATGGTCTCTTACAAACTTGGTATCGTCCCTTTCATGCTTGGTATCGTCCCTTACATGCTTGGTATCGTCTTACATGATTGGTATCGTCCCTTACATGATTGGTATCGTCTCTTACATGATTGGTATCGTCTTACATGATTGGTATCGTCCCTTACAAACTTGGTATGGTCTCTTACAAACTTGGTATCGTCCCTTTCATGCTTGGTATCGTCCCTTACATGCTTGGTATCGTCTCTTACATGCTTGGTATCGTCTTACATGATTGGTATCGTCCCTTACATGCTTGGTATTGTCTTACATGATTGGTATCGTCTTACATGATTGGTATCGTCCCTTACATGCTTGGTATTGTCTTACATGATTGGTATCGTCCCTTACATGATTTGTATCGTCTCTTACATGCTTGGTATCGTCTTACATGATTGGTATCGTCCCTTACATGCTTGGTATCGTCTCTTACATACTTGGTATCGTCTTACATGATTGGTATCGTCCCTTACATGATTGGTATCATCTCTTACATTCTTGGTATCGTCTTACATGATTGGTATCGTCCCTTACATGCTTGGTATTGTCTTACATGATTGGTATCGTTCCTTACATGATTGGTATCGTCTCTTACATGCTTGTTTGACTAGACTATCTCATTATTATAGTGTGGTTCTACAGAAGAATGCTGAGAATACCATGGACTGCCAGAAAAACTAATGTAGAGGTATTGAAAGAGTTAAATGCGAAAATTGGTAGCAGATCCTATCCAGGACGTAGCTATCAACCCAGCATTTGTTGGCTGTGGTGATTTTCTAGGCAATATAAATACGTTTAGTATGTTGCCATTGCTTTCCGAACGGTCCGGATGCACTATTGCTGTGGTGAGGATCGAACTTGGTACCTTTGCCGTCACAGACGGGCTCTGTACCACTTCGCCACAGAGCCTAAATCAAAAATATAAGAAAAAGGCAATCTTCTTTTTTTGGGCCACTTCATGAGACAGGCAGGTTTAGAGAACATAATCACAACAGGCAAGATTGGAGGCACCAGAGACAGAGGGCGAGAACGTGCGAAAATAGTAGACAGTTTGACAACCTGGCACGGCAAGGTTACAACAACGACTTTGATACATAATACTGTGGACAGAGAGCTGTGGAGAGCCATGACCGCCTACGCCACCCGGCACCTGATGGTGATGATGATCTCATTATTATAACAGAAATGAACACAATTATACAGAATGTGTTCACATATTATTTTTTACATTAAAAATCAAATCTACAGTTATGAACCCGATCTGGTAAAGTCACGTGTCAACAGTGGTGCTGTGAAACATCAGAACCAAAAGATGGTCAACACTCCCTGGTCACGGATCATGTTTTAACGTGAGTAGCGGAGTCAACATTGACACGGCAGTATCCGATTGCACAGACGACCATTCAGTGATTGCCTGTGTCGCATATTTTCGGGATTTAGTTGTAGATCTTTGTTTTCAAAGACAAGCAGGGACTCGGTAGGTGATTGAATACACGAACAGTAACACGGTTTTCATGTGAAGGAATGTCTATAAATCCAGGCTGGTTGAGTGACACTGCATTAAAGCGATGTAAATAATATTACAATCAATAAAAGGTAATACTGCTGTGAAACGGAATAACAATAGTTCTTACGTAGAACACAGGTTTTTGAAGTTTTAACTAGAACACAAACGATAGACTATCATTTCTATGACAGACTAAGAGGCTATGAAGTAAATTGTCCATTACTGATAGTTTGTCAGTTGTGTTCTAGTTAAAACTTCCAAAACCTGTTTTCTACGTAAGTACTATTACTATTAAAATAGAAATAATTAGAAGTTCTGGGGGAGTATCACCACCATCATCAGTTTTTATTAACGCTGAAGTTAGTGCATAGGGTAGAGGTCAGATCTCTTCAATTCTGTCTGTTCAAAGCTATTCCGTATAGTTCTTGAATAGTATGAATATTGTTTGTTTTATTTTCTCTAAGTATTGTTCTTCTGAGTCTTTATTTTGGTCTATCCCTTGCTCTTTTGCCTGTAGGTGTCTATTCTAGAGATTGGTGGTGTATTCTGTTGATGTCTGAGCGAAGTGTATGCCCGATGTAGGACAAACGGGGGAGTATGGTATAGAAATAATCAACAAAATGCTAAATGACATCTATAACCGTGGGCAATATTCAATCGGATGTATTGTAATCAATATTCATAGTCTAACAGAAGAAACCTGGTGCAGGAGAATATGAAGTTAATCGAACAATTAGCCATATGAGCCAGATGAACAAGATCATATTTCGTATAATCATGAGACAAATAAGAGGATTATTAAAACCAGAAATTATTCATGTATAACCACGGAAGCGTATCCACATCTTATCCGGCGTCCGTGTGTTGCCGGGGCCGAAAGGGTAGCAAAGAATAGCACCACTGTTTACCTTCCAAGAATGTCGTAAGAGGCGACTAAGGAGATTATTAGATTAAGCTGGCTATCCCATCCCATACAGCGCTAGTAACCAAAAGCCATGCTGAAGTCGGATATGTCAGGCCGAAAGGCGCAGATATCGCAGCAATGCTGTAAACCATGACAACATATTCCGTTCTCCGGACTACATCCTGCTAATCTGCAGAAGTTTGAGAACGAACGCAGAACAAGAAGAAAATCAGAAATTGCAGAAGAGCAATGTGGATCTGTGGGGGGCAATTTGATTGCCCAGGGCGGCAATTCGAACAAGTTGTAATTAGGCTTCAATTAGGGAATAATTCAATTTTTGAATATTAAAAAAATATGTATATGTTACATAGAGGGGCATCAGCATTTTAGAAAGGCTTAGGTGAGGCTTTGTAACAACAAAATGGCTGAGAAACACTGCTATAGGGCAATCCAAATAACTGTATACGAGTACAAGACAGTTTTAACTGTTCAATCTCGATGCTTATTTCAATACCTTGTCGTGTATATATTCTACAGTAATGTATGGCGAAAAAACATGGATAATGAAGCAACAACTATAAGACAGAATTGGTGAGTGTGAGATGTGGATTTATAGAAGAATATGGATAATTCAATGCAGAGATAAGAACACGAATAAAAATGTTTAAGCAACAATGAGTAAAAACAAAAAATATTTTAAAAAATTATTAAAGTATTTTAAACTTTTTCAAGTAAGCTCTTCAACAAGATGTCAGATCATTTTATACGTCCAGTCTTCAAGTAAGCTAGTCAAAAGAAAACGTCAACTTGTTTTATATTTCCAACATACTTTTTTGACCTGATTGTTTCCTTCTTCAAATAGTCTTCGTGCCGTCTCCGCAACGAAGGTTGGCTGCAACGGATCTGCAACATCCCCTGTCTCTTGTCTTGTTGGTGCATTCTGCTAGACTGTAACCTGTCATCGTGTGATGTTACTCTCCCAAATAGTCCTTCAAATAGTCCTTTTTCATGTTTAATGTTGCTAAAACCTGTTTGTTTTCTTTTCTTTCCATGAAGCTCTTACTAATCATTTATATATATCTCAGATACATGAATTCTGTCTTCTAGATGTTTGTTCATTGTCCATATTTCTGAGCGATGTTACTTTACTTTAACATATCATTGCCATAAAGATTGTCACAAACATCACAAGCCACAGACTAGTAAAAGAAATAGAACATTAAACTTAACATTACTATCTTGCATTCTGTATGCCTGACTTCACATAAAATCGTGTATGCTGCACATTTGACTATCAGATTGCAGCGTGTAATCATCAAACCGAGCGATGACTAAGTTGCAACCATAATTACAAGTCTCCCTGACCACCACTACTGCAACGCAGGTCAGACCTCCATAAAAAAAATGCCACTGACGCCTCCATAAAGAATCGAACTCCAAGCCCTTCATTAAAAGATCTCGCTAAGGCTTGACTATCAAAATTATCGGTGACGAGCAGAGGGGATAAAGTCTGCGAGATCTTATTAACGCCCCGTAGTGTTTAAAAAATTAACAACACGGAAATAATGGCGGCCATGAAAAATGGTCTCTCAGTCGGGGTCTGTTCGAGATTCTCCGAGTGGTCTCTCAGTCGGGGCCCTGTTCTAAATTCTCCGAATGGTATTTCAGTCAGGGTCTGTTCTGAATTCTTTGCTTGTTACTGTGTGAAAGTGTACTATTTCTTGTTCGTCTTTGTAGATTCGAACACATTCACATAAATATGTACAAGGACACCACAGTCACACGAGTATGTACACGCTAAAACATTCACACCAGTATGTACAAGGTAAGACATTCATACGAGCATGTACAAGAATAACACATTCACAGAAGTATGTACAAGGTAAGACATTCACAGAAGTATGTACAAGGTAAGACATTCACAGAAGTATGTACAAAAATAACACATTCACAGGAGTATGTACAAAGTAAGACATTCACAGAAGTATGTACAAGGTTGAGAAGTATAGATTGTTTTTGTTTCCACATCATCATCATCATCATTAAGTACCGTCTCCGCAACGAAGGTTGGCTGCAACGGATCTGCAACATCCCCTGTCTCTTGTCTTGTTGGTGCATTCTGCTAGACTGTAACCTGTCCATCGTGTGATGTTACTCTCCCACTTGTATCTCTGCCTACCTCTTACTCGCCTCCCTTTGACTGTGCCCTCAGGTAAGGTCTTCAATAAGGTGTCATGTCTTTTAATGTGTCCAAAGTATTTTAACTGCCTGATCTTTATTGCTCGTAGTAATTCTTTCTTCATATTACGTATCTTTAGCACCTCTTTATTTGTTTTCTTCTCTTTCCATGATGTTCTCCCTATTCTTCTATATACCCACATCTCAAAGGCATCAATTATGTCTTCTAATTGTTTATTTAGTGTCCATGTTTCTGAGCCATACATTAATATAGAATAGATGTAGCATTTTATAATAACGTAATAACCACATAATAACCAAATGAACAGCACAAGAAATAAGATAGACAACCTTTAACACCGAATAGGTATTAGCTAATCTACGGCCTGCATCCGAGGAGCGACAGCATAAACACCAGCGAACATACTACAAATTGTTCCAAGAGATATAAAATAGATGCAACAAAAAAAACCAGATCCTAAAACAGTTGACAAGTTTTTTCAAGAATAAAAATGTAAACAAACACACTAAAAATGCATTATACAAGACTATTATTATTCCATCACTTTGCTACCAGTGTAAAACCTGGACAATGACAGCGCAAGACAAAAGAAAAATAGTGACAACAGAAATGACATGTCTACAAAGAATACTCGGAGTGTCATTAAGAGATAGAATTAGAAACGATAACATCAGACAGATAACCAAAACAATACCAGTATTGGAACACATCAAAAGACAACAGATCAAGTGGTTTTCATACGCTTCCAGACTACCGACAGATAGCATGCTACAAATGGCCATGACACAGACATAACGGTTATAAAGCCAGAGGCAGACCATGTAAAAGATGGATCACAGAAATTAAAGAAGCCACAGGAACAAGCTTACAAACAGCGCACAAGAAGGCCATCTCCAGAGAACTCTTCCACCCCTGACGCCGCAAGGCAAACAAGGGACACAGCGTATAGATAGATAGATAGATAGATAGATAGATAGATAGATAGATAGATAGATAGACAGACAGACAGACAGATAGATATATAGATAGATAGATAGATAGATAGATAGATAGATAGATAGATAGATAGATAGATAGATAGATAGATAGATAGATAGATAGATAGATAGATAGATAGATAGATAGATAGATAGATAGATAGATCAATTGTTGTGTAGTATCAGTATAGAAGCGTCATCAAATATTGTGTAGTATCAGTATAGAAATGTCATCAATTGTTGTGTAGTATCAGTATAGAAGCGTCATCAAATGTTGTGTAGTATCAGGAAGCCACATTTACCTAAAACCGCTCTATATATGACTAATATAGGGCGCTGATTGACAATAACGTTGAAGAAAAATATCTAGTAAACTTCTACACTAATAGGTCAGTCATTCGTTGTCACTGATGTGTGAAGTCTTTTTATGTACTGTCCGGTAGAAATGTGTTTAGCGGGCAATTGTGCATCTGGACAATTCGGAAAGCAATGGCAAACAACACAACGTATTTATAATGTCTAGAAAATTACTATAGCCAAAAAATACTGCAATGATGGCTACGTCATGTAAAGGGTATGCCACCACTGTTTATGTGGTCACGATCCTTCCTAGTGTAATCTTCCTGCAGCGATTTTCTTGGGAGAATCATCATTTTGAACAATAATGTTCACACGCTCTTTCCGTAGAAAATATAGGCCACTTGAATTCAGGGTCTTCTTCGTTGGTTCTCAAACTCCTGCAGATTAGCAGGATGTAGTCCGGAGAACAGAATGCGTTGTGTTATGGTTTACAGCATTGCTGCGATATATGTGCCTTTCGGCCTGCCACATCCGACTTCAGCATGGCTTTGGGTCACTGACCCTATATGGGATGGGACAGCCAACTCCATCCCATTACCTCCTTAGTGGCCTTTTACGCCATGCATGGAAGGTAAACAGTGTTGCTATTCTTTGCTCCCCTTTTGGGCACCGGCAACACACGGTCGGAATCAACGGTGAAAACCTATATATCACTGCGGCTTGTGTTAGTTTTCCCTATACAGGTACACACATTTCAGTGTCATTGACAAATAGATGCAATGAATTTGTAAAAATTATTAATTAATAACATGAGCATAAACTGGAATTAAATTTGGATTAAGATTAGCAGTAACAAGTCGTCAGAAACTTAACAGGCACAATCAATAAACTCACTATCTGACAGAATAATTTCCATAATTAAAATTATTAATAACAAAAAGTTAATCGAATAAAAGATGCCTCAATTCTTCTTCTTCGTCGTTCTTCAGTCAGATATCAGGTTACAGCGCCAATAGCTTCAGTCAGATATCAGGTTACAGCGCCAATAGCTTCAGTCAGATATCAGGTTACAGCGCCAATAGCTTCAATGAATTGTGTGATTCGCTTCAGGTCATCCATGGAACCCCTCAAGTCTGGAAGCAGTGCAGTCTCAGTAGGCCATATTTTCTCCCTCTCTTCTTGGTAGAGTTGACAGGCATGAAGAATGTTCTCTGCAGTCTCTGGCCTCAGTCCACAGTTGCACAGGTCTGTCTCACCAATCTTTAGCTTTCGGAACATGTGACTTCTCTGTCTGTTGTGACCAGTTCGTAGTCTGAAAATGATGGTTTGTTCCTTGCGTGACATTTGATGGTAGGGGTCATTGGGTTCTGCAGTTGGGTGCATCTACTTCCACTTTTTCTTATATTCTGCTTTTATCATAGTCTTACATTCAAGTACGTGTTATCACTTTCTATTTGTTCCAGTCATCCTCCTATCCTTGCCAGTAGATCATTTTTTTTTCATTTCCAGGTATGCCACAGTGACCTGGGATCCACTGCAGTACTGTTTCTTTGGTGGTACTGCTGAGGTGTAGTAAGCAGGCCGTAAGTTCAATCATGCTCGTGTTCCTTGGATCTTTCAATGCCTGTAATACTGGCTTTGCATCCGTTAGAAAGACTACATGTCTGTTGTTACTCGGCAAGCAATTTATAAGCATTTTGGCTGCCTCTATTATGGCTTCCATTTCTGCTTTAAAATTTGTGAAATGTTTGCCTGTGGGTATGGATTTTTCCATGTCATTTCCATCATTCCCGCTCCTCCATCTAATACTGCTTCTTACACTGATCCATCTGTATATACATGTGTCCATATATCCTTTGGGTGTGCTTTCTGTATGTGATTCTTGGTTGTCTCTTTTAGTACTTGTATAGTAGTTTCTGTTTTCGAAATAATGCTTGGTATATTGTTCATAATTCTTGGGAAATTTTTCCTGTCCCATGTTGGGTATGTGTTAAAGGTATTTGTTGGTTTTAGGTTTTGTAGGTCTGTATCGGTGAGTGATTTCTGAAGCTATGTCTATATTGATAAATGGTTTCGAGGTAGAACTAGCAGCAGCAAGTCATTAAAAAATCTAAAGAAATTGCTCATTAATTAATATGATCGCTGCTTGCGGAACAAATATTTAATCGATCAAGCCACCAACATTTTCTACGGAAAGCAAGTTTAAACACTATTGTAAGTTTAACGATTTGTGTCTACATTAGTACCTAAAATATACCGAAGATATACACCGAAGATATACACCGAAGATATACACCGAAGATATACACCGAGGATATACACCGAAGATATACACCGAGGATATACACCGAAGATATACACCGAAGATATACACCGAAGATATACACCGAGGATATACACCGAAGATATACACCGAGGATATACACCGAAGATATACACCGAAGATATACAACGAAGCACGGTAAAATGATGCACAAATTAATTTATGACGAGAGGATACAATTTGATCAATGTGATCGAGAAAGTGAATACATTCATTAACAAAATGATGTATGTAATATTCTAAATTATAGATGTGTCCTTTTTAACGAAAATATTACGAACCACTGATAGGCCTAGTTATTGTATCTCTTAGTATATTCTCCAGGTAGTTAGAAACAGCGATGATGACATGCTGTGTTGAAGAAAATGTCAGCTTGAAGACAGATAGAAACCGGAATGATGACACGTTGAGGGCAGATAGAAACAACGATATTGACATGTCAGGCTGTAGATATATAGATACACACATTGATCTGGCTATCAAAAAATCACCATGTGACATGGAACATCCAGTCTGTACATAACATCAGACATATTTCACGATACACTAGTGTTTAAAAGGGAGAGAACAAGAGCTAACAATGAAAAACTAAAAGTTTTAGCAAGAGTTGCTTGACTTTATAATAATGATTTAAAAACTGCTTTGATTGCATGTATTAACCGCCTGGCCCGATGGCTATCCATGTAATCAGGTGACATACAGGGGAGTAGAAATAGCAACATTTGTGGTCTGCAATGTATGCCGAAAGAGGCGATTAAAGATGTTAGGAGTGGAGTTGACTTCATTCTACAGTTCAAAGTGACTCAAAGGTTATGCTCGAGTCAGAAGTATCGTGTCAAAAAGGTGCAAATAGCGCAGCTCGGTTATAACTGATGAAACAACACAATAGTTTCTCCGGACTTCATTCTTCGAAAGTGCTGAAGCGTCATAAAGATGAAGAATAGGAAGAAATTTCCAGATAATAAACACAGAAATCAACAGCTGGTAACACTACTATTATCTTCTTTTCTGCGTTCGTTCTCAAACTCCTGCGGATTATCAGGATGTAGTTCGAAGTACGGAATGCGTTGTGGCATCGTTTACAGTTAAATTATAATATATGCGTCTTTGGATCTAAAACATCCGTTTTCAGCATGGCTTCTGGGTTACTTAAATTTTCCATCTAATACATCCGTTTTCAGCATGGCTTATGTGTTATATAACCATATATGGACAGAAAGAGATAGCCAAACACTGCCACCAAACGCATCATTCGACTCTTTACGGCGTGTCTGGTCGACTCTTTACGGCGTGTCTGGTCGACTCTTTACGGCGTGTCTGGTATGTACTTTCGGTATCAATTCTTGCACGCTCGCAGATATTTGATTTTTCTCTATACTAGTTCTTGCACTTTTTTCCCCACGATTTTCTCCAATTCTTGCACTATTTATATTTTCCCACTAATACTTGCACTTTCTTGTTTTACTATAGATATTGAACTTTTGTCTCTTTTTACTTATCTCTAGAATATTATTTATTTGTACTTAGTTTGTGCAATTTTTTCTATATCTACTAAGTTATGGTACTTTCATCTATATTTCCTTATTTCTTGCAGTTTTTCCTATATTTCCATAATTCGACCTCTTTTTATGTATTTCTGGTTCTATCACTTGTGAAACACAAGCTCATCTATCAGGTAGAAACACAAGCTCATCTATCAGGTAGAAACACAAGCTCATCTATCAGGTAGAAACACAAGCTCATCTATCAGGTAGAAACACAAGCTCATCTATCAGGTAGAAACACAAGCTCATCTATCAGGTAGAAACAGTCTTGTATACGGTTATTTGTATTTGTGTTTCATACCTATAGTCTGTGCGTTTATTGTCAAGTTGATCGATCTTGTGTTTTACGAATATACGATCGTTATTTACATTAATAACATCAGATGGAAGATGTATTCAAAAAGTCAAATATAGAATTTCCCAGGCAAAGGCAACGTTTCACAAGATGAAGACCCTCCTATGTAATATATCTTTGTCAATTGAGTTGTGAAAGAGAGTTCTTAGATGGTATATAGAACCAATTCTGGTGTACTGAACTGAATCTTGGGCACTTAGCAGAATAGTGAAAAATTATATTGAGGCAGCAGAGATGTGGTTTTATAGAAGAATGTTAGGAGGTCATGGAAAGATTAAAAAGTGTAATGAAGATATCTTGAAAGAAATTAACTCAAAAGATAACTGCTTACCCACATTATAAAGAGAACTGCTTACCCACATCATAAAGAGAGCTGCCTACCCACATCATAAAGGGAGTCCACATATTTTTGACACATCATGAGAAGAGGAGAGTTGAACCACATTGTAACAACAGGCAATTTGAAGAGCAAGAAAGGAGGTGCTTGATAACCTAACACTCTGACATTGGAAAACATCGGTATGATAAAGTAGTGACTGCATCAACTATAAGAACAGTACTCTTTTTCTACAGTTGCACTGTAGTCAATAGGAGGACTAGTCACTTGAGGAGCGCGGTAGCCTAGTGGATAGTGAGCTTGCTTGCTATCATCTGGTTACAGCGTGCCAGGTTCGAAACCACGTCCGGACATTAAAAACAAAATCCGAGTTGTGATTTCTCACTTGACACGACCACTCCTCCAGTTGACTCAGCTGTAAATGAGTACCTGATGCATGAGTTAGGGAAGGTAAAAAAAACAGCAAGGAAGGGAACTGGCCACCCCATCAAATAGTTGCTGTGGCTTAGTACATGAAGAGTTATCTTCATCCACGACGGCAGATGCCATGGGACCTACCTTTACCTTTACCTTACAGTAGTCACACTTATCAATTGCCCCCACAAACATTAACACACCTATAATATATTGGTATAAGAAAATACATTAGATTTATATTAAAAATACATTAGATTTATATTAAAAATACATGAGTTGTGTATGATAAAATATATGTTTTATATTATTTTATGTAATAAAATGAAGATCGGAAAAGGAAAAATCTTCCATAACATAAAAAAATAAGAACTCTCGTCTGATCGCAATTCCTGGAGATGGAAAACAAACAAATAACCACATTCCTAAACTCATTGTTAATTATGAAATTACTTCCAACATTTCACATATGTGCATCTGGTAATATATTTTTGGATCTGATAATCCAGCCATCCAGACTGTACCACGTACGCCACATAACATATGATACACACGACCCCTGATGCCAACAGTAATACCAATAAAAGTTCTTCAGAATCATAAAATTAGTTTAATTTGGGTGCGCAGTCCTCCTTCAAGTCTTCACGAATGTCTTCCGCGAGAAGTTCTGATGTTGCACATGTGGTTGGCAGTAGCATATGTTGTGACACGCGACAAGTTAGATCATTTTAATGTGTACAGTTGTTTTAACTATTTGGGGTTTGTCAGACGTGATGTGAATTTTAGCACCAGGTGCCTGATATATATATATCTTTACTCATCGCTTAAACTGGAGAACACTGGTTTATGCCCTATGCACCCTATTTGGTACTGAGGGACCATAGACAGATAGATAGATAGATAGACAGACAGACAGACAGGCAGGCAGGCAGGCAGACAGACAGACAGACAGACAGACAGACAGACAGACAGACAGACTAGATAGATAGATAGATAGATAGATAGATAGATAGATAGATAGATAGATAGATAGATAGATAGATAGATAGATAGATAGATAGATAGATAGATAGATAGATAGATAGATAGATAGATAGATAGATAGATAGATAGATAGATAGATAGATAGATAGATAGATAGATAGATAGATAGATAGATAGATAGATAGATAGATAGATAGATATATAGATAGATAGATAGATAGATAGATAGATAGATAGATAGATAGATAGATAGATAGATAGATAGATAGATAGATCGATAGATAGATAGATAGATAGATAGATAGATAGATAGATAGACTGACAGATAGACAGATAGATAGATAGAATCTATTTTGCCGTCAGCCCCGACTACCACTCTGGCAGCAAGAAACCCGAACACCCCAGTTAATAACAACCGATGTAACACAATAAAACAGCTGGTGGTCTTCAAATGAAGTCCACAACAAACCTACAAAAACCGACAATGCGCTTTCAGTAATGTTTCAAAATGAATTATATAAATGCAATTGGATAGCAGTGACAGAGGATTGTACAAATGTTTGCAATATTCCAATACAATTTTCAATGAACTCATTAACAATAAATCTACATAAAAAAGTAAGTGCTGTTACAACAGGCTGTTAACTCATGATTCATCTGTTTCGTTAATTGGCACATGTTCGCCTGGATGGTCTTAGAAATATGGCTATTGTTATCTCGTTATTTTATTTTTAAAAAGATTAATACAATAGTAAAGATCAAACATATGCACTTGCGGGAAGCCAATTATTGCAAGACATCAAATTCTCAGAGAGAGAGAGAGGGAGAGAAAGAAACTATATTTCTATTGAGTTCAAATCTTAGTGTGTATACTCCTGGAATGAGAGGGTGTGGTTTCCTTATTTCAATATCTAGCTTCATTTCAGAAGATGAAACAAAAGCAGAGGTGATGCATAAAATCAGTGATGAACGGAAATCGAGTTATTCCTAAATTTCACATCATATTCCCGAAATGGTTGTGACTCATGGTTAATCTTTCATTGTTGAATATCGGAATTATAATTGATTTGTCCAAACCACACTAAAATTGTGAGGAAAGTCACGGATATTTATAGATATCGGGAAAGTCTCCAACACAAATTTGTGAGGGGAATACATATGTCACATATGCAGCTAATTTATAACAGACTAGAGGCAATACCCGGCGTTGCCCGGGCCAGAATAAAAAAAACAGGACAAATATAATACATGTTACTATTCTTCGTATAATGTAGCAATGACTTTGATATGTTTCAGTTTCTACAAATTAATCAAAAACAAATTTTAAAATAAAATCAGTATTTTTACGATCGATTACCCACAGTCCCTTGCATAATATACTTTGCGTTCGCAAGATGTGAGTTATTCCGGACGTGAAAGACACACTAAAATTCTAGTTTTATAAATGTCGGGTACTCTCATGTGTGTCATGTGACGTATTCTTTCCAGAACGCAGCGAAAACAATATTTACCGGAGAGTTAAGCATGTTATGGTAGCAGAAGCTAACACACATCGTTGCCGATAGATTTCTGTGTCGATAAATGATCCCATAAGCTACTCGGCAAGTCAGACGACGAAAAAACACACAGGTTATGATGAACTGTAATTTAGAGTGTGCGATTATTTAATGATATTTTTGTATTCTCATTTCAATAACAACACAGATCTTGTTTAATGCTCTTCCTCATTAGGTGCCGTCTCCGTAACTAAGATTGGCTGCATCGAAACTCCAACACCCTCCGTATTTTGCCTTGGTGAGCACTCTGGTAGGCTGTCATCATCATCAGGTGCCATGCCGGGTGGAGCAGGCGGTCATGGCTCTCCACAGCTCTCTGTCCACAGTATTATGTATCAAAGTCGTTGTTGTTTCTTTGCCGTGCCAGGTTGTCAAACTGTCTAATATTTTCTCACGTTGTCGCCCTCTGTCTCTGGTGCCGTCAATCTTGCCTGTTGTGATTATGTTCTCTAAACCTGCCTGTCTCATGAAGTGGCCAAAAAAAAAAGAAGATTGCCTTTTTCGTATATTGTTGATTAAGGTCCGTTTCGCATTTAACTCTTTTAACACCTCTACATTAGTTATTTCTGGCAGTCCATGGTATTCTCAGCATTCTTCTGTAGAACCACATCTCTGTTGCCTCCAATCTCCGACTTTCCAGTTTGTTTATTGTCCAAGACTCGCACCCATATGTTAGTATAGGGGTTATATAGCACTGCAGAACTCTCTTTCTCACCTCTAATGACAAGGTCATATTACACAGTATATTTTTCATTTTTCTGAATGTTGTTTTTGCCTGTCCTATTGTGCATCTTATTTCTGTTGAACTTCTTCCATCTGCTGTAATAATTGTACCTAGATATTTGAATTGGTGGACCTGTTTTAATACTATATCATTCACTATGATCTTGTTAGACTGTATCCTGTCCATATGGGGATATTTCTTTTCCATTTTATCTCTGCCTGTCTCTTGCTCGCCTCCCCTCGACTTTACCCTCAAGTAACATCTTCAACAAGGTGTCATGTCTTTTAATATGGCCACAATACTTTATTTGTTTGATCTTTATTTCCTTTAATAATTCTTTCTTCGTACGAAGTGTTTTTAGAATGTCTTTCTTTGTTTTCTTCTCTTTCCATGATGTCCTCCCTATTCTTCTATTTATCCACATCTCAAAGGCATCAATTCTGTCTTCTAGCTGTTTGTTCATTGTCCATGTTTCTAAGCCAGACATTAATAGAGTATCTATCTATTTATGTTCCTTGAACATCGAATATAGTGCATAGGACAGAAACCAGAGCTCTTTAGTTTGACCGATGTGATGCTACTGTGTGTAATTCTTGCATGTTGTTGAGACCCATAGTCTCATAGACTCTTTGATTTTTATTCTGCGAAGAGTCTCTCTTGGTGGTCCTCTTTTTTTCGTTTGCCATCTGGTACCCATTTTAATGTTTGTAGTGGCAGTTTTTGTTTCAATCCATTCTAAGTACATGTTCGATGTAAAGCCATCATTTTCTTCTTATTGTTTTAGAAACCTATTGCTGTTTGGTGTCTTATCTTAGTTGCATGTTTGACTGGAATTCTTCCCAAACAATATTTAAGAGATTTCAAAGACATTTATTTTCAAATGAATTTAATTTCTTCTCTGGTGCTTTCGTTATTTTCCAACTTTCGTAACCATTGGTAATGTAGATATTACATTGGAGTAATGTAGAATAGACGTAGATCCCTATATAGCGCATTCTTTTATAACATATTTTCATATTTAACGTGTGTATAAACAATATAACCCCTCTATAACTCATCCCTTTATAACAATGTTCCCTATATAACAACACTTTTACAATAACCAATTATATTTATTCTTACTGTTTCTACTGAATATAGCGAATTTCTGTTATTACATAATATTTTGTTGGCCTGAACTAAGTTGTTAAAATGGGATTCAGTTGTGTTTGACCTGATACACGGGTGGACGACTTATACCAGTCATCAGATATCGCCCATCGGCTGTATCTCCCCAACAACCACAACTCACAGTCAAATGTAATCACATTAGTTGAATGAAGCTTATCTTCACTTTGACATTTTAATATAGTTTCTACCACACTCGCCATGCAACAAGCTTCAGTTATCTTAAAGCCATAGATAAGACTGCACAGAATGTCTGACGTTCGTTTCACGAATGTTCATTTTTTTACAGATTCAATTTCTTCCTGGAGGTTGCATAATTTAATTATTCCTCTAGCTGTTGGCTACATACTTATTGCCTCATTTCTTTAGCTAGCGGGCTACATCCCCTTTTTCCTCTTTTCTGCAGCTATTGGACTACACCCTTAATTGCCTCATGCATCTAGTTAGCGGGCTATATCCTTTATTGCTGTATTTATGTAGCTAGAAGGCTACATACTTTATTGCTGTATTTAGTATAGCTAGAAGGCTACAGCCTTTATTGCTTCATTTATCTAGTTAGTGGATCATCATCAGGTGCCATGCCGGCTGGCGTAGGCGGTCATGGCTCTTCACAGTATTATGTATCAAGGTCGTCGTTGTTTCCTTGCCGTGCCAGGTTGTCAAACTGTCTAATATTTTCTCACGTTGTCGCCCCCTGTCTCTGTTGCCTTCAGTCTTGCCTGTTGTGACTATATTCTCTAAACCAGCCTGTTTGATGAAGTGGCCAATAAAAGGATGATTTTCTTTTTCTTATATTATTGATTAAGGTCTGTTTCACATTTGACTCTTTCAACACCAATATATTAGTTTTTCTGGCAGTCCATGGTATTCTCAGCATTCTTCTGTAGAACCATATCTCTGTTACCTCTAATTTTCCACTTTCCAGTTTGTTTATTGTCCAAGACTCGCACCTACATGTTAGTATAGGGGTTATATAGCACTGCAGAACTCTCTTTCTCACCTCTAATGATATTGTAATATTACACAGTATATTTTTCATTTTTATTTATGTTGTTTTTGCCTGTCATATTCTGCATCTTATTTCTGTGAAGTTAGCGGATAACATCCTTTATTGCCTCATTCCTCTAGCTATTGGGCAATATCCTGCATTGATTAATTTATCGAACTAGTGGATTACAAACTGTCTAGATATACATCCTTGATATTTCCGATGTTATCTCTCACTCGGAGACAAGTTCAAGATGCTCTATAACTGCTCTCCTGTCCAACACAAATCAGACTCTAACATGGCAGATCAGGGACATATTTATCCATTCTTGGTTTGCCCCCACAGAACTACTACTTAGTCCAAAGAACTACTAATTAGTCCAAGTAGCTATTAGTTAGTCCGAAGAATTACTAGTTCGTCGAAAGAACTACTAATTTGCCTATAGACCTACTACTTTTTAGTCCAAAGAATTACCACCTAATCTAAAGCACTATCATATAATCCAGAGAACTGCTACATAGTCCAAATAATTATTACTCAGTTCAAAGAACTACCACTTGGTCCTACGAATTACTAGTTATTCCAAAGAGCTAGTAGTTAGTCCAAAGAACTACCACTTATTCCAAAGAACTACCACTGATTCCAAAGAACTACCACTTTTTCCAAAGAAGTATTACTTAGTCCGAAGAACTACTAGTTATTCCAAAGAACTACCAGTTAGTCTGAAGAACTACTAGTTAGTCCAAAGAACTACTAGTTAAACGTAAGAACTACTACTTTGCCCAAAGCACTACTACTTAGTCCAAAGAATTAATAGTTAGTCCAAAGAACTAATATTTAACCCAAAAAACTACTAGTTAGTCGAAATAACAGTTTATTTATATCTTCTTTATAACAAACACAGAAATACTTGTCATCGCAGACAGATTAGTTCCTGCCATAAAGAAAGAACATTTCAAAGTGTCGCCCATTCTGTTTTTCTGTATAAAAGAACATGCAGATATCTCAGAATCATCTGTCTATTGCTTATGTCACACACACCAAGTGCAAGACCAACTGTCAGGAGTCTCGCAAATATCACTAGTGGATGTGAAATGTTTTATGAAAACTCAGAATGAAATATATCCAGCTATTCTTGATTAGAAACTGACTTTACATCACGTTGGGCATTCCCATAAGTGATCAGCCCTCTGTTCCAGCAGCCATCCGACTCGATGGTGTTTCGAGTCTAATGCCGTCGAAACAGACGTCGATATCAGGTCACAATTCTGGCCCTTGCGACATGTTTCTTTGTTGTTCTGCCCACCCACACCGTGCTCGTAACCAGTTCAAGCACAACGTCGGCCTGTCGGAACAACATGGTAACTGTTATCGAAGTTTACAACTACGGGATTGTATAGATCACGTGCCATGAAGCTTCTATAAGAAGATAACCTCAATATAAAGGCATGTCATCTAATAGGGTTTTCTGTTTCCTGGTTGGTTTGTCTAGTGAGCCATTGGTGAGACCCGAAGACGCAACCGCATATATCCAGCATATATTAACCTCGGCAACACTCATGAGATTTACATACTCAAGGGTGAATACAGACGTTGTAGCTAGCTGTATATCAGTAAACCAGGAAAATACAAAAATAAAAAAAAAATAAAAAACAAACAAACAAGAGAGACTGGACAATACATTTTAGCCTCACGAAACGAAAGTTTCATATAAACATGTTGCCTGGTCATGTTACGCAATAATCGTACCCACTTGATTCGTACCACGTGATTCGCCATATTTGTAAGACTTACAAGTATATTTTACTCGTGATGTGACATGCCTTAAATAGGTGGATACTTGTCTTGTCCTGATGGACAACTTGATTTTAAAGGACGGAAGGAATTGAGGGGTAAAGTCCAGCGGTGGCATAAAACAGAGATTAGCACACTCTCAGGATTCATTAGCTTTGTTCAATGTTCACTGGAGATGTATGATGTTCTCTAAGACAACAAATATTTGGAACATATTAAAAGACATGACACCTAGTTGAAGTTCAAATTTGAGAGTAGATATGAGGGAAGGAAAGCAAGAGGTAGGCAGGGGATACAAGTGGAAGAGAAACATCACGAGATGGAAAAGTTGTCACCACGGACCAACAGACTAAAACAGTACAAGGGCAATAACTCTATCTTTGTTGTCTGCAAATATCCTATACTCAGTTATCTGTGCCTGGCTTAATTTATACTTTTACTATTCATCATCATCAGAATTTCATCCACTCAGAAAGCAATGGCAAACTACTAAACATACTCATATTGCACAGAAAATAACTAGTAAACAAAAGTTTAGTTGATAGCTACGTCCTGAACGGGATTTGATACGAATAAAAAAAATATACAAAATCCAAGTGCGTTCAATCGAATGTGGCACAAACCAACGTGAGCTAAACATGATAACGGTGATGTCGTAATCTCAAATATTAACCTAGTCGTTATTACAGTACAATTACAAAAATTAATTATTAGGCATCAATATTTGCTACAAACAAACATACTAGCTGCAAGCATATATGGCTTTTTATTTAATATTTAGCAGGCTATTGTCTTAAATGTTAATAAATCAATATCACACGTACCGTAATTCTGTCTTCCGATTTGAGCGACTACCACAAATAGAAATGCGTTATCCAAAACAAATCTGATTCTGATTTTGTGTACGAAGTTGATCATCTTCTCCCAAAAACGATCTTGCCGTGCGATATTTTATGTAGGTAACTCTAGATACTTGTTATAGATTTTATACATTGCTAAATTGCTGACAGAAGTAGTATAATACTATTCCTTTGTTATCTCTAAGTATTGCAAATGTTAACAATTCTTCACTGTGACTCACACTGACACTACTGACAGGACAGTACTGAGTAGTACGGCGGTGTACTCCTCAACTGAACTGTCTGCTGTGTAATCCCTAGTACTACTAGTTTTCTAATACTTTTCATGTTACAAATTGACTGGTTTTAATTGTTATGAGATATGATTTAGAGATTCATCGGTAAAAGTAGCTTTTCTTCTTCTTTCGTTCATTTGAAACATCTTAACATGTCTAAGTAATTAGTAATTCTGTCTCCTTAAAAAAAACTCAGTCTTTTGTAGTTCATACACAGTGTCCCATAGAGCTTTGATTCCAGTGTTGCTTCCTCTGGCCAATATGTCTGCCTCAGCGTTTCATGCTCAGAAATTCTTGAAGTATATGTTTGGCACTCTGTGCTGCCTGTACACATGACCGTGTTGCCAATCTTGAACTTTGTGTACTTCGGAGTCGGTTGTGTTCCGTTTTGAGGCATAGAATTATAACTTGTTCTGATCTGTTCATAATGTGATAGTCATCTTGTGTTGGTGTTTGTGGCTTTCTTATTGACTTGATCATCTGTTTTTTCTGATGGTAGGTTTTTGGTATATCTGGTTGGTCTTCGGCAGCACCTTCCTTAGCCAGTTGGTCTGCTTTTTCATTTCCTGGTATTCCACAGTGAGAGGGTATCCACTGCATGGTGACCCTATACTGGTAAGACAATTCACTAAGTAGTTTTTGCAAGTCTGTTAGTTTTCCAGACTGGAGAGCTTGAAGCACTGACCTTGCATCTGTCAGGAATACCACAGGCTGTAGGCCAGAGTTGGAGTTCAGCAGTTTTTTAGCTGTCACACTAATTGCCTGGATTTCTGCATCATAATTATTGCATAATTTTCCCGTCGGTGTTATGATTGTATCTCTAGGCTTGTGTGGATATTCTATATATACACTTGCACCTCCATTTCTCACGGCATTCTGTGCTGACCCATCTGTGTATACTCTGACCCATATATCTTGTGGATATTCCTCATCCAGGAAACTGAGGGTGACTGTCCTTCGCTGCACACTGTTCTGTTCGTCCTCGCTTAGTATTCCTTTCACATGGGTCTAAATGTATATTGCATTCCATGCCTTTCACTCCAAGGGGTATGTTCTGGTACAGACCTAAGGGGCTGTGAACTTCAGGTAGGTCTGTAAGTTGTCTATGGAGTCATTTAGCTTGAAGGATAAAGCTGCTTCTTTTCAGTTGCCCCATTGCTAGGTTTTGGAATCTTTCCTTCATTGGATTACCTGGCATACACTTAAACTTTTCTGCTTGTATTAGCACCTTTGTGTCTCTGCGTTCACCAAGTGTTTCCATTCTTTCCATTTTCTGCATCTCTACTATGGGTGTTGATTTCATTGCTCCCAACATTATCCTAAGTGCCTGGTTTTGCACTTTATCTAGATCTTGTAATATTGTATTTGATGCAACAGATTGAGTATATTTCCACTGTCTCCCTATGTGGTTCCACTTAGTTTTCTCAGGATAGGTAACTTCCTCCTGGCTTTAGTTGTTGTTTTTTTTATGTGTTGCTTCCATGTCAGTTCATCATCAAAAGTAACTCCGAAGTATGTGGGTTGTTTGTCTTCTTTCAAAAGTTCTCCATCTATCTTGATAACACTGGCTTTTTGTTTTGGTGAGAGGGTAAAGAGTGTTGCACTTATCTGTGTTAACATTGACACACCATCTACTTGCCCATAAGGTTAAAGCATTTGCTCTTTGTATTTGTTTAGTGACGACTGTCGCATGTTCTACAAAGTTGCTTTTAATTCTTCACTGTGCTTTAAATAGCGAATTTTTTACATTGTTAACTTAACTAGTTGTCATGGATGTCACTGGAAGATCAACCAAATTTATAATTGTATCTTTTATAAGAAATTAATTTTAGCCAATTTCTAGTATAGGTCTCCATTTTGACCTGTGCTCTACATTCGAGGTAATACCTAACCTTTACAGTGTTAGATAAGTTGCGTAAGGTCATAGATTTTGGGAAGGGGGAGGGTTGAAAGGATTAGAATTAGTTTATACATTTTTTGGGGGGAGGGGAGAAGGATTAGAATTAGTGTTTAGAATTAATAATTAATTCTCTAAGAATTCTTGTCTATGTCGTGAATCAATATGATTAGTTATTCAAGGGAAATCCATGACGTTAATGTAAGCAGTGCGCTATTTATAGCCCAATGGAGACCTATACTAGAAATTCACCATTATTTTTTAATTTATAACTAATTCTAATCCTAACGCCCACCCCTAATCTAAATAATATTTCAAAATTAATATGCCTTTTCAATTAATATACCTTAATTTAATTACCCGGTAATTCAAATTTTAAATACAAATTCTATTAATCACACTGCAAAGTTATTAGGTAGTACCTTGAAACTAGAGCAAAGGTCACAGTGAAGAATTAAAAGCAACTTGAGCTGATTATTAATCATTTTGTAGGAAATATGAATGAGAGATTGATCAATCACTGTATATCTCACTTTACCTTGATTGTTGTGAATATAATTATTCTACAATTAATGATTTCTCGTTATTCCAGACCCCTCAACTCAATCAAGAAACAGATTCACCATCTTCAATGGGTCCAGAGATTCATGTCATAACAGGAGGCGGAGGATTTGCTGGTTTTTCCTTGGGCAAAAGTTTGGTTAAAAAGGGCCACAGAGTCAAGTTGATTGACTTGACAGAGCCAGTAGTTGATCTGCAAGATGGAATGGAATTTTTCAAGGTTTTTATACTTTTGTATTTAGTACAGTCAAGATGGAATGATATTTTTCCAGGTTTTTATATTTTTGTATTTAGTACAGTCAAGTATCATTTACAACAAATTCATCCAGATTAATGAAATATATATTATAACAGAATTACGTTATATATAATAATTATAGAAAATAAAGAAACAAAATAATCAAGGATTTGGAAAAGTATTGTTCATTAGAGAGTTTTGTTTGAAGCACATCTTAGATGGAAAACATGATTGTTGTGACTTGAATGCTTGTTTCATAATTTTTCATATATAATTTATCATTTAGGATGTCATTCAGAAAAATGTACGTAACTTCAATATTTATGGGCATAATTCATTAAATAAAATATTTGGTGAAGACAATATGATATTCTTGTGTAACCATTATAGAAATGTAGATATCAAAGCTTTTAACCATGAATACATTCTAGAAATGTAGATATAAAAGCTTGTAACCATTCTAGAAATGTAGATATCAAAGCTTGTAACCATTCTAGAAAATTAGATATCAAAGTTTGTAACCATTCTAGAAATGTATATTTCAAAGTTTGTAACCATTCTAGAAATGTAGATATCAAAGCTTGTAACCATTCTAGAAATGTAGATTTAAAAGCTTGTAACCATTCTAGAAAATTAGATATCAAAACTTGTAACCATTCTAGAAATGTAGATTTCAAAGTTTGTAACCATTCTAGAAATGTAGATATCAAAGCTTGTAACCATGAATACATTCTAGAAATGTAGATATCAAAGTTTGTAACCATTCTAGAAATGTAGATATCAAAACTTGTAACCATTCTAGAAATGTAGATTTCAAAGCTTGTAACTATTCTAGAAATGTAGATATCAAAGCTTGTAACCATGAATACATTCTAGAAATGTAGATATCAAAGCTTGTAACCATTCTAGAAATGTAGATATCAAAGCTTGTAACCATTCTAGAAATGTAGATATCAAAGCTTTCTACCATGAATACATTCTAGAAATGTAGATATCAAAGCTTTTAACCATGAATACATTCTAGAAATGTAGATATCAAAGCTTGTAACCATGGATACATTTTGATTGTAACCATGAATTCATTTTGATGAGTGACAAAATTTATGCTGAAAAATTAATATTTGTATTTATTTGTTTAAGTTTTAGAAACTCTAAGCTCTGACCTAGTGAAATAATCAAATATCATCAATTGCTTATATGACTAGACAATGCAATTGATAAGCAGTATTTTCATACCAACTCTGTGTTACCAATGTCAAACATGGACACCTAGACAAAGAAACTAGCGGACAAGATTATAGTATATGAAATGAGCTGTTCAAGGAAAGTTATAAATGTCACCAGAATAGACAGATTAAGAAATGAAAATATCACAGAAGAAATAAAGACCATCTCATGTCAAGACTACATCAAGATACAAAACCAGGTAGTTTGGCCACATCATGAGAATGGACCAATGCAACAAGTCTTTCGTTCGTACAACAGCAGAAGATCGGGCTGCAAGGCATGAGGAAGACCACAAACTAGATGGGTGGAGACAATCAAAGAAACCTTAAAGCGACAAAGGCTGACTATGACCAATGCGACCTAAATGGCTAAAGATAGACAACTTTAACTTCCCCCCATGACTTTTAACAGCACAAGTGGAAATGACCATGGATAGATAGACAGACATATACTAAACATACTTTTGTTATCACTAAACATACATTTGTTATCACTAAACAACACATGTTGTTATCAGTATTTGATTGTCAAAGAATGCAGTGAAAAGGCATGTAGTGAAATTTTTCTACACCTGAAAATTAATTTGGTCCAAACCGAAAAATAATCAAGTCTGGTAAGAGTTAACAACACAAGAGACAGAAATATAGCAACACAAGAGACAGAAATATAGCAACACAAGAGACAGAAATATAGCAACACAAGAGACAGAAATATAGCAACACAAGAGACAGAAATATAGCAACACAAGAGACAGACTTGTGGAGAAACATGATTGCCTATGTCACTCGGCATATCGTTTTAATTATTGAATTATTGCCCTCTTCTTCTTCAGCTTTCTTTCTTAAACTCTCTCTTGTAGCAGGACAATAGTCCAACTTGATTTCTAGCAGGATGTTGTCTAGAGAATGGAAAAGCGTTGTATCGCTCTTTTATTTGTGCCAATGACCCGACACATCCGTCTTCGGAGTTGATTGGACTCAACATGATGAGTGATTGACTCGACATGGTATTTGATTGATTGAATGATTGACATAGCATGGTATTTGATTGATTGAATGATTGACATAGCATGGTATTTGATTGATTTATTGCTATAGTAAAACTGCAATTATACAAACTTCCATACACCTCTCCTTACCACCCCACACACACGCTAGCATGCATACAGACCCACACAAAGTCCATCCTGTATTGACCATCTTATTTTATAATCTCGGATGCTCTACTTGCAACACACAGTAGATGGACAAACATCACCTGATGTGGTAGTGTGATACAAATTACAGGATGCAATGCCTAGAAAAAATGTATAGATGCAGATATTATAACATTTGAAGAGAACGAGATAACTGCAGAGAATAGGACTTTTCTTAGAAGCTTTGTTGATGGCATATACACCCTTCTCTGATAATAGTAGAAGAAGTAGTAACCAATATTGCTTCCAACGTGTATCGGTGAGCAGCTACACAAGTAGCTAGAAAGTTCCGTCAATGAAATGTATAACCTATGCATCTAAAGTACAAATGGATGACTTATTTTTTTAATTAGTAGAAACCTTCATTCAGAAATATTCTCTGCTCATACATCTTCATGTTTGCTCACAGAAGAAAATTAGAGGGAACATTAGTAGCAGTGTCTACTTACATGTACTTGCCTATCTAGTAGTATAAGTGGAAATATGCTGAAGCTTTACCAATTATCTAAACAATATATTAACAACAAGGCACATGGACAGACGACTTTCCGACTAGAAAGCCTTCTTCAGAATGAAAGACAGCAGACAAAAAAACAGACCCACATGGAAGCACACATATATACTTACCCATCTGGTGACTATCATGAACATGTTCCAGGTCTTCTAGTTACTCCATTACCTGAATATACTTTATATTGTTCTATAACCATCATTATTTTAGAAATATCACAGTGTCTTGTTTGACCGTTGTTACAGTAAGTGCACTGTGACATTTCAAATTTGTCAGCTAATTTGTCAAGTTTAGTATCAGTTTACTGTCACATTTCTGTCACATTCACTATCACATTTACTATCACAATTATTAGCAGAGAATAATCCAATGAAATGTTTAAAAAATATTTTGATTTTTCAATGAATTTCTGCAGTTTCTTGTAGAATTATAGTAATTGCTGCAAAATTTCTCAAATTTTTCTGCTTCTTCTAGTGTTCCAGTGAGAGCTTCTGAATTTATGGAAATTTTCAGCAGCCATGTGCAGTTAAATAATCCGAGTGAATTGTGCACGCTTAATTTTTAAACTGATTCTCCACTTGGTGTGTCTTAAAAACATTTGTCACAGCAGCCAGTTCCAATTTGTCGGGAAGATTTCTAGAATGAGAGATTAACAACGAAAACTTCATATCATACATGTAATATCTACGCCTCCATTTGTTGATATAATTAGGTATTATGTATGTTGATATAACCTCTTCGTACACCGGACTTGTACATGTTTATTATGTGATGGCATACAAGTAGTATCTACACCTCCTGTTGTTTATATAATTACATGACACCATTCTAAAAATAGCCCATGAAAACTTAGTCATATTTACAAATGTGAACATATTTACAAATGTGAACATATTTACAAATGTGAACATATTTACAAATGCGAACATGTAGATACGAAATAGTTATTGTATTGTAAGCTAGTTACATACAGAGATAAGTCACTCTGAGAGTTCATGGTTCATGAGAGTTCATGGTTCATGAGAGTTCATGGTTCATGAGAGTTTAGCAAGCTTGTTACCAAAATGTCAAATGTTCTATGATCTATATGGAACAGAACATATCAGTTGAACTCTTTGTATCCATAAGGTTTTCCTGCTATGCCGGAGCACATTTACAAATATTTTTTGTAATTTATGGTAGTATTTATATTTTTACAGTTTCTCCCTCACTATTCTTGTCCCTATGAACAATTTTGACATCAAAATATTCAGGAATGGATAGGCAATAAGAATAAATTTAGTGTGTTTACTTACATACAATATTGTGTTAGTTATGGGAAATTTTATTCAGAAATAAAAAAAATAAGTTGGAAGAAAATATTGAAAATGTATACATTCCCAAGCTTGTATTGAAAGAGCCGATGTGTTGGCTGGTAAAGCTTTGGTGAACGGCACCGAGATGAGAAGAGACATGATTGAATTGATTAGAGCAGTCATGGATATCCTACGAGAAGACGAGGAGGAAGTCAAACGAGACAATGTACATTTTAAGAGAATGGTAGAAATCGGAGTGAATAGAAGTGATGGGAGGAAGTGCTCCCTCTCTGGAAAGATTAGAAGAACGCATAATCAGCAACTGACTGGGACACTGAGCACATACACTTTTAGATGTCTGATGGAACAGAAAACAGAGCAAATATGGGAATGCACCCAGTACTGTGACGCTTGTTCCTAATCAAGAATGAAGAATCAATCTTTTGACAGAGTGAATAATGCACAACTATGGATAACATTACAGACATGGAATTCCACTGAATCATAATCCATTTATTTTGAAATAAAACACATCTACATATATCCTGAACCATTTTGTAATACAAGTATTTATATATATATATATACATAATTACATAAAGAAGAATAGGAATGGCTAAAAGTACCTTCAATGACATGAGGAAAATATTAAAATCTAAACAAATTACAAACAAGTTAAAAATGAGAATTATAAAATGCTATATCTACTCTATATTAATGTATGGCTCAGAAACATGGACACTAAATAAAGAATTAGAAGACAGAATTGATGCCTTTGAGATGTGGGTATATAGAAGAATAGGGAGAACATCATGGAAAGAAAAGAAAACAAATAAAGAGGTGTTAAAGACACTTAATATGAAGAAAGAACTACTAAGAGAAATAAAGATCAGGCAAATAAAATATTTTGGTCACATTAAAAGACATGACACCCTATTGAAGATCTTACTTGAGGGTAAAGTCAAAGGGAGGCGAGCAAGAGGTAGGCAGAGATACAAGTGGGAAAGTAACATCACACGATGGACAGGTTACAGTCTAGCAGAATGCACCACCAAGACAAGAGACAGGAGATGTTGGAGATACGTTGCAACCAACCTTCGTTGCGGAGACGGCACTTGATGATGATGAATTGCATACAAATGTCATGAATTACTATAGAATTACTGATCAATAAGTTAAACAAACTCAAAATGTAAACACTATTTATATGAAAAAATGGTCACAACCAGTGTGAATGTCTCAGAATTTCTCTTGCCAGTCAAGATAGGTCTGTTCTCAACAAGAATAGACCTATAGAGAAAACAGAAGTCATGTTACAACCAGCACCTGGAAAAAGCTATCTTGATCCCTGCATAAAGGTAAATGGTGTAGCACTGAAAGTTGAGAATAGATTCACATATCTAGGCAGTACGTTATCACAAAATGCCAACGTTGATGATGAAGTGTATACAAGGATCGCCAAAGCAAGCAGTACTTTCGGCAGATTGTACACAAATGTTTGGCATAGAAATGGCATTAACCTACAGAATAAGCTGAAAGTTTACAGAGCAGTGGTACTTCCAGTGCTGTTATACGCTAGTGAAACATGGACTGTGTATAGACGTCATGTGAGGAAACTCAATCACTTTCTTACAACTTGTCTCAGAAAAGTTATGAACATCAGATGGCAAGACAAGATTCCAGATACACGTGTCTTTGACAGAGCTGGTATCCCCAGCATTGACACTATCCTGATGCAGACACAGATTCATTGGGCAGGTCATTTGGTACTTATGCCAGACCATCGCCTGCCAAAGATAATTCTCTATAGTGAACTGGAGAAAGGCACACAATCTCAAGGTGACCAAAACAAGCACTACAAGGACTCATTAAAGACCTCACTGAAATCATTTAAAATAGACCAAGATACATGGGAAGAACTTGCACAAAATAGATATACATTTTGCTCTACAGTCAACAAGAGTGCATCATCTTGTGAAAAGAGGAGAAATGCAGCATGGGAGAGTAGCTAGAAAGTCACGGGCAGACCAAAATCTGTCTACAGTGGTCATTCCATGCCTGAACGGCCCAAGGACATTTACAGCTCAAATATGGCTCATTAGCCATCTACGAACTATTAGGCATGGACATAATTCAAACTGAATTTTCAAAAGTGGATCTAAAAATATAGTTATTATCATTTATGATGGACGAGCACAAGTACCACAAATAGGAAAGTTTCTTGTGATTGTACAGAATGTCATGGAGTTTGTAAGTCCTGATAGTAATATCATATAAAAATCTGGTGTTTTTAAGCTGCTTTTTAGCATAGCTGGTCTCCAAATTGTCAATTTTAGTGGCTCGGTGGATGTGAAGAGTAAAATTATGCGAAGACATTTGCAATTTAAACCTCATTAAACAATTGAGTAATATCTATCGGCAGATTGTACGCACATTTTAAACAATTGAGTAATATCTATCGGCAGATTGTACGCACATTTTAAACAATTGAGTAATATCTATCGGCAGATTGTACGCACATTTTAAACAATTGAGTAATATCTATCGGCATATTGTACGCACATTTTAAACAATTGAGTAATATCTATCGGCAGATTGTACGCACATTTTAAACAATTGAGTAATATCTATCGGCAGAGAATCAAATATAATCAACATAAAGAGCAATGATCAAATACTGAAACCAGTGATGGAATTGGGGGGGGGTGTCATTGTTGTGCTTCTTGGCGAGATGGGGCTTAGTCCAGCCAGCAGATACTGGAAACCAAGACTGGCCAGGCTTACCTGCATTTGGGCAGGACTGTGGTCAAGTAAAGGTGGTCATAGTTGTTAAAATATGATAATGTATTTTTGCTACAGGTAACTAATATAACTAACAAATAGTAAAACTAATGTCAATGGAAAATAATCATTACAAAATTAAATATTTTTTTTCTACATTACGGTCCATTAGGAACATTTATCAGGAAACACAAAAATAACCAGAAATAAACACACAAAAATGATCAATGCAGGGGAGATGGTCTCACATCTCCATCTCACTGAATTAGATCAGAAATAGAGTTGCTAGCTTATTTCCACAACTTCCCTTGTTCTTCTCCTAGACCACACCTGGAAAGATCACGCAAAGATATGTATGGAGATGGGGACCTACCGATATACAATGAATTTAATAAACATTGATGAACAAAATACTGTATATATATTATATGTATTCACATATATGTACACAATGTACATACACATACACACATCTACATTTATCTATTGTACTTTTGTGCCTCCTGGCTCCACAAGGCAGTCAAAGAGGACTTTCAATCGCATGGGGGTGGGCCCTTTTAAGGTGTATGGCCCGGTGCTACTCCTGCTTGTGGAGTCATCACAGGGTTAGCACCATTATAGGCCAGTGCAGATATTGACATTTCATGTGCGATAATGCATGACATTCTGGTTGTTGCGGTATGCTTTCTGACCAAATGTTGCTGACTTCAGCACCTTTACTTGCTAGGGAGGACTGCGATCCTGCCTGAATGTAGTATGTTAGCCTAGCCTATCTTAGTTTCCATCCTCTGCTGGTTGGACCAAGCCCCTATCTCTTCATTAAGGTGCTGGTCAAGATGTCGCAGAACAAGATAACATGTTACAATAGTGACCAGTATTAATACATTTGTATCTTTTTTGATAATTGTTGGATCATGTTTCACGGCAGTCGGCACAGTAGCAGAATGCATTGTCGGCTTACCTCGTAAATCCATCTCGGTCAAACTAAGTGGTTCCAACACCCAACCATCCACATTGTACTTGGCAACTCAACCATCCACATACTTGTCAATCCCACCATCTACATCATACTTGGCAACCCAACCATCCACATACTTGTCAATCCCACCATCTACATCATACTTGGCAACCCAACCATCCACATTGTACTTGGGAACCCAACCATCCACATCATACTTGGCAACCCAATCATCCACATTGTACTTTGTAACCCAACCATTCACATTTTACATGGCAACCTGACCATTCAAATTGTACTTGGCAATATGGCTTGATGTATTAATGAAGCTTCAAAATTCAACAATGAATGACTAGTAATATCCTGTACATGAAATGCTTCAATGATTGCTTCAATTGTTTACATTTCAGGGCAGTGTCACAGATGAAGATTTTGTCTCTAAGGTTGTCAAAGGAGCAAGTGTTGTGTACCATCTGGCTTCCTATGGCATGTCAGGCAGAGAACAGGTTTGTTTTCTGTTGAAGTATTGTTGTTTCTGTTCCATTTATGATTGTTGCATTGCTAGCATAATCTAAGAACATACCAGTAGTTGCTTTTCTCTTGTTGCTACACAACATGGACACATGCAGCAAATTTGTTGGTTTATTGGGATTTAAAGGATAAAAAAGGTTGAGGATGATGTTTCTCCTTAAAAAGCGCAGTACGGTCTTCTACTCAAAGCTGGTCTGTGCATGTACGTATAAAGCTATCTGTATATACATATAAATTATGTGTACGTATAAAGCTGGTCTGTGTATGTACGTATAAAACTGTATGCATAAAGCTGTCTGTATGTACGTATAAAGCTGTCTGTATATACATATAAATTACGTGTATGTATAAAGCTGGTCTGTGTATGTACATATAAATTACGTGTATGTATAAAGCTGGTCTGTGTATGTACATATAAATTACGTGTATGTATAAAGCTGGTCTGTGTATGTACATATAAATTACGTGTACGTATAAAACATGTTCTGCCAGTGAGTATGTAGGCATCTAATCACATAAATACGTGCACATATGTGATGATATCAAGTTTAGCCACCTTTGACCAACAACAGAAGAAGAAGCTATTGATGTTTTAACATTGTGTAATCCGTTTGGAAAGGTAACGTTTGCCATTTTGTTCAAGCGTTATAATTTTATATTTGGTACAATGAACCAAATATACAGACACCACCACACAATTACCGGACACCACCACACATTACCGGACACCACCACACATTACCGATATGTGAATCTGTAAATTTTGTCAAGCCAGCTCCTGGAAGCAGTCCTGGAAGCTACATGCTTCTCACAGGACATTGAGGATGCTTTCCAAGACACGAAATCGGTACTAGTGGCATGGATTGACTTACAGAAGGCATTTGATAAGGTATAGAAAGAAGGATTACTTCAAACAATGAGAAACTACAAGATAAGTGGTAATATGCATGGATGGACGAAAGCCTTTCTTCACAATAGAAGATCTAGAGTACAAGTAATGACAAGAAGCTACTCCTACGCACTGTTCCCACTAAGATTTATAGTAAAAAGGTAAAGGTAGGTTCCATGACAACATGCCGTCGGGGATGAAGATAACTCTTCATGTACTAAGTCACAGAAACTATTAGATGATATGACCAGTTGCCTTCTTTGCCGTACTTACCTCTTCCCTAACTCATGTGTCAGGTACCTGGGTCGACTAGAGGAACCGTCGTGTCAGGCAAGAAATCAAACCTCGGATTATTTTTGTCCGGTGTTGGTTTCTTACCGACCGGTCGCGATTCATCACACTAATATAAAATATTAGATAATGATTTGTATAGGCTGACCAGTGACCAATAATCAATATAAGACCTGCTGGCTCATTGGAAAGACCCTTCTAAAGTGACTCATTTAGCTTGTTCCGTCCCCATCAAGGCCAGCACCTTGCAGTGGTGATGGGGCTTAGTTCAGCCATCAGGGGCTGGAAACTAAGACTGGTCGGGCAGTCCCATTCGAGCAGGACCATAGTCCTGCCCAAGTAAGCAGAGTGCTGAAGATGGAGGCATCCAGCCAAAAGGCGCACAGATAATCAGGATGCCATGCACAAAACACAATGGAAACATGTCCGTATCTATAAAAAGTTATGGTGCCTGCCCTGTGGCGGACGTTCAGGCAGGGACGGTGCCGGGCCCTATACCTCGAAAGGGCCCAACCTCAGTTACTGAAAGTCCTTCTCAATTGCCTCGAGGAGCCAGGAGGCAAGGGAATAGAGCTACTGGCCAAACAAACAAACGACCAATAAAAATAATGCACTGGAATGCTGAGGGTGTCAACAGTAAAAGAGATGGATACAGCAAAAAATTGGAACTTGAAAATGTCCTCAGTGAAGAACAAGTTAATATATGCTGTATCCAAGAAACACACCTCAGCAGCGACATAGCCTTCAAAATCAGAGGCTACCAGTGCTACCGATCTGACCGAAAGGACAGGCGAAAGGGTGGAATTCTGACACTTGTTAAAAACAATATCAGCGCATGTCAGCTGGAAGTATATATGGAAGGGGCAGAATACCAGATGCTCCACCTAAAAACAGACAGTGCAGAATTCCATCTCCTGAACTACTACTGTCCAAATGATAAACCATTGGCACTAGACACAATTCCAGATAAAGAGAGACTTTTGGTGTGTGGTGACTTCAACAGCCACTCTCAGAGCTGGGGCTACGATCATATCGACAAGAGAGGTGAGGAACTTGAGAGCTGGCAGGATGAAAATAATCTCATCCTTATTAACCAGCCAGCTGACTCACCAACCTTCTACTCGAGAGCATGGCACACCACCTCTACACCAGATCTGGCATTCCACTCACCAGGCCTGGAATGGAACATCACACGTGTCGTTGGAAAGCAGCTTGGGGGTAGTGACCACAGACCAGTATTTCTGGAAATCCACAATGAATTTACCAAGGACAGCAGCACGCTCACTAGGTGGAACTATAAGAGGGCAGACTGGAAAATGTACCAGCATTTAACCAGTGTTCTAGCTAAGGACATAAATGTGGACAAAGACATCAATAGAGCAGTGAGTGAATTTAATAGATGTATACTACATGCTGCTAGTAAAACCATACCCAGGGGGGCACGCAAAAACTACAAACCCTACTGGAATGATGAACTGGAAAAGCTGCAAAATGAGATGGAAACATCTAGACAGCAGGCTGAGAACAGACCTAGCCAAGAACATCACAACAAATATCAGCAAACAAAGGCTAAATTTCAAAGAGCCAAGTTACAAGCCAGACGGAAGACGGAGTAGCTGGAAAGAAAAAACAGTCGCTGAACCTAGAAAGAGATATTAGGAAATTATGGAAACTTGTAAAACAACTAAATGATGAAGGTACAGGGAGAAATACCAGGATCACACTTTATAAAGATAGAAACATTTTAACAGGTAAACATGCAGCTGATTACTTTGCAGATTCCTTTGCAGAAGACAATAACGTCAAAGTCAGCCCAGACAAACAACATGAGGTTCGAGAGAACCAGCAAAACATTGGACAAGGTGAACCTATACCTGAAGTCATGGAGGCACCAATCACAATGAGAGAACTGGAGCATGCAATATCCAAATTGAAAATGAAAAAGTCCCCTGGAGCTGATGGAGTGTCCAATGAAATGATTAGAAACCTGGGAATTGCAGCAAGAGCAAAGCTACTGCAGATCTTTAACACAAGCTGGTCCACGGGTAATGTACCACAGGCGTGGAGAGAAGCAATAATGATACCACTCCTCAAATCAGGAAAAGATGGCAACACAGTCTCCAACTACAGGCCCATCAGCCTCACAAGCTGTCTATGCAAAACAATGGAACGCATTATCAATCTTAGGATGCAGTGGTACCTTGAAAGTGAAAACCTTCTGG
This sequence comes from Meghimatium bilineatum, assembly GCA_034231615.1. NCBI lineage: Eukaryota > Metazoa > Mollusca > Gastropoda > Stylommatophora > Philomycidae > Meghimatium > Meghimatium bilineatum. The sequence continues at coordinate 77,051,535 of CM067321.1, read as the reverse complement.
TATCACAGCAGGCAGGTTTCAGACAGTGCTACTCTACTGAAGATCAGGCAACCTACCTCTCCCAAGAGATTGAGGATGCCTTCCAAGATAAGAAACTGGTACTAGCAGCATGGATAGACCTCAGAAAAGCATTTGATAAGGTCTGGAAAGAAGGGCTCCTAAAGAAATTGCGAAATTGCAGGGTTAGCTCAAGAATGTACAAATGGGTAAAAGCATACCTGCATAATAGAAGAGCCAGGGTATAATTAGATGGGCGCAAGAGCAAGAAAGTTCTACTGCGTCATGGAGTCCCACAGGGAGGAGTTCTGTCGCCCACACTTTTCTTGGTTTACATCAATGACCTAGTTGCTGAACTACCACACGGGATCAAAGTGGCAATGTATGCTGACGACCTGGTGATCTGGTGCACGGAAGAACATGCGACAGTGGCCACTAAACAAATACAAAGAACTATCGATGCCATAACCTTATGGGCTAATAGATGGTGCGTCAGCATTAACACAGATAAGTGCAGCACTACACTTTTTACCCTCTCACCAAAACAAAAAGCCGGTCATATCAAAATAGATGGAGAGCTCTTGAAAGAAGACAAACAACCCACATACCTCGGAGTTACTTTTGATGATAAACTGACATGGAAGCAGCACATAAACAAAGCAACAACAAAAGCCAGGAGGAAGTTAGCTATCCTGAGAAAACTAAGTGGAACCACATGGGGAGCCAGTGGGAATATACTCAGTAAAGTTTACCAGCAAGGCATAAGACCACACCTGGAATATGGTTCAGCTGCGTGGTGTCCTGCATCAAACACCACATTACAAGATCTAGATAAAGTGCAAAACCAGGCACTTAGAATAATGTTGGGAGCAATGAAATCAACACCCATAGCAGAGATGCAGAAAATGGGAAGAATGCAAACACTTGGCGAACGAGAGACACAAAAGTACTAATTCAGGCAGAAAAGTTTCAGTGTATGCCAAGTCATCCAATGAAGGAAAGATTCCAAAATCTAGCAATGGGACGACTGAAAAGAAGCAGCTTTATCCATCAAGCTAAACGACTCCGCAGACAACTTACAGACCTACCTGAAGTTGACAGCCCCTTAAGGCCTGTACCAGAACAAACCCCGTGGAGTGAAAGACATGGAATGCCAATATACATTCAGACCCATGTGAAAGGAATACTAAGCGTGGACGAACAGAACAGTGTGCAGCGAAGGACAGTCACCCTCAGTTTCCTGGATGAGGAATATCCACAAGATATATGGGTCAGAGTATACACAGATGGATCAGCACAGAATGCTGTGAGGAATGGAGGTGCAGGTGTATATATAGAATATCCACACAAGCCTAGAGATACAATCAGAACACAGACAGGAAAATTCTGCAATAATTATGATGCAGAAATCCAGGCAATTAGTGTGGCAGCTAAAAAACTGCTGAACTCCAACTCTGACCTACAGCCTGTGGTATTCCTGACAGATGCAAGGTCAGTGCTTCAAGCTCTCCAGTCTGAAAAACTAACAGACTTGAAAAAACTACTTAGCGAATTGTCTTACCAGTATAGGGTAACCATGCAGTGGATACCCTCTCACTGTGGAATACCAGGAAATGAAAAAGCAGACCAATTGGCTAAGGAAGGTGCTGCAGAAGACCAACCAGATATACCAATCACCTACCATCAGAAAAAACAGATGATCAAGTCAATAAGAAAGCCACAAACACCAACACAATATGACCAGAATATCATATTATGAACAGACCAGAACAAGTTATAATTCTACGTCTCAGAACAGGACACAACCGACTCCGCAGTCACATGTATACAAAGTTCAAGATTGGCAACACGGCCATGTGTACATGTGGACAGGCAGCACAGAGTGCCAAACATATACTTCAAGAGTGTTCTGAGCATGAAACGCTGAGGCAGACATATTGGCCAGATGAAACAACACTGGAATCAAAACTCTATGGGACACTGTATGATCTACAAAAGACAGTGAGTTTTATTAAGGAGACAGAATTACAGATATAGACATGTTTCAAGTGAACGAAAGAAGAAGAAGAAGCTTGTTCCGTGAATTTCAACTGGATGTGGAGTTAAAAGGTGTATATTCGTACAATTATGTTATCTGGACTGTAAAGTCGTCATGTGACATTCAATGAAAAGTAACGTCAGAAGGAAAGGTTAACGCGAATATTCACAAAGAAGACAGCACAATAGTTGTGAGCAGAATATCAAGAGCTGGACATGTATGTCTATATCTGTGCAATGGTGTTTAGATCATTTCAGTTTTGATAGCCATAGTATCGATATTTTCTTGTGATGAGCTATAGTATCGATTATTTTATTGTGGGTACGGTGGTGTTAGCCTGCTCTGACTAAATGCACCGCATGCAGAGATATAAAAAAAATAGAAACGTGGCATTTACCAAGCCGTATGTGATCTATTTGCTTTTGATGGTGTAGACATAAAACCGCCAAGCCTTGTCTGGCATTTCTGTGAACGCAATGCTACATTTCCTAGACCGGGAATAGCTATCATCTGCGCACACTAACCTCAAAGATGGTACCTTGACATATCTGCGTGAACTCAGCAAAGGACCACAGATTGAAGGGAGTACTGCATGTTTTGATTTGCATCCAACGTTTCCGTAATGTTGCTGTTTCAAATACCATATAGCGCCGGGCTCGTTAGAGACGCCAATAACAGATGAATCCTGCCAATATGGTTTCTGCAAGTGCTTAGCTAGAGATCCCATTACGTCATGTTTTTACTAAAGTTCAAAGTTCACCATCCAGATTAAAAGTACATGTAAATATTACCTGATTTTGTGCAACACATTTTTATTGGTTTCTTGGTTTTAATAAGTCTCTAGAACCAGACCTCTTTTGGGTCGTTTTGATACTAGTTATTATCTCTGCCTTTTCTAGAACCAGATGGTTGGGTCATTTTGATGCCTGTTATATATATAATCTCTGCTTTATATTCTTCTTCTTCGTTCATTCTCAAACTCCTGCTGGATCTCCCTTACAGCAGGACCATGGTCCTACTAGATTTCCAGCAGGATGTAGTCCAGAGAATGGAAATGCGTTGTGTTGCCGTTTTATTTGCGCCAGTGGCCCGACACATCCGTCTTCGGCGGACTGCATTATCTAGAACCAGAGATTCGTTGATTCTTGTGATATTGGTTTTTCTTTTTTCTCTGCCTTCTGTAGAATTAGTGGATCGGATTGTTGGATAGTTTTGATAATGGTTATTTATCTCTGCCTTGTCTAGAACTGGTTGGGTTGCTAGGTCGCTGGGTTGCTAGGTCGTTGGGTTGCTAGGTCGCTGGGTTGCTAGGTCGTTGGGTTGCTAGGTCGTTGGGTTGCTAGGATAATGGCTATGATATCTGTGTTCTCTGTGTGTTAACTAGTCATAAATCGAAAATATGTACGTCACTGCAGCAAAACTACAATTTAAAAGGTAAAGCGTGAAACGAGGTAATAAAGTTTTGCTAATAATACGAAACAAAAATAGGTACATACACAAAGCGACGTTTCGACCGAAAGGCCTTTATCAAGGATAAAATACACATATAAATAAAAAAAACGACGTGTAGGTCGACACAACTTTCGTTCACATGTCTGGTGAAATAGTCGAAAGAATAGAAAATCATTTTCGGTCGAAACGTCGATTTGTTTGTGTGCTCATGTTTGTTTCGTATTATTAGCCAAACATTATTACCTCGTTTCACGCTTTACGCGTTAACTAGTGGGTCGGTTCGTTAGGTCACGCTTTACGTGTTAACTAGTGGGTCGGTTCGTTAGGTCACGCTTTACGCGTGGCTTTTTCCAGTGATTTTTATTGGTCACTTTGTGTATATTTTGTGCCTGAGTATATGATGTGTCAGGGAGGGACAGTGCCTGGGTGTATGATGTGTCAGGGAGGGACAGTGCCTGAGTGTATAAGGTATCAGGGAGGGACAGTGCCTGAGTGTATAAGGTATCAGGGAGGAACAGTGCCTGAGTGTATGAGGTATCAGGGAGGGACTGCCTCTGACGTTGAAGTTGTCATACTGCTTTGGAGTAGTTCTCTCATCCTTCGTTCCCTAGCTGTCACTCATCACCAGTTGCCAGCATGCGGCAGCGGCCACATTCGACCGGCAAAACCACATGAGGGTAACAGAGGGCTCCACATGTAAACACGGCATGTCTGCCCGAGCGTTCGAATCCTGGATATGGCGGACAGCGAGGATAAAACATCTAATGTTCAACGGGCTGGAAGTCACTTGACAGCAGACCGTTGTGGAACGCTAAGGGGGTCTGTGAGACACGTAGAGTACTTTTGTAATCTTTTGCACCCTGATACATCTCAAATCGTCTTTGTTGTATCCTGCAACTGCAACACGGTTAGATCAGGAAGAGAGAGTGTGGTCGACGAGTGGCGCGACTCCTCCACACTTTAAACAAAATTCAACGCTAGTCAGAATTCAGTTTTGTGTAAACAGCCATTTAAGATCATGGGAAAGTAAAATGTGTCATGTTAGAACGGGTGATAAACCTCTGGCCTGCGAACCATTTATGGCCCGCGGTATCATTTGGTTTTGCCCGCCGAAGACAATCGTTGCTGAGCTAAAGAATCAATAAATGCAGGGTCACGTTCCTTAACACCATCAATGTATATTAAGCGAATTATTATAATAATAACGTACATACACGACTCACCAAGGAGAAGATGTGGCAGTCCCTACATGAGTTACTGATATGTTTTAGCAAATATGGCAGTTTACTATATAATTTGATAATTTTGTTGTGCCGCGAATGATGTTATAAATTTACAAATGGCCCTTGGCACAAAAAATAGTCCCCTGTCTGTGCGTTAGAAGGATGATTCACCATTTGACCCACATGTTTTATAAGTCGATGGTCGCGAGTAAACAGTCATCATTGGGTTAGCCCGGGTGATTGACTCAGCGCATACGAGTTATAGTACGATGGAAGAACCTAGAAGAACTCAGTATTCCTCGTGTCGTGCCCCTGTACATGGTACAGCCCACTGCATTATCCTGATTCCGTGTCTCAAGTTGACACGTCAGTTAATCCACGCCGAGTAAAGAGGGTCTATTATCGCTGAATCCGTGACAAGTCCTGGCCTGTCTCTGTACGCGCTATGTCTATCATATTGTTCCGTTGCCTCAGCTCCCTCATTTCTCCTCCTCATACATATTTCATGAACAATTCTCTCAGAAAATTAAATCGACAACCGCTCGAACTAACCATCGACTGTCGTGAATCAAAGACCCATGGGCCATGCTTCGTTGTAGTGGTCTTAGAAAGTGGGAGTCTTTCCCGCTGAATATTTTAGTGACGTCCCAGGACATGAATCGCCACGGGGATAGCTTGGTTGTCCGTTATGGGCGTGAGTCACATTCGTGTGAATAGTTTCACTAGGTTATACTATTGTTACAAGATATTGTTGTGTCGGGGCTACTGACAGTAAAGGCATATTGGCGTAATCATTACAAGACTTCATACTTAACGTTTTTGATTATATCCATGCTTGTCGTTGGCTGCTATGTATATACTGTATCCCGCCTCCCAATGACTAACAAACGACATTCACAGGAATAATTGAAAAAATGACTTATGGAGGGCTTGTTTTGATTCTGTCCGTAGAACTTTGCTGTCAATAAACGCGATTATTTATACTGACATCTGTTAGTAGATGGATGGCCCAGGGACACGGACCGCACACTCGGACAGTTTAAGTAGATGGATGGTCCAGGGACACGGACCGCACACTCGGACAGATTTAGTAGATGGATGGTCCAGGGACACGAACCGCACACTCGGACAGTTTAAGTAGATGGATGGTCCGGGGACACGAACCGCACACTCGGACAGTTTAAGTAGATGGATGGTCCGGGGACACGGACCGCACACTCGGACAGTTTAAGTAGATGGATGGCCCAGGGACACGGACCGCACACTCGGACAGATTTAGTAGATGGATGGTCCAGGGACACGGACCGCACACTCGGACAGTTTAAGTAGATGGATGGTCCGGGGACACGGACCGCACACTCGGACAGTTTAAGTAGATGGATGGTCCGGGGACACGGACCGCACACTCGGACAGATTTAGTAGATGGATGGTCCAGGGAAACGGACCGCACACTCGGACAGTTTAAGTAGATGGATGGTCCGGGGACACGGACCGCACACTCGGACAGTTTAAGTAGATGGATGGTCCGGGGACACGGACCGCACACGTGGGAAGTTTTATACCAGTTATATATGCACACCATGATAAATTCTAGATGTTTCAGTAAAATATACATCTCAGAAATTACACTGCAGAAAACACGTAGGACAATAATGGGCGGGACTGCTCCACTGACTGAAGAATTCGGTACGCCCTGGAAAATCCTTATATCTTGCACTGTGTTACCCTGAAGTTTTCTGACCTTAATATATATTTTTTTTTCTTAGGTATTCGTTTTTTTAGCTGACTCGAATTAATTGTAAATTAGATGGAAGGGTAATTACGTTCGACTGGTTTAAGAATGCCGTGTGAACAAATTCGATCTGTCAAAAAACCCCTCACTAATCTAGTGGGGACGTTCTAGTGTAACAGTTTTTTGTAAGAGCGAAATTATGGTGTGAATCAGTGGTTGAGCATGCAGAAATACATATTTATTATGTTGTGATTTTACATCAGTCAATTTTACATTGGCCAATTTTACATCAACCAATTTTACATCGGTCAATTTTACATCAGTCAATTGTACATCGGTCATTTTTACATCAGTCAATTTTACAATAATCATTTTTACATCGGTCATTTTTAAGTGTATGATGGTGATAACCGGTATTCATCATTGAGAGAACATGTTATCTTCTAGTGAGAGGAGTGAGGACATATCGTTCATTGAGAGGAGTGAGGACATATCGTCCATTGAGAGGAGTGAGGACATATCGTCCATTGAGAGGAGTGAGGACATATCGTCCATTGAGAGGAGTGAGGACATATCGTCCATTGAGAGGAGTGAGGACATATCGTCCATTGAGAGGAGTGAGGACATATCGTCCATTGAGAGGAGTGAGGACATATCGTCCATTGAGAATACATTTGTTTAGTGCCCATGAAGTCGCGATTAACAATGTCTAGAAATTTCGCAAAGTTATATCAAAAATGAAACCAAATAACCTTATATGTGGTGGAGCATGTGTATGTGTGTGTTTGTTCTTCCGTACTGCATATTTTTCTGTGAAAGAGTGCTACTTTCTTTGGGCCGTGGAAATAAAGGCCGCTATGCCATAGCAGACGTCGCGATATGTACAGGACATCATTTTTTTCCATTTTATGTGCGTGTTTGTGTGTGTTAATATGTATGCAACAGCTTCCTTAATATAATCAAAATGGACTAGTGTCGAAGATTATAAATCTAGTTTTAGCTTATGACATAATTTTTCAGAGGATAAAACCCAGTTGGCAACACTGAGAAAATATTACATTGTGCGACGCTTGGAAAGTTTCTATATCTCAATGTTAAATCAGCTGTTAAACCAAGAAGAGGTCTACCTTGAGATCTTTTCCCAGACTGTAATTTTCCATAAAGTAGATCCTTCGGTATTCTGTCATCTTCCAACCTCCTAGTGTGTCCCAGCCATCTTTTAACTCCCTAGTGTGTCCCAGCCATCTTTTAACTCCCTAGTGTGTCCCAGCCATCTTCCAACCCCCTAGTGTGTCCCAGCTATCTTTTAACTCCCTAGTGTGTCCCAGTCACCTGCCAACCCCTTAGTGTGTCTCAGCCATCTTCCAACTCCCTAGTGTGTCCCAGCCACCTGCCAACCCCCTAGTGTGTCCCAGCCATCTTTTAACTCCCTAGTGTGTCCCAGCCATCTTTTAACCCCTAGTGTGTCCCAGCCATCTTTTAACCCCTAGTGTGTCTCAGCCATCTTCCAACTCCCTAGTGTGTCCCAGCCACCTGCCAACCTCCTAGTGTGTCCCAGCCATCTTTTAACCCCCCTAGTGTGTCCCATCCATCTGCCAACCACTTAGTGTATCCCAGCTATCTTTCAACCCCTATATATTCTGTTTTTCCCTATATGTTATCAGCCCCTCACAACCAATTAGGACTCGCCACCTGCCGAGAGTACCATTCATAGCACGTAACTCCGTAGCTCCAAGTGATAATCCCCACGGATCTATAGAAGATGCACATGTACATAGGAAAACGTGGCTCATAAGAGGAAAACTAAATTCACTATTAATTCTCAGACATCATTGATCACAGTCTTAAGAGCATTTAGAACACCCGGGCTAGGATGTATGACCTGCTCTAGGAACCGTCTATGAGAATCCAACACACGATTTGCAACATGCAAAAAATGAATGAAACGAGCCAGCAACTGATCGAATGATACGTTTAGTTCATCAGTCGTACCCCACTCGGATGTTTAGACGAGAGTTTACAAATCAAAATGAGTTTTACAAGAATTGTTTCACCTTGAGAAAGATTTTTATTTACTTCTTAGAATTTGTGTCTGTCTCATGGGTGGTCTAGAGATGCGGTTCTTAAAGTAGGGTATGTGGACTACTGGGGGTTCTCAAAGTCTAGAGCGACGGTTTAAAGCAGGTTTTTTTTAACGTAAACTACGGGAGGGGGGAGTGAGAGAAATTCTAATTCTTGATATATTTTATGAACTTTTATAATCTCGTAAAATGATATATCGGTTATGAATCGACATCATTGCACTTCGGGCAGACTCATTTAGTGCGCAGTTCTCCTGGCAGATGGCGAAGGGTGTGTATACTGACGGTTCCCGTGGCTCACTAGACCATTCTCCTCATTCTGCGACGCATGCGTTCAGTTCTACTAGTTCTACATTTCGTACCGAATTCCTAAAATATCAGCCTGAATGTTTCAATCAGGGCGGTGTCCACATCCAGCAGGCGCTCATGAAGCGGGTTGTTCAGCACATCCTTATCAATTGTTAACGCCTCGTATACTGGTACCTGGAAGCAAACATGCCTACTCTCCCATTTCCACGAATATCGGCTTCTAATGGGCAGTAAAATAATATAGTTCACACATATCCTAAAAAGATCGAAGCAAGGATGAGTATAGAGCAGAAATATAGATATGTGGAACTGTTGGAAAACTTTGATACAACAGTCGATAATTGGATACATAGAATTATTAGGGTTTACTAATCACTGGAATAAAAAAAAAACAAGCACACGAAAATATACGTTTTGACCAAAAGACTTTGATCAAGAACACAAAATATGGATATCTGTTTTATCATTAGCAAACGTTCCATAACGATAATTGTCATAGATAATTATTTCTTGCCATTTTCATATATTGCAAGTATGACATATGCATGTATTACATATGTTGGTGGTCCAAGAAAGAAACATATTTTGTGAGGGTCCACGGTAATGCAAAGTTTCAGATCCACTGTTTCTAGATATATGATGTGTGAGAAAAAAATTGGGAACCCATGAGACTTGACACAGCGTGGATATATACACGTGGAGAATGACATATATCATAGGCTGTGACCATTTGTCATATCCTAGGTGCATGGTTCTAATATCCTAGGTGCATGGTTCTAATATCCTCGTCCTCTCTCTATTTCCTGTGTATCTTTCTTACTACTCTCATCTGTCATTTCGTCACTGTTTCTTGTTGAATTCTTGTTTCGTCACTGTTTCTTGTTGAATTCTGCCAGTTCTATCAACCTGCTATAATGTACAAGTTATGACTGCATGTTACCATCAGCACATTCTGGACAAGTCCATAGGTGCCCCGATCCCCGTCGTAATAAATCCATCAGAGTCTAGTGGCCCACAGTTCCAGTTCGACGCTGATTTCTCTGTCTCTTGGTATATCTTTTATGTTTTATCTTCACGGGAAGTTCCGTTCTTTACAAAAAAAACTCTCGCGCAATCTTGAAAACGATCTGTATTCACACTTTTGAAAATCTTCAGAGCGAACATATTTAATCTATTGATGTACCTATTGATGCTGTGATCATGCTCACCAGCGTATCGGCTCCACCATTACATTCAACACCCGCATGCCAGGGCACGAATATAAACTTATTATATCTGATAATAGATTGTGCCAATAAATGCACTCACTCGTTGACGGCTGACGATTCCTGCTTTCACCTTTACGGAGCATGTTCATAGAATCGTTAAGCATGCATGTGTTAGAATTTTCCTGTGGCACCATCCATGACAGTGTCTCCATCATTGACTTTACCATCGTAAGACTTACAACTGCTATCTAACACCTTTCATATTTACCTACCAATTGGAGCACATTGTTTTTGCTGTCTCCCGTCCACTCATTCTATTTGTAGGAACGAATTAATAATGTCTTATTTTAAATGCAGTTCCTGTGAAGTTCATTAGAAAGTCGTCGCTGCTGTCACAATCAACGAACACTTTCTCTACATTAAAAATCTCTCTTTATGTCTTTAATATCGCACAAAAGTGGTTAACGGTTCACTGTTTTCAGGTAGTAACATCAAAGTAACACTGGCAGCTCAATAAAAATAGCTTGCTGGGCCGAATTCGAAATCGAGCCCACTCCTGACTTAGCGTAACTACAAGAGCTTGCAAGATTCTATATATCATCTATACGCATGCGGTTGCGTCTGTGGGTCTCACCAATGGCCCATAGACAAAACATCCATGCAATAGAAAACCTTATTAGATACATATCATTATATTGAGGCTCTCTTATGAAAGCTTTCTAGGATGTCATCTATACAATTATAGACCCTCTCTGAGTAGAATGCTCCTTCAATAGGCATTACACTAAGCCGAAAGCTGAAGTCTCCCGCGTATGAAAGAAAGCTCAGAAAAACTACCCCACTGCGCATAGGAAGTAAGAGATAATCGCTTGCAATTCCTGGGGTTCTCAAACAAACATCTATATATCTGTCTGTCTCAGCCTGCCTGTCTGTCTCTGCCTGCCTGCCTGTCTCTGCCTGCCTGCCTGCCTGTCTCTGTCTGCCTGCCTGCCTGTGTCTGTCTAATCTATTATCATTTCTCTGCTTTTGCTTTACGGTGCCAGAGGATTGAAAGACAATCGGTGTTCGTGCTATGGCACGTTTGTTCACTTGATATGCAGTAATATTGTGACGTCTTAGAATGTTGGTAACTCTGTCAATCGACTCTCTTGTTTGTCTTCCTCTGCCTCTTGTTGTTACGATTCTCATGTTGCATGCTATATCTGCTTGCAACATTGAGATAGAAAATAAAAACTGTTGTTGGGGAAGATCAGTAGAAATGTAGATTGAGGGAGTGACTAACACGATCGAGCTCTTCAGCATCTTCAGAATCAAACGCTGATATAACCACAGAGATATCTTATCTCGGTATGAAAGGGTTGTGCCTCGCCTCAATCAATCAATCAATAAACCCATAACCCTTCAGGGTCGTAGGGGTACCGCATTGGATGCTTCAGCACACAGAGTCCTCCAGCGAATTCTATCCTCAGCGATGCGGATGAGTGTGGAAATATCTAGCCCTGTCCATTCCTTGATGTTTTCTCGCCTCACACAAGCTTGAATCTCCTTCCCCTATGGCTTATCCAGCATCACGACGTAGACTGTCATGGACTATAACCATAATTAAATTCCATTTATAGACACTGCTCGCATTCCAGCGATACAGTGGAACTCCTCCTTATTGACTTCCCTTCCTTTTCAACTGCCATGAAAGCAATTGTTACAGACACATTTAACGGTCACTAACTTACTGTTTGAACTAAGTAAACTTCAGAAAACTTGTACTTTCAACAACAAAATTAATTGTGTTGCTAATAGTACAACTACTCAGCAACAGTTGGATATCAACAACAACAACAACAACAACAACAACAACAACATCCCTGCTTATCAAGCAACATGTCGTAGACGGTCCCGGACTCTAATTATAACTCAAAGACGCGACGCTGCTACATACGAGGACACAATTGATACAAATAGAATTAACTCTGTATCTACGTTAAGTTGTTCTTGTCCTGCATCACTGTATTTACACATAACTATAACAGATGTGAAACAGAAGCTAACAGGAGAATAGGAATGGCTAAAAGTAATTTTAATGACATGGGGACAATATTGGCAACTAAACAAATTACAAACAAGCTAAAAATGAGAAATATAAAATGCTGCATCTATTATATATTGATATATGGCTCAGAAACATGGACAATAAATAAACAACTTGAAGACAGATTTGATGCCTTTGAGATGTGGATATATAGAAAAATAGGGAGAACATCAAGGAAAGAGAAGAAAACAAAGAGGTTCTATCACTTAATATGAAGAAAGTATTATTAACGGAAAAAATCAAGCAAATAAAATATTTTGGACACATTAAAAGAAATGATACATTGTTGAAGACCTTAGTCGAGGGTAGGCGAGCAAGACATGATACCTTGTTGAAGACTTTAGTCTAGGAAAGGCGAGCAAGAGATAGGCAGTGATACACATGAAAAATAAACATCACGAGATGGACAGGCTAGCAGAGTGCACCACCAAGGTAAGAGATAAAGGATGTTTGAGGTCCAATGCAGCCAACCGTCATTGCGGAGACGGCACTTACGATGATAATACAAAATGAGTGTTTAGCTGCGCTCATCGGCAGAACGGGAGCTTAACTGTCCGTTTGTGTGGCATAACGGAGATAACACAATGGGAGCTCAACTGTCCGTTTGTGTGGCATAACGGAGATAACACAATGGGAGCTTAACTGTCCGTTTGTGTGCCATAACGGAGATAACACAATGGGAGCTTAACTATCCGTTTGTGTGGCATAACGGAGATAACACAATGGGAGCTTAACTGTCCGTTTGTGGCATAACGGAGATAACACAATGGGAGCTTAACTGTCCGTTTGTGTGGCATAACGGAGAAAACACAATGGGAGCTTGACTGTCCGTTTATGTGGCATAACGGAGATAACACAATGGGAGCTTAACTGTCCGTTTATGTGGCATAACGGAGATAACACAATGGGAGCTTAACTGTCCGTTTATGTGGCATAACGGAGATAACACAATGGGAGCTTAACTGTCCGTTTGTGTGGCATAATGGAGATAACACAATGGGAACTTAACTGTCCGTTTGTGTGGCATAACGGAGATAACACAAGAACATTGATGTTGATTGTATTTGCCGTGTAGAGATAGTCACAGAATTAAGCTAACAATGACTGTAAGTCTCACGCACTTCTCAACCCTTTGCAGATTCTTGAATTTTTATGTTAATGACCTTCCCAGAACAGACAACACGAGTACTCACTCGCCAAGCCTCGTCGCGTGCAGGTCACGTTTGTGGCAAAACCCGATGTGCGCGCCCCTTTAGTAATCTTGTGTAAGAAATACGCGTCTTTGTTATCTGTAGGTGTGAAGTGAGTTGTCAGGGGCGTATATGTCTGATAGTAGGGTTTATACTCAACTTTTGTTACTGTGTGCTTACTTTGTGTAGCGTATGGCTGAGAGGTTAGAGCGTTGGTCTCACACTAGTGAGATCTTTGAGTTCGATCCCCGGTAAGGACTGAGTTTTTTTTTTGTGGTCGGAGGGTAAATTAAAGAAACAACTCACCCTGTACATGACGTGGCGACATCACAATCATACGGCCGTTATCACGCAGCTATTCAATCCCCTCCCTGCAACTCCTTAACGGGATAAATACATTAGTGACCGTTTTACATTGCTTAGTTTATAATCATCTCGACCCCCCCCCCCGCCTGTATATGGGTGCAGTCAGATATCTCTTTTATACATGAAGATTTAAGTTGCAGTACACATTCTGTAACTTCGTGACCAATTGACCAATTCTCAATATAAAACCCGTGGACTCATTGGAAAATAGCTTTGTAAATTTCACCGTGTGTTGCCGGAGCTTGGAGGGGTGGGGGCAAAGAATAGCAACATTGCTACCTGCCACGCATGCTGTAGAAGGCGACTAATGAGGGTTTGGGGTGGAGTTGGCCGTCCCATCCCATAGATGATCAAAGAGGTCCAGAAGCCATGCTGAAATCGCGTGTATCAGACCTAACGGAACAAATATCGAAGCTAAGCTGTAAACCTTGGCTAGAGAACATTCCTGTCTCCGGATAACATTCTGCCAATCTGCAGGAGTTTGAGAATGAACGCAGGATAAGAAGAAGCCTTTTAAAGTGATTCATTTGTCTTTTCCCGAAATTTTGAATGGCTGTCGACATAAGCGATCAATGAAACGATCAATGAAAATTATGGGAAAAGTCATACGTCACCATATAAGACTTCTCCAATAAGCCAGCAGGTCTTATATTGGGGATTGGTCACGGTAACACTGGCGAGATATTGATATAATCTAGTCTTATTTTTGTAATACAGAAATAATCAAATTGATTATTCAGATAATTGTCATTTATTTAACGTTTGAAGATTTCTGAACTGACAAAAGTTTATATATCGTGCACACGGGGCAATCGAGTTTACCGTCCCTATTATGCAGAACTATTACTTATGAATTGAACTTAGAACATTCAGAATGAGACACAAGTAACGGTCCCCCAACCCAGAGATGTATCTTCCTGTAACTGCGCTCGATAATGTATGTTTATACACTTACATTGAAACATATATATAAATAAACCCAAATGGCTGGTTGTGAACGTGGGCCATATAGCTCATTCCAGGGTCCACATCGAATTCTGGGGGTGCCACGGAGACAGAGAATTGTAAAACTTAGGGGTTTTCAGATATATCCAGGACGCGTAGGTAAGTGACTGGACGATATTATGAGACAGATAGTAACATACTAAACAATATCACACATTGTTGGGAGTGAGGGATGTTACAGAAGTTCTTCTTCTTCTGCGTTCGTTCTCAAACTCCTGCAGATTAGAATGATGTAGTCCGGAGAACGGAATGCGTTGTGCCATGGTTTACAGCATTGCTGCGATATCTGCGCCTTTTGGCCTGACACATCCGACTTCAGCATGGCTTTGGGTCACTGACCTTATATGGGATGGACAGCAAACTCCATCCCATAACCCCCTTAGTCGCATTTTACGACTTGCATGGAAGGTAAACAGTGTTATTCTTTGCTCCCCTTTCGGGCCCCGGCAACACGCGAGGGTGTCACGGAAGTAAACGTATCCCAAGATGGGGCCAGAGACTAGAAAAAGGTTGAGAACCACTGCGGACTCAAATATCACAAGTCCCTCTTTGATTTTGCAGCTCTGTGGACTAATACCAAGATAAACAAAAATATTTAGAAGTGTTACCAAAATAAGACATAAAACAACTTAACGACGAGATACATAGACAAACGACGTTTCGACTAAAAAGCCTTCATCAGGGCAGACAAAAGACAACTGTGCAACGAATCTTACATGGAGACAAACATGATTACGTCAGGGAGGATCTCTCCCTTTTTTTCCTCCCTGACATAACCATGTTTGTCTCCATGTAAGATTCGTTGCACTGTTGTCTTTTGTCTGTCATGATGAAGGCTTTTTAGTCGAAACGTCGTTTGTCTCTGTATCTCGTCGTTAAGTTGTTTTATGTCTTATTTTGATAACACTCCTAAATATTTTTGTTTATCTTGATATTTGCCCTGTGTTACTCTAGCCACTACTGTTTTATGTTGTTACCTACAATGGAACATTTATCCTCTGTGGACTAATAATCCGACTCATCCTTCAACTGCTAATATTACTGCTATTACTACTACTACTACTAGTACTGCTGGAATTACTACTGCTACTACTGCTGCTGCTACTACTACTACTATTACTACAACTACGAGTAAACATTTGTTACAGCATGTATGGTTTTATGTCCTTCCATTGTTATAACCTTTTCTTCCTCGTCAGAACATTTCAGGGAAGTACGTACAGTTGATTCAACTCTTGTATCTCCTATATGATACATTTCACCTTGTGAAGACATTTGATTACTATACCAGTTTCTTTGATTGTTTAGTATCTTACCTGCAGTCTGTTATAGCAGTTTTTCTGGGTGTAATGTTGTGAAATTGCTCGCTACATGATCAGACGCAGCAATCTCACTTGTAAGGGTTGGGTCTGGGGTCATCTCATTCCCTAATCTCTCTTAAAACTCTCCCAGTATTAATGTCTGCGTTATACTGAATCACCTAATAGATTACCTGCGCAGGTATGAGATGATTGACGTGTGAGGATCAAAGAGGCGTACTCTGTGTGAGCTGTTGTATCTGATTGTCTTAACACATGTGCATGCGCGTGGTAGCAGATATAAGAGATCTTTGCAGAACTGGATGATTCAAGTCAGGAGATCGCATGAACAGATAGAGATAGACAGAGAGAAAGAGAGAATGGAAGAAAGAGTTGGATATGTTCAAAACAGACATATGGGAACATTTATTGGTGGAAAGATGGGAGAGAGAGAAAGAGAAAAAAGAGAACGAGAGAGAGAGAAAAAATAGAGAGCAATAGAGAAATAGAGAAACGGAGATCGAGAGAGAACGAGAGAGACAGAGAGAAATAAATAAAGAGAAAAAGATACAGAGAAAGAGCGAGAAATATAGAGAAAAATAGAGAAAGACGATAAAAAGACAGACAGACAAAGAGATAGAGAGAAAGAAAAAAGTTGCAGGAATTGAGAAAGGTGTTGGGTCTCATTATTCTACCAAAATAAAATAAAGTTAGGCTCAGTCCAGATTTTCATTGTTCAAGTTCACACTTCTCCTGCATGTAGTCCAGAGAACAGAATGTCTTGTGACATATTTTCATAACATGGCTTCGATACCTGCATATTTTAACCAGGCGCATCCGATTTCGTCACGATTTCTGGATCACTTTGAGCCATTGTGAAATGGGACATTCGTCCACCCCCCCCCAATCCCGCATATACAAACGATAAATACTATATTAATGTGTTATTGCTACTAGTTATTCTAACTAACTACTAGCAATTAGTCAGACTAAAGTCAACAAGAAATAACAATAAACAAAGAACCAATGACTTTTTCTTTGTCGCTGTCCAACTGGGACCTTGATTAAAAAAACAGAAACAACCGGGAAAGGAACATACACTATTTAATTGTTAAAATTACGCAAATATGCCTCACCAATCCATCTGACAGTGAGACAACCCATCTGACATTAGACTGTCTCAACCCAACTGAGAGTAAGACTGTCTCAATGCAACTGACAGTGAGACTGTCTCAACCCAACTGACAGTGAGACAACCCAACTGACAGTGAGACAACACATCTGACATTAGACTGTCTCAACCCAACTGACAGTGAGACAACCCAACTGACAGTGAGACAACACATCTGACATTAGACTGTCTCAACCCAACTGACAGTGAGACAACCCAACTGACAGTGAGACAACACATCTGACATTAGACTGTCTCAACCCAACTGAGAGTAAGACTGTCTCAATGCAACTGACAGTGAGACTGTCTCAACCCAACTGACAGTGAGACAACACATCTGACATTAGACTGTCTCAACCCAACTGACAGTGAGACAACCCAACTGACAGTGAGACAACACATCTGACATTAGACTGTCTCAACCCAACTGACAGTGAGACAACCCAACTGACAGTGAGACAACACATCTGACATTAGACTGTCTCAACCCAACTGACAGTGAGACAACCCAACTGACAGTGAGACAACACATCTGACATTAGACTGTCTCAACCCAACTGACAGTGAGACAACACATCTGACATTAGACTGTCTCAACCCAACTGACAGTGAGACAACACATCTGACATTAGACTGTCTCAACCCAACTGACAGTGAGACAACCCAACTGACAGTGAGACAACACATCTGACATTAGACTGTCTCAACCCAACTGACAGTGAGACAACCCAACTGACAGTGAGACAACACATCTGAC
Organism: Meghimatium bilineatum; assembly: GCA_034231615.1. Lineage (NCBI taxonomy): Eukaryota > Metazoa > Mollusca > Gastropoda > Stylommatophora > Philomycidae > Meghimatium > Meghimatium bilineatum. The sequence continues at coordinate 77,033,621 of CM067321.1, read as the reverse complement.
ATTAGACTGTCTCAACTCATCTGACAGTGAGACAACACATCTGACATTAGACTGTCTCAACCCATCTGACAGTGTGACAACCCATCTGACAGTGTGACAACTCATCTGACAGTAAGACTGTCTCAACAATTTCAAACAGGTTACTTGGGGTATAAATCGCAGTTGTAATGACGTCCACTTTTGTCAGACACATCCCTTGTCAACGACTGTCAATATTTTTTGGTCCCCCCCCCACTCCCCATATGTTGAGATAATTTAATCACAGCTCCCACCCCTAACAGTATATACGTATGTCATGAAGGTTTCACACATCATCATCAAGTGCCGTCTCTCCTCGCAGCGAGGGTTTGCTGCAACAGACTTCCAACATCCCTGTCTCTTGCTTTGGTGGTGCACTCTGCTGGACTGTAACATGTTCATCGTGTGATGTTACTCTCCCACTTGTATCTCTGCCTACCTCTTGCTCGCTTCCCTTTAACTTTATCCTCAAGTAAGATCTTCAATAATGTGTCATATTTCACACAAGATGACATTAATCTTTCACACAAGATGACATTAATCGTTCACACAAGACAACGTGGATTGTTGTCACGCTTGTTCTGATCTGTTCATAATTTGATAGTCATCTGGTGTTCTTGTTTATGTCTGTCTGATTGATTTGATCATTTGTATTTTTCTGATGTTTTAAGTGATGGTTGAGACGTGTTTAGTCGTCGGTAGTATTGTTCTTAGCCTGTTAATCTGCTTCGGTCTCCTTTCCTGATGACTATTACATTTGAAACATACCAGAATAATGGGCTATTCTACCCCTCAGTACAATCTGACATTCTATGCATCAGTACAATCTGACATTCTATGCCTCAGTACAATCTGACATTCTACGCCTCAGTACAATCTGCCATTCTATGCCTCAGTACAATCTGCCATTATACGCCTCAGTACAATCTGACATTATACGCATCAGTACAATCTGCCATTCTACGTCTCAGTACAATCTGACATTCTACCCCTCAGTACAATCTGCCATTCTACGTCTCAGTACAATCTGACATTCTACCCCTCAGTACAATCTGCTATTCTACGTCTCAGTACAATCTGACATTCTACCCCTCAGTACAATCTGCTATTCTACGCCTCAGTACAATCTGACATTCTACCCCTCAGTACAATCTGCTATTCTTTGCCTCAGTACAATCTGCTATTCTATGCCTCAGTACAATCTGACATTATATGCATCAGTACAATCTGACATTCTATGCCTCAGTACAATCTGACATTCTACCCCTCAGTACAATCTGCTATTCTACGCCTCAGTACAATCTGACATTCTACCCCTCAGTACAATCTGCTATTCTTTGCCTCAGTACAATCTGCTATTCTATGCCTCAGTACAATCTGACATTCTATGCATCAGTACAATCTGACATTCTATGCCTCAGTACAATCTGACATTCTACGCCTCAGTACAATCTGCTATTCTATGCCTCAGTACAATCTGCCATTATACGCCTCAGTACAATCTGCCATTATACGCATCAGTACAATCTGCCATTCTACGTCTCAGTACAATCTGACATTCTACCCCTCAGTACAATCTGCCATTCTACGTCTCAGTACAATCTGACATTCTACCCCTCAGTACAATCTGCTATTCTACGTCTCAGTACAATCTGACATTCTACCCCTCAGTACAATCTGCTATTCTACGCCTCAGTACAATCTGACATTCTACCCCTCAGTACAATCTGCTATTCTTTGCCTCAGTACAATCTGCTATTCTATGCCTCAGTACAATCTGCTATTCTACTCTTCAGAACAGGACACAACCGACTCCGCAGTTACATGTACATACATATATGTACTAAAAACACAACCTGTGGACAGACAGCACAGACTTCAGCACATATACTTCCAGAATGCTCTGAATTTGACATGATAAGAAAAACATGCTAACCCATAGAAACAACACTAGCATCAAACTATTTGTATCTCTAATAGGGTACACGTGTTACATCGCTCATAATTCTTGGACAACCACAAAAGAATTCCCGTAGCATATACTGTTCTCGACGCATTGATCAGCGCAGCATTTTATGATTGTCATTTTTTGACAATATAAAAACTTGAAGTAGGTTGCCATTGCTTTATGAACGATTCAAATGCGCAATTGTTTGCTGCGGGTATCGACCTGCTACCTTTGCCGTCAGAGATTCATAGCATGAAAACAATCATATACAGTGGAATCACTCTGTAACGCATCCTTTTATAACAAATTTCCCGATATAACAACACTTTTCAAAATCCCTAATTATATTTATTCTAGATTGTTTGTTCTGTATATAGCGAATTTCTGTTATTACACACATATTTTGTCGGTTCGGACCAGGTTGTTATAATTTCATTTGACTGTGTATATATATATATATATATATAGTTAGTTAGACATATATAGTTATATATGTGACGCGACGACTGGAAAACTAACATAACATCCTCTCTATTTCTAGCATGTTTTATCAGGATCGTTCTTGACTCTTTGCCGTGCCACGATGTCATAATATTTTCTCACGTTGTCGTCCTCAATCTCTCTCCCCTTCTATCTTACCTGTTGTAACCGTGAATGCCTCCAGAACAAGACACCTGTACGGAATTAATTATTAATTTAATTCACTACGTGTTCTATTCTATTTGTGTTGTGATAGCCGTTGGTCACTATTTATGTACTTGGAGTCGCATACCAAAAATAGCCAATGCGAATATATAAATATTGACTAAAGAAAACCATGACAATATTCAAAAACATAACGAGTGAAGTCCTAATGAATTCTGTATAGAGGTTGTATAGTTATGTCCAAGGTCACGGTTGTGACTATGCTCTTCGTGACTCATAACGTGACCACAAATAAAGGTGGTCTCCTTGTAATAGTATTATGTCGTATCACAGTTGACTGGTTCGCCATCTGCTTGTCTAGCTGTCCATGATACTCTTCAGCATTCCTTCTGTTTCCACATTGTATCTCAGAGATATGCTTAGAATTAGAACTAAGAGGAAAGATAAGGGAGGAAGAGAGACAAAACATTTTCCCAGGAGGTTATACACCTAGTTCTGTGTCTCAATGAGGGAGGGAGGGAAAGAGAGAATTATTCCCTGTATGTTATACTCCCTTGTTCTGTGTCTCTGTCTATTTGGTTACCTAGACACATCTCCGAGGACATTATTCATTCACGATTTCATCAAGAAAAACATCAAATGAGTACACGGGTAAATAATAAAAAAACCAAACAAAGAATCAGTATACATTCTCCACATTACTCACAGTCATTTAGTTTTACCAGAAGATTTGCTTCTTGTCATTGTTCGCGAACTTTGTTTGAGTTGAGCTGGTGTTCTACGCTCTTGAAGTGTTGATGGAGCTGTGCCTGGGTAAAACGCGTGCGGAAGGAAGCAAACAGCGGAGTTTGAACTCATTCTCGTGTCTGTTAGATCATTTATTTCCATTCATCATGACTTGGTCACAGCTGTGTGCCAGCATTTTTAACCCTCGTGGCAAAGTCTGAATATGACTTTCACGATATTCACGCAATTAAGTTCTGATGTTGGCAGAAGCTCTATTTACATGCCGTTGATTCTCTATTTACATGCCGTTGATTCTCTATTTACATGCCGTTGATTCTATATTTACATGCCGTTAATTCTCTCATAATGTGTCTACTTTTCGTTTCTCCCACATTCTCTCATTCATTATCATTGAAGTTTTGTCCTGTTGATTCTCTGTTTTGAAAGAAAATGAGTACAGAACATTTACTCGAATTTATCATAGATTATTCATGTCTTTGGGGGGGGGATGTCCAGAACGTTAACAATTGGGGGGGGGGGGTGGATTGGAAAACAGCCTGTAATATTTTCAAACTAGGAAACCGTTTGAAGTTATGAAGTTATTGTCAAAAGGAGTTACTGGGGTAGCGGTTAGGGGGGGGGGGGGGGGTTGACAACAGTTGACGGTCACAAATGTTTTTTTTTTTTCATACACCAATGAAATTCATTGAATGTGGAAATTTTTTCAAAAATTTTAAATTAAAACCCAACTTTTAAAGTATATTTGAAAAAGTATATTACCAACCAGCTACTTACATCTTATGAAGTCAGCATTGGTATGCAGTGGATTCCTGGCTACTCAAACACACCTGGCAATAACAAGGCAAACAGACTAGCAAAGAAGGGAGCACAACAAGAACATCCATATACACAAACGACCATGCACATAGTTAAATGATGTCGAAATCTGTGAATAAAGAAAATTGGATGAACTGACCATGCCGAAGACGGGTGTATCGGGCCATTGGAGCAAATAAAACGGCGACACAACGCATTTCCATTCTCTAGACTACATCCTGCTGGAAATCTAGTAGGACCATAGTCCTGTTACAAGGGAGATCCAGCGGGAGTTTGAGAATGAACGCTGAAGAAGAAGGATGAACGGATGAGAAACACTGGGAGAGAAATTTATAAATATATGACCAGACAAAGTCATAAAGACAACATCAACCTCCTGGAAAAGAAAAGACCAGAGTACATCTTCCGACCTCGCACACAACATATACAGCTTAACAATCACCTGAACAGAATACAATCACAACACACTCCAGGGTGCCGGCTGTACACTCATCTCTGAAACTGTTGACCACCATCTGTTTGAATGTCCAGCACTGGATGACATCAGGAAAATACGTCTCCTTCCAGGGCCAGATAAATGGAACACATTATATGGAACAGAACAACAGCTCACAAACACATGCATATATCACACAATGGCATTGGGTCACAGGACATGTCCCCATAGACTGCTGGTACAGCATTTAACCAACCAAGAAGTTTTTCTTCCAAGAAATATTATGGAAAAATTAGATGCAGTTTTTTGGGACATAATTAAGCAGGAATGTCACTGAATTCTTTACAGCTGTTGACACAAATGGGAGAGAGTGGGGGTCATTATATTGACAGAAAATGTTGACTTTATTTATTGACGTCTCCTGGCCTTCTTTCGTACTTCAGAAATATATTAGCAGTTGCGTCCTCTCATTCTTAAACCAGACATTTTTGGGGGAAAAGTAATAAATCAGTAAATCAAACCGCGACCAATCACCAAAATAAAACATAATAACAAAATCAAAACAAAGGAAAATCAGCATGCTTACGTCATGTTTTCGATTATTCCCGTGCATTTCGTTACTCAGAGTTGACAAGAGATACCCGAGCGACACAAAGTATATAAAGAGAGACTAGTGTGAATAGTCGTGGAGTGTGACAGTCCGTTTCCATTGTTTCTAAGTGACATGTCCGATGTAAGTCAGTCCTTGTCTTCCTATTGTTGTAGAAACATGTTACTGTTTCTTCTCTACGTTGCTTGTTTGACTTGAATTCTTGCCAACTAGAATTTAAGAACTTTCTAAGTCATTTATTTTCAAATGAATTTTCCAACCGAAGACGGATGTGTCGGACCATTGGCGCAAATAAAATAGCGACATAACGCATTTCCATTCTCTAGACTACACCCTGCTGGAAATCTAGTAGGAATATAGTCCTGTTACAAGGAAGATCCAGCGGAAGTTTGAGAATGAACGCTGAAGAAGAAGGATGAACGGATGAGAAACACTGGGAGAGAAATTTCTAAGTCATTTATTTTCAAATGAATTTTCAAATGAACGCTGAAAAAGAAGAAATACATTTTCAAGGAACTTATCGTACTTGTTTGCTATAAGAGATTTCCACATTCTCAAACTCCCCGCTGGATCTCTCTTGTAGGAGGACACATTCTCAAACTCCCCGCTGGATCTCTCTTGTAGCAGGACACATTCTTAAACTCCCCGCTGGATCTCTCTTGTAGCAGGACACATTCTCAAACTCCCCGCTGGATCTCTCTTGTAGCAGGACACATTCTCAAACTCCCCGCTGGATCTCTCTTGTAGGAGGACACATTCTCAAACTCCTGCTGGATCTCTCTTGTAACAGGACACATTCTTAAACTCCCCGCTGGATCTCTCTTGTAGGAGGACACATTGCCAATGGTTCGAAAGATCCGCTATCGGCGGTTGCGTATTTTTCCAAACCATCAGATATCCAATTTAAACCAAACAATTTTCAAACAAGACATATTACACGAACAAATTCTGAACAAACAAGGCATACCACACGATGAAACATTGAACAAACAAAGAAGAAACAAGACACATCACACGAGCAAATATTGAACAAACAAGAAACATCACACGAACAAACAAGACGCACCACACGCACAAACATTGAACAAACAAGACGCACCACAGGAGCAAACATTGAACAAATAAGACATACCACACGAACAAACATTGAACAAACAAGACACACCATACGAAGACATATTGAACAAACAAGAAACATCACACGAGCAAACATTGAAATTTCACCAGGGTCCTAGGCTGTGTTTCAGATATTCCTAAGATTGTGTAAGAAGGACATCACCGTACACGTATTAGTTATCTTGCAATGATGGATGATCCTACCACACACGCACACACATTGACTGTGGCTACCTGCTTGTTGGTTGACAGTACGTCAGAAAATCTAAGGGTATCTAGGTTTGTTAAACAAGAACCCGGTATTGATTCGTGTGTGCATGCCGGGACATACTGGACAACTCAGGTATTCTGATGAAGACAGATGAGCTTGGCTTAGACGCGGACAAAATAAATGTTGATGTTTGAGATGATGATGTATTTGAGCAGTGTTTCTCAACATGTAGGACCTGTGACCTATGAAGAAGAGGAGTGGCCACAGACACGTCCCACGGGAGCACTGGAAGGCAACTATTTGAAGGATAAACAACAAGATTGGCAGATATAGCCGCGTCACTTCAATGAAAATCAGAAAATCAATTACATTTAAGCGCAACAAATCAAATTTTATAAAATCAAAGTTACCCATGATCCGGATGCAATTTAAAAAAGAAAAGACATTTTAAGAGAAAGATATAGTAGAATCTCAATTTAGCGTATTCTTTTATAACAAATTTCCTTTCAAAAATGTCCAAATCCTCGGTATATGTTTTCTTTACTGAGTATACTGTATTTAGCGAATGTCTGTTATTACATACATATTATGTCTATCCGGACTGTTGTTATAGTGGGATTTAACTGTAATAATGTTAAAGGAAATACATCGAAAATGTGTTTTTTTAGTATAATATAATTCAGTGTAATTTTAACTCATGACATATTTCATGTACATTTGTACACATAAGCGCATGGTCGAGAGGTTATGGCGTTGATCTCACATCCGTGATGTCTAGGGATCAACTCACGGTAAGGATTGGCTTTTTTTTCTGTCGGAGGGTAAATTTAAAAAAAACTGACCCTGTACATGACGTGGCTACAGGAAGAGCATATGGCCTCTATCACACAGCTACACAATTCCTACCTGCAACTCCCTAAAGGGAAACATGCACTATGTGACATTTAATGCGAGGATTGAAAGTTTAACCCATTAATACGTTTCTTAATTCGCGGCTGAGTTTTCGTTAATGTCAAATTTTTGTCATTCTCAATGCGGAATCATTTCTTGTTTTCGTTTTCAAATGAATAAGCTCTGAAAGATCATCGAGAGAGACCGTGTAGATGCAAATGGTGTGACACTAATTAATTTAAAATTAATTTAAACACTCAATAGTTAGTTTACTGTTACATTGTGCGACCCCACAGAAATCTCATCTAGATCCAACAGTTGGGATCGCTATCCTTGGGTTACGAATCTGTGAAGTAGAAGACACGAGAGTACGTGAGACAGGAGGGAGTTTAAATGGGAAGAATGACTAGAAAGCAAGCCCGTAGATAGTGGTCGGGTTTATATCCCCCCCCCAGTAGCAAATCAGGATATGACTTCTAATACTAGACACGTATCCAAGTATCCAAGATGTGGCCCGAGAACAATCTCACCACCATTCCCCCCCCCCCTTCCCTTGAGCGAGTTTTCATAGAAATATAAACAATTTTATTTTTCATTAACAGCAAGAAGTGAGACACGGAAATGTGCGAATGACCATGTTTGCAATATTTCATATTATGCACTATACAGACGATAAAACTAACATATGCGTGGGAAACAAAATAAATACTCCTGCAGGCCCCAACAAGAACATCTCGTGGTAGTGATGAGGACAACAAGAACATCTTGTGGTAGTGATGAGGACAACAAGAACATCTCGTGGTAGTGATGAGGACAACAAGAAAATCTTGTGGTAGTGATGAGGACAACAAGAACATCTTGTGGTAGTGATGAGGACAACAAGAACATCTCGTGGTAGTGATGAGGACAACAAGAACATCTCGTGGTAGTGATGAGGACAACAAGAACATCTTGTGGTAGTGATGAGGACAACAAGAACATCTGGTGGTAGTGATGAGGACAACAAGAACATCTTGTGGTAGTGATGAGGACAACAAGAACATCTCGTGGTAGTGATGAGGACAACAAGAACATCTTGTGGTAGTGATGAGGACAACAAGAACATCTTGTGGTAGTGATGAAACATCGCAAGCTTGTGTGGCTTGGTCACGGGATGATACACCATTACCTTTCCAAAACGTTTCTACAGGAAACAGTTACGGGTGGGAGAAGAAGAAGGGATAAAAAGAAAGTATGGAATAGATAATGTTATAGACTAAACAGGATTAAGATTATCTACACTTAAACAAGGAACTGAGGTTTGAGAGAGACATGACAAGATTTTGTGTTGATGTTTCCAGATGAACGCACCCCTACAACACTGAAGGGTTAAAGGCTCCATGATGACAATGTTAATGATTGGTTGTACAGAAAAATCTAAACCTTTAACCTAATAATTGGATTGTGTAACGGAAAATTGAAACTCTAATTCACCAATTCATTCTTTGAAGAACTCACCTATATAATGTGGTCCATCTGGGGGATACACGGGTATTCCTTCGAAACAAATATAGTACTGGTAGAAATATTCGTAGACTGAAGTATTACTTGTTTCATAAAATACCGGCATTGAACTTTTTGACAACTGTATTACAAAAATCATCAACACTGAAGACAATGAGAACTTGAAGATAAGTCCGTCTGCGGCGTAGCTCACACGAATATGTATATAGTGGTAAATGTTTATGTAATGCTGATACAGTGAACTCGCATCGGTAGCAACGGATGAGATTTTTTTCCGGTTTTCTATTGTTGTTTGAACTAATTGTCCGTAGAGACATCCAGCCAGCGTCCATGTTCCAACTCTCGCCGTTTTCTGTTGGAGAATTCAGCGGATCTGGAATCATACTTGGTACCTGTCAGTTTTGTCACAGATAGGAAAAATATTCCTATACAGGGTACACGAGAGAGTTTACAATTGTTCCACATTTCGTGTGTATCATTCGGTATCTACCGACAGTAAGAACTGCAGATTATGGCTTAATTTTTCTTCAACGTAACTGAATTCAATATTTTAGTTTTTCTTCAACGTAACTGAATTCAATATTTATTATTCTGTCATTGTTACTCATGTTAAGGTTTGTACCGATGTCATTGTTACAAATGTTAAGGTTTGTACCGATGTCATTGTTACAAATGTTAAGGTTTGTACCGATGTCATTGTTACCCATGTTAAGGTTTGTACCGATGTCATTGTTACCCATGTTAAGGTTTGTACCGATGTCATTGTTACCCATGTTAAGGTTTGTACCAATGCCATTGTTACCCATGTTAAGGGTTGTACCGATGTCATTGTTAATCTTGTCATGGTTTGTACCGATGTCATTGTTAATCATATTAAGGGTTGTACCGATGTCATTGTTACCCATGTTAAGGTTTGTACCGATGTCATTGTTACTCATGTTAATGTTTGTACCGATGTCATTGTTGTAGAATTCAATATGTTTAGAATCTCTATTTATTATTGAATTCGTCTTCTTCAGCGTTCATTCTCAAACTCCTGCTAGATCTCTCTTGTTGCTAGATCATGATCCATTCTAGATTTCCAGCAGGATGCAGTCCAGAGAATGGAAGTTGTGTCGCCTTTTTATTTGCGATAATGGCCCAACACATCCGTCTGAATTTAAAATCTGCACAAATGTTATTGTTACTGAATATCTCTTCCGTTTATTCTTCTTCCAATGTTCCTGCTGACTGGACGAATGTTCCATAGAGATGAGAACCGATATAGTGCTTTACAGTTTGACTGCGATATATTCTCCTTTCGGACTGGCACATCCTTCAGAATAACATTTTTAGGCGAATGTGGCTGTCTTGAGGAAGGTATATGCAACCATAAGTCTATTCTGCTTAACTTTCTCTTGCAATATGTTTGACACATAAAATTGTCATTATTCATTTATTTCATTTCTGATCTCCATGAGACACCACGTGTGAGGACATTAAATGACAAGTGGGAGTCATTTCCAATTTATTCCAAACCGCCTCACTGGTGACTCAACCTCGGCAAGGTCGGGTTGATAGCTGGGCAAGAGAATGAGTGTCGGGACACAGTCCGATACTGAAAAAAGGGAAGGCCGAAGTAACACAAGGCAAATAATAAGATATATTTAAATATATATAATTGTTATCAATATTTATAATACTAAAAGAGTAGCAACAAGACACAACAGACGGCGTTTCGACTAAAAAGCCATCATGATGAAAGATTACACGCAGGGCGCACACTTTACATACAAACGCACCAATGGTGCTACCATTGTAGAAGGGAAAGGTTAAAGCTTTGGTAAGGATCTTTGTGGGAAGTCGACAGTAAAATAAAAAAGGTAAAGTCCTGCAGGATAAGACGTAAAAGACACAAAATGAAAGAGTGGATAGAAAATGAAGGAGTGGATGGAGTGGATATAAAATGAAAGAGTGGATGGAGTGGATAGAAAATGAAAGAGTGGATGGAGTTGATAGAAAATGAAAGAGTGAATGGAGTGGATAGAAAATGAAAGAGTGGATGGAGTTGATAGAAAATTAAAGAGTGGATGGAGTGGATAGAAAATGAAAGAGTGGATGGAGTGGATAGAAAATGAAAGAGTGAATGGAGTGGATAGAAAATGATGGAGTGGATGGAGTGGATAGAAAATGAAAGAGTGGATGGAGTGGATAGAAAATGAAGGAGTGGATGGAGTGGATAGAAAATGAAGGAGTGGATGGAGTGGATAGAAAATGAAAGAGTGGATGGAGTGGATAGTAAATGAAGGAGTGGATGGAGTGGATAGAAAATATCATGCTGGATTACAGGACCAAGGAAGATGGTATATAGCACTAAAAGAAGAATATGCGGAGTCAATTAGTGTTCTCCAGTTTTACTAAATCTTTATTCAGGAATTAGATATTTAGAAAGTCACACAAGCAAGTAAGACAAGCCACCAAACAGCAATATGTTTCTACAACAATAAGAAGAAAACGATGGACTTATGTCGGACATGTACTTAGAATAAATGAAAAGCAGTGTATCAGTACACACATTAAAATGGGTACCAGATGGCAAAAGAACAAGAGGAAGATCAAGAGAAACTCCTCGCAGAGCAACCATCAAAGATGGTATGACTATGGGTCTCAACAGCATGTAAGATTTACACACAGTAACATCACATCACTCGAGCTGGAGAACTCTGGTTTCTGCCATATGCACCGTCTTATAGTTAGTTAGTCGTTGGATCATCGTCACTACACTCCGGACAAGTCCATAGGTGCTCAGATCTCTCCTTGAGTGTAGCCGCCATGACACGTTGACTGACTGTTCCAGTACGTCGTTGATTGACCATCATTCTTTCTTGCCCACGAAACCACTCCTTTCTAGTGACACCACATTTCAAACCAAATTCCTTTATTCTAGTCTTGGAACAAGAGTCATCGTCGTTTATACAGTCATTTGCTTCTGCGTTTTCCCGTAGGGCATTCAAAATGTCTGCTCGATACATCGCTCCACCAACAGTCGTAGTAGCAGCGTGTGCGGCCAACCTATCTGCTCTCTCATTACCCCGGACTTCCGCATGTCCCGACACAAAAATGAAAGTCACTTTACGCATACAGGAATTCTTAACTGCATCCAGCCACTGTTCCCGAATGTATCCCGCCTGTTCTTTCGCACTTGTTTAAATATGTGAATTAGACAGATAATTAGACATATAATTAGACAGATAATTAGACAGATAATTAGACATATAATTAGACAGATAATTAGACAGATAATTAGACATATAATTAGACAGATAATTAGACAGATAATTAGACATATAATTAGACAGATAATTAGACAGATAATTAGACAGATAATTAGCATTAAATACATGAAAAGATAGAGTAAAAAGTACACCATTACCTCAATCTTGGACACACATAATCTCAAATAATGGTAGACGTGAAACAGTTTAAAAGAAGAATAGGAATGGTTTAAAAATTACTTACTCTATAGAATCAAATGCGAAACGGACCTTAATCAATAATATAAGAAAAAGACAATCTTCAATTTTTTGTCACTTTATGGGAGAAGGGAGGTTTGGAGAACATAGTCACAACAGGTAAGATTAAAGGCAACAGAGACAGAAGGCGAAGACGTGCAAAAATATTAGACAGTTTCACAGCCTGGCACGGAAGGGAAACAACAGCGAGCTTGATACATAATGCTGGAGATAGCTGTGAAGAACTATAATCGCCAACGGCAGCCGGCATGGCACCTGATGATGAATGTAATTTATAGCTTAGAAATATGGGCAATGAATAAACAACTAGAAGACAGATGTGATAGCTTTGAGATGTGGATATATACAAGAATAGGGAGAACTTGATGGAAAGAGACGAAAAGAAACAAAAAGATTCTAACACCACTTCATATAACACAAATAATTTTTAAAGGAAATAAAAATAAAACAAATAAAGTATTTTGGACATATTAAAAGACATGGCAGCTTGTTGAAGACCTTACTCGAGGGTAAAGTTGAGGGGAGGCGAGCTAGACTTAGACATGGCATCTTGTTGAAGACCTTACTCGAGGGTAAAGTTGAGGGCAAGCGAGTAAGATGTAAGTAGAGATATAAGTGAGAAAGTAACATCACACGATGACGTATTACAGTCTAGCAGGGTGTATGACCAAGATAAGAGAGAGAGAGATTGCTGAAAGTTCGTTGCAGGGAATCTTCCATGCGGAGACGACACTTAATGTTGACGTTGAATTTATTGTGGTATCGAAGATCAAACACGCTAACACCATTATGTCCAGAATAGGTGGTCAGTACTGCAGTTCGAGTGATCGGGTAATTACCAGAAATAGGCAGGCAAAACCCAGACAATGTCTGTCGAATGTCCCAAATCACCGAACTAGAAAATATATTTCCATTTATCGCAGAGCTCTTCCTGGTCACAACGGGTTCACGGATCCGGCGTTAGTGGTCACTGGAGAACTCATAAGCTGTCACTCTTCCATAACACAGAAAAATACTTGTTTTCGGTACATGTCTGTATGTATGTATGTCTGTATGTATGTATGTCTGTCTCTCTTTCTGTCTGTAGTTATGTATAAAATACAGAAAATCTTCTGATGGAGAGAACTGTGTGTTGTGTTCGTTCGTCCATCACATGATGATGATGACCATTTGTTACATCCAATTAAAAAAAATTCACATAGAATTATGTCCATGATTATGAGTTCGTAGATGGCTAATGAGCCCTATTCGAGCTGTAAATGTTCTTGGACAGTTTGGACATGGAATAACGACTGTAGACGGATCTTGGTCTATCCGTGATTTCTAGCTGCTCTCCGCTGTTGAGCTGCTGCATTTCTCTTCTTTTCACAAGATGATGCGTTCTTATAATCTTAGATGGAGAACTGTACGTCGGTATTCTACATCGTATATCCTCCTAGCGTGTTTCAGCGCCGCCTGAGTCTGCGCAGACTACAGACTGAGAAATAGAAAATACGCTGGCATTGCCTGCTCCTTCTAATATATTCTAAAGTCAATCGAAAAGTCAAAAAGAAAGAATTGTTATAGGAAATAAAGATCAGGCAAAGATAATATTTTGGAAACATTAAAAGACATGATACTGTATTGAAGACCTTACTTTAGGGAAAATTCAAAAGGAAGCGAATAAAGATAGGCACAGATACAAATGGGAGAGTAGCATCACACGATGGACATGTTACAGTCTAGCAGAGTGCACACCAAAACAAGAGACAGGGGATGTTGGATATCTGTTGCAGCCAACTTTCGTTGCGGAGAGGGCACTTGATGATATTTTTTGTTAGTGTCTTTAACATGAGATATCTTTGACATTGGTAACACAGAGTTGGTATAAACAAATACTCTCTGTCATTTTATGGTTTTGTAAGCATGCAGATTGTTGGATGTTTGAGTAGTGATGGTCGGTTATTGAATGTTTGAGTAGTGATGGTCGGTTATTGAATGTTTGAGTAGTGATGGTCGGTTATTGAATGTTTGAGTAGTGATGGTCGGTTATTGAATGTTTGAGTAGTGATGGTCGGTTATTGAATGTTTGAGTAGTGATGGTCGGTTATTGAATGTTTGAGTAGTGATGGTCGGTTATTGAATGTTTGAGTATTGGTGACCGGTTATTGAATGTTTGAGTATTGGTGACCGCTTATTGAATGTTTGAGTATTGGTGACCGGCTATTGAATGTTTGAGTATTGGTGACCGGTTATTGAATGTTTGAGTATTGGTTGCCGGTTATTGAATGTTTGAGTATTGGTGACCGGCTATTGAATGTTTGAGTATTGGTGACCGGTTATTGAATGTTTGAGTATTGGTGACCGCTTATTGAATGTTTGAGTATTGGTGACCGGCTATTGAATGTTTGAGTATTGGTGACAGGTTATTGAATGTTTGAGTATTGTGGACCGGTTATTGAATGTTTGAGTATTGGTGACAGGTTATTGGATGTATGAGTATTGGTGACTGGTTATTCCTTACTTGATTCTTGATTATAAACCAGCATCACGACACATGTGACATTCCCATAAGTGCTCCGCTCTCATCAGCAGACATCCAAGAGTATGCCTACTCAAAGTCCCAGTCAGATATGGTGTGATTAGATAGATCTAGGCTTAACACAACCAACATGGTAATACTACCCTGTCCCGGTTCTCTCTGTTTGCACCTTCTGTATTGTTGCTGTAGGTCCCGGTTTCAATATTACAATGATTGTAACCCTACTCATTATACAATCAATCAATCAATCAAGTGTCATGCCGAATTGCGTAGGCGATCATGTTTCTCCATACTCATACTTTATTTAAAAAATATATTTTATTATACGGTAACTTCTATCATAATAGTGTCTATATTGGTGCAGCGCTATCTGCTGCTGAGTCAACAAGTCGATAAACATGTGTTGTTGAACCAAGTACCGTGCCGTCATTGATTCTCAACAAGAATGTCTTCAAATTTGAATGCGATAGAATGACAGGAAACACCACGAGACTGGTATTTTGAAATGTACTGTTAATTTAGTCAATGTATGTTTACAAAGCCACGATGCGGAGTCCGAACCAGAGGGACCATGTTTACATAGCTAAGGGGTGAACAAGTCTGACTTAAAACGATCGAAACTATGTAGTTTGTACTACTACTGGACTGATGACCGAAGGTCAAAACATAATACAAGAAAATAGTCTTTCAAAAGTCAACCGATGTTAATATTATATTCTCTCTCTCTCTCTCTCTCTCTCTCTCCATATATCTGTACATGTTCTCTGCTGCAGGCATGTGTAAGTGAACGGTGTAATACCACTTGACAATCAATGTTTATGTTCATACCAGTAAATAACATGTGAACAGTAAACAATATGTGAACAGTAAATAACATGTGAACAGTAAATAACATGTGAACAGTAAATAACATGTGAACAGTAAATAACATGTGAACAGTAAATAACATGTGAACAGTAAATAACATGTGAACAGTAAATATAATGTATGTTCATCACTGTTATGTTCTTTACACATGTTGCACACTGTTAGTGCTCTACACCTGTTCCTCACTGTTAGTGCTCTACAACTGTTCCTCACCGTTAGTGCTCTACACCTGTTCCTCACTGTTAGTGCTCTATACTTGTTCCTCACTGTTAGTGCTCTATACTTGTTCCTCACTGTTAGTTCTCTACACATGTTCCTCACTGTTGGTGCTCTACACCTGTTCCTCACTGTTAGTGCTCTACAGCTGTTCCTCACTGTTAGTGCTCTACACCTGTTCCTCACTGTTAGTGCTCTATACTTGTTCCTCACTGTTAGTTCTCTACAGTTGTTCCTCACTGTAAGTTCTCTACAGTTGTTCCTCACTGTTAGTTCTCTACAGTTGTTCCTCACTGTAAGTTCTCTACAGTTGTTCCTCACTGTTAGTTCTCTACAGTTGTTCCTCACTGTAAGTTCTCTACACTTCTACCTTTCTCTTATTCTGTGTTATCCCTCAATGTTTATATTTTTGTGTTCCTAGTTTTCAATTGTACCAGCGATCGTCAACCTTCAACTCCTCATGTCTGATTAAATTCACAGAAATTGACCAGGATATTTTCTTTTAAAAAATCGACTGACTGCTTGTATGCGTCATTTAACGGTAGATTTGCAGATGTAATAATGCTTTTTCTGTCCGTCATCTGAACGGTTTCTTCATCCGTGACTGGCATTTTTTCCATTGATTTCTTCATGTATGTATCATCTTCTGGCGTGTATCGGCACAGGAGTTGCTCGCTGCGAGGTCAGGGTCTGTTGATGTTTGTAAGTTGAGGGTTGTCTAATAGATAATACACTGCGAGAAGAATGAAGGAGTGAAGTTGTAAAGATGTGAACGAATAAAAGTCAAGTTGTAAAGATGTGAACGAATAAAAGTCAAGTTGTAAAGATTTGAACGAATAAAAGAGTCAAGTTTTTGTAGAGATATATGTAGGAGAATTACATAGTTACAATATTGTTAAAAATGTGAGGAAAAATTAACGGAGTAAAGTTGTTTCTAGTAATATATGTGGCAGAGTAAAGAAGTAAAGATTGTGCTAATATATAGTGTGGGTATGTGGGAGAATTATAGAGTGTGAAGTTATTGAAGAAATACCTAAAAAGTTCTTGTAGTGATTTGTACGGACTCACTTCAACCTCAGCTTTCTCGGAGAGATAGATATTTTATTGAGAAAGTAAAACGCTAACAATGTTAACAAAAATAATAATTATAAAAACCATTAACCCGTTTGGATCGTAGATTTGCTGCATTAGATATACCGGTACACAAAGCCAGCCTATTGTTACCTATCTCAGTTATTCGGTCGAGATTGGAAAAATCACGCTATGCCAATTCCAAGAATTTGAGTCCATGTTTTCTTTGTACGATTAATCTCATTCCACACTCAGCTCTTTCCTCCAGGATAATATTTGAAGAGGAATGATGTCTCTTTACATATCTAACTTTTATGTCGTAAGGTTATGTCGTTTCACAACTGTGAACTCTCACATTCGGTCACTCCCCATTTACTTAATCTCTTACTATCCATTCCTTGACCCACACACTGTCTAATTGTCTATTATCTCTCGCGTACGATCCTCGCCATTCCCACTCACAGACTCACGCCCTATTCTCTCATCTACATACTCCCACTCGTCTCCTCATTATCTCACTCACATTAGATATCAATCTCACACTCCCACTCCTCCTTTCTCTCACTCATACATTCTAGCTCTCCCTCCCAGAAAATACAAATGAAATAATTGAACACAGACATGAAAACGATTCCCTAATGTCCTCACTTTGTTACCTCCAGGAGCGCAAGTACATTTCCTCTCCTACCTGGCGACCTCTGTTTCCCATCATTCACATCGTAATCAAGCATCAATGGCTGACATCCTTAGCCCTCTCCGCAGACTTGTGAATATTGCATGTACAGCCAGGCCAACAAATATGATTGTACCGTTTACTCGTGTTCTGTTCTGTTCCCGAGTTGAAGACGAGGGTTGAATGTGGTACGAGTTTGTATCTTGTAACAACTAACTATATCAGTAGATGGGAATCAGTCTGAAGCAAGTCAACATATTCAAATATTTATGTACATTAATAACATTAGATTGAAGGTGTATTTCATAAGTGTCAATTTCCCAGGCAAAGGCAACATTTCACTACATGAAAAATACTCTATGTAATATATCTTTGTCAATTGAGAAAGAGAGTTCTTACAAAGTTATATAGAACCAATTCTAATGTATGGAAGTGAATCTTTGACGCTCTGCAGAACAGTGACAAATTATATTGAGGCAACAGAGATGTGGTGTTATAGAAGATTGTTAAGAACACCATTGACAGATAAAAAGTGTAATGACGATATCTTGAAAGAAGTTAAATCAAAAAGAGAGCTGCTTACCCACATCAGAAAGTGACAGTCCACATATTGTGGACATATCAAGAGAAGAAAAAAGATGGAACACATTGTAACAACAGAAAAGTTGAAAAGCAAGAAAGGTAGGGGAAGACCAAGATAGAAGATGCTTGACAGCTTAATATTGTGGCATGGGAAATGATTGACATCACACGAAATATGAGACTGGAAACACAGAATAGCCGATGCCACACGACATGCACCGTAAGAAGAACCGCTATAATTGTATTATCTATCAATAATCATTGGTTTTGATCTGTGTCACACATGCATATCACAGCAACACTGTACTACTAGCACATGTCTATTTATATCTGTCTATTGTCTTTTCTCTGTTTGTGCTGGGTTGAACGACAATCGCTTTTCGGGATAATGGCACGATTGGTCGATTGATATGCAGTAATATTATGCCGTCTCAGAATGTTGGTAACTCCTTCAATCCACCTTCTTCATGATCTTCTTCTGTATCTTGTTGTTTCCATTTTCATTCTGTGTACCCGTACCGCTGACGAATAAGTATTCATTCTCATTAAGTGTCCTAACCATTTAGTCTGTGTTTTTCAATATATTTGAACACAGATGTTGTTCCAACAGTTCTTGTAATCTCTTCATTTCTCACATGATCTCTTCTTGTTCCAACAGTTCTTGTAATCTCTTCATTCCTCACATGATCTCTTCTTGTTCCAACAGTTCTTGTAATCTCTTCATTTCTCACATGATCTCTTCTTGTTCCACCAGTTCTTGTAATCTCTTCATTCCTCACATGATCTCTTCTTGTTCCAACAGTTCTTGTAATCTCTTCATTCCTCACATGATCTCTTCTTGTTCCAACAGTTCTTGTAATCTCTTCATTCCTCACATGATCTCTTCTTGTTCTGTTTGCTGCTTTTCTTAGACATCTCATTTCACAAGTAATAATATTTTTCTCTTGTTCTTTTGTTATTGTCCATGTCTGACATTGATAACACACTGTTTGTATGAAGATTGAATCCATGATTTGTCTTTTGGTTTCCATCGACTGCTCATGTAGACCTCCACATGAAATCGCAATGTTGTCGTGATGTGATTTTAATTGTAACTTAAAATGTACATAGTCAATTTATTTGTAGAGATATGTTTGCCACAAACCAATCGTTGTTTTTTCTATTTACTAATTTTGTCTTCTTGAAGCCATGCAATTTATACGGGATGGGTGGTCAAAAAGTAGGGCCGAATCAGATAGCAACAATTTGTTACAGGGTGTGACTGTATGTCTGCATTCACAATGATGGAGCATATCCCTTTCGCGCGCGCACATCGAGTTACGTGCTCTGAGAGACACTCTCGGGAGGCGACGAGCTGCTTGATGATATAGTTACGTGCTCTGAGAGACACTCTCGGTAAACGACGGGTCGCTGCGCCGAGATGGACAAATTACATGAAGGATACCATGTACAATAAAGTAATTCCTTTACTCTTTGTGTGTGTCTTGTTAGTGGAATGAAAGACAGGCAGTTCAGACGCAAGTATTCATTTCTGTCCATGTTGCGAAGTGACTGTAGCAGATGACCTCGTATTGGTCACTTCTGGACATCCTTTCAATGATATTCTGATGACTTCTCGCGAGACTTGACACGTGGTTAATTTGCTTCCGGTGTCCATCTTGGGATGTCCCATGTGTTTACGGAAGCATGCTGATGATATTATTGGGGTGGCCATGTTTTTGATGATGCATGAAAGATGCATTTTTTTTAAGATAGTAGATAAATATTGAATGAAAGAAAAATGTAGATGTTTAGTCGGTAGATAAATATTGAATGATAGAAAAATGTAGATGTTTAGACGGTAGATAAATATGGAATGAAAGAAATGTCGATATTTAGACGGTAGATAAATATGGAATGAAAGAAATGTAGATGTTTAGACGGTAGATAAATATGGAATGAAAGAAATGTCGATGTTTAGAAAGTTGAGAAATATTGAATGAAATGTTTACGATGTATTACAGTGCAATCCCGTTATAACAACGTGGTCCGGACCGACGAATTATGTATGTAATAACAGAAATTCGCAACGTACAGTACAAACAATATAGAATAAATATAATTGGGGATTTGAAAAGCGTTGTTATATAGGAACATTTGTTATAATAGAATTCGCTATAGAGAAATGGATTCCACTGTATTAGTCTAATCTATGTTGGAAATGTGAGTCACATTACGAGTTATGGACACTTTGTAGATGTTGTTATAGACACTTTGTATATGCTGTTATAGACACTTTGTAGATGTTGTTATAGACACTTTGTAGATGTTGTTATAGACACTTTGTAGATGTTGTTATAGACACTTTGTAGATGCTGTTATAGACACTTTGTAGATGCTGGTATAGACACTTTGTAGATGCTGTTATAGACACTTTGTAGATGCTGTTAGAATGCATACAGATACTATTACATGTTGCGAATCAATTAGTTTAGTTATGCGTATCTCGGCTATATGTTCTTGTGACTCATCGATATTGATTTGTGTTTGCGTTATATGAATTTTAGCGGTTGTGTACAAGTAGGAAATTCATCGGATCTGTGTTTATATGGCGTAGCCATTTTTGCGGAAGTTGATTGGCATCACGAGTGGGGATGATGCGATACAGGAAATAGTTATGGCTTCAGCAGGCATGCTGGGAAAACTCAAATGTCGAGATGGATAGATGTAAAGAGAAATGTATTCGATAGAGAGAACATAATATTATGACTTTCCCGTTTAGCATATTTGTGCTGATTACAGTCCGACTGTATTGTTTCTGAAGTTGGTGGGAATCTGCACTAGCCTGTTATGTTTTCTGAAGTTGATGTGAATCTGCATTAGCCTGTTATGTTTTCTGAAGTTGGTGTGAATCTACATTAGCCTGTTATGTTTTCTGAAGTTGGTGTGAATCTGCATTAGCCTGTTATGTTTTCTGAAGTTGATGTGAATCTGCATTAGCCTGTTATGTTTTCGATACGAACACCTGGAAATGTGAGAAGACACGGAAAATCTGTATGTTTTAAATTTTTTGAATTGATGTTACTGAAGAGATTGTGTGGTATGTTACTATCAACGTCTTACAGCGTTCCCACAACAGGGGTTTTACGATAGATCTGAAGTTTTGTGCTGATGTAATAGTGGTAAATTTTCACTTAATCTGGGTTTTTAAACCAGGAAATCCTATGAATTCAGCCAAAAGGCTAGCAAATTCTCCAGATTTTCAAAAACAATTCAGCAAATCACATTCTCACATTCAAGTCAAATGTTTTCCAGACCACCCCAATTGTTGACATAATATATGGACAGCCCCCCCCCCCGTCTTTTTGGAAATTTGAATTTCTGTTTGAGAATCCAATGTTTTATAGTTTATTTTTAATCATTATTCAGTAGTAGTGTAGTGTAAAGTCTCTCGTCCACCGACCATCAGACCGAGCTTCGAGTTTATTTGTTATTCCCTGTTGGAAATAAAAATTGTGAGAAATGTAGAGATTACAAGAACTGTTGGCACAACGTCTGTGGTCAAATATATTGAAAAACAGAGACTGAAATGGTTCGGCCACTTAATGAGAATGAACCATTATTGACCAGCGGCAAGAGCATACGACATGAAAATTGAAACAGCAAGACGCACAAGAAGACCAATAGGAAGGTGAATTGAAGGAATCATCAATATTCTGAGACGTCACAATATTACTGCATATCAAGTAAACAAACTTTGCCATAGCCCGACACCTTGATCGTCATTCAATCCTGCAACGTCTTACAGTAAAAAGAAAAGATAGAAATACAAATTCCTGGCACATATTTCATGCAGCAACATTGCTGTTGGATGCAGAGCTCATGCTATGGACAGTTCCACCATCACTTTTGAGCAAGTAAATTAGGCGACGCTAGTCATGCGGTTTTTTGACGGCCACTGACTAGACAGCTGTGCACTTATGGGAAACCGTGTGCGATGTCACTGACTCATTAACTTAGTTTACCTCAACTTTTTTAATCAGTATTTAATCATAGGTCATTTAATCAGTATTTAATCATAGGTAATTTAATCAGTATTTAATCATAGGTCATTTAATCAGTATTTAATCATAGGTCATTTAATCAGTATTTAATCATAGGTCATTTAATCAGTATTTAATCATAGGTCATTTAATCAGTATTTAATCATAGGTCATTTAATCAGTATTTAATCATAGGTCATTTAATCAGTATTTAATCATAGGTTATTTAATCACTATTTAATCATAGGTCATTTAATCAGTATTTAATCATAGGTCATTTAATCAGTATTTAATCATAGGTCATTTAATCATAGGTCATTTAATCAGTATTTAATCATAGGTCATTTAATCAGTATTTAATCATAGGTTATTTAATCAGTATTTAATCGTAGGTCATTTAATCAGTATTTAATCATAGGTCATTTAATCAGTATTTAATCATAGGTCATTTAATCAGTATTTAATCATAGGTCATTTAATCAGTATTTAATCATAGGTCATTTAATCAGTATTTAATCATAGGTCATTTAATCAGTATTCAATACGAATTAGTATTTGTTTTCTATTTAGACAGCGTTCACTATTTAGTTTTGAAAATAATTCTGTAGTTCTGAAAAAAAGTTGGGGGTTTAATCAGTATTCAGGAGTATACAAATTAATTCGTATGTTTTGTCAGTTTTAAAATAGACACGCACATGTCTAAGAGGAAATATTTCATAACAAGTTGAATGTCTTTTCCTTTCTTATTTTTTCCCCATTTGATTTTGGTACCCTTAAACAGTAGACCACCAGGAACAATAACATGGACATAGGTCGTCAAATGTCACACAATAACATGGACATAGGTCGTCAAATGTCACACAATAACAAACAGCCAACAAGTAGTCAACGTCTTCTTCTTCAGTGTTCATTCTCAAACCCTCGCTGGATCTTTCTTGTAGCAGGACAGTGGTCATACTAGATTTCCAGCAGGATGTAGTCCATAAATTGGAAATGGGTTGTATCACCGTTTTATTAGTGCCATTGGCCCGACACACCCGTTTTCGGCGGGAAAAATTATCTAATGATCGTAAAATGTAACACAATCGCAAACACATCAATAAATCAAGATAAATTCAATCAGAGAAAATCATTCTGTTAATACATGCTAAAAAAATCTAATCCAGTTATAAATTACTTGCAAAAACATCTTCTCTTAAAGATCAACCTTCTGGAGCACCCAATCAAGGATGAATCCAACAGCGCTCAGAGATTGACAAAATAAAAACACCCAACCCATGACATATACATTTTTTACCAACACTTTCATTGGTCTAGAATCCTATAGTGTAGAGAAGAGAAGCCATACAGCGGTCTGTTTACACAACCGGTTTGATCTTGGAGTCGGTGCACATAAATTGGTGAAATATTCAATTCATACGATGTCTCTGTAGATTTGGCGTGTACACTTGTCAAATCATGTATCTATTTTTATACACGTTATCAACTGTCATTGAAGGCTGTATCACAATTTTTGTGGGAAGGTTTGGAAATAGAAGACAGGTCATTCCGTTTCTAAGATAGACTGTTTCTTAATCTTGGCTGATTTCTCTTTCATTAGATTCATGTCAATGCGTTCTGGAATGATTGACCCGAGGTCAGCTTGGACCTGTCTGTTATCTTCCATCTTCATACCCTGAGAACTGTGATTGAGTAGATCTTTGACGCATGATTGACTTTAGAATTAAAAATACGTGTATGCCTACTCCCCCCCCCCTCCTGACTGAGTCACTACTTTTGGCTGATCTTACTTATCCATCAGACTGTAATTGGGTGACTATTAAAAGTGGTCAATGAAAACAAAATAAAAACCCCGATTAATCGATTCTTTATTCCTGATTAGAAGATTAGAAACGAGCATCACAGCACTGAGGGAATTCCCATAAATGATCAACTCTCCCGTCCATCATCTATTGATGGAATGTACACAATTTGTACAATCCGCCCACTTGTCGCTTGAATAATTTTTTATTTTTTCACTGTATACAAATTGGTTAAATAGATTGTATAGAGAGACTACTACAGAACAAACAGATCAACGTTTCGACTAAAACTTCTTAATCAGGATATGAATTAATTAAGTCGTAAATTGTACAAGTTGAAGTGTAATGATTGTTGACATGAAGCTGAAGCTTCTTCTTCAGCGTTTATTCTCAAACTCCCGCTAGCATTCAGGCAGGTAGGTATCGACCAGTAAATAATAATTAATCAAAATTTACCATCTGCAATAGCAGACAACTGACCTGCACATGTGTTTCATAGATTACTCAAAAGCGTTCGACTGCGTCCAACACCAGCAACTATGGGAGATAATGAACAGCATGGGTTTCCCAAGACATCTGATTCATCTAATAGAGGAACTTTACCAAGATCAAAAGGCTGCAGTGAAGTTAGAGGACGATCTCTCAGAATGGTTTGAGGTACAGAGTGGAGTAAGGCAAGGGTGCACACTCTCCCCATACCTGTTCAACATCTACGCTGAAAGTATAATGAGGAACGTGAGAGAAGACATTCACAACACTGACTACCACGCTTTAAACATAGGTGGATTCCTAATCCCGGAACTACGCTACGCAGACGACACAGTACTTCTTTCAAACGATATAAAGGGGTTGGAACAACTAATCAAGAACACAAAGAAATATAGCGAAGCACAAAATTTGTATTTAAACACGCAGAAAACAAAAAATCATGTCAACAGATATAACAACACAACAACCAAAAATCAGAATTGACAATACCGAGATAGAATGTGTGGATAAATTTGAATACTTAGGAGCAAACATCAACGGTGCAGGAGACTGCATGGCAGAAATAAGGAAGAGATTGGCAATGGCATATTGCAAAATAACACGGCTGAAAAACATATGGAATTACAACAAAATAGAAACGAAAGTGCTAATGTTACGAACTTTTATTTTTCCGGTTGCAACATACGGCTGTGAAACATGGACTCTAAGTAAAACAGCAGCAAAGAAGATCAACGCCTTCGAGCTGAAATGCTACAGAAAGATACTTAGAATATCATGGAAGGATAAGATCAGAAACTCTGATATTATAAACACACTGAATATTCCAGAGTGTTGGTTACTAAACACAATAACAAAAAGAAAACTACGGCTGTTTGGTCATATAAAGAGACATAACTGTTTAGAAAGACAAATAATGGAGGGAAGAGTACCTGGGAAGAGGAGAAGGGGCAGACCAAGAAGACGATGGACTGATGACATTAAAGAAAACATGAATACATCGCTAGAAAATGCAAGCCACATCGCCCAAGACAGAGAGAGGTTCAGAGAGTTCATTGGGAAGACAACGTTCTGGAAGGAATACGTCACATGACAATAGCAGACATAAAGGTGGTAACTGCAAACGTCGAAGGAAGACTAAAGAAAGTGGATTGAAGGAGTTACCGACGTCGTCAGACATCACAATATTACTGCATTTTGAAGCGACAATTGTGTGGGAACCTATCGTCATTCAATCCTGCCATGTCTAACTTCAATAGCAGAGAAAATAAATTTGGATTGTTCACGTTTGATATCATCTATTTGATCATTTCGAAACATATTTATAACATTTCTTGGAAATACGATATGTGAATGTTGACTCCTCCAACCATTTTGCTCATGAAATATCTCGTTTGTGCAGTTGAACAAGGACAAGATTGAGAAAGTCAACATTGGAGGAACTCAGAACATTCTCAAAGGTAAGACAGACTGTGTGATGCGTCTCTTTGTGTCTAGTGTTTCAAGAGACATGTGTCTTATATATGTTTCATCATCATCATCATGTGCATCATTATATTATTATATGCACGTCTCACAAACTCACCTCACTCTCAACAGTATTTTTTCTAGATGTCCATGGTACTCTAAGCATTCTTCTGTAGAACCACATCTCTGTTGTCCATGATACTCTCACCATTCTTCTGTAGAACCACATCTCTGTTGTCCATGATACTCTCACCATTCTTCTATAGAACCACATCTCTGTTGTCCATGATACTCTCTCAGCATTCTTCTATAGAACTACATCTCTGTTGCCTCTAATGTTCCATTATCCTGTTTATTGATTGTCCAAGATTTGCATCCATATGTTATAGAATTGGTGTTATGTAGCAGTCAAGAATGTTCTCTGGACTACAGCCCGCTAATCTGCAGGAGTTTGATCACGAACGCATATGAAGAGGAATGTTCAGAATTTCCAGCATGTTTCTGTCTATAAATTACGTTACGTCAATAATTTGGAATAAAATGTTTAACAGTTGTTGACAAGGGAGAAAGGGGGGGGGGGGGTTAAAAAGTGTACGTCAACAAGGATGTTTTAAAACACTAAATATCAATTAAATTATGTTAATATGAAACATTTGTTTCTAAACATACGACCGACATGTATTTTTTGGCCGTAATGTTTAAGCTAATAAATTGGGGGTAGGGGGATACTTGGTACAGGTACTTGGGTACTTTTATTGGCATAGTTCAGCAGGGGGTTCCCGGAATTTTTGATAGTTGTTGACAGGAGGGTGGGAGGTCAAAAGTTGACAGAAAAAAATGTTGACGTAATTTTTGGACAGCTCGTATGTGGATAACTCCACTATAACGATAACTTGACAATGTGGATAACTTCACTGTGTTTAACTGCAGAAAACGTGTGTGTAATCTATACATGAAAGGTGTAGATCGCAGAGGAAGAATAATGAATCCTTGGCAAAATGTATCATAGGAGAGTGGAGCTAAGAGAGTGACTTCAAACCCCCAGGCAAATGGTGCTCGTTAACCGGATAGGCAAGTTGTCTAGGAGAAGGAAAATTCCAAAATGAAACCTCCACTGTCTTTGGGCAGTCCTTGAATGGGTGTGGGTTAGAGAAACATATACTAACTATAAAATAAGAAGAAAACTGGAGACACTGGACAAAAAAGTACAAAATAATCCAGTCAGGGTATAAACAGCAAGGGTATAACTTCCAAGGCTGAAAACCACAGTGCCACACAATGACTGCATACGTCAAATAAAAAGAGGGGCCTCCTCCCCAATTGCAGGCAATGAAATGCTTGTTACCTAAGTGTAATTGGGGATGCTGTAGCTACTTGACTTCCCTGAAAACTCCCTGTGTTATGAATTATTGTGAGAGGGAGTCTCCTACTCAGAGTGGTGTTTGTGTGTATGTACAGACATTTGGTCAGACTTTAAATCAAACACAGTTGTCAGACAAGAATCACAACAAGAATATGTATCCACCTATATTAGAAAGCGTCGCTGGAATTACATCGGACACGCACTACGAATGGATACCACAAGACTCCCCTGTCAAGTTTTGATGTGGTCACCAAGGGGCATGAGAGAACGAGGAAGGCCAAAAGAAACTTTACGAAGAACTATTACAAGAGAACGCTTCATCATCGGTATCAGAAACAATGAAGATCTAAAGCACATTGCAATGACACGAGAGACATGGAAATGACACGAGAGACATGGAAATGACACGAGAGACATGGAAATGACACGAGAGACATGGAAATGACACGAGAGACATGGAAATGACACGAGAGACATGGAAATGGTTCGAGGAATAACTAATAAACTAACAGACATGTGACACCATCGTGTTTATCGAGAAACAAATCACATCAAAGCCTGGAACCATTTTTGTGATATTTATGTTTGTCCTACTTCCGACAGCACAGTCCGCATGACTGGATGCCTTCAGTACGGTCTATAAACAGACTTAGTTCTATTCCCTTATACCAAGATTACTTAGATAATGTCTGACAAATCTAACTTATGTTTATTCAGCTTGTGTCGAGCATGACGTGACAAGGATGGTCTACACTAGTACCTACAACGTGGTCTTTGGAGGTCAAGAGATTAAAGATGGCGACGAGAGTTTACCGTATCTGACCGAGGATAAGGTGAGGGCGCACTATCGTGGTTCCGAGTGCTGAGATATGATTCAGAAAATGTGAACAATTGTGTGTGTGTGTGTGTGTGTATGAGAGTAAGTGACAAAGTATGCCATGTGAATCTAGTCTAACCACGACCGTCTCCAGTATATACAAACCTGTGTACAGAAAATGTAAACAAAACATGAAATGCCGATTTGATTATTTCCGTGAATTTCATTGGTAAGCCTTGGCTATGTTTGACATGCGACTTCAAGTATAAAAATAGTGACCAATGAAACACGCTCCAATAATCACAGACATAACGAATGAATTCTGTACAGAGGTCTTCTATAGGCGACAGCCTCTGTCTAGCTAAGTCTAGTCTAGTTCAGCTACTTTTTTTGTGCAGACCACGAATGACGAGCGAACTTAAGGACTTCCAGGTTACCTTCACCGTGAGCTGGTGCGACACCATTGCTAGTAGGCCTATAGAAAACCTTCCAACAGAATTAATTAGGACCCTCATTCGTTACGTTATTAACTATTGTTGGGTTTTCGGTTTGTAACTGTTTATATGCCTATACTTGTAATCCACATGGCTATTTTTGACATGTGATTTACACTATGAAAATAGTGACTAACAGAAATCCCAACAATAATTAAATGACGTAACTAATGTGGTCCTAATTAATTCTGTTGAAGGTTTTTTTTAGAGTCGGGCATGGCTGGTACATGACTTGTCTCCAGTATGGACCTTTGAACAGAAAGTAATCAAGACTTCATTCATGATGTATTTGATTAATTGTCCTAATTTCCTTTTATCACTATATATACTTGGAGTCGCCCCCCCCCCCCCCAAAACATTCACAGCTAACCACTGAAATGTATGGAAATAGTCTCAAATTAGCCTTTCAGGTCATGTTTCCTTTCTGTACAGAAGTCTTATAGTACCGCCAACATCACGGCTGGTGACACAGTACATGACATCACGGCTGGTGACACAGTACATGACATCACGGCTGGTGACACATTACATGACATCACGGCTGGTGACACAGTACATGACATCACAGCTGGTGACACAGTAATGACATCACGGCTGGTGACACAGTACATGACATCACTGCTGGTGACACAGTACATGACATCACGGCTGGTGACACAGTACATGACATCACGGCTGGTGACACAGTACATGACATCACGGCTGGTGACACAGTACATGACATCACGGCTGGTGACACAGTACATGACATCACGGCTGGTGACACAGTACATGACATCACGGCTGGTGACACAGTACATGACATCACGGCTGGTGACACAGTACATGACATCACGGCTGGTGATACAGTACATGACATCATGGCTGGTGACACAGTACATGACATCACGGCTGGTGACACAGTACATGACATCACGGCTGGTGATACAGTACATGACATCATGGCTGGTGACACAGTACATGACATCACGGCTGGTGACACAGTACATGATATTTTCCCCCTGAGAAGATGTACCTACATAATTTAGTCAAGTATTTTTGAATCATCTATTCTATTATTCTAGTACATTTAG
Organism: Meghimatium bilineatum; assembly: GCA_034231615.1. Taxonomy (NCBI): domain Eukaryota; kingdom Metazoa; phylum Mollusca; class Gastropoda; order Stylommatophora; family Philomycidae; genus Meghimatium; species Meghimatium bilineatum. The sequence continues at coordinate 77,003,714 of CM067321.1, read as the reverse complement.
TTTCTCGGCTGTAATAGGTGTCACAAAGTATAGAAATATTGACCAACGTAACACACAGCAATAATACAAAAGCATTATGTAAGAAGGCTGATTTTTTTTTATTTTGCTGTTAGGTTTTATTTGGCAATTGGTTGCCTTCCTGCCGTTATTGTGTGTGTGCGTGAAAGCGAATGCGTGTGTGTGTGTTTTTTTGGTTTTGTTTCTATGTCAGTCACTTTCTCAATGTTCCTGACTTTATTCTGTCCATCAGTTTATTTTATATCCCTGACTTTATTCTGTCCATCAGTTTATTTTATATCCCTGACTTTATTCTGTCCATTAGTTTATTTTATATCCCTGACTTTATTCTGTCCATTAGTTTATTTGATATCCCTGACTTTATTCTGTCCATTAGTTTATTTTATATCCCTGACTTTATTCTGTCCATTAGTTTACTGACCATTATTCCAAGACGAAGATGTATGCAGAGAAAGCCGTGTTAGCCTCAAACGGAGAACTGACGTCACACGGTAAAACCTTCAGATGTTGTGCACTTCGTCTTGCCGGTGTCTACGGCCCTGGTGAGCAGCGGCACATACCCAGAATTGTGGTGAGCTGTTATGTAGTAGATTTGTTGTGAAATGCCATTTCTGTAAACTGGATGCGTGTACTAATAATATATTGTCCTGTCCCATTATAGCACATGGTCCATTCCAATGAAATATGTCTGTCTCTCTGTCTATGTCTGTCTGACTCTATATAACTATATCCACCTATCCTAACTTCCAACCGTACATAATATACCTTATTTGTCTGTCTGTCTCTCTCTATCTATCTAATATATTGTATCTATATATCCTGTCTGTCTGTTTGTCTGTCCATCCATCTATATGTCTGTCTGTTCGTCCGTCCGTCCAAACCATCTATCTATCCGTCTGTCCATCCGTCTATCCTATACTTCCATTTGTATATTCATCCATCCACTCAATCATTTATATTCGGTATTAGATATGTATGTCATCCTCTTCACACACTGGACATGTCCATACGTGATCAGATCTCTGATTCAGTAAATCTCTCAGGGTATGAAGTTTGATGGTTCTAGTTCTATGTTGGTTCACTGCTCCTTTTGAAGTCTTTGTTAGGTGTTTATCTACAGGCCATGCCCCTCCTCACTCCCAATTCCTGCATTCTTGATTTGACATCCTCATTCATCTCAAAATCCTCTGATTGTGTGGACTCACGAAGAGCAATGAGTGTGTCTGCTCGGTCCTTAGGCTGACCATCTGTTGTGGTGGTGAGACTGGCTAATTGGTCAGCCCATTCATTTCCCTCAACACCTGCATGTCCATGGACAAAGATAAGTATCATTTTTCCCAGTGAGGCCTGCATATTAGCTCTCTCTAATGACTCCACCCATCCCCTATGTACATCACCTGTCTGAATCATGTTCATTGAGTCACTTAGTATGCACACATGTGAATAGACTAGCGATTCCAGCCAGTTAAGTGCCTGCATTACAGCAAATATTTCCATTGTTGAATTGCTTGTTGTTATAGTAAAGGTTCTGCTCGCTTCATTTACTTTTCTTCATTTTTATTTGGCAGTAAAGGCCCATGTGAATCGCTGCTGGCGAATGACTGACCCGTATAAATACAACATCTGTGTCATCGGCATGCGCGACTGGGAGTTAGGATAGGCATGACCTGTTGAGAACACCTAACATAGATTTCAAAAAGAGGCATTGAACCAAAATAGAACCAACCCCATCAGTGGTTATACCCTGAGAGATTTACTGACACTGAGATCTGAGCACATATTGACATGTCTGGTATGAGAATCAACATATCTAATAATGTATGTAATAACAGAAATTCGCTATATACAGTACAAACAATATAGAATAAATATAATCATGGATTTTGAAAAGTGTTGTTATATCGGGAAATATGTTATAAAAGGATGGCTATACAGGGATTCCACTGCATCACTTTATGAATGATTTGTATTTGCAGTTGTGTGTACTGCACGTGCGACCTCTGATCCACTCACACAAAAACAGTTGTAGAGGGAACATAGATTGTAATACTAAATGTGGGAACTGTTGTTATAGTAACGCTGTTGTGAATGATGAAAAGCAACATAATAGATTGATATACTGCCTTCTTATAGAAATAAGTGCTGTACTTGTTTAAGATGTTTCAACATGTGTCTTCAAACAGTCATATTTGGAGCAGGGATTGGTCAAGGTCACGTATGGTAGCAAGGATTCAAAAGTGGATTTCCTTCATGTGGAGAACTTGGTACAAGCTCACGAGCTGGCAGCTCTTGGTCTATGTGAAGACACAGAATTTGTTGCTGTGAGTCTATGTTCAGTCAAGAGATAAGACGGACACAGACAGGGTAGTAGATAGACAACTAGACAGACAGACAGTATATATAGTGACAGGCTAGACAGATAGACAAGTAGATAAAGGCCTCTTACAGTTCTTATAGTGACAGACATAGACAAATAGACAGACAGACAAGTCGATACAGCAACAGACATAGACAAATAGACAGACAGACAAGTCGATACAGCAACAGACAGACAAGTCGAAACAGCAATAGACAAATAGACAGACAGACAAGTCGATACAGCAACAGACATAGACAAGTAGACTGATGTAAATGTAGGTACAGAAACAGACAGACATGTACGCAGACAAAGAAGTAGATATAGACATACATAAGACAAGTAGACACAGACAGACAAATCGCGTGCTGAAGATGACCATGTGAAATTACACAAATAAATAAATAAAGAATCAAAATTGTATGTTGAAATTGTTACAAATCTAATAATCGTTTTAACAACAAAACACGAGTCCACAGTGGTTATATACTATTAAGGAAGCCACCATTAAGGTAATCCTGCCACCGCGATCGCTGAAAAGATGAATAAATCATCATAAATCATGAATGAGCCCTGTAACATACACTAGGATGAAGAAATGAGAAATTGAAAGTAAAAGTGAATTAGAGAGCTGGCCATATAAATATCATTGAACCGTGCACACGCATCCCCCTTCCATTATCATTGATAGTAACATAACCCTATTTCTTTCAGTTTGTATAATAAAATCTAAATTGCAAAGAGAACCCATGATCGTTGGTGCTCACGAGCACCACATATTAAGAGAGCACCACTTGCATGGCTCACGAGCACCAGTTTGAGAATGCCTGGTCTAAGGAAATTCATTCATAGAATAAGTTTCCATATGGAGTAGTGTCCCATCAAATGCTATCTGAAATGCTATCTGAAATGCTATCTGAAATGTACTTGAATGTGAAGACATTAGCGAGGGTGTAGTATTTGTCTCATGCTGAGCTACATGTAGGTACACAGTACACAGTAGGTACACAGTACACAGTAGGTACACAGTACACAGTAGGTACACAGTACACAGTAGGTACACAGTAAGTACACAGTAGGTACACAGTACACAGTAGGTACACAGTACACAGTAGGTACACAGTACACAGTAGTTACACAGTACACAGTAGGTACACAGTACACAGTGAATTCTTTCTTCTGTCTTCAGGCTGGAAAGGCATACTTCATCAATGACAACAAACCAATCAATAATTTTGAGTTCTTTCGACCGCTGGTAAGTTCAAGTTTTACTTTCAATCACCGGTAAGTCCAAATCCTTATCTCTGACTAGATATATATATCAATCTAAATGATCTAGTTTATATGTGTTTATCAATATCTCAATTTAAGCTGTCTAGTTTATCTTTGATTAGCAATGTCTCAATCTAAATTGTCTAATTTTATCTGTGATAAATTGTTGTATTATTTTTTGTGATTATTTCATGATTATTTGTTTTATCCATGCTAATGTTTCAGTTTGAAGGACTTGGTTATGGCTACCCAAAGCTCAATTTACCTCTTGCAGCAGTTTTTTACTTTGGTAAGTCTCCATCCCATGGTTACACATTTCTTGTTATCATTTCATTGAATAACAGCTTGTACAGGCACATTGTTTTTGAAACTGCATATAAATAACGGATTGATATTTTTTCTACTTGTGTTTCCCCATATAGGCTTATCACATTTACCATTCCAGCATGGTCTTCAATGAAATTTCTTTGTTATTTGTTACTAATCGTATATTTAAATAAAAAGAGGAGTAAGACAAGGATGTAATTTATCACCCATCTTGTTTAACATCTGCACAGAGAATATCTTTAAACATATAGAAGGAATGCCAGGACAATAACAAACAGTGGGACAATAACAAACAGTGGGACAATAACAAACAGTGGGACAATAACAAACAGTGGGACAATAACAAACAGTGGGACAATAACAAACAGTGGGACAATAACAAACAGTGGGACAATAACAAACAGTGGGACAATAACAAACAGTGGGACAATAACAAACAGTGGGACAATAACAAACAGTGGGACAATAACAAACAGTGGGACAATAACAAACAGTGGGACAATAACAAACAGTGGGACAATAACAAACAGTGGGACAATAACAAACAGTGGGACAATAACAAACAGTGGGACAATAACAAACAGTGGGACAATAACAAACAGTGGGACAATAACAAACAGTGGGACAATAACAAACAGTGGGACAATAACAAACAGTGGGACAATAACAAACAGTGGGACAATAACAAACAGTGGGACAATAACAAACAGTGGGACAATAACAAACAGTGGGACAATAACAAACAGTGGGACAATAACAAACAGTGGGTCAATAACAAACAGTGGGACAATAACAAACAGTGGGACAATAACAAACAGTGGGACAATAACAAACAGTGGGACAATAACAAACAGTGGGACAATAACAAACAGTGGGACAATAACAAACAGTGGGACAATAACAAACAGTGGGACAATAACAAACAGTGGGACAATAACAAACAGTGGGACAATAACAAACAGTGGGACAATAACAAACAGTGGGACAATAACAAACAGTGGGACAATAACAAACAGTGGGACAATAACAAACAGTGGGACAATAACAAACAGTCTATGATATGCAGATGTCACAGTTTTCTTATCAAAAAGTGAACATGAACTACACAGACCAATAGATCGAATTGACAAAATCAAGTAAAGAATATAGACTGGATATAAAAATGCAGAAAACAAAAACTATGATAATTAGAAAAATTGCAGAAGAACAAGAGCTAAACATAAACATACATGGAGAGAAACTACAACAAGTAAAACATTATCAATATCTTGGACACATAGTCACAAATGATGGCAGATGTGAAACAGAAGTTAAAAGGAGAATAGGAATGGCTAAATGTACCTTCAATGACATGAGGAAATTATTAATATCTAAACAAATTACAAACAAGTTAAAAATGAGAATGATAAAATGCTACATCTATTCTATATTAAGGTTCAGAAACATGGATAATTATGAACCAACAACTTTAGGTCAGATTTGATGCCTTTGAGATGTGGATATATAAGAAGAATAGGGAGAATATCATAGGAAAGAGAAAAACACAGAGAGGTTCTGACACTGGATTAAAACAAGAATTATTAAAAGATATAGAGATAAAACAAATAAAGTGTTATGGATATATTAAAAGACATGACACCTTGTTCAAGAACTTACTGGAGGGTAAAGTCAAGGGAAGGCCAGCAAGAGGTAGACAGAGATACAACTGACAGAACAACATCATGAGGTGGACAGGATATAGTCTAACATAGTGCAGCACCAAGACAAGAGATGGAGGACGTGGAGGAGTATTACCGCCAACCTTAGGCAGTACGTGCTGATGGTGATAGGCAGACATATTATATGTTAACATTTGTATTAACTGACCTGGTTGGACAGACATATTATATGTTAACATTTCTCTTCACTGAAAATCTGTGAATATTTTGTGTGTATTCTACTAGCCTGGTTGACAGAACTTATTCATGTACTGATCAGTCCGATATACAACTTCCAGCCACTGCTGACACGGACGGAGGTAATCATATCAATAAATATCTCAGTAATCGTGCTTCTTTCTTTCTCAGAAACTATATATTTATTACATTTTCTTTTCATTGTTCATTCTCAAACTCCTGCTGGATCTCACTTGTAAGTGGGCAATGGTCCTATCAACTGGATCTCACTTGTAAGTGGGCAATGGTCCTATCAACTCGATCTCACTTGTAAGTGGGCAATGGTCCTATCCGCTGGATCTCACTTGTAAGTGGGCAATGGTCCTACCCGCTGGATCTCACTTGTAAGTGGGCAATGGTCATATCAACTGGATCTCACTTGTAAGTGGGCAATGGTCCTATCAACTGGATCTCACTTGTAAGTGGGCAATGGTCCTATCAACTGGATCTCACTTGTAAGTGGGCAATGGTCCTATCCGCTGGATCTCACTTGTAAGTGGGCAATGGTCCTACCCGCTGGATCTCACTTGTAAGTGGGCAATGGTCCTATCAACTGGATCTCACTTGTAAGTGGGCAATGGTCCTATCAACTGGATCTCACTTGTAAGTGGGCAATGGTCCTATCCGCTGGATCTCACTTGTAAGTGGGCAATGGTCCTACCCGCTGGATCTCACTTGTAAGTGGGCAATGGTCCTACTAGATTTAAAGCAGGATGTATTTCAGAGAACGGAGATGTATTGTGTTGCTGTTTTATTTGCCTAACTGGTCTGACACATCCGACTGCCGCAGTACATATTTACATCAGATTTTAAAGAAGAGATCATACAATTTTCAGATAGATTTTCCAAGTCCAGTTTGGACTCATCCACCATCTGAGAACTCCCAAACATTCACGGCAAACTTGACCCCTTCTTAATGCCATGCTCATCTTTGCTTGTGAAGGAGGAACATCATCACGAGACCTCAGGCAGCTAACATCTTTTGTCATTGATATATGTCTAACTTGTTGTAACTCCTAGAGTTATTCCTAGAAGAGTGTTTGGAATGTCATTAACCTGTTTATAACTTACAAACTATAGTTCAAATTATTTTGTATTACTTTATACAATCATCAATTTGTATCTGATTGGATGGAGGCTACTTCAAGTAGCAATTTATGGATGTGAAACATGGACAATTAATAAATGAGCAGCAAAGAGAATTGCTGACTTTGATAAAATGAGATGGTATAGTTGGTATAGAAGGATTTCCATGATGGACAGGTTACAGTCTAGCAGAATGCACCACCAAGACAAGAGACAGGGGATGTTGGAGATCCGTTACAGTCAACCTTTGTTGCGGAGACGGCACTTAATGATGATGATGATGTTTTCACACTCGAAATCGGTTACACCATGCTGGTTGATTTAATTTTATATTAAAATATCAACCGTTTTGGAACGATATAGTTTTGGACTAGATATAAATTTTAGAAGGATCTTATGACATACCAGTAGATTTATTCATTTTCGTCAGTGAACTTATGACAATTTGACCATAAATACTGCTGAATTAGGTCTATAATATAGTGTTGCCACTACAGGATATTTCCCCCCAAAAAAGTCAGGCACTTTTTATTATTTTTTCTCTCGTTTTTTGTTTGTTATAATTTGCTTGTTTTTTTGGGTAAAAAAACGTCTTTACGACTTTCTCATGTCTCATATCACACACACAAAATGTACACCAATATTTGCAGAATTCAATTCTTCATTTATATGTGCAAATATTATTTAAATATCAGTTGTGCAACACAGGTGTTCATAATCTCTACACTTCATCCTCAGGTGTACAACACAGGTGTGTTCATAATCTCTACACTTTATATTCATGTGTAAAATGCAGGTGTGTTCATAATATTTAATCTTCATCCACAGGTATACAAGACAGGTGTAACTCACTACTTCAGCATCAAGAACGCCTCCAATGACCTCAAATACAACCCTACAGTTCAGAATGACATGTCAGGTGTCGTAGCCTACTATAAGAAACTGGGTCGGATCAAAGGGAACCAATCATCGTTACTCATGTACTATTTCGTCAATGCTATTATCATATTTTGTATCTACAATTTGTTCATGTTTTTGCTACCAGTTGTTACCAGTCTCCAGTCTTGACCACAACATGCCGAATTATTTGACAGTAGTTACAACATTCCTTATTCTTTATCAAAATAATTGCTATATTTTTTTTCCCCATGAATCTTGTATCGATGTCACTAATTACATTTACAATTTATTGATTTATATCAGATAAATTTTTTTATTGGTCTTATTACATCAGACAAAAAAAACTATTGATTTATATCAGACAAAACATTATTGATTTATATCACAAAAAAATTATTGATTTATATCAAACAAAAAATGATTTATATCAGACAAAAAAAATGTGCTTACATTGAGTTTCACGAATCATTTTGATTTGGATACAAATGAAAAAAAATATGGCTGTGTCACAATAAAATAACAAAACTAATTTTTCTTAGAGTCTGCATAATCCCAGTTGCAATATGTGGATGTGAATCATGGACAGTCAACAATAAAGTGAGAAAAAAGTGCAGCATTTGAAACAAAATGTTACAGAAGAAATGTTTGAATACCATGGACTAAAAAAAAGCTCATCAATAGGGACATTCAGAGAGAATTGAAAATTCATTAACTGGCTAAACAAGATTCTCTCCAGGAAATTACAATATTTTGGCCATAAAAAATGCTACGACAGCTTAGAATAACCATAATGGAGGGAATTATTATAGGCAAAGAAAAATAGGTAAGCCACAAAGAAGGTGGACACAGGATATCCACTACCACCTGAACATAATCACAGAAACAGTAAGATTATCTCAAGATTGGCTGGAGAGATTCAAAAGTCTGTGATGACTGCTACATCCCCATGATGGTGATGATAAGTTTCACAAAATCATGTTGACTTTGGTAATAATATCTAGAAAATGTTGATTTACTTTCTATGCATTTCAATAGCATCTTGCTGCTTGTGATAATTCAAGCATTTCAATAGCACGGGTTATTTTGGTGATGTGATAATTCAAGCATTTCAATAACATCTTGCTGCTTGTGATAATTCAAGCATTTCAATAACACCTTGCTGCTTGTGATAATTCAAGCATTTCAATAGCATCTTGCTGCTTGTGATAATTCAAGCATTTCAATAGCATCTTGCTGCTTGTGATAATTCAAGCATTTCAATAGCATCTTGCTGCTTGTGATAATTCAAGCATTTCAATAGCATCTTGCTGCTTGTGATAATTCAAGCATTTCAATAGCATCTTGCTGCTTGTGATAATTCAAGCATTTCAATAGCATCTTGCTGCTTGTGATAATTCAAGCATTTCAATAGCATCTTGCTGCTTGTGATAATTCAAGCATTTCAATAGCATCTTGATGCTTGTGATAATTCAAGCATTTCAATAGCATCTTGCTGCTTGTGATAATTCAAGCATTTCAATAGCATCTTGCTGCTTGTGATAATTCAAGCATTTCAATAGCATCTTGCTGCTTGTGATAATTCAAGCATTTCAATAGCATCTTGCTGCTTGTGATAATTCAAGCATTTCAATAGCATCTTGCTGCTTGTGATAATTCAAGCATTTCAATAGCATCTTGCTGCTTGTGATAATTCAAGCATTTCAATAGCATCTTGCTGCTTGTGATAATTCAAGCATTTCAATAGCATCTTGCTGCTTGTGATAATTCAAGCATTTCAATAGCATCTTGCTGCTTGTGATAATTCAAGCATTTCAATAGCATCTTGCTGCTTGTGATAATTCAAGCATTTCAATAGCATCTTGCTGCTTGTGATAATTCAAGCATTTCAATAGCATCTTGCTGCTTGTGATAATTCAAGCATTTCAATAGCATCTTGCTGCTTGTGATAATTCAAGCATTTCAATAGCATCTTGCTGCTTGTGATAATTCAAGCATTTCAATAGCATCTTGCTGCTTGTGATAATTCAAGCATTTCAATAGCATCTTGCTGCTTGTGATAATTCAAGCATTTCAATAGCATCTTGCTGCTTGTGATAATTCAAGCATTTCAATAGCATCTTGCTGCTTGTGATAATTCAAGCATTTCAATAGCATCTTGCTGCTTGTGATAATTCAAGCATTTCAATAGCATCTTGCTGCTTGTGATAATTCAAGCATTTCAATAGCATCTTGCTGCTTGTGATAATTCAAGCATTTCAATAGCATCTTGCTGCTTGTGATAATTCAAGCATTTCAATAGCATCTTGCTGCTTGTGATAATTCAAGCATTTCAATAGCATCTTGCTGCTTGTGATAATTCAAGCATTTCAATAGCATCTTGCTGCTTGTGATAATTCAAGCATTTCAATAGCATCTTGCTGCTTGTGATAATTCAAGCATTTCAATAGCATCTTGCTGCTTGTGATAATTCAAGCATTTCAATAGCACGGGATATTTTGGTGATGTGATAAATCAAGCATTTCAATCTTGGAGTCAATATCTTGGTGGGTGGGTCCACTACGAGTTAATTGTTTGTGAACCTTGAGTAACCTGCCACCCCACTGTTATTGGTGAAAATGACTCTGAGTCATGTGGGCAACTACCACTGAACTCAACAGTCAAGTGACTTAGCAACTATGGTATTGTTGAATTCATGTTGGCCTAACCAATCTGAAGAAAGAGAAGGAATCTCCAAGGGATGAAAATATTATATGAACAGATAACTTTAATATCAGACTTGGGATTATCTATCAGACTTGGGAGTTTTAAAACTGTCGATTGGTATCTAATCCAGCGGTGCAAGGGCTGGTTAGTTTGGTACCTGATCCAGTGGTGCAAGTGTTCAATCCCTGTGACCTTAGTACCATTGTCTGATATATTATTCCTTATAAGGTGTTACATTTATCTGGCCTTGAAGGGAGAGGAATTTTCCTGATGTCATCTAGCGCTGGACATTCAAAAAGGTGGTGGTCGACAGTTTTATAGGGATGTGTGCACTATTGGCACCTTTAAAACTGATAAAGTGAACACGAGACTTGAAATTATCTATTTATCTATCAGAATTGAATTTATCTATTTATCTATCAGACTTGAAATTATCTATCAGACTTGAAATTATCTATTTATCTATCAGACTTGAATTTATCTATTTATCTATCAGACTTGAATTTATCTATTTATCTATCAGACTTGAAATTATCTATTTATCTATCAGAATTGAATTATCTATTTATCTATCAGACTTGAAATTATCTATTTATCTATCAGACTTGAATTTATCTATTTATCTATCAGACTTGAAATTATCTATTTATCTATCAGACTTGAAATTATCTATCAGACTTGAAATTATCTATTTATCTATCAGAATTGAATTATCTATTTATCTATCAGACTTGAAATTATCTATTTATCTATCAGACTTGAATTTATCTATTTATCTATCAGACTTGAAATTATCTATTTATCCATCAGACTTGAATTTATCTATTTATCTATCAGACTTGAAATTATCTATTTATCTATCAGACTTGAATTTATCTATTTATCTATCAGACTTGAATTTATCTATTTATCTATCAGACTTTAATTTATCTATTTATCTATCAGACTTGAAATTATCTATCAAACTTTCGAAATATGTAACTGATATACTGAACACCAATCCAGCCACATGCAATTGTTCATTGGACCATTCAGAAAGCAATGGCAAACTACTGGACATATTTATATTGTCTAGAAAATCACTAGAGCCGGACAAAATGCTGGGTTGATGGCTACATCTTGAATAGTATATGCTAGCATAACTCTGAACACCAGACTTGGGATTATGTCATCTGAGAAATATAATCATTGTCAAGATAAACATTTGTTATTTCTTTCAGCTCTTGTTGTTACTGCTGAAATATTTTGTGACCTCCTTGTGGGAAGGGGATACATAATTGTGTGTTTACAGCATTTTTCTAGCAAAGTAAAACATTGTCATATTATTTCCATTTGTTCTTCTGTTGGTATTTCAATTTGTTGTGTTATTTCTGTTTGTTATTACCATTTGTTGTTGTTCTATTACCATTTGTTGTTCTATTATTTCCTTTATTTGTATTATTTCATTTTGTTGTGTTAGGAAGCATGTACAACATTTGCTGTCTGAATATAATATGTTGAGACACACCATGGCACTCCAGACACAACACTCCAGACACAACACTCCAGACTCATTTCATGCAACATCACACTTCACTGCCAGATCCTGGATTCACAGATGAACCACACTGCATCCTCCAACTGGTCTAACTCTGAGATTGTATTCTACATGTTAGCATGCTTCAATGAACTACCACTTTTCCCTGTAACCAAACTGACAAGCCTGTCTGCTCTTTCATTCCCCATAACATCCACATGTCTGGGCATATGAAAAATTACATCCCCATAACATCCACATGTCTGGGCATATGTCACGAAGATTGAAATGAAGTTTCCCTGTTTACTTACCCTTTTTAAGGAATCTTTATTTGTTCTCAAACTCCCACTGATTAGCAGGATGTAGTCTGGGCAATATAATGTGTTGTTTCATGGTTTACAGCTTGACTGAAATATCTACACCTTCTACCTTATGGCTCATACTCTTCCGCTTCATACTCTTGCAGATTTATCCTCTAGCAATTCCTACGTAAACAAGGACAGTACCATTTCTGACTAATCTTGTGTTATGTTGTGTTCTTGATGAAGACTCTTTGACCAAAACATCAACATTTGTCTGTTATTATGAGTGTTACCAGTGATTAGCCAAACTTCATTACCCTGTTTATAGTTTCGCCTGTTGGATTTCAATTTTTCAACAGTCAGTACATATTACAGATAATAAACAGACAGATGACATCCAACATAGAAACACAGATGCTATCAAACTAGAATCTCCCCATCGAGGCCAGCACCGTGTAGTGGTGATGGGGCTTAGTTCAGCCATCAGGGGCTAGAAACTAAGACTGGTCGGGCAGTCCTACTCGAGCAGGACCATAGTCCTGCCCAAGTAAGCAGAGTGCTGAAGACGGAGGCATCCAGCCAAAAGGCGCACAGATAATCAGGATGCCACGCACAAAACACAATGGAAACATGTCTCTATTTATAAATAGTTATGGTGCCTGCCCTGTGGCGGAAAGACAGTGAGTTTTATTAAGGAGACAGAATTACAGATATAGACATGTTTCAAGTGAACGAAAGAAGAAACTAGAATCTAACATAGAAACATAGATTATATCAAAGTACTAGAATCTAGAATATATTTCACAGCTCGTAAAAGAATGTATCAACAAAGACAAATAAAAGTCGGACACAGCCGCAGGATCACGATAGATTATAAATATGCAAGTAAAATTGTCATTTAAACCCAATGGTTGTTGAAGAGGAAGTAATGTCCTATGAGACAGGTTACGTTCCTTGTCACAGTTTATAATGCAGCGTTTGATATGTATTATTTTTCTATTACACAATACATGCAAGGTGTGATGTGGTCAGTGTCATACCGAACACCTTCAATTTCTCAGATTAAGGTATATATATAAAATTGCCATTTTTTTAACATAAAATTCAGCTCAGTTGTGACGAACATTGACAACAATCAATGGACATAAGTCCAATATCCTAGTATATGAGCATCACAAATAATGGTGGATGAGTTCAGGTAATCTTGCCACTATGACTTATGACGGCTGTTATTAATAATTTAAAACTGAAAGTAGGCCACATAATATTTACAAAATATTGTTTAATTCTTTCCTTCCAGAATTATTTTGTTACGAAAGAATTATATTTGAATTTTAAACCACTAAATATTAAGACATTGATTACTCGATACCATTTGTATTTTTCCAATAAAGCCTCTACAATATTATTTATCACATGAAAGCAAAATGTTTGCACAACAAGATCAAATTTGTTTGAAGATGTGATACAGTGGAATTCCATTGTAACAACTTGGTCTAACAGAATATGTAATAACAGAATATGTATGTAATAAAAGAATATGTAATAACAGAATATGTAATAACAGAAATTTACTATATACAGCATAAACAATATACAGGTAGAATAAATATAATTGGGGATTTTGAAAAGTGTTGGTATATAAGAAAATGTGTTATAAAAGGATGCGCTATAGAGGGATTCCATTGTATTACATGAATGAGTTATATATGAGAGAAAGATTAAGTAAACAGACAATGAAAGAATGAGCATATTACTCTCACACAAAAATATCTATTTATGACTCAATTATAATACCTAGTGATACCAGAAGCCCCTCCCTTCCCAAATTTATTTAATATTGGTTGGTTGGTTGCTGATCCAGCAGTCCATGGGTTCATGTCCTTTGACCCAATGCCATTATATTGCTGGGAAGTCTGGATTTTCGTCCCACCCAGAGCCAGAGAATAATTATCACATCACCAGGAAGGAGGTTTCAACCTATGCACTGCTCCGGGCCACTGTAGCCAAGATAGGGTTCACTGTGCTCATTCCCCACCACCAGTTGACTACTGGTTATGCCGAACTTCTCTATTGCTCCAGGCATGCAACCAAATGTTCAAGTCAAACAGATTGTCACGTCCTGGGTCACTGTGCCTTTATGATGGGTCTCAGCCATAGGAAAAAACAGTGCTGTCAGTTTTCTCCTCCCCAGTGTTGCACAGTACATCCCTGGCTCCCTCCCAACCACAGAGGGTACATGCATGTATATTCAGGTAAACATCAAACACATTTCAACAACAAAATAAAAGCATAAGAAGCATAATTGTATAGATGACGTCCCATGAAGCTTCTATAAGAAAATAACATCAATATAACGGCATGTCATATACTAAGGTTTTCTATTGCATGGGTGGTTTGTCTAGTGGGCCATTGTGAGACCCACAGACGCAACCACATGCATATTTAATATTAATAATACATTATATTGGATAGCAGGTGTAGCTGACATCCACTGGCTATCACTGAACTCTGGGCGAACACACTGATGCTCAGTCTCCCCTAGCTGATGACAAAGTTATTGATGTTCTTATGCAGTGTGGGTGTAAGAACATTATCTATTCATATCTACTGTTTCTAGATGGACATATCATACAGATGTTCTAAAAGTGTCAGGCAGAAAGGTGCAGATATCACAGCTAAGCTGTAAACCATGGTTCAGGAACCTTCTTTGCCCAGAGTGCTGATTTTAGAAACACAGCTTATCTCAAGCCAGAGGAAGAAAAAAACAAGGCTAATCTGAAAGCTGAATGACAAATGTTTTCTATTATAAATAAAGGTAATATTGAGTTGTGAAAGTCAGCAAACATGATGTATGTGCATTGTGTTAAGAAAAGCACCGGTCATACAAGTGTCAACTGTACCCACAAGTAGGGAGGTCAGCCAGTTTGCAGAAATGTATTAATGTTACTAAATATATATGACATTTAAAAAAAAATGTCAACATTGATATACATAGCCTATATTTCAATCAGACAAATTTATGCGAGGGCGAGTCAATACGTAAGTCACAAAGTTCTGTGGGATGGCAGGAAAATGTAGTAGGTGGTTATAAAGGTTGTGACAGCAACATCAAACTTTATGTTCCCATTCGTTAGGTGGGCCAGGTGTCACCTGCACATCCATGTTTATTCAAATATTGCATGCTCCTACGATTTCTAAACATGTGCTTCTATATCAGATTCAAAATAAGAACTTGAATGATTTTCTTAGCAGCACCAACGCTCGTCAGTCATGAATTTTGTTTGAGGTCTGGCGGGCTGTGTAATGTGGGCAGTTGGGCCAGGTCCACCCTGCAGGTTGCAGAGCTCTGCTATAAAACATAACACAGTGGGGTGAAAACAGCAGCTTGAGCTGATTCTGGCCAAATCATTTGGGGATCGTGTCCGAGAACGTGAAGGTAGCAGATGGAAATAAATTTGACTGCATAAGATACAGACAATATCTCCAACACCATCAGTGACAACACATGCAGCACACTGTCGACATACAGTGGCGCTAGTCAATCCAGTCAGAAAATTGGAGGTTGGCCAATGAAAAAGACACAAAAAGGTAGATGCATAGCGAGAGACAAATAGTTTTCATAATGAGTACAACGAAAGGGCAGAACAGCACCAGAGGGAAGCGCCAACTGCAAATAGAAAGTGAAAAGGAAATGGGAACTACAAGCTTTCTTTAGCTCGAAACGAGCTTCTAGTACCTGTACTCCTTATAGGCAGATACCTAGACCCAATCGGACATCCGGCAAAACAAGAAGACCTGGCCTAACTAATGTCGAGCCTTCCTAAACCGGAAACATGCTCGCGAAGAGAAAGGGTTCTGCACCCGATGGGCTCAGGCAAAAAAGGGACAATGATGGCAGCCTGGCCCAACTCTACTGTCAAGCTTTCCTATACCAGAAATATACTTGCAGACAGAAAGGGTTCCGTACCCTATGGGCTCAGGCACAAAAGGGACAATGAATTTAGCCCAACTCTACTGTCAAGCTTTCCTATACCAGAAATACACTTGCAGAGCGAAATGGTTCAGTACCCGATGGGCTCAGGCACTAATGGGACAAGGTTGCTCAGCTCGAGAACGCCTTGCTCTCAAATGCGTGGTGTGAGAATCGAACTTGGACAAGGGGTTCACGATGTCACTGAACGACACCTCAGCTAAGAAGGTGAAAGGGCCAGGGTCCAACTCTTCTGTCTAGTTCTTCCTCATATGGAATCAGGCTCACGGATGAGAAACGGTTCAGTACCCGATGGGCACAGGTAATGTACGTGCAATTACACGAAGTAAGTTCACAGACGGTGGGACACCTCGTGCTAGATAGACATGAATGACAATCGTCTCGGCAAAGAGTCACTACACACCAGCGTGCCCGGCGACAGATAGACAGGCTGTCACAGACTAGGGAAGTCTATCCGAATCACAGACATGACGAAAACAGATGTGCTAGACCTTCTATACAACAGCCCAGACCACAGAGTGGACAACCGAGGTGCAAATAACACAGTTTTACCGTGAAACTTGCAGCACAACCTACTTCACGCTCCCCAGTGGAAATCACACAATACATTCGTTGTGATTATATGAGAGCAAACGCAGAAGAAGAATAACAGCGCATTCCATTCTCCAGACTACATCCTGCTAATCTGCAGGAGTTTGAGAATGAACACAGATGATGATGAGCCCTTCTAAATTAATTTTAAAATCCCATAAATGTACTCACAGTGTAGGCCTACATTGAGAAAATCCCATAAATGTACTCACAGTGTAGGCCTACATTGAGAAAATCCCATAAATGTACTCACAGTGTAGGCCTACATTGAGAAAATCCCATAAATGTACTCACAGTGTAGGCCTACATTGAGAAAATCAATGAGAAGAAATATTCTTGTGTACCAATTATCTATAAATATTTCATCAAATAATCACAATCTATATCAATGTTGATAATCACAATTGACATCAACTTTCTTACAAATACATTCATATATTATAATCTCTATTTCATTATGTACCATCAAATGTTTCAGAAACATATTGCTTGTTCAACAATTTTTTTAAGTTTCACATAACCAGTTGGACCACATAACCAATTGGACCACATAATCAGTTGGCCCTATACAGTGGAATCCTGTTACAGCGAATCCGGTTTTAACGAATTTCCTTCTATAACAAACATTTTCAAAATCTCAGATTATTTTATCTCTATCTTAATTTTGTTCAAAACCATGTATAACGCTTCCATGTATAACGCTTCCATGTATAACGCTTCCATGTATAACGCTTCCATGTATAACGCTTCCATGTATAACGCTTCCATGTATAACGCTTCCATGTATAACGCTTCCATGTATAACGCTTCCATGTATAACGCTTCCATGTATAACGCTTCCATGTATAACGCTTCCATGTATAACGCTTCCATGTATAACGCTTCCATGTATAACGCTTCCATGTATAACGCTTCCATGTATAACGCTTCCATGTATAACGCTTCCATGTATAACGCTTCCATGTATAACGCTTCCATGTATAACGCTTCCATGTATAACGCTTCCATGTATAACGCTTCCATGTATAACGCTTCCATGTATAACGCTTCCATGTATAACGCTTCCATGTATAACGCTTCCATGTATAACGCTTATATTTACCACAAATATTCCTGTATAATGCACTATTTACAATTTATTTCTGGACAAAAGTTCATCTCTCTGAACTTTTGATGTGTGAGTGTGTGTTTGAAAAGATGCACAAAAGACTACAACACTGTGTGCCCACGAGGCATTGAACCAGCAACAACATGACATGTAGTACATTTGAACACATCCCTTTTTAGTACAGGTGTGAGCATGGTACAGGTGTGAGCATCGAATATAGTCTGGCTGATTAAAGTTTCAGTGTCGGGTAACAACCTTCTTCTTCTTCAGCGTTCATTCTCAAACTCCCCCTGGATCTCTCTTGTAGAGTGACTAGATTTCCAGCAGGATGTAGTCATGAGAATGGATTGTGTTGTGTCACCATTTTATCTGCGTCAATGGCCAGACACATCCATTTTCGGCGGAGAGTAACAACCCGAAACAGGAAATACGTGCCTGGGGTAACACATGACAAATATTAAAATTAATAAAAAAAATAGGTATAATTATTACTAAATAAGTCATAAAACAAGCTAAGAGTGTCTGGTTGTTAGGTTGTTACATGAGTAATTGCGGTAACACTTATATCTATTTTTGTTCATGCTGATCTAGTCTGGCTGTGTTATCGGGCACATACTTTTAAAGTGAAGATTGTGTATTTTCCTGTAATTTAATAGCTCATTTTGTGTCAACAGCCCAACAGCCAATGAAAGTCACAGGAAAAACCAAATGTGACAAGTTAGAAGGATGATTTCTAAATTAGCCCACAAGTCTTATGAGAGAGTAGGCATGAAACTTGTGGTGGCTCACAACTAAATGTGCTGACAATGGGGAGCGGGGGGGGGGGGGTGGGTAGGTGACCTTGCATTCCATTCACCTGAAGTATAAACACACAAGCTGACTTTGCTTGTTTTAAAACACAAGATGCCTGGAAACAAGATCTAGCCTGATTGAAAAAAGGAATAGAGTTCACAGAAAGCCTAGGCTATACACAAATTTTTTGCAGTATGTCCTATTCAGGAGGTAGCCATCAACCCAGCATTTTTGACTGTATTGATTTCAGCCTAGGCCATCATCACCATCAAGTGCCGTCTCCACAACGAAGGTTGGCTGCAACAGCTCTCCAACATCCCCTGTCTCTTGTTTTGGTGGTGCACTCTGCTAGACTGTAACCTGTCCATCGTGTGATGTTCCTCTCCTACTTGTATCTCTGCCTACCTCTTGCTCGCTTCCCTTTGACTTTACCCTCAAGTATGATCTTCAATACGGTGTCATGTCTTTTAATGTGTCCAAAGTATTTTATTTGCCTGATCTTTATTTCTCTTAGTAGTTCTTTCTTCAGATTAAAAATTTTTTTTTTTTTTAATATGTTTATTCATACTAAAAAACACTCAGAAGAACAATACTTAGAGAAATTAAAACAACCAATATTCATAATTTTCAAGAACTGCACAGAATAGCTTAGAACAGACAGAATTGGAGAGATCTAACCTCTACCCTGTGACTAACTTCAGCGTTAAAAGAAAATGCATGAATGAATACTAAAAAACAAGAAAGAAATCTTACAATGTGTGAAATGATAAAAGCAGCATACATAATGTGAGATCATGTGAGGAATGAAGAGATTACAAGAACTGCTGGAACAACATCTGTGCTCAAATATATGTATATTGAAAAAATAGAGATTGAAATGGTTTGGTCACTTAATGAGAATGAACCATTATTTGCCACCGGCAAGAGCATATAACATGCAAATGGAGACATCAAGATAGAGAGGAAGACCAAGAAGAAGGTGGACTGAAGGAGTTACCAACATTCTGAGACATCTCAATATGACTGCACATCAAGTGACCAAATGTGCCATAATCTGAAAATTGATCGTCATTGCTGCGACGTCTGACAGCAAAAGCAGAGAAAGACAATAGTTATAGGCCAGAATATGGCTTATTAGCTGTTTACAAACTCACAGTCAAGGACATATCTCTAACGGAATTTCAAAAGTGGATGTAACAAATGCTCATAATGACTTGTGACGGACTAGCATCTACCAGGTATGCATGTCGCTAACAATCGAAGCATCCATGAATATAATCAGTGATTTTCAATGTAGGTCATGGTCTTCACAGTGCCGTACCCGGGTGAGGGTGGTTACAAAAAATAAATAGGGTGATCATGGACCCAAGAAAAGCAAATTTTAGATATAGATTCATACTTTGTGTAGATGTCACATATAGATTCATATTTTGTGTAGATGTCACATTTAGATTCATACTTTGTGTAAATGTCACATATAGATTCATACTTTGTGTAAATGTCACATATAGATTCATACTTTGTGTAAATGTCACATATAGATTTATACTTTGTGTAGATGTCACATTTAGATTCATATTTTGTGTAGATGTCAGATATAGATTTATATTTTGAGTGGATGTCACATGTGATCATGATTCAGACCCTTTGATCAGATAATTCATCAACTCTTCCACAAACTAGAATGACTAGAAAAAAATCTTATCACCAGTTCATCTTTGTGATGAAGTTGTACAGAGCACATCTCGGACAGACACGGTGCTAGGTTAAAACCTCGACACAGGAAAACCTGTGCATTCAGATATTTCAGAAAGTAATGGCAACCAACTGAATATATCTATATTGCCTAGAAAATGACTGCATCCAAGAGACACTGGGATTCCTGAATAGAAATGTCACCAACACGTAAATGACAACAGTAAATGTTTGATCTTTCTGACGCCTTCCCCCCTCATGTGTGTTGCCTGTATTTCACAAGCAGAGCAAAGAATACCAACACTGTTCACCTTCCATGCATGTCATAAGAGATGCTTAAGGAAGTTATGGGTATGAAGTTGGCTGTTCCATATCATTTAAGGTCAAAGTGACCCAGAAGTCATGCTGGTCAGATGTGTCAGGCCAAATCACAGATATTGCAGCAAAACTGTAAACCATGATACAACACATTCCGTTCTCTGCACTATCCTTCTAATCTGCAGGAGTTTGAGAACGAACACAAAAGAAAAAGATCTTCTTGCTTTAACACTAACCATATTTTACACAAAAAAACTAAATTTATTTCTATAATATAAAATATTGGAATACAAGAAACACAAATAAATATCTGGTTTTATTTGTCATTATACCTACGTTTCCAAATATAAGCCTATATTTTTATAAGCCGAGGATGTATCTTTAATGTTCAAAATGCAACCAAAGTCTGGAGCGAAGTATAAACAAATAATATCGGTAATAATACTGTGAAATTTCATTATTATAAGAATGAAGGAACAAGGGAACCCAAGCTCATTTATTTCATTTGTCCCACCCTATCTATACTCACATAAAGTACAACATATAACATAATAAAGTGCCACCTTTTCTTGGAGGCATAGACAGTGTCATAAAACTTGTGATCACTAGTTACCAGAGTGTGTTCCCAGATGTGGAATTCTTTCATTCAGTGGCTCTCTCAGCAATAAAAGTTGGCTGCAATGACAGCATCAGCTATTATGGTAAATTAAAAGTCTAGTCAATGAATGGATCAGATCAACTTTTAGCTTAATTTTTAAATTTGCTTTCAGATGGAGCATGTTTACTCCCCCCCCCCCCCACCAAACCTGGTTTAAAAAAATGTAACACTTTAACAAAGTGGATAAAATTCGCAAGTCCTATGTTTGCACATATCCACATGAACAGTTGGATTGATAGAATCACACTCTAAAATGGCTGGATAAAGTGTAGTGTCAGAGGAAAGGGTTCATTATGTAAAAATTATCCATGCTAGTCTGGGACTCGTTCTGGGCACATCTCGCGAAGAAAATAGAAACAAATGCCATGGAATGTGACTGGATGTATCTAATTCCTGGGAGCCTTAACTCTCTCATGCAGCCAGTAGATGTCTCCCTTTTAATTATTTAATGACAGACTTCAAACAAAATGAAATAAATCATCAAACCCATAATCCTTCAGGGTTGTAGGGGTTCCTTTCTCGAAACAACACAAAAAGTTTGCCACACGTCGCAGTTATCAGTTCTTTGTTTAACCTTTTCCTTCCATACCCACTTGCTTCCACTCGCTATTTATATGCCTCGTACTCACTCACCTCCACCAGCCATTCACATGGGGTACTAAACTGCTCTTCACCACAGTTGCCTTGCGAATAGACATGCTAAATTTAGTGCCGACGTGATTACCGGTAATAGCGGCATCCAGTGTATTTTGATGTACGTTTCTAACAGCTGCCGTATAGGAGCTGTGTGTGTGTGTGTGTTATCAAATATGAGCTTCAAATTTCATCAAAATTTGGTAAGAATGGGTAAGTTTCGTTGTATTATCTAACCGTTGCAATGTGATTAATAGAATTTGTATTTAAAAATAAGGTATATTAATTTGGAATTAGTACTTCGATTGGGGGTAGGGGTTAGGATTAGAATTAGTTATAAATTAAAATTAAATTAGTTATAAAAGTTATAATTATAAATTAATATTATATAAGTGTGATGTGGTTGATCTTCCAAAGAAATCCATGACGTCAGCTAGTTAAAAATGTAAACAATGTGCTATTTATAGCACAGTGAAGACCTAATCTTTACTTTTATCAATATTGCCTATCAACATCATCAGGCACATTCTTACCACATTTTTATGAAATTTGAAGATCATATTCGATAACCCACAGCTTCTATACGACATCTGTTTGAAACATACAGCAAAATACACTGGAGGTCGCCATTACCGGTAATCGCGGCAACGCTAAATTTAGCATTTCTATTCGCAAGGCAACTGTGGTGAACGGCAGTTTAGTACCCCATGCATATAGCAGGCGGAGGGGAGTGAGTACGGCATGTATATATAGCAAGCAGGAAGGGAAGGAAAGGGTTAAGAAAATGTTTATTGTGCATGTATATAAGCCTACATAAATAGCAGAAACATTATTTTCAATTATCGGCTTATATTCGGAAATATACAGTAATTATACAATTGCAAATCATATTTGATACAATTGTTGTGAAACTCAAGAAGTTCTTAGAGAATTTATTCTGTTGCTCCATTAAACAGGTATTCTGGTTCTGCCGAATATATCACAACTGCAGATATCTCTGGAGACATGGAATAAGAATGTTGTATGTTATAACATCAATTGATATCTGTGACCTGTCTGTCTGGTGTCTGTCTATGATGGAAGCTGTGATACTACAATTAAATGTCTTACTGTAGTTTGTCTCAGATGTCTACATACACAGATCACACGGAGAGTGAGACATAACTGTTGTATTGCGAAATGTTGCGTTTGAGGATGTCAGAGCAGGGTCCCAACACGCGTTCAAATCGTGCTCGGTCGAGTTTAACACACTTGAGAGGACTTTTAGCTACAACTGTCGCAGCTCGAGGTCGGTCCAGCAACAGAGCTATTTCACCTGCAAGACACAAGTCAGACAAATAAAACAACAGTGCAATCTCACCTGCAAGACAGAAGTCAGACAAATAAACAACGTATGATAATAAATCTTTTCCAACAATTATCTACTTATTATATGACATAACTCAGTGTTTGACTAATATTTCTCTAATACAATTGTTCTCTACAAGTCAATAGATTCATTTATCTCAGTTGTAATTTCTCCAGAGCCAACAGCATTGATGTCAAAGTCAACTATTCATCTCTGAAGCAACTCTTACATTTGTCATGCTGTGCAACAATGTGAGAAAATGAAAGGTCATTAGTCTCGCTACAAAACAACAATTATATCACACCATTGTGCTGACTACCTTGCTATACGATTGTGAGACCTGTACTGTATACATCAAACACATCATTGTGTCCACTACCTTGCTATATGATTGTAAGACGTGGACTGTACTGTGTACATCAGACACATCATTGTGTCCACTACCTTGCTATATGATTGTAAGACGTGGACTGTACTGTGTACATCAGACACATCATTGTGTCCACTACCTTGCTATATGATTGTAAGACGTGGACTGTACTGTGTACATCAAACACATCATTGTGTCCACTACCTTGCTATATGATTGTAAGACGTGGACTGTACTGTGTACATCAGACACATCATTGTGTCCACTACCTTGCTATATGATTGTAAGACGTGGACTGTACTGTGTACATCAAACACATCATTGTGTCCACTACCTTGCTATATGATTGTAAGACGTGGACTGTACTGTGTACATCAAACACATCATTGTGTCCACTACCTTGATATACGATTGTGAGACGTGGACTGTATACATCAAACACATCATTGTGTCCACTACCTTGCTATATGATTGTGAGACGTGGACTGTACTGTGTACATTAGACACATCACTGTGTCTTCCACCGTGCTGTAGGCTTGTGAGACGTGGACTGTACTGTGTACATTAGATACATCATTGTGTCTTCCACCGTGTTGTAGGCTTGTGAGATCTGGACTGTACTGTGTACATTAGACACATCACTGTGTCTTCCACCATGCTGTAGGCTTGTGAGATCTGGACATTGTGCTGATTAGCTTGCTATACATTTGTGAGACTAGGACTCTATACATCAGACATGACAGAGTGTTAACTCACTCCCCCCCCCCCCCCCACCACCCACCCACCCACGCACGCACGCACGCACGCACGCGCGCGCGCGCGCGCGGGCTGTATCTACAAACATCTGAGAGTAAAGTGGCAAGATAAATTACCCGATACTGATGTCCTCACTAGAGACAACATCCCAAGCATTTATTATTTTGTTGTTGTTCGTCCATCACATGATGATGATGACCATTTGTTACATCCACTTTTAAAATTTAGTTAGAGATATGTCCTTGATTGTGAGTTCGTAGTTAGTTAATGTCCCCTATTTGGTCCGTAAATGTCCTTGGACAGTCCAGGCATGGAATGACCACTGTAGATGGTTTTTGGTCTATCCATGGCTTTCTAGCTACTCTCCACTGTACAGCTGCCACACTTCTCTTTTCACAAGTTGCTGCACATTTTTTTACTGTAGAGTTCCATGTAGCTCTTGTGCAATGTCTTCCCCTGATTCTGGTCCATTTCAAAGACTTTCAGTGAGGTCTTAAACCGGTCCTTGTAGCGCTTCTTTTGGTCATCTTGAGATCATTTGTCCTTCTGAAACACATCATAGAGAAGTATCTTTGGCAGGTGATGAACTGGCACACATACCAGATAACTAATCCAACATATCTGTGTCTGCATCAGAATATTGTCAATGCTAGGGATATTAAGAATTCATACGATGCTGACAAAGGCCAACTGAGATGGATCTGGCATACACATCCCAACAGCTGGTGTGTGCTGAGCCTATGAATTATGTTAAAGAAGTGTTGTATCTGTTAGTACAAGTACTTCTCTGGCTGAGTACAAGTACTTCTCTGGCTGAGTACAAGTACTTCTCTGGCTGAGTACAAGTACATCTCTGGCTGAGATAGAATTTGTGCTGGTAAGAAATATGTTTTATGTTTGAGTTAAAGGTGATAGCTGTTAAAATGATGTTTGCTCTAATGAACTGTATGAGTTTACCAAAGTAGTCTGAGGGTCCAAGTCTTCCAACTTCTACTGCCTCTTCATTTTCTGATCTTTTTTGCAAAACAGCTGCAGAACCCTGAAATAAATTTCAGAATTAGTCAAGCCAACACACAATCTTCCAAGAACTAATCACGTCTACACACAATCTTCCAAGAACTAATCACATCTACACACAATCTTCCAAGAACTAATCACGTCTACACACAATCTTCCAAGAACTAATCACGTCTACACACAATCTTCCAAGAACTAATCACGTCTACACACAATCTTCCAAGAACTAATCACGTCTACACACAATCTTCCAAGAACTAATCACGTCTACACACAATCTTCCAAGAACTAATCACGTCTACACACAATCTTCCAAGAACTAATCACATCTACACACAATCTTCCAAGAACTAATCACGTCTACACACAATCTTCCAAGAACTAATCACGTCTACACACAATCTTCCAAGAACTAATCACGTCTACACACAATCTTCCAAGAACTAATCACGTCTACACACAATCTTCCAAGAACTAATCACGTCTACACACAATCTTCCAAGAACTAATCACGTCTACACACAATCTTCCAAGAACTAATCATGTCTACACACAATCTTCCAAGAACTAATCATGTCTACACACAATTTTCCAAGAACTAATCATGTCTACACACAATCTTTCAAGAACTAGTCAAGCCTACAACACTCATCTTTCAAGAACTATTCAATCACACACACACACACACAATACTGCATATCCAGCCTGCCTGCACACATACTCTCCTTGTGGCACTTCTATTTGTGCAGTTTATACCTGCTCTGTTGTTGAACTTATCTTCCTGATTCCTGTGTCTGTTGTTTGAGCTTGACCACATTGAACTCGTAACTCAATGATTAAAGTTTGTGATTGCTAACTAATTTGAAATAATTGATCAGACTTTAAGAAGCCTGACTCATGTCAATTGAGTGTTTAGATTTATGTCTGACAAACAGATATCTTGCTGACCTCCAGGATAATGAAGAAGTCTTCTCCAGGTTCACCTTGTCTAACAATCTCTTGATTGTCTTCAAACTGGACTGGCTCTAATGCATCAGCCACAGTCAGTCGTTCCCACTTGTCCAGATTCTCTGTTAGATGTTTATGTTATACAGTGAGACACACATAGGACATGTTTATGTTATACAGACAGACATAGGGATATGTTTATGTTATACAGACAGACATAGGGATATGTTTATGTTATACAGACAGACATAGGGATATGTTTATGTTATACAGACAGACATAGGGCTATGTTTATGTTATACAGTGACAACTATAATAGACTGTTCGTTAAACATATCCACAATTCTTTGCTGTTCTCCCCTTCCCCCCTCCACCCCGTCATCAATTGTCAAGAACTCAGGGACTTCCCATGGTTAAGTATATCCAGAAAATGCCCCCGCCCCAATGAAAATAAAACAAATACTCGTATGTAACACAAAGAAACAATTGGAATCAAATACATGTTTTGTTCCACATTTTCCTTAAAAATGACCCCAAAAATCCCATAATTTCATTGGTGTATAAAGCACAGAACTTTTATTTTTGCCAATTTTTATATTTTCCCCCTCCCCCGTTTTTCCTTGTCAACAACTGCCAAACCTGTTCAGACCCCCCCCCCCCCCACCATCCAACAAGTCTAGCTTACCTAATATGGATACCTTGCTCAGGAAGTCTTCATAGATTTTACGTTTCCTTATTGTACTGCCCTGTGGAATAACATGTCACAGAAATATAAGACAAGGCTTCTATTGATGGCGTGTCAGCTTGACTGTATGAAGCACACACACATATACATACACACACACACATATACATACACATTGAAAGAACTGATCATATCTACACATACACAGTAGAATCCCTCTATAGCAAATTATTTTATAACAAATCTCCCACTATAACACATACAACACTTTACGACATCCATCATTATATTCATTCTATATTGTTTGTACTGTATATAGCGAATGTCTGTTATTACATACACATTTTGTTGGTCTGGATCAAGTTGTTATAATGGGATTCCACTGTGTTATATATATATATATGATAACTTATATAAAATACAAGATAACTTATATTGGAGATGTACTTAGGGTGAATGAAAACAGACTGCTATTATAAGTATTAAAATAGCTATCAGATGGAAAAAGGAAAAGAGGAAGACCAAGAAAGACTCTGCAGAACAACCACCAAATAGGGTATGATTAAAGGTCTAAACAATATGCAAGATTTACACATAAGTAGCAAGTTCGTCACATTGCTGCAACTGGAGATCTCTGGTGTCTGTCACATACAATGTATTCAGCAATGAGTAATCACAGACAAGACAGATATGGATAGATGGATGGATGGATAGATTAGATTGGATGAATGGATAGATTCGATAGGATGGATGGATGGATAGATTAGATTGGATGAATGGATAGATTCGATAGGATGGATGGATGGATTATATAGGATGGATAGATAAGAAAGGATGGGTGGATGGCTAGATAGGTAGGAGTAGGCAGAGAGATAGACAGACAGATAGACAGACAGATAGACAGACAGATAGACAGACAGATAGACAGACAGATAGATATATCCGTCTTTAGCATGGATTTTGAACAACTTTTAGCTTATCGATGTTTTGTAAATAAATACTTACCATCAAGATTCGGCGGTAGCTGTCTATAAATACTTACCATCAAGATTCGGCGGTAGCTGTCTCTGTCGATGCCCCACAGTTTCACGTCTGTTTTAGCCTGACAATATAAACACAAGAACACTGTTACTGCAATGATGCCGCTCTGCAGTTACCGATGTTGACAACTGTGCAGTCTCCTCTGATTACTTCTTCTTCTTTATTCTCAAACTCCTGTCAGTCAGCAGGATGCAATCCAGAGAATGGAATATGCTACAGCGGTTTAACAATTAGCTGCTGTATTAGCACCTTCGATTCGTCTTCATGGGGTGGCATTTATGTGTTACTCGGAGCTTATAAGAGAAGGTCCACCCTATTTCTAATCTTCTAAGTCATTACTTGATGATGATGATGATGTTGCTCCTTCACAAGCGAAGATGAGCACGGCATGAAAAACAATAAACATGAGACCCAGAAAAATTGATGAAAAACAATAAACATGAGACCCAGAAAAATTGATGAAAAACAATAAACATGAGACCCAGAAAAATTGATGAAAAACAATAAACATGAGACCCAGAAAAATTGATGAAAAACAATAAACATGAGACCCAGAAAAATTGATGAAAAAACAAAACAAACAGTGGTAGTCATATCTTACCAAGAAGACAGGGAGAAAAATATGCTCTACGGAGACGGCACTACCTCTAGACTTGAGGCGTTCCATGGATGACCTGAAGCGATTCTCACAATTCATTGAAGCTATTGGCGCTGTAATGTGATATCTAGAATTTCACGACAGGCCTTCATGTGGACACCAGACGGGAAAAGAAAACAGGAAATACCAAAAACAACACTGAGAAGAACTTTTATGAACGAACTAAAACCAACAGGCATAAATGCACAAGATCTGCAATCCTTGGCAACTGATCGACAGGCACGGAGAACTAAGACGTCCGCCCTATGTGCCAAACTTGACAAAAGAGGAATTGACTGAATCTGGTATCTGATTGAAGAACGATGAAGAAGAAGAACTTATTAGGACATATATGAGATGTCTCACTGTCACTAATCTTTTTGAAACACCATCGGGTTGTGTGGATGGATATATGGCATTTGTTCGTGTGTGCTTAATCACTCTGATGTGTAGTGGTTCCCAAACCGGTGTACATGTACTCATCCGCGAGCCATTAGTGACAGTCCGCAAGTCTTCAAGCCCAGCATGTCATTATATACATCATACACTACCTCTGATCCCCATTTCCCACGTCCGCCGCTAGTAGATTGGGAAACACATTGCTGATCCGAGTCAACAATAAGTTTGAGAAACACCGTTAAGATGATGACAGTGTTGCCACTTCAGCACTAATTTAAACCCAGACAATTACTTTCATCAATGATCGTGAACTATATTTGTCAACATTTAACTGTCCCTTAAGGCATGTTTTGTCGTGTTTCTTAGCAAAACAAAAACATCAAATAAATAGAAATAGTTCCATGACTCGTATGTACCAATTACATTTCAGAAATACTCTCTTTCTCTTCAAATTCTTACGAGTCTTATCAATTGATCTCCATCTCTTTTTTATTTTATTAGTTTTTATTTCCTCACTGGTACAATTGTTACTTAATATCACAGCAAAACATGTTTTCTGTATATTATGTCATACATGTCATGTTTCATACATTTCATGTTTCATACATTTCATGTTTCATACATTTCACATCATAAATTTCATGTTTCATACATGTCATGTTTCATATATGTCATGTTTCATACATTTCATGTTTCATACATTTCACATCATAAATTTCATGTTTCATACATGTCATGTTTCATATATGTCATGTTTCATACATTTTATGTTTCATATATGTCATGTTTCATACATTTCATGTTTCATACATGTCATGTTTCATAAATGTCATGTTTCATACATTTCACATCATAAATTTCATGCTTCATAAATTTCATGTTTCATACATTTCACATGATGCATTCTATATTTCACTAAATACATAAATGATATGTCATCAATGTTGCAAATCATACATTTCATGTAACCCACATTTAATATAACCCACATGTCATATAAAACACAATACACGTAATCACATATCATATAGCCCACATGTCATGTAACCCACATGTCATGTTCATAAGCGTTATCTTTCATCACTTATACCTGTATTAAACATGTCATTTTCTCTGTCTCAATAGAATACATGGACTTCTCACACACACGCACACACACACACGCAGATATATTGTCCACATGATGAAAAATGTGCTCCTGTCTTCACACACACACACACACGCTGAAATATATGTTACAATGCAAGAATGCACATGAATATAACATAATTGCCTAATACCAAGCGATCAATATTTTCATAATATATATTCA
This sequence comes from Meghimatium bilineatum, assembly GCA_034231615.1. NCBI lineage: Eukaryota > Metazoa > Mollusca > Gastropoda > Stylommatophora > Philomycidae > Meghimatium > Meghimatium bilineatum. The sequence continues at coordinate 76,972,998 of CM067321.1, read as the reverse complement.
GCGTTGGATTCGCCGTAAACGGATGTTCTGGGCCGAAAGACGTCGCGTAGAAAAAAACATTAAAACTAATGCACGCGCACACACAAGCCAGTAAACAGAAACACGCATTGGCCTGTTTCATGCCTACATAAACGATGAATATTATGTGAAGTAGCCAGGTCTTCAACTATCAAAGTCAAACATAAATAAATAACAATAAACAAAAGAAGAATGACACAAGAAATATCCAAATATAAATTTCATTTTTTGGAGATATCTTTTATATAGCACAAAAAAACCACACTTGCATATTGTGTACTCTAGCGATGCCATGACATAACTCATCTGTCCTTATACAGAAAGTTTCACGCAGAAGTGGCTCATGCAGAAATCAAATAGTTTATTTACATCGTTTGTTTTCGTATACATTTTCCAAACTGCTTGACAGAACATTCGGCAAATAACACATAGGAATAATTTCAGTGGATAAATTCCTGGTTGTCCGCAATATCTGTTATTACTCCCTACAGATCATGCCTACATATCTCACTGCTACCCACAGATCATGCCTACATATTTTCCTACTCCCCACAGATCATGTCTACATATTTCACTGCTACCCACAGATCATGTCTACATATCTCACTGCTACCCACAGATCATGCCTACATATCTCACTGCTACCCACAGATCATGCCTACATATCTCACTGCTACCCACAGATTATGCCTACATATCTCACTGCTACCCACAGATCATGCCTACATATCTCACTGCTACCCACAGATCATGTCTACATATCTCACTGCTACCCACAGATCATGCCTACATATCTCACTGCTACCCACAGATCATGTCTACATATCTCACTGCTACCCACAGATCATGCCTACATATCTCACTGCTACCCACAGATCATGCCTACATATCTCACTGCTACCCACAGATCATGCCTACATATCTCACTGCTACCCACAGATCATGCCTACATATCTCACTGCTACCCACAGATCATGTCTACATATCTCACTGCTACCCACAGATCATGCCTACATATCTCACTGCTACCCACAGATCATGCCTACATATCTCACTGCTACCCACAGATCATGCCTACATATCTCACTGCTACCCACAGATCATGTCTACATATCTCACTGCTACCCACAGATCATGCCTACATATCTCACTACTACCCACAGATCTTGCCTACATATTTCACTACTACCCACAGATCATGCCCACATATCTCACTGCTACCCACAGATCGTGCCTACGTATGCCACTACCCCCCCCCCAGATCGCCCCTACATATTTCACTACTCCCCACAGATGATGCCTACATATCTCACTGCTACCCACTAATCATGCCTACATATCTCACTGCTACCCACTAATCATGCCTACATATCTCACTGCTACCCACTAATCATGCCTACATATCTCACTGCTACCCACTAATCATGCCTACATATCTCACTGCTACCCACTAATCATGCCTACATATCTCACTGCTACCCACTAATCATGCCTACATATCTCACTGCTACCCACTAATCATGCCTACATATCTCACTGCTACCCACTAATCATGCCTACATATCTCAATGCTACCCACTAATCATGCCTACATATCTCACTGCTACCCACTAATCATGCCTACATATCTCACTGCTACCCACAGATCATGCCTACATATCTCACTGCTACCCACAGATCATGTCTACATATCTCACTGCTACCCACAGATCATGCCTACATATCTCACTGCTACCCACAGATCATGTCTACATATCTCACTGCTACCCACAGATCTTGCCTACATATCTCACTACTACCCACAGATCTTGCCTACATATCTCACTACTACCCACAGATCTTGCCTACATATCTCACTGCTACCCACAGATCATGTCTACATATCTCACTGCTACCCACAGATCTTGCCCACATATCTCACTGCTACCCACAGATCGTGCCTACGTATGCCACTACCCCCCCCCCCCAGATCGCCCCTACATATTTCACTACTCCCCACAGATGATGCCTACATATCTCACTGCTACCCACTAATCATGCCTACATATCTCACTGCTACCCACAGATCATGCCTACATATCTCACTGCTACCCACTAATCATGCCTACATATCTCACTGCTACCCACTAATCATGCCTACATATCTCACTGCTACCCACAGATCATGCCTACATATCTTACTGCTACCCACAGATCATGTCTACATATCTCACTGCTACCCACAGATCTTGCCTACATATCTCACTACTACCCACAGATCTTGCCTACATATTTCACTACTACCCACAGATCATGCCCACATATCTCACTGCTACCCACAGATCATGCCTACATATCTCACTGCTACCCACTAATCATGCCTACATATCTCACTGCTACCCACTAATCATGCCTACATATCTCACTGCTACCCACAGATCATGCCTACATATCTTACTGCTACCCACAGATCATGTCTACATATCTCACTGCTACCCACAGATCTTGCCTACATATCTCACTACTACCCACAGATCTTGCCTACATATTTCACTGCTACCCACAGATCTTGCCTACATATCTCACTGCTACCCACTAATCATGCCTACATATTTCACTGCTACCCACAGATCATGTCTACATATCTCACTGCTACCCACTAATCATGCCTACATATCTCACTGCTACCCACAGATCATGTCTACATATCTCACTGCTACCCACAGATCATGCCTACATATCTCACTGCTACCCACAGATCATGTCTACATATCTCACTGCTACCCACAGATCTTGCCTACATATCTCACTACTACCCACAGATCTTGCCTACATATCTCACTACTACCCACAGATCTTGCCTACATATCTCACTGCTACCCACAGATCATGTCTACATATCTCACTGCTACCCACAGATCTTGCCCACATATCTCACTGCTACCCACAGATCGTGCCTACGTATGCCACTACCCCCCCCCCCCCAGATCGCCCCTACATATTTCACTACTCCCCACAGATGATGCCTACATATCTCACTGCTACCCACTAATCATGCCTACATATCTCACTGCTACCCACAGATCATGCCTACATATCTCACTGCTACCCACTAATCATGCCTACATATCTCACTGCTACCCACTAATCATGCCTACATATCTCACTGCTACCCACAGATCATGCCTACATATCTTACTGCTACCCACAGATCATGTCTACATATCTCACTGCTACCCACAGATCTTGCCTACATATCTCACTACTACCCACAGATCTTGCCTACATATTTCACTACTACCCACAGATCATGCCCACATATCTCACTGCTACCCACAGATCATGCCTACATATCTCACTGCTACCCACTAATCATGCCTACATATCTCACTGCTACCCACTAATCATGCCTACATATCTCACTGCTACCCACAGATCATGCCTACATATCTTACTGCTACCCACAGATCATGTCTACATATCTCACTGCTACCCACAGATCTTGCCTACATATCTCACTACTACCCACAGATCTTGCCTACATATTTCACTGCTACCCACAGATCTTGCCTACATATCTCACTGCTACCCACTAATCATGCCTACATATTTCACTGCTACCCACAGATCATGCCTACTTATCACATTACAGATGTCGCCGAGTGCTCATATTTGCTCTGCTTGTGATATCTCTTCCAATGATGTTTAAATAATACAATATTATCACAAAATGAAGTATTTACGAGATATTTTCTCGTGTATTTAATGTATATCTATGTGAAAACTGTTATACTATATGGATGTGAATCATGGAGAAACACTATATGGATGTGAAACATGGACAATAATCAATAAGGTGAAATACCCAAATTTGCATCATTTGAAACAAAATTTGACAGACGAAACCTCAGAATACAATGATGGAAAATGATGCACAACAGAGATATTCTGAAATAAAAGTAAACTTCATCAACTACAATGTTATCTCTGGAAAATTACAATATCGTTGATTGTATTTTAGAAAAACACAATCCGGATTGGGGAGTTCAAACCCTCCACCCCCCCCCCCCATTGCGAATCAAAACGTGTTTTAGTTCTAGGAATTCAGTCAAATATATGGATAACACCCCCATATTGACCATTTGGAATGTGACAATCCAACTTCACCTAACAATCTTCTTAGTCGCGTCTTGCTCACATTCCTGGCAGATAGATGTGCCGCTAATCTTTGCTCCCCGTTCAGATAAATGGGCGTGTCACAATTTGATACGATTGTTCACACAAGTTTGCCAACGTGACTACCTGCCGACGTGACTATCTGCCGATGTTACTATCTGCCAATGAGACAAGAACTAGTGGATGTGCTATTCTTGACAGTACATAATTTCTTGGAAATCGGTGAACATTTTAGAACTAATGTTGACGGTCAACAAGGATGCTTACATTCAGAACTAATGTTGACGGTTAAGAAGGATGCTTACATTTCAGAACTAATGATGACGGTCGACAAGATGCTTACTTTCACCAAAACTATTTAGCATCCACCTAGAAGCAACCATGAGAGAAGTGTTAGAGGAATTCCATTGAATAACATTGATAGGAGGCCGCTAAATCTCTCATTTCCACCACGCTGATGGCGTCAATCTGTGGCGACCAACAGAGGAAGAACTACAAGAGTTAGCAACAAAACATATCTAGAAATATCTAGAGAAAACTTTGGCTTGGATATCAATGCAGATACGATCAAAATGTTGGTGAATATGAGCACTCATTTTGTCTCAACCAATATAAAGCTGAACAATCCAAGTCTTGAAGAGGTTTCGACGTTTACTTATCTGAGAGCCTAGATTTGCGGTAATGGTCATCTTCAGCTGAAGTTTAAAAATTCTGACAATGGCAATGTCAATCATGATAATTTACCACCATTTGAACAAGCAGGATTACCATCCGCGTTAAGATTAGCTTGTATAAATCATTGGTTGTATCAATATTTATACACGTCTATTAGACCTGGACTCTAACTGTGGGGACTTACAGAGAATAATTCAAGCATTTGAAGACAAATGCTATAGACGTGTGTGTTGGGTATCCGTTACACAGAACACAAGAACAATATATTTGTGCATAAAATAATTCATGTATTAGCGGGTCAACAAGAATCACTGTTAACAATCGTCAAACTGTAAACTACGGTGGTACGAGCACATCCCTCGATGGCAAGAGATGTTCTCTACAAGGTACGGTGGAGAGTGAAAGAAGATAAGGTGACTAGAAGAAGACGTGGATGAATACCGTCTAGGACTGGACAGTTTGAGAAGTTTCCAAATTCATCAGGATGGTATACGACAGAGATAGAGGATAGTGATGCGTAGATATCTTTCTTCACCAAATGTCTCAATGTAACACCCTCACGATATCCTGACATGCTATGGGCATCATCATCATCACGACCATCCCCCCCCCCATCCACCATCAGCATCATTATTATCATTATTATTAAATTGTAATCAGCAGTGATTTTTTTTTTGGGGGGGGGGGGGTTTCATGTCTGGAAGATGTGACCACGTTTTAGCGGAACAAACCATAGCCATAGGCTCGTTAAAAATGAAACTGTTTTAGCGCGAACCTGACAAATATAGCTTGGATGGAAACAGTTTATTTTAGTTTGTATGAGGTAGAGAGGTTAGGATTGGTGTTAGAATTCTAGCATTGCGGAGTAGGATGTGCAGTTGTTGGTAGGGAAGTGGTGGTTCCACTGGTGACAATATGGATAGTGCTAGAAAGTGTAACAGATATCTGGCGCTATCGTATTACCCATTTTAGCATTGACTCGTCTGCTAGTTCTTCTTGTCAAGTGACATTTCTGTGACGCCACGGAAGATGTGCAAATTATAACACATTTACATTTCTCTGCGCATAGTAGATCTGCGCTTAATATTACAAAAATGGGATAGTTATGACATTTTGGTCACATCTGCCGGTCATGTACCGTCTTTTTTTTTAAAGAGGATACTGCCACAAAGAATTATACACAACGCAGGAAGACTATCCCAGGCATCACCATTCCAGACATCACCATCCTCACAAGATCCCCATATCTGGTATGTATACACTCGACTCTGACTTACATACAAGAAATGTCTAGCATCGATGGATAACACATTTGATATTCACATCACTAGTTTCCGGTACCATTTTCTAGTTATTAATTCACAAACTGAAAGCGATGCCACGCCCCGACTCTTACCAGGGACCTTTACTACTGATGAAGAGAACTGTACTACTTGAAACTACGCTCAGGCGCCATGGTTGATATTCTTCTTGTCCACATACAGGAAACGTTGAAATCATTACTCTAATCTCAATGTCAAATCAATACATTCTCCGTCTACGAAATGCCGGGAGACGATTAGGCCAAAGTATTCTCCCCAAGTGATGAATTATCAGAGATGGAAAATGAAGCGGACGACAATGAAGCCCAGAATAAAGGATCACGATAGGTATTACCGCCATATAGACCGTCACATCTTCAGAGAATAGTTCAGCGTTTACGTGGGCAAAAACCTAAAAAATGGGAAGGAGGGAGAGAGGGGGGGGGGGGGAGGTTAGAAAAGTGTGATATTTCCAATGTTAATATTTTTTTCCACATAATTCATACATTGTGTCAGAGATTGCCTGAGTGTGTCAGAGATTGCCTGAGTGTGTCAGAGATTGCCTGAGTGTGTCAGATATTGCCTGAGTGTGTCAGAGATTGCGTGAGAGAACAGAGGTTGCCTGAGTGAGTCAGAGATTGCTTGAGTTTGTCAGAGATTCGCCTGAGTGTGTCAAAGATTACCTGAGTGTGTCAGAGATTGCTTGAGTGTGTCAGATATTGCCTGAGTGTGTCAGATATTGCCTGAGTGTGTCAGAGATTGCCTGAGGGTGGCAGAGGTTGCCTGAGTGTGTCAAAGATTGCCTGAGGGTGGCAGAGGTTGCCTGTGTGTGTCAGAGATTGCCCGAGTGTGCAGAAATTGCCTGACGGTGCCAGAGGGTGGCAGAGGTTGCCTGAGAGCGCAGATATCACAGCCAAACTGTAAACCAAGACACAACACATTCCGTTCTCCGGGCTACATCCTGCTAATCTGCAGGATTGTGAGAACGAACGCAGAAGAAGAAGAGAGTGTCAATAAATGGCAGAAGTGTCTTCTTATTTACGAGAAGGTTGTTAAGAACATAGTTCAAGGGATCAATTAGAAAGAATCTTCTTCTTCTTCTACTGTGTGCTGGTTCTCATATTCCTGAGGAATAACAAGATGTAGTCCATAGAACGGAATGTGCTGCTTCATGGTTCACCACATGTCTGCGATATCTGCGTATTTCCTGTGCCTTCCTATGGACAGGTTAAAATCTAGCAGAATGCACCAGCGACGAAAGAGACCTGTCAGTCTCATGATATCTTCCTCACATTTGCAGATATGCGATGAGACGACAAAACACCCATCCATAAATTCACACACACACACAACCACTCATGCAAACAAACACCAAAAGTCTCACAGTATACCCATATATATTGAACCAAACACAATTATAATACACACTCGCTCACACACAAAAACACGTATATACACCACAGCTTTCACTTATCACAAATTAACCTACACACTCATGCAAATAACTACATAACTTAGCTAACAATTAGAACAATTTGTGCTGTTCTTAACAACTTTGATCTCTGTTGACATCTGTGCTGTTCTAACCAACTTTGATATCTGTTGACATCTGTGCTGTTCTTAACAACTTTGATCTCTGTTGACATCTGTGCTGTTCTTAACAACTTTGATCTCTGTTGACATCTGTGCTGTACTAACTAACTTTGATCTCTGTTGACATCTGTGCTGTTCTAACCAAGTTTGTTATCTTGACATTTAGGCACAAATTTATTCTGATGAGAAATAAGAGACAACAAAGACTGACCTTAACTGTGGCAGCTCTTGGAGTGCCATAGATCAGGGCTAGCTCGCCAAAGCTGCCCCCTTCTCCGATACTAGTGACATGGGCAGAGTTGACATAGACCTGTCAAGTTATTTTGAAATCAGAATTAACACTATATTACATCATGTAGTATTTTTACAACAAAACAATTCCAAAACATTAACAAAAGTTGGTGTATTTTTTACAAGGCATATTTCTTTTATTTAGTTTGACTTGTGTTAGTTGTCTACAATGTAAAATTCACAATTAATACCACTTTAGTTTAATTATGCATTCATTTTTTGTAAAAATATACTTTCCCTCCAAAGATTAAATGATAGAGAAAAGGGTACCACGCCAATAGAAACATTAATACACAACTTTCCACATGTATTTTTTTTTTACATATCATGTGTACCTGAATCTACTACACTTGAGATAATCAGTAATCATATTTTTATCATGGAAAACCTTCAATGGTGTAATAAAGGGTAGACAGGTGTAGGTGAAACCTTCAATGGTGTAATAAAGGTTAGACAGGTGTAGGTGAAACTACAGACATTGACAGATTCGGATTAAATATGGACACGATCTGCAGCCTTCTCGTGTGGCATGTCGTACTAGGGACCACTCTGTTGAGGAAATGTAAAAACTTCAGTTTGGATAGTAAAAGATATATGCTTTACTTAACCATCAAATCTTCTTCCTCTTCATTCATGCTCATACTCCTCAAAATTAGCAGGATGTAGTCCGGAGAGCTGAATGCGTTGGGTCATGGTTTACAGGTAAGCTGCGATATCTGTGCTTTTCAACCTGTCAATCCGACTTCAGTATGGCTTCTGGGTCATTTTGCCCTATATATAGAATGAGACGGTCAACTCCACCCCAAAACCTTCTTAATCTTACATAAGTAGAAGCTAAACCGTTTTGCTATTCTTTGCTCCCCTTTCCTCAGGACCCGGTAACACACAGGTGTATTAACAGTCAAATAGTGGTTATGCCTGATCATGTACAGAGCAAGCGATGTCTCTTAAAGCAGTCAATCAATTATGGGAACTGTATGTGCACAAATATAAATACAGTGGAGTCTGCCATCTATAGCGCATCTTTCTTATAACACATTTTCCAATATAACAACACATTTCAAAATTCCCAATTATATTTATTCGATATTGTGTGTACTGTATATAGTGAATTTCTGTTATTACATACATATCTTGTCGGTTCAGACCAAGTTGTTATAGCGGGATGTGGCTGTACCACTACCAGTTATACAGAACATTAACTTCATGTACCCAGACCAAGTTGTTAAAACGGAATTTGGCTGTACCACTACCAGTCATACAGAACATCAACTGTCATGTACTCACATCAACCTCGCCCTGGTCTATGACGTAGAAATTATCTCCCTCGTCCCCTGTAGAAGAAGAAGAAGAAGAAGTGTATCGCAGTTTGAAGAAAGCCACAGATAATCGACTGGGACAAATGTGCATCAATACAAAAGCTAAATCACGTCCGTCTTCACGGATGCTCAACAGGTCAATGATAACATCCGTTCTGTGTAGGACTTTCGACAAAAAAACCGTCATCGTACAACACAATTCTGTGTCACTACGAGAGGCTAGTTTGTTTATGTTATTGGTTGGCGACACGTCAGTAGCTTCTTGTAGTGACACGACATAATATAATAATTATAATAAGACCCATAACTCGTCAGGGTTATAGTGGTGACGCATTGAAGACAGCATAAAAGGCCCCCTTCCCCAAAAGACTTCTGTCCTCGGTCATTCGGAGAAGTATAAAACATCCAACTTCCATATCATTCCATGATGTTATCAACTCTGTCCTCGGTCATTCGGAGAAGTATAAAATATCCAACTTCCATATCATTCCATGATGTTATCAACTCTGTCCTCGGTTATGAAAACAGGACTTTCTGTTTAAACGTGTTACTACGAGCGAGAAGGGTCCCTAGCCACATGAGCAATTGTTTCTCGATGTGAAGGTAATCTATGTGGTGATTACCAGTCTGAAACCTATTTCAAGCAGATTAGCTGTGAAGAATGTATTAAAATAACAGTGCATTTTAAGGGAAATATAAATATATAAAACATAAATAAAATAGAAAATCGTCATGATCATTATCACTGAGTGCCGTCTCCGCAACGAAGGTTGGCTGAAACAGACCTCCAACATCTTATGTCTCTCTCGTGATTTCTCGCCTGACACGACCGGTCCTCCAGTCGACCCAGCTGTATATGAGTACATGAAGCACGGGTTGGGAATGGTAAACATAGCAAGGATGGGAAACTGATCACCCCACCTAACAGTTGGGAATGGTAAACATAGCAAGGATGGGAAACTGATCACCCCACCTAACAGTTGGGAATGGTAAACATAGCAAGGATGGGAAACTGATCACCCCACCTAACAGTTGGGAATGGTAAACATAGCAAGGATGGGAAACTGATCACCCCACCTAACAGTTGGGAATGGTAAACATAGCAAGGATGGGAAACTGATCACCCCACCTAACAGTTGGGAATGGTAAACATAGCAAGGATGGGAAACTGATCACCCCACCTAACAGTTGGGAATGGTAAACATAGCAAGGATGGGAAACTGATCACCCCACCTAACAGTTGGGAATGGTAAACATAGCAAGGATGGGAAACTGATCACCCCACCTAACAGTTGGGAATGGTAAACATAGCAAGGATGGGAAACTGATCACCCCACCTAACAGTTGGGAATGGTAAACATAGCAAGGATGGGAAACTGATCACCCCACCTAACAGTTGGTGGGGCATACTACATGAAGAGTTATCTTCATCCCCGACGGCAAGGTGCTGCTATAGGATAATACCTTTACCTTTTACATACCGGACCCGGTCCCATCTTTATCAAACTGTAGTCAATCATTGACATCTCTAAGTAAGTCAGCTCAGTTGGGAGTTCATAAATTGCATCAACAGGTAAGGGGAAGAGAGGAAGAGAGGGAGTCTGAAAACTTTTACCAGTTATTCACAAAGGGAGGGAGGGAGAGGTTGACAAAAGTTGACGTCAACAATACTATTTCTTATTACACAACATTCATATTTTTTTTAATGTGCAACATTTTTCTCCAATTTTAATAAATCAACGAAAAACGTATTATATTTCCTACTTATTCTGCTCATTGCCTTTAACAAAAAATTCACAGCGGGGGGTGGGGGGAGTCCCTAAATTCTCCCTAACTGTTGATAGGGGAGGGGAAAAATTGTCGACTATTCATAGGTACCCCCTTATTATCATTGCGTATTCCATCACGGCTGTTCCTCCAGTATATCTGTTCTTAATATATCGTCAACATCCCATCTCTCACAAGACACATGTATATTGTAGTATATCTCTGACAAGACACATGTCTATAGTAGTATATCTCTGACAAGACACATGTCTATAGTAGTACATCTCTGACAAGACACATGTCTATAGTAGTATATCTCTGACAAGACACATGTCTATAGTAGTATATCTCTGACAAGACACATGTCTATAGTAGTATAACTTTTCCCCAACTGAAATATTGCAATGGATAAACAAATACTGAGAAGAAATGACATAGCAAATGTGGAAGAAAGCACAGGAGCACAAATAAAAGCATGGATAGACAACATAAAGAACTGGACAAGAAACGATTTTTCCTCACATGTCCGAATTTTGGAAGATAAATATCGCTGGAGGACTCTGTGTTTTGATGTACCCAATGTGGTACATCTACGATCCTGACCGTTTACTAGTTTATAGATAGATAAATGTCATGAACACACACACACACACACACACACACACACACACATTACTAAACAGGATGATGCATTTATTTGTGTGAAGATCACAATTCCCGAAGTCTTACATACAACATGAACTAGGCTAACAACAGAAACAATCCCACAGAGTTACCTTGTTGAATAATTGTCTCCCCTGAATGGCGGTGTACTGGAAACATAGCGTCGAAAATATCACTGAAATAGTTTTAATACAACTCAATCAATATTATATACATCAATTATTATCTACAACTCAATCAATATTATATACATCAATTATTATCTACAACTCAATCAATATTATATACGTCAATTATTATCTACAACTCAATAATTAGGTATTATGTTGATTATCCTCCACACATATCGGACACTTCCATATGTGCTCAGATCTCCGCTTCAGTAAATGTCTCTTAGTATATTGGCTGATGGTTCCGGTTCTATGTTCGTTCACTGTTCTTTTTGAAATCTTTGTTAGGTGTTCTCTACCCATATTCTCGCTTCCAATTCGCGCATTATCGATATTGACTTATGCTCATTTTTCTTAAAATTATCCGATCGTGCAGACTTAAGAAGAGCACTGAGTATGTCTGTTCGGTCCATATGGTGACCATCTGTTGAAGACAACAGATTCAGACCTGTGTTGTATTGTCTCTGACCAACTGTTGATGACAACAGATTTAGACCTGTGTTGTATTGTCTCTGACCAACTGTTGATGACAACAGATTCAGACCTGTGTTGTATTGTCTCTGACCAAATGTTGAAGACAACAGATTTAGACCTGTGTTGTATTGTCTCTGACCAACTGTTGATGACAACAGATTCAGACCTGTGTTGTATTGTCGCTGGTGTCTGCCGAAATGACTGACAAGTTCAATCGTGATATAGAATCCATTGCCATATTTTGGATATGTATCATCAGAATTGGGCGTCGCCTTTGTGTGTTTGTTGTTGTCCTTTCACGCATCACTTTTGTGACTGAGCACTTTCACGCAGCACTTTTCACTTTGTGTGTTTGTTGTTGTCCTTTCACGCAGCACTTTTGTGACTGAGCACTTTCACGCAGCACTTTTCACTTTGTTTGTTTGTTGTTTTCCTTTCACGCAGCACTTTTGTGACTGAGATTTGATGATTCGGCAATACACGCACCTTTGATGGTGTTACTGCGTCACACTGGGCGATTCTGAGTAACAAACTACCATGGTATGGAGTCTATATTTAAGATGTTCAGCAACACTTTGAGACAGTTCTTGAAGCGTTTCTTCTGTCTACCAGCAAGTTGTCTTCTATTGAGGGGCTCACTATACAATCAGCTTTTGTGGGATGCATTTATCAGACATGAGCACATGCCGGGCCCATCTCTGTTGGACCTTCTTCAGCATTATATAAATGTTTGGTATGATGTCCCTAATGATGACTTCATTATTGTATGAATGTACTAACTTACACACATGTAGACTAATTGATACACATGTGTGCTCATTGACACACATGTCGTTGAAATGAGCATACCTCACAATTGGTAGCGTATCCTATTCAGCAAGTAACCATCAACCCAACAACTTTTGACTGTAGTAATTTTCCAGGCAATATAAATACGTTCATTAATTTTTCATAGCTTTCTGAACAGTCCGAATACACAATTGTATGAAACGAGTTTCGACCGCGGTACCTCTGACATCACAGACGGGCTCCGCATCATACAGCCACAGAATCAGTATTCTTATCAGAAGACCTACATTTTTATCTAACCACACAAGTTATTATATTTAGATGATTCATAAGCCTCAGCCATTATCCTCAGCTCTACTCATTTTCTCTACAGTTCCACAATTCTGCTTGTTAAAGGCCGTATACACGACTTCGTTAAGGATTAAAAGGGTGTTGGGGGGGGGCATATAATCATTTTTGTAACAAAAAACTCTTCACTTTATGTTTGTGGAATTTTTATTATTATTCTTTGTTGTTTATGTTGTTTTTTTCAGCACTAAACTGAATATTCTAATATTCCCAACCCTACAACACTTTTTAAAAAATCCGATCAGTTCAGAACAGATCAGTTTTATATCAGATATATCTAAACATCTTTCATCAGATGACCTTCTATAACCGAACCCGAGGACACAAAATCTTCTATAAACTCACATTATCTTCACGTCCAGTAATCTACAAACTCACATTATCTTCACGTCCAGTAATCTACAAACTCACATTATCTTCACGTCCAGTAATCTACAAACTCACATTATCTTCACGTCCAGTAATCTACAAACTCACATTATCTTCACGTCCAGTAATCTATAAACTCACATTATCTTCACGTCCAGTAATCTACAAACTCACATTATCTGTTTGTCCACGATTTACATCCACATTTATTTCATGATTGACACGCGTGAATTAATCACACATAAACTAGGCTTGCAACAAATTTGTGTTAGATATATAATACTCCTCTATCCCCTGGGATCTCATCAGAGAAGGTGGAAAGTGGAATCTATAAAGTGGATAGTGGAATATATAAGGTGGAAAAGCTTATAGGGATAAATCAACCAGTGTAGGGTAACAACCCTAAACAGGAAGTAGGTGGCTGGGGTAACACAGGGCAAAATGTCAAGAAATACAAAAATAGGTAGGTGTGTTACCAAAATAAAACATAAAACAACTTAACAACGAGATACAGAGACAGATCTCGTTGTTAAGTTGTTTTCTATTTTATTTTGGTAACACACCTACCTATTTTTGTATTTCTGGAAAAGCTTATATCATTACTAACATTGCTTACGTATTTTATAAGTAGGTCAGGTCGGGATTACAGGCCAGGAAAATGGAAATTCTGGATGTGTCTAGAGATTGCAGAAGTGAACAACACGATTATACAGGAAATGTCACTTCAGTTAAGGGATTATGTCATATCTGGAGGTGGGATATTAAGATCAATGGAATCTACAAGAGCAGGGTAGAAATAAATGCAATTTTGGAGCGAAGGATTGCGTTCAATAATGAATTACAGCCAAGGAAAAAAAATAAAGAACTAAACCAAGGAAAAAGTTGAAATAATAAAACTAAATACATGGTTAAACAATGTGTCTATAAAGTCTCAATACACCTATTTACAACGGAGGTGAAGCTTCTACATGACAGGAATTGTGGGTATTTAGTAGGGATCTGTGGGTTGTCATTGACGCTAGACAATTTCTGCACAAGAAAATATTACTGCTCATGCCAGTTATGCTTTGGGTAAAGTGGCTCGTGGCATAATGAAGTTATATATACAGCAGATATTTCTCACACTGGAAACTTGTGCACACAATTTTATAATAATATCATCCGTATATTTACCTCCATTATTCAACGCTTGTACCAGCACAAATAATATGTGTTGGGCTGTTAGCAGAATTCTTGGTCATCGATTACATGTGTACTACACATCTAACAGGAATCTGATGTCTCAGCTGTACATGTGTACTACACATCTAAAAGGAATCTGATGTCTCAGCTGTACATGTGTACTACACATCTAACAGGAATCTGAGGTCTCAGCTGAACATGTGTACTACACATCTAACAGGAATCTGATGTCTCAGCTGTACACTTGTCATGTGTCTTATTGTTTCCAGAACGTAGTCTTTCTTCTGAAATCTGAAATCCGTGCGGTCTCTGGCAAGTTGTCCCGCCTCCTCTAGCGACATGTGTATACATTCCTCAATATCTCTTGTCCAGTGACATCTTGGTCGACCTTCACCTACACTGCCTTCTATCGCCCTATCCAAAACACTCTTTCCTTGCCATCGTGTCTCTTGACATAGCCGAAAAAACCTAACTTTTTTCTCAATACGGTGTTTAAAAGCCATTCTTCCGGAGCGTTGATTTTCTAACTAGGTCCTTATTACTTGCATCTTACCTAGACTACAGGAGTATTGTGCCAAGAATGTCCTTATGAAGGTGTTTGGAATTTTCGTTTGCAATATGCCAGAGTTGAACTAGTTGCATGTTAGAACCCTCTGTACACTTGACAATGGAGAGCACAACTTACCATGACGCCGAACTGAATACAGTTTTGTTCAAATTTAGTTCATAGCTACATTATACACACCATGTAGTTAAACTGGAGTAATCAGGTCCATGATATAGTTAAACTAGAGTATTGCAGTCGAGGATATAGTTAAACTAGAGTATTGCGGTCGAGGATATAGCTAAAATGAAATATTACGGTCCATAATATATTTAAACTGGAGTACTGCGGTCCATGATATAGTTAAACTAGAGTATTGCGGTCGAGGATATAGTTAAACTAGAGTATTGCGGTCGATGATATAGTTAAACTAGAATATTGCGGTCGAGGATATAGCTAAAATGAAATATTACGGTCCATAATATATTTAAACTGGAGTACTGCGGTCGAGGATATAGTTAAACTGGAATATTGCGGTCGATACTATAGTTAAAATGGAGTACCTCGGTCGAGGATATATTTACAGTGGTGTATTGTAGTCGAAAATAATTATGATGCAGAAATTCAGGCATTTAGGACTGAAAAACTGTTATATACTGCTAAATAAACTGAAAAACTGTTATATACTGCTAAATAAACTGAAAAACTGCTAAATAATAATAATAATGAATAAGCCTATTCTTAATCAGAGGTAGAGTGGACTGCTGTGAAATATCTCGGAAGAACCCCTATCTGCAATTTTTCGTCTTGCGGTCAGAAAATATGGGCGTGATTCTAATTTGGACAAATGATGGAGCGTCAAAAGTGCTAACTTGCGTGTCCATCCTGCACCCACCATCTCTGAGACATATAAACTCTCCCCCATCCCCTGATGGGTAAACATGAGAGATCATATGTAGGAGGGCAGGCATATTTGAGCCGCAAGGATATGGTATTTTGTGAGCCACGACGACGGCGTCGACAGTGTTTAGTGAGCGCCAGAATAGGTATGTTAGCAGCCCGCGCAGGTGTTATCTTGGCCACCAGAATAGGTATGTGAGCTGTGTTATCTTGGCCACCAGAATAGGTATGTTAGCAGCCAGCGCTGGTGTTATCTTGGCCACCAGAATAAGTATGTGAGCTGTGTTATCTTGGGCGCCAGAATAGGTATGTGAGCAGCCCGCGCTGGTGTTATCTTGGCCGCCAGAATAGGTATGTGAGCTGTGTTATCTTGGGCGCCAGAATAGGTATGTTAGCAGCCAGCGCTGGTGTTATCTTGGCCGCCAGAATAGGTATGTGAGCAGCCCGCGCTGGTGTTACCTTGGCCGCCCGGATCCATGTTATTGTGGTCTACCAGAGTAGTGTTTTGTGGGCTGCAAGCACATGACGTGTGGGCGATCAGGACCGCGCTTTGTAGACCCCCACGTCGGCGTTATATGGGGCACAAGGACCTTGTTATATGAATCGCCAGGACGGTGCTATGTGTGCCAGTGGGAGAAGGGGCGTTTTTACACCCTATTCTATTCATCGTTGAACATTAATCCAATAATATAGATCTTAAGAACATAAATAATCAATGTGAACAAATAAGAAATACGCAAGCAAATGACAAAATCAATGAAGAAAAATTACGAATATCATAGAAGAAACAATCATGCCACAAGCAAGTACATATGAAACATGACAACAATAATGACTAAAACACAATGATGAAATATGACAACAATAATGACTAAAACAAAATGATGAAACAATTAGAGAAAAAAAAACCAACAAGAAATAGAATATATTCACATGGAGTAAAAAGGTACAGTCACTAAAACAGTCAATTCAAACAGTACTAGCATGACCATCTCTAACGCAGACCTTTCAACTGAATTAATTAGGAACCCTTTGTTACGTTTTTTATTATTGTTTGCATTTCGGGTGGTCACTACTTTTATCCTTGGAATCACATTCCAAAAATAGTCAAAACACTCCAAGTGATCCAAGTATATAAATAGTGATCCAAAAGGCCAACAAGGGTCCCCGTTCTGTCACGTGACAATTCTAGAAAACAGGTCTTGCTGGAGACGGTTGCGACACTACCAAAACTTACCTTCTCTCGGTATCATCCAGGTGAGAAAATAAGACGTTTTTGGAGATGGCTTTAGAAAGCGCCGCCATTGTTTTGTAGTCTTTAGGTACAACCTGGTGAAGACGGTATGCCGTTAGGAAAATATTAGAGGAATGACACAGTCGAATAAGATTTGAGATTGTAAAACTTGAGACAGGATGCATGAGAACTTGTGACATGAAGGATTGTACTATTATTTCAAAATATAGTGTTTTTTATATTTTTTTTTTATATCTATCTATCAATTGCCTCTTCTCCACTTTTGATATAAGGCGTCGCAGGATTGAATGCCGATCGGTTATCGAACTAAGGATGGTCGCTAGCTATGGATTTTACTCTGCACAGTTTTCTAGATGTTAATTAGTCAATGCAAAACCTGATGTTGGTGTCGTCATCACCATCATCAGGTGCCGCCAACGGCA
Source organism: Meghimatium bilineatum (assembly GCA_034231615.1). Taxonomy (NCBI): domain Eukaryota; kingdom Metazoa; phylum Mollusca; class Gastropoda; order Stylommatophora; family Philomycidae; genus Meghimatium; species Meghimatium bilineatum. The sequence continues at coordinate 76,954,763 of CM067321.1, read as the reverse complement.
TTTTTTCTACTATATTCTATAAACCCGTAACCCGTCTAGGCTGTAGAGGTACCACATTGGATGCTTCAGCACAGTCTTCCAGAGATTTCTATCTTCAACAATGTGCATGAGTGAGGAAAAATCTTATCTTGTGCATTCCTTGATGCTGTCTGTCAATGTCAAAGAATGGACAGGACAAGACATTTGTTGTGATCTGTCAAGGTTTCCCCCTCTTTTTCTCTTCCCTGGAACGTTTCCCTCCATGATTAATCTTTCTAAACTATTGTGTCTCTTTATATGTCCTATATATGTTAACTTGAGTTTTTTAACACCATCATCAGGTGCCGTGTCGACTGACGTAAGCGATCATGGATCTCCATATTTCTCTAGTTTCATCTTTGACACTTTGCCATGCCACGATGTCAGATTATCCACATATGTTAACATTGTTGGTCTAGTGACAATCACATAATAAGATAGTAGCAGAAACAACAGTGATAATCAATTATCTATCACCTTACCTCTGTGATTTTAACTGCTTCAGAAACTTCAGCCATATTTTTTTCTAATACTAATTAATTTTCCAGACGCCAGAGTGCGCCGTACAAAGAAGTCAATGAACAACTGTTTTCACTAAATACTGTCTCTAAATTAATACAAGATTCACGGAAAAGTATACGCACTCACTGACACCAAGCACTGGACAGCAGTACTGCAGAATGGAACCGGGCTGTGTGATTGAGCGCTTTATAGACTGAATTAGCCTGGACCCGAGTGATAAGGGAGAAGACTGCTTTAACAATGTGACAGATATTGATTGAGTTCCCTTGCAAGACAAGGGGAGAGAAATTGAATAGCGTTGTGCGTTAATGTTCCTTATGCTAGTTTAATGCGCCAGAAGACACGCTACCGACGTAGAAAACTCACAAATAACATATTGAAAAGAGGACATAGAAACATTTCCTTCATTTTGAAATATTTGTTATTAAAGTTAACACGGCGTTACATACAAAAATAGGCGTTGACAGAATTTTGTAATTAGAATTATGTATTAAGTATGTTGATTATCCTCTTCGCACACCGGACACGTCCATAGGTGCTCAGATCTCCGCTTCAGTAAATCTCTCAGAGTATAACGGCTGATGGTTCCAGTTCTATGTTGGTTCACTGCTCTTTTTGAAATCTTTGTCAGGGGTTCTCTACGAGCCAAGCCCATCCTCACTACCAATTCTTGCATTCTTGATATTGACTCATGCTTATTCATCTCAAAATCCTCAGATCGTGAGGATTCAAGAAGAGCAATTATGTCTGCTCGGTCCATAGGCTGACCATCTGTTGTAGTGGCGAGGCTAGCTAATTGGTCGGCTCGTTCGTTTCCCTCAACGCCCGCGTATCCGGAGACAAAAAATAAGCGTGATTTTTCGTAGTGATACCCGTATTTTAGCTCTCTCTAATGACCCCACCAGTCCCCTACGTATATGACCTAGGGGAGATGTAATAAGAATATGCTGACTACTGATTTCTAAACGGGTTTACTTGACCAGATGTCAAACTTTAAGGAGGAAAACAGACATCTAGTGCCACAGAACTAATATTTGTCTAAGTATTGTATTATATTTTAGTTCGCACGGGACATACAGAAAGCAAAAATAACCGCAAGATGTAATAAGGTCAGTCAGGTCATTGGTTAATTAACACCTTTACTAAGAAACAAAGATATTACACTAGAAACAAAGAAAGCGCCATTTAACATAATTTTTTAAACCAACATTGTGTTATCAGTGTCAAACTTGGACATTAGATTCTAGAACAATTCATAAGATTAACCTCACTGAAATGAAATGTGTGAGACGTTTGATTGGAGTTAGCTTGAGATATAAAATCAGGAATGAAGCACTAAGGAAACAATTAGGGATCACGTCAACAATAGAATACATCCAGAAACAACAAGTTAAATGGTACGGCCACATAACCAGACAGAAAGAGCACAGTATTATCCAAAAAACACTTAACAAACGATACGAAAACAGGAGACCTATTGGACGCCCTCGTAAAAGGTGGATATATAGTGTATTAGAGACACTCGGAAATATAACAGCAGAGGAGGCAAATAGAAGGACAAAAGACCGTACTCTCATATTTTGCGTGATAATGATGATGATGATAATGATGATGATGATGATGGTGGTGGTGGTGGCGATGATGATGAGGAAGATAGAACTGATGTATGATGACAATAGTACTGATGTATGATATTGTTGTAATTATAAATATGATGGCTGTGATTACGCTGACTTGCTGCAACACTTGAGATAAAACAAATGTAACTCAATGCTGATGTGGTTAACTGTGATGTCCTCAATAACTGTGATATTCTCATTAACTGTGCTGTCCTCCCTAGCTGTGATGTCCTCACTAACTGTGCTGTCCTCCCTAGCTGTGATGTCCTCATTAACTGTGATGTCCTCACTAACTGTGCTGTCCTCCCTAGCTGTGATATTCTCATTAACTGTGCTGTCCTCCCTAGCTGTGATGTCCTCACTAACTGTGCTGTCCTCCCTAGCTGTGATGTCCTCATTAACTGTGATGTCCTCACTAACTGTGATGTCTTCACTAACTGTGCTGTCTTCACTAACTGTGCTGTCCTCCCTAACTATGCTGTTTTCGCTAACTGTGATGTCCTCACTAACTGTGCTGTCTTCACTAACTGTGCTGTCTTCAGTAACTGTGATGTCTTCACTAACTGTGATGTCCTCCCTAACTGTGCTGTCTTCACTAACTGTGCGGTCTTCACTAACTGTGCTGTCTTCACTAACTGTGCTGTCTTCACTAACTGTGCTGTCTTCAGTAACTGTGATGTCTTCACTAACTGTGCTGTCTTCACTAACTGTGCTGTCTTCACTAACTGTGATGTCCTCACTAACTGTGCTGTTCTCATTAACTGTGCTGTCCTCTCTAACTGTGATGTCCTCACTAACTGTGCTGTCTTCACTAACTGTGCTGTCCTCCCTAACTATGCTGTCTTCACTAACTGTGATGTCCTCCCTAACTGTGATGTTTTCACTAACTGTGATGTCCTCCCTAACTGTGCTGTCTTCACTAACTGTGCTGTCTTCACTAACTGTGCTGTCCTCACTAACTGTGATGTCCTCACTAACTGTGCTGTTCTCATTAACTGTGCTGTCCTCTCTAACTGTGCTGTCTTCACTAACTGTGCTGTCTTCACTAACTGTGCTGTCTTCACTAACTGTGATGTCCTCACTAACTGTGCTGTTCTCATTAACTATGCTGTCCTCTCTAACTGTGATGTCCTCACTAACTGTGCTGTCTTCACTAACTGTGCTGTCCTCCCTAACTATGCTGTCTTCACTAACTGTGATGTCCTCCCTAACTGTGAAGTTTTCACTAACTGTGATGTCCTTCCTAACTGTGCTGTCTTCACTAACTGTGCTGTCTTCACTAACTGTGCTGTCTTCAATAACTGTGCTGTCCTCACTAACTGTGATGTCCTCACTAACTGTGCTGTTCTCATTAACTGTGCTGTCCTCTCTAACTGTGATGTTCTCACTAACTGTGCTGTCCTCACTAACGCTATTTCTTGGACATGTTGATAAGCGCACATACCACTAACTGTGCTGTCCTCACTAACTGTGCTGTCCTCACTAACTGTGCTGTCCTCACTAACGCTATAACTTGGACATGTTGATAAGCGTACATACCACTAGCACAAATCTGAACAGATGAGGTACAGACACAAATCTACAAGACATATTAAACATGACACCAGCAGCGTCTTAGGAGTTGAGAGGCTTTATCTGTATTGTATCTGCCTTTGGGGAACTATTGTTTTCTCAAACTTATTCTATTTGATCTTTCTTGCCTGGAAATATTTCATCCAGGTCTTGTCATGCCATACCCATCCCGCATTACAATGGGTACCAGATGGCAAAAGAAAAAGACCAAGAGAGACACTTCGTTCGCAGAACAACCATCAGAGATGGTATTACGACTACTGATCTCAACAACAGGCAAGAATTACACACAGTAGCATCACATCGCTCAAACTGGATAGCCCTGGTTTCTGCCCAATGCACCGTTTTCGGCGATGAAGGAACAGAGATAAAAAGACTGTGTTATCCCCCCTGTTTCTAAGCAACACATAAAAACACCGGCTTAAAGTTTGCGGTCAAGATTAAGGGATAAATGTTCCAGTGTTGGGTAACAACCCTAAACAGGAAGCAGGTGGCTGGAGTAACACCGGGCAAATGTCAAGATAAACAAAAATAGGTAGATGTGTTACCAAAATAAAACATAACACAACCTAACAACGAGATACAGGGACAGACGACGTTTCGACTATTAAGCCTTCATCAGGACAAACGACAGACAACGGTACAACGAATCTTACATGGAAACATTTGGCCGGTCAAGATTAATAGTTTTATAATTCCTTACATTTCGTTTCATTTCCGTGTATTGTTCAATACAATCGAGAATGTTCTTTCTTACATTCTTATTGTAGCATCATTACTCCACCGTCATTATCTGTATTGCCGCTAAGCTGTGGACGTGTATGTATGTATGATTATACATCGTGTATCATAAAATCTCTGCGTGTGTGTGTATGTATGATTATACATCGTGTATCATAAAATCTCTGCGTGTGTGTGTATGTATGATTATACATCGTGTATCATAAAATCTCTGCGTGTGTGTGTATGTATGATTATACATCGTGTATCATAAAATCTCTGCGTGTGTGTGTATGTATGATTATACATCGTGTATCATAAATTCTCTGCGTGTGTGTGTATGTATGATTATACATCGTGTATCATAAAATCTCTGCGTGTGTGTGTATGTACACATCGTGTATCTTATAATCTGGCTTTCATTAGTAACACGTGTTGTTATAATCTGTACGTTTTGTTGTGAGTAAATTACTCTAGTAAATGCGTTGTGACCTGTCATTTAGAACAATCATGTAAGCAGTCATCTGAGACCTGCCATCACGCCATCAGAGATAAACTATATAACGGAAGGAGAAGACGAGGAGCATGCAATACTATGAGAAGACACAATGTGAGAAAACACTAAGCGAGATGACACTATATGTGTGGACAAATAAAAAGGTAAACAGCTATATGAAGCAATGAGAATACAAGAAGAGTACGCTGATTTCCAAAGACACCAAATCTCGAGTAATGAGAAGACACCAACTCTCGAGTAATGAGATAACACCAAATACACAATAAGAATATGACCAGACGAGTACTTCAATAAAATAGAATCCAGAATACAGCAATGCGTATCATACTGGGATGCACAAGAGACACGTCGACAAGAGCTATGCGATACCTACTTGACTGCCCAACAGCAGAGCATAGATTACAGTATTGCCGTGCACGGGCGTACCTTCAAATATATACAGATAAGGAACACCTGTTGCACTCCGAAATACAGAAGGCTAAAGGTAGCAGACTCAAGAGAGGAAGGTCGTGGATGGGACATGCTGAGGATATCATACAAAGTGTGTCAGATTGCAGGATGTTGCGGCAGGTGTGGATTGGATAAGTCTACCCACAGATTTCGAAACTTATTTGAGAGTAGTAATATCACTTAGCATGGAATGCAGAGAGATATTGTCCCACAGCTGTGGAGAAAGAAGTGCAGTCTTTGGTCAGTGAGAATACCAAAGAGGGGATGTGATTATATACACTGATGGACATGTTCACAGTGTTTGGGCCTTCACAGTTCAGTGCGCAGGTAAAACGATCAGGGAGGAGAGTGGTGCCTTTGCGGTCACTACGAGCAGTATGACCATGGAGACTATGGCGGTGACCAGGCATGTGAGTGGGTATGCACACAGTAGGTAATGCAGGTCTGCATCTTGAGTGACTCTATGAGTATGATTAAGACGGTACAGGTGGGTCTCGTTCGCGAACAGTGGATTGAGGCCTTGAGAAAGGCGAGGCTGAAAGTGGTTATATTTATTTTCGTGCCGGGACATGTTGGTGTTCGAGGCAATAAAAGATCGGATCAACTGGAATGCGTGATTGTGGCACAGGGCGATAGGGCTATGGATCGCGCTGACGTTTTGAATTCCTTAAGAGATACAACATGCTAGAGTGAGACTAGTGTGGATGATGATTCATTTTCAATGATTCCTATTTAGGATTAAAGATCCCCATCGAGGCCAGCTCCTTGGCGTGGAGATGGGGCTTAGTCCAGCCAGCAGAGGCTGGAAACTAAGACTGGCCGGGCCCTCCCACATTCGGGCAGGACCACAGTCTTGCCTAGCAAGTAAAGGTGCTGAAGTCAGCGACATTTGGCCAGAAGGCGCACCGCAACAATCAGAATGTCATGCATTATCGCACATGAATGTCTATATCTGCATTACCCCGTTATGGTGCTAACCCTGTGACGACTCACCAGGCAGGAGTAGCACCGGGCCCTATACCTCGAAAGGGCCCACCCCATACGACTGGAGGTCCTCTTCGATTGCCTTGTGGAGCCAGGAGGCACAAGAGTAATATCACTGACCAACAAATATTACCAACCAATGAGACATCACTTACAATAATGCACTGGAATGCTGAGGGTGTAAATAGCAAAAAAGATGGCTTTAGCAAGAAATTAGAATTAGAAAACACCCTTCACAAGGAACAGGTCAGCATTTGTTGCATACAAGAGACACACCTCAGCAAAGATGTAGCCTTTAAAATTGCAGGTTATCAGTGCTTTAGAGCTGATCGAGTAGACAGAAGAAAAGGAGGTATACTAACTCTAGTCAAAAATAATATCAGTGCACATCAAACTGAGCTATACATGGAAGGAGCAGAATATCAGGTCCTTCAACTAAAGACCAAGAACACAGACTTCAACCTATTAAATTATTATTGTCCAAATGACCAGTCCCTTTCCCTGGACACAATACCGTACAGAGGAAGACTGATAGTATGTGGAGATTTTAATAGTCACTCACAAAGCTGGGGTTATGACCACATGGATAAAAGAGGAGAAGAACTTGAAAGCTGGCAAGACGATAAATGTCTTCTATTGCTTAATAAGCCAAAAGATCCTCCAACATACTACTCAAGAGCATGGCAAACCACTTCCACGCCAGACTTGGCATTGTACTCAGCAGACCTAAACTGGGAAATCAATAGAACAGTGGGGAAGCAACTTGGAGGTAGCGACCATCGACCAGTCCTCCTTAGTATTAAAAATGAACTCACAGGAAATGCATGTAGCCTTCCAAGATGGAATTATAAAAAAGCAAATTGGGGACTATTTAAACACCGCAGTAGTGTTTTAGCTGGACAAATAGACATGGAAGGAAAAGACATAAACGCCATAGTCAAAGAGTTCAATAAATGTATTCATCAAGCTGCTAAGGAAGCAATACCAAGAGGAGCACGCAAACAATACAAGCCATACTGGAGTGAACAACTAGAACTGCTGCAAGAGGAATTAGAAAAAGCACGGACGGAAGTGGAAAATAACCCAAGCCAGGAACATCACAACAAACATCAACACGCAAAAGCTAAATTCCAAAGAGCCAAACTAGAAGCTAGAAGAAAGAGCTGGAAAGAGAAAACAGAATCCTTAAATTTTGAAAAGGATGGAAGAAAACTGTGGAAACTGGTCAAACAACTAAATGATGAGGGAACAGGAAGAAGCACAAACATAACACTCGTACAGAATGGCAAAATGATTACAGGAAAGCAAGCAGTAGATAATTTCGCTAGGATATTTGCTCAAGACTGCAATATTGAAATTAGTCCAGAGAAACAGCATACAGTGCGGAGCGACCAAAAAAGTAAATTGGAACATGCTCAGACTAGAATCAGTGATGAAAACAGTGCAGATGAAATTATGGATACATTGTTCACATATAGTGAATTGGAATTAGCAGTCTCTAAACTAAAGCTAAATAAGTCTCCAGGAATTGATGAAATATCAAATGAAATGATAAAGAATCTAGGAACAACAGCCAGAAGGAAACTATTGGACATCCTAAATATTAGCTGGTCTACTGGGAAAATACCACAAATCTGGAGAGAATCAATTATGGTCCCTCTGCTTAAACCTGGAAAAGATGGAACAACACCAACTAGCTACAGACCAATTAGTCTTACAAGTTGCCTGTGCAAAACAATGGAGCGCATCATAAACCTAAGACTAAAATTTCACCTGGAAAGTAGAAAATTCCTTGCACCACAGCAGGCAGGTTTCAGGCAATGCTACTCCACAGAGGATCAAACCACATACCTCTCACAGGAAATTGAGGATGCTTTCCAAGACAAAAAATCAGTTTTAGTGGCATGGATTGATTTACAGAAGGCCTTTGATAAAGTATGGAAAGAAGGATTGCTTCAAAAAATGAGAAACTACAAGATATGTGGAAATATGTATAGATGGACGAAAGCCTTTCTTCACAATAGAAGAGCCAGAGTACAAGTAAATGGCAAAAAAAGTAGGAAAGTATTACTACGCCATGGAGTGCCTCAGGGAGGAGTTCTATCACCCACTCTTTTTCTCATATTTATCAATGATCTAATTGAAGAAATACCCTGTGGAACTAAGGCAGCACTATATGCAGATGACTTGGTTCTCTGGTGCACACATGAGAGCGCCATGGTTACCACAAAAATGCTTCAGAGAGCCATGGACATTTTGACTAATTGGGCTGACAAATGGTGTTTAAGTATCAATATAGAGAAGTCAGCAACACCCCTTTTTACACTTTCACCAAAACAAAGAGCAGGAAACATCTATGTAAATAAAACTATCTTAAAGGTAGATGACCAACCCACATATCTTGGTGTAACATTTGATGCCAAAATGACATGGAAACATCATATCAGCAAAGCAGAAACAAAGGCTAGAAGGAAGATAGCTATACTAAGAAAACTGAGTGGGACAACTTGGGGAGCTAATGAAAGAATTCTAAAAAATGTATACCAACAAGCCATTCGACCACACTTGGAATATGGTTCTACAGCATGGAGTTCATCATCAAACACTACACTACAAAACCTAGATAGAGTACAGAACCAAGCACTTAGAATCATTACAGGTGCAATGAGATCCACACCAATCATAGAAATGCAGAATATCGAAGGGATGCAGTCATTGAAAGAGCGTAGAGATACTAAAATTATAATTCATGGAGAAAAGTTTCTTTCCCACCATAGTCACCCAATGAAGGAAAGATTCCAGAATCTATCACAAGGACGGCTTAAAAGAAGCAGCTTCATACACCAGGCCAAGCGTCTACGTAGACAGGTATCGGATCTACCAGAGGTAACAATACCACTGACATCTCAACCAGAACACACCCCATGGGAAAAACGGACATGCCTACCAGTGACCATCCAAACAACAGTAGCAGGTGTGCATGGGGATGAACATCAGAATAATCTGCAGAAAAGAGTAGCAGCTCTAAGTTTCCTTGATGATGTTTACCCAAGTGATCTATGGACCAGAGTATATACAGATGGATCAGCACAGAATGCAGTAAAAAATGGAGGAAGTGGTGTATATGTAGAATACCCAGATGGCACCACTGATACCACTTGTATACCAACAGGGAATTACTGCAACAACTATGACTCTGAAGTCAAAGCTATTTATACAGCTGCAGAGAAACTGTTAACATTGGACAGGACCTCACACCCTATTGTAATACTTACAGATGCAAGGTCAGTACTAGAGGCATTACAATCCAATAAACTTCCAGAGTTAAAAGAGGTATTGTCCATAGTACAAAATAGGTGTAGAGTTATACTGCAATGGATTCCATCACACTGTGGAATAGCAGGAAATGAGAGAGCTGATCAACTCGCCAAGGAAGGTGCTAACATGCAGCAACCGGATATACCAATCAGCTATCACCAAAAGAAATCCATGATAAAGGCACAACGAAAGCCTAACTTACCTCCACGGGATGACTACCACCTACTTAACAGACAAGAACAGGTCATCATATTTCGACTGAGAACTGGACACAATAGACTAAACAGCCATATGTATACAAAATTTAAAATTGGCACAACAGCAAAGTGTAATTGTGGACAAGTCAACCAGACTTCAGAACATATCCTTCAAGAATGTGCAAACTATGACACATTAAGATGCACATACTGGCCTTCTGATACACCAATGAATGTTAAACTTTATGGTACAAAACAAGAAATGGAAAACACTGTTCAATTTATACAAGAAACAACACTGCAGATATAGACATTATTAGCGAACGAAAGAAGAAGAAGAAGAAGGATTAAAGATCAGGGATTGGAATGCAGTGTTGCTAGAGGTGAACATTTTGGAGGGTGCAGAAGAATGATGGTCAACTAGCATAGGACCGGTAATGTAAGCAGAAGTGTAATGTCAGATACACTCAAGGAGAGATTGGAGCAACTATGGACGTGTCCAGTTTGCAGTGGTGATCCGACGACTAAGTAACTACCTAAATAACACTCAGCTGGTCAACACAAAACTCAACACAGAAAAACAGCAAACAGATGTTCAACACAAGTCTAAACACATGGAAACAAGAATCAATATTTCTTCACGGCATAAAATAAACGGGCAAATAATGAAAGACAATGTGGAAGAACGCCCGAATAAAGTCAAGTGTAGCCTCTGCAAACATTGTTGACGATGCGGCTGATATCTCTCATAAATATTCCTCTCAAGTTCCCCTAGTTTTGTGTTAGATATATCAAATAACAACCCCGTGATAACAGTCCATCCTTTTGTTCATCAAGATGGAAGCTTGCCACTGTCTGACGTCAACAGCATATTTGCATAGCAACACAAATCAGAGATTGTAAATAGAGTGAAAGAGGTCCACTTAAATCAAATGGACCAAATCGATTTCATGTTCCCAAAGTTCTATAGGGATAATCGAAAGGGATGTAATATATTGGCTATCGTATGACGATTACAATATGAACTAACGGAGAGCAGAGACGGTTTCTAGAGTACGGACATCGTGGCACCACATTTAACTATCACACATTTAAATGTACCTACATTTATTGTGACATTATAAGGTTGGCTGCAACAGACCTCAAAGTTCTTGTCTCTTGCATTGGTGATGCACTTTGCAAGACTGTAAGATGCCCATCTCATTATATTTCCATCTCATTTGTATTTCTATTTACCTCTTGCTCGCCTTTCCTCTACTCTACCCCCTCAAATAAAGTTTTCAACAAAGTGTCTTTTCTTATATGCACAAAATATTTGATTTTTTTCATGTTTATTTATTGTAATACTTCTTTTTAAAAAATCACCTCAAATATTTCTATATTTGACACAAAAGATGAGACCTGCCACCGGGTCTCTTTGCCGAAGTTTACCTACATCAACACTATGTACAGCTACCCCATGCTCTAGTTGTACAATGTCATACCTGAATACGACCATCTTCTGATGTTCCATTCCCTCTTGCATATGTTCTTAACATGTCGATATTCTCCATCACCTCTAAGAAACTCTTCATTATTGTGTCATTTGATAATTTCCACAGATTGTAATATTGAAATATAATTTTTTTATTTTGGAGTTTCATATTCCTTGTCTAGTTTTCTGATACATTTATCTGTATCATTTTCAGATGTCCATACACTACGTTGATAACTGGAGGATGGGTGTGAACAAGTTTGACCGCTGTTGATAAGGAGAGGGAGGGGGGGGGGGAGCCAACACTTCCAGCCATCACGACTAATGCCGGTTTCACCGATGTCTTCATTTCATTTCCCAAGGTCACTTTCTCCATCGATTAGGCCTTTACATGTGCATCCCGTAATGTCATTTACGTGATCATATGTAAACGCTGTGGCAAACAGCACATCGGGGAAACCGGCCTACGATTGAGCGATCGCTTTTGTAACCATCTTCATGCCATCAAGCATAGAACACCCACTCCTGTGGCCACACACTTCAACGGCGATGGTCATCATGGTGCTTTTGATATTCAGGTCACCGCCATCAGATCTTGCACCACCGATGATAGATCTAGGTATGCTCTAGAAAATCGTCTCATTTTTTAATTGTGTACACTCAAGCCTTTTGGACTTAATTCCGACCACTCTTATGTCTAGTACTGGGTTGGTGTGGTCTTTGTCTTTATTCTTTTTGTTCCGTCATTTACTCATCTTTTTGTTCGTTTCGTTTCCACATATATTTACGGTGTTTATGTACTTTCTCATGTGGACAGGCAGCACAGAGTGCCAAACATATACTTCAAGAGTGTTCTGAGCATGAAACGCTGAGGCAGACATATTGGCCAGAGGAAACAACACTGGAATCAAAGCTCTATGGGACACTGTATGAACTACAAAAGACAGTGAGTTTTATTAAGGAGACAGAATTACAGATATAGACATGTTTCAAGTGAACGAAAGAAGAAGAAGAAGAAGAATGTACTTTCTGACCTTCCGGCATCTCATTTCTATATTTTCGTTGGATGCTGTGATAATTTTTCCATTCGTCGTCTTTTGATGTTTTGTTTGTGTCTTGATATACCTTTTGGTTGAAACGTTGAATGTGATTTGTGAATGTTGAATGTGATTTGTGATTTGTTGAATGTGAATGTGAATACCTTTTGGTTGAAACGTTGAATGTGATTTGTGTATTGTAATTTTTATGATTTCTTGTGTGCTCATCATTGCCCATCATTACCTACTAGTTTTAGCTATAGTATGCCGTGTCTCATTGAAGTGATATATAAACCTGTGTTTTACGTAAGTCTAATTGTTGTTTTACCAACCTTACTATACGCCTGCGAAACGTGGACAGTGTATGCTAGACATGCAAGAAAGTTAAATCATTTCCATCTTACCTGCCTACGTAAATTACTAAACATCCATTGGTGGGACAAAGTACCAGACTACGAGGTCTTGGAAAATTCAACCTCAATCAGCATCCACACAATACTTATGAAGGCGCAGGCACGCTGGGCAGGCCATCTTGTGCGCATGGAGAACTCGCGATTGCCAAAACAAATATATTATGGAGAACTCAAGGCAGGATTTCGAAAAGCTGGTGGACAGAAAAAGCGTTTCAAAGACACGCTCAAGTCATCCTTGAAACATCTTAACATTGACGTAGGTGCTTGGGAGAGCCTCGCTCAGGATAGAACGGCTTGGCGTTACAGCATTAGAACGGGAGCACTAGCGGCAGAAGAATTCAGACAAGAAACTGCAAGACAGAAGCGGACACGTAGAAAAGAAAAAACATCTCAACCTCACACAGATACATTCTATTGTTGTCAATTCTGTAAAAGAACATTTTGTGCGCGCATTGGACTTGCTAGTCATTTAAAAACGCACTATTAACTTTATTATTTTATTATTTATTGTTATTATTATTATGGTTGAGTTTTTGGTCATCGTCGATCACGACGGACGAACATCATCATCAATTGTTGTTACGTTTCACGCAGTTACCTTGTATTGTTTCTTTGTGTATGAAGTGTGGTACCGGCGCCTGAAATGAGAACGAAGAATAGCAGCATTGTTTACCTTCCATACATGTCGCAAGAAGCGAATAAGGCGATTATGAGATTGAGTTGGCTTTTCCATCTTATACAGGGCCAAAGTGAACCCAGAATTCATGAGAATTCACTATGTATTTGTTAATGTCTATATATGTGTGGGGATGTATGTATATATATATATATATATATATATATATATATATATATATATATATATATATATATATATATATATATATATATATATATATATATATATATATATATGCCTTAGGTGTATGTCCATGTGATACTGTCTATATATGTGCACTACTGGCTGTGTATGTGTATCACTGCCTGTGTATGTGTGTTACTTTCTATATGTGCTTTACTGTCTTTATATATGTGTGCTTACCACATTTGTCGACCTAACTAAGGCATTCGACACTGTAAATCACGAAGAACTAAGGAAGATCATGGCCAAATTTGGATGTCACGAAAAATTCACCAACATGGTTCGCCAGTTCCATGATGGTATGACAGCCTATGTGCAAGATGACGGCGCACACTCAAACTCGTTTCCAGAAACTAACTGTGTCAAACAAGGTTGCGTCCTGGCTCCGACGCCCTTCAGCTTGGTGTTCACAAACCCAGATCACTGCTGGCATCACTAAATTTGAGAAAGAGAGAACACTGCGGGCAATTTACAAGAGTCGAAGGCGCAAGGACAAATCCGAAAACTCTCCTACTCGGGACACTGCACTCATGTACGTACTGCAATAGAATTTTCACGGCACGAATCGGACTCATCGGGCATCTACGAACTCACAAACCCAAACCAAATTAGACAATAGCAAACATTTAGTATTTTTTTCTTCTACTTTTTGCACTACAATTTTGTTGTCTATTAACGCTTGCTCATCTACGCTTGCGAAAGAGGAACATCATCAATCATATATGTGCTACTGTCTATGTATGTGTGCTACTGTCTATGTATATGTGTTACTGTCTATGTATGTGTCTTACTGTCTATGTATATGTGCTACTGTCTATGTATGTGTCTTACTGTCTATGTATGTGTGCTACTGTTTATTTAGGGATATTAAACACAGACTAACCTTCTTGACATACTGTGCAGCATCCTCCTCTCTGTAAACCTCAGCAGACACAGCACCTCTTCTATCACGCTTGTTCATGGCTGCGTGTGGCGGTGTGCTGGATATCTCATCCTCCCTGTCATCGCTGGGTGGTGTCGACGACTTAATCTTCTTCCCTTGAGAAGACTTGTCCTACAGAAAACAGCAGGAAATAAAACATTAGTGAACAGTAGCAGAAACACTGGTATATACTTAGTGAATAGTGGCATAAGCAATTGTGCACATTTTCAATCTTCTTCTGTGTTATCTCAAATTAGAATTGATTAGCAGGAAGTGGTCAGGAGAACAACTGTTTTGTTTTGTCGTTGATATAGATTATACATTGAAAGTCGGCGTGCACAGAATTTCGCATTGCTCTTGTGCGGGACAAGGGTTAGCAGATAACCAAGATCCTAAAAGTACCTACCCGAGGTGCACGCTGGAAACAGAAAAAAATTGCTGTTGCTGTGTTTCTGGTCAACACTTTTAGGTTCGTGTCCGTGGATGTTGAGGCTGTAGATGGAAAGCGAATTGCGTACAAAGAGATCAGCATGAATCTCCGAGACATCAATGTCAACATACCTAGCCTCACCGTTGGCAAACAGTGACTTCAGGCAACTGTGCATTCCATCTCAGTCAGCCAAGGGTGCAGAAATATTGTACGGGCGGCAAATGTCAATGTCCTGATATGGGTAGATTCCGCTAAGATATAGCGATCCTAAAAGTATACATTTATTCCGAGACTTGCAACACGCGGTAGAGGGCGTGTTACAACTAAACATGCTACAACTATACATCACAAGATCGACTAGAGAAGTTCTGTTCAAGCTAGAGAACACACTCAACTCCACATGTCCCATCTCAATCGACCCCATTCAACTCAGGAGTACTGACTCCTGGCTATGAAAAAAAGCGTTGAATACAGCTCCCTATTGCACACAGAAAAAGAATTTACCAAATGTCGGAGAGAACATTGTTCAAATAGCTGACCGAAGTAGTGTTCGGACTCGGACTCTGTGAGCAACTTACAAAGGGGGGGGGGGGTCCATGAGGACACTTGAAACCTAGTTAACTAAACTGTCGCCGTTGCCCAACACGTTTCGTACAGAAAGAATTGGGTTCAGTACTCTGCGAAGCTCCATGTCCGAGATAGCGGCATCTCTCTACTTCTTTTGATGATATACGCAATGGCGAACAGTGAAAAAACACAGACTGGAATTGGCAATGAACTGGAAGGACATCCCAAGCGTGCGAGGCGAGTGCGAGAGAAATGCTCAGGTCAAACCCCAGATGCCAGCAAAGCAGCACGTCGTCTAGGAAAGTGTGTCAACCCTGAGTATCATTCGACTGGCTCCGTTACGCAATACGGTAGTTCTGGGACTTATAGACAAAGAGGGTGATCATGTCTTCCTACATCAGAAATAGCTCACCGTCTGAGAAGCGCCTCGTCGGAGGAAATGTGCATGTTCGATGACCCAGGGAAACTGTAAGCTCGTCTCGGGATATAGACCACTGTGAGTAGAAGGCCCCTTCAATAGGCATTGCACTAATCCGAAAGCTGAAGTCTCCTGGGTATGAAAGAAAACTCAGAAACGTCACCCCACTGCACATAGGAAATAAGAGCTAATAGTTAGTAATTCCTGGGCTTATTGATAAATAAACAATAAACAATCATTTAGAAAGTCATGGGTGGTCTTTACAGACCGTGTACAGTGGTTATCCCATGCCCGAACTGTCTAAGGACATTTGTGGTCAGAGTATGTCTTATTTAGTCATCTACGTACTCATAGTCAAGGGACATAACTCTAACTGAATTTCAAAAGGGGATGTAACAAATAGTCATCATCATCATCAGGTGTAGGACGAACAAAAATAATAGCATGAATGCACTATCCGCGCCTTTCGGCCGAACACATCCAAACTTCAACATGATTTCTAGAAAATTTGACCCTTTATTGAATACAACAACCAACCCCTACAACTCTAAATATTCTTAGTCGCCTATTACGACATGTATTATAGATCTTAGTGTTGATATTCGTTGTTCTCTTTCCTCCATCAACATCAACAATACAAGGACGACAAAGTAACTATTTTTTTTTTTTTTTTTTTAATGCTCAAGTCAACAGCACAAGGACGACAATTCACGATGAGTATTCTATACATACAATGTGTAAACTATTTATTCAAGATCTTCTGCTTCATCTACGCGTTCTCATGGTTCATAGTGCCTACAACTAGTCACACCAGTTGGCTGACTTTGATTGTGCCTACAACTAGTCACACCAGTTGGCTGATTTTATAGTCCCTAAAACTAGTTACATCAGTTGGCTGACTTGTATAGTGCCTACAACTAGTCACACCAGTTGGCTGACTTTTATAGTGCCTACAACTAGTCACCCCACTAGGCTGACTTTTATAGTGCCTATAACTAGTCACACCACTTGGCTGACTTTTATAGTGCCTACAACTAGTCACCCCACTAGGCTGACTTTTATAGTGCCTATAACTAGTCACACCACTTGGCTGACTTTTATAGTGCCTACAACTAGTCACACCAGTTGGCTGACTTTTATAGTTCCTACAACTAGTCACAACAGTTGGCTGACTTTTATAGTGTCTAAAACTAGTCACAACAGTTGACTGACTTTGATTGGCCTACAACTAGTCACACATTGTATATGTGTGGGTATTCAATAGTTTCAACGTGTGTATAAGTATATATCTAACACGTCCTTATCAATGGAGAATATGCATTTCAACCTACCATACGTTTTAATGTCACATGACATAATATAACCAGACTGAACTCTTGCTTGATAGATGCCTTATTTACCACGAAAAGCCCTACCAGTAACCAAGCATGGAAGTTCTAGCTGAATGTAAAGGGATGTAATCCAATAAAACGTGTATTGTAGAGATATTTATACAGAGTTACTGACCGTATTCTACACAGAAAAAAAAAAAGAAGGTTATAATTTCTCAAAGTTGGTGCTACCACCACTGGGTTAAAGCATTGGAAGAAATTATGCTCTATTGTGGGGGGAGGGTGTCATTAAGGGTGAGGGCAACGCACTATTTGCCAATAGGGTAAAGAGAGCTTGATTCTCAGTCTGAATTGTGTTAATGACTATATATGATGGTTGTTTTTATTTTTGTTTTTGTTGTTGTAAATTTGGTAGCAATCCTATACAGGATGTAGCTATCAAATCGGAATTTTGTGGTTTTTCTGGGAATTATTTACGTTATGTAGTTTGTCATTACTTTCTGAACGGCCCGGATGCATAATTGCGTGTGGTTGGTTTTGACCTCGGTATCTTGGCCATTACAGATGACAGCATACATTAACGCAGTATTTATTGTCAATCAGTAATAGTGAAATGTGTAAGAGTTCAGTAGTCATGCTGCTGCAAAAAACAATAAAATCGCTATTCTACAAAGCAGATTTGTGATTCATCAATCAATCAATAAACCCATAACCCTTCAGGGTCGTAGTGGTACCACATTGGATGCTTCAGCACACAGAGTCCACCAGCGAATTCTATCCTCAGCGATGCGGATGAGTGTGGAAATATCTAGCCCTGTCCATTCCTTGATGTTGTCTGTCCATGTTTTTATTTGTCCTCCTCTGCTTCTTCCACCCTCGATTTCTGATTAACAAACATCAAATTAATTATTGCAGAATTAGAAAATTATGAAATGCATATTTTAATTAAAACTTAGGAATTACGTGAATCGCAAAGATCACAATCAAGTTCTCCCCGTAATAAGTTTTGTAGTATCGATACTCGTCTCATGCTACCCTAACGCCAGATACAATATATTTGTTGTACCACGATACGGTGTTCACATTCTAATTGTCGACTCGAATATTGTATCATATTGCAACAATTGTTGCATGTAAACTCATTTCTCGTATCATCTTCACATTCCACTTGTTTAAGCCACGCAATCTTTATTTGATGAGAGCATTATTATTCCAAGTTCTAATATGCATATGTAGGGGACTATGTAGATGGAAAGTGGGAGATTGGAGGCAACAGAGATGTGGTTCTACAGAAGAATGCTGAGAATACCATCGACTGCCAGAAAAACTAATGTAGAGGTATTAAAAGAGTTAAATGCGAAACGGACCTTAATCAACAATATAAGAAAAAGGCAATCTTCTTTTTTTGGCCACTTCATGAGACAGGCAGGTTTAGAGAACATAATCACAACAGGCAAGATTGAAGGCACCAGAGACAGAGGGCGACAACGTGAGACAATATTAGACAGTTTGACAACCTGGCACGGCAAAGAAACAACAACGACTTTGATACATAATACTGTGGACAGAGAGCTGTGGAGAGCCATGACCGCCTACGCCACTCGGCATGGCACCTGATGATGATGAGGGGACTATTGTAGCGGGGGTTGTAGCGGGGGGGGGGTGTTTAGAGTATTTTGGTTTGAAAAAAATTGTTCTAGTTCTGATAAGGTATGGAGGTTAGGCTCCAGGTGATTACAGGTCAACCGAATTGTCATCTCCCCACGCCCGTAGACAATGGATGGGGTAGAATAGGATTATCAAAATGAATTCCCTCAAAATTTAAGAACATAAATTTTAGTTACTAATTATTTAAACAACAGGCAGGTACATCAAACAACATACCCCCCGCTCCCAACCAACCCCAAAGATTTTCCACAAAAATATTAAATTTCTTATGAAATACTGGGAAGCATGTACAAAAATGGACAAATTACCTTTTTTTTGTTTTAGCTAACCCTATCCCATGAAGACGTGTAAACGCACCCACATCTCCACATCCACGTAATTCTGACTCCATTCTTCACTCCGCCATTGTGTGAATACAGTTCTCAGTTGCGTCACAGAACAACGAACAAGAATCTTCTTTCTTTTCTTCATTTCTTTTAACTTTCTACCTCTTTATACCCTGCAGAGTCAGGGGTAGAAGAGTTACTGGAGATGGGTTTTTGTGTGTGCCATATATGTTTGTTTTTGTTGATTAGACCTGAATCTTGTATGAACAGAAAAGAAACATATTCCTCATAGTTTCACAATATGCATGATTGGTCCACTCCAATCTCGTAGTAAAAGAGGGGGGGGGTGTTGAGGTGATCAAACCAGTATCAGAACATGACTGTTAGTATTAGTACTACAAACGCAACCACAAAAGAGAAAGCACCCCTTCCCCCAACCCCAGACAATTTTCTTCACATAAAGGTCATATAATTTTTATTCAAATTGATGAGGAATTTACACACGAATGTTCTTTATTTTTAGGTCAAGCGCATCCACCTACAGAAAAACATATCTACGGCCCCGGTCCACACAGACCATAGATGAAACCGTGTACAAAACCTATCTACGGCCCCGGTCCACACAGAACATAGATGAAACCGTGTACAAACCCTATCTACGGCCCCGGTCCACACAGAACATAGATGAAACCTTGTAGAAAATCTATCTACAGCTGTGGTCCACACAGAACATAGATGAAACCTTGTACAAAACCTATCTACGGCCCCGGTCCACACAGAACATAGATGAAACCTTGTAGAAAATCTATCTACGGCCCCGGTCCACACAGACCATAGATGAAACCTTGTAGAAAATCTATCTACAGCTGCGGTTCACACAGAACATAGATGAAACCTTGTACAAAACCTATCTACAGCTGCGGTCCACACAGAAACATAGATGAAACCTTGTACAAAACCTATCTACAGCTGCGGTCCACACAGAACATAGATGAAACCTTGTACAAAACCTATCTACAGCTGCGGTCCACACATAGATAAAACCTTGTACAAAACCTATCTACAGCTGTGGTCCACACAGAACATAGATGAAACCTTGTACAAAACCTATCTACAGCTGTGGTCCACACAGAACATAGATGAAACCTTGTACAAAACCTATCTACAGCTGTGGTCCACACAGAACATAGATGAAACCTTGTACAAAACCTATCTACAGCTGTGGTCCACACAGAACATAGATGAAACCGTGTAGAAGACGTGCTGCAACATTCGGAAATACAATCCCAGGGAGACAATTCACACTCGATATTATTCACTATCAAGGTAGATAATTCCTGCAATATTCATCAACATCACCCCGTGGGGCGGACTTTGATCCACTATCTGGTTGTATGATTACCATGTAACCTGTGTTATGTCTGCGTGTGATAACATATAATCTTAGATAATGTCAGAATATTCATTGCCTAGCTAGAGAAGTACTCTAAGGTAGATACATGGGAGTTGTACACACAGCAATGTGCTAGCATGGAGGAAGTTGTATACACGGCAATGTGCTAGCATGGAGGGGAGTTGTATACACGGCAATGTGCTAGCATGGAGGGGAGTTGTATACACGGCAATGTGCTAGCATGGGGGGAGTTGTATACACGGCAATGTACTAGCATGGAGGGGAGTTGTACACACGGCAATGTGCTAGCATGGAGGGGAGTTGTACACACGGCAATGTGCTAGCATGGAGGGGAGTTGTATCCACGGCAATGTGCTAGCATGGAGGGGAGTTGTACACACGGCAATGAGCTAGCATGGAGGGAGTTGTATACACGGCAATGTGCTAGCATGAGGGGAGTTGTACACACGGCAATGTGCTAGCATGGAGGGGAGTTGTACACACGGCAATGTGCTAGCATGGAAGGGAGTTGTACACACGGTAATGTGCTAGCATGGAGGGGAGTTGTATCCACGGCAATGTGCTAGCATGGAGGGAGTTGTACACACGGTAATGTGCTAGCATGGAGGGAGTTGTACACACGGTAATGTGCTAGCATGGAGGGAGTTGTACACACGGTAATGTGCTAGCATGGAGGGAGTTGTACACACGGTAATGTGCTAGCATGGAGGGAGTTGTACACACGGCAATGTGCTAGCATGGAAGGGAGTTGTACACACGGCAATGTGCTAGCATAGACAAAAGAAATATTCTATGCTGATGTATTAGTCGTGCCTTTGTTTTTGTAAGCTGTCTCTTTAGTTAACTGTATTTCATGAAGCTGTATTTCGTGAAGCTGTATTTCATGAAGCTGTATTTCATGAAGCTGTATTTCATGAAGCTGTATTTCATGAAGCTGTATTTCATGAAGCTGTATTTCATGAAGCTGTATTTCGTGAAGCTGTATTTCATGAAGCTGTATTTCGTGAAGTTGTATTTCGTTAAGCTATCATTCTTCAAACACAAAATGCAAACATAAAAGATGATTGATAGAAATATGGAAGAACCAGGATGTGATAAACCAGGAAACTATGCTGCTGTAAGATGACGATAATGATGATTTTGTTGATGATAATGACGACGACGCCGATTAAGATAATAATAATGATGACAATGACGACGATGTTGGTGATGACGACGGAGGTGATGACTACGACGAAGCAGATGTTAATGCTGACAGTAGACTAATGAAGTACACGTTTCTCACTGTTCGTCTTCTACTGCAGATAGTCGAATTGTACTTTCAGCTACAAAATTGGAATTTCTTTGGATTTCTTCTCGACAGGGGATAGTCACTGATCTGACATGTCACTGATCCGAGATGTCACTGATCTGACATGTCACTGATCTGAGAAGTCAATGAAGTGACATGTCATTGATCTGAGAAGTCACTGATCTGACAAGTCACTGATCTGACAAGTCACTGATCTGACATGTCATTGATCTGAGAAGTCACTGATCTGACATGTCACTGATCTGACACGTCACTGATCTGACATGTCATTGATCTGACATGTCACTGATCTAACATGTCACTGATTTGACAAGTAACTGATCTGACAAGTCACTGATCTGACATGTCACTGATCTGACAAGTCACTGATCTGACATGTCATTGATCTGACATGTCACTGATCTAACATGTCACTGATTTGACAAGTAACTGATCTGACAAGTCACTGATCTGACAAGTCACTGATCTGAGAAGTCACTGATCTGAGAAGTCACTGATCTGACATGTCATTGATCTGACATGTCACTGATCTAACATGTCACTGATTTGACAAGTCACTGATCTGACATGTCACTGATCTGAGAAGTCAATGATGTGACATGTCACTGATCTGAGAAGTCAATGATGTGACATGTCACTGATCTGAGAAGTCAATGATGTGACATGTCACTGATCTGAGAAGTCAATGATGTGACATGTCACTGATCTGAGAAGTCAATGATGTGACATGTCACTGATCTGAGAAGTCAATGATGTGACATGTCACTGATCTGAGAAGTCAATGATGTGACATGTCACTGATCTGAGAAGTCAATGATGTGACATGTCACTGATCTGAGAAGTCACTGATGTGACATGTCACTGATCTGAGAAGTCACTGATGTGACATGTCACTGATCTGAGAAGTCACTGATGTGACATGTCATTGATCTGAGAAGTCACTGATCTGACAAAGTCACTGATCTGAAATGTCACTGATCTGACATGTCACTGATCTGACAAGTCACTGATCTGACATGTCATTGATCTGACATGTCACTGATCTAACATGTCACTGATCTGACATGTCACTGATCTAACATGTCACTGATTTGACAAGTAACTGATCTGACATGTCACTGATCTGAGAAGTCAATGATGTGACATGTCACTGATCTGAGAAGTCAATGATGTGACATGTCACTGATCTGAGAAGTCAATGATGTGACATGCCACTGTTCTGAGAAGTCAATGATGTGACATGCCACTGTTCTGAGAAGTCACTGATCTGACAAGTCACTGATCTGACAAGTCACTGATCTGACAAGTCACTGATATGACATGTCATTGATCTGAGAAGTCAATGATCTGACATGTCATTGATCTGACATGTCACTGATCTAACATGTCACTGATTTGACAAGTAACTGATCTGACATGTCATTGATCTGACATGTCACTGATCTAACATGTCACTGATCTGAGAAGTCACTGATCTGACATGTCACTGATCTGAGAAGTCAATGATGTGACATGTCACTGATCTCAGAAGTCAATGATGTGACATGCCACTGTTCTGACATGTCACTGATCTGAGAAGTCAATGAAGTGACATGTCACTGATCTGAGAAGTCAATGATGTGACATGTCACTGATCTGAGAAGTCAATGATGTGACATGCTACTGCTCTGACATGTCACTGATCTGAGAAGTCAATGATGTGACATGTCACTGATCTGAGAAGTCAATGAAGTGACATGTCATTGATCTGACATGTCACTGATCTGACAAAGTCACTGATCTGACATGTCACTGATCTGACAAGTCACTGATCTGACATGTCATTGATCTGACATGTCACTGATCTAACATGTCACTGATTTGACAAGTAACTGATCTGACATGTCATTGATCTGACATGTCACTGATCTAACATGTTACTGATCTGACATGTCACTGATCTGACAAAGTCACTGATCTGAGAAGTCACTGATCTGACAAAGTCACTGTTCTGACATGTCATTGATCTGACAAAGTCACTGTTCTGACATGTCATTGATCTGACAAAGTCACTGTTCTGACATGTCACTGATCTGACAAAGTCACTGTTCTGACATGTCATTGATCTGAGAAGTCACTGATCTGACAAAGTCACTGATCTGACATGTCACTGATCTGACAAGTCACTGATCTGACATGTCATTGATCTGACATGTCACTGATCTAACATGTCACTGATTTGACAAGTAACTGATCTGACATGTCACTGATTTTAGAAGTCAATGATGTGACATGTCACTGATCTGAGAAGTCAATGATGTGACATGCCACTGTTCTGAGAAGTCAATGATGTGACATGTCACTGATCTGAGAAGTCAATGATGTGATATGTCACTGATCTGAGAAGTCAATGATGTGACATGTCACTGATCTGAGAAGTCAATGATGTGACATGCCACTGCTCTGACATGTCACTGATCTGAGAAGTCAATGAAGTGACATGTCATTGATCTGACATGTCACTGATCTGACAAAGTCACTGATCTAACATGTCACTGATTTGACAAGTAACTGATCTGACATGTCACTGATCTAACATGTTACTGATCTGACATGTCACTGATCTGACAAAGTCACTGATCTGACATGTCACTGATCTGACAAGTCACTCGATTGATGCCACAGATCATTGCTAATTGCGTATACTTTGCGTCACCAGCAAAAGAAAATCACGTAAAAGTCAGATACAACAATCTCGGGTAACACTGCACCAGATCAGCGTGATAAACTATCATGGAGAAGTACTTGTTTCCCAGCTTATACACCTTCAACGTTACGTGTTTCTGGTCCTGATATCTAGACGTCTGTGCACCTACCCACATAGCATCTCTGAGATATATACATACATATAATTTGGACATTAAATTATGCTTACGTTTCTGTACATTTTTTGCAGTTTGTCTTACAAATAAATGTAAATATCTGAATAAACACAGACAGTACTTGAATACGTGAGATTAGCATGTCCGTCTGTGATATCAACGTCATTGTGCATCGCATGCGCATACGCTCTCTGATAAGTTACTCTGAAATCGCATAGGGGTAGAACAATCCAATATTCAGAATACACGACCCAACATTCTTATTTCACCCTCTGTGAAAAATTACGTTGCAATCGCATACGCGTAGAATAATTCAACACTCAGAGAACACGATCCAACATTCTAAAATATTATCCAACATTCTGAAAACACAACCAAACATTTAGGAAACACGGTCCAACATTTAGTAAACACGATCCACCATTCTGAAAACATGATCCAACATTCAGGAAACACGATCCAACATTCTGAAAACATGATCCATCATTCTTAAAACACGATCCGACACAGAAAACATGATGCAACATTCTGAAAACATGATGCAACATTCTGAATACATGATGCAACATTCTGAATACATGATGCAACATTCTGAAAATATGATTATATATTTAGGAAACACGATCCAACATTCAGGAAACACGATCCAACATTCTGAAAACACGATCCAACATTCAGGAAACACGATCCAACATTCTGAATACATGATCCAACATTCAGGAAACATGATCCAACATTCATAAAACACAATCCAACATTCAGGAAACACGATCCAACATTCTTAAGACACGATCAGACACTCTGAAAACACGATCCAACATTGGGAAACTACGATTTAATATTCAAGAAACGCGATCCACATTGGGAAAATATGATTTAATATTCAAGAAACACGATCCAACATTCTGAAATCATGATCCAACATACAGGAAACACGATCCAACATTGGGAAACTACGATTTAATATTCAAGAAACGCGATCCACATTGGGAAAATATGATTTAATATTCAAGAAACACGATCCAAAATTCAGGAAACACGATCCAACATACAGGAAACACGATCCAACATACAGGAAACACGATCCAACATACAGGAACCACGATCCAACATACAGGAAACAGGATCCAACATACAGGAAACACGATCCAACATACAGGAAACACGATACAACATTCTGAAAACATGATCCAACATTCTGAAAACACGATCCAACATTCTGAACACGATACAACATTCTGAAAACACGATCCAACATTCTGAAAACACGATCCAACATTCTGAAAACACGATCCAACAATCTGAAAACACGATCCAACATTCTGAAAACACGATCCAAAATTCAGGAAACATGATCCAACATTCAGGAAACACGATCCAAAATTCAGAAAACACGATGCAACATTCAGGAAACACGATCCAACATTCAGGAAACACGATCCAACATTCAGGAAACACGATCCAACATTCAGGAAACATGATAAAAAATTTTGAAAACACGATCCAACATTCAGGAAACACGATCCAAAATTCTGAAAACATGATCCAACATTCAGGAAACACGATCCAACATTCAGAAAACACGATCCAACATTCAGGAAACACTATCCATCATTCAGGAAACATGATCCAACATTCTTAAAACACAATCCGATACTCTGAAAACATGATGCAACATTCTGAAAACAATGCAACATTAAGAAAACACGATCCAACATTCAGGAAAAACGATCCAACATTCAGGAAACATGATACAACATTCTTAAAACACGATCCAACATTGGGAAACTACGATTTAATATTCAAGAAACGCGATCCAACATTGGGAAACTATGATTTAATAGTCAAGAAACACGATCCAACATTCTGAAAACAAGATCCAACATTCTGAAAACACGATCCAACATACAGGAAACACGATCCAAAATTCAGGAAACACGATCCAACATACAGGAAACACGATCCAACATACAGGAAACACGATCCAACATAAAGGAACCACGATCCAACATACAGGAAACAGGATCCAACATACAGGAAACACGATACAACATTCTGAAAAAATGATACTACATTCTGAATATACGATCCAACATTCTGAAAACACGATCCAACATTCTGAAAACACGATACAACATTCTGAAAACACTATCCAACATTCTGAAAACATTATACAACATTCTGAAAACACGATCCAACATTCTGAAAACACGATCCAACATTCTGAAAACACAATCCAACATTCTGAAAACACGATCCAACATTCTGAAACCACGATCCAAAATTCAGGAAACACGATCCAACATTCAGGAAACAAGATCCAAAATTCAGGAAACACGATCCAACATTCAGGAAACACGATCCAACATTCAGGAAACATGATCCAACATTCTTAAAACACGATCCAACATTGGGAAACTACGATTTAATATTCAATAAACACGATCCGACATTCAGAAAAAATGATACTACATTCTGAATACACGATCCAACATTCTGAAAACAAGATCCAAAATTCAGGAAACACGATCCAACATTCAGGAAACACGATCCAACATACAGGAAACACGATCCAACATTCAGGAAATATGATCCAACATTCAGAGGACAATAACTGCGATCACAAACGTGTAGAACAATGCAACATTCCGAATATAAACTTACAGCGTTTGCCATTATCTCCAACTAGAACATAGGAAAATCTCACAGTAAGCAGGTATTCTAAACTTTCCAGAATGAATCTCAAAAGACAGAGTAGACAAAGACATCAAACTAACTTCTACAGAATAAAAAATGAAAAGATCAGACATAAAGATCTAGCGCTGGTCTCCACTCTCACATGGCTCCATCTTGAGCTAAGATCTGCGCCGATTCTTGTATAATTCGACATTCAAATAGGCTACCGTCAATTTCTAGGGGATACCGATACTTGTCTACGTAATTTGTTCACATCGATTCTATCTGGGTTTCTCTCGCTTCATCTCATTCCTAGCGGCACACAAAACCAACTCACCGTATCAAATGTTTTTTCTCCCTGGAATTCGCGATCTAGTACACAGAAACCAGTATCAAACAATGTGAAGTTCGACTGAAATATGAACATTGTATTAATCATTGTGGAGTTGATTAGTAACTATCATCCTAATCTTGGAATATATTAAGAGACAACAGATCAAATGGTTTGCAAACATCAGCAGATTAACACCAGACAGAATACCACAGCAAGCTATGCTACACAGATACAGTGAAGGCAGACCGTGAGGTCGACCACGGAAACGATGGGCCACCGAAATAAAAGAGGTGACAAATTCACAATATACTCAGCACACAAGAGGGCCATCTCCAGAAAACTCTTCTACCCCTGACGCTGAAAGGCAATACAGGGTTTAACGAATAGATAGATGGATATATTGTGGAATTATACTTAAATATTAACAATATACAATTGGTCGTATTTTATTAATTCAACAATCAGTATATCATCCTTTTTTAATTGTAGTGATGATTTTCTTCGTAGTGTTTACGTTCAATAGTTTGCTTTTACTTCCTGTGATCTAGACTAGAACTGTCTCTGGCAAAAATTAACCGATGTACCTTGGCGGCCACAGCCGTGTTATGTCACTTTTCGACACAGAGTGAAGATAATGGTAAAGATAATATAAATTATGGACCAGCGTCAGAATACACGGTTTCCCATAAGTGATGAGCTACCTAGTCAGTGGTTGACCATTAGCGCCGCCTACCGCACTTGCTCAGTAACAATGGCACCATTCCTCTCACTCCCCAGCGCATGAGTCCTGTAGCCTACTTCTTGGTGGTTGGGTGATCCACTGGAGTAATTGTTATTTCAAACTACGAATAACAAGTAGATTCAAAACCCGAATATGCTGGTCATCGATCAAATGACAACATTCGGAAAAATTCTGAAAAATGAATATTCTGAACATTCTGAAAAATGAACCGAAACACGATCCAACATTCTGAAACATTATGACAACATTTGACCATTAGCACAACTCCCAGCCTAAGACCTCATACAGTCGGACAACATAGATGTATCGATACAGTATTTTTTTTTCAAACTTCAAATTCGTATATAATGTGAGTCTTGAAACTAGAAAATTGTCCTGGTTCTATTTTTTATTGCTATTTATTTTTAACATTAATACTTGATTCAGTATTTACCAGTTGTGAGTCTTGAAGAGGTTAATCGTAAATAAAGACTAAAGGTCGGTAAGAAAGTTAATGATGCACGTACGGAATACGACTGTAACTAATTATTATCTAAAATAAAAACGGGAACAAATAATATAATATATATTATTTACAAATTTATAATTTAAAAGAAATACAAACACTTTCAAAAAAGAAAATATTTTAAAAATCTATAATTTAAAATAATAAAACAATCCTCAAGTATGCCTCCAGGCGACGAGTCAGCTCCCAGTGTGGTAACATAAGCCCATAATGCTACTGCGTAGAAAGACACAGAACCAGTAAGCCTCTGTCGATTTAGTCATAGAAACACCAGGTAAAACGGCTTTTAGTCATAGAAATACTAGGTAAAACGGCTTTCAGTCATAGAAACACCAGGTAAAACGGCTTTTAGTCATAGAAACACCAGGTAAAACGGCTTTTAGTCATAGAAACACCAGGTAAAACGTCTTTTCTAGATCATACAATTCAGATCCCAGGTCAAATTAATCAGTCCCCCTACAGGATAAACAAGGGCGAAATTATAAGCCCCCATATAACCAGTCCCCTACAGGACAAATCAGGGGAACACTATACACCCCCATATAACCAGTCTCCTACAGGACAAATCAGGAGAACACTATACACCCCCATATAACCAGTCCCCTACAGGACAAAGCAGGGGTACACTATACGCCCCCATATAACCAGTCCCCTACAGGACAAAACAGGGAACACTATACGCCCCCACATAAACAGCAAGAATAACATGAAAATGTGTTTTGGATTGCGTTATGTTCCTCCAGGGCCATAGGCGGCGCATAGGGCAGAAACCATAGATTTCCATTTCTGTCTTTGTGTTGCCAGGTCTTGCAATTGTTGCGTGTTGTTTAGGTTCATTGACATGCCTTCTCTATTAATGGTTCTTCGTAGAGTTTCTCTAGGTCTCCCTCTTCTTCTTACTCCAGGTGGCACCCAATATAGTGATTGCTGGGCAATTCTGAGGCTGTTCATTCTGAGAACATAGCCAATTTAAGCCCAACGCCTTTGATTACCAAGGCGAATCTACCAGATAAAAAACACAAACAAGATAATGGAAAAAGTATAGACAACAGAAAAGTGGCTTTATAGAGGAATATGGTAGTGTAGCATGGACACCTACACTAACTTCTTCCTTTTCTTCATGTGTACTCGATCTAAAGCTCCTGCAGATTATCAGAGTGTAGTCAGGAGAATTTAGTGCGATGACTCATGGTTTTCAACTTTGCTGCAATGCCTGCGCCTTTCAGTCTATTACAGTGTACTTTACCATGATTTCTCGGTTAGTCACGATGACGCAGTTTTTTGTTGTTCGTCTGTCTCAAGTGATGACTATCATTTGTTACATCAACTTTTGACATTCAGTTAGAATTATGTCCCTTAACTATGAGTACGTAGATGAATAATAAGACATATTCTGACCATAAATGTCGCTGTACAGTTCGGACATGGGATAAATGTCGTTGTACAGTTCGGACATGGGATAAATGTCGTTGTACAGTTCGGACATGGGATAAATGTCGTTGTACAATTCGGACTTGGGATAAATGTCGCTGTACAGTTCGGACATGGGATAAATGTCGCTGTACAGTTCGGACATGGGATAAATGTCGTTGTACAGTTCGGACATGGGATAAATGTCGCTGTACAGTTCGGACATGGGATAAATGTCGTTGTACAGTTCGAACATGGGATAAATGTCGTTGTACAGTTCGGACATGGGATAAATGTCGCTGTACAGTTCGGACATGGGATAAATGTCGCTGTACAGTTCGGACATGGGATAAATGTCGCTGTACAGTTCGGACGTGGGATTATCACTGTACATGTTTTTTGGTAATCCGTGACTCTCTATCTACTCTCCGCTGTTGAGCTGCTGCATTTCTCATCTCGTCACAAGATGCTGCGCCGCCTACATGGGATGTGACAGTCAACATGGAGAGATCAAGGACAACAGTGTATGGAAATACTAGATAGTTAAACATGATGATGATGACAAGATCTCAATATAAGATACTAGAGAAATTAGCAGAGCCGTGATCGTGTGAGCTATCACATTTTCTAAATATCTATTTTCTCTATCTCTGACTGTTCTTTATACTCCATATTTCTCTCTTTTCCTTTCTCTCTCAACGGAACATCACATCACTAACTACCTCTTTGATTTATATTCTCTTAACTTAGCACCCCATCTCTCTATTTTCCCACTCTATCAACCACACACTCCATTTCTCTTTCCATTCTCTCAACTACACACTCCATTTCTCTTTCCATTCTTTCAACTACACACTCCATTTCTCTTTCCATTCTCTCAACTACACACTCCATTTCTCTTTCCATTCTCTCAACTACACACTCCATTTCTCTTTCCATTCTCTCAACTACACACTCCATTTCTCTTTCCATTCTCTCAACTACACACTCCATTTTTCTTTCCATTCTCTCAACTACACACTCCATTTCTCTTTCCATTCTCTCAACTACACACTCCATTTCTCTTCCCATTTTAGTGATGACATATTTCTGATGACATGTCTGGCCACGGAATGGTCTGAACGTAGTTGTCAGCGAGGAACTGAGTGGTGAGTTGTGCCACGTACGGACAATCTTTTATTAGCTACACTATGTACTGTGCTATACAATGATTGTCTCTCTCTCAATCTGACATCAGCTACAATAACTTATGTACTATACAATTGTCTATCTTCTCTCAATCTGATATAAGCAATGATTTCGACTGATTATATCATGATGGCCTCGGGTTTCACAATCAGAAATTCACATGAGTTTGTGTGGATCAAGAAACACCAATAACTCAACTCAACATTGCATGATCTGATCTGCATTTCGTTTTGAATTGCTAAATCTCTCGATACAATTTCTCCAATAGATCGAATCTTCGCACAACAGGAAATAAAGCAATGCTAGAAATACAACTTCGGGAAGAAAATAAGAAAGAAAAACAAGAATAACACTAAATAGAGAGAAAATGAGAAGGAGAAAGTAAGACAATAAGCAAGGCTGTAAGATGAAATGAGACACGAAATGAAAGAAACATGAAATGAAAGAAACACAGTAAAAGGTAGAAATGAAAGAAACACAGTAAAAGGTAGAAATGAAAGACACACAGTAAAAGGTAGAAATGAAAGAAACACAGTAAAAGGTAGACATGCATACACAAGGATGTAAGATAATATAAGCGAGGGCGGGTATACGAGATGTTACACAGACAGATAAGAAGGCTTTCTGACTAACCCTACAGCCACACACGTCAAGCCATATGTTACACGATGTAGTGAGACCCTTTTTTTCCTTTTTTTTTAAACAAAAAAAACCAATTCGACTCCTATTACCTTAATCATTTTTGTGTGTTTAAAATTGTATCAGTTGTTTCCCTTTAAATACCTACAGGCGTTCGTTGTATGCTCAAGACGTCGAGGGTTTGATTTCTCTCGCGTCGTCTGGTTTAAATCGTGGATTCTTCAGAGAGATCCCTGGTGATCATCGCTACGAAATACGTGCAATGAGTGATACTGTAGGCAAAGAAAGCAACACTTTATTGCACATGGAGTAAACCGAGTACAATGAGTCAATCCTCAACATCGCATGAACATCCTTGAAGTTTCCAAGACGATACACAATGTCTTTGATATTCTGCACGCATTTGAAATTTGTAACAACAATTTATGTACAACAATTTATGTACAACAATTTATGTACATAAAAATGCATTTTGCAATGTAATTTTTTTATTGAATTTCAATGAAGTTATAAAACAGAAAATATATACAATTTTAGTACCACCACTGTGCTACCAATGTCAAACATGGTCTTTAACAGCTTCGCAGCAAAGAAAAATCGCCACATGTGAAATGAAGTGTTTGAGAAAAGCTGCAATGATTACCAAACTAGATAAAATAAGAAGTGAAGAAATTAGGAAAAGAGTTGGTATAATATCATGTATCGAACATATTGAGAGACAGCAGAGTTGGTATAATATCATGTATCGAACATATTGAGAGACAGCAAGTAAAATGGTTCGGTCACCTTATGAGAATGAAGCCAAACCAAATACCAATAAGAGCATATAATACAAGAATATCCGGGGGTAAGGCAAAATGTAGACAAGAAAACGGTGGATAGAAAACATCAAGATAGCATTGAACAAATATGGACTAAATGCAACCTCGGCGACACATCTGGTCTTGGAACGATAGCTTTAGCTCCCACCCCTACGCCTAACGGCAAGTGTGAATGCGATCAACCATCATTCACTTGGGGAAAGACAATAGACTGAGGTTAGTTTTACCAAATGAAGTATTCGGTATTCATAACGCTGGTTTATTTATGCATTCCGTTTTTTGGTCATATAAACTGTTTTTTATTCAAGTGAAACCGGCGCGATGTAGCATAGTTGATTGTGAGCTTGCTTATACTATCATTGATTACAGCGCGCCAGGTTCTCAACAATTGTGTATTGTTTGTTATTTGTATGACTATATCCCGTGTTTTGTTGTGTGTATTAGTTATTGTTCAGTAAAACTTCATTACCTGTTTCTCACGTGAGTACAGGTTCGAAACCACGTACAGGGCACACACAAAATCAGGGTCGTGATTTCTCGCCTGACACGACCGCTCCTCCGGTCAACCCAGTAAATGGTTATCTGACGTATGAGTTAGGAAAGTTAATCACAGCAACGAAAGGGAACTGGCCACCCCACCCAATAGTTGCAGCGGCTTAGTACATGAAAAGTTATCTTCAGCCCCGACGGGGCCCTTGAAAAATAATAAATTTAATTATAAAAACACATTATAGAGAAACTTAACAGAGAACTTTTTTCGAATTTTATTTACGTAATTAACTATAGAAAATATAAATAAAATGTGTTAAATATAAATTTCACGTGATCCACAGAATCAACGTTTCGACCAGATATGTCTTTATCAAGATAGGGACAGACAAACACAGAATAAGAACAACTAAGTCAAGCTAAGACTTGTGGGAGCTAACATGTCAGTAATGCAACAAACAGACAAGGAGAGGAGAGAACGAGGGGAATATGAGTGCTTACATGTAGAGAAAGTAAAGTGCACAAAATGGAAAACTTGAGTACAAATAGTGAGAGTAAAATTAAATTAATTCTTTTATTTTATCAGGGGTAGACTATCCTATGCGTCCTACTTGGAGTACAGGAAGTGGGAAGTAAGACCAGAATGTAAATACGGCAACTCGCAACAAGTGACACTGGTGAGATTCTTGATTAGAAACTGGCGTCACAGTACGCGGGACATTTCCATAAGTGTTCCGCCATCCGTTCCAGCAGCCATCCCAGTGTATGTAGACTCATAGTTCCGGTCAGGTGTTGATTGTGTGATCTTCGGGACTTTCCATAAAATTTACTTTTCCTCCCCTCACCTCTAGATACTCCCATTTCTAACATTCTCTGTATGTGTACATTCTCATCCTCATTGACATCATCTGCATCTTGAAATGAATTTATTACTGCCTTTATTAAATCTGCTTTATCTCTTCTCAGCAATGTGCCGTCTATCGCCTCATTGCCTGCCAATAAGTCGGCTTTCTTGTTTCCTTTGACCCCAGCATGACCAGGGCAGTATATCCATGTAATGCTCTGGACAACTAAGTTGTTCAATAAGTCCAACCATTCTATTCTTAGCATGAACTTTTATATCTTGCGCAGCATGCTTTGAGAGTCTGTGAGTATTACCGCGTGTGTTGATGTATCAGTTATCAACCAATTAAGTGCTGCTGTAACTCCCTCTATCTCCATCCTCATGCTCGATGTGACAGTAGAATATGCTGAAGATTTCTCAACCAACTTCACGCCGTTACTGTAGGCAACAAAACCACATCGGTGAGATGGCAATGCTTACAGGTAATCGCATAATGACATTCCTGAATTTACAAGTGAAATTCTCACTCACAGTCTATCTCTATCTACACGCGGTAGCCCTTGTTTGCCTTGCGGCGTCAGTGCGGCGTCACTGACAGTCTATCTCTATCTATACGCCGTAGCCCTTGTTTGCCTTGCGGCGTCAGTGCGGCGTCACTGACAGTCTATCTCTATCTATACGCTGTAGCCCTTGTTTGCCTTGCGGCGTCAGTGCGGCGTCACTGACAGTCTATCTCTATCTATACGCTGTAGCCCTTGTTTGCCTTGCGGCGTCAGTGCGGCGTCACTGACAGTCTATCTCTATCTATACGCTGTAGCCCTTGTTTGCCTTGCGGCGTCACTGACAGTAAAGGTTATATATTGGTTTGAACCACACACTCTCAAGTGTAACAAGATTTTCTGCGTGGTGACGCGCCTGTGTGGTTGACAGTGTCCACCTTGAGTCTGCTGTCAACCAAAATTTATAGAATGTTGCAGTCACGTCTGAGAACTATCAAGAACCATCCTCAAAGAACTCACGAGATTAAGTGTCCTACATAAGAAGAGGTAAGTATGAGCATAATAACTATTGAGTCGCTCTGCAATGAGGGTGGAAGATAGTAACAAATCTGACCTGGTCAGATGGAGCCCTGTGATGAGCGGAAAGGGCCACAGAACGGGTGATACTCTGAACTTGTTTGCAAATATTCACTATTCTGTTCCAAGAGTTATTTAGCAATTGTTACATTTCTGAAATATATTTGTACTTATCAGTTGGTGCGCAATTGTTTTCTGCAGTCTTCCGTTTACATTAGTTAGTTGTAATTATTTTTTTTTACATGCAAGAACGTTATACACTTGAAATATTCAGCAACACTCCACTATATTTACAAGACATTTCTGATGCTTGAATACAATGACATCATCATACAACACGTTATCAGCGATCAGATGATTCATTTCGATGCCCGATGGACAATCTACATCTGTGAGTGTGTCAACATGTCATTGACAGTCACAAGTAAAATTAACGTTATGGGTAATTAAATGGTCCATGAAGAAAACTACATTTGAGAAAGAATAGATCGTAAGAAGAACAGTTTTAACTCAAAGAAGAGCCACACTACAGCTTTCAATACATTATTTTCGATATGTATGGATTACAACCAAAACTAATTGATCACTAGCTCAAAATGTTCTATACCAGGGGTGGAAACAATACGGCCGGCGGACTAATTC
The DNA here is from genome assembly GCA_034231615.1 of Meghimatium bilineatum. Taxonomy (NCBI): domain Eukaryota; kingdom Metazoa; phylum Mollusca; class Gastropoda; order Stylommatophora; family Philomycidae; genus Meghimatium; species Meghimatium bilineatum. Next base: position 76,918,445 of record CM067321.1, on the reverse strand, counting down.
CGGCTCGTAATACAATGTTTACTGCTCCGTAAAGCTGATCAAATAATATTATATCCACTGGTTCCCAATCTTAGAGAACACTATTTGAAACTCTAAGAGATTAAACAAAGTTGAATTCTATATAAAATTAGAAAGCGCAATACGGCCCGGCGACCCAAAACGGTTGCCCACATCTGATATAAACACTATTTGTTTATGTCACAGGTTGGCAAAATGTTTCGAATCCACACACAACTTTTTAGAAGTAAAGTGACCAGCAACATTGATACATTTTATGAATGGCTCTTAATTGATTGAAAGAAAACACATGATTTTCGACTGGTCATGTGACGTATTCCTTTCAGAACGTTGTCTTCCCAATGAACTCTCTGAACCTATCTATGTCGTGGGCGATGTGGCTTGCATTTTCTAGTGATGTATTCATATTATCTTTAATGTCGTCAGTCCATCGTCTTCTTGGTCTGCGCTTTCTCCTCTTCCCATGTATTCTTCCCTCCATTATTTCTCTTTCTAAACAGATTTTCGACTATAACATAATTTAATGTAGGGTTCGTGTGGAGCAAAATAATACCGTCCTGTAAAATGTGTCCGAATTTGACGCGCAGATACTGTATATACGTAGAATGTATTAGTAGAAAAACGCAGATGAAGTAATCATTTTCCGTGGTGTTTTTTGCTGTGTTCCGTGTATGACACACAATTCAGGGTTTATTATTGTGAATGAAAGTGTTTAATAATATGTGTTTTTTAAAGAACACAAAAGTGCATGTACTATTTGTGAGAACAGTTGCTGGCAGTAAGACGCAGTTCATGATAAAGCGGTAACCTTAGAAGTGGTGTATGTCTTTATAATGCGCCGAAAAATAAGTCAAAAAAGAAATAAGTTATATTTGTTTAACATCATAAAATGAAATGGCAAAACATTCTACGGAAACCTGCGCACGCCAGATTCGGACACATTTTACAGATCAGTACTATGTTTTTCATATGCTTCTCATTATAGTTTTATTTCATTATTTAATATGTTGATTGAGACTAACTCGTTTTTAAGAATATTCAAATTTCGACGTTGAGTTTTCGTTAATGTCAACCTCATGCCATTTTCAACATTTAAAAGGTTTCTTGAGTTGCTTTTTACACACAAAAATTGGGTTGAAAATGCAGCAGAAATATATAAGAATCTCGCCAGTATGACACTGGAGATCTAAAAGAGGAGCACAAAATAGCGAGATTGTTGTCTGCCATGCATGTCGTAGGAGACGCCTAAGGATATTTTAGTGGTAGAGTCGACTGTTCAAAACAATCACTGATTGTCAAAGTGATGTAGAAGCCATACTGAAGTCGGATATGTCAGGCAGATATGTGCAGATAGCGAAGTCTTGCTGTAAACCATGACTTAACTTATTCCATTCTCCGGAATACATCCTGCTAATCTTCAGGAGTTTGAGAACGAACACAGAAGAAGAAGATGATACACAGAGATATGTACAAGCACAAACAAGGTAATGGAGCAAACCTTGAACAAACATTGATTCAAATAATCAATATCTTTTTTAAAGTTTACGATTACTAAAAAATGCATGGATTGAGAAGACGTGATGTAGTTACGTTATCCGTACATGTAGCTACAGATAGTGATGTTGCTTGTAACTGTTATAACACGGCCCATCGCCGTTAGGACTGAAGGGATACACACTGCCGCCATTTGTACGAGTGTAGAACAATCGTGTACTGACCATTCCTAGATAATCTAAATGGAGGATTTTCTGTGTCCCTTCTTTTTCTACCCTCGATTGTTCCTTGCAAAATAGTTTGAGAAGGTCATTCGTGTCTCGTTACATGCTCAAAATAAATAAGCTTACGTTGTTGAACTGATATATCAAACAGCAGACAAGGGGAGTAACAGTGATATAAAAATCAAAAATTAAATCACCAATGGTTATGGTTCTTGTTTTGAAATAAGATTTTAAATCCACAAAAAATAATGTTTAAAAATATATCATGTACCTTGGGGTCTTTGTTACCTCTAATATTTTATGGTAGTGTGTCCTGATATAAGCTAATTGGAATTTGTCCGTTGGTTGAAAGGGGCTCACCTCTCCAAAAGAGAGGCACTCATTAACTTTTACTTTTGTTTAAAAATACAACAACCTTCCTGTATAGTTTTGTTTGTCCTGAAGTAAATATTAAATAGCATTTAGCATAAATATCTATTTTCACTATATCCATTGTCCGGTAATGACAATATATATATATATACATATGTATATTCTTTCTCTGTGATCAATTTCAGTTTCGCTGAATGAATGAATGAATGAGTGTACATCTACTAAATGGTATGTCAACGCATATTTACTCCATCCTGATGTTATAGTTGTGGGTATATAGAAGAATAGGAACATCATGGAAAGAGAAGAAAACAAATAAAGAGGTGCTAAAGACACTTAATATGAAGAAAGAACATCTAAGAGAAATAAAGATCAGGCAAATAAAATATTTTGGACACATTAAAAGACATGACACCTTGTTGAAGACCTTACTTGAGGGTAAAGTCAAAGGGAAGCGAGCAAGAGGTAGACAGAGATACAAGTGGGAGAGTTACATCACACGATGGACAGGTTACAGTCTAGCAGAGTGTACTACCAAGACAAGAGACAGGAGATACGCTGCAGCCAACGTTCGTTGCGGAGACGGCACTTAATGATGATAATGATGATGTTATAGTTCACAACAGGACATCTAATTCTGAATCAAATTGTATTTTCCTCTGTTTGTTTACTACAGAACCAACATTTCTTGTATCAATAATAGATAAATCATACCTTGGATATAGAACATTGCTTTCTAAGCTATCCTTGGATATAGAACATCGTTTTCTAAGCTATCCTTGGATATAGAACATTGCTTTCTAAGCTATCCTTGGATATAGAACATTGCTTTCTAAGCTATCCTTGTATATAGAACATTGCTTTCTAAGTTATCCTTGGATATAGAACATTGCTTTCCAAGCTATCCTTGGATATAGAACATTGCTTTCTAAGCTATCCTTGGATATAGAACATCGTTTTCTAAGCTATCCTTGGATATAGAACATTGCTTTCTAAGCTATCCTTGGATATAGAACATTGTTTTCTAAGCTATCCTTGGATATAGAACATTGTTTTCTAAGCTATCCTTGGATATAGAACATTGTTTTCTAAGCTAACCCTTGGATATAGAACATTTCTTTCTAAGCTAACCCTTGGATATAGAACATTGCTTTCTAAGCTAACCCTTGGATATAGAACAGTGCTTTCTAAGCTAACCCTTGGATATAGAACAGTGCTTTCTAATCTATCCATGAATATAGAACATTGCTTTCTAAGCTAACCTTGAATATTTAGCATGGCTGCCAAATTGATTTTCTTCAATGCCAAATTTCACCATTGTTTTTTCCTCTGTCAAGTTTGGTTGGCCTCATAGAATTAATTGAAGCTGTTTGCTATTTTCATGGCTATTAAAACAATTTCTGGATACACAATAAACTGCAGTGTTTGTTAGTATGATTTGCACTGAACTTTACATGCCATCAATAGTTCTCTTTCTGAATCTTTATCTCTCTTTTTATGTTTCGATTTATGTTCCAAATCTTTTTAAATTATCGTGGTAATCACGTATAAGTTACTCACAGTCTAAATTAGTTGGAGAAGGTCGAAATTCTCATCCACATTGTTGAAATAGTTTTCTTTCTGAGCCCCCCCCCCCCTCAAACATGTCAATTTGTATCTTTGACTCGCCTGCAAGTCTCCGTTGCGCCACGGAGCCATATAATGTGTTTAGAACCGCTGATATATACATAGACATAGCCACAGACATTGGCGTACTTAGAGGCAGAGAGTAAAATCAACTGACATGTAAACATGCACAGACAGACAGACATTCATAAAGACAGACAACACCAAGTTAAGAGACAACCAGTAATAGACAGACAGAATGATGAAACATGTGGTCATAAATAAATATATCATTGGACTTTGCACGCACGCACAATCAAAACCAAGCACATTCTCAAATGATCATTTAGATAGATTTGAGAGAGAGACATCAAGTGAGAGAAAGAGAAATAGAGAAAGGGAGAGACAGAAAAAGATAGAGAGAAAAAGCGAAGAGAAACGTAAAAAGAAAGAGAACAATTCAGAAAGAGAGAGAGTTAGAGAGCGAAAGAGATTTAGACATAGAAAGAGATAGAGCGAGAGGTCGAGATTTGGAAAGAGACAGAGAGAAAGAGCGCGAAGTAGAGAGACGACAGAGAGAGAGGAAAATATATTCAGAAAAAGACAGAATCATATTAGCGGCCTCTCCTCCACATTGCAATCAAATTGATCTTCACTCAAATACAAGAATCCATATGTGAACTCAGCCTCTCTTGATCAGGAGATATCCTCGGTCATCGCATCATCATCTTCCCTCCATGTAATTACAGTTGAAGTCTCTCTCTCAATACATGGACGATGTGCACACAAATACTTCTAGAAATCTGGGTTTTATTTTAGGGGATGAAGACATGGGATTTTATTACAAGGAAGTACTGTAGTCTTTTCTGTTGTCATGAAGTTCGTTCAAAAACTGAACTTGAAGTCGTCTCATCATTTCACACCTCTCAATTAGGGCATAAAGTGCATAGAGTATTGACTTCACTGTACTCAGGTTATCACATATTAACCCGTCCCTCTGAATGAAGCTAACCGCCACTTGCCGTGACTATCACCCTAAGCTCGTAATTCAATAGCGTTAAACAACAATTATTTACAGGTATCTTCGAACAATATGACGCAAGGCGGGTTCAAACCCGTGAGCACTTGAGCACAAAGCGAACGGTTTGTCTACTACACCAGGGAGATCCCGATAATACTTGGAGACTTATCCAGCACTGATTTGTTGGAGCTTGATATACCGTGAGATGATTAGACCTTGACCTGACATCATACTTGCAGACAGACTGAATGAAGGACAATAGATGCTTCTTCGGTAATAGGGGGAGTGTGTATCTTTACATATAATGTAATTCGTGTCTATTTACATTGCAATTCCATCTTAGATAGTTGATGTTTAGCCATCTTCTAATTAGATACTTGATGTTTAGCCATACTGCCATGAGATAGTTGATGATTAGCAATCTTGTCATTAGATACTTGATGTTTAGCCATACTGCCATGAGATAGTTGATGATTAGCCATCTTGTCATTAGATACTTGATGTTTAGCCATCTTGTCCTGAGATTGCTGATGTTTAGGCATCTTTTCGCTAAGTTCCTAGTTCCCAAAAATGTCAAGTTTTAATATTATTTAATTTAACCCCCCCCCCCCCCATCGTATCTACGGACATGATATTAAGATATCTACTTCAATCGAACATTTCAACAGACAATTACTGTAGCATCAATTCTACTCAACAAGTAATCATAGTGAATGTCTCAACTTCATTTTGTTTAACATCAACTTTTCTCAAGTTACTTCACGAAATATCCAGTGAATATCTCAGCTTACCTCTCTGTTGACATCAGTTCTGAATGCTTCCTGACATCCTATGAAGATATCTCTATTATTCGTGGCACTTATGCGGCAGTTAATCAAAGAGCTGCCTCTAGCAATCTCCCTGTGGATGCTCTTGTCAGTATTCACGTTGGTTGCATCATTAGTAATATATGTACTCGTCAAACATGTACCGTTTGATTGTACTACATCCACACATTGTGCTACATTAGCAGATTGTACTATATCCACAGAATCTCTATATGAAAGTATATCATCTCGAAAAGTATTTGCAAAAGACGAGCCTATGACCGAAGGTGGACATGCAGCAATGCCGAGTGATAACGTGGCTAGCTCCGATACTGTCGATGCAGCAGGTGGACTAGTAGAAACACTGATGACACGATATGTCTCATGCGATGTATCGATAACCATCCCAAGAGGTTTATAACGACCCTCTAAGGACTCATCAACCCGAGTGAAAGTAATGTCATGATTCTGTGAACTCCCCAGCACTTCCTTAAGTCTCTGCACCGTGTTACCCATATCGCTGTTCCTACACCACCTAACAACAACAATCCTGGTTTATCTGAAGATACCAGTTGAATATCACAAAATACTTCTCGAGACTGTATAATTGACGACGAACTCGATTGAATTTTCTTTTAAATAAAACAAGTACCTTTCAACAGTGGATACAAGTTCACTGTGGACATACCATTTCTGTAAAAACACTCCTCTAACTAGACCATTCAAGAGACTGCTGGACCCTCGAGCGAGGGTTTGAGGCGCTGTTAACGTCAGAAAATAATGATCAATGAAATAGAAACAATCTCAACAGTGCTGTAAAGTCAAACTATCCAGGTTGGAGAACATTGGTTTCCGAATCATGAGTCGTACTTGAAGAACAGGGGATAGAACTCAATCTCAGATAAAACACCCCTGAACGAGATATCGTAGAAAGAAATTGACCAAATTATTCATGACTTTCTAAGGAATTCGCTAGAACGTATATCAGACTAGTTTAGCTGTTGACATGCGCTGGAAGTATGACCAGACTCCTTGCAGTGGTGTCCCGTTGTAACGTCCACAAACTGGACAATAGCAGTTACTATCCTCAGTAAACCGAAATATGCAGCTGGTAACTTCAACATGCCACCCTATGAATGTGTGAAACATCATCACGCAACTTGATTACCGTGTGTAACTTCATCCAGCCACTTTTGGATTTGTAACTTCAGCAAAACAAGACAGTAACAGACGGTAACTTTAAAAAACCATCTTGACAACCGGACTGTAACAAATAATCAATGGCATCTTGGTTTCAACATTCCATAACATCCACAAACATGACATTGACAACCGAATCGTAACAAATAACTAGTGATATCCGGGCTGTAACATACTGTAACTTCAGCAAAACGGATATTATCTGGCTGACCATAACTGTGCACCTACAACCATTAACTTGGACAAGCGCTGGACATGATTCAGTGTCAACTCCGCCAAACAGAAAGACATGAAGCACAATTACCTACAACCTACAAGACAGAAAATAAACTACTCTATGCACGAGATCTCTGAAATAACTTCAAACACAAATCAATAGTGCCAGAACACCGCAGATATCGTTACGGACATCTGATTGCACTACAGTTTGGAACCGAGACTACATCCAGAACGTTTTTAACTATACTACCAGCTCACATGTTTCGCAATGCCAGTGACCGTCCGGGGACTCCTAAATGTTTACTACACTCGTCAACTATGAGTCGTGACCCTCGAGACCTCTTGGCTAACGGGAAATCAAGCATTTTAAAATGGCTCAAATGACTACTCACTGACCATTGATTTTCATTGGCTAACGCACAAATGTATCAAATAGTAGTGACCAATTAATATCACGGGAATAATCAAACTAATCATTAAGTAGGCTTCAGTTCCCATTAACCAGCGAGTCGTATATATTGGTGGTCATGTATGAATGGATGAGCCGTAAATTCGCCATGGAAGACCTTCATAGACGAATTCAATTAAAGCTGTTGGGATTCTTCCGTTGGTCGAAGTTAGCAGGTGACAGAAACCGTCGGCAGTAAAAGACATGTACATCATTAATTTGAACTTCATTCGTTACGTGTTTGATGATTGTCGTGATTTTCATTGGTCACTATTTAAATACTTGGAATCGCATGCCAAAAATAGCCAAGGCCGACAACAGAATATCTATTTCTGTTGTATTTTTTCCAACTCATGAAGGTTTATCTCCTACTAAAATATTTTTAGAATCCACTTCAAGGATTCATCAAAACTTATTCTTACAATCCAAATCTAGATTCTCCTCCACACTGAGAGTTAGAATCCACTGGAAACATCTCCATCCAAAATATTGTTAGAATACACTTCAAAAATCGCCTCCAAAAATATTGCTAGAATTCACTTCAAGGATCTCCTATAGAATTATTTTTAGAATTCACTTCAAGGAACTCTCCAAGCGTATTTTTAGAATTCTCTTCAAGGAACTCTCCAAGCTTATTTTTATAATTCACTTCAAGAATCTTCTCCCACAATATTGCTAGAATTCACTTCAAGAATCTGCTGTAAAGATACACCTAGAATTCACTTCAACTTCAAGAATCTCCTCTCAACTTATTCTAGAATTCCCTGTAGAAAGTATTGATTTTTATAGCCATGGATCGATGGTTGAATTTCATGATCTCATCATGCGAGTCTACAAACCTGTGATAAAATCTTGTGATAAACTTCTGATGTTAATTAATTTTCTCTTCTTTTGCTGCAGAATAGAAAGATGTTGTCTGGTCAGCAGATCGTGCGTGTAATGGTTTACAGCTTGACCAGTATGGAATTTAAGAAACTGTAACAACCTGTAACATGAGACAGTCACCCTATTCCTGAAACATCTTTATCTGTCTCTGATGTCATATATGTCACATTACATTACTGCTACTTTCTGAAATTATGACATTTATGTCAGGTTACTGCTACTTTCTGAAACCATTTCAAGATTATTATTTCAAACTTGTATTGGTGGTGAATGTAAGATTACTATTTCAAACTTGTATTGGTGGTGAAAGTAAGATTACTATTTCAAACTTGTATTGGTGGTGAATGTAAGATTACTATTTCAAACTTGTATTGGTGGTGAAAGTAAGATTACTATTTCAAACTTGTATTGGTGGTGAATGTAAGATTACTATTTCAAACTTGTATTGGTGGTGAATGTAAGATTACTATTTCAAACTTGTATTGGTGGTGAAAGTCAGATTTATTCTGAGGATGCATTCTTCTGACAATATAATAAATACAGTAGTACTAAAATGGATACTAGCACTCACTGTGGCATCCCCATCATAACGAAAACTTGGGCAAGTTAGCAAAACAAGAGGCGAATTCCCTCAGACCAGAGTAACTCAAAGCTCCTGTGAAGTCAAGTCTAATATAATCTATGCGACTTCAACAGAGAGAACTCAATGGAAAAACTACATCCCCAAGGAAGACCACATTAACAAATTGAACAAAAATGAATATGTCACGATATTTTGACTGAAAATGATCAGTATCATATAAAAGCACACTTATACCAAATCTTGTAACAGCGACTCTGCTGCCTGCATCTGCTGAACAGCAACAGAGACACCAGGACACTTAATATATAATTGTCCCTGTTTCGTTGTTCACAGAACATCAGTCTGGCCTACATGAACTTCTCTTAAAAATAAGCTGTGTGGAACCCAAGATGAACAAAAACATAATAAGTTGTGTGGAACCCAAGATGAACTACAAAAAATAAGTTGTGTGGAACCCAAGATGAACTAAAACAAAATAAGTTGTGTGGAACCCAAGATGAACTAAAACATAATAAGTTGTGTGGAACCCAAGATGAACTACAAAAAATAAGTTGTGTGGAACCCAAGATGAACTAAAACAAAATAAGTTGTGTGGAACCCAAGATGAACTACAAAAAATAAGTTGTGTGGAACCCAAGATGAACTAAAACAAAATAAGTTGTGTGGAACCCAAGATGAACTAAAACATAATAAGTTGTGTGGAACCCAAGATGAACTAAAACATAATAAGTTGTGTGGAACCCAAGATGAACTACAAAAAATAAGTTGTGTGGAACCCAAGATGAACTAAAACATAATAAGTTGTGTGGAACCCAAGATGAACTAAAACAAAATAAGTTGTGTGGAACCCAAGATGAATTAAAACAAAATAAGTTGTGTGGAACCCAAGATGAACTAAAACATAATAAGTTGTGTGGAACCCAAGATGAACTAAAACATAATAAGTTGTGTGGAACCCAAGATGAACTAAAACAAAATAAGTTGTGTGGAACCCAAGATGAACTAAAACAAAATAAGTTGTGTGGAACCCAAGATGAACTAAAACAAAATAAGTTGTGTGGAACTCAAGATGAACTAAAAAAAACTGCTCTATATATGACCATTATTGGACTGAATGTGTAACAATTGATCACAGAAGAAGATACACTAACAACAAAACAAACTGATAATGTATAGAACAAAACAAACTGATAATGTATAGAACAAAACAAACTGATAATGTATAGAACAAAACAAACTGATAATGTATAGAACAAAACAAACTGATAATGTATAGAACAAAACAAACTGATAATGTATAGAACAAAACAAACTGATAATGTATAGAACAAAACAAACTGATAATGTATAGAACAAAACAAACTGATAATGTATAGAACAAAACAAACTGATAATGTATAGAACAAAACAAACTGATAATGTATAGAACAAAACAAACTGATAATGTATAGAACAAAACAAACTGATAATGTATAGAACAAAACAAACTGATAATGTATAGAACAAAACAAACTGATAATGTATAGAACAAAACAAACTGATAATGTATAGAACAAAACAAACTGATAATGTATAGAACAAAACACACTGATAATGTATAGAACAAAACAAACTAGAACATTCTGCTTGACATTTATGAATGTACGAGAATGGAGAATGAGGCAGTTACGCAGGTCTTAGAGTGTACCTCAGAAATAGTAACAATTAGGGGCTGTATTGTGTCTGACTCTCTATCCATGATGCACAAAACTCAGAGTGGATGGCTGCGTCATGAGTGGATGAAGTGTATTGAGGGTTTCACACCTCCAAGGACTTACATGGATGTTTTGCAATGGTGACACTGGAGTTAGAAGAGTATGTGAGAGCTGAAAGACTGACATCAAAACCACTTGTCATGACAGATAACATAAGGACAGATGACAACGGACAGGTGGGACATTGTAAATTCTGTATATATGTGTCTGTTGGATGCAGACCATGAGATTGAGAGAGTTTGGAATTGCTCGATAAGATAGTAAAGGGGGACAGCTGATGAATAACAGTAGGAAAATATACAATCAACATACTGTGGGAACTGTCACCATACATTCGCCATCTTCTGAAAGAGATTATACTCTTCCTATGAGGATGCCCAGAGTGTACTGCCATCGGTTCAGATAATCGCTAATTAACTTTAAAATTATATTGATTTATAGGTTCTACATGAACATTTCAAGTTTTTTCATCTTTTACGTTCATTATCAAACTCTTACAGATTAGTAAGAAGTAGTTGGGAGTTGAATGGCAAGGCTTCAATTAATGATCACATTCCATCAATAAAGACATACAATTTTCACAAAAATTATTGGGTTACTATTGGGCACGTGAAAGGGAAGAAATGCTAGGCTAGGCAGCTTAAGACTATGACTCCAGCTGTGCATGTTGCGGAAAAGTAGAAAAGCGACAAAATTCCTAGAATTTAACCCCTCTGAGTAGGCATCTGTGAGTCTCACAAATGGCCCACTGGACAAACTACCCATGCAACAGTAAGCCTCAGTAGATGACATGCTGTTATATTGAGGCTCTATCAAATGTAAGCTTTGTAGCTTGTCACCTATACAATTATAGATCCCTTCTGAGTAGAAGGCTCCTACAATAGGCATTGCACTAAGCTGAAAGCTGAAGTCTCCTGGGTATGAAAGAAAGCTCAGAAAAAACACCCCACTGCATAAAGGAAGTAAGAGCTAATCGCTTGCAATTCTCAGGGTTCTCAAATCAAAATATTCAAATTCTAGGCATAGACCTATTGGAAAAATTGACTTCTTTTCATCACCATTCATCTTCAACTACCATAAAACCATTAATTACCATAAATCATCATTGATGATTCTTATTTCAAGTTATAAATCATCATTGATGATTCTTATTTAATTTAAAAGTTCTAAATAGTTTGCACAAAGAAGCTATGTATTTTTGGGGGAGGAGAATATATAATAGTTTTGAAAATGGGATGCTAGCTTAATTAGGGTTAATGACTACTTACTGGGATGCTTAATGGGATGATAATTAAAAACTGAACATCTTAATAGTAATAAGAGGTTTGACTCCAGGATATACAAATGATATGTGAACCTACTACCAACATTAGCATACAGGAACTATATGTGTACCTATGTGAGCCAAAGAATTTCAATATCTAGGCAGCATTGTTTCAGAAGATGGAAGACTAGACAGAGAAATAGAAACAAGGTGTCAGAAAGCAAACACAGTGACTTACCAACTTTCACCATTACTTCTTCATCCAAAGATCAAGATGGAAATTAAAAAAACAAATAATATCTACAATTTTTATACAAACACTATGCTACCACTGTCAAATATTGTCTTTAACAGTCTCCAGCAGATGAAACATCGCCACATGTGAAATGAAGTGCCTGAGAAAACTGCAATGGTTACCAAACTAGATAAAATAAGAAATTAAGAAAATAGTTGATATAATATCATGTATCGAACATATTGAGAGACAGCAGAGTAGGTATAATATCATGTATCGAACATATTGAGAGACAGCAAGTAAAATGGTTCGGTCACCTTATGAGAATGAAGCCAAACCAAATACCAATAAGAGCACATAACAAAAGAATATCCAGGAGTAAGGGTTAAGGTAGACAAGAAAACGGTGGATAGAAAACATTAAGATAACCTTGAACAAACATGGACTAAATGCAACCTCTGCGACACATCTGGCCTTGAAACGACAGCTTAAGATACCACCCCTACGCTTAACGGCAAGTGTGAATGCGATCAACAATCATTCACCTGGGGAAAGACAATAGACAATGTGTACCTATTACTAATATATGCCATATGGCATAGGCTTATGTGTGTATGGTGACCTACTACCATCACACACTATTACACTACTGACTAGGATATTCAATAATGGAACATGGGTGTACTGTACGAGCACACTCTATTCTAACTCAATAACACAATGGATCAATCAAGGTTCAAGTTCAAGGATGGAACATGCGTGTAACTTACTGTAACAACACAATTCTGACCAAAATTAAAATGTTCATTGAGAAGGGTAAATCAGGAACATCATGTATACTAACAGTATAGGCCTACATATGTCAAAATTTCATCTGACAATAATAGTGAATAGTGGAAAATGTATGATGTGTATTTTCGCTGCACACCGTTATCTCTGTGTAGTTTAGATTAAGATTCAGGGTCAACACTGGGACATCTATAGCAGACAACGCAAACCATAAACGGTATCACTACATTCATCTTACCTTTTCTATTCGGTCAAAATAATCTCTCAGGAAATAAAGAGGATTGTCTGGTTTGTTCACAACAAGCTGCACAATACATTCTTTTAGTAAATGTTGAATGTTATGTCTCTGTACATAAGCTTCGCACTCCTTAAGATTTTGATCTTCATCGATGTTCGCCGCCATGTTGTTTTAAATGTCAACACGGAATTTTAAATACCTCGATTTCGATTGGTATAAAACTTAATGATAAACTGGTTTCAACCAATGATATGTCAGAATACATCATGAAATAGGGTACAGTGGTTTCTCATTAAAGTACATACTTCATTCAGTGTTCTGCATCATCATCATGATTCCTTGTCAAAAACAATACCGCAGAGAACCGTCGAAAAAAAGGGATGGGGACGAGAAGCAGAGGGCCAATAAAGACATGGACAGACATCAAGGAATGGACAGGACAAGATGTGTCCTCACTCATACAAATTGTTGAAGATAGAAATCGCTGGAGGACCCCATGTGCTGAAGCATCCAATGTGGTACTCATACGACCCTGACGAGTTTATAGATATAGATAGATCATCAGCAAGTGTTGTCTCCGAAGGTTGGCTTCAACAGACCTCCAATATCCCACTCTCTTGCCTTGGTGGTGTACTCTGACAAAGTAAATATGTAGCCCTATATTATCTCGAACTAGCCCGCAGAAACAGATAGGACCTATGGTTGCCACTATCATCGTCATGTGCCCTGCCAACTAATGTAACCGATCACGGATCTCCATAATTTTCTATTTCTAGTATGTTGTAGGCATTATTAGGATCGATATTGACTTTTTGCTATAGGCCTACCCCGATAATAAACTATCCAATATTGTCTCAGACTCTTTCAACACCTTCTCATTAGTTTTTCTAGATGTCCATGATACCCCCCCCCCCCTCTCCTAATTACCAGCATTTTCTATAGAACGGCATCCAACATCTCTATAATTTTCCAGTATCACGTTTATTTATTGTCCATAACACGCTTCTGTATATTATAATTGGTATTGTGTAGCTCTGATTAACTCTCTTGCTCCGAATGTTATAATCTAGGGGTCGGGAACATTTTTGTCTGAGATAGCCGTGGACACCACATATTTAGAAAAGTAATTCTGTGAGAGCCATACATTATGTTTAAAACTAAAAGTTCAAGTAAATGTGTGCATTTTGTGTAATTTCAACACTAAAAGTACAAGAATTATGTCTCTGAATTCTTTTTAATAACATTATTATACTGTTGCTAATCAATAATGAGTATTTCTTACCATCATAGGTCTATGCTGAGCCTCAGTAGAGCTCATTTGTAGAATGAAATATTGATATGCAATTATTATGTAGATTAAAGGAGTCTAAATAAACATTTTTTTAAAAAATAATCGAACATTTGCCTGCGAGCCAGATGCAACCATCAATAGAGCCACATCTGGCTCGCGAACCATGGGTTCCCGACCCCTAATCGGTGTTGTGTAGCTCTGATTAACTCTTGCTCCGAATGTTAGTGTTTTGTAGTTCTGGTTAACTCTTGCTGTGCATGTTATAATCAGTGTTGTGTAGCTTTGATTAACTCTATTCGGATTTGTTTTACGAATTTTATATATTTGTGTTACTGAGGATACTTCAATACATGTACGGGATGTTCGTTGTTGTTGTAATAGTCCTTGTCTCGATTGGTCCGTTCTCAATGACTTGAGTACACAGTTTGAATGTCTTGATAAAATCGTATTTTTTTTTCTTTTGGAGATGCAGTAGGTCAAGTACCGAAAAACCCGCTTACTCAAGTTGCCAGGTGATTCGGTGCCATTAGAACGGACCGGTTCAATTCCCATTAGTGTCAAGAATTTTTAATTTATCCTCTTGCTTCGTATTTGAATTTACCAACTTTCAAAGGATAAGTATGTGTGTTTGTCTATGGTCTGTCCCCAGGTGAATGATGGTGGATAGTATCCACACTTGCCGTTAAGTATAAGGGTTGGAGACTTCTTACCTATCTGAGCTTCTTATTCTTGATCTTTCCATGCATGGATTGAGAGTCTGTGGCTATTACAGGTCCCAGTTTTTGTGATGGAAAGGGCATATCCATTCTGGTGACGCTTTAGCTGCCTCTCCATTCTCATGCTGGAGCTTATTGCTCGATTCAAGCTCCGTTCTGCCAGTTCTATTCCCAGCTCTGGTAGTGTAGCCCTACAGAAAAAGATCTTTCGCTAGTACTTTATGTGATCGTGTAGTAGGTTCCATATAATTCATGATCAGTACACTCTAGTGACGTGCAGCTTACTGAGATCAACGAGTGCTATAGATTGTTCAACATAAACAGAGGAAAATTGTTGACTATAATTGAACTTTCAGTTATTGTCTGTCTCCAGGTAAAAGATGGTTGACCGAGACCGTATTCACTCTTGTCGTTAAGTGTAGGGGCGGGAGCTTAAGCTGTCGTTCTAAGACCAGATGTGTTGAATTTAGTCCATGTTTGTTCAAGGCTATCTTGATGTTTTCTATCCACCGTTTTCTTGGTCTGCCTTTGGCCTTACGCCCGGATATTCTTTTGTTATATGCTCTATTTGGTTTGGCTTCATTCTCATAAGGTGACTGAACCATTTTACTTGCTGTCTTTCAATATGTTCAAAACATGATATTATACCAACTCTTTTCCTAATTTCTTTATTTCTTATTTTATCTAGTTTAGTAACTATTGCAGATTTCCTCAGACACTTCATTTCACATGTAACGATTTTCCTATGCTGCGAGACTGTTAAAGACCAGGGTTATATATATAGGCCTACCTGAAATTGTCAAGGAACAGTTACAAAGACTTGTTTGAACACTTCAGGAACATAATCATCAAGTGATGTAACGTTGACTGTGATGTTCTTCCACATCTTGTCTCTTGCTTTGCTAGTGCACTCTGCTAGAATGTGACCTATCAATCTTGTGATGCCTCTCTCCTGCTGGTATCTCTCCCGCTGGTATCTCTGCCTACATCTTAATCACCTCTCATTGACTTTATCCTCAAGTGAGGTTGTCAACAAGGTCTTTTACTATGTCCAAAATACTTTTATTTGCTTGATCTTTATTTCCACTTCATATTAAGTTTTGTTAGAATCTCTTTGTTTTCTTCTCTATCCATGATGTTCTCCATATTCTTCTATATATCCACATGAAAATTGTTCAGTTATGTCAATGGTGACATAAAAATGTTCAATTTTTCACAAATGCTTGTTAACATAAACCTTTATACCTACCCACAAACAGTGACACTCCCCCAGCCACATAACCCACACTCAGGCTAGTGCATACACATTTTGGTAAGAGTCGTCAGTACCTAACACACAAAAATGCCAGCAGCCTAATGAAAAATGGCTTTAATTTCATGAGATTTATGCTGACCGCTTGTTATATGGAGGGAGGTGTGCTATGTGTGTGTGGTTCAAAAATTTTCCCAACTCCTCTATCAACGGACTTGACCTTCACCCTGTGACACAACCCTCACCTATCTATCTACTTGACACATGTCCTCATTGCAGCCATCTAAGTTTCTCAGTTCTGTGCAAGCTGCCCAGCATCTTCCAGTGTCATGTTCAGAAGGTCTTCGATATCCTGTATCCATTGTAGTCTTGGTCTGCCTTTTCTTCTTTACCTGGACCTTAAAACCCATACCCAGCGCGACATAACCCACACTCACTGCATCAGAACCCTCCCTTTGGTAGCATAAGCCTCACCCCTGTAATGTAACCCCTCCCCCCTCGGTAACATAAACCTCACCCCAGCGACATAATCCTTCTCCTTGTGACATAACCCTCACCCCTGGTGACACACCATCTCAGAAAATCTACAAACTGCCCAATTCCAACAATATCTCTCTTGATTTACATATTTGCTGTGTATAATTTCCAAAATTTATCTGCATATATTCTCTATCTATGGGGGCACATGAACAACTAATTATTCAGTGCCGCTAGAACTGATCCGGTTCAATACCTGTTAGTCTCAAGAATTTTTATTTTTTCACCAATGGTTCTTTGTAGTTTCTCTAGGTCTCCCTCTTTTTTTTACTATGGTGGCACCCAATTTAGTGATTGATGGCGAATTATTAGGCAGTTCATTCTGAGAGCATGGCCGATGTAAGTCCATTGCCTTTGTCCAAATGAAATTTGTAGTTAGATTAAGTATATTCCCAGTGGCAACATATGACTGTGAAACATGGACACTGACGAGTAAGTGGCAAAGAAAATAGTGGCCTTCAAGGTTAGAAGCCACCAGAAAGAATCTGATGGTTATATCATAGATAGAGAAAAAAATCAAACCAGGAAGTGAGGAGAAGGGTAATCATCATAGAGGGATGGCTTCTTAATAACATTACATGAACACCAAGATTCTTTGGACATATCAAGAGACATGATGGTATAGAAACATTAATAATGGATGGTATAGGTGTCACAGGCACAGGTCGATCAAGAAGAAGATGGACAACAGACATATCTGAATGTTTAAAGATGACACTGACAGGTAACTGGTAGGTGTCACAAATATGTCAAGAGTTCAGAACAACCATTAAAAAAAGTCTACATTCTGGAAAGAATATGTCACGTGATATATATATATGCAGGTACAAAACACGAATAAGTTCTCAGTCTCTCTCAGCTAGTAGTGCCAGCTTCACCATACTTGTACAAAACTTTCTTACCAAGATTTAAAAATAAACTACTGCACACACAAATTAACACCATCCACTACTGCTCAGATGTATCTGATGGCCACAAGTTCCCGTACCATAGTCATGCTCAGAATAAAAACAAAAGTTAGCCAGCAACAAAGTATTGTTCATTTCACAACATCATTTTATTTCATAACTACAGTATCATACTTGCTAGATTTCAACTGTGCCCAGAACATCCCACATCATTAGAAATTTCATTCCGACATTCGCATCAGAAGAAATAAATACATAATCTGTTGTTTGATGTATCCATCTGAAAGCTTGCTTCAGTTTGTTGGATTATTAATAGAGGGACATGCAATCTAACAATCAATAATTCCCAATGTCTAAACAAACATCAGCACAAATTAGAAATATATATTTCTTTTATATCTTTCTTCCTTGAACAGTTAGTTTTTTTCTTGTTGTAAAATGTATACAAGTTACAAAATAAACAGGAGATAAAACAACATAAAATCTAAATCACGGATGTAGGTGGGACATAGAATTGTGAATTAAGCAAGCGATACATTTATGTAGCTAGGAATCAAACAGAACAGGCTAAACTCTGGATCAGCAAGGCCAACCACTAAATCAGGTGGACATACAAACCTTGATCCGTAACAACCACACATTCGTTTGATCAGTTAGACTTGCAAACTCTGGATCAGCAACCAACCAACCACTGAATCAGTTAGACTCACAAAATCTGAGTCAGTAGCCAATTAATCACTGAATCAGCTGGATCACAAACTTTGGATCAACTGGACACACAAACAACGTATTTACTAGAACTCTAA
The DNA here is from genome assembly GCA_034231615.1 of Meghimatium bilineatum. Lineage (NCBI taxonomy): Eukaryota > Metazoa > Mollusca > Gastropoda > Stylommatophora > Philomycidae > Meghimatium > Meghimatium bilineatum. The sequence continues at coordinate 76,899,780 of CM067321.1, read as the reverse complement.
ATTAATACAAGCAGAATACTACAAGAGGGAGTTTTCATGACTCATATACACACACACACTCATGTAGAGCTTATATGATGCAAAAACACATATACTATACATGCTCACACACAAACTGATAGTCAAACTTTAATTTCCTATTTCTTCATATTCTTAAACATTCATTCTCAAACTCCCACTGGATCTCTCTTTTAGTAGGATAATGACCCTACAAAATTTCCAGCAGGATGTAGTCGAGATAATGCAAAAGCGTTGTGTAGCAGTTGCCTCCGTCTTCTGCTGTGTCCTAAGATCACAAGTACAGAAATGTTATGGCACAAAATGAACTTTATTCTGTTCGGCTTAATAATAATTGTTCATCTATAAAATATTATTTTTTATGTTAATTTTTGCTAAATTAAAAATGTCTAATAGTTAGGTATGGGAGCGTACCTAATCATTAGAGATATTTTTAATTTAGCAAAAATGTTCAACCATTCACATTAGCCCAATTCGGTTATATCACAGCTTTTAACTATTGAAACAATAGTGGATGATGTGATTCTAGGTCACCATGACCTCCAGTGTATAGTATAGTTTGACTATTTTTGGTGGGACAATCACTTATACATAATTCCTGTATGTTGGTTAAATGGGGGATTAAATTAGGCTTTTCTGAATAACTGAATAAGTTTAGCAGTTTTTGATGGAGGAGGAAGGAAGAGAGTTTGGAAGAAAGTTGACTTCAACAATCTAGTTTTTATACACTAATTAAAATGTTGAATTTGACCTTTTTCTAAAAATGTGAAACAAAATATGTACTAGTATTGCACCTTTGCTGTACTAAAAAATATCTTTACAATTTTAGTGGTGATGGGATGGGCGTGGGAGAGAAGAGGAGAAAAACATAGAGGGAAATGTTCTTGACACTATTAACCAGTGGCTCTCTCAGTTGACACTATTAACAAGTGGGTGTCTCAGTTGTTGACACTATTAACCAGTGGGTCTCTCAGTTGTTGACACTATTAACCAGTGGGTCTCTCAGTTGTTGACACTATTAACCAGTGGGTCTCTCAGTTGTTGACACTATTAACCAGTGGGTCTCTCAGTTGTTGACACTATTAACCAGTGGCTCTGTCAGTTGTTGACACTATTAACCAGTGGCTCTGTCAGTTGTTGACACTATTAACCAGTGGGTCTCTCAGTTGTTGACACTATTAACCAGTGGGTCTCTCAGTTGTTGACACTATTAACCAGTGGGTCTCTCAGTTGTTGACACTATTAACCAGTGGCTCTGTCAGTTGTTGACACTATTAACCAGTGGCTCTGTCAGTTGTTGACACTATTAACCAGTGGGTCTCTCAGTTGTTGACACTATTAACCAGTGGGTCTCTCAGTTGTTGACACTATTAACCAGTGGCTCTCTCAGTTGTTGACACTATTAACCAGTGGGTCTCTCAGTTGTTGACACTATTAACCAGTGGGTCTCTCAGTTGTTGACACTATTAACCAGTGGCTCTGTCAGTTGTTGACACTATTAACCAGTGGCTCTGTCAGTTGTTGACACTATTAACCAGTGGGTCTCTCAGTTGTTGACACTATTAACCAGTGGGTCTCTCAGTTGTTGACACTATTAACCAGTGGGTCTCTCAGTTGTTGACACTATTAACCAGTGGCTCTGTCAGTTGTTGACACTATTAACCAGTGGGTCTCTCAATTGTTGACACTATTAACCAGTGGATCTCTCAGTTTTTGACACTATTAACCAGTGGATCTCTCAGTTGTTGACACTATTAACCAGTGGATCTCTCAGTTGTTGACACTATTAACCAGTGGATCTCTCAGTTGTTGACACTATTAACCAGTGGATCTCTCAGTTGTTGACACTATTAACCAGTGGGTCTGTCAGTTGTTGACACTATTAACTAGTGGGTCTCTCAGTTGTTGACACTATTAACCAGTGGGTCTCTCAGTTGTTGACACTATTAACCAGTGGATCTCTCAGTTGTTGACACTATTAACCAGTGGGTCTCTCAGTTGTTGACACTATTAACCAGTGGCTCTGTCAGTTGTTGACACTATTAACCAGTGGGTCTCTCAGTTGTTGACACTATTAACCAGTGGGTCTCTCAGTTGTTGACACTATTAACCAGTGGCTCTGTCAGTTGTTGACACTATTAAGCAGTGGGTCTCTCAGTTGTTGACACTATTAACCAGTGGCTCTGTCAGTTGTTGACACTATTAACCAGTGGGTCTCTCAGTTGTTGACACTATTAACCAGTGGGTCTCTCAGTTGTTGACACTATTAACCAGTGGGTCTATCAGTTGTTGACACTATTAACCAGTGGATCTCTCAGTTGTTGACACTATTAACTAGTGGGTCTCTCAGTTGTTGACACTATTAACCAGTGGATCTCTTAGTTGTTGACACTATTAACCAGTGGCTCTCTCAGTTGTTGACACTATTAACCAGTGGATCTCTCAGTTGTTGACACTATTAACCAGTGGCTCTGTCAGTTGTTGACACTATTAACCAGTGGCTCTGTCAGTTGTTGACACTATTAACCAGTGGATCTCTCAGTTGTTGACACTATTAACCAGTGGCTCTGTCAGTTGTTGACACTATTAACCAGTGGGTCTCTCAGTTGTTGACACTATTAACCAGTGGGTCTCTCAGTTGTTGACACTATTAACCAGTGGGTCTCTCAGTTGTTGACACTATTAACCAGTGGGTCTCTCAGTTGTTGACACTATTAACCAGCGGCTCTGTCAGTTGTTGACACTATTAACCAGCGGGTCTCTCAGTTGTTGACACTATTAACCAGTGGCTCTGTCAGTTGTTGACACTATTAACCAGTGGGTCTCTCAGTTGTTGACACTATTAACCAGTGGATCTCTCAGTTGTTGACACTATTAACCAGTGGGTCTCTCAGTTGTTGACACTATTAACCAGTGGGTCTCTCAGTTGTTGACACTATTAACCAGTGGATCTCTCAGTTGTTGACACTATTAACCAGTGGATCTCTCAGTTGTTGACACTATTAACCAGTGGCTCTGTCAGTTGTTGACACTATTAACCAGTGGGTCTCTCAGTTGTTGACACTATTAACCAGTGGGTCTCTCAGTTGTTGACACTATTAACCAGTGGATCTCTCAGTTGTTGACACTATTAACCAGTGGGTCTCTCAGTTGTTGACACTATTAACCAGTGGATATCTCAGTTGTTGACACTATTAACCAGTGGGTCTCTCAGTTTTTGACACTATTAACCAGTGGATCTCTCAGTTGTTGACACTATTAACCAGTGGGTCTCTCAGTTGTTGACACTATTAACCAGTGGCTCTGTCAGTTGTTGACACTATTAACCAGTGGGTCTCTCAGTTGTTGACACTATTAACCAGTGGCTCTGTCAGTTGTTGACACTATTAACCAGTGGGTCTCTCAGTTGTTGACACTATTAACCAGTGGGTCTCTCAGTTGTTGACACTATTAACCAGTGGGTCTATCAGTTGTTGACACTATTAACCAGTGGATCTCTCAGTTGTTGACACTATTAACTAGTGGGTCTCTCAGTTGTTGACACTATTAACCAGTGGATCTCTCAGTTGTTGACACTATTAACCAGTGGCTCTCTCAGTTGTTGACACTATTAACCAGTGGATCTCTCAGATGTTGACACTATTAACCAGTGGCTCTGTCAGTTGTTGACACTATTAACCAGTGGCTCTGTCAGTTGTTGACACTATTAACCAGTGGATCTCTCAGTTGTTGACACTATTAACCAGTGGCTCTGTCAGTTGTTGACACTATTAACCAGTGGGTCTCTCAGTTGTTGACACTATTAACCAGTGGGTCTCTCAGTTGTTGACACTATTAACCAGTGGATCTCTCAGTTGTTGACACTATTAACAAGTGGATCTCTCAGTTGTTGACACTATTAACAAGTGGGTGTCTCAGTTGTTGACACTATTAACCAGTGGCTCTCTCAGTTGTTGACACTATTAACCAGTGGATCTCTCAGTTGTTGACACTATTAACAAGTGGGTGTCTCAGTTGTTGACACTATTAACCAGTGGCTCTCTCAGTTGTTGACACTATTAACCAGTGGATCTCTCAGTTGTTGACACTATTAACCAGTGGATCTCTCAGTTGTTGACACTATTAACCAGTGGATCTCTCAGTTGTTGACACTATTAACCAGTGGATCTCTCAGTTGTTGACACTATTAACCAGTGGGTCTCTCAGTTGTTGACACTATTAACCAGTGGATCTCTCAGTTGTTGACACTATTAACCAGTGGGTCTCTCAGTTGTTGACACTATTAACCAGTGGATCTCTCAGTTGTTGACACTATTAACCAGTGGATCTCTCAGTTGTTGACACTATTAACCAGTGGGTCTCTCAGTTGTTGACACTATTAACCAGTGGATCTCTCAGTTGTTGACAATATTAACCAGTGGGTCTCTCAGTTGTTGACACTATTAACCAGTGGATCTCTCAGTTGTTGACACTATTAACCAGTGGGTCTCTCAGTTGTTGACACTATTAACCAGTGGATCTCTCAGTTGTTGACACTATTAACCAGTGGGTCTCTCAGTTGTTGACACTATTAACCAGTGGATCTCTCAGTTGTTGACACTATTAACCAGTGGGTCTCTCAGTTGTTGACACTATTAACCAGTGGATCTCTCAGTTGTTGACACTATTAACCAGTGGATCTCTCAGTTGTTGACACTATTAACCAGTGGATCTCTCAGTTGTTGACACTATTAACCAGTGGATCTCTCAGTTGTTGACACTATTAACCAGTGGGTCTCTCAGTTGTTGACACTATTAACCAGTGGCTCTGTCAGTTGTTGACACTATTAACCAGTGGGTCTCTCAGTTGTTGACACTATTAACCAGTGGGTCTCTCAGTTGTTGACACTATTAACCAGTGGGTCTCTCAGTTGTTGACACTATTAACCAGTGGGTCTATCAGTTGTTGACACTATTAACCAGTGGGTCTATCAGTTGTTGACACTATTAACCAGTGGATCTCTCAGTTGTTGACACTATTAACTAGTGGATCTCTCAGTTGTTGACACTATTAACCAGTGGATCTCTCAGTTGTTGACACTATTAACCAGTGGATCTCTCAGTTGTTGACACTATTAACCAGTGGGTCTGTCAGTTGTTGACACTATTAACCAGTGGATCTCTCAGTTTTTGACACTATTAACCAGTGGATCTCTCAGTTGTTGACTCTATTAACCAGTGGGTCTCTCAGTTGTTGACACTATTAACCAGTGGATCTCTCAGTTGTTGACACTATTAACCAGTGGATCTCTCAGTTGTTGACACTATTAACCAGTGGCTGTCAGTTGTTGACACTATTAACCAGTGGATCTCTCAGTTGTTGACACTATTAACCAGTGGATCTCTCAGTTGTTGACACTATTAACCAGTGGATCTCTCAGTTGTTGACACTATTAACTAGTGGATCTCTCAGTTGTTGACACTATTACCTAGTGGGTCTGTCAGTTGTTGACACTATTAACCAGTGGATCTCTCAGTTGTTGACACTATTAACCAGTGGATCTCTCAGTTGTTGACACTATTAACCAGTGGGTCTCTCAGTTGTTGACACTATTAACCAGTGGATCTCTCAGTTGTTGACACTATTAACCAGTGGATCTCTCAGTTGTTGACACTATTAACCAGTGGGTCTCTCAGTTGTTGACACTATTAACCAGTGGATCTCTCAGTTGTTGACACTATTAACCAGTGGATCTCTCAGTTGTTGACACTATTAACCAGTGGATCTCTCAGTTGTTGACACTATTAACCAGTGGGTCTGTCAGTTGTTGACACTATTAACCAGTGGATCTAACAGTTGTTGACACTATTAACCAGTGGATCTCTCAGTTGTTGACTCTATTAACCAGTGGGTCTCTCAGTTGTTGACACTATTAACCAGTGGATCTCTCAGTTGTTGACACTATTAACCAGTGGATCTCTCAGTTGTTGACACTATTAACCAGTGGCTCTGTCAGTTGTTGACACTATTAACCAGTGGATCTCTCAGTTGTTGACACTATTAACTAGTGGATCTCTCAGTTGTTGACACTATTAACCAGTGGAACTCTCAGTTGTTGACACTATTAACCAGTGGATCTCTCAGTTGTTGACACTATTAACCAGTGGATCTGTCAGTTGTTGACACTATTAACCAGTGGCTCTGTCAGTTGTTGACACTATTAACCAGTGGATCTCTCAGTTGTTGACACTATTAACCAGTGGATCTCTCAGTTGTTGACACTATTAACCAGTGGCTCTCTCAGTTGTTGACACTATTAACAAGAGGATCTCTCAGTTGTTGACACTATTAACCAGTGGATCTCTCAGTTGTTGACACTATTAACCAGTGGCTCTCTCAGTTGTTGACACTATTAACCAGTGGATCTCTCAGTTGTTGACACTATTAACCAGTGGATCTCTCAGTTGTTGACACTATTAACCAGTGGCTCTCTCAGTTGTTGACACTATTAACCAGTGGATCTCTCAGTTGTTGACACTATTAACCAGTGGATCTCTCAGTTGTTGACACTATTAACCAGTGGCTCTCTCAGTTGTTGACACTATTAACCAGTGGCTCTCTCAGTTGTTGACACTATTAACCAGTGGATCTCTCAGTTGTTGACACTATTAACCAGTGGATCTCTCAGTTGTTGACACTATTAACCAGTGGATCTCTCAGTTGTTGACACTATTAACCAGTGGATCTCTCAGTTGTTGACACTATTAACCAGTGGGTCTCTCAGTTGTTGACACTATTAACCAGTGGATCTCTCAGTTGTTGACACTATTAACCAGTGGATCTCTCAGTTGTTGACACTATTAACCAGTGGCTCTGTCAGTTGTTGACACTATTAACCAGTGGCTCTGTCAGTTGTTGACACTATTAACCAGTGGATCTCTCAGTTGTTGACACTATTAACCAGTGGATCTCTCAGTTGTTGACACTATTAACCAGTGGCTCTCTCAGTTGTTGACACTATTAACCTGTGGCTCTCTCAGTTGTTGACACTATTAACCAGTGGATCACTCAGTTGTTGACACTATTAACTAGTGGCTCTCTCAGTTGTTGACACTATTAACTAGTGGCTCTCTCAGTTGTTGACAATATTAACCAGTGGCTCTGTCAGTTGTTGACACTATTAACCAGTGGATCTCTCAGTTGTTGACACTATTAACCAGTGGATCTCTCAGTTGTTGACACTATTAACCAGTGGATCTCTCAGTTGTTGACACTATTAACCAGTGGCTCTGTCAGTTGTTGACACTATTAACCAGTGGCTCTCTCAGTTGTTGACACTATTAACCAGTGGGTCTATCAGTTGTTGACACTATTAACCAGTGGATCTCTCAGTTGTTGACACTATTAACTAGTGGATCTCTCAGTTGTTGACACTATTAACTAGTGGATCTCTCAGTTGTTGACACTATTAACTAGTGGATCTCTCAGTTGTTGACACTATTAACCAGTGGATCTCTCAGTTGTTGACACTATTAACCAGTGGATCTCTCAGTTGTTGACACTATTAACCAGTGGCTCTCTCAGTTGTTGACACTATTAACCAGTGGATCTCTCAGTTGTTGACACTATTAACCAGTGGCTCTCTCAGTTGTTGACACTATTAACCAGTGGGTCTATCAGTTGTTGACACTATTAACCAGTGGATCTCTCAGTTGTTGACACTATTAACCAGTGGCTCTCTCAGTTGTTGACACTATTAACCAGTGGCTCTCTCAGTTGTTGACACTATTAACTAGTGGATCTCTCAGTTGTTGACACTATTAACCAGTGGCTCTCTCAGTTGTTGACACTATTAACCAGTGGCTCTCTCAGTTGTTGACACTATTAGCCAGTGGCTCTCTCAGTTGTTGACACTATTAACTAGTGGCTCTCTCAGTTGTTGACACTATTAACCAGTGGCTCTCTCAGTTGTTGACACTATTAACCAGTGGCTCTCTCAGTTGTTGACACTATTAACTAGTGGCTCTCTCAGTTGTTGACACTATTAACCAGTGGCTCTCTCAGTTGTTGACACTATTAACTAGTGGCTCTCTCAGTTGTTGACACTATTAACCAGAGGCTCTCTCAGTTGTTGACACTATTAACCAGTGGCTCTCTCCGTTGTTGACACTATTAACCAGTGGGTCTATCAGTTGTTGACACTATTAACCAGAGGCTCTCTCAGTTGTTGACACTATTAACCAGAGGCTCTCTCAGTTGTTGACACTATTAACCAGTGGGTCTATCAGTTGTTGACACTATTAACCAGAGGCTCTCTCAGTTGTTGACACTATTAACCAGTGGCTCTCTCAGTTGTTGACACTATTAACCAGAGGCTCTCTCAGTTGTTGACACTATTAACCAGAGGCTCTCTCAGTTGTTGACACTATTAACCAGTGGGTCTATCAGTTGTTGACACTATTAACCAGTGGCTCTCTCAGTTGTTGACACTATTAACCAGAGGCTCTCTCAGTTGTTGACACTATTAACCAGTGGCTCTCTCAGTTGTTGACACTATTAGCCAGTGGCTCTCTCAGTTGTTGACACTATTAACTAGTGGCTCTCTCAGTTGTTGACACTATTAACCAGTGGCTCTCTCAGTTGTTGACACTATTAACCAGTGGCTCTCTCAGTTGTTGACACTATTAACTAGTGGCTCTCTCAGTTGTTGACACTATTAACCAGTGGCTCTCTCAGTTGTTGACACTATTAACTAGTGGCTCTCTCAGTTGTTGACACTATTAACCAGAGGCTCTCTCAGTTGTTGACACTATTAACCAGTGGCTCTCTCAGTTGTTGACACTATTAACCAGTGGGTCTATCAGTTGTTGACACTATTAACCAGAGGCTCTCTCAGTTGTTGACACTATTAACCAGAGGCTCTCTCAGTTGTTGACACTATTAACCAGTGGGTCTATCAGTTGTTGACACTATTAACCAGAGGCTCTCTCAGTTGTTGACACTATTAACCAGTGGCTCTCTCAGTTGTTGACACTATTAACCAGAGGCTCTCTCAGTTGTTGACACTATTAACCAGTGGGTCTATCAGTTGTTGACACTATTAACCAGTGGCTCTCTCAGTTGTTGACACTATTAACCAGAGGCTCTCTCAGTTGTTGACACTATTAACCAGTGGCTTTCTCAGTTGTTGACACTATTAACCAGTGGATCTCTCAGTTGTTGACACTATTAACCAGTGGGTCTCTCAGTTGTTGACACTATTAACTAGTGGGTCTCTCAGTTGTTGACACTATTAACCAGTGGCTCTGTCAGTTGTTGACACTATTAACCAGTGGCTCTCTCAGTTGTTGACACTATTAACCAGTGGCTCTCTCAGTTGTTGACACTATTAACCAGTGGCTCTGTCAGTTGTTGACACTATTAACCAGAGGCTCTCTCAGTTGTTGACACTATTAACCAGTGGCTCTCTCAGTTGTTGACACTATTAACCAGAGGCTCTCTCAGTTGTTGACATTATTAACCAGTGGGTCTATCAGTTGTTGACACTATTAACCAGAGGCTCTCTCAGTTGTTGACACTATTAACCAGTGGCTCTCTCAGTTGTTGACACTATTAACCAGAGGCTCTCTCAGTTGTTGACACTATTAACCAGTGGGTCTATCAGTTGTTGACACTATTAACCAGTGGGTCTATCAGTTGTTGACACTATTAACCAGTGGCTCTCTCAGTTGTTGACACTATTAACCAGTGGGTCTATCAGTTGTTGACACTATTAACCAGAGGCTCTCTCAGTTGTTGACACTATTAAGCAGTGGGTCTATCAGTTGTTGACACTATTAACCAGTGGCTCTCTCAGTTGTTGACACTATTAACCAGAGGCTCTCTCAGTTGTTGACACTATTAACCAGTGGATCTCTCAGTTGTTGACACTATTAACCAGTGGGTCTATCAGTTGTTGACACTATTAACCAGTGGCTCTCTCAGTTGTTGACACTATTAACCAGAGGCTCTCTCAGTTGTTGACACTATTAACCAGAGGCTCTCTCAGTTGTTGACACTATTAACCAGTGGGTCTATCAGTTGTTGACACTATTAACCAGTGGCTCTCTCAGTTGTTGACACTATTAACCAGAGGCTCTCTCAGTTGTTGACACTATTAACCAGTGGATCTCTCAGTTGTTGACACTATTAACCAGTGGGTCTCTCAGTTGTTGACACTATTAACCAGTGGCTCTGTCAGTTGTTGACACTATTAACCAGTGGCTCTGTCAGTTGTTGACACTATTAACCAGTGGCTCTCTCAGTTGTTGACACTATTAACCAGTGGGTCTCTCAGTTGTTGACACTATTAACCAGTGGATCTCTCAGTTGTTGACACTATTAACCAGTGGCTCTCTCAGTTGTTGACACTATTAACCAGTGGCTCTGTCAGTTGTTGACACTATTAACCAGTGGGTCTCTCAGTTGTTGACACTATTAACCAGTGGATCTCTCAGTTGTTGACACTATTAACCAGTGGCTCTGTCAGTTGTTGACACTATTAACCATTGGCTCTGTCAGTTGTTGACACTATTAACCAGTGGATCTCTCAGTTGTTGACACTATTAACCAGTGGCTCTGTCAGTTGTTGACACTATTAACCAGTGGCTCTGTCAGTTGTTGACACTATTAACCAGTGGGTCTCTCAGTTGTTGACACTATTAACCAGTGGATCTCTCAGTTGTTGACACTATTAACCAGTGGCTCTCTCAGTTGTTGACACTATTAACCAGTGGCTCTGTCAGTTGTTGACACTATTAACCAGTGGATCTCTCAGTTGTTGACACTATTAACCAGTGGCTCTGTCAGTTGTTGACACTATTAACCAGTGGGTCTCTCAGTTGTTGACACTATTAACCAGTGGGTCTCTCAGTTGTTGACACTATTAACCAGTGGATCTCTCAGTTGTTGACACTATTAACCAGTGGCTCTGTCAGTTGTTGACACTATTAACCAGTGGGTCTCTCAGTTGTTGACACTATTAACCAGTGGCTCTCTCAGTTGTTGACACTATTAACCAGTGGATCTCTCAGTTGTTGACACTATTAACCAGTGGATCTCTCAGTTGTTGACACTATTAACCAGTGGATCTCTCAGTTGTTGACACTATTAACCAGTGGATCTCTCAGTTGTTGACACTATTAACCAGTGGATCTCTCAGTTGTTGACACTATTAACCAGTGGCTCTGTCAGTTGTTGACACTATTAACCAGTGGCTCTGTCAGTTGTTGACACTATTAACCAGTGGGTCTGTCAGTTGTTGACACTATTAACCAGTGGATCTCTCAGTTGTTGACACTATTAACCAGTGGATCTCTCAGTTGTTGACACTATTAACCAGTGGATCTCTCAGTTGTTGACACTATTAACCAGTGGATCTCTCAGTTGTTGACACTATTAACCAGTGGCTCTCTCAGTTGTTGACACTATTAACCAGTGGATCTCTCAGTTGTTGACACTATTAACCAGTGGATCTCTCAGTTGTTGACACTATTAACCAGTGGATCTCTCAGTTGTTGACACTATTAACCAGTGGATCTCTCAGTTGTTGACACTATTAACCAGTGGATCTCTCAGTTGTTGACACTATTAACCAGTGGATCTCTCAGTTGTTGACACTATTAACCAGTGGATCTCTCAGTTGTTGACACTATTAACCAGTGGGTCTCTCAGTTGTTGACACTATTAACCAGTGGGTCTCTCAGTTGTTGACACTATTAACCAGTGGATCTCTCAGTTGTTGACACTATTAACCAGTGGATCTCTCAGTTGTTGACACTATTAACCAGTGGATCTCTCAGTTGTTGACACTATTAACCAGTGGATCTCTCAGTTGTTGACACTATTAACCAGTGGATCTCTCAGTTGTTGACACTATTAACCAGTGGGTCTCTCAGTTGTTGACACTATTAACCAGTGGGTCTCTCAGTTGTTGACACTATTAACCAGTGGATCTCTCAGTTGTTGACACTATTAACCAGTGGGTCTCTCAGTTGTTGACACTATTAACCAGTGGATCTCTCAGTTGTTGACACTATTAACCAGTGGATCTCTCAGTTGTTGACACTATTAACCAGTGGCTCTGTCAGTTGTTGACACTATTAACCAGTGGCTCTGTCAGTTGTTGACACTATTAACCAGTGGGTCTCTCAGTTGTTGACAATATTAACCAGTGGATCTCTCAGTTGTTGACACTATTAACCAGTGGATCTCTCAGTTGTTGACACTATTAACCAGTGGATCTCTCAGTTGTTGACACTATTAACCAGTGGATCTCTCAGTTGTTGACACTATTAACCAGTGGGTCTCTCAGTTGTTGACACTATTAACCAGTGGATCTCTCAGTTGTTGACACTATTAACCAGTGGATCTCTCAGTTGTTGACACTATTAACCAGTGGATCTCTCAGTTGCTGACACTATTAACCAGTGGATCTCTCAGTTGTTGACACTATTAACCAGTGGATCTCTCAGTTGTTGACACTATTAACCAGTGGATCTCTCAGTTGTTGACACTATTAACCAGTGGCTCTGTCAGTTGTTGACACTATTAACCAGTGGATCTGTCAGTTGTTGACACTATTAACCAGTGGATCTCTCAGTTGTTGACACTATTAACCAGTGGGTCTGTCAGTTGTTGACACTATTAACCAGTGGATCTCTCAGTTGTTGACACTATTAACCAGTGGCTCTGTCAGTTGTTGACACTATTAACCAGTGGGTCTGTCAGTTGTTGACACTATTAACCAGTGGATCTCTCAGTTGTTGACACTATTAACCAGTGGATCTCTCAGTTGTTGACACTATTAACCAGTGGATCTCTCAGTTGTTGACACTATTAACCAGTGGGTCTCTCAGTTGTTGACACTATTAACCAGTGGATCTCTCAGTTGTTGACACTATTAACCAGTGGATCTCTCAGTTGTTGACACTATTAACCAGTGGATCTCTCAGTTGTTGACACTATTAACCAGTGGATCTCTCAGTTGTTGACACTATTAACCAGAGGCTCTCTCAGTTGTTGACACTATTAACCAGTGGCTCTGTCAGTTGTTGACAGAGGAGGGGGTAATCAAATTGTTGAAGTAATTTACAGACAAGCTCCCAATTTTAGAATCAAACAATGAAATATAGTGCTTGGATGCCAGTAAATTATAGACTTTGATACTGTCCCCAACCAGCGATTCTCAATATGGACCAGAATGTCCCTCTGCAGATCAGTGTTGTTTGAAGGGGAGGTAGGGGGGAGAGTGCCATGTATGGGTCCAAAGAAAGGTAACTATTGTGACAATAGTTAATCCAATATATAATTGAAAGTTGTGAAAAACGTTAACACAGACTTGCTCTTTTTTGTTAAGTCCCACAAAAGAAAATCTGTCTTGAATCGGGGGCCATGGTAAAACAAAAGTGTAAAATCACTCGAACAAATGAAATAATGATATTAAAATATCTAGAATCATAGTCCTAGGCTATGATGGAACATTCAAACAAATGAGGAAATGATAAAAACTGATGGAACTTTGAGCAATTTTATCCATCATTTTCTGACAGATTTCTCTCTTCAACCTATCTTCCCTCACACATTTCCAACATCATCTGTCTCTAAACACAAAACATGCCCAGCTTGTAAGCCAGAACCATGCAATCATTAAAAAGATCACCAGACACCTGTTGCATACGGAACACAAATTGAATGAGGAATGGCAAATTACATGATAATGTGTGTGGCATCACAGACTGAATAAAACTGAGCTATGCACCCAAAAGGTAGTGTAGAGGATTAGCAGAACGTGAATCATAAATGTTTCTATCCTGTCTTTATGAACTGTTTGTTCAACATCTAGTACAACTTTTCCTAATCTTCTTCTTCAACGTTCATTCTCAAACTCCGCTGCATATCCTTTATAGCAGGACAATGGTCCTACTAGATTTCCAGCAGGATGTAGTCCAGAGAATGGAAATGCGCCGTGTCGCCATTTTATTTGTGCCAATGGTCCAAGACATCTGTCTTTGGCAAGTGTTCCTAATCATGTCTTTACAATTGTTTCAATCATTTCTTTACAAAGTCCTCAATGATTTCTTTACAAGTTCCTCAATCTTGTCTCTAGAAGTTACTGAATCAATAAATTAATCAAGTGATATGCAGAATGGCGTAGGCGATCATGATTCTCCACAACTCTCTGTCTCTTGTGTTGTCAATAATCTCGGTTGGTGAACCATACCACAATACTAGTCAGTCTAGCAACTTTTCTCGTTGTCAACCCCTATCTCTTCTCCCCTTGATCTTTTCCTGAATCATACCTTTATAAATACTTGTTCATTATCTCATTACAGCTTTCTAAATCACAACTTTACAACTGTTTCTGAAAAGTAACTATGTAACTGTTCCTAGATCACATAATGACAAGTTTTCTCAATTATTTCATCTAAATCCCTATGTTGCAGCAAGATTTCCAAATCACATCATAACAACAGTTTCTCAACCACAGTATCTACCCGCTAACAGATATTTACAACTCAATTTAAATCACATTTTTACAGCTATTTCTCAACCAATGTTTCTAAATCACATCTTTGCAAATGTTTCTCTCAACCACTATCTCCAAATCACATCTTTATGTCTGTTTCCTGTGAACCACTGCCTCTTTATCACATTTTACAACTTTTTCTACATATCTATAAACTATTTCCAAACCACATTTAAAAACAACTTCCTACACATCATATTAACAGCTTAAAATAAACCCAACACAACTTCAAATAAACCCAACACAACTTCAAATAAACCCAACACAACTTCAAATAAACCCAACAAATTACACACTACAATGAAACAGATCAACTGTCACACAACTTCAAATAAACCCAACACAACTTCAAATAAACCCAACACAACTTCAAATAAACCCAACACAACTTCAAATAAACCCAACACAACTTCAAATAAACCCAACACAACTTCAAATAAACCCAACAAATTACACACTACAATGAAACAGATCAACTGTTACACAACTTACAAATGTATCCCACAGATAACCAATCTTTAGCAAGAAGATTAAGAATGAATTAAAACACAGACTTCAAGTAACATCAAATTTTAAAAAAAATGTTGTATACGGCAAGTCATAAAAACGCTATCATAATCATTATGGTAGAGATATTTGTTGATATGATCGTAGCTATTAAGTGATAAATATAAAATTCTATAATATGCAGTCACTAGTTCTAGTTTTTAATTGTTTAAATATTCTATATTAATAATTTGATTCTAAATATATTCATGATAAAAATAATGGGAATGATTATTTGTTCTGGTTTACAGATGGGAGTTGACCACTGTGTAGGCCTAACCATCATCAGGTGCCATCTCCAAAATGAAGGTTTCATGCAACTGACCTCCAACATCCTGTCTTCTGAAATTGTGGTGTACTCTGCTAGAATGTAACCTGTCCATCTTGTGATTCCTCTCTCCGACTTGTATCTCTGCCTACCTTTTGCTCACCTCCCCTTGACTTTACCCTCAAGTAAAGTCTTCAACATGGTGTCACGTCTTTTAATATGTCCAGAATACTTTATTTATTTGATCTTTATTTCCTTTAACTGTTTTTTTTTATATGTAGTGTTGTTAGAACCTCTTTGTTCATTTTCTTCTCTTTCCATGATGTTCTCCCTATTCTTCTATATATCCACATCAGAACGATGTTAATTTTTTCCTCTAGTTCTTTGTCCATGTTTCTGAGCCATATACTGATATATATTCTGAGCCATGTACTAAATTTTTGTACATGTTTGTATAGACTGTGTAATAAATGTTTGTACATGTTTGTATTGAACATGTACTAAATGTTTAATGAACATTTACAAGCGAAAGGCTGGAGTAGTTGGACAGAGCTAAGAATTGACTCTCACTGCATCACTTTCATCTATTTCCAGACATGTAATCATGCAAGGAAACAAACAAACGACACGCTGGCTGCTTCTGCTACTATAACTGGCGGTCAACCTATGGACAGAGCTGAAATACTCAATGATATATGAGAGTCTCCATGATCAGAGGATTTTGAGGTCAATGAACATGAGTCAGTATCAAGAATGCATGAAGTGGGAGTAAGGAGTAGTGCAGCATGGAGAAAACACCTCACAAAAATTTCAAAAAGAGTACTCGCTACGCAGAACCATCAGCTGATTCATCCTCAGAGATTTACTAAAGCTGAGATCTCAGCATCAGTTATGGCTGGTGTGCAAATGGTTTTGAAAGATTAATCATGAAGAAAAGTTCCAGGAAAGAGAACACGATGCAGACCAAAACCTGAACATGACACTGGAAGAGGATGAGCAGCTTGCACAGAACCGAGAGACTTACAGAGTGGCAGTGAGGACAACATTCTGACAACACATAGACAAACACCATTAATTCAGGTAACATTTTTTCCAGAATGTACCCCCTTATAGATGTTCTGAACTATTCATGATTCTGTCTGGAGGCAATTGACCTGCCACAGCCTGGGACATGTGTAAACAATCTCAGATGTCTCTTGTCCGTCATCATCTTAGGCAGCCCTTACCTCTAGTCAGTTATACCACGCTGCTTTATCTAATTTGATATTAAAACATCAACCAAGTTCGAACGATACATTTATAGACTAGATCTAGGTTTATAGAAGGATTTTAAGACATACCTGTAGGTTTAATCCTTGAAATTATAGCAATATGACTGTAATTTGACACACTATTCGGTCTATCTTATACTGTTTCCACTCCAGAATATTTACAAAATAACGTAGGAAAATTCGTACTATTAAATTATTGCCGTAAAGGTCAAAATTTGCTGGGGGTTTTGCTAAAAAATGTCTTTGAGACTGTCTTCCATGTCTCATATCACACACACACAAATAAAACCTACACCAATATATGCAAAATTCAATTCTTTATTAATATGTGCAACAATTATTTAAATATCTCTAACAATAAAAAAGCTATCACGATTTCAAAACAGCCACCAACGATTACGTAACATTTCCAAAAATTAATTCAGCGACAGGAGATAAATTACGCAATTGTAAACACAGCGTGCTAAAGGTTAACAAGGCAATATTATCATAGAACATTCCGATGCCTCAAGAAGCCCTAGCTTTTCTGTCAGATGAGTATGTTCTAATATAACAGGACACTTCTGGCCATGTTTATTCCCTCTAACACCACTCTGACCATGCTTGCTTCCTATAACATCACTTTGACCACACATGTTCTAACACCACTCTGACCACGCTTGCTCCCTATAACATCACTTTGACCACACGTTCTCTCTAACACCACTCTGACCATGCTTGTTCCCTATACCACCAATCACAAGAGCTACACCAGTGCTTCAAACAAGTTTACAAATGACACATGAAGAAATAGTAACATCTCTGTACGTTGATTTTTTATATATATCACATGGAAAAAAACTTGTAGAAAAAAGGTGGGCCGTTTGAATCCATTTAGTGGATGGTGGCAGAAAAAATGTACAATGTGCTGGACAACACGACAGCAGCTTGTATACAAAGAAGGAAACAACCATGAAAAAATCCACCATACAATTGTTATATGTCACAGGTTCCCAAGCTTATCTGAGTCGTGATCTCATTTTAATTTGGTACAAGAAAATGCATGGAAAATACATTTTCAGAATAATATAGTTGGATATAATTTTAACTTACAACATATTTAATGTGATGATGGAAATCACACAAGAGGGCCGTCTCCAGAAAAATCTTCTACCCCTGACGCCGAAAGGCAACAAAGGGTTTCAGTGAATAGATAGATGGAAATTGTAACTCATTCCATTGCAGTTGTGTTTTAGTGAATTCCAACCTCATGTAATTCTTAACTTTTAATGTTTCTGAAGTAGTACAGCAGAAGTTGGATCTGCCAGGACATTGGCACAAAAAAAGGTGGCCGCACTTTACAGTTATTGGACTACATCCTACTGGAAATCTAGTATGACCATTGTCCTGCTACAAGAGAGATCCTGTTGGTGTCTGATGATAAACAATAAAAAAAATGAGTTGAAAACCACTTTTGTAGAGATTTGTAGAAGCAAAGGGAAATAAAACTCTTTGAACCTGGCTGATATTATTATAACATACCAGAATTGATTCAGCAATTTTTCATGAAATAATGCTTTTAAGTTTACTGTTTCAGCCATTGACTTTACACAAAACCCTTGCCGTTCCTATTTGGGATCATGACTCATGGTTTGGGAACCCCGTAATATGCGCTCCATGCATATGTAAACAAATGCAGCAAGAAATTTGCATAAACAATGCATAACGCAATTCTGAAAAAAAATAGCATAGAATTTGATAAAGAAATTGGTGAACAAATATTGTAGTAATTTATGAACTCTTACAAGATTAAAAAAAAATGGTATTGGCCGCAGAGCAGCGGTAACTTCATTGTAATGAGTTGTATTTCTTGCTGTGATATTGGTGCATATCAAAGATGGGATTACATTCATGACATCTGGTTGATAAGGAAGTGCAATTATGAAAACATTTATAGAATTAAAGAGTTAATGAAAGCATTAACAAAGAGGAAAAGACATATTCAATGCAGTAAGATCATATATTGTGTCCACAGATGAACAGTGTATTTGATCTTAATCAAATTTTATCATTCTAGTTATACTGAAAAATATGGCCAAATTTGACTTGAAAACAGTCAATATTTACATAGGAAACCATAGCAATGAAGTGCTGAAATTAACACATCTGATTGGTTTATCTGTTTGAATGATAAACGACTTGCCCTACCATTGGGCTGTCAGTGATTGGTTACTTGAATATGTCAATAAAAGTAGTATCACATAATTATATAGGATTCGTGGCCATTATTTCCCGGCTTCCGTTGAATTGGTTCCAGACCGATGAAAGTGAACGTTCTGCCACTTGCCATCTTTTCGCTGCCAAATTCTAGTTTCTTCTGTATGTTTTGTAACAGGACTTCCTTCCCTGTAAGAAGAAGAATTGATTATGAAAGTTCAATCAATATTGGGTTAGATCAACAGCAGAAATTGACAGACATGCACAAGATTATTACAGCTGAATAAGCTGTTCACTCATCACATGATGATGATGGCAACCACTTGTTACACCCACTTTTGAAATTCAGCTAGAGTTATGCCCTTGATTATGAGTTTGTAAATGGCTAATAAAATCATATTCTGGTCACAAATGTCCTTGGAAAGTTCTGGCACAAGATGTCCCATATAGATAGTTTTTGCTCTACCTGTGACATTCTAGCTACTCTCTGCTGTCGATCTGTTGCATTTCTCCTCTTTTCACAAGATGCTGTGCCCTTTTTTACTGTGTACCTCCATTTTGTGCAAGCTCTTCCCATGTATCCTGGTCTACTCCAAAAACTTTCAGTCGAGTATTTAACGAGTCCTTGAAGCACTTCTTTTGTCTTTTGGTGACATTGAGAATGTATATCCTTCTGTAACTCTTCATGGAGAAGTATCTTTGGTTGGCGATAATCTAGCATAAGAACCACATGAAGCGTACATCGAATCTGTGTCTGCATCAGAACTGTGCGAATGCTAGGGATACCAGATCTGTCACGGAGAGTGGTATCTGTGTCTGCATCAGAACTGTGTGAATGCTAGGGATACCAGATCTGTCAAGGAGAGTGTTATCCAGAATCTTGTCTTGCTGTCTCATGTTCATAATTTTTCTAAATAAGCAACAAGTTGCTGTTACACAATCAACCATAGCTAGACATACTGACTTATCAACGAGCTTAGTCTGTATGACTTCTTCTTCTTCTGCGTTCATTCTCAAACTACTGCAGATTAGCAGGATGTAGTCTGGAGAATGGAATGCGTTGTGTCATAGTTTACAGCATTGCTGCGATATCTGCACCTTTTGGCCTGACACATCCGACTTCAGCATGGCTTTGGGTCACTGACCATATATGGGATGGGACAGCCAACTCCATCCCATAACCTCCTTAGTCGTCTTTTACGACATGTGTGAAAGGTAAACAGTGTTGCTATTCTTTGCTCCCCTTTCGGGCCCCGGCAACACATGGACGCTGTATGACTTATAAAATACATGCTGAATCTTCTAGTAGACACACATCAACTGAAACATCACTAAACTTCCATACACAATACAAGTTGAATCTTCAGATAAAATGCACATCCGCGGCAACTGACCTGTCAATGAGCTGTGTCAATCTGACATATGCAATGCAAGCTGCATCTTCACCCAACAAATGCACATGAGGGTTGAGTATGCTTGTATTCACTGGCTTGTTGTTTTTAGACAGCACTGAAATTAATCATAATATCACAACAGTTTTAGAGAATCATGAGACACTTTCCTGTTAACTAGGCACTAGAGAATCATGAGACACTTTCCTGTTAACTAGGCACTAGAGAATCATGAGACACTTTCCTGTTAACTGGGCACTAGAGAATCATGAGACACTTTCCTGTTAACTAGGCACTAGAGAATCATGAGACACTTTCCTGTTAACTAGGCACTAGAGAATCATGAGACACTTTCCTGTTAACTGGGCACTAGAGAATCATGAGACACTTTCCTGTTAACTAGGCACTAGAGAATCATGAGACACTTTCCTGTTAACTGGGCACTAGAGAATCATGAGACATTTTTCTGGTAACTAGGCACTAGAGAATCATGAGACATTTTTCTGGTAACTAGGCACTAGAGAATCATGAGACACTTTCCTGTTAACTAGGCACTAGAGAATCATGAGACATTTTTCTGGTAACTAGGCACTAGAGAATCATGAGACATTTTTCTGGTAACTAGGCACTAGAGAATCATGAGACACTTTCCTGTTAACTAGGCGCTAGAGAATCATGAGACATTTTTCTGGTAACTAGGCACTAGAGAATCATGAGACACTTTCCTGGTAACTGGGCACAGACATTTAATGAAATAAATTACATATTATCATCATCTTCAGGTGCCATGCCAGCTGGCGTAGGCGATCATGGCTCTTCACAGCTCTCTATCTCCAGTATTATGTATAAAGATCGCTGTTGTTTCTCTGCCATGCCAGATTGTCAAACTGTTTAATATTTTCTCACCTTGTCACCCTCTGTCTCTGTTGCCTTTAATTTTGCCTGTTGTGACTATGTTCTTCAAACCTCCTTGTCTCATGAAGTGGCCACAAAAATGAAGATTGTCTTTTTCTTATATTATTGATTAAGCTCCATTTCACATTTGACTCTTTCAACACCTCCACATTAGTTTTTATAAATTAAATATAACATGTTCTTCTTCTTCTGCGTTCAGCATCTGTGGTCATGCTATACCATCAGGTATGTCATCAAGACGAAGTCTACTATCTTCTCCAGGTCAGAGCGGCTGCCCCATAGCTTTTGCCTCAAGTCTGTATCCTCTGGCCAGGTCTGCTGTCTCTGCTCTTTGTATGTTGGGCAGTCCTGAAGTATGTGTTCCGGGGTTCTGGTCTGGGTTCCGGATCCACATGGACATTCAAAATATAACATGTAATATAATATGTTGAATGAAATGTATTGAAACCAAGGGGAGCAACTGCAAATACAACGTATAACAAAGAGAAACAATTAAGAAATTGATGTTTACTGGATATAAAATCAAATCAGAATACAATCAATTTTGTGGGGAATCGTTTTATTGCATTCAGATGGACATTCCATTCCAATAATCTTTATTATTGACAAACAATTCATGCAAAGAGTGTCTGATAGAAGTTGTCTCAAAGGACATATAGTAACAGAAATACTGTCAACAATCATGAATTGAGAAAACTGAAGAAATAAACCAGTGAGTACAGAAAGATGTTGGTCATGTGTATGTTACACTTTCAGCTGATTCTTACACTTGTATAATAAAAATATCTTCATTGGATTCTTTTCTGCCTCCTTTGCATAAGGCTCATATTATTTATGGTATTTAACACACACAAGGACCATCTCCAGAATACTCTTCTACTCCTCATGCTGAAAGGCAACACAGAGTTTAGCTAATATATATATATATATATAGATTGTTTACTATCACAGAGTTACAGCATGCCAGGTTCGAAACCACGCCTGGATAAAAATTTTTTAAAAGGCAGCAATTTCTCACATGACATGACTGTTCCTCTAGATGACCCAGCTGTGGTCAACTTGACGCATGGGTTGGGGAAGGTAAGCACAGAAAGGAAGGAAACTGGCCACTCCACCTAATAGTTGTTGCGACTTTCATTTCCGAAAGACAGTTGCTGACATGGAATGTACCTTTACCCATTATAACAACATTGTGCAGACGGACAAAATATGCATGTAATAACAGAAATTTCCTTATATACAGTACAAACAATCTAGAATGATCTTTACAAACATATTGACCAGCACAAGCCTTTCTCACATCCCATACTCTTATACCCCCTCTCAATGTGTTGCTGTCTAGCAGTTAAACACACCCCCCCATCCCCACTATTTGTATCACAAAATTACTGACCATGATCAAAGTAAAACTTATGGAAGTCTAGGCCAACTATGAGATTACCCAAAGCTTCAGGTTCAAATGAGGTCAAATGAGGGTCCACTAGTTTCCTGCACACAAAAAAAACAACAATAAAATCATTACTTTTTTAATACAACAGTTTGAGAGCTTGAATTCTACATGATTCAACTAATGTTACCAATCTTTTTTTCCTTCATAATTTCTGATGATTTTAACAAACAGAAAGCTTGCAAATGGAAGATCTGATGGTCTGACTATTGACCTATCAGACCAACAATTATGAAACATTAAACTCTCAGTAGATTACAGCAGTAGGTTTGGCTCTGTGGTGGTGTGGTGCAAAGTGAGTCTGCGACGGCTAAGGTACCAGGTTCATATCTTGCAGCAGGCAATTGTGCATTTGGACCGTTCAGACAGCAATTACAAACTACTGAATGCATTTATTTTGCCATGAAAATCACTGGAGTCAAAAAATTATACGTTGATGGATACATCCTGAGTAGGACATTATGCTAGCAATTTTAGACTGCATTGCCAGAAATAATGAAGCTTTCCTCTTGTGTAAGCCATACATCATTTCATGTGTACACTCACATTTCCCTTTGTGGGTGCAACATTCAGAGAGCCTAGCTTTGCATGCCACATTTATGGAGCCATATGATCTCCAACTCTGAACATGGCTCTAGCTGTCAATGTATACATGATCTACTTGCATTTATTCCACATTTCTTCTTTGGCTTGCAGGCAGATCAGTTCATACAAATTTCTTAAGATGTGTCATGCTAAATTCAGACCTGGCATGCTAAATTCTTATCTGGCATGCTAAATTCAGATCTGTCATGCTAAATTCAGATGTCATGCTAAATTCAGACCTGGCATGCTAAATTCAGACCTGGCATGCTAAATTCAGATGTCATGCTAAATTCAGACCTGGCATGCTAAATTCAGATATCATGCTAAATTCAGACCTGGCATGCTAAATTCAGATGTCATGCTTAATTCAGATCTGTCATGCTAAATTCAAACCTGGCATGCTAAATTCAGATGTCATGCTAAATTGAAATGTCATGTTAAATTTAGATGTATCATATTGAGTTTGGATGTGCTGGGCTGAATTCAGTTGTATCAGGATGAAAGGTGCTGATCTGACAAGCACACAATGTAATGCTAACTACCAGGAGTGTGAGGATGTGCATGCACCAGATGAACATCAACTGTCACACAATGTACGACGACACATACGTGTATTCCCCGTAGTCCCCACTGGTGATAGCCTGCAGGAGTTGTTCTGTTAGCTTGATGATCTCCTGCTTGCGACCTGCAACACACATCAATAACACATTAGTCCAGTCAATGTTAGTACAGCCTGTCTAGTCAAGCAGTGGTTCTCAAACACACATCAATAACACATTAGTCCAGTCAATGTTAGTACAGTCTGTCTAGTCAAGCAGTGGTTCTCAAACACACATCAATAACACATTAGTCCAGTCAATGTTAGTACAGCCTGTCTAGTCAAGCAGTGGTTCTCAAACACACATCAATAACACATTAGTCCAGTCAATCTTAGTACAGTCTGTCTAGTCAAGCAGTGGTTCTCAAACACACATCAATAACACATTAGTCCAGTCAATGTTAGTACAGTCTGTCTAGTCAAGCAGTGGTTCTCAAACACACATCAATAACACATTAGTCCAGTCAATGTTAGTACAGTCTGTCTAGTCAAGCAGTGGTTCACAAACACACATCAATAACACATTATTCCAGTCAATCTTAGTACAGTCTGTCTAGTCAAGCAGTGGTTTGCAAATATTGCAGTCTACTGCCCATTTTCAGGTCAAAATAGTTCCCATGACCCTTGTTCCCTCACTCCACCCCCCCTAGCAGTGACCTAAAAATTAGTTTCTGTAAAGGATTATTGTCTGCTTCATCATCGTTCTTCAGTCAGTTATCAGATTACAACAGATTGAAGCTCGAACACGACTCATTAGCCATCTATGAACTATTATGCATGGTCATAATTCTGAGTTTTCAAAAGTGGATGTAAAAATAGTCATCATTACTTATGATGGATGAATACACATATCAGATTACAGCGGCAATTGCCGCTATATCCTGTGTAATTCGCTTCAGGTCATCCTTGGAACCCCTTAGATCTGGAAGTAGTGCCGTCTCAGGCCATATTTTCTCCCTCATTTCTTGGTAGAGTTCATATGCATGAAGAATGTGTTCTGCTCTCTCTTATTATTTCTTATCATCTACATGTCCCTCCCTAAACAGATCCAGGTCCAACTGTCCACTTATCGTTGTAGCCTCAAAATAAAACACGGTAGCCCCTGCGAGGCCAAGCTAAGAAACACTAAAGCAGCAATATGCTCGGTTGAATCATGAAAACAACCATCATGTGACACACTTCGACTAGTGTAATCATACCTACAAGCATTTACTGTGAATAATACTCAAAACCCCTTAGCGTCACAGGGGTGCCACACTAGATACATCAGCACAAATGCTCTCCAAATAACTCTAGCCTCAGTCATTTGGAGGAGTCTAGAAAAATCACACTCAGATGTTATCAATCCAGGATTTTCTCTTAACCTTCTTTGACCCTCAACTGTTCCTTGTAAATAATTGTAGAAAGTGAGTCGTGTCTCATTACATGTCTAAACCAAAAAGCTTAAACCGTTTCACCACTGCCAAAAGTGGTTATTGATAACCTGCAAGTTTGTTTATTTGCTGTCTGACAAAAATATATTTGTTTTGATTTTTCTATATGATGATGTTCGTCCGTCGTGATCTACGATGACCAAAAACTCAACCATAATAATAATAACAATAAATAAAAATAATAAAAGAAAATAGTGCGTTTTTAAATGACTAGCAAGTCCAATGAGCGCACAAAATATTCTTTTACAGAATTGACAACAATAGAGGGTATCTGTGTGAGGTTGAGATGTTTTTTCTTTTCTATCTGTCCGCTTCTGTCTTGCAGTTTCTATATAATGAATTCTTAACAAACATCTGTATTCAAAAGCCTGAATCCTTCTTTCTGTGTCTGCATTGAGTGTCCATCTTTCACATCCATATAAAATTATACTTAGCACTAGCGAGCTGAATAGATTGATCTTTACTGTAATACTGATCTTACAGTTCCAAATCATATTCAACCGTGACATGGCAGACCTTGAGTCTTAGCTTTATCTAATTTCCCGAGTTCACTACTAGTTGGACAAGGACATTGTTCCTGTAGGCAGCCTAGAATGTTCTCATTGTTTGACCTCTGTATCATTTCCCAATTCATTTAGTTAGTTGCTCAGCCCATTCTTGAGTGCACCCACATAAAATGAGTATTAGAACGTACTCTATTTCTTTGAATCCCTAGGAATTATGAGCCATAGTGTTCTTGTATCCTTTGATGCAACAAGAAAGTTTCTACACACACTTTTATTTCATGCCCAGATGATCCGCAGGGATTGATGGCTGCAATGGACCTCTCAACACCCTCTCAAATGGCGTGTGCCTTAAGGAGATCTCCACAGTCAAGTGGTTAACCGATGGGATTCTGTTCACTAAGAAATTGATTTTAGCAAATGTTTCCATTCATATTTCTCAGTTTAATTTTTAATCACAACAGCTCTTAGGTTAACCCAGCTTCAGGAAAAGGGAACCATGTGTTCTGGGAAAGCAAAGGTTGTTGGCTTGATGCTGAGCACACTGAGCCTAGAAATGCTGTTAGTGAATGCCACAGGAAAACTTGACTGACTTCTTTATAACCAGTTGATGTTGCATGTACATGTATTATTCTTACCTCAAACTTATACAAACTTGAATTTAACAATGAAGAAAGCAGAACTTATGACAAATAGAGAGCTGATGAAAGTGACCTGGGCAATGATATGGCTAGAGACACAGAGTTATGAGTATCTGATTTCTGATTGATTCTATGAGTATCTGATTTCTGATTGATTCTATGAGTATATTTCCAAAAAATTCAGTTGGTTTATCTATGTGGTAAGTGACTGGACTCAATGGCAGAGTCTGTGCTGAAAAGAGTTACCTTCAATTTTGTACCTGAACACACTGTTGTTTGAGGAAATCAAAGAACCGATAGACTTGCCAGCGTGGCCACACAGTGACTAATTAATTGTAGTTCAATGAGACTTGACACTGTGGCCACACGGTAACTAGTTAATTGAATGGACGTTGCTGATATTTTGAATGAAATCATGAAATTGGACCAGTTGGACGATATGGGGGCATATTTCTTCTACAGTGTCTATATCTAGAATATATCTAGGACATGGGAGTGATGTTGTGTTGCAGGAAACCAACAGAATTTAGGAAAAGGAGTTATCAACCACAAAAGAACCGCCGGAACAGTCAGTGATCACATGCTGAACGACACGATAGGAACATCTATGGACTTGTCCAGAGTGTCATGATGATCATCTGAATATGAGATAGGAACATCTATGGACTTGTCCAGAGTGTCATGATGATCATCTGAATATGAGATAGGAACATCTATGGACTTGTCCAGAGTGTCATGATGATCATCTGAATATGAGATAGGAACATCTATGGACTTGTCCAGAGTGTCATGATGATCATCTGAATATGAGATAGGAACATCTATGGACTTGTCCAGAGTGTCATGATGATCATCTGAATATGAGATAGGAACATCTATGGACTTGTCCAGAGTGTCATGATGATCATCTGAATATGAGATAGGAACATCTATGGACTTGTCCAGAGTGTCATGATGATCATCTGAATATGAGATAGGAACATCTATGGACTTGTCCAGAGTGTCATGATGATCATCTGAATATGAGATAGGAACATCTATGGACTTGTCCAGAGTGTCATGATGATCATCTGAATATGAGATAGGAACATCTATGGACTTGTCCAGAGTGTCATGATGATCATCTGAATATGAGATAGGAACATCTATGGACTTGTCCAGAGTGTCATGATGATCATCTGAATATGAGATAGGAACATCTATGGACTTGTCCAGAGTGTCATGATGATCATCTGAATATGAGATAGGAACATCTATGGACTTGTCCAGAGTGTCATGATGATCATCTGAATATGAGATAGGAACATCTATGGACTTGTCCAGAGTGTCATGATGATCATCTGAATATGAGATAGGAACATCTATGGACTTGTCCAGAGTGTCATGATGATCATCTGAATATGAGATAGGAACATCTATGGACTTGTCCAGAGTGTCATGATGATCATCTGAATATGAGATAGGAACATCTATGGACTTGTCCAGAGTGTCATGATGATCATCTGAATATGAGATAGGAACATCTATGGACTTGTCCAGAGTGTCATGATGATCATCTGAATATGAGATACGAGGCGTGTTCAAATGAAAACGGGACTTGTGGATTTATTTAAAAAGTATCATACGCAATTTAATATTTTCAACGGAATTGAACAAAGCAACCACTTGTGAATAAGAATGCACCTGGGTTCATCAGAAAAAATCTCCGTATGCATTTAGGCAAGCATCCCACTGTTTAGGTAGACGTCGAATGCCGTCCGAGAAAAAGTTGCGTGGCTGTTCTCTGAACCATGTGGTCACCGCTGTCTTCACGTCTGCGTCGCTGTTGAATCGCTGTCCCTTTAGTGCTTTCTTCAACGGTCCGAACAAATGGAAATCACACGGGGATAAATCGGGACTATAGGCTGGGTGATGAAGAACTTCCCAATTCTTCTTTGCCAATGTTTCCTGCACAATTTTTGCGACGTGCGGACGAGCGTTGTCGTGGAGAAGAATCACACCTTGAGAAAGTCTGCCTGGTCGCTTAGCCTTGATGGTCAGTCAGTACTGCTTTATCAAGCACGGCTATGGCTTCTTCTGTTGCAACAATATGCGCCTGACCTGGCCGTGCAAGATCTGCCGTTAACTCACGTCCGTCTTTAAACATACGCACCCACTCCATCACTCTGGTCCTCGACAAACATTTGTCACCATATGCTGCCTTCATTCTCCGATGAATGTCTACTGCTTGACATCCTTCAAATGAAAGAACCTGGATCACAGCACGCTGATTCACTTTGGACGGGTTCGGAATCACACCCGCCATATTGTTAACAGTCTTCTGCAGCACATATGCATGCTGGGAAGATGAACACGTGACCGTATGTAAATTATTGGATACTCATTACTAGTGCAAAATGTCATCAATATCAGTGCGCTCTATCACGCGTGGTGTAACAAGTCCCGTTTTCATTTGAACACGCCTCGTAGGAACATCTATGGACTTGTCCAGAGTGTCATGATGATCATCTGAATATGAGATAGGAACATCTATGGACTTGTCTAGAGTGTCATGATGATCATCTGAATATGAGATAGGAACATCTATGGCCTTGTCCAGAGTGTCATGATGATCATCTGAATATGAGATAGGAACATCTATGGACTTGTCCAGAGTGTCATGATGATCATCTGAATATGAGATAGGAACATCTATGGACTTGTCCAGAGTGTCATGATGATCATCTGGCGACTATCTAAACAACATGATCTTCTGGTAGTGTCTAGATGTCATGTACCCAGCAGATCTAAGGATGAACATGGGAGATCAACAGACCATACCTTCGGTAGATCTAAGGATGATCATGGCAGATCAACAGACCATACCTCAAGGAAGAGATGTAAAAACATTACAAGTGACACTGTGTGTGTCTGTGGTTTTGTTGTTTGTTTGTGAACCTCCCCCCGAATTGCAAGTGATTAGCTCTTACTTCCTATATGCAGTGGGGAGGGTTTTGAGATTTCTTTCATATCCAGGAGACTTCATCTTTCGGCTTGGTGCGATGTCTATTGGAGAAGTCTTCTACACAGGATAGGAGGGGGAAGCATGAGATGAGATGAGCTGATAGTTTGCTTGGGTCGTCCATTGTTTGTCTATCCTTTGATGAGGGGCTTTGCAGTCAGTGAGTTGTTCCTTGAGTAAGAAGACCATTCCATTACTACCCTTTGCATCTCTTGGTCCCAGACCTAATTTCTTTCATATGAGCCATGTTGGGTAACAGTGATGGTCACATTAGACTCAGGGTTGATACACCTTCCTAGACGAGGTGCTGCTTTGCCAAGCACGTCGGTGGTCTGGGATTTGATCTGTGCATTTCTCACACACTTGCCTCATCCACTTGAGATTAAATTCCAATCCATTGCCAGGCACGGTTTGTGTATTTTGACTCTTCGTCATTGCGTATATTACCTCAAGACGATAAAACACAAATCCCGGAAAAGTAGCTTTGCAGTGGGCGCTTGGGGATTTAACCCAATTCTCTCTCTATGAGCCACATTGGGCAATGGCCAACAGTCGAGTTGGGCTTGGTTTGCAGTGTCGTTACAGACTTGCGCCCCCCTTTTGTGTTGTTCGCAGTGTCCAAAGTTCAAGTCTCAGCACTGCTTTGGTCAGCTGATTGAGCAATGCACTCCCTCAACATTTGTTCCATGCTTGTCATGTGTGCAAGGGGGCATTGTATTCAAAGCTTTTTCCATACCCAGGAATGCATTTTCATGCTGGCATATCCAATATTTGAGGCATGACCCCTACTTTGAATGGGATCAATTGTAGTGGGACATGTGGGTTTCTGTGTGTTCTCGAGAATTAACAGCACTTCCGCCAGTTTGTCTTATGCTGGACTATTGTAACTTCGGTGCCACTGAATTGATTCTAACACTACACTGCCCTCTAGCATATTTTACTGTTACCAGATGCGGTGCATACTCGTACGATCACCGTGTGTTAGGGACATTGATGTTGGCCACCCCTCCAATGTTTCTGCATTTTAAGCCTGCTGAGACAGAATGTACAGATGCTTTGCAGCACTGTGTGCCGACAGGATATAATGCCGTAGAGGTTTCTGAGATATTTCCTGTTTCTCTGCAGGCAGTTCTCATTCCATCTACAGCATCCACATCCACGGAAACGAGCCTAAAAGTGTTAGCCAGGAATACTGTAAGAGCAGCTGTATTGTGGTTTCCAGGTTGCACCACGAGGAGGTACTTTTAGGATCTTGGTTATCTGCTAACCCTGGCTCTGCACGAGAGCAATGAAAGACCCACTGCACCCCGTGGTTACGTTAATAGCAACCTGGACAATAGTAGAAATGTCAAGCAACATTAGTTATCATTCAGATTGGCCAGTATAAGAAAATAAACAGGTTGAGCTGCACATGTAACCTACTAGCAATATGGCTATAGATGCCTCTAGCATCATCCAGTGATGTGATTATTAAACTGAACATACTACAGACAAAGTTCCGATGTGTCAAGTCATTGCTGCAAAATGAAAATAGTGACAAACCGCATATGTGTTCTCTGGGCTACATCCTGATGGCAATGTAGTAGGACCATTGTCCTGATACAAGAGAGATCAAGTGAGAGTAGAGAAATGTTATCGTTTACACCACTCTGCATTGAAACTTGACTGATATCAGCATTTATTCATGAAGTGATGTAGGTTATCATGTTTCTCCACAACTCTCTGTCTCTTGTGTTAAGTTCAGTTAGTGACATTCTCGTGTGCCACCCCATCCAAGAGTTTCTCTCTTTGTCTTCCTCTGTCTCTTCTCCACCTTGATCTTTCCAATGGTTACTAAATGTTCAAGTTGTACTTTTCTCATCACATTCCATAAAAATCTTGATTGTCTGCTTCTAATTTTTGCTATAATTTGACATTTTACTCCAGCATCTCTGAGAACTTCTACATTAGTTTTCTTGTCTGTCCATGGACCTTTCATCATTCTTCTCAAAAACCACATCTGAGAAGACGGTGGTTATGCAGAAATACATATTTTTAAAACAATTAATTGAAAACAAAACTAGTAACACTTGACTAGAACTCACAGGGAAGAAAATAATTGGTAGACAGGACACCTCTGACAATGAGAAGTGGTAGAGGAGACAAGATCAATTGAGGTCATCTGAGCAGAGCTGAAAATGACAGCACATCGTAAGAATTGTTGGGACATTGATAGTTGCAGCCTTATGTTCCACATGGAACTGAAAGGAATAAGAGGTGAAGAATTTGTGTCTAGTGCTCAAGTGTTAATATGATTTGTAAGTTAGATATAGGTACTTTATTGTCATGTCACCATAATCTTGTGTGATCTAAGACACCATGTGTGTCACAGATTTATCTCAAAATAACAGTGACTGGAAGTTGGAGAGAACTTTGCCTGTGCTGCATTGTTTATGCTCTGTTTCTGAAATCAGCGTACATATAAAGAGATATGAACATACATCACTTCTGACCAAAACTTGAAAGTTGATGGTGTAAAGTAGATCTGACTACACTAACATTTTAATGTCACACCAACAATCTAGCCACTTTACATCAGCACTTCATACAATTTACATGAATACTTCATTCCTTTCACATCGGCACTCTAAGCACTTTACACCAGCACTTTATACACTTTACTCCAGCACCTCAGCCATGCGGCTACATCTACATTGGCACTATAGAGATGACAGACATACAAGAACAAAGTGGAAACAACCACTGTTACCTTTAGAGTCTTCATCTTCTATGGTGTTGCTCTCGGTAGATTCTTTAATAGCATCATTCTTCTTGACGTTCAAGCTACGACCTGCAAGAAACAGACAAGAGTTGACATCAATGAAGGCTACATTCTCCACACACACACACACAATTTCTGTGAGAGTATCAGCTTAAACTAGACTAATAACCAAACAGAGTTGACATCAATGAAGGCTACATTACTCTCCTACATCGACTGTGTGGCAACCAGAGACTGGGCTTCTAGTTCAGGGAGCACAGAACAGGGCCACTGTTTTATTTTCAGGTATGTTGTAGAAGGTGGCTAAAGGAAGTTGGAGGATAAACTAACAACCTTGTCACTTGTGGAAAAATTGTTGTCTCTACATGTCTTGTCTCAATTGCTGATTTGTGTCTTCTATTACATAAACACCCCCATGGATGATGATGAGATGCAAGCCAGCAGACATAGCACTTACATCACCAGGCTCCTCGTAGGTGGTGAATGCTACATGTGATATCACTGCAGATGCTACATAAGCCATCACTGCGGATGGGTCAACAAATCTGACAGAAGAATGATGAGAAAGTAAGCCCAGAAGTATGTGGTGCATTCCTGGCAATACATGATGACCCTGAGATACTCCTGCACTGGGATGTCTTCCTTCGGGGACTAAATATTTCAAAACTACACAAGTTGACATTATGGACTGCAATTTGAACACAAGATACAAATTATCCGTATCAGAACTGTGTTTACATGCAGAAACAGCTTATCACTTCCTTTAATTTGGAGAATTTACTATATAGCAAATCTGAATAAAACGGACGAGAGAGTTACATAAGCATTGTGCGACTACATCTGCAAGCAGCAGTAATCAAAGAAGCAGACTTCAAGCGGATCCTACGTGTCCAGAATATAATACAGTAGAACCTCTCTATAGAGCACTCTTTTATAATACATTTCAAAATCCCCAATTATATTTATTCTATAATGTTTATACAGTATGTAGTGAATATCTGTTATTAGATATTTCATGAGTCAGGACCATGCTATCATAATAGGATTTGACTGTATCACTGTGTTGGAAGAGATGTTCTAGCATTGAGCTTCCCGTTCTTGTTCTTGGCTCCAACTGTCCTAAGATAATCACGATTGACATAATTCAGGAACATTTATTTATCACTTCTGAAGTATTGTAGGTGCAGATTAAGTTTACTGCCCTATCAGTTAAAGAAATAACATTTACAGATTGATTTCTTTGTACTCAAGTTTTTCCATATGTACTCTATCCCTCTCAACAGAGCAGCAGTTACCCACTTTGATCACCACTCAGAACACACAACTGTATAACTTAAAGTGATAATCTTCAAGATGTAGGCCTACGTATAAACAAGACAATGGACTAGTATTGATCCATGACCTTGTGAGTACAAGACAAAAAGGCCTATTACTTAAACAAAAAAACATGAAAATATATCAATCAAGTAAGAGGAATATTGAGCAACTGTTGTCAATGTAAACAAATGAACAAGTCAGTTTTCATACAAACAGGAAAATATCACATACAATAACTAAACTTGTTTCTGACACAGCTTTTAGTGGGTTTTTTGTGTACTGTATACTTATTTACATTGGTGGGGACACACAACATGAATAGTTAGTACTTAATACAGATCTGTGACAGACTAAGCTTGACATATGTTTAGAGATGGAGTCAGCTGACATAACAAGTCTAGAGATGGAGTCAGCTGACATAACAAGTCTAGAGATGGAGTCAGCTTGACATAACACGTCTAGAGATTGAGTCAGCTGACATAACAAGTCTAGAGATGGAGTCAGCTTGACATAACATGTCTAGAGATGGAGTCAGGTGACATAACAAGTCTAGAGGTGAACAGTTGCATGTAAGAACACACTATTTCTTGAAATGGAGATCTTTACGATAGAAAATGACCTGGCAGCTCAATAAGCAAGACAAATCTATCCACTTCCACCACACATTTACGGTCTCTTATTTCACTGCATTTATACCTGTCAACTAGTACCAATGTTTTGTATTTGTACATAAAATACATTTCATGAATATGCCTGTATTCACTTTCAGTATTTAACTTTATTACAAATATTCCTTATACAGAATTTGCAGTATTAATGCAGAATTATAGGGATTTTAAAAAATGCTAAAATACAGAATGTTCCTTTTGGAAGTTGACAGTTATAACTCCTGCTTCAACCACTCAATCCCCCACAAAAAAACTGCTTATACTTTAAGGACATAAGTTAGAACTACTTTAATGTTATTACTTCTGGTAACATGTCAACAAGACATGGTCATTTCTTTATGGCACTGATGGTAGCAAATAATAGTGACAATTAAACCTAAAGAATGTGTGTTATTTATAGCTGCCAAGCATGTCATAAAAGATGACTAAGGAAGTTTTGGTGGAGGTGTTGACTAGTCCTTCCCATAGAGTGAAAAGTGACCCAGAGGTCATGATGAAGTTGGATGTGGCTGTCCAAAAGGTACAGATGTCATAGCTACGCTATAAACCATGACAACTTGTTATGTTCTCTGGACAACATCCTGTTAATTAGCAGGAGTTTGAGAACACATGCAGATGAAGAACAAGATAAAATGGACAATTTCCAAGTATTCTCAGAACTCAGTACAAAAACAACACAAACCTGTTTATGTGTGTAGAAACAACTAGTCCAACAGAATGTCTGAAGGAAAACTCACAATCATCAAAGTAGAGTTGTTTTTTTTGGTTATTTTTTGTTACAAAATCTCATACAAAGTATATGAAAAGTAGCATTAAAAAACAATTTTTCAAATAGATACAGAGTAAATTGAAACAAATAATATACAAAATATATCATTAATTCGATACAAAGCTAATTGGAAAATTCAAAAGAAATACACAAAGTAAATCAAAACTAAAGTATACAAAAGTTGCATAGGAATTAAATTAAACATTGAATCTAAAAAATATATATACATTGCATACAAAGTATATTTTTCAAAATTGCATACAAAATATATTTTTAAAAATATCATACAAAATATATTTTAAAAATCACATAAAAAATATATTTAAAAAATCACATGCAATATATATATATATTTTTAAATCTCACACAAAATATATTTAAAAAATCACATAAAATATATTTTAAAAATGACATACAAAGTATATTTTTAAAATCACACATAAAATATATTTTTTGAAAAGTGCATACAAAATATTATACAAAGTCAATGTAAAATTATATACAAAGTATATGAAAACTGTAACACACAACATATATAAGTTACAAATATAATGTATAATACCGCTCAAAGGAAACAATGGAGAGTTCTCAGCAGGCAGACCATGTAAAAGATGGATCACAGAAATCAAAGAAGACACAGGAACAAGCATACAAACAGCACACTGGAAGACTATCTCCAGAGAACTCTTCTACCCCTGACTCCGCAAGACAAACAAGG
Organism: Meghimatium bilineatum; assembly: GCA_034231615.1. NCBI lineage: Eukaryota > Metazoa > Mollusca > Gastropoda > Stylommatophora > Philomycidae > Meghimatium > Meghimatium bilineatum. Next base: position 76,864,188 of record CM067321.1, on the reverse strand, counting down.
GCGACAGCGTAAAGATGGATAGAATATAAAGTAGTTAGTAGTTTATATTTTGATTCTCACCAAAGCTCTCTGGAATCAGCAAGAATAAACAAGCATGCCAGGATAATACTGGACGTGATCATAAACATATGACCAAGATCAGGCTGATAAGTGGACACTATAATAGCTCAAAACATGAAACTTGGGCAAATAGATAGGAAATGGAGCAATCCATGTTCATATCTTCGGACTTGCAGAATTACTTCTAGGGCATACATGCCGGCAGATATGCATGATGCAACACACTGTGTATCTATCTCCCAGTCTTCTTATGACATCACATAAATATTAACCATAGGACAAGATGGAAGAAGTTTGTTGAGGGCTTATGCTCTGCAGGGAGCTGAATAGCATATACATATAGCTGCAGAATACGACTATTGGTAAAGATGTTACCTTTTCGCATTATTGCTGTGTCTGTTATTGAAAGTCATTGAGAGAATGTTTTAAAAGATTGGAAAAACATAGAAAATTGGTGTCATTGGGCAGATATGCCTGTCAACAAAGCAGAATGCCCCCTTCTGACAGTACCGCTCACATCACTTAACTCAGTTGCTTCAAGCAATACCTGGGATCTCAGAAAAAATCCACTTTATAAATAAGACCTAATAAGTGGAATTCAAACTGCTGATATCCTGATTAGAAAGCGAACGGCTCAACCACTAATGCCTGGAAGATTCAAAGACTTCTTAAACCTCTCAGATCACAATTAAACTAGTCTTCTAGTTCCCATCCCGCATAACTTTGTAATGCATCTGTCCTACATATGTCTGTCAATACCAATACTGCATTTTTTTCGACTTTTACATTCAGGGTGAGTTTTTAATGCACACTGCACCAGACAAAAAAAGCTCAGTCCTCATAGGGGATCAAACTCTGGACCTTATAGGTGTGAGACCAAAGCTCTAACCTCTCAGTCATATGCCACATTATACTGCTCATCTCCTGATAAAATCTAATCAACAATATCTGAATTTAAAAAAAACAACATTAGTGATACAGTAACACAGTCTCTTACTCAGTCTATTTCTAATAATGATCTTCTTCTTCTTCAACGTTCATTCTCAAACTCCCGCTGGATCTCTCTTGTAGCATGACCAAGGTCCTGCTACATTTCCAGAAGGATGTAATCCAGATAATGGAAATGTGCAGTATTGCGGTTTTATTTGTGCAAATGGCCCGACATATCCATCTTTGGCAGGAGGAAAACAATATGATTGCATGTTTGATGGTCGGAGATTCATTGTACACAACACAGTAGATGAAGCAGTTTGTTGTGTTGTTGATTGTAGCAATATTTATTCACCATATGGTGCTCAAGTGTTACTGTAGCCTTCTCTTTCATTCCAAATACAGAGTAGAAATATGTATGCAAGATAAGTTTCAAGTTTGTTGCTGAACATAAGAGTAGATATATGTATGCAAGATAAGTTTCAAGTTTGTTGCTGAATATAAGAGTATCTTACAGAGCAAGCTTACAAAACAAATTTAGAGATTACAAGTTGCATGTTAGAATAGACTTTGTTGTGAATAGAAATTAGAATAGAAATTACGGGCAGTTGTACATTTGAGATTCCATGCATTATAAGCAATGTAACTCTTGTATGTTTGTATGCAATAAAGTGGTTTCTCCCCCTAGTTTTATTTCATACCCAGAAGATATCAGCTCTCAGTGGTGTGTACTACTTTGAGAACAGGTCTAAAACTGAGATGGTGTAAAGTAGTAATAGTAGCTTTCTGTCTCTCCAGATGATGCTATTATTGTTGTGCTATAAGAAATATAATCTACGATCCATGACGGATGTAATTCACAAGATCAATCTCATGTACAAAGAGTCTTCCACAGTATGTACAAGGAATCACAGTCCTACTTATACCATTGTGTTCTGTGTTGTGTGTCTTCTTGGACGTGCAGCCCTTGAACTAACTGATATCACATTCTCCTTTGTCTTGATACCATTGCTGTTCCCATGATTCCATGTCAATACCTGTTCCATACATATCATGTTTGTATGCATCTTTGTACCGTAGTAGAGGTCGACTTCCAGATATTTTACCAGTACTGTCATTCTTCATAACGTATCTTTCTGTACTCTGTATGTAATAGTAGTAGTTATATGTAACAGTAGTAGTTGTCTGAAGTAGTAGTAGTTGTATGTAATAGTAGTAGTAGTAGTCTGCAATAGAAGTAGTAGTCTGTATTAGTAGTAGTAGTCTGAAGTAGTAGTTGTATGTAATAGTAGTAGTAGTCTGCAATAGTAGTAGTTGTCTGAAGTAGTAGTTGTATGTAATAGTAGTAGTTGTATGTAATAGTAGTAGTTGTCTGAAGTAGTAGTTGTATGTAATAGTAGTAGTTGTCTGAAGTAGTAGTTGTATGTAATAGTAGTAGTTGTCTGAAGTAGTAGTTGTATGTAATAGTAGTAGTTGTCTGTAATAGTAGTAGTTGTCTGAAGTAGTAGTTGTATGTAATAGTAGTAGTTGTCTGAAGTAGTAGTTGTATGTAATAGTAGTAGTTGTCTGAAGTAGTAGTTGTATGTAATAGTAGTAGTTGTCTGAAGTAGTAGTTGTCTGAAGTAGTAGTTGTCTGAAGTAGTAGTTGTATGTAATAGTAGTAGTTGTCTGAAGTAGTAGTTGTCTGAAGTAGTAGTTGTATGTAATAGTAGTAGTTGTATGTAATAGTAGTAGTTGTCTGAAGTAGTAGTTGTATGTAATAGTAGTAGTTGTCTGAAGTAGTAGTTGTATGTAATAGTAGTAGTTGTCTGAAGTAGTAGTTGTATGTAATAGTAGTAGTTGTCTGTAATAGTAGTAGTTGTCTGAAGTAGTAGTTGTATGTAATAGTAGTAGTTGTCTGAAGTAGTAGTTGTATGTAATAGTAGTAGTTGTCTGAAGTAGTAGTTGTCTGAAGTAGTAGTTGTATGTAATAGTAGTAGTTGTATGTAATAGTAGTAGTTGTATGTAATAGTAGTAGTTGTATGTAATAGTAGTAGTTGTATGTAATAGTAGTAGTTGTAATATCAAAAGGCTAAAGAACATTTGTTGTACATTACAGAATTATGTAGGGATATTGTAGCAGACATATGAAGACCTCTGATCAATCCCCAAAGAATGACTTGTGTTTGTGAACCCGGATACAAAAGCACACCTGACATTGACATACCTGATACAGTGCCAGATATGGCTGGCCCATTGCCAGCTGGTGAAATGGCTTGGTTACCTAGTATCAGAACCATAAACAGACCAATGGTATGCCCAATGGAATAGAAAGCATTGACACAGTCAATAGAAATGTCAGGACTGAAATACCGCAGACAAATCTTTCTTGATCAAGAATAATTTGATTATTTTTTTAAATTATTTATTTTAGTTTCCACTCATGACAATCAGATTGTGTTTACTTCGTCTTGAACTAAAAATATATTCCAAGAAATACCCAATAATAGTCATTATTCTTCCAGCATTCTTAGTAAAGACAGATCCAGGACAAACACACGCCATTCTCGTTATCCTGTTTGTATTTTTCCTATATGATCCTAGTTAACATATTTAATCAGATAATTAAATCATTGGTTCCTTTGATGTTGACACAGTCAGACTAGACTTCAGGAAGAACTCTTCTGTTGTGGAGTTATTTGGTTTACTAGATGTCTACACAATCAGAATAGACTTCTGTCAAGACAAGGTAGTCTGTTTAATGTATATTCTATCTAGTCAATGAAATAAGCCTCTGACCCTTGTATGTGCATGGAGCACAGACAAATTCATTTAGTCTGCTCTCAGATTTTCTCTCCAGGTCATACACCATGTGATGGCAATATCACTCAACATTTCACTCATCACTTTTCTCCAGGTTGTTCTACGACTTCCCTATTTTCTCCACGTTGTTCTTGCACTTCCCTATTTTCTCCAAGTTGTTCTAGGACTTCCCTATTTTCTCCAAGTTGTTCTAGGACTTCCTATTTTCTCCAAGTTGTTCTAGGACTTCCTATTTTCTCCAAGTTGTTCTAGGACTTCCCTATTTTCTCCAAGTTGTTCTAGGACTTCCCTATTTTCTCCAAGTTGTTCTAGGACTTCCCTATTTTCTCCAAGTTGTTCTAGGACTTCCCTATTTTCTCCAGGTTGTTCTACGACTTCCCTATTTTCTCCAAGTTGCTCTAGGACTTCCCCATTTTCTATTTCTCAGTGGTCCCTATTACCAATACCTGCATTGCAAAACATATTTCTACTTTACTCAGAGTATATCCATTGTTCTACGAAATATCATTTTTATAGGCAACCCATCTCCAATGTTCTACTCAATGCCAGTTATTTAGTTCATGCATTTGTTTGCTAGTATTTGTTTAGTTTTTCCTCTATCAACTCATCTGTAACTTCATGACAATGTTTCATTGCTTCTTATTCTGTACAAGGATATCTTTATGGCAGCCACAATAATGTGACTACATGACCACAACATAAGTTATATTGTACTTTATTCCTATTGACATATATTATGTATGTATGTATATATATATATACACACACACACACACACATTTATGCACATAATCCAATTCAAATCTATATGTATATTATTTGTGCACATAATCCTATTCAAATCTATATGTATATTATTTGTGCACATAATCTTATTCAAATTTATATGTATATTATTTGTGCACGTAATCTTATTCAAATCTATATGTATATTATTTGTGCACATAATCCTATTCAAATCTATATGTATATTATTTGTGCATGTAATCTTATTCAAATCTATATGTATATTATTTGTGCATGTAATCCTATTCAAATCTATATGTATATTATTTGTGCACATAATCCTATTGAAATCTACATGTATACTAATTTTGGACGTAATCATCCTATTGAAAAATCTACATGTATACTAATTGTGCACATAATCCTATTGAAAAATCTACATGTATGCTAATTGTGCACATAATCCTATTGAAATCGATATGTATATTAATTGTGCACGTAATCTTGAGACAAGTACAATATTGGTATAAATATGCACAACAACTAGAACTATTTCTTCTAGTGTTATCTGCTTATTTACTGTAATGTGTATTATAATCAACAATTCTGTCTATTCTATGAACAACTAAAACATGAAATTTTGCCAAGAGGAGAAACATGGCAGCAGTGTTGATAAGCACATAATTGACAACAAGAAGCAAGATCATAGACGTGTAAACAAAATAAATCAATCTTGTCACAGAAATGACAGCCGATTAAGAAGAACATCATATTTCGTAATGTATCTTTACTTAAAATTTCTCAGTAAATGGCTGCCGCTAGAAATACTAAAGATGTGAGGCTGAACAATATAAAAGCAAATTGTAGAGCTACATGGATTGATCATGTAAGTGCATCTGAAATATTTCACATCCAAAAATGAAGTCATAGTCATAAATGTTTCTGCCACACAAGTTAGAAAAGTGTCTGCATTTCACAATCAAACTTTCACTTTCAACAATTATTTGTTTTATTTTTGTGCTGGTATCAAGAGATGATGTTTTGATTCATCGCTCAAGCACAAACACATCCCGAAATATGAAGTTAATATACAGATAAGAAAAAGAAAGGTAGCAAGAATGAGAACATGTGAGTACAAGACTAACGTTTCATCTTTAATTTTAAAATAATTGTACTTCTTCTTTTATGTGCACCCACAGGAATTGCTAGTAATTAGCTCTTATTTCCTATGAGGTTTCTCTGAGCTTTCTTTCATACCCAGGAGGATTCAGCTTTTGGCTTGGTGAATGCCTATTGAAGGAGCTATCTACTCACAGGGGGTATGTGTCATGAAATAAGCTGATAGTTTGCTTGGGTCACCCATTGTGTATCTTTCCTCCGATGAGGTACTTCGCAACCATATAAGTTATTCTTCATGTAGGAAAACCATTCCATTACCACCCTTAGTGTCCCTAGGTCTCCGACCTCATTTCTTCTGTAAGAGCTGTGTCAGGCAATGGCAACAGTCGAATTAGACTCAGAGTTGATATACCTTCCTAGACAAGGTACCACTTTGCCAAACACATCAGGGGTCTGGGATTGGAACAGTGCATTTCTCCTGCACTCGCCTCAGCCACTTGTTATGGCCTTCCAATCCATCGCTGGTACATCCTGTATTTTTTTTAACTCTTCGCCATGGAGCATATCACCCATAACTATGAGTAGATAGCGCCTATCTCGGACGAGGAGCTTCACAGTGAGCCCTTGAGTACTGAACCACTGAACCAAGTTTTCTCTGTGTGAGCCGTGTTGAGCAGTGAGTCAAGTTAGGCTAGGTCTGCAGTGTCCTCAATGACAAGGAATTTCTTCCCCCTCTATGTTGCCCATAGAGTCCAGAGTCTGAGTTTCAAAACTGCTTTGGTCAGAAATTGGAACAATGCGATCACCAACATTTGTTCAATGCTTGTCCTGTGTGCAATGGGGATCTGTTACCACAGCTTTCTCCATACTCAGAAGTGCATATTTAAATTGGTGTATCCAATACCTGAGTTATGACTCATAGTTTGAATGGGGTTAATTGTGGTGGGACATGTGGTCTTCTGTGTTTTCTCGAACATGATTAACACTTCCAGCAGTCAGTCTCGTGTTGGACGATTGTTCTATTATATTGTTTCACATACACAACGCTGTCATTTAGCACATGTGCTCTTTTCCAGTTCCAATGTGTACTCATACGATCTCCATATCGTACCGGGATCTACTCATATCAGCACATTGACAGTGGCTGCCACTCCAATGTTTCTGCTTTTTTGGCTGACCGACATGGAATGCATAGATGCCTTACGTTACTGTGTGCTGACAGTGCTGCTGGATGCTTTGGCAGAGGTCGTGGAGATATTTCTTGTCTCTTTGCAGGCATTTCTCATTCCATATACAGCCTCCACATTCATGGACATGTCTAAAAGTGTTGGCCAGAGATGCAGCAAGAGCAACTGTCTTTCTGTGTCCAGGGAGGGATACTTTTGGGGTCTTTGTTATCTTCTAACCTTGGGGTCGCTCAGAGCAGTCCAGTACCCTTTGCATCCCTTTGTCTTTTACAGTGATGAGATTTCTAACATATTTTATCAACTTCCACACAGAAGATCATATACTCGAGCCGAAATAATCACCTAATTTCTGTATTGTAAGCTCAAATAATCATCTAAATTCTACACTGTGAGCCCAAGAAAGCTATCTAAAGTCTGAATTTTTAACCCAAAAACTATCTAAATTCTGTATTTTAAGTCCAAATAATTATCTGAATTCTGTATTTTAGCCCAAAAGGTGCTGAAGTTGGGAGATACCACCATGTTTGAGTATCTTTGAGAGACGCACCAGCCACCATGGTATCAGGCAATACAATTAGATAATATGTCTTCACAATAAAAGTTCAACACTTGCCATGTAGACCATGTTAAACTGTGAACGAGAAGAGCCCAAACAATCATCTAAATTCGTAAATTTCAGCCGAAATAATCAAATTTCTGCATTGTGAGACAAAATAATCTAAAATATGCATGTTTGGCCTAAATAATTATCTAATTTCTACAATTTTAGCTCACATTCCAAATCTCCATAAAAAGTATTTTCATAATGTAAATCCAAAAAGTAATTTTGGCAGGGATGTACCACTCTAATATTGGGGCGGGTGCCGTGAGATCTGATAGAAATGTCCTACTACTGATCACATATCATGATAGCTGATAGAAATGTCCTACTACTGATCATACACAATGTACTCACCCCTATAAATCCTCTTATGCTAGACTTCAGAGACATGTATATGTAGAAAGCCTACCAAAGAATATTGGAAGAAGAACAGTCATGAAGCACACAAACAGCAAACAATAAGCAGAGGCAACAGGTCAGAAATAGCATACGAATTTCTTAAAGCTGTCAGACTTACGTAGAACACAGGTTTATAAGAAGGTTTATAACACAAGCTGTCAGAGAATATATGAGATGTTGTGAAGCACAGATGGTGATGATACTGCCAACATTGTACAAACTACCCTCATTATATACTCTATGTAAGGGTGAGACAGACACATTAAACATAACAGAAACATCCAGCGAAAGACTGAATAAAATATCACGTAAGAATCGCCTATGTTCTGTCTGACTAACAGCTAAATGGTTCATATACATATTCAATGTAAAACACTATACAACATCCCGCAAAATATGGTGTGTGCTCGATAGAAATGTAGCATAAGATGGCCTTTTATGTCTTAGCAAACAATCTTAAAGCATATATATTAACCCTTTAGCTGCCACATTGTTCTTAATAACCGATTCCATAGTGCTAAACATTTTTGCCCAATGACTCTCGTGTCTATTCCATGATACTGCCCACTCCTCTCTTTATCTGTTGGTTTCTATATCTCCTCCCATACTTTGACCTATCAATTCCCTAATACTGCCATCCCATCTTTGCGTGTAAAACTCACATATTCAACATTCATCATAAATCTCATACAATTACTCTCCCATATTGTCATAGTTCAACATTGTCCAACTCAAACAACTACCAGATGGTAGAATTTCACCAACTAAAATCATCATCACAAGGTAGAAACTACCTCACTGAAATCACTATCAAAAAACAGATTTTCTGCTTGTAACAAAACAGTTGTAACAATAGCTTTTCTTAGCCAGTGGAGGTACACTCCGGGTATGTACGTTATGCTGATAGTTCTCCTAGCTCATTGATTATATATCACCCTTATACAAACCCTCAATCGTTCCCTCTTACTTTCTCCATGCGAAAATTTCAAACACCTTCAATCCCTTACCTCACTCATCAGGTATAAAAATTAAGGAAAATATATGGAAAAATATTGACTGTTGATCCTTTACAGAAAATTGAAAAGGTTGCAAAGTCATTGAGGATATGTACCATATCTACTCTGTGCCTCAACGAAGCCGCCTACTGAGAGTACCACCCATAGCATGTAACTCCGTAGCTGCAAGCGATAATCCACAGGCATCTCCAAAAAATCCACTTTGTAATTTTTTAAAAACGACTCACAAAAGAAATATGAACCCATGAGTTGTGAAATACATTGAGAATGACTTAACCATTACAATAGAGATCCCCTTTACAGACAATTCAATCAATTTTAAAGAATGAAAGAACTTCACAACTAAGAGTATCATTTGCTGCAGCAATGGTATCGCAAAGTTGAGTGACGTTACGAGGTCTGATTAATTGCTGTAGCAATGGTATCGCAAAGTTAAATGACGTTACAGGGTTTTATAATTGCTGTAGCAATGGTGTCGCAAAGTTGAGTGACGTTACGAGGTCTGATTAATTGTTGCAGCAATGGTATCGCAAAGTTGAATGTTGTTACGAGGTCTGATAATGACTGTAATGTTATTACCAGAAACTGCCCAGTATCACCAGCAACAGGTTACAGGGGGAAAAAAAAAACAGAAAAATATGAAATAGCTGAATTTTATTGAAAATATGCAAATCTACAGAAGAAAATATGCAAATCTACAGAAGAAAATATGAAAATCTACAGAAGAAAAGAAGCTACTAGCAAAAAAAAAATTAATGAAAAAAGCAAGTGCGGATAATAAGTGACTACAAAAAGTTAAATGTTGACAGAAAGCAGACATGATGGCTGTTTGATAAGAATATGTCTACAGAAATCACATGTTGCCTAACAGGAATGCCTTTAGGCTAAGGAAGTAAACCCCTACAGAGATTCTAGAGGGGAGACCATGAGGCAGTCAAAGGTATATTAAACCATCTTCTGTCATCTCCTGCAGTTCTGCTTGTTTACAAGCATATTGACTGCCTATCCCTTGGAATTAATCAAGGCAGACAGGGGGTTAGTACAAATGTACTAGGCACTTCCTGGTTAAAATTTGCTTGGGCAAGCAGTAATCTGTGACATGTAGGGACTGTTTCTCAAGCTAATTACACTGGTCTACTTCCTGATAGTCTGTAAAGACGCAAAAAACCATCATGTCTACAAAGAGTTAAATGTTGATAGAAAGCCTGCATAATGGCATATACATTTGTCTACGAAAGGAAGAAATGAATACGTATGTCTATTAGTGATGCGAAGATACAAACTGTTATTACTCAGTTCATTTTCTGACTGCGAGTCATATATGAATTAGGTAACAACCAGCTTTAGACTCTCAACATTCTCACTTCATCTGCACCTTCTTTCAGACGTACACATTTTTTCAATATTTTGTTTTATTCTCAAACGCCCACTGGATCTCTCTTGTAGCAGGACAATGGTCCTACTAGATTTCCAGCCTGATGTAGTCCAGGAACTGAAATGCATTATTTCCTGCAGGATGTAGTCCAGGGAACTGACATGCATTATTTCCTGAAGGATGTAGTCCAGGGAACTGAAATGCATTATTTTGCAGTTTTATTTTCATCAAGGCCTGATACATCTGACTTGGACACTATAACATATACTTTCAATGTTTCACCAGTTCCACAACTAAGCGGTGGACACTTGTAGCCATATTACTAGTGTCATGTGACGTATTCCTTCCAGAAGTTCTTCCCAATGAACTCTCTGAACCTCTCTCTGTCTTGGGCGATGTGGCTTGCATTTTCTAGTGATGTATTCATGTTATATTTAATGTTGTCAGTCCATCGTCTTCTTGGTCTGCCCTTTCTCCTCTTCCCAGGTACTCTTCCCTACTTATTACTAGTAGGCACGCCATATCGGAGAACTGGTTTCCAGACTGTCAAGCTGGGGAAACCTACCTGAAAACTAACCAGTCAATCATTCTTAACCTATTCACAGCTGTAGGTATTGCTACCAACATAGCCTAAGATGTCCTCAGACTTAGACATTATTTTGGTTTGTACCCTGGGCAAAAATCAGTTAATGGATTGATTCCCTCCAAACACGTCAAGTATGGGTCTGCAAACTTCTTTACAGCAGAGGTTATGTCCATTTTTATTTACTAGCCAGACTAACCATTTTGTATTGTGACCATCCAAATATTATATTCTGAGATCAATAACTATCAAGGTGATCAGATTTTACACATCAAAAACATGGGCATCGATTAATGATACAAAATTACCCTAAAGATAAACCAGTTAAATATACTTTCTGCTAATTAATTTTACTCAGAAATCATATGGAATGGTTAATTAACAACAGATAATTAATTATAAACTACACACACTGTAACGACACTTTCTCGTATTTATATATAATATCACAATATCAGTCAACACGTTGCTCGTGTGTGTTGTACTTCGCAGAAACCAGGTATTTTTGATAAATTGTCTCTGATTTTGGCTTCAGGTATAAAAAGTAAATGACTTTCTGATGTGAATATTAAAAAATTTTTAACTCCATTTTGTTCGGAATAATTAAGAAGCTGTTAACTTTTCAGATGAAATTTTGTATACATATTAAAATGTATTATTTTGGCATAAATTCAACCAATTAAAATACTCTTATTGTAAGAAATCTATATATTTATAAAAATCTGGTAACTTTGTTGTTTTTGCATCACAATAGTTTTAGAGCAATGGGACACAACATCTAAAACCAGCAGTGTCCCAGTAAAACTGGGTTTTCTGATCACTAAGCATTGAGTCTGGTATTAGTCATGTATAACATCTGTTTTAGATCAATGCTCGTAGATTCACCACAATCTGGGTTTGCAGAGGTGGCCAAATTGTCATTATATGAACAGCAATGTAGTATGTGCTCCGGTGTCTATGTTGTTGCTCCGCACATGCCTTTCATAGAATCGCTGATGTTAATTCCATATAAACATTTTTTTAAATGGCTGTTGCATTGTCAGTCACAATATTATGAATTCTTGGTTTCTGTTCTTCAACTTGATGTTCTCTTGCTGAGGTCTATAAGTTACAATCCATCAGTTGTCTCCAATGAAGTCATGTATACTGTTTGAGCAGAGATTTTGCTTCCCTGAAACTGTGAGCTACATGCGACTCAGAGAGGGAGGGTAACTCCCATTTTTGTCACTTCATTCCTTTTCACTGCCAGTTCTAAACATAAAATGTGAACAAGGACATTTCATATTCATTGTGTGTTATGCTGTGTTCTTGATGAAGGTCTTTTGGTTGAACCATCAATTTTGTGTGTGTTATAATGTGTGTTACTAGTGATTCACATAAATTTATTACACTTGTCCAAATTTCTCTTGCTAAATATAATATAGCAGGACAGAAACATTCATACAGAGATCAGATATAAACCATCCTTCCACCGTCATAAACAAATAAATTGGTCACTGACCACATTTCAAAACAATATTTCGAATAAAAATAGATTTATATGTAATAAATATATATATATACATACATTTTTTAAAATACACTACAAGTACAATATTTCATATAAATATGTGTGAGAAAGAAAGAGGTACCAAGAACCCTAGCAGGTAACTTACCTTTATTGACTTGATAATTGTACACATACACGTGTGGCCAGAAAAGATGAAAGGAAGAAATAGTTTGGCATTGTTAGCAACATTTTGGCTCAGAAGTGCACGCTGGCAATACGCGCTGTGGCCAAAAGTGAAATGAACACAATTCTAACAGGTGCACACACTTCAAGACAACATAAAACAAAATATGGCCTTTCCATCGTTGGTTATGAGCATTTGAATAAGACCTCAAACTTTAAAATCAATCAAACTATGGGTCAAACTTGTATAGAATTATAACAAATACCGTGGAATTCCGTTATAACTACTTGGTTAGTACCAATAAAATATTTATATAATAACAGAATTTCGGTATATACAGTACAAACTATATGTGTATTTGAAAAGTGTTATATAGGGACATTTGTTATATAAGGACATTTGTTATATAGGGACATTTGTTATATAGGGACATTTGTTATATAAGGACATTTGTTATATAGGGACATTTGTTATATAGGGACATTTGTTATATAGGGACATTTGTTATAAAAGTATGCACTATATAGGAGTACCACTGTAATATAAACATAGATATAAATGTCTCTAGTTATAGTTTTACAATCAGACAGGGTTAATATTTAACATTTTCTCAATCTTACTTAATCTTATCCTTACACTGACAGGGCAATTTTCTTCACAAAAATCAACACAAAATTTCATGTGGATTCCATCTCATTTAAGCACTCCCGCATACATAGAATATAAACATTGCCAGGTAATATTGTTAATTGTGACTTACACATTCACTTTTGGTTTATTGTATTACTGATATCATATATTTTACTCCACATCCATTATATGACTAGTTAAACCATGAAAACTCCAACTATGCAACCATGACAACTTCCAGATTACATGCTGTTTTTTTTAATAACTGGCTAACCATGCTGTGAACTCATTAACAGAGTTGAATGCCATTTAATGCTATCAAAATACCCAACAGCTATGTTTAAAGCTACACACAAACATGTTAATTTCAAAACAAAGAAATTAATACACAAAAATAATTGACGCAATAGCCATAGCTGATAGAATACTATGTCACTTTACTATGTCAGAACTACGGGACTTCAGAATTGTGCGTATAAAGTGTGAAAATAAAGTAGCCCGTTCTTTGAACCCAAACTATGAAACACACAGGGCATCTCTAGAACTCGGTACCTATCTGTACATAAATAATCACTGAATGATTACACCACAAACATCTATATGTTGCAGGTATAACAGATATTGTTTAGTGGTTCTCACACCATCCTCACAGTTGTAGTATTAGCAGACCGATGCTTAGTTCCCAAGAATAACAGTTATTACCGTATTACTTCCACAGAATGTATGACCGTGAAATAAAAACTTAGCACAACAAAAGAGCATGAATGTCATCTCATGAGTAAATTCAAGTAGGAAGCATTGAGAATAAATGAAAAATAAGTCAGCTGTAAGAATTGTTTTCATTTAACCTCATGCTTCCTACTTGAATTTATTTGTATAATATATTATTTGAAGCAACATTGTTCTGTCTCTATGTTATTTATGTTTACAAGACGGCCTTTATTTCCTTGTGTACGAATATAGCTGTTTTAAGTTTTTGTTTCTGAGGATATTTCAATACTTGTACGGGATTGTTAGTTGTTGATGTAATAGTCCTCATCTTGATTGGTCTGTTCACAGTAATTTGAGCACACAGGTTGAATGTCTTCATGAGAACATTTTTTTTGTGTGTGGATGTGGTCGGCGAAGTACGGAAAACCTGTTTAATCGAGTTGCAAGGTCGGTGCCGCTAGAACTGACCTGGTTCAATTGCCATCAGCTGTTAGAATGATCTAATAAGCTAGAAAAGCTCATCATGATATTATTACTACTGCTGACATTTGAACATGTCAATCAACAATGGGAATATAACCCACACTTTCTTTGAAATAAGAGAAATCCTTGTATACTTCACTATCATATAGTGAATAAGTACTGGAGGTCATGCTAGATGGATTACCTGAACCGTGACCTCCACTATTTTGTATGATTGTAAAGCTCTGATATAACCAAATTGGACTAACGTAAGAACTTATTAGTAAGTTCTCACATTCATTGAAGGACAAACAAGAAATAATGCATTGTTCAAGTACCAGTCTTATGTTAAATTGTTATAAGTGTAGGTTACAAATTAGATGAACATCAAATTTCTCCTCCTTTATGATTGCATTTAAAATATCAGCACAGTTCATTGGGCTGCCGTTAGTCAGTGTGGCCATGCTGGCAAGTCTGTCTGCTCTTTCAGTTACCTCAACATCCATGTGTTCATGTTCAAATATGAGGGTAACTCTTCTCAACACAGATTTCGACATCGACTCAAGCCACTGATAGCGTAAATAGTTCGACTTAATCTATCAAAGCACACTAATCGAATATGTAAGAAAACAGACATCTGTAGCATTCTAGGTCTTCAGCCATATCATTGCATCTGTAGCATTCTAGGTATTCAGCCATATCATTGCATCTGTAGCATTCTAGGTATTCAGCCATATCATTGCATCTGTAGCATTCTAGGTATTCAGCCATATCATTGCATCTGTAGCATTCTAGGTCTTCAGCCATATCATTGCATCTGTAGCATTCTAGGTCTTCAGCCATATCATTGCCTTCACTACTGCTATCATCTCTATTGTCATACTACTGATTAAGGTATTACAAATTAAGTGATTGTATAGAAAGTACCCCTTTCTTCCTTATTACACTTCCCTCTGCATTGTTTGTTTGTTTGTTTTTCGTTCGCTCCATTGTAACCATCACGGATATCCGTGCGATTTCCGCCGGGAGCGTGATTACGTTGTGCCACCGTTATGCGCCCTGTAGGCCTAGCACATCCGATTTCGGCATGCCTTGACAATTCGGGTGGGCTACCCTTAGCCTGTGACAGCCTCTATATCTGTCTCCAGGCACGCGTAGTGGAGACTCTTTGCCCAGACTATTTTCTTGCTCTTAGTCTGACTCAGACGAGGTGTTCCACTGTCTATGAACTCGCCTCGTGTAATTGGACGTGCTGTGCCTGTGCCCATTGGGTACTGAACCGTTTCTCATCCGTGAGCCTGGTTCCTTAAGGGGAAGAACTCAACAGAGGAGTTGGACCCTGGCTCTTTCGCCCTCTTAGCCGAGGTGTCATTCACCGACATCGTGTACCCCTTGTCCAAGTTCGAGTCTCACACCACGCGTTTGAGAGCAAGGCGTTCTCGAGCTGAGCGTCCTTGTCCCAATAGCGCCTGAGCCCATCAGGTACTGAACCCTTTCTCTCTTCAAGTGTATTTCCGGTGTAGGAAAACCTGACAGTAGAGCTGGGCCAGGGCTAAATCGTTGTCCCTTTTGTGCCTGAGCGAATCGAGTACGGAACCCTTTCTCTCTGCAAGTGTACTTCCGGTATAGGAAACCTTGACAGTAGAGTTGGGCTAGGACTACCATCGTTGTCCCTGTCTTGTCTAAGCCCATTGGGTACAGAACCCTTTCTCTTCGCGAGCATATTTCCGGTTTAGGAAGGCTCGACATTAGAGTTGGGTTAGGTCTTCTTGCTTTACCAAACGCCAGTGGATGGGTCTGGGTCTCTGCCTGTAAGGAACTAAGGTAACTAGAAGCCCGTCTCGAGCTGACGGAGCTTGTAGCTCCCCCTTTCATAGGGACTTTTCACTTTCTATTTGCAGTTCGCGCTGCCCTCTAGCGCTGTTCTGCCCTTTCATTGTTTCATTGTACTCAGTATGAAATCTATGTCTCTCGCCATGTATCTACCTTTACGTGCATTTTACATTGGCCGCCCCTCCAATGATCGGACTGGACTGACTAGCTTCACTGTATATCGACAGTGTCGCTATATGTGGTGCTGCTGGTGGTGTCGGAGATATGTCTGTCCGTGTGCAGGCAAATCTCTTTCCATCTGCTACCTCCACATTTTCGGACACGATCCCCAAATGATTTGGCCAGAATCAGCTCGAGCTGCTGTATTTCTGTTTCCAGGGTGCACCGCGTGGAGGTACATTTGGGATCTTGGTCATCTGCTAACCCTGGGTCCGCCTAGAGCAATGCGTTCCCTTTGCACCCCCCCTCTGCATTGACTCCTGAATGTCCAAGCAATGTGCATGTGCCAAACCACAGACCCATAGGTGTAGACAGTAATATCCCCATTTGAAAAATGTTCACTGATTAGAGTCTGGACTTCTGGATCTATATTTACTGGAATACCATTGTCATATTTCTTGGAAAGTGTGATCACCACTCACAATATGAATGCTGATGGTACTCATGTATCACTGGTGAAATACTCTACAATTAGAAGCAGATTCCTTGTAGCTCTAGAGTCACATTTAAAGAGAAACTTCCTAAATCACAGCATAGATGTAACATTAATAGTAGTTGTCATATCCAACAGGTGGTTAGTCATTAGGCAACTTCACTGTGTTGTCATTGTCCCATCTTCAAGGCCTTGACTTTGAATAAAAGTTTGACTACTTATGTTTGTCTCCGAGGAGTTTTCTTCCATACTCTAAACATGTTATAGCAAGATTCTGTGAGACATTGAATACCTCATGTCTTTCTCCTAGCTCATTTCTGTTGGGAAGCAGCTTTGCTGAGGTGCTCTGCTGTAGCTGCACCCATCTTCAAAGTGGTACCTGTCTTGTGTCAGACTATTCCATGAAATTATGTCTACATTTTGGTGATCCAATGATGGTGACTTTAAAATGCTTCTTCTGTTCTTTGACCTAGTGGAGCCAGCATGGAGTTCTTCATATAGCAGGTTTTTTTTGGCAAATGAAGATCTTTCATGTGGACTAGATGACCAGCCCAGTGTGTCTGTGCCTTCATCCATCTTGTGTTATGATTACATGTTTGGCTGTTATCAACAACGGACTACCTGGTATTTTATTCTATAAATGAATGACGAGTATCGTACAGTGATAGCTTACATGAAACATGAAAATGCTGGAGTATATTAGCGTGCTTGGCATGTACTGTCAATATTTCACAGTAAAAAATTATATTACATTCAATGCATTTCCTGTCACACATACACTAAAAATACATGCAATGTATCTCTTGTCACAAAGACACCCTACATTGGTAGGTTGTCTTTAAAATATTTTATTATTCAAAAGATTCACTAAATTAATTTATATATAAGTTTTCATTATTTTGTCAACGACACACTCGAAGCTTCCAAATCTTCACTAACGTCTGCTATTATATGCTGTCATGTTAAAACCAAAATTTGGCAAGTTAGATTCAATATCACGCCATTCACTTTCTAACGTGTATAATAATTTCTCCAAGCTTACTATTAATGTCACTAGTTTACCAATGTTCCAATACTTAGAAAGTCATATGAAAATCTGTCCTAGCCACATTCAAGAAACAAAATGCTGAATCTATATTCCTTAACAAATGTTGTCTGGAAGCAGTGTGCACCATTAGTGAGACAGAAAGACAGAATCAGCTGCAACATTCAAGTCACAACAATAAAACATAAATCTTCAACATAACGTGAGTGTTATATCACAGCTAGATATGTCCACTATTGTAGTTAAATTAGTTTACTTCTACCAACAAAATATGCAAGTAATCTCCACTTACAGGTCAGAAACAGAATATCAATTCATGTTTTGACCAAAATGTTGATTCAGTCTTAGCTTTATTAGTGAGCTGTAGAATTATTTCATTATTTTTTCATCTTTTCTGTGTGCCTATTACCAGCTTTCTTTGCTGGTCTGTTATCTAGATCATTATTTTCTGGTTGGTCAGTTATGTTAGTCACTTTGTCTACTGGGTCAGTTATGTTAGTCACTTTGTCTACTGGGTCAGTTATGTTAGTCACTTTGTCTACTGGGTCAGTTATGTTAGTCACTTTGTCTACTGGGTCAGTTATGTTAGTCACTTTGTCTACTGGGTCAGTTATGATAGCTGAATAATTTCATATTGCTATGTTAGCTGTGCCAGCTTAGTTAGCTTTCCCAGCCATGTTAACTGTCTCAACTAAGTTAACTGTGCCAGCTAGCTTAGCCATGTCAGCTAGTCATATCATCTGTTTAAGTTAACTGTGTCCTCTATGTTAGCTAGCCATATTCTCTGTAAAAGCTAGCCATATTCTCTGTAAAAGCTAGCCATATTCTCTGTAAAAGCTAGCCATATTCTCTGTAAAAGATAGCCATATTCTCTGTAAAAGCTAGCCATATTCTCTGTAAAAGATAGCCATATTCTCTGTAAAAGCTAGCCATATTCTCTGTAAAAGCTAGCCATATTCTCTGTAAAAGCTAGTCATATCCTCTGTAAAAGCTAGCCATATTCTCTGTAAAAGCTAGACATATTCTCTGTAACAGCTAGCCATATTCTCTGTGTAAGCAAGTTGTATCTTCTATGTAAGTTAACTGTCAGTTCTGTTAGATATTTCGGCCATGTCTTCTATTTCACTAATGTCATCTAGTCAAATTTGTTAGCAATATCATCATTTTTTGCTAGACCAACTGTCAAATGTCAATTAAGTCAGCATTGTTAGCAATATCATCTTTCTTTTCTAGATCAACTGTCAACTGTTATTTAAGTCAGCATTGTTAGCAATATCATCCTTCTTTGCTAGATCAACTGTCATTTAAGTCAGCATTGTTAGCAATATCATCCTTCTTTGCTAGATCAACTGTCATTTAAGTCAGCATTGTTAGCAATATCATCCTTCTTTGCTAGATCAACTGTCATTTAAGTCAGCATTGTTAGCAATATCATCCTTCTTTGCTAGATCAACTGTCATTTAAGTCAGCATTGTTAGCAATATCATCCTTCTTTGCTAGATCAACTGTCATTTAAGTCAGCATTGTTAGCAATATCATCCTTCTTTACTAGATCAACTATATCGGTGTTGTCCTTTATGTAAAGCCCCCACCTTACTATCAATACAATTTTCAGCACCACATACTCAAATGAGCCTATGTGAGTAAATGTTGACACATCAAACATATGTATGGCAATAAATCACACACTTACCGTAACATCTTATTGCTAAAAATGAACAAAATCGGCAATGCATTTCTCTAGTTTCCTCAGCTGCACTATTTTTGTTGTGTTTTTATTTCATTTCTACTTCACAATAATCAATCACAACCTGAACATTTCAGTTTTTAACTAAACTTCTTCCTTGATGGTTACCCTCCCTCTAAACTATCAGAAAAAAACTGGTACAGACACCCTACACTAACCTTGCTGTATGTATTACTAAGCCAAATTCAGAAGATCCACACTTTTTTAAGAATGGCATTGTGCTGGCAAGATTAAAACTGCTCAGCACAACAGGTATCAGAATATATCAATAAACAACAACAACAACTTAAGTACTAGCATGTACAGTCTGCGAGGGGAATGTACAGTCTGCGTGGGGAAACATTTACTAAAGTTGAGAGCACTGAAGACAGGGAAATGTGGAGAAATAATCAGATGACTTTTAGTTGTGACTGTCAAAATTTTCTCAGATGACATTCATTCTTGTGATTATCAAAACATCAAAGAAGAGAGCAACTGAAGACAGGGCAATGTGGAGAGACTTAATAACATGACTGTCAGTCTTGTAATTGTCAATATTCAGTCAAAGATGAGAGCGACTGAAGATGCAGTTGAGCAGATGTATAACACCTGTGTGTATCCAGGGCCTGAAAGGGAAGCAATGAATGTCAACACTGTTACTTCTGCCATGTATGTTTTAGGAGATGACTAAAGAGGTTTTTGGGATGGAGTAATCTATCCTGTTCTATAGAGGGTCAAGGTGATCCAGGAGTCAAGCTGAAGTCAGATTTGTCAGGCCAAAAGGCACAGATAAAGTGACTAAACAGTAAACCATGGCACAGCGCATTCCATTCTCTGGACTACATCCTGCTAGTCTGCAGGATTTTAAGAACATTGTATGAAAAAAGAGGGAACATATCAAATATCAACATTATCAACTTCCAACTGACTAACATGAAAATGAAGATAACGGGAGTGTGCAAAGTCTAAATACTGACATTTCCATGACTAAAATACAGAATCTGGGAGTGTGATTGGGTTTGCCAAGAAACATAAGACATATCTGAATCAATAGAAATGATTAATCAGCACAGAAATAGAACACTCAGATATCAAATACTGCAGCTCATACTGAATAGGAGATTGGAGAATCATTAGATCATCCAGAGTACACTGATGCAGATCTAATCTAACTATGATATCTGTACATTGATCCTGTTCCTTCCAAATATGTATTTCACTTTTGTACTATGAAGTTGTTTCATTCTCAGATTTTCATTTCATAAAAATAAATTCTCGAAAAAAATAATAGCAAACCCAATCCCACAAGAAATTAATCCTAGGAATTAAAAAAATAAAAACAAACCCACTCCAACAAAAAATTAATCCTAGGATTACAAAAATAAAAACAAACCCAATCCAACAAAAAATTAATCCTAGGATTAAATAATTAAAAACAAACCCAATCCCACAAGAAAGTAACACTAGGATTAAACAGAATGATACAAAAATACAATTATTTTATGAAGTCGTTGGGCAGTGCATATATTATCAGCACGTTTGTTTACAGATATTTGCAAAATATGTTCGACGCCCAAATCTAATCTGATGCTATCAAGATCAAGATTGTATTAAAAAATACTAGAAAATTTCACAGGTAAAAGCTCATCCATGTATAGCTACAAATAAAGGTATTGCTATTTCCCCAAGTTAAACACAAAACACCTGTACCAGGTGGTATTCAACAGGTGGAATATGAATATCACAATATGAGATTACTTACTCGAGAAGTTCCTAGTTGCAATCATTGTGGTCAGGATAGCACCCTACAAAACACAGGTGAGAATTCATATCAAAATTATAATTATGATAATAAGGTAAATAATCAGATATAAGTCAATGATATGATGACATGACAGGTTGTGGGGAAATACAGGTCTCAGAATATATCATAACCTGACAGGTGTCAGACTATATCATACATGACAGGTGTGGGGAAAATATAGCGTGCAATTAAGGGGTGGGGGGAGACTGCCAACGACATTCATTAGGAGAAGGTCGTTGTTTACTATGAGAACTGTATATCATATAAAATGGTGCATAACTGGGTCAATTAATTTTATAAGGATGTGTTTCATTTGTTGGTTGTCCTGTCGAAATTGTCAGAGAAATAACTGCATAGCCAGTGGATGAAGTGACTCAAGCTTACAGGCACAGTTTATTCTAGTTATGCAAACTCCCTCGTTATCTTACCATACTGAATCAAGTTGTCCAATTTCCCTCATTCATCAACTCTCCCCTGCTCAATTCTTGTCAAACTTCCTTCTCCAACTTTCCCCAATTCCTGTTGTCCTATTTCCCTCATTCTACATCTCTCCCTGACTTTCGTTGTCCCATTTCCCTCATTCTCTAACTCTCCCAAATTCAGCTACTTGTGTCCAATTTTCATTGGATAATTCTCTAAATTTACACCCAGTAACTTCAATCTATCAATAACTTAAAACTATCAGTCCAACAGCAAAAATATTATTGGAGACAAACCTTAAGCTTTCTTCTGGCATTGAATTTCTTCAAGCAGTCCACGGTCTCCTGTCTGTGAACCACGGCTGCAATACGTTCCCGTTGCTGAGGACATAACACAAAAAAGTGTTAGCAAACAAATATATGATAAATATGCAGTTTCTTAACATACTTAGTAAGTTCACAAAGAATTCAAGACAACTCATACGTGCGCAATATCTTGTAGAAAATGGTGACGGCAATGTGCGTTGATGGCGTCCGAATATCATAGACTACATACAAAGTAGATGCCCCTATGAAAACAGATGAGATGCATGTTTGTCTATATGCGTGTGTGTACAAGTATCTGTGTGCTTCTGTGTACATGTGTCTGTGTGCTTCTGTGTACATGAGTCTGTGTGCTTCTGTGTACATGTGTCTGTATGCTTGTGTGTACATGTGTCTGTGTGCTTGTGTGTACATGTGTCTGTGTGCTTGTGTGTACATGTTTCTGTGTGCTTGTGTGTACATGTTTCTGTGTGCTTGTGTGTACATGTGCCTGTGTGCTTCTGTGTACATGTGCATGTGTGCTTGTGTGTGCATGTGTCTGTGTGCTTGTGTGTACATGTGTATGTGTGCTTCTGTGTACATGTGTCTGTGTGCTTGTGTGTACAAGTGTCTGTGTGCTTGTGTGTACATGTGTCTGTGTGCTTCTGTGTACATGTATCTGTGTGCTTCTGCTTCTGTGTACATGTGTCTGTGTGCTTCTGCTTGTGTACATGTGTCTGTGTGCTTCTGCTTGTGTGTACATGTCTGTGTGCTTCTGTGTGTGTGTGTACATGTCTGTGTGCTTCTGTGTGTGCTTATGTATGTGTGTGTACATGTGTATGTGTGCTTCTGCTTGTGTTTACATGTGTATGTGTGCTTCTGCTTGTGTTTACATGTGTATGTGTGCTTCTGCTTGTGTGTACATGTGTGTGTGCTTCTGTGTGTGTGTACATATGTATGTGTGCTTCTGCTTGTGTGTACATGTGTCTGTGTGCTTCTGCTTGTGTGTACATGTGTCTGTGTGCTTCTGCTTGTGTGTACATGTGTTTTTTTTCTTATTAAAAAAATATAGTTGGGGTGGTGTGTGTGTGGGGGTGGTGTTTGTGGGTTGGTGTGTGTGTGTGGGGGGGTGGTGTGTGTGTGTGGGTGGTGTGTGTGTGTGTGGGGTTGTGTGTGGGGGGTGGTGTGTGTGTGGTGTGTGTTTGAACTCCTTTATTTTACTGGTTTTATAGTGCTAAATGTCATGTCTTACTTGTCTAAATGGGAAGGAGTTATACTTATTATACCCAGTAATCACTACTGTGGGTGTGGTAACCATCAAATAAATTGATGTTTTGGTTGCACCAAGATGGTGAAGCAGAAATATTTTGATGTTTCAAATTGTAAAATTCACTTCATATTCTAATTTTAAAAAAGCAAATTGTGAGGTTTCCTGAGAAACAGCTATCAGATGACTATCATGAAACACTCTCCTGTGCAGGATAGTGCACTGGATATACATAAGCCCTGGAGAAGAAATTAAATTCATTTGACAATAAATGCCTAAGAAAATGCTTAAATATTGGTTGGGAAGAATTCAAGTTAAACAAGCAAATAAGAGAAGACACCAAACAGCAATAAGTAGAAATATTCTACAACAATAAAAGAAGATGATGGACTTATTTTGGGCATGTACTTAGAATGAATTAAAAACGAACTAGACTGCCATTACAATCATTAAAATGGTACCAGATGGCAAAGTAAAAAGAGGAATGACAAAGAGAGACTTTGCAGAACAACCAAAGAAGGTATGACTATGAGTCTGAACAAAATGTAAGAACTAGACACAGTAGCTTCACATCACTCGAACTGGAGAGCTCTGGTTTCTGTCATATGAACTGTATTTGACTATGAAGGAATAGAGATAAATAGATGTCATAGCTATATCTTGTGTATTTTTCAAAGTTTGATCTTGACATACTGCACTGTAATAGAGAGAATGGGCAAGGAAATTGAATAGTCAGATGGAAAGATAGAATGGGTTGATAACTTACACATATCCATGGATGTTTAAGTGCTTCCGCTGCATTGATCCTCTTGGCTGGATTCACATTGAGCATGCTATTTATGAGGTTTTTAGCCTCTGGGGTGACCGTGTCCCACTCGGGTGATGGATACTGAGAGGAAAAGGAAGACCCAAAAATACATTACACAGTTTTAGTAATAAATTTTAATCTCGGAAAACAAATATTGATTGGTTTGGTTTTTACTTGTAAAAAGGAGCAAAACATTTCCTGCTGATTATGCAGCTGAGATTGGGGAAAATCTTAGTCAAAAGATCATCATCATTTTACATCAAACCATCAGTGATCACATCTCCTCAACATATCCCTCAGTATGTAGCAACTGACCACGCCCACTCAGTGTTGGTTTACGTCTTCTCTGGTTATCTGCATAATATTCTGTTTATTCACACCCATTTTGACATGATATTCTGTTTATTCACACCCATTTTGACATGATATTCTGTTTATTCACACCCATTTTGACATGATATTCTGTTTATTCACACCCATTTTGACATGATATTCTGTTTATTCACACCCATTTTGACATGATATTCTGTTTATTCACACCCATTTTGACATGACATTCTGTTTATTCACACCCATTTTGACATGATATTCTGTTTATTCACACCCATTTTGACATGATATTCTGTTTATTCACACCCATTTTGACATGATATTCTGTTTATTCACACCCATTTTGACATGATATTCTGTTTATTCACACCCATTTTGACATGATATTCTGTTTATTCACACCCATTTTGACATGATATTTTGTTTATTCACACCCATTTTGACATGATATTCTGTTTATTCACACCCATTTTGACATAATATTCTGTTTATTCACAACCATTTTGACATAATATTCTGTTTATTCACACCCATTTTGACATGATATTCTGTTTATTCACACCCATTTTGACATGATATTCTGTTTATTCACACCCATTTTGACATATTCTGTTTATTCACACCCATTTTGACATGATATTCTGTTTATTCACACCCATTTTGACATGATATTCTGTTTATTCACACCCATTTTGACATGATATTCTGTTTATTCACACCCATTTTGACATAATATTCTGTTTATTCACACCCATTTTGACATGATATTCATGTAGTCAGTCCAAGATTGCAGATTCATAAGCATTTATTACATAGTTCACACGTCCTATCTCCCTAAAGGCATTCAGAACATCAGCTCTGTCCATTGCTTGTCCTATCTCCCTAAAGGCATTCAGAACATCAGCTCTGTCCATTGCTTGTCCTATCTCCCTAAAGGCATTCAGAACATCAGCTCTGTCCATTGCTTGTCCTATCTCCCTAAAGGCATTCAGAACATCAGCTCTGTCCATTGCTTGTCCTATCTCCCTAAAGGCATTCAGAACATCAGCTCTGTCCATTGCTTGTCCTATCTCCCTAAAGGCATTCAGAACATCAGCTCTGTCCATTGTTTGTCCTATCTCCCTAAAGGCATTCAGAACATCAGCTCTGTCCATTGCTTGTCCTATCTCTCTGAAAGCTTTCAGAACATCAGCTCTGCCCATTGCTTGTCCTATCTCTCTGAAAGCTTTCAGAACATCAGATCTGTCCATTGCTTGTCCCAATTTCTCTAAAAGTATTCAGAACATCAGCTCTGTTCATTGCTTCCGGTCCCCACGATCACCATACCAGCAAGCCTGTCTGCATGTTCATTTTCTCAGACACTGTCATGTTCAGGCCGGGAGAATGTGCAAACAGGAACACAGAGACAACACACATTGATATACGAACAAGATGAATGTGATATTTGACAAATGAAATATGTCCAGATTCTTCTTCTGCTTTGGTTCTCAAACTCCTGCTAGTTAGCAGGTTATTTATGGAGAAGGGGAACATGTTGTTTCATGGTTTACAGCTTGGGTACCATATGTCCTGTCACATACTATCAGACTTCTTGGTTATTAGATAACAGAGAATTCATCATCATTATCATGTGCTGCCTCCGCATCGAAGGTTTGTTGCAACAGATCTCCAACATTTATTGTCTATTGAATTGGTGGTACACTCTACTAGACTGTAACCTGTTCATTTCATGATGTTTCCCTCCCACTTGTATCTCTGTCCATCTCTTGTTTCCATTTCATGATGTTTCCCTCCCACTTGTATCTCTGTCCATCTCTTGCTTCCAACCTCTAGATTTCCTTCTTCAAGAGAATTACATAAAACAACTGTGTTGCTTCCTCTTCATTTGTGTCTCAGATTTCTGCAGGCTAGCAGGATGTGATCCAGAGAATGAAATGTGTTGTATCATGGTTTACAGCTTGCCTGTGATATTTACATTTTATAGCCTGAAACATTCTGCATCAGCATGGCTTCGAGCTCAATTTGGCTCCATGATATAGGCCAGCCAACTCCACCCCATAACCTTCTGAGTCACCTTTTAGGACATGCATGGAAGGTAAACATCATTGCTATTCTCTGTTCCCTCTTTTGTCACCCAGGTGACACTCTGGCAAACACAACTGTTTTTGTCCAAGATAGAATATCTAAACTTGAAGGTGGAAAGGATCCGCTGTGGACAATCGTGAGACATTGTAAGCTTGTATAGTTTGAACATGTAATAAGACATATTTCTACACTCACAGAACAGACGGTGATGCTGATGAGAAACAAGAAATTGATGATGATGATGAGGAAAATAAATATGATAAGGAAAAGAAATTGATAATAAAGAGGAAAATAAATTGATGATGCATTACTATGACAACAGCATGACCTACATCATATGCCCCAGCCTTGATCTGTGCATACAGCCTGTGCTGATCCTCATCCCAGAATGGGGGATAACCAACCAGTAGGATATACAGCACAACTCCTGTAATTACATGATATAACGTTCTCAGATACACAATCTTCAGACACCCTCATCAACATCATCCAGCACCATCAATTACTACATTTGTTTGTTTCTATGACCAGTCGGAAACCAAGGAATTGAAACAATTCAATTCCTTGGCTGTCGACTGGTCATAGAAACAACAATCACTGCCAACGGCAAAACACTAGCACCAACACAAGAGTCTGACGCACTAACGGCCATGACTGCCACTGGTTAAACAATTTAGAGTACAACAAACTCCATAGTGTGAGAATGAAGAAGATCAAGATAAGTTATGGTGGAATGCCCTAAGATTTATCTCAGAAACAGTGACTATCAGGATCATTATTGCGCCTGAATTTCTATCCTATCAGAACCGTTATTGTGTCTGATGCTCTATCCATGATTCACACAATTCAGAATGGATGGCTGTAATGTTTATATCTGAAGTGTTATTTCTTGTATAAATTGTTGGCTAGTCTATTCTGTTAGTCTGTTGTAATGTCTATATCTGCAGTGCTGTCTCTTGATTAAATTGGACATATTTTTCTATTTCTTGTTTTGTACCACAGGAATGTACTATTCATAGTTGTATCAGAAGGCAAATATGTGAACCTTAACCTTTAGCACCCTGCGGGAGTAAAAATTTAGCCCAAATCTTTTAATCCTGGCGGCGAAATTCGTTGCCCAGAGCGTGGAACGTGATTCCCCTAAAAAAGTCAGATTTGTAATTTTTTGAGAAAACGTTATGGCAACTAAATCTAGCCATATTATTTAATTTCCTGTTTCTGTTGCTAAAATGGCTGCAGGAGATGTGTGATTATAATTTTGGAATCCGATCAATCTATAGCCATCGGCATAGAGGCAAAGTGACATGGCAGTCAGTCGAGTTTTATATACTTTTATTTCATCATATATTCAGTGATATAATTATTTATTCGGATTTTAAAGTGGAAATCTTGAGAGGTAAGTTCTTCAAATAGATTAAATAAAATAGACCATGAGGTTTTTATTATGTAAAATATATAATATTCATCAGCTTTTGATGGATCAAAAATACAATAGGTCTAGATCTAGATAGGTCTTTTATCACATGTCTCATATCACACACACACACACATGCACACAAACAAAACTTACACCAATATATGCAGAATTTAATTCTTTATTTATATGTGCAAATAGTATTTAAAGATCTGTAACAACAAAAAAGTTATTGTGATTTGAAAACAGCCACCAACGATTGCGTAACATTTCCCAAAACTAATTCCACAGCAGTTAGTGGCAGGAGAAAAGTTACGTAATTGTAAACATAGGATGCTAAAGGTTAATGTGTCATAATGTGTACATTCTTGAAGGATATGTTCTGAAGTTTGATTCACTTGACTATGTGTACACTTTGTTGAGCCAGCAATTTTGAATATTGTTTTCATATGTCTGCTTAGACAGCTACCAAATTTTATGGTTAATTGAAATTTGATTTGCACATACACTCCTTGGTACATGCATACACACAAACATATGAGTACACATATAAAAATGGAACAAAAAAGTTATTTATATAGCACACCTGAATCTTCAACATAATATTTCAAGGAAGTTTAATAAAAAATCATTAAAAAAATTATACATACCACAGGCCCAGATGTCCACAGGCTTGCCATATGGATCTTTCCTAAGTACCTCTGGTGACAGGTAACCTGGTGTGCCAGCAAAACCTGCAGAAGTGAACAATTATCAATCAGTTGGAATCAAGAACTACCCACCGTAATTAAGTCGGATGTGCATGGCACAATAATCACAAATAAAACTGTAACACAACACAACTCTGTTCTCTGGACTATATCATGTTAGTATACTAGAAATCTAGTAAGATCATTGTTCTTCTACAAGAGAAATTCATTTGGGAGTTTGAGAATGAATATTTTTTTAAAGTATTGTTCATAAAGAAACAGCAACTTACGAGAGCAATGTGCCTAGAAATTCAGAATGCATACATTTAAAGAGATATGATGGTATCAAAAGGCTGATTCTAGAGGGCACGTACCATGCATGAGAAGAAGAGGAAGACCAATAAAATAATGGACCAGCGACACTGAAGAATGTATGAGCATGACTCATGCCAATGCAGGCCTGTCTGATCAGGACAGTGAGACATTCTGGGTATCTATCATGAAGACAATGTCCTGGAAACAATATGTCACTTGACAGACTGTTCATAATTCAAATATGACAAATATGAATCTAGATCATAAAGTTTTGAACAAAAGTTGAACAGTGAGATCACAATCTGATAAATTGGTATAAGTGTAGGAGTAAATGGGCATTGTTAACATTTCTTTCAGACATTGTATCTATGTCAGGCCAGGTTTTTCTATGACTGTTTAATACAGTAATCTTCTTCTTGTACATTCATTCTCAAACTCCTGCTGGTTGCAGGATATAGTCTGGACAACAAAACACAATGTGTCTTGGTTACAGCTTGACTGCAATATATGTGACTTTGGGGTACAAAGGGCATCGTGCAGCTCTCGGAGGACCTAGGGTTAGCAGATAACCAAAATCCCAAAAGTACCTTCTCATGGTGCACCCTGGAAACAGAAACACAGCTGCTTGTGATGATTCTGGCTAAATCTTTTGGGGATCATGTTTATGAATGTGGAGGCAGCAGATAAAAAGAGAATTGACTGCAAAAGAGACAGACAATATCTGATACCACTGCTCCAACACATGCAGCCGCACTGTCAACACACAGTGACGAGAGCAAATCCAGTCTGAGCATTGGAGCAGCGGCCAATGAAAAAGACAAAGGTAGATGCATGGTGAGAGACGAAAAGACAACATATTGAGTACAATAAAAGGGCAGCACAGCACCAGAGGGCAGCACCAAGTGCCAACAGAAAGTGAAAACGTTCCAAGGAAAGCGGAACTACAAGCTCTGTTAGCTCGAGACAAGCTTCTAGTTACTGGTGCTCCTTATGGGCAGAGACCCAAACCCAATCGTGGGTGACCGGGAAAGAAAGCAGCCCTGGCCCAGCTCTAATATCAAGCTTTCCTATACAGGAAAGATGTTCTCAGAGAGAAAAGGTTCAGTACCTGATGGGCTCAGGCACAAATGGGATTTCAAGGTCATTCAGCTCAAAAACACCCTTTGTTCCCAAACACATGGTGAGACTTGGATGAGGGGTTCACGAAGTTGGTGAACGATACCTCTGCTAAGAAGGCGAAAGAGCTCGGGCATAACTTTCTGATGAGTTCTACCAGAACCAGGATCGCAGATGAGAAAATATTCAGTACCCAATGGGCATAGGCAGACATGGAATTACACAAGGCAAGTTCACTGATGGTGGAACACCTCATGCGAGATATACATGAACGACAATCGTTTCAGCAAAGATTCATTACACACCCGCATGCCCATCGACAGATAGGCAGGCTGTCACAGGCTAGGCAAGCCTACTACCCGAATTAAAGGCATGATGAAAATAGATCTACTGGACCTCGGATGTCCAGACTACAAAGTGAGCCAACCGATGTACAAATAACATAGTTCAACTGTGGAACTTGTGACACAACATACTTCACACTCCCCGGCGGAAATCACACAATTTATTCAATGTGATTATAACGCAACGCAGAAGAAGATAAGTGCCTTTTTCAGGATGACAAATCGAACTTCAGCAAGACTTTAGAGTCACTTTAACCTAAAGAGTGGGACAGCCAACTCTATCTCAAATACTCCTTAGTCACTTCTTACAGTATCCATGATAGGTCACAGTGTTACTATTTTTTGCTTATCTGGCTTTGGTAATGCACAGGGTGTAATACCATGTTATACTTTTCTTCTTCTTTTCTTCAAAGCGCCAGCAGTAAAGCTAAATTACATCTGATGTTGTTGCTATCTAATTGGGTTGCACTATAACCATGGTTGCTGGTGCACCTTTTGGCCTAGTGTCTCCTACTTCAGCACCTGTGCTTGCTTGGGTAGGATTAAGGTCCTGCTCGAAGTAGAGGATGGCTCATATTTTCCAACCTCTGCTGTCTGGACTAAATCCCACCTTCACTGTAAGGAGTTGGACTCGATATGGGACTATATCTGACCAAAGAAAGCACATTCCAAATGGCAATTTCCAGCTATAAAACTTGGACACTTAATAAAGCAGTGGAAAAAAAATAAAGAAACAATGTTTTTTTCCTTATGAATGAAATGTTACAGGTTATTAAGAATACCTTATACAGGAAAAAAAATACCAATAAAAATTGTAGCAAACATTCAAGGTGGAAGAGGTCTGGCTCCTAAATAACACCCAAACAAGATAAAACACTGAGATTTTAATAGAATTTAATACTCTGCTAACATAATTTAGAAATGCAATGAAAATCCAAGGCACATTCATCATGTGCTGCTCTTACAACAAAAGGTTGGCTGCAATGGACCTCCACCATCCTCTGTCTCTTGCTTTTGTGGTGCACTCTGCTGGCTGTATGCTGTCCATCTTGAGATGTTTCCCTCCACTTCGTATATCTGCCTACCTCTTGCTTTCCTCCCCTCAACAAGGTGTTGTGTCTTTTAATATATCAAAAATATATTGTTTGATTTGTATTTCCTTTAATAGTTATTTTTTTCATATGCAGTATTGACCGAATCAGATATCCAGTAACTCAAAACAAAGTCAATTCAGTGAACTTAATCAACAAAATGTTACTGGGAATGTAACATAAGAGAGTGTATAAACATGTCCCTGGATGAAGCAGGCCAACTCGCCCGATTTGTGTAAAGTTCAGAGCATTATTAAAGAAGACTGCAGCATGGAAATAATGTTTGACCTGGACAATAGTAGACACATTTCCATCTCTCCAGATGATAGTGTTATTGTTGTGCTATAAGAAAGATCGTCTCAGATGCATGGTGATAGGCCAGAGATAGAGTATACATTTCCATAACACAGTGTCCAGGCTGAAATATGAAGACCATGTGATGCCCATAAGCAGCACAACCCCTTTCTCTTAATAATAAAATGACATTTAAGTATGTAGATATAACATCAATCCTTACCAAACCAGGCCTGCTGTTCACCTTGAACTTCAATGGCCAGGCCAAAATCAGCCAATTTCACTGCAGCACCTTTGGCTTTACTTGCCAGAAGAAGGTTTTCAGGCTAAGAAGAAAATATTTAAAAAACTGTCAATATTTCATGGTGGACATATCATCAATATCATACATATTGATATATCAACAAGATAAAAGATTATAGTAACAAAATCTATTCTTGAAGCACAGATGAATGTGTAGAGACTCAACAAATGTATTCTTGAAGCACAAACGAATGTGTAGAAACTCTGTAATAATACAGAACATAAAGTACACAAAAACGAGAAGAACAGGAACTATTTAATTTAGATATCCGCTTCCCATTCAGATATCCCATTAATATCAGATATCCGCTTCCCATTCAGATATCCCATTAATATCAGATATCAGCTTCCCATTCAGATATCCCATTAATATCAGATATCAGCTTCCCATTCAGATATCCCATTAATATCAGATATCAGCTTCCCATTCAGATATCCCATTAATATCAGATATCAGCTTCCCATTCAGATATCCCATTAATATCAGATATCAGCTTCCCATTCAGATATCCCATTAATATCAGATATCAGCTTCCCATTCAGATATCCCATTAATATCAGATATCAGCTTCCCATTCAGATATCCCATTAATATCAGATATCAGCTTCCCATTCAGATATCCCATTAATATCAGATATCAGCTTCCCATTCAGATATCCCATTAATATCAGATATCAGCTTCCCATTCAGATATCCCATTAATATCAGATATCAGCTTCCAATTCAGATATCCCATTAATATCAGATATCCGCTTCCCATTCAGATATCCCATTAATATCAGATATCAGCTTCCCATTCAGATATCACATTAATATCAGATATCAGCTAGATATTAAGCCTAAGTTAGGCTAGTTTTGTTCCAGGAATGTTCGACATGGACTGGGCATGTTTTGTTTTTTTCATATTGGAAAAATGTTCTAGGAATGTTGAGCTTCGGATGAACAGTTTGCTGTCCATATTGGAAAACTGAGCAGATACCAACACACTGAGGGGGGCAACAGTTCCTATTCCACTGCTAATATTATCATAAGCTCTGACCTGGAGAAGACAGTGAACTTTTACCTGACAATATACCACAACATAACCACAGACTCTGAATATTATCATAAGAACCCACACTAATGGCTTAACTATATAATTTTATCTTTCTCTTGATTGAATATACGTTCCTCCAGATTCTCAAGAGGAAAAATAATAAAATTATTTATGTTAGGCATATTTAATATAGCCTTATGCTATGCATCATTATATCAGTTTCTCTTTTGTCAAGTTTGGCACAAAGGGCGAATCTCATAGTTCTCCAATGCCTCTGGATCAGTTGCTAGGGGTTGCAGGTCTTGTACATTTATGCCTGTTGATTTTAATTCATTCACAACAGTTCTTCTCATCGTTGTTTTTTGTCTACCCTGTTTTCTTTTCCTGTCTGGTGTCCACATGAAGGTTTCACGTGGAATTATGTCTTCCTTCATTCTAAGTACGTGGCCGATGTATGTCCAGCGACGTTTTCTGATGATGTTCGTCACGTAATCTTGTTTTGTCTCCTCTATTAGTATGTCGTTTGATTTGAAATATTTCCAATTAGTATTTGTGACTTTTCTGAGGCATCTATTCTCGAAGGCAACTAACTTCTTATCCATTAATGCTGTAGATTTCCAACTTTCGCATCCATTTGTCAATTATGGAATCACACTTGCATTGAATAGTCGCAGTTTGATGTGTTTATTTGCGATCTTCGATCTCCAGATGTTTGAGAGTGTGTTAAAGGCGTTGGAGGCGAGAGCGATTCGAGTCTTGATTTCTGAGTTGGTATCTCCGTCTGTTGTTATCTTGCTTCCCAAATATACGATATTTGAAACTTTGTCTAGTATATTATCATCTAGTTTAATTGATTCTGTCAGGCCGGTAAAGTTCATGATTTTCGTTTTATGATATGCATTTATTTATAAATGCAGTCCATTTATTTATAAATGCAGTCAAATTTGGTTGTCAATGGAAACTACGATTTAGCTATTATTAAGCTAAATTGAAGAGTGGAACCGTTCGGAAATAGAAACAACAGATATACGAAGAAATTGATAAATCAACTCTGAACTGAAACTGTGAGCCGCCATTGTCCGATTAAAATTTTAAATTGAATGGGACGGGGATGGAAACAACACTGTTCGCTGATGCTATCCTGCACTCACATCTAGAGTGCTAACAAAATATTGCATTATTAATAACAGTTCTGGGTGTTTAATAGTCCGTTTTATAAATGGTAATTAATTTTCAATAAATATACTAGCTGTAATTTATTCGTTTAGGTCGAATGATCGAATGCTAATGTACAATCCATAGTTTGTGGGCGGCAGAAAGAAAGCAGAAGTCAACGTTTCTCAGAAGAATGCGGTTAACCGTAAATCAACGCAATATTAATATTAAAACTTGCGGAAAAGTAACGAAACATAGTCATACCTATGTACAAATCTGAACATAGAAGATTAAATGTAGATGGTTGGTTGGTTACTGATCCAGCGGTCCTTAGGCAACTGCCAATTAATTGTAGAGGAAAAGGTTCCAAGAAAGAAAACAATATGTCTACAAATACTATGATGGATACAGGATATGAAATACCGTAATATGACACTGGAAGAGAATGGACTGCGTGCACAGAACCGGCGTGCCTACATAGTGATAGTGAGAACAACGTGCTACACAAGCACTTCACATGGAGATATAGAATCTATGATATCTATACGCTAGTGGTCGCAAACCGGGATCCCGGCTCTCTAAAATACCGGGATACCGGACTAAATATAGAAGCTTCAAAGCACTGGAATTGGATTTATAAAAACCGGGATTTTAGAAATTTTCGGTATTTTATTTTATAACAATAATATAAATCACTTTCCTTAGTTTTCAATAATAACTTTTCATACCGCATTTAAAGCAAAACATGCCAATAATTTATGTCATGTGTGAACCCTCACACAGACGGTCTAAATATGTGTTTCATTTGTAAAGAGGCATGCGCTGTGATTAGTTTTGTTTTTATATTGTGCGTGTACCGAGTGACAAACGTCGCGACGTGAATGTAGAAGATTGCTAAGTAAATCTTATCATATTATGGCAAATACTTAATTGGTAGGCTTATAGTCGAATGAATTCTGATGTATATTAACAGTTTATTTATAACATGAATTATATGGGAATAATAATATGCTGCACTTGAATCACGTGGTAAACTTTTTTTTATCAAATTTTTTTTGAATGCTTGATTTCCTTTATTTGTGCCAAAGTATCTTCATATTGCAAACTATTAATAAAGCCATATTTTTATACGATCAGATATTAGATAGTTGTCATTTTTATGATGTTATTTTTTAAATGTGTCCCCAAAGATTAAAGAAAACACAAAAGTCTGCTGCAGGTTCTGTTTCTAAACTTGAAAATATAAACTGACTATACTCTGTGCTGCTAGATATTACCATATTTCTCCCAATTAACATGATGATGATGTTCGTACGTCGTAATCGACGATGACCAAAAACTCAACCATAAAAATAATAACAATAAGTAATACAAAAAGTTAATAGTGTGTTTTTAAAGGAGTAACAAATCCAATGCACGCACAAAATGTTCTTCTACAAAATTGACAACTGTAGAGGGTGTCTATAGGACGCTGAGATGTTTTTTCCTTTCTACGTGCCCGCTTCTGTCTTGCATTATCTTGCCTGTTCTCTTTCACCGCTAGTGCTCCCGTTCTAAGGCTGTAACGCCATGCTGTTCTATCCTGAGCGAGGCTCTCCCAAGCGCCACGTCAATTTTAAGATGTTTCAGTGATGATTTGAGCGCTTTTTGTCCACCAGCTTTTCGAATTCCTGCCTTGAGTGCTCCATAACATATTTGTTTTGGCAGACGCGAGTCCTCCATACGCACACGATGACCTGCTCAGCGTACCTGTGCCTTCATAAGTAATGTGTAGATGTTTATTGAAGTTGATATTTCCAAGACCTCGTAGTCTGGTACTTTGTCCAACCACTGGATGTTTAGTAATTTACGTAGGCAGGTAAGATGGATCCCAATTAACCTATCATTGTAATGTCTGCATGACTTTCTTTCATGTTTCTATATTAAGCATTCAGACTTCTATTTCATTATGTCATTGTTGTTTTCTTCATTTATATATATATTTCTACACACGTTCATGCAATTCTGTGGTATTGTTTGGTTTCTGCACTCTAGATTAGAAACGGACCATACATCGAATTCTTGAGTGCTACAGAAGTCGGATTTTGTTAGCAACCTGTCTATTACAATATCTGAAAAACTATCAAGCATGTCGCATTGAAACTGTACACAATTCCAGATCTACTTATGTTATATGATATTATTATAGTTTATTATCACACAGTGTGTTTGTATGCTAGTATAAGCATGTTTGTATGTTAGTATAAGCATGTTTGTTAGTATAAGCATGTTTGCTAGTATAAGCATGTTTGCTAGTATAAGCATGTTTGCTAGTATAAGCATGTTTGCTAGTATAAGCATGTTTGCTAGTATAAGCATGTTTGCTAGTATAAGCATGTTTGCTAGTATAAGCATGTTTGCTAGTATAAGCATGTTTGTTAGTATAAGCATGTTTGCTAGTATAAGCATGTTTGCTAGTATAAGCATGTTTGCTAGTATAAGCATGTTTGTTAGTATAAGCATGTTTGCTAGTATAAGCATGTTTGTTAGTATAAGCATGTTTGCTAGTATAAGGATGTTTGCTTATATAAGCATGTTTGCTAGTATAAGCATGTTTGCTAGTATAAGCATGTTTGCTAGTATCAGCATGTTTGCTAGTATAAGCATGTATGCTAGTATAAGCATGTTTGCTAGTATAAGCATGTATGCTAGTATAAGCATGTTTGCTAGTATAAGCATGTTTGCTAGTATAAGCATGTACGCTAGTATAAGCATGTTTGTTAGTATAAGTATGTTTGTATGTTAGTATAAGCATGTTTGTTAGTATAAGCATGTTTGTTAGTATAAGCATGTTTGTTAGTATAAGCATGTTTGTATGTTAGTATAAGCATGTTTGTTAGTATAAGCATGTTTGCTAGTATAAGCATGTTTGTTAGTATAAGCATGTTTGTATGTTAGTATAAGCATGTTTGTTAGTATAAGCATGTTTGTTAGTATAAGCATGTTTGTATGTTAGTATAAGCATGTTTGTTAGTATAAGCATGTTTGTATGTTAGTATAAGCATGTTTGTTAGTATAAGCATGTTTGCTAGTATAAGCATGTTTGCTAGTATAAGCATGTTTGTTAGTATAAGCATGTTTGCTAGTATAAGCATGTTTGCTAGTATAAGCATGTTTGTATGCTAGTATAAGCATGTTTGTTAGTATAAGCATGTTTGCTAGTATAAGCATGTTTGTTAGTATAAGCATGTTTGCTAGTATAAGCATGTATGCTAGTATAAGCATGTTTGCTAGTATAAGCATGTTTGTTAGTATAAGCATGTTTGCTAGTATAAGCATGTTTGTTAGTATAAGCATGTTTGCTAGTATAAGCATGTTTGTTAGTATAAGCATGTTTGCTAGTATAAGCATGTATGCTAGTATAAG
The DNA here is from genome assembly GCA_034231615.1 of Meghimatium bilineatum. Classification (NCBI taxonomy): domain Eukaryota; kingdom Metazoa; phylum Mollusca; class Gastropoda; order Stylommatophora; family Philomycidae; genus Meghimatium; species Meghimatium bilineatum. Next base: position 76,826,479 of record CM067321.1, on the reverse strand, counting down.
CATGTTTGCTAGTATAAGCATGTTTGCTAGTATAAGCATGTTTGCATGCTAGTATAAGCATGTTTGTATGCTAGTATAAGCATGTGTGTATGCTAGTATAAGCATGTTTGTATGCTAGTATAAGCATGTTTGTATGCTAGTATAAGCATGTTTGTTAGTATAAGCATGTTTGTATGTTAGTATAAGCATGTTTGTTAGTATAAGCATGTTTGTATGTTAGTATAAGCATGTTTGTTAGTATAAGCATGTTTGCTAGTATAAGCATGTTTGCTAGTATAAGCATGTTTGTTAGTATAAGCATGTTTGCTAGTATAAGCATGTTTGCTAGTATAAGCATGTTTGTATGCTAGTATAAGCATGTTTGCTAGTATAAGCATGTTTGCTAGTATAAGCATGTTTGCTAGTATAAGCATGTTTGTATGCTAGTATAAGCATGTTTGTTAGTATAAGCATGTTTGCTAGTATAAGCATGTTTGTTAGTATAAGCATGTTTGCTAGTATAAGCATGTTTGCTAGTATAAGCATGTTTGTTAGTATAAGCATGTTTGCTAGTATAAGCATGTTTGCTAGTATAAGCATGTATGCTAGTATAAGCATGTTTGCTAGTATAAGCATGTTTGTATGCTAGTATAAGCATGTATGCTAGTATAAGCATGTATGCTAGTATAAGCATGTTTGCTAGTATACGCATGTTTGCTAGTATAAGCATGTTTGCTAGTATAAGCATGTTTGTTAGTATAAGCATGTTTGCTAGTATAAGCATGTTTGCTAGTATAAGCATGTTTGCTAGTATAAGCATGTATGCTAGTATAAGCATGTATGCTAGTATAAGCATGTTTGTTAGTATAAGCATGTATGCTAGTATAAGCATGTTTGCTAGTATAAGCATGTTTGCTAGTATAAGCATTTTTGCTAGTATAAGCATGTATGCTAGTATAAGCATGTTTGCTAGTATAAGCATGTTTGCTAGTATAAGCATGTTTGCTAGTATAAGCATGTTTGCTAGTATAAGCATGTATGCTAGTATAAGCATGTTTGTTAGTATAAGCATGTATGCTAGTATAAGCATGTTTGTTAGTATAAGCATGTATGCTAGTATAAGCATGTTTGCTAGTATAAGCATGTTTGCTAGTATAAGCATGTATGCTAGTATAAGCATGTTTGCTAGTATAAGCATGTTTGCTAGTATAAGCATGTTTGCTAGTATAAGCATGTATGCTAGTATAAGCATGTTTGTTAGTATAAGCATGTATGCTAGTATAAGCATGTTTGTTAGTATAAGCATGTATGCTAGTATAAGCATGTTTGCTAGTATAAGCATGTTTGCTAGTATAAGCATGTATGCTAGTATAAGCATGTTTGTTAGTATAAGCATGTATGCTAGTATAAGCATGTTTGCTAGTATAAGCATGTATGCTAGTATAAGCATGTTTGCTAGTATAAGCATGTTTGCTAGTATAAGCATGTTTGCTAGTATAAGCATGTTTGCTAGTATAAGCATGTATGCTAGTATAAGCATGTTTGCTAGTATAAGCATGTATGCTAGTATAAGCATGTATGCTAGTATAAGCATGCTTGCTAGTATAAGCATGTTTGCTAGTATAAGCATGTTTGCTAGTATAAGCATGTTTGCTAGTATAAGCATGTTTGCTAGTATAAGCATGTATGCTAGTATAAGCATGTTTGCTAGTATAAGCATGTATGCTAGTATAAGCATGTTTGCTAGTATAAGCATGTTTGCTAGTATAAGCATGTATGCTAGTATAAGCATGTTTGTTAGTATAAGCATGTATGCTAGTATAAGCATGTTTGCTAGTATAAGCATGTTTGCTAGTATAAGCATGTTTGCTAGTATAAGCATGTATGCTAGTATAAGCATGTTTGTTAGTATAAGCATGTATGCTAGTATAAGCATGTATGCTAGTATAAGCATGTTTGTTAGTATAAGCATGTATGCTAGTATAAGCATGTTTGCTAGTATAAGCATGTTTGCTAGTATAAGCAGGTATGCTAGTATAAGCATGTTTGCTAGTATAAGCATGTTTGCTAGTATAAGCATGTTTGTATGCTAGTATAAGCATGTATGCTAGTATAAGCATGTTTGCTAGTATAAGCATGTTTGTTAGTATAAGCATGTTTGTTAGTATAAGCATGTTTGCTAGTATAAGCATGTTTGTTAGTATAAGCATGTTTGTTAGTATAAGCATGTTTGTTAGTATAAGCATGTTTGTTAGTATAAGCATGTTTGCTAGTATAAGCATGTTTGCTAGTATAAGCATGTATGCTAGTATAAGCATGTATGCTAGTATAAGCATGTTTGCTATATAAAACCATAGTAACCAGAATGATTTCTTCTACATGTACCACTGAATGTATCAAGACGTTCTAAGAAAAAATCAACGTTCAAGAAGGCTGGCTTTTAAAGATCAAATTAAGAAGGAAGTTCAGTTTTCTCGGCTATGTCAAGAGATACGCTGGCATGGAAAGAGTGGTTTTGGAGGGGACGACAGAAAGTACCAGCATAGGCTAACGAAGAAAAATCGCTGGACAAGGGATATTCTGGAATGTATGTACATATCGCTAGAAGAAGCGGGACAACTTGTCAGAGACCGTGGGGATTTCAGGAGATTCATAAGGAAGACTATGTTCTGGAAAGAATACGTCACATAAAGCACACGATGTGTAGTGTCATTAGTTCTGGAAAGAATACGTCACATAAAGCACACGATGTGTAGTGTCATTAGTTCTGGAAAGAATACGTCACATAAAGCACACGATGTGTAGTGTCATTAGTTCTGGAAAGAATACGTCACATAAAGCACTAGATGTGTAGTGTCATTAGTTCTGGAAAGAATAGGCCACATAAAGCACACGATATGTAGTGTCATTAGTTCTGGAAAGAATACGTCACATAAAGCACACGATTTGTAGTGTCATTAGTTCGGTAATTTACTTGAATGTGACTAGCAACATTCACTGAAGATGTGCTACAATCTGCAGATGACATATGGAAGTTCACCAAGAGGAAGGCTGAGAAAATCAAAGATAAACACAACATGAGTAACAGAAGTAGTGAATGGCATAACTTGTAAATGGGAGAAGTCATGAGCGACTGAATCAGGAATGCACAGGCAATAAAGTCGCAGAAACAGGAATGGACAGACACATGAACGAAACTAGAAGAGACAAACATGAAGGACAGACACAAACTGGAAATACACTATTCTATCTAATCTAATATATCTAATCTATACAGAATCTTATCTAATATATTGTTCTATTTTATCCATGTTTTATATCTATCTATTCTATTTATCTATCCTATCGATTGATTCATCCAATCAGTATTTTTAGGGTTATTGGGACGGATTATTAGACTATTTATTAAGTGATTAATAATTAAATCACATAAAATGTAAAGGTATGTTCCATGACAGCAACCTGCCGCCGGGGATGCAGATAACATTTCATGTATTAAGCCCCATCAACTATTAGGTGGGGTGGCCAGTTCCCTTCCTTGCTGTGTTTCCCTTTTCTAGCTCATACGTCAGATACTCATTTCCAGTTGAGTCGACTGGAGAAGAGGTCATGGCAAGCGATAAATCACAACCCGGATTTTGACGTGGTTTCGAATCTAGCACGATGTAACCTGGTGATAGTAATCAAGCTCACTACCAACTAGACTAAAATCACATAATCGATCTTATTACATGACTTAACATAATGTTATAAACATATTGCTTTCTAGAAAACCTATTCGACTTTCCAGTTGCCATTACTCCAGTGTCACACGTAATGACAATGCGAAAATGCTTTGCCTTCTTCCCCCGTAAGACTAAGCACTGTAGCAATACTTCATCACCTAAGGTCAACAACATGTACAAACGTTTATATCTAATTTTTTTTAAAAACAGGATCACGTCAGTAGATAAGAGGTTAAAGGTATAAATTTCCTTCCACCACACACTCCAAATTAAAATTGAACTCGGTATTACGAAACAAAAAAATACCAAGAAGGAACCCCCCTTCCCTCTTCCACCTTCATCGATCACACAAACAACCATCAAAACTCTCCCGAAAGACGAAAAAAAACACCCTTCTCTTTTAAGAAAGCACCATCCGTTCTCTTAGAAATAACGTATATTGAAAAGATATACTTCACTGTATAGTGTGTACTACGTCATGTACTTCATTGTATACTGTGTACTACGTCATGCATTTCGTTGACTTCATTATATACCATGTACCACGTCATGTACTTCATTGTATAGTATGTACTACGACGTGTACTTCGTTTCTCTCAACCAAGCGACGTGCCAGTTATATTGCTTAAGATATTCCTTAGGGATCTCCGAAAAAATCAAATTTATAAACGATAACACGGGCGAGATTGGAACCCGGGACCTCTTGAGCACACAGCGAACGGCTTAGTCAGGAAGACAGGACACATTTGTTGGTAACTGAACGTATATATTGTTACATATCGAATCTACGGCCCTGGAAAGGATATCCAGACAACGAGGCTAGAAACATCAACAAATGTTGTCATACAACTGCAACATCACCTGGATTATTGACCAAACATCGGCAGAACGTCACGTGACAAAATACACTAACTCGCGTGACACACGAGTAACAGCGGAGAGGGGGGGATATCCCCCACAACTCAGGTTTTTAATCAGGTTTGCGAGTCTATACGATAGGGACTGGATACATCTGCCGGGAATGACGATCTAGAATTATTCCCTTCAGTAAGTCGTGGAGACCTCGATCGATATTAGAAAGTTTTCCCGGATCATTGTCCGCGCGCCCAAGGCAAAATTCGACTCTATCAATTTCAATATGAACACTCGGAGAGTAGATAATTGAGAAAACATTTATTGGTAACTGAAGAATGAACGTTTGTATTGTTATATTTCCCTGTCAGAGCTTTAGATAGACACATTACTACTCCTGTACGATGTTGTCTGGGTATGAATCATCGAAATGTCAGAGGATGTCCGACAAAAGTGCACAGTGCCGCAGTAAGGAAATACTGATGCGATAAGTACTATATTAAGTAATATACTGTTACAGTTTATACTAAATATACGATGTTGTTGGACAGGTTTTTATCCTATCAGAACGTAAGATAAAAACATTACTGTCGTCTCTACGATGTGTTGTTGGACAGGTTTTTATTATAATATAAGATAAAAACATGACTGCCGTTTCTACTATTTTGTTGAACGTTGTATCGCTGGAGGCCGCATGTTCATGATATCGCCACGAAATGTACAGGGAACGTTGTTTTTTTCCATTTACTATCTAACAGAAAAAAATAACCCCGTAGATATCACGTCTGTAAGTTAAACGCTCTAACCTCTCGACCATTCACCACTTTATAGTATATCAATGTAGTTATATAAAATGTAACACAAAAGCCTTACTTTGGTACTACTTTGGACGAGACTGCAATTTTTAACGCGTCATTGCACATGTTTCAGAAATATGAGATATCTCTTATTCAGCATTGTCATCGTCTTGGGTTACCCATGCTACCAGCAACTATCTAAATATGTCATTTATCTTTTACAGAATGTTGCTCTCAATGCCACTCTGTAAGCCCCTCGGTTATGTGCAAGTTGCTCATCTTCTTCCAGTGTATGTTCACAAGGTCGATATCATGTGCCCATCGTAGTCTTTGTCTGCCTCTTATTCTTTCCCCCCCCCCCCCGGAATATTTCCTTCTATTGATTCACCTATCTAAACTAATGTGTCCATTTATATGTCAAAAATATGCTAGTCTACGTTTCTTGATATAGTTTTAAGCAGCTAGTCTTCTTCTTCAATGTTTAGGTCTGTGCAGACATCTGCGTTGGTTCGCCTTTCTGCCCAGAATATTCTTATAACCTTTCTATAACATTTCATTTGGAATGTCCATATATTTTCTTGTACATCGCGGATATCATTGCCCACGTCTCACAACCATATATTGCCACTGGAAAAATATAGCTTCTGAATAGTTGTAACTGTTTTTCTGTTTGCCCTTTGCTATAGATTTGTCTTCTGCAGCAACAACATCTTCAAATATTAATTGTTCTCTGCTGTTATGTCTCAATATGACCAAAAATCCCCAAGATTCTTTTGTTACTTTGTTAATGAGCTTTTCAACATTCAATTTTCTTGTCATTTTCTGATTTGTCACTTTCACTGCTCGTGATATTGTCAAAATCGTTCTGTAGCATTATTTTCAAATTGATCAAGTCTCTGTGCCACTAATGTATTAAAGTCCATGTTACACAGCTGTAAATCGCAACTGGAAATTTGCATGTTCTTATCAGATCATGGTTGCCATATCAATACAACATCTGAGGACAAAAGTGCTTGGGAATATTTAGAAATGTTTCTGTAAAATGTGTTCGTGAGAGAAGATAAAGACCAACCTTGAGATCCCTGTGGACTATCCCGTGTTGATGACAGTAGCTTACACTCTCCAGTATCTGTTGCATGCAGTGGCTGAAAGATACAGGAAATGAGAAGTGCATCAATGATGGTTGACCAACTTCTCAGACATCACTCATACATTTATAACTCATGTCGCCTTATGAAATGGTACAATATTAGGCCACAGAGATAGAGAGAAAGAGAGAGTGTGTGTGCGTGCGTGTGTGAGTGTAACAAAAAAACTACACCACAATTTCCTGACTTTCTGGAAATATTATGGAAAAAAAATAAAATCAGGATGGTGAGAAAAGGCAAATAAAATGTTGTCTTTCTTCTTACAAAAAAAACCATTTTATTAACGTTTCTACTAACCATCTTCATTTTATTTTTTTTCCCTAAGAATTCCAGAGTCCGGCTTGCTTAACTTTCTTCCCATCTCAATGCTTACATATCCCATCTTCAGTGATGGTTTTAAGCTCCACCTTTGCTTATGTCTCTTCAGTTATTTCCACTTTCCTCTCTTGTGGTTTAATATAGCGTTACATTTCATCTACTCTCAAATACACCTTCCTCTGAATCATTCAGTCTCACACTCCAACCAGTTGGCAGGACGTATTCTGGATACTGAAATGAGTTTTAAATTTATTTGCATGTCTGCGATATCTCCATATTTTTAACAAACGAATCCTGCTTTAGCATATATTCTAGCCACGCAGACGTATGATAGGTTGTTTTTTTTAAAAACTGTTGAACAAGCGTAGTGGATTAACGTCATTGTACTCAATTACAATATACGTACTCCACACGCGTCTCACGTGCTCCACAACTCTCACGTACTCCACAACTCTCACGTGCTCCACAACTCTCACGTACTCCACAACTCTCACGTACTCCACACCTCTCACGTAATCCACACCTCTCACATACTCCAAAATTCTCACGTACTCCACAACTCTCACGTACTCCACACCTCTCACGTAATCCACAACTCTCACGTACTCCACACCTCTCAACGAAGCGGCACACTGCCTACCGAGAGTATCACCATAACACCTACCCCCACCTCTTGGACCGATACTCCCCAGGGACTTCCGAAAAACCTACCCTATAAATAAGGCGCCATGAGTCGGATTCAACCGGTGACCTCTTGAGCACATGGTAGACAGTTTAACCACTACACCCAGAGTCAGCGAACAATAGGTTCATGGGGCAAAATCTACGTTCAGCTCTCCTTAGCCGTTTATTACGCTATAAATGACAAATGGCAGTAAAGAGGAATCCCTAGCTTATCCATTTATAATAAACTTCCTTATTTAACACTTTCCAAAATTAACAATTATATTTCTTCTTTACGGATTATACTGTAGGCCGATATAACGAATTTCTGTTATTACATAAGGCCTACATATTTGGTCAGTCCCGACCACGTTGTTATAACAGGTTTCTCACTGTAATAGTATTCCTCATAGTGCAATCGGGCCCTGCTAAATCACAGTCACTGCACGATTCCTGAATATGACATGTATACAGATTTATGAAGCTACTGGCAGTTTGTGTTGTTCGTCGTGTACGTGTATATCTGAGCTATTTTAACAAACGTCTTCCTACAGAATAGTTCTGTGTATAGATGAATTATTTCAACAAAACTTGCAGCAGAATAGTTCGGTGTATAGATGAATTATTTCAACAAAACTTGCAGCAGAATAGTTCTGTGTATAGATGAATTATTTCAACAAAACTTGCAGCATAATAGTTCTGTGTATAGATGAATTATTTCAACAAAACGTGCAGCAGAATAGTTCTGTGTATAGATGAATTATTTCAACAAAACTTGCAGCAGAATAGTTCGGTGTATAGATGAATTATTTCAACAAAACTTGCAGCAGAATAGTTCTGTGTATAGATGAATTATTTCAACAAAACTTGCAGCAGAATAGTTCTGTGTATAGATGAATTATTTCAACAAAACGTGCAGCAGAATAGTTCTGTGTATAGATGAATTATTTCAACAAAACTTGCAGCAGAATAGTTCTGTGTATAGATGAATTATTTCAACAAAACTTGCAGCAGAATAGTTCTGTGTATAGATGAATTATTTCAACAAAACTTGCAGCAGAATAGTTCTGTGTCCATAAATTACATTAACAATTGCGGGGAATGGGATCTGGAAAAGTTTGAGTTATTGTTGGCGAGGGAGGGGATGTTTGACAAACATTGACATCAACACAACGCTTTTTTTATGCAACACTTAAATTGTGTGAATATTACGAGAAAAAGTTGAAGATGTGAAAAATGTATGCTGTTTATTCTTGCACCTTTTCAGTCTTTAATAATTTTTTTACGGGAAAACAGGATTTTTATTTTTTATTTTTAAGAATTTAGGGGAGTTGGGTCTCATGATTCTTGACCAGCTATTGAAAATGGGGGAGGGGGGGTCAAAAATTGCCAAAAATTGTTGATATAATTTACAGACAGACCATTTGTGTCAACATGACATGAGAAACAGAAAAACTGTCAGATCGGATCGGCCACGATACGGGACTATTGTGAAGAACACCGTCAGGAAAGAAGAGGGGGAAAAAAGCACGGAATTGAACTTTTTTGGCGTATAACCTTACTACAGACTAGAAACATGTGGGTCATATTCACCACTTGCAAGGTACCTCTAACATCTGTCACAAGCCTGCTACATGTCTAAGCGCTGTTGCATACATGGATAAAAACTCTCTATCCAGATGGATGTATCCGAGTTGAAAATGTCACGAGATTGTTGCCACTGTGTTTATTTGTGCTCGTTGCACAACCGAGGAAAGTATTGTATTGCTGTAGTTTTTTTTTATATTCTTGTGTTACAAATAAAAACAAACACAAAAAACAGGATAAAGGCACAACGTTCACCGTAAAATTATTTCTGAGCGTTCTTGGAGTTGATAGAAGTATATGTTATATTTGATGAGTGAGATGTTTTGTTGGCAAGAAGACACATACAGATGTCAGAGATGTATTCTTGATTCTGCGCCTTTCTTTCATATGTGTTTCTTCTCACACCCCTGCATATTAACAGAATGTAGTTCGGAGAACAGAATGTGTTGTGTCATGGTTTAGTTGTGCTGTGATATCTGCACATTTCGGTCTGACGCATTCGTCTTCAGCATGAAAGTGGGTCGATTTGACGTCTATATGGGATTGTCTCAAAATTACAGTTGAGTAGGGTTGTTGTAAGTACAGTTGAAGGTGGAAGAAGATGTGGTGGTTAGAAGAAAACATAGCTAGATAATAACAAGGACTGGAAAGGGTGTGAAGTTTCCAAACTCATCACAATGATAAAGACTAGAGATGTGTGGAGATCTTTCTGAATCAAATGTTTCAATGTGACACCCCTACGGCCCTTACGGGTTACGGGTTTTATCATTACTATATGGAATTGGACAGCCAACTCCACCCCATAACCTTATTAGTTGCCTATTACGACTTGCATGGAAGGTAAATAGTTATTCTTTTTTGTTCTCCCAGTTAGGGTCTCGGCAACACAGGACAAGCGACATTCCCACAAAGGGAATCGAAATAAGCGGTGTATTCTTCGTCCAGTCAATCGTCCATGAATCAGTTTGTCTGTATAACAAGATGCCCAAATGTGTAGTTCTATGGACAATGCTGGAATAGTTGAACAAATATAAATTAATATGTTAGAGAATGTTGTTGTTATTCGTACATCACATGATGATGATGACCACTTGTTACATCCCCTTTATGCAATTCAGTTAGAGTTATGTCCATGTCTATGAGTTCGCAGATGGTTCGTGTTATATTCTGGCAGCAAAATGCCATTGGACAGTTCGGGAAGCGATGACCGTTGTACAGGTCTGTAGATAAGAGGCGAGGGTTTCAACACTCCAGACCCCCTCTACTCTCCTTAGCAAATGTGGAATAGGACATTTATTTCTAGGAAGATGGCCAAATCCAATTCCCCCTCCCTCACCTACCGCCATTTTTCTCAATAGGTCATCATATTTTCATCAAAAACATCTGACATACGGAAACCTACGAATGACCTTACCCTCCAACCCCACCCATTGAGAGGAGATAATATCTGCGCCACAGTGGATGGTGTTTGATCTACCGGAGACTAAATTAACCCTGAGCTGCTGCATCAGAGAATGGAATGAGAGGTTCACCAACGAGAAATGAATGGAATGAGAGGTTCACCAACGAGAAATGAATGGAATGAGAGGTTCACCAACGAGAAATGAATGGAATGAGAGGTTCACCAACGAGAAATGAATGGAATGAGAGGTTCACCAACGAGAAATGCATATGCAATGAGAGGTTCACCAAAGAGAAATGAATGGAATGAGAGGTTCACCAACGAGAAATGAATGGAATGAGAGGTTCACCAACGAGAAATGAATGGAATGAGAGGTTCACCAACGAGAAATGAATGGAATGAGAGGTTCACCAACGAGAAATGAATGGAATGAGAGGTTCACCAACGAGAAATGAATGGAATGAGAGGTTCACCAACGAGAAATGAATGAAATGAGAGGTTCACCAAAAAGAAATGCATATGCAATGAGAAGTTCACCAACGAGAAATGAATGGAATGAGAGGTTCACCAACGAGAAATGCATATGCATGCGCCAAGGAATGAAGATAAGGGAGACAAGCTAATCAAGATACATTATTGAATTGAATAAAAAAAACTCGTAGATAGGTTGGGGGTTGGGGTTAAAGCTTACCGCACCCACCCACCGCATTAGGAAATCAGAAGATGACTTGTAGTATTAGGAATTTAGCTAAGAGGATACTCCCCCCCCCCCCCCTCACGGGTTGAGGGCCCCCATACACGATTTTGCAAAATAAAAATACACACCACCGAAAATTTGGGAAGAATATCGTATGAAAGAAAATTGAGCAAATTGGCTTTTTCTGGCTAGATTACACCCTATCCTCCTCCTGACTGAAAACGTGTCTACGGCCCTGGATTGAGTGATTCTGGGCTGGAGGGAGGAAGACATGAACAACCTGCAATAGGATTAGGCAGGTATTTATCAGACTTGAATTGTTCAGTCAGTAAAATGTTCAAGAAGCAAAGCTTGGAAAAACGTAATGAAGTTTTGCTAATCGCCGAAAACACACATACTACACACATAAATCAACAAATGTGTGTTTCCAGTCATTAGCAACACTTCATGTCCATGTTCCAAGCTTTATCTGTTCGATTTCAGTTTAGCTGCGGTGAGTACACATGCAAATATTGAAGAGATGTATTTGCATGGACTACTGGACACGCCACTTGATTGTTAAATTATGTTGACATACCCGATAATTGACACAAACATATGAACGCATGTGAAATCGTATAGGGCGGGAGATGGCTAAAGGAAAAGAACACACAATGTTTCCGCTCACATTTTTAAGCTTAGTTTATCTTTCTCCTTCCTCGTATTACATCGGTTTTTAATCATGTTTCGTTTATGTTTTGTTAGTTCCAAAAAACAAACACGCCGCGAGTGCGCACATCAGGCAGGAGAGAAGCGGAGAAAATCATAACTAACAGGCAAGCCTAGAAGTTCAGCCGTAACTAATCTCCAGAGAAAAAACTACCAGCCAAATCAAAAAAAGCCTTTTTATGTCATGTCTTCGATCATTTCCGTGAATTTCGTAGGTCGGCTTTGGCAGGTGACACAAAGAATATAAATAGTGACCAAGGAAAAACATGGCAATAAGTGAAATCATCACGTATGAAGGCTTAGTGATTCTGCTAGCAGGTCTATATTGAAGATGGTCACAGTTCAGCAAAGCAACACTTCAAGAGACTGTTGAGTCATATCGCTGCAGAAACAGGTATAATCATCATCTACTTTATCAACGATTAAGATATGGTAACCTGACAAAATATGAGTGGCAACACTGGTTTAGGTTATAGGTTGATCAACGATTAAGATATGGTATCCTGACAAAATATGAGTGGCAACACTGGTTTAGGTTATAGGCTGTTGGTAAGATCATAGATATTTTAAACATCTTTATCCATTGACTGCCTCCCTCTCCCTCCCAACTTTATCATACGAGGGGTGGTCAAAATGTCATGCCATCTAATTTATAATTTAATTAAATAGACAGGACAAATAGATAAAACTCATATTAAATTGTAGTCTGAAATCTGTACTTAAAATATGTTTCTCAATGTAGTCTCCGTTATTTGTTACAGTTTTTGTCCATCTTCACACAAGGGTATGTATCCCCGCATGGTAACAATGTGTTTCTTTTTTTCCTAAACCAATTACGTACGGCGCATTTACGGTTGTTGGTGTCCTTAAAGTGATGTCCGCGTAAATCTTGTTTTAGTGGTCCAAACAGATGGAAGTCTGATGCTGCAAGATCGAGACTGTAAGGGGGATGTGGTAATAATGTCTAGCTAAATTCTCCAATCAATGGTGCGTTTAGCGATATGTGGCATTATCGTGCAACAGTAGTGCAGTTCTCTGATCTTTTAATGCGTAAACCCACCTAAGACGACATCTAAGCTTCTTCAAAGTTTCAGTATAACGGTCTGCGTTCACTTTGTTCTAACACGGAGTCCAGAAAAATCATCCCTTTCTCATTCCAAAACATGGAGGCCATAACGTTTCCTACTTCTGGTGAACTTTTGAACTTCTTTCTTGTCGACGATGTTGTGTGATGCCATTCCATTGACTGCCTCTTGGATTCTGGTTTAAAAATATGAACCCAAGTCTCATCGTCTCTCACAATATTCGATAAAAACTTATCTCCTTCAGTTTCGTAACGGTGCATAAGGTCAATGTCTATGGTTTTCCTTGTTTCTTTATGTCTGTCTGTCAATATTCTTGGCACCCAACGTGCACAAATCTGTGAATAACCCAGATCTTTAACGATGTTCTGGACACTGCTTTAACTAATGGACAACATGACATGCAGATCATCCAGTGTCACACCACGAATTATGTCAGCAACTCGATGAATGTTGTGTGACTGTGGTAGACTAGTCCGCATCGCGTCATCCATTGAGAATTGACCTCAATTTATCACAACGATGTACCCAACGTCGAACAGTGCAAACATCAACTGTTCAATCTCCATAAACATTCTTAAGACGTTCGTGCATGCGAATTGGGATCTCTCCTTCAGCATTGAGAAATTCCATGACATATCGCTTTTTCAACCGTACTTCTTTGGCAGCCATTTTAAAACTGTTAATGCGTTGCAATCTGTTAATGAAACAGGTTGGTTATGCTATACAGTGCAGAAAAGTGTTTGGGGATTCTCATAAAATCATCAAATTGCACACCGATACAGTATTTATTTAGATAACAATTTGGAGGCAATACGTTTTGACATCCCTCGTATATCAGTATCTCGATTACTGAGCGTTGTCACTGAACGCTGCTAATCTTGGATTGGGCGCACCTTAGACAGATAAGTAATGCAATCTTTGACATGTCATGTGTTAGATTGAGGACCCCATGCGTCTACCCAGCGCTGCGAAACAGGTCTTCTAACACATCTACCTCTGCTTGTCCGTGTCAAATTGGTCGTGGCTAGTCCAACAATGTATCCATCATTTCATTTCACAATTTCATTCGTTCATCCATCTTCTGTTCGCCCATCCATCCCTCCACTCGTTCATCCATCTTTTGTTCGCCAATCTATCCTTCCACTCGTTCATCTATTCTTTGTTCGCCCATCTATCCATCCACTAATTTATCCATCCTTTGTTCTCTCATCTATCCATCCACTCGTTTATCCATCCTTTGTTCTCCCATCTATCCATCCACTCATCCATCTATCAACCCATTTTTTTCTACACTAAATGCATAAATTACTAGCTCCTTCCCTCACTTATCTATCCATCCATCCATCTAGAACTTTGCTAATCCAGTCATCTATTCATTCTCTCGTGGACAATATGAATTCAACAACTCCCCCACCCCCAAACAAATAAAAACAAGATTGTTAGTACTAGGAACTTAGTAAAAAAAGTGGGTAATTCAAACCCCCCCCCTCCTTTTTCCGCACGACTGTCTCGAAAACGTCATCAAAAATCGAATGAAAATGATTACTCCCCCTCCTTTACTCCAAATGTATTTACGATCGTGCACCTATTTATTCATCTTTCTCTCTCTCTCTGTATCTATAATCATCTCTATAATCTCTTATTCATCTTTCTCTCTCCCCTACAAATGAATACTCCATGACAGAATCAATCAGACACGCACATCAACAATAACACATGTCAGGTACACACTTAACTCTGCTTTAATATGTTCACTTGATCTCGCGCACGTCAATGAAAATATCTCAACCAGAAAGCTTACCTGGCGTCAGCTTCGCTGTAGAACTCTCGAGCCACAATGTCTTCAAACAATTCACCGCCAGTAACTCTGCAAAAATACAACAGCTCATCAATCAGTTATCGGTACCTCTTGACATTCTATATATACAGCGGAATCCCATTATAACAACCTGGTCCGGACCAATAGAATATGTATGTTATAATAGAAATTCGCTATATACTGTAGAATCCCACTTTAACAACATGCTCCGGACCCAAAGAATATGTGTGTAATAACAGAAATTATACAGTATAAACACATCTAAATATAAATTGTGGATGTACACAATTTTTGTTAAATAGAGACATTTGTTATAAGAGGATGCGTTATAGAGGGATTCCACTGTATCACTTTATACATCACAAGTGTTATGTATCCCCGTGGAGAGCGGTTAGGAAATACGAACATGAGTTTCAGTACTAGGAATTTAGCCACAAGGCCTTTTCTCTTTCCCTTAAAAAACCCTTTTCTCCCAACATTTTCAATGATTTTCAAAAGTCACTACACATCAAATGAAGTGTTTATAAATAAAATCTATACAGGCAATCTATAAATGATATATATAAATGTAATTTATAAATTAAATCTATACTTTAATAAACAAAGAAACGCATTTTTTGGAGGTACTTTTATAAAAGGTAGTCGTTGATAAGACATCAATCAACCTATCGACTGCATTCACCTCGTCATTAGCTTATCGTGGTTACCTGGATTGTACTCATGAGTTTTTTTTTTAGGTCGCGAAAGAGGTTACGGTCAAAACAACATGTTTGCTATAACGCGTGACAGGTTCATGAGAATCCCATGAAACTTATTGAACACACAACTCTCTGATCAAATTATTGAATGCCTATCAAAGATTGACGGTCATGGAATAAATTCTGTTGATATCAAAGATTGACGGTCATAGAATAAATTCTGTTGAAAATTCAATGCGCAAGTATGGCTCATCTCGCTGCAGAACAACGATACATCATCATTGGACGCTTACAGACTGGACAATCACACAAAGTGTAGTAGCCAGACAATTTAAATATGGTTAGAAGCACCAGTCGCCTTTAGAGGCGATTTCAACATACTGGTTTAGTGGCAGACCCAGAGTCACAGCTCAGGGCCGACCCAGAGTCACAACTCAGGGCCGAATACTGCTTCATTCGGCTGAGTCACTTCAGGGATCGATTTTCATCTGCGTCCTTCACAATCCAGTCAATGCCAGCAGCTCGTCGAATTCCAGATCAAACGGTCAGAAACCGGCTGCATGACGCTGGTCTTTGGGCTAGAAGATTTTTTTTTTATGGTCTGGCATCGCTAGAACCGGCTGCAGTGGGCGAACCAGTACCGTCAATGAACCGTTGGGAATGACTCCAGACGAATTTTGTTTAGTTAAAATCTGAAATGATTTTTATGCCAAGGTTGAAACCTTCATTTCGCAAAATAAAATTTTGGTACAGGTTTTAAATTTTTTTTTAAACAGTATATAACTGAGTTCGGCTATGTGGAGAAGTGGTACAGGGCGCGCATGTGTCGGCCAAATTACCGAGTTCGATCCCCACCACAGGCATTTGAGCATTCGGGCCGTTCAGAAAGCAATTGCAAACTACTGAACATATTTATATTGCCTAGAAAATCACTACAGAAAAAAATGCTGGCTACGTCGTGGATATGATACGAAGCCAAATATATATAAATGTAGGGATTACACAGGGAAATAGTCGAATGACCCTTGATTTAACCCCCCCCCCCCATTTCCAATACTGAAGTCGTATCTGTTGAACTGATGACATGAAACATCCAACTTTAGGTTATGCAGGGTAGGGTGATCACAATAATAGTAGTCTCTGATATACCATCGTTATATACAGAAATATATTACAGGCCAGGAATTGAGCTTGGCAATGACAACCTAGGCGGTCGCCTGCCCTTCTATCACTAGGCAATCACTAGGAGGGCCATAACCCAAATTAATTTAGTTATCATACGGGGATGGGGGGAGCTTAATCATTACCAGATCTTTTCCCATGCGTCAAAATACATAGTCTATAAACTTGTCAAAATAAAGTCTATAAATTTGTCAGAATACATTGTTTATAAACTGGTCAAAATAGTCTCTAAACTTGTTAAAATTCATAGTCTCTAAACTTGTTAAAATTCATAGTCTCTAAACTTGTAAAATCGCATTACCCATAGAATCGAGGAATAGAGTTTGTGAGAAGTTAAATATTGTTCTCTTTTCCTTCCTTCATCATTCATTCTCAATCTCCCGCTGGATCTCTCTTGTAGCAGGACCATGGCCGTACTAGATTTCCAGTAGTATCTAGTCCAGAGGATGGAAAAGCATTGTCTTTATTTTATTTCCGCCAATGGCTGGACGCATCCGTCTTCGGCGGGGAAAATATCTGCGCTGGTCGTCAATTTGCTGACAAACATTCAACACACGACAAAAGTGTTTTTTAATCGAAGCCTCAATATGAGTTTAACATTACACACCTCTAGCGACGTCCATGACATCTGTTGCACAAGAGTGTAACGTCCTGTTCGTTAGTGTGTCTACTTCATCCTGTCTGTTAGACTACACCGGATTTCAAATATGTAGTGTTGTTTTTTTCTATATCCTTTTTTTAGTCTTTTATTGTACTGGCTCTGTTGTTTTTCCTTTTAATCTCTTCTGTTCTTACCGCATTTGTCTTTTTTCTCATTTTTTTCTTTCATCTTATCTTCCGTATTCTTATCTTTTGCTCCTCCCTTACATTATGATTCTCTGTTTTATTCATGTCTTGTTTCATTTTATCCTGATCAAGACTTTTTAGCTACTCGGCATAACGGGGTATAACGCGAAAAGAAAGAAGATTGTTTTAGTCGAAACGTTGTATCTGTTGATGTCATTAGTGCGTTTTGCATTTTGCTGTAACACTCCTTTGGTATCACTGTTTTTCCCCATGACTGCTTCGTGTTGCACCAGCCCTAACAAATTTAGCACGTTAGGTTGTATGTACCCCAACACTGAAGATTTATCGATGCAGCTCTGAGGGACGATCCTCCCACATCAATGCAGCTCTGAGGGACGACCCTCCCACATCAATGCAGCTCTGAGGGACCACCCTCCCACATCGATGCATCTCTGAAGGACGACACTACCACATCGATGCAGCTCTGAGGGACGACCCTCCCACATCGATGCAACTCTGAGGGGCGCCCCTCCCACATCAATGCATCTCTGAGGGACGACCATCCCACAATTCTGGCGACATCAGTAGATATCGTTGAAGAACTGTATATTACTGTATAACAACGAGTGAAAGAAAGAAGACAGAAAGAAAGAATATTCAGACATACGATTAACTTAATTATGTATATTTTAATTAAAGACTATCATATTTATACAAGTAAAAATACAATGATCAATCGGGATAATTTGTAGAAAACGGAAGAATGGACAGAGAGCTCGGGTCAAGAATTTAAAAAAGTCAACTACGTAAACTGTGGAACACCAATTTAGAAAGGAATCAATCTCGATGTAAATCACAAGACAAATTAATAATTTAATTGTCATTCTAATATTGTGTTATCAAACATGGACACTGATAAAATAAGAAGAAAGAAAGCTTACTAGGTGTTAAACGATGTCTAAGAAGAGCAGTAAACAGAACAAGAAGAGATCATGTGCGCAATGAAGAGATTACAAGAACTGCTGGAACAAGAAGAGATCATGTGAGAAATGAAGAGATTACAAGAACTGTTGGAACATGAAGATATCATATGAGGAATGAAGAGATTACAAGAACTGCTGGAACAAGAAGAGATCATGTGAGAAACGTTTAAAAACAGAGACTGTAATGGTTCTCCCACGTAATGAGAATGATCCCTTATTGAGCAGCGGCAAGAGCATACAACATGAAAATTGAAACAGCACGATACAGGGGAAGACATAGAAGAAGGTGGATTGAGGGAGTTACGAACCTTCTGAGACGTCACAATATTACTGCATATCAAGCGACCACACGCGCCACAGCACGAGAACCGATGGTCATTCAATCCAGCGACGTCTCACAGCATAAGCAGAGAAAAAACAGATAGATATTTCTGTATCCAAACAAGAATATGTATCCACCTATATTAGAAAGCGTCGCTGGAATTACATTGGACACGCGCTACGAATGGATGCCACAAGACTCCACTGTCAAGCTTTGATGTGGGCATCAAAGGGGAAGAGAAAACGAGGAAGACAAAAAGAAACTTTACGTAGAAATATTACAAGAGAACGTTACACCATCGGTATCAGAAACAATGAAGATCTAAAGCAAATTGCAATGAAACACGAGACATGTAAATCTATGACATCCGCCCTATGTGCCGTCACTGACTCTAGATGATTAACTAACTAATAATAGAACATCGTCACTTCCTGTTACACCCGTTACATCCGAGTTGTCCCAGCAGACGTTTCAGTCAAATTGATTATTTATTACAAATGTTCAATGCTAACGAACGATTTATGTTTCGTTTTGCTTATGCAGTCAGAACATGATTACGAAAACTTATCTATTCACTATCATCATCACGAAACCCGTAACCCTACAGTGTCGTAGGGGTGCGTTAATCTGGAAATATCAACACAAAAAACCCGCCATGTCCCTCTTTTCTCAGTTCCTTGTTTAAGTGTAGAGACCTTTAATAATGTCCAGTCTTTAATACTCTCAATCCCATACTTTCCTTTCCCATCTTCTTCTTCTACCCCCAACTGTTCCCTGCCTTACAATTTTGGAAAAGGAATCGTGCCTATTTACATGTGCAAGTCTAAAAGCACACAAGTTTGTGACGTTTCACCACTGCCATGAGATGTCATTGTTGGTTTCATCACTGCCATGAGATGTCATTGTTGGTTTCATCACTGCCATGAGATGTCATTGTTGGTTTCACCACTGCCATGAGATGTCATTGTTGGTTTCACCACTGCCATGAGATGTCATTGTTGGTTTCATCACTGCCATGAGATGTCATTGTTGGTTTCATCACTGCCATGAGATGTCATTGTTGGTTTCATCACTGCCATGAGATGTCATTGTTGGTTTCATCACTGCCATGAGATGTCATTGTTGGTTTCATCACTGCCATGAGATGTCATTGTTGGTTTCACCACTGCCATGAGATGTCATTGTTGGTTTCATCACTGCCATGAGATGTTCTTGTTGGTTTCACCACTGCCATGAGATGTCATTGTTGGTTTCATCACTGCCATGAGATGTCATTGTTGGTTTCATCACTGCCATGAGATGTCATTGTTGGTTTCACCACTGCCATGAGATGTCATTGTTGGTTTCATCACTGCCATGAGATGTCATTGTTGGTTTCACCACTGCCATGAGATGTCATTGTTGGTTTCATCACTGCCATGAGATGTCATTGTTGGTTTCACCACTGCCATGAGATGTCATTGTTGGTTTCATCACTGCCATGAGATGTTCTTGTTGGTTTCACCACTGCCATGAGATGTTCTTGTTGGTTTCACCAATGCCATGAGATGTTCTTGTTGGTTTCACCAATGCCATGAGATGTTCTTGTTGGTTTCACCACTGCCATGAGATGTCCTTGTTCGTTTCACCACTGCCATGAGATGTCCTTGTTGGCCTGCAAGAGTATTTATGTTCCTCATGTATATGTTGGTTTTACGTTCTGTATAATGGATGACAATATTCGACTGTAACATTTGCTTTCAAAAGCCTGTGTTCGCCATATAATGGATGACAATATTCGACTGTAACATTTGCTTTCAAAAGCCTGTGTTCGCCATATAATGGATGACAATATTCGCCTGTAACATATACTTTCAAAAGCCTGTGTTCGCCATATTCTCCGTATTTATTACACACATTCTTCTTCTTCTTCTTCAACGTTCATTCTCAAACTCTCGCTGCATCTCCCTTGTAGCAGTACAAAGATGCAACTAGATTTCCAGCAGGATGTAGTCCAGAGAACGAACATGCGCTGTGTCGTCGTTTTATTTACGCCAAATGGTCCGATACATTCATCTTCGGCAGGTTACAAACATTCAATCATCTAGGGCAGATGTTTCATATTTTGTACAAACAAACATGTGGACATGAACAACAAAACTGCATCATACCAAACGATCACGATACTACCACGTTGCTACCAATGTCAATCATGGACACTAACAACAGAAGCTAAAAGAAAACTTGTTACAATAGAAATTACTTATCTATGTTGAATGCTCGGAGTAACAATAAGAGACAGAAACAGAAATGACTAACAAACACAATGCTAATCCTGGATTACATCAGAGGACAACATATTAAGTGGTTTTCACATGATTCCAAGATACCATCGTATAGTGCACCCCAAAAACCATTACGATATATAAACACGATGAATTTAAAGCCAGCGGCAGATTATGCAAAATATGGATTACAGAAATAAATGCGCCCGCAAAAAAACATACATGAAGCACACCAAAAAAACATACATGAAGCACACCAAAAAACATACATGAAGCACACCAGAAAAACATACATGAAGCATACCAAAAACATACATGAAGCACACCAAAAAAACATACATGAAGCACACACAAAAACATACATGAAGCACACCAAAACATACATTTCCAGGGAACTCTCCTATCCATGATGCTGCAAGGCATGAAGGGATATAAAGCGAAAATAAAGAAAACATCACTAACCTAACGAAAGAGTGATGGTTTGCTAATGCAGTCAGAACATGAATCCGAATACTTACAAATCGAATACGAGATAATGGAATCCTTCATCTTGAATACTGTCATGTAATCGTACTGAAAATATAAAAACAAAATTGGTCAACCGTTATGCATGCATGGGTCAGGAACATCAAACACTGGAAGAGGTACAGTCATCGTTGTTGACGTTGTGGAGAGATGTCTTGCTAGTGTATGCTGATTTTTCATTTAGTAAGTCTTTTAATATCACACAGATGTGTCGAAGATGTGTGATCGCGTCACAAAAATGTGTCTTAGTGCCACAAAGAGTTGTAGTAGTGTCATATAGAAGTGTGATAGTGTCACAAAGATTTGTCGTAGTGCCGCAAAGATGTATGGTAGTGTCACAAAGATATGTGATCGACCACAAAGATGTGTAGTAGTGTTACAAAGAGTTGTAGTAGTATCATATAGATGTGTGATAGTGTCACAAAGATGTGATAGTATCACATAAAATCAATACAACAACTTGGAATAAATGATAAGGCGTTAATTCTGCCGTTACAACTGTAGCTACTTATGCCGAACCTGCATAAGGTGTAGATTTTCCCGTGTTGTGTGTCAAGTATTTGAATCACACAAATAATTCAGACAACAGATACAAGTGAGATGTCAGAAATTATTCAAACATAAAGAATGAATTATCTTCAGTTGACTTCATCTTCTAGATACAGCACAAGAGATTCACGCATTTGGGAATCTGCCAATAGAGCACTTATTCAAATTTAGATTTGTATAACATTTGTTTTCTGATGTCCAACACGCAACGCTATGAGGGATCCTGGGAACACAGACTCGCTTAATTTTTGGACAATTGATAGAAACATGGCCAATTTGAGTTCACATTTGAAATATCTCTTTTTCTCTCTCTCACTTTCACACACTCTAACATTTGGTACAAACAATCTTTCTGTAACATTTGTTATAAATAATCTTCCTGTAACATTTGTTATAAATAATCTTCCTGTAACATTTGTTATAAATAATCTTCCTGTAACATTTGTTATAAATAATCTTCCTGTAACATTTGTTATAAATAATCTTCCTGTAACATTTGTTACGAATATACTTTCTGTAACATTTGGTACGAATATACTTTCTTTAATATTTGATATGAACAATCTTTCTGTAACATTTGTTATAAATAATCTTCCTGTAACATTTGGTACGAACAATCTTTCTGTAACGTGGTACAAACAATCTGTAACATTTGGTACAATCTTTCTGTAACATTTGGTACAATTTTTCTGTAACATTTGGTACAATCGTTCTGTAAATTTGATACAATGAATCTTTCTGTAACATTTTATATAAACCCTCTAATACAACCTAATTTACGTCTCCCGGGCCCATATTACCCTAACCTCAGGGACTCAAATAAAGATAGTAACCTCTGAGCCCCGGTGCTGGTAACAAAAATACTGTGAGTGCTGCTTTCGAGCCTCGTGTAGAAGCACACAACTTTAATAAATTCTATTAATTTTTACCCAACTATACCTATCTAGCCATACATAAATGTTCACAAGTTTTACAAAATGTTAAAATGTACATTTAGTAGTAGCATGCGCAATGAAGCGTTCATGTTAGTTTTATCATCCACCCAGCGAACAACTGTATTAAGTATTAGCTATATTGATTATCCTCTTGGCACACCGGACATTTACATCCGTGCTAAGATCTCCGCTTCAGTAAATCTCTCTTCTGTATCCGCATCTCGGATATTAAGAAAAAAAACCGATTGCCAACCCTCGATTTAATACAATTGAAAGATGATAACGTCATGTTTAATTTTACACAGAACTAGTGAAATAGTCGAAAAATTTGGTCGCTTAAGGACTGTGATCATAAGCGACCAAAACCCGCTCAGAAAGCAATGGTAAACTACTGAGATTTATATAATGACAAGAAACTCATGTAATGGTTTTAAAAAATGTAATCATCGTTAATCACCAAAAGTTCAAGGCAAGAGAACATGAGGCAGACCAATACTACAATACACACAGGATATCGAAGACCTTAACATGACTCAGGAAGACGATTGGCAGCATGTACGGAACCGTGAGGTTTACAGAGTGGAAGAGATCATACCTTTCTGGAAAGGACACGTAACATAGACAGATAGTGAAAATATGATGCATTAGTCTGCGTGATTCGTTACTGTGCAGGACACAACACGACCTGTATTTTGTGGTAGACCTATAACTGTTGTCCACAAAAGAAACGTTGATGTGAGGGTATGCCTCCGAAAACTGGAATCTATGAGCAGAGACAATCATAAGCAACATACGTCAAGCTACAAACTACACTACAGTGGGGACAACAGGTCACACAGGTATTAAAGAGTGGGACTGAAACTGCTGATAAACTTGCGAATAAGGGGGCGGGGGTAAGAATGCTCCAACAAGACATTGCCACCAACATTAAAACAACTGTAAACACACATTATCTACAACAACTGTAAACAAACAATGGATAAACTGGTGTACTACTGTCTCAAGAGGAAGAAGCATGTGCAGATATTTAATAAAGGGTTCAGCAGATATGTAATAAAGTATTCAGCAGATATGTAATAAAGGGTTCAGCAAGCAAATGTCTAATAAATTATTCAGCAAGCAGATGTGCAATAAAGGATTCAGCAGATTTGTAATAAAGGACTCAGCAAGTAGATATGTAATAAATTATTCAGCAAGCAGATATTTAGTAACGGATTCAGCAAACAAATGTCTAATAAAGAATTCAGGCTTGTGAAAACAAGTACTACAGACATTAGTTAAGATTCAGTTCTCTAGAACACGAGACGATTGTATTCACCCGGCATCAAATAAACAAACTTGCAGGTGATCAAGAACCACTTACGGCAGTGGTGACGGAGCGTAAACTTGTTTGGTTTGGACATGTAACCAGACACGACTCACTTTCTAAAATTATTCTGGAAGGAACAGTCGAAGGTAGAAAGAGGAGAGAAGGCCAGAGAAAATCATGGATTGATAACGTGAAGGGATGGTGTGGGCGTAATTTTTCTACACTCCTTTGAATGACTGAGGATAGAGATGTTTGGAGGGCATTTTGTGCAGATGTCTCCAGTGTGGCACCCCTGATGTCTCCAGTGTGGCACCCCTGATGTCTCCAGTATGGCACCCCTGATGTCTCCAGTGTGGCACCCCTGATGTCTCCAGTGTGGCACCTCTATGACCATGCCAAGTTAGGGGTATTACTATTATGGAAGGCTATTCGGCTGGAGAATATACACTTGTTGAGTACTGCATTGTTAGCCTGGTTGTGTGAGAGATAGTTACGGAAGGAATTAAACGAAATTTGCAGGATATAACCTTTACAACGTTCAGATCGTAGATAAGTCTTCAGTAGGGGGAGGGGGGGGGTGTAATTTTACAGTTACCTAAAATTATGATATGGTTTTCGTGAGAAAATGTTAGTTGTGTGGGAACACCATTAGGGAGGGAGGGAGAGAAAATAAGAGAGAAAGTATAATACTTGACAGTGAGACAGTATGAGAGAGTGTGAGATAGGGTGAGAGATAGAGTGAGCGTGTGAGAGAAAAAGAGACAGTAAGAGACTGAATGTGTGATAGTGTGTGTGCTCGCGCGTGTGTAAGAGAGTGTATGAGTGTGCGTGTGTGTTTCTTTTTTTAAAACGACTTTTGGCTGGCTTCCTAGTACGCCATGTTCTAATTTCCTAAAGGAGAGATTCAACAACCCCAACTCCCCCTAATCTACGGGCTTGACAATGTTTCATTAGCTGATGTGCCAGTCTCCTTAGCACATGGACTAGTCCAACAGTCAACTATTTCCAACTCGCGATAAGTGTGTGCTGTTTCAATGCGCAGCGGCGTAATCTATAACACTGTACGTACATCTGACAAGGGATAAATGTTCCAGTGTAGGGTAATAACCCTAAACAGGAAATGGGAGGCTGGGGTAACACAGGGCAAATATCAGAATGAACAAAAATAGGTATAAGTGTTATTAAAATAAGTCATAATTCAACCTAACAATGGCACATAGTGACAGACGACATTTTCAACTAAAACGCCTTCATCAGGACAAAGACCACAGTAAACAAATCTTACATAAAAAGAAACATGGTTGTGTTAGGAAGGATTATTGTTGGTTTTGTTAGGAAGGATTATTGTTGGTTGTGTTAAGAAGGATTATTGTTGGTTGTGTTAGGAAGGATTATTGTTGGTTGCGTTAGGAAGGATTACTGTTGGTTGTGTTAGGAAGGATTATTGTTGGTTGTGTTAGGAAGGATTATTGTTGGTTGTGTTAAGAAGGATTATTGTTGGTTGTGTTAAGAAGGATTATTGTTGGTTGTGTTAGGAAGGATTATTGTTGGTTGTGATTACGTCTCATCACGAAACGTACATATATACTTGAAAGTGTGAGATTCAATGTTAACTTCATGTCACGTCTCTGCTAGTAACACACACACATACATGACAGTGTGATACTGGTAACTTCATGTCACGTCTCAGCTAGGAACTCACATACATACATGACAGTGTGAGATTCAATGTTAACTTCACGTCACGTCTGATCACGAAACAGCACATACATACATGACAGTGCGAGATTCAATGTTAACTTCATGTCACGTCTCAGCTAGGAACTCTCATACATACATGACAGAAACCTACATTTATTTTCATTTTCTGAAACGATCAGGAAATAAAATGAGACCAGAAATAGCTTCTAGAACCAATTAGTGAAGAATAATTGGGACAAGTATGGGACAGAAATCAATAACAGATCTTGTCATAATCTTACAACCGCTACTGAAGACATGATGTGTTGAACGCTGAGGATGGTGTAGACATTGTTACAGGTCATTTTTTGGGCAGTGTTTGGTTACGGTCGAGGTATAATGTTCATGTTCTGTCGCTGGCAGTTGTGCATCATCATCGTGATGTGCCGTGCCGCGTATATTATCGCTGATCTCCGCGACATGATATCTGCAGTACTGTATACCTGCTCTACTGGTGACTCTCCGCGACATGATATCTGCAGTACTGTATACCTGCTCTACTGGTGACTCTCCGCGACATGATATCTGCAGTACTGTATACCTGCTCTACTGGTGACTCTCTGCGACATGATATCTGCAGTACTGTATACCTGCTCTACTGGTGACTCTCTGCGACGCTACCAAGTCAAACTACTCATTATCTTCTCCATTTGCCGTCCTGCTTCTTTTTCCCCCTTCAATTTTGCATAATGTTACATTGTACGTGTGGCGCATGGACGGAAGGTTAAAGTTGGTCTCACATCCGTGATGTCAAAGGTTCACATCCGTGAGATCCATAGTCTCATTTACTGTAAGGACTGGGTTGTTTTTCTATCACAGGATAAATATTTTTCATCGCACCCTGTACACGACGTGGCGACATGTGGACTTTATCACACAAGATACAAATACCGCCTCCCTGTAACACCCTAACGGGAAACATGCAATTATTGAGTATATAAATAGTGGCCAACGAATACCACGACAATAATAAAAAACCTAACGAATGAAGTCCTAATTAATTATGTACAGATGTCTTCTACTGTCGATGGTCGGCCCTGGTGTCGCCATCTCACGGGAAGTAATTACAAACATGTAAACACGTTCTCTTAGTAGGTATTCTTTTGGCGAAAGTCAACAGATGTGGTTTTTAGGTGGTTCTTAACATCCCATAGCCTTGATATCAACAGCATAGGTTCCCTCCGCAGTTAAGTAACTGAGGTGACACTCAAACATAGGTCCCATCCCAGTTAACTAACAAAGGTGACACTCAAACATAGGTCCCATCCGCAGTTAAGTAACAAAGGTGACACTCAAACATAGGTCCCATCCTCAGTTAAGTAACAAAGGTGACACTCAAACATAGGTCCCATCCGCAGTTAAGTAACAAAGGTGACACTCAAACATAGGTCCCATCCTCAGTTAAGTAACAAAGGTGACACTCAAACATAGGTCCCATCCGCAGTTAAGTAACTGAGGTGACACTCAAACATAGGCCCCATTCCAGTTAAGTAACAAAGGTGACACTCAAACATAGGCCCCATCCGCAGTTAAGTAACAAAGGTGACACTCAAACATAGGTCCCCTTCGCAGTTAAGTAACAACGGTGACACTCAAACATAGGTCCCATCCGCAGTTAAGTAACAAAGGTGACACTCAAACATAGGTCCCCTTCGCAGTTAAGTAACAAAGGTGACATTCAAACATAGGTCCCATCCGCAGTTAAATAACAAAGGTGACACTCAAACATAGGTCCCCTTCGCAGTTAAGTAACAAAGGTGACACTCAAACATAGGTCCCCTTCGCAGTTAAGTAACAAAGGTGACACTCAAACATAGGTCCCCTCCTAGTTAAGTAACAAAGGTGACACTTAAAAATAGGCCCCCTCCTCAGTTAAGTAACAAAGGTGACACTCAAACATAGGCCCCCTCCTCAGTTAAGTAACAAAGGTGACACTCAAACATAGGTCCCCTCCGCAGTTGAGTAACAAAGGTGACACTCAAACATAGGTCCCCTCCGCAGTTGAGTAACAAAGGTGACACTCAAACATAGGCCCCCTCCACAATAAAGTAAATGAGGTGACATTTTGAAATGTCTACAGTGATGGTATGTATTGCCTTTTCGTCTTGCAGACGGCCATTTAACAATAAGAAGAAGCAATACGTTGAATATTTTCTCAGGAAATGGGGAATTTTCCCAGAGATCATATCACGACAATGGAAGATTTCTGTTTGTGTCTTTCTATTTTTTTCTTCCATGTCTATAAGCACATTATTTCTGGGCAATGCTGCTTTCGCACGCAGGTTCTGCAGCAAGACATGTGGATTATATGTGGAAACCATTCATTGAGGTTTTACAGAATCTTTATACCTCAACATTGCTCTACCGCGGCTCGATGACCTTCAGTCAGTTTCCCCGAATAGTATTTGTTTTGGGATGCGACTGTTTTGAATTCAGCAGACTTGACCCAGTCAAAGCAATCTATTTATATTGAGTGTTTCCATGACAGATGGTAGCTGAGTGCGGCGCAACACTTCCATGGTAGTGATTTTGTCGTAGCCATTTGATGTTTAAGATCGTGAGGAGACATCTTAGATAAAAAATGTTAAGTCTCCTCCCATGTTTGATGTATCTTTGTTTTCAATTGTAGCTTATGGTTATTCAAGCTGACTTTGACAGTCCGCCAAATATAGTATCCGCTAACCCTATATACTACGTACGTTTTATTTCATTTTCCAGGGAAAGGGTGTGTAATTGTGGATCCTAGGCGTAAAAAGACTTGTTTTGATTTTTCTAGTACGTCTTATTTGATGATTGATAACGATCGAGCTAATAGTACATCAATGATCAAACTTGATATATGCATTAATTATTGTAGTTAGTAACTTATTGAATGAAACAAGCTGCACATTTGTCATCATAATCATGCAAACGTTGCCAAATTGTTTGTAATATAACAACAGGCGGCAAGAGCAGCAAACAAATACACAATAGATGTAGTAAAGCATACCAAACCCTAGGGCAAATGACACCAATCTTCAGAAACAAAAATGTAGATTTAAACACCAAAATAACACTATTCAAAATGATTATGCCAAAGCTGTGCTGACAATGTCAGACATGGACAACGACAGCACAAGACAAACGTGAACTTGTGACAGTTTAACTGGAATGCTTACGCAGAATTCTAGGAATATCGCTAAGAGAGAGTGAGGAATGAGGACATTAGACAAAGAGCCTGCACCGCCACAATCTTGGAATACATTAAGAGACAACAGATCAAATGGTTTGCACACATCAGCAGACTACCATCAGACAGCATACCACAGCAAGTTATGCTACACAGATACAGTGAAGAGAGATCTAGAGGCCGACCACGAAAATGATAGACCACCGAAATAAAAGAGGCGACAAATTCCACAATATACTCAGCACACACGAGGGTCCTCTCCAGAAAACTCTTCTACCCCTGACGCTGAAAGACAACAAAGGGTTTAGTGAATTGAGATAGGTAGGTAGGTGGGCGCATGGATGAATGATGGATGGACAGAAAGTTGCCAAATTGGCATTATTTCTAACATCGGAGGGTGTACACATTATGGAAGAGTAGGTGCAGGGTGTATAGCTATGTAAGTAATTATTTACTGTCGACAGTCACAGCGTGGGTTGAAAATTTGTTTCCCCACTTCCCAAACTGTTTGAGGACAGCCATGAAATAGAAGCGACTACAACACGCGATTACGAGTGTGCTCGCGCGACTGATACAAATGCAGAGGGTGTTGCGAAATTGCGTTCTTTGCATCGTAAGGAATCGGCATTTCAATGTCGCTTGCAAAGGACGCAGTTTTATAGAACAGTATATTTCTATCAGTCGCTTCCACTGGACTGACGGCATGACAAGTAAACATGCAACATAACAATAGAGGAAAAAGTAAAGATGAAACATTTGAAGACAAAGCAAAGATAACATTTAAGGACAACGTAGGATACCATTCGAGGACAAAGTAAACATGTAACATAACATTAGAGGACAAAGTAAAGATAACATTTGAGAATAAGGTAAAAATAACAAGTCCATAAAGTAGAAAAATACCCACAAAAAAAACAGAAAGGAGAAATAGAAAGCACCAAATACAGTAACATTTGTACTGATATTTTATCACAAATCTAGTTTTGGCATACACACACACACACACACACGAACAATTTTGTCTGGAAGAAAATACTTTATAGTCTGTAGTTTGACAAAGCCCAATACTGGATACGAACACACATATTAAGAGATCAGAGTGCTCCCAGTAGCAACACTCAAACCCGCCAGAAGCAATGTTTCGGAAGAAAATCGACATTGATTGAGGATACCAGATGTACCAACTCTATTTAATCCAGTTTTTCTCATGTCAGTTGTTGCCTGAAGCAGGTTTCAATTGTTACTTCCAAGAACATCTACCCTAATTAACCTCTCTTTTTCTTCCATATTTTCTATGTCTTTCTGTGAGATGTCTGATTCTACTAGATCATATATTGTTATTGATTGATTCTTTGGTACGTCTTAGACGATGGTGAAGTGTGCGCGCGTGTGTGATGGGTGTGTGATGGGTGTGTGTGTGTGTATCTGATAGGATCTTATATGGTATCTTGTTAGAAAATGGAGAAATATGTGTGTGTGTTTATATACGAGTAGCTCGTGCATACACATTGTTAGTATGTCCTACTCAAGATGAAGCCATGACACGGCATTTTTTGGCTGTAGTGATTTTCTTGGTACTGTTTACCGTCAGTAATTTGCCATTGCTTTCTGAACGGTCCGGATGCACAATTGCAGGCGATAAGATTCGAACTCTGTACCTTGGCCATCATAGGTGCGCTCATATATAAATATATATCTATGTATATGAAATAGTTATAAGACCCATTCCCCGCCAGGGTCGTAGGGCTGCCGCACTGGAAACATCAGCAAAAAAAACTTCCAACTTCAACGCCACTTCTTGGTCACATTTTCCTTTAACGAAATTTGACAAGCCACCCCCAAAATCCTCCGTAGTCGACTCTTATGACATGCATTGAAACTACATTTCTCTGTAATCTATATGAGAATGTACATTTCTGTGAGCAAGTACAGATGAGAATACATTTCTCTGAAAATTTGAATGAACATGTATATTTCTCTGAAACTTTTCACGAGAGAATTTATATTTCTCCGTGTAGGTACAGATGAGACCACATTTCCCTGAAGAGTGACACTAGAGACTACATTTCTCTGAAGACTGACGCGATACGCTACATTTCTCTGAAGACTGATGCGAAAAATTGCATTTCTCTGAAGGCTGATGCGAGAGACTACAATTCTCTGAAGAGTTACACTTGAGGCAAGATTTCCCTAAATAACGCGAGAGACATTTCTCTGAATGACGCGAGAGACTACACTTTTCTCTAAGAACTGACACGAGAACTATGTGTGCACAGCTGGAACAGACAACTAAGACACACCTCATAAATTATAAAATATGTAGCCTAGCAGTGGGACATGTTTAATCTGCGGTAACAAGGCAAGTGATGAATAAACAGGTTTTTATATGTGTACTGCACCGTGGATATTGTACTGGTGATTGTACAGCACCGTGGATATTGTACTGGTGAAGTGTACAGCACCGTGGATATTGTCCTAGTGAAGTGAACAGCACCGTGGATATTGTCCTGGTGAAGTATATAGCACCGTGGATATTGTCCTGGTGAAGTGTACAGCACCGTGGATATTGTCCTGGTGAAGTGTACAGCACCGTGGATATTGTCCTGGTGAAGTGTACAGCACCGTGGATATTGTCCTGGTGAAGTGTACAGCACCGTGGATATTGTCCTGGTGAAGTGTACAGCACCGTGAATATTGTCCTGGTGAAGTGTACAGCACCGTGAATATTGTCCTGGTGAAGTGTACAGCACCGTGAATATTGTCCTGGTGAAGTGTACAGCACCGTAAATATTGTCCTTGTGAAGTGTATAGCACCGTGGTTTTTCTCCTGGTTGATATGTATAAGTGTATAGCACCGTGGATATTGTCCTGGTGAAATAAGTTTCATATGTACAATGCCTGGTTCCAATCAAACAATAAAGTATAAAATAAATCAGTCTCGCATAAAACGGATGTGTCGGGCCATTGGCACAAATAAAACGGCGACACAACGCATTTCCATATTCTGGACTACATCCTGCTGGAAATCTAGAATGGATCATGGTCTTGTTACAAGATAGATCAAGCGGGATTTTGAGAATGAACGCTGAAGAAGAAGAAAACAATTCAATAACTCAATCCTTCTTGTGTTTATAACTTCAATCTGTGACTTTCTCCTATTACGTGCTGACATAGCATACAGAAACTTCTCTCGTCCGGTAAATTCGCGCGGAATGACAACTGTGTTATTTCTGGTTGCTAAAAAGGGGAAGCTTCTGAGAGCAGATGGGTAACACCAAACAAAATGAAACGTCTACATGTAATAGCATAATTCGTTATAAACTGTAGATGCAATAAACATATTTGGGGAATTTGAAAACTGTTGTTATATAAGGAAATTTGTTATAAGCGAATGCGCTATAGAGAAATTCCAGTTTATCCCAAATATCTCTACATTTGTCTTCTTTGACTGCGGTGGTTGCTCAACTCCTGCAGATAAGGCTGGCGTGGATAAACACATGGACTGCATAGTTGTGCATTGATATCATTTGTAGACTGTTTAGTCTTATTGTTTCAGTGCTGTCTAATGGAATATCTGATTTCTCATACCAGATCTTAGGGCACAAGTCTCCTATCTTGAAAAATAAACATGTCAACAGCAACAATAAAACTACTACACTATATAAAACTATCATTATACCATTATTATGCTACCAATGTCAAAAGTGGACACTAACAACAGAAGTCAAAAGAAAACTTATTACAACAGAAATGACTTGACTACGTAGAATTATCGGAGTAACAACAATAAGAGATAGAATCAGAAACGTAAACATCAGAAGACTAACAAACACAATGCCAATACTGGATTACAACAGAAGACAACAGATTAAGTGGTTCTCACACGCTTCCAGACTAATATCAGACAGTGCCCTCAAATAGTATTACTATACATACACTATGGATACAAAGGTAGGGGTAGACCATGCAAAAGATGATTGCGGAAATACAAGAGTCAACGAAAACAAATATAATATGAAGTGGACGATAAGGCCGTATATAGAGAACTCTTCCATCTCTAACACTGCACAGCATAATGTGGTACCAGAGAACTATCTCTAACACTGCACAGCATAATGTGGTACCAGAGAACTATCTCTAACACTGCACAGCATAATGTGGTACCAGAGAACTATCTCTAACACTGCACAGCATAATGTGGTACCAGAGAACTATCTCTAACACTGCACAGCATAATGTGGTACCAGAGAACTATCTCTAACACTGCACAGCATAATGTGGTACCAGAGAACTATCTCTAACACTGCACAGCATAATGTGGTACCAGAGAACTATCTCTAACACTGCACAGCATAATGTGGTACCAGAGAACTATCTCTAACACTGCACAGCATAATGTGGTACCAGAGAACTATCTCTAACACTGCACAGCATAATGTGGTACCAGAGAACTATCTCTAACACTGCACAGCATAATGTGGTACCAGAGAACTATCTCTAACACTGCACAGCATAATGTGGTACCAGAGAACTATCTCTAACACTGCACAGCATAATGTGGTACCAGAGAACTATCTCTAACACTGCACAGCATAATGTGGTACCAGAGAACTATCTCTAACACTGCACAGCATAATGTGGTACCAGAGAACTATCTCTAACACTGCACAGCATAATGTGGTACCAGAGAACTATCTCTAACACTGCACAGCATAATGTGGTACCAGAGAACTATCTCTAACACTGCACAGCATAATGTGGTACCAGAGAACTATCTCTAACACTGTACAGCATAATGTGGTACCAGAGAACTATCTCTAACACTGCACAGCATAATGTGGTACCAGAGAACTATCTCTAACACTGCACAGCATAATGTGGTACCAGAGAACTATCTCTAACACTGCACAGCATAATGTGGTACCAGAGAACTATCTCTAACACTGTACAGCATAATGTGGTACCAGAGAACTATCTCTAACACTGCAAACCATAATGTGGTACCAGAGAACTATCTCAGTGCAAGTCATAAAGATGCAGACCGTGAAAAGGAAAGTGGACGAGACACATCTATATTGTTAACCAAACATTAAACATGCCTTTAATGCATTAAATTCCTAAGCACACTCATTGAGATCACCTCTGCCCCTAGTTTGGGAACCCTTGCTATAGTAGATGGCATGCCTGTAACCAGATTTTTCTCTAGTGGAAGCCACATAGCACTTCCTGTCAAATAAATTTTCTTTTAAACCTCTTGTGTGTCGAAGGCTTCCTTCCAAAGTAGAGCGGACTAGTGAGAGTCGAATTTGTCTGGATGTAATATCCAGTTCTGGAATAACCCCTGACTGGCAATAGATGGTCTACCAACAGAGTTCAATCAAGCCTTTTGGTAATGTATTCGATTACTCCAGTAATGTATTCGATTACTCCAGTACGTAGAGAACAATTTAAAACTCGTCTTCCTTTTCTTCTTCTTCGTTCATGTTATATTGTCAGGCAAATGAGGTCCGACAAGAGAGTGAGGGAGACGCTTTGTACAACTCCTCCTCACTTTAATCAAAATCCCCAGTGCAAGTCATTTTCACATTCACGAAAATTCACCCGAAGGGAAAAGCTTTTCCCACTGACTCTAGGAGCATGGAATGATGGCAAGACAAGATTCCAGATACCACTGTCCTTGATAGAGCTGGTATCCCAAGCATTGACACGATCCTGATGCAGACATAGATTCGTTGGGCAGGTCATTTGGTGCGTATGCCAGACCATCGTCTGCCAAAGATACTTCTCTATGGTGAGTTAGAGAAGGGTATACGATCTCAAGGTGGCCAAAGGAAGCGCTACAAAGACTCACTGAAAGCCTCTGAAATAGACCACGATACATGGGAAGAACTTGCACAAAATAGATCTATCAAAATAGCTCGTACATGGGCGTTCTAAAATAAAAAAGAGCGCATCATCTTGTGAAAAGAAGAGAAATGCAGCAGCTCAACAGCGGAGAGCAGCTAGAAAGTCACGGATAGACCAAGATCCGTCTACAGTCGTCATTCCATGTCCGAACTGTCCAAGGACATTTACAGCTCGAATATGGTTCATTAGCCATCTACGAACTCATAATCAAGGACATTACTAAAATTGAATTTTCAAAAGTGGATGTAACAAATGGTCATCATCACTTGTGATGGACGAACAACAACATTGTCAGGCCTGTCGTCAGCGCGACGTCCACTGTCTTCTCCAAGTCATATCGGCTGCCCCATAGCTTTTGCCTCAAGTCTGTATCCTCTGGCTAAGTCTGCTGTCACTGTTCTTTATATGTTGGGCAGTCCTAAAGCATGTGTTCAGGAGTCTGGGTTCCGAATCCACATGGGCATTCATCTGTGCATGAGATTCTCAATCGTAAAAGGTGACCCAACAGTCTGCAGTGTCCTGTTCTAAGGCGAAATATTGTGGTCTGTTGATATCTTTGGGGGTAATGTATTGTTCATGTTTGTATTCCACTTCGATTTGTTCCTTCTACTTTGCTGTGTATGTGTTCTGTGTGATATTGTTGTTGCTTCTCTGTAGGACAGTGGGTGTCTGTGTTGTTCCATTTCGCATCCTATTTTTGACAGAGCATCCGTTTTCTCATTTCCCATGATTCCACAGTGTGATGGTATCCACTGAAGGACAATAGCTGATGACTTTTGGATATGTCTTAGCTCGTGTCTTATGCTCAGAAGACTTTCATTTCTGTTGCTCTGGTTTGATTACAGTAGGGATCTGCAATCTGTGAATATAGCCATCTTCTTTGGTCTTGGCAGTCCTGGTTCGGTGAAGGCTTTCAGTACTTGATAGTTTGCAACTGCTTCTGCTCTAAAGTTCGAGGAGTGTTTCCCGCTTGGAAAAGCTTTTGATATTGTCTTCCCATCTTCGAGTCTTACAAAAATTCCACCTCCTCCATTCCTTACTGCTCCTTCTGCCGATCCATCTGTGTAGACATGTGTCCATTCCTTGGGATTGTATTTTATTTCTATTATCTCTAGTGTCAATGCTTTTAGTTGAGGTGGAGTCTGGTATTCCTTATTAATTAATTCCAGGAACCTCTGTTACTGTGGAAACATTTTGGAGACTATTGTTTGGCTCTTAAAAATCCGTTAGTGTTTCAATTTCAGTTGGAAAGTTTGTGAGAATATCTTTGTATTTTTGATGGAGATGGTTGGAGATATGATAGAAGCTGGTTCTCTTGAACCTGCTTATGGTTGATCTATAATTTTGCGCATGCATCGGATTGTTTGGCATGTGTTTAAATTTTTTCCCTTTCTACAAGCACTCTTTCTTCTCTTCTGTCATCCAGTGTGTGGATATTTACGTGTTTTTCCATTTCATGGATTGGTTTTCATCCATCCTGAGGTTAGTCGAAGTCCTGCATTTTGTACTTTGAATAGGAAATCAGAATAATTTGGAATTAAAGAGCTTTTAATGAAAAGAATTCAATATTAGCCAACACAATTACGATTCAAACGTCTGTACTTGACACAAATTCTAGAAATAAAACAGGATTGATAATACATTACAAGCAATGGTTTCACAATTGCTACTAACTCAACTCAGACACATTAAATGGAATTATGCTCAAAGTAAGAAATAAGTAGCTTGAGTTTGTCCAGGTTTCTCAAGAAGTTGTCTCTATTCAGCTATGGATAGTGGTATCAAAATACATGGATATAATCTGAAGTTTGTGGTGACTGGATTACCAGAACAGCGACCTCCACTATTTTTAATGGTTGTAAAGCTCTGATATAACCTAATTGGACTAACGTCCGCGGTTGAAAGTTTCGTACCCACTATGAGAGGTACATTTTATTGAACCAAATAAAGTTATGGACGGCAGCAAGCAAGTGCAACGACAGACGGAACAGTTCTGAAAAACAAGACAATTCTGTCCTGTCCATTTCATGATGTCCGTTCATGCCTTAATTTTTCCTCATCTGCTTCTTCCACCTTCAACAGTTCCCAGCAGTATTGTTTTGGACAAAGAATCATGTCGACATACATGTCCAAACCATGCTAGTTTTCGTCGTTTCACTATTGAAACCATAAAAATGGTTCTTGTACACCTGCATACATCTCTATTTTATTTCTTTACGAACAAATTTGTCTTATGTTCTCTATAGGAAATTCGTAGAATTCGTCTAGTATTTGTACTCGAAATCATGTTATCGTCTCTCCATGTGCGCAGTGAGTGTCCAACTCTCACAACCATACAGCACAACGGAAATCACATTGTTGCTTTCTTATAGTAAAGACAAAACTGAATTTCAAAACTGGATGTAACAAATGGACATCATCATCATGTCATGATCGAACAGCAACACTGGATAATCGGGTCGTGTGTGCTCAAGAGGCCACGAGTTCGATCCAGCTCGGGACGTCTTGTTTACAAATGTGATTTTTTCGGAGATCCCCGTTGAGGAAGATAGCGGTTGTTTTCTTTTGGGTGGTCTACTGTCCTAATAGTCTCGATGAGGGTCCTCTTCTCCTGGTAGGTTATTTTTTTTGGTCTCTTTGTTCCTGTGTTATTCCATTTTTTGCCTCTTTATTTCCTGGTATGTCATAGTGGGATCGTATCCCCAAAGTAGTACCACCCTTCTTTGGATGCTCACTTCTCGTATGACTTCCTTCAGGTCTGGCAGTTTATCGCTGTCACGGGTTTGTAGGACAGGCGTTGCATCAGTAAGAAACACCGCCTGTTGACATTGGCTTGTTGTGTTTTTAATTTGTTTCTGCAGCCATGTTTAGAGCCTGTACTTCTACAGAGTATTTAAAGCAGAATATTCCAGTTGGTGAACATGTCGATTCATTTTCTTTTTCTTGATATTTTATGTACACTCCAGCACCTCCATTCTTCACTGCTCTGGTTGCTGATCCATCGGTATATACTTGTATCCATGCTTCTCTGGGGTACATATCTTCAATCATGTTGCATACTATCGTTTTATTTTGGAGATTATTCTGTTCTATCATAGTGTAGTTCTTGCTTATGATGGTTCTGGTCGTGAGATTTTGATATTTCTCCAACGGAGCTGGTGGAAAATGTGTTGGTGTTTTTTTCCTTTATTTCAATTTGTAATTCTTCCTTATATTCTCCGTTTTTGTGTGTGTGTGGATCGTGAATAAAAACTGCCTCTCTTCAGCCTTTCACTAGCTAGGTCACCAAATCTTGTCTTCACTGGATGCGCTGACTTGCACTTGTATTTT
Organism: Meghimatium bilineatum; assembly: GCA_034231615.1. NCBI lineage: Eukaryota > Metazoa > Mollusca > Gastropoda > Stylommatophora > Philomycidae > Meghimatium > Meghimatium bilineatum. The sequence goes on along the minus strand of CM067321.1, from coordinate 76,788,000 downwards.
TCTACATTGATCATGATGTTAGTGTCCCGCCTGGATGGTACGTTGTTGATGCTTGTAATTTTTTTCATTAATTTATGGGAGAGTCTTCATGCAAAAAAGGGAGGCACATGCGATAAGGTGAAGCGCTTAATTTGTTTACCTTGTCCAGGGCTTGTAGATGGGAATTGGCTGTTGCTATGCATGTTTTTCATCCATATTCTAGTACTGGTCTGATTACACCTGTATGTATATATCTTATTTAAGGTTGTTGTGTTGATATTTCACCCCCACAACTTGCTCCCGACACTTTCCTCAGGAAGGCACGATTCTTTCTTGTAGTTGTGTCTATTTTCTAAATGTCAGGCATCCATGTCAGTATCTTATCTAGTGTGGTGTTCTAGTACGTGGTGCCCAAGTACGTGGTGCCCAAGCACGTGGTGCCCAAGCGCGTGGTGCCAAAGTACGTGGTGTCCAAGTGCGTGGTGTCCAAGTACGTGGTGCCCAAGTACGTGGAGCTCAAATACGTGGTGCCCAAGTATGTGGTGCCCAAGTGCAATCGCTCCCTTCTATTTGGATAAGTATTTCTCTCCTGCTTCGTTCTTTGAGCGCGTGAATACTGTTGTTGAATTGATCTTTACTATCCATTTCTCTATCCTTGTTGTTATGTTGTCTGCCACCTTTTGTATTTTTTTGTTGGCGATCTGTAGAAGTACTTCTATACACCACACCGCCAAGTCATCAGCATACATGGCAGCCCTAACGGCATAACCAGTAATGTATAAATGTTGCTATTTACCTCGAAAATATCAAACGGTTTGATCGCGAAAAACTGCAATAATGGGATTTGGGGAGGTGGTGGTAAAAAAGGGGGGTTCCAACATATTTATTTGTGTCTCGCAAAGTCGGCGGTGTACCGAAAAAGTTTGGGAACCTATGAACTAGACTATTTTCACCTACAACAAATGTAGCATACAAAACTAAGTTGCTCTGGTAATTTGCTGAACAAGTAATTAGTTGCACATGTACAGTAAACCGTTAGAGAACAAAAACTACATGCACATCAAAGCACAACAAAATAAAAACCACTTCGATCTCCATGTGTCAACTACATAATAAAGCGAACATCATGGACAATAAAAAAAAAAGTAAAGCAATCATCGCCCAAAGAAAATATATACATTTGAATACAAAGAAAATATATACATTTAAACACAAAGTAATCATTCATGCAAATATTCTCATTCTGTTTGAGATATTTTACATTTGACACATCTAACTTGTTCTCTGTTCCGGACCCTCTCATCCCGTCCCTGTTTTTTCTGATATTCCTAAGTAATACTCTCTCTCTCTCTCCCTCCTTAATTCTCTTGTCACTCAGTCTCCTTCGTTGTCATATAGCTAGCATCCTCGTCTTCTCATTTAGTTCAACTTCGTAATCAGTGTTATCACTGATATTTTAGAAATAACCCCATATGGTCTGTAAAAAATCCCAGCCTATATAATTCAATATAAATAGGAACCCAGAGAACATACCTTTTTAAAAAAAAAAAAATAAGAAAACAGGTAATTCGCCCATTGTCGTGCTCAATTCCTTCGTTTCCTTGAGAGTTTGGTGACCTTTCTTGAAAATCATTACAGGTTGGTTGTTAATATACCAGGTTTTATTTTTTTTTACTAAATTCCTAGGATTTACTGGTAAAATATCCAGGATTACGGCTAATTTAGCTAAAATAACTCCCAGCATCCAATACAACGGACAAAAACCACAGTTCAAGTGAAAAACCCCAGTTGTGGCAACGCTGTTCTTAATGATAAACGAATCAATCTATGCTAGCCTGCTTCGTTTCAGGATTTCATTTACTGGAATCAGTGGGATTACATCCGGCACGTCTGCTCAAGACGCGAGTGAGAGAATGTCAAACCATTATGTCACAAGCAGCAACAGGTGCCCAGACACTCGTCAAGCCTAAACGTATTTTTTCTTTCATTTTTGAAGGGGCAAAATCACACAATCTAATCATTTGACTCGACTGCCAACAACAAAAGCAATGTCGCTAAATGAGTTGTGCAACAATATCTCCCGAAAGTTCGTGTAGTGCTCTGCGCGTGCAGATTACGACAACATTAACTACTGCATTGAAAAGCTTCAGTCAGATGATCCGACTATGATTACCATCATCAAGTGTCATGCCGTCAAGCGCAGGCTATCATTTATCTCATTGATGTTCTCTCTAGCCTAAGGCTACCACATATTCTTCTTTTGTAAAGATGATAAAGGATTTGGACGGGGAAAATGGAAACACATTTCTATAAGTAAAAAATATTTCTATTACATATTCTAACAGACAAGAATAGAAATCTTGACTTTTTGTCTAATGAAAAGTAAGCACATTTCTAATAAACTCTTATGTTGAAAAAGAAAAACAAATTTAAACAAGAAAACTTTAATATACTTCTTCTCATCATCAGCATCATCATGTAAGTGCCGTCTCCGCAACGAAGGTTGGCTGCAACGAACCTCCAACATCCCCTGTCTCATGTCTTGGTCGTTTACTCTGCTAGACTGTAACCTGTCCATCATGTGATGTTACTCTCCCACTTGTATCTCTTCCTACCTCTTGTTCGCCTCCCTTTGACTTTACCCTCAAGTAAGGTCTTCAATAAGGTGTCATGTTTACTTTTTTTCGGTAAATTAAAAAGCAAACTCCACAACTATTACATCTATATAAACAAATATCCACAACTATTACGCATCTATATCAACAAATGTATCACACATATAATCTCTATTTTTCTACAACATTATTTGTATACAACTTTGAAGACTGAATTTATTTCAATAATGTTGTATTACTTTTTAAGCAACTTTGCAAATGTCCACAAGCCATATCTACGAAGTTGTATTGTACAAATTGAACCACAAGCCATATCTACGAAGTTGTATTGTACAAATTGAACTACAAGCCACATCTACGAAGTTGTATTGTACAAATTGAACCACAAGCCATATCTACGAAGTTGTATTGTACAAATTGAACCACAAGCCATATCTACGAAGTTGTATTGTACAAATTGAACCACAAGCCATATCTACGAAGTTGTATTGTACAAATTGAACCACAAGCCATATCTACGAAGTTGTATTGTACAAATTGAAAAGTTAACTTGTTTTTGTAACGCTGTCTATAATTCCTGTATCCAGGAGAAAAGTTAACTTGTTTTTGTAACGCTGTCTATAATTCCTGTATCCAGGAGAAAAGTTACTCCACATTGTGGGAATAGATAGAGGAGAAGAATTGAGCAAATTTTTACATGTCTAAATGACAATCCATGTTTTTTTAAGTTTCCAAAACATTTGACCCATGTTTGATGTAATAAAACATTTGACCCATGTTTGATGTAATAAAACATTTGACCCATGTTTGATGTAATAAAACATTTGACCCATGTTTGATGTAATAAAACATTAGACCCATGTTTGATGTAATAAAACATTTGACCCATGTTTGATGTAATAAAACATTTGACCCATGTTTGATGTGAGAACATTTCGTTATCATTTTTATATTTAGTTTACGAATAAGATCAAAATACTACTAACAAAAAATAATACTTGTAACAACATGTCAAATTACTACTATCAAAACACATTACTTGAAACAGCCATCTTAACTCGGCGTTAGAGAATGAATTCTGCAGGACTTTAGTCTGGTACGCTATCAAGTATAGTCCGAGATAAACAAGAGAAATCTTGTAGTAGCTTCAACATTTATATGTTGTCCTGACCCGAAAGGTGAGCAAGCAATAGCCACACTGCGTATCTTATAATCATGTCGTAAGAAGCGAATAAATAGGTCTTGGGGTGGAGTTGGCTGTCCCATCCCGTAGAGGGTCAAAGTTCCCCACAAGCCATGCTGAAGTTGGATGTGTCATGTCGAAAATCTCTGATATCCCACTGCCGGTGTAAACCATGAGATAACGCTGTCCGTTGTCATGACTACATCCTGCTAATCTGCAGCAGGTTCGTGAATGAACTCAGAAAAATAGAACACAACTACTCTCGCAAGAATTAACATCCAAACATTGGAATTCTCATCGGCACTGGAAAGTGGATTCTATATTCCCATCTTAACCAGGCATTGGAGAGTGGATTCTATATTCCCATCTTAACCAGGCATTGGAGAGTGGATTCTATATTCCCATCTTAACCAGGCATTGGAGAGTGGATTCTATATTCCCATCTTAACCAGGCATTGGAGAGTGCATTATATATTCCCATCTTAACCAGGCATTGGAGAGTGGATTCTATATTCCCATCTTAACCAGGCATTGGAGAGTGCATTATATATTCCCATCTTAACCAGGCATTGGAGAGTGGATTCTATATTCCCATCTTAACCAGGCATTGGAGAGTGCATTATATATTCCCATCTTAACCAGGCATTGGAGAGTGGATTCTATATTCCAATCTTAACCAGGCATTGGATAGTGGATTATATATTCTTATCTTAACCAGGCATTGGAGATTGGATTCTATATTCCTATCTTAACCAGGCATTGGAGAGTGGATTCTATATTCCTATCTTAACCAGGCATTGGAGAGTGGATTCTATATTCCCTACTTAACCAGGCATTGGATAGTGGATTCTGTATTCCCTACTTAACCAGGCATTGGATAGTGGATTATATATTTCCATCTTAACCAAGAATTGGAGAGTGGATTCTATATTCCCTACTTAACCAGGCATTGGAGAGTGGATTATATATTTCCATCTTAACCAGGCATTGGATAGTGGATTATATATTTCCATCTTAACCAAGAATTGGAGAGTGGATTCTATATTCCCTACTTAACCAGGCATTGGAGAGTGGATTATATATTTCCATCTTAACCAGGCATTGGATAGTGGATTATATATTTCCATCTTAACCAGGCACTGTAGAGTGAATTCTATATTACCATCTTAACCAAGGATTTGAGAGTGGATTCTATATTCACCCTAATGTGTTGCCTCATCAGTGTTGCCACATCCAAGTAACAAAAACTATCAAATCTCTGACCTCTCTTCTGTATGTATGCTTGTTGTTTTTCTTTCTATCCATCATATATTTCTCTTTATCTCTATCTATCCAATATGTGGAGTCCTTTAAAGAACGCTGTTCTCACTTCCATTCTGTAAGCCTCTCGGTTCTGTGAAAGTTGTCCATCCCCTTCCACTTTTATGTTCAGGTCTTCGATATGGTGTGTCCTGAACTCGTTCTCTTTCCTGTGACCTTCCCTCCATGATTAATTTTTCTATACCATTGTCTTTTGATATGTTCAAAATATGTTAGCCGGAGTTCTGTTATTATTTTGTGTGTGTGGATAGTTTTGAGCAGCCAGACTTCTCTGTTCGTGTCGTCTGCGTTGGTTTCTATATCTGTCTATGATATTCTGTGCACTTTTTTTTAATAACATTACATTTCAATGTTGAAATGTTTTCCTTATTGCGGCCCACTCATGAGCATCTGCAATAAAGACCTTCCAACAGACTTAATTAGGACCCCATTCGTTACGTTATTTTTTAAATATACTATTGTTGGTCAATATTTACAAACTTTGAATCGCATGCCAAGAAACTGCCAAGGTGACTCCAGGTATATAAAAAGTGACCAACCGAAATCCCAACAACAATTTTTAAAAACGTAACGGATGGGGTCCTAATCCATTCTGTTGGAGAGTCTTCTATACTGACGTGGTCTCGCGTCATGTCTCTCCACCAAATGTTAATCTCTTTCTGATTTCTGCTGAGCAACTTGATGTTGATGGGTTTTGTTTTTTTACTATTTGAAATACAGACTTGCTTCGGTGTTGCCAATGTCTGAAAGGTATGCAACGATTAGTAACACTGTAACCAGCTCGCTCTAACCGGCGGTATAGGTAATCAAACCCGATCTAACCAAACCTGAATAATGTTTGCAGCCACATAAGTAAGTTGGAAGTAGGTTTTGGTTATCGCATTAAACAAGTATTCATTCATTTTCCTTTTGCGCTGAAGTTAGCGCATAGGGCAGAGGTCAGATCTCTCCATTTCTGTCTGTTCAAATCTATTCTGTGCAGTTCTTGAATAGTACGGATATTGATTGTGTTACTTTCTCTAAGTATTGTTCTTCTGAGTGTTTCTTTTGGTCTTCTTCTTCTTCTTCATCGTTCATTCTCAAACTCCTGCTGGCTCTCCTTTGTAGCAAGACCATTGTCCTACTAGATTTCTAGCAGGATGTAGTCCAGAGAATGGAAATGCGTTGTGTCGCCGTTTTATTTGCGCCAATGGCCCGACACATCCGTCTTCGGCGGGTTCTTTTGGTCTACCCCTGGCTCCTTTGCCTGTAGGTATCTATTCAATAGATTGGTTATGTATTCTGTTGATGTCTGCGCGTAGGACATGCCCGATGTAGGACCAACGGCGTTTTCTGATAATATCTGTGATGAAATTTGGATCGGTCTCTTCTCTGGGTTAGGGTTAGACATCAAACAAGTATGTTAGTCGCAAAAAAATATGTAGAAGTATATATAGGACTTAAATATATGTTTTTCGACGAAGACGAGTGTGCCGGGCCATTGGCTCAAATCAAGCGGCGACACAGCGCATTTCCATTCGCTGGACTACATTATGCTGGGAATCTAGCAAGACTATTGCCAGATCTTATGACGAGTTCCAGCGGGAGTGCAAGAATGTACGTTTAAGAAGAAACAAATATATGTAATAGAAAGGCACATATAGCGCAACAAAGACGTAAACGACGGTAGAACATATTGCGGTATTTTGGAATGTAATAACTTCTGCTAACTGGCAGTGAAAGGAAGACAGTACTTGTTTGTTAGCTGACCCGACCTAATTCAAATGGAGATGGAAGGGAACTAACGCTGAATTGGTTTACGGTATAAACCAGTCTTATGTCATTTCACTTCTTCTTCTTCTACGTTCGTTCTCAAACTCCTGCAGATTAGCTGGATGTAGTCCAGAGAACGGAATGCGTTGTGTCATGGTTTACAGCATTGCTGCGATATATGCGCCATTCGGCCTGACACATCCGACTTCAGAAGGGCTTTGAGTCACTGGCCCTAAATGGGATGTGACAGCCAACTCCATTCCAATACCTCATTAGTCGCCTTTTACGACATGCGTGGAAGGTAAATAGTGTTGCTATTCTTTGCTCCCCTTTCGGGCCCGGCAACACACGGACGATTTCACTTGGATCTCAGCTTCTAATTTATTCGGGTCCGCTAACAGACAAGTACCGAGGACTGCAGTAAAACTGTCCATCATGTGGTCGAGAGTTAAAATTCGGCTTAAAAATGAAATACATACACAAAATTGACATTTCGACCACAATGCCTGTGTCAGAATAAAGAGAGAAAGATGCACTCTCGCACGTACGAACGCACACAACTAGAAATAGAATTTCACAAAATTACATACAGAAACACTATGTAGATATCTATTTTACCATGCAAGGGAATCATTCATATGCAACCAAGCAGACGTTCTAGAATGACAAATGAAGTCATATCCCACAATGGCACTAGTTGAAGACAAAGAACTGCAAGCAACAACATAGATGGTACAAAGTGAACACACGAATGGAAGACATCTTGCAATAATTAAGAAACAATTATGGACATCAAGATCGACATGTGAAACGGAGGCCACCCCCTTGAGATACTATCGACCAGTATCATCATGTATAATAGAGGACACCAACTGTTTCTGGAGAAGTTAAGCGACAATTTACTGGCTACAAAATCGATTTTCTTATCCACGCCTGAAGCCGGCAACGAGAGAAACACACCGCGTGTTGTCAACTCATTTCTAGGTCATTTTCATTTTGGTCACATAATATTTCATCTTCTTCGGCGTTCATTTTCAAACTCCCGCTGGATCTCTCTTGTAGAAAGACATTGGTCCTACTAGATTTCCAGCAGAATTTAGTCCAGAGAATTAAAATGCATTGTGACGCCGTTGTATTTGCACCAGTGGCCCGACACATCCGTCGTCGATGAAGTAACAGAAAATTTTTAATTAATTTCTTTTCCTTCTTGATTTCACAACTTTCACCAACCAGATTGTTGGTACATTCTAGATTTTGCTGATTCGATATCTGATATGCTGATTCGATTTTGTTTGATCATACGATATTTTAGGATAACATGTTTCGATTTTGTTTGATAAATATAATATTATCTTCAATTACACGCGCCATCTTTAGTTCCGCTGTTGATAAACAAACTATAATCTATTCATAATGTGTACATTGTTGTAATATACACCTAATATACTCATTATTTTAACACCTCTCTACAAATTACGAGAGTCTGATATCTCGTCACACCAGTTGAGTGATCTTTCATTAATCCGTATTTTTCATTACAAGGGTCCCATGATTGCGACCTGCTGAAGGTCGGAGCTGAAGATAACTCTTCTTGTACTAAGCCGCGGTAGCTATTAGGTGGTATTCAATAAACTCTACTGTTCTTAGAATCTTGTTCAAACATGATTTCCTTCTCCAGTCTGATTCTCAAACTCGTGCCGTCTTCCAAGACTTTCTGTTTGGTTGCTTATAGGAGTGACAAAAATCTTAACGACATCTTGAATTTTGGTTGCACATAGGCGTGACCAAATCTCTTAACGACATAAAGTATCAGTCATATTGTAGCTGACATTTCCGTCCATTTTGGCACGTGGTTCGTTGCGGACTCCGGCATTGCCACAATTTTTCCTATTTAGTTGAGATTCTCTCCGTTTCATTTCTACGGTGACTTGACTAAAAATTCTATCAGAACAAGCACTGCATAATCTTCTCACAATTTTAAAATAAAATTCTAATTCTAGCCATTTCATTTGTGTATAAAATTCAGTGTAGTCGCATCACATCGCGCGAACTGGAGAGATCTGGTTTCTGTCGTATGCACCACATTCGAGGCTGAACCATTATAGATGATGTAGATCAGACAGACATACAAGCAGGCAGGCAGACAAGCAGAGAGAAAGAGAGACAAAGACATACAAAGAAAGACAGAGAGATAGAGATATATTAGATTAGATAAGATATATTAGATTAGATAAGATAGATTAGATAAGATAAGATATATTAGATTAGATATATTAGATTAGATAAGATAGATTAGATTAGATATATTAGATTAGATAAGATAAGATAAGATAGATTAGATATATTAGATTAGATAAGATAAGATAGATTAGATTAGATATATTAGATTAGATAAGATATATTAGATTAGATTTAAATGATTATTTCGATTTAGGATTATATTGAAGATTGCATGTAGGATTGGGATTTTATTGAAGATTAAATGTAGGATTAGATCAGACTACGAGACAGACGTACGGACGGACGGACTGGCGGGACGAGCGGACAGACAGACATAGAAAACAGCAATGTTGTCTTGACATTTAAAGCTATCTTCTCTGTGTCTCGTCTATAACGAGATCAAAATTGGAGAAAATTATAAGTGCAGAATGTGTCCGCATGCTTCCTACTTGAACTCAATATCGTTACTCTTCAGCTTAACATTTGAGAAATGTGTATTAATAGAAATGAACTGTTTCGTTAATTTTATTTGATCTTAATCCAGCATTGTAATGAAAGTTATGTTAATTAAAAGAAACTTCTATAAACATACCAAGACATATTCTTGTTGTCAATTCATGAACAATTGCTTGTAGTTCTGTTGCCAAGGATTAGGTTGAAAAAAAAGCAGGAGTGGGTTACATTCGGGGGTCTAAACGTGGGGTTGAGTAAGGGGGTGAAAGTCAATTGTAAAATGGTCAAGGAATGTGCCAGGATGAAAAAGTTTGGGAACCACCTTTCCAGAGTGAGCCGACACTACTGACTAGATGAATTGTAACTTGCCAACAGGTTCTCGTATCTTCACTTTGACCCCCGACAAAGTAAATAAAGAATATCAATACTAGTTTACCCTCCATGCATGTCGTAAGAAGTGACTAATGAGGTTTGAGGTGAAATCATCTATTCCATCCCATACATGGCCAAAGCGATTTATAAGCCATGCTGAAATCGGAAATGTGAGACTTAATATGCGCAGATATAGCAGTTACATAACGCATTTCGTTCTCCGGATTACTTCCTGCTAATCTGCAGTAGATTGAGAGTGAGCCCAGACGAAGATCTTATTTATTCTTCCCTAACCGTTCAGAAAGCAATGGCATACTACTAAACGTATATATATTGCCTATAAAATTTCTACATTCAAAAAATGCTGTCGATGGATACGTGCTGAATAGGATATTTCATATTTCAATTAGATGTTGATTGTGGATAAATGACATTGAACACTTCAACATAACAATGGAAGAGGCTGGACATTTTACACAGAACCGGGCGGCTTACAGAATTGCAGTGAGGAAAACGTTATGTAAAGGACACGTCACATAGATAGATGTGGATTACGCTAATTTGCAATTTGCGTACAATCGTAGCGTACGATATCGACCACACTGTCAGCAAGGTCAATCAGTAGAGGAAACAACCTGATATGTCCTTATTAGAGAAAAGGCATTAACAAGGGTAAAGATAGCGGAGCAAATGTGGCAAAGAAGGTCGATGAAAAAATGTTTGTATTCAGGAAGATATTTTTTTTTAAATCTCATATAAGAGGATATACCACATCTTCAACCAATTCTTCTTCTTCTTCTCTCTCTCTCTCTCTCTCGTGTTTGGTGATTTTGAAGATGAAGTTTGGTAAATTTGACTGAAAGCAACAAACTCATGTAAAATTGTACAAGACCATGTTTATTGTCAGAAGTAATTAGAATTCTAGGGCGATAAGACAAGCATTGTGTGAATTAGAAGTGGAGATGCTAGGAGAAGTGGAGGAGCTAGGAGAAGTGGAGGAGCTAGGAGAAGTGGAGGAGCTAGGAGAAGTGGAGAACCTAATGTCAATTAGAAGTAGAAGTACATGAAGAAATAATGTGAAATAGAAGTGAAAGTACATAGATAAATAATGTGAAATAGAAGTGAAAGTACATAGATAAATAATGTGAAATAGAAGTGAAAGTACATAGATAAATAATGTGAAATAGAAGTGAAAGTACATAGATAAATAATGTGAAATAGAAGTGAAAGTACATAGATAAATAATGTGAAATAGAAGTGAAAGTACATAGATAAATAATGTGAAATAGAAGTGAAAGTACATAGATAAATAATGTGAAATAGAAGTGAAAGTACATAGATAAATAATGTGAAATAGAAGTGAAAGTACATAGATAAATAATGTGAAATAGAAGTGAAAGTACATAGATAAATAATGTGAAATAGAAGTGAAAGTACATAGATAAATAATGTGAAATAGAAGTGAAAGTACATAGATAAATAATGTGAAATAGAAGTGAAAGTACATAGATAAATAATGTGAAATAGAAGTGAAAGTACATAGATAAATAATGTGAAATAGAAGTGAAAGTACATAGATAAATAATGTGAAATAGAAGTGAAAGTACATAGATAAATAATGTGAAATAGAAGTGAAAGTACATAGATAAATAATGTGAAATAGAAGTGAAAGTACATAGATAAATAATGTGAAATAGAAGTGAAAGTACATAGATAAATAATGTGAAATAGAAGTGAAAGTACATAGATAAATAATGTGAAATAGAAGTGAAAGTACATAGATAAATAATGTGAAATAGAAGTGAAAGTACATAGATAAATAATGTGAAATAGAAGTGAAAGTACATAGATAAATAATGTGAAATAGAAGTGGAAGAACTATGAAAAACAACATGAACTCAACCTGAAAGAACAGAGATGAAATATCGAACAATATGAACAAACAGAGTATGATGTTACTAATAACATATATGAGCAAAGTCTTCAACTCGTATATAAGCCGAATGTTAAATTCTTCGTTTAAATATCGGTAATTACAATTGAATGAAAACTTAAGACCCCTTGACCTCCCCCCACCCCCCAATCGTGGAATATGCTTATGCTGTCATTAGATATTAAATGTATACGTCGGATAGAGATGAAGAAAAACATTACTGTGAGACAAAATTGTGTTCGCTCTATCTGAGATGAAAGGGGTGACATCGTCATGATCACGGGGAGAATAAGGAAACGTGCAGCTGGGCCATTTCATCAGGAATGATTTCCATATTTGTATCAAAAAGTAACGCAATGAACAGATGTGCTGGACCATCTTTAAGAGTGAAGACGATGATGTTAGCGGTTAAGTGGAGATGATGGCGTTATGTCATTCATATTTACCCGTTTGCAAATGGATTCCATGGTATTAGAATTAAGATACTAATTATAATTTAGACGTATTTGAGTGATACTTTTCTGTATAAATGTTACAATACTAGACTATGAGAAATAAAGTTAACGCTATTTGTGTAGTTAACGCTACTTGTGTAATTAACGCTACTTGTGTAATTAACGCTACTTGTGTAATTAACGCTATTTGTGTAGTTAACGCTACTTGTGTAGTTAATGCAACTTGTGTAGTAACACTACTGTCACGTGTCTTTATGTTTGGTGACAGCAATGTATTTTTAAATATTACATATTACTCTTATATACGCCTCCGCCCCCCCCCCCCCCCTGTGTTTCAGTAGTGAAAAATGTATCCAAACATATCGGCTTATACACGACAGTGGACAACAAAACTGACTTACCTATATTTGTATGCTTGAGAAGCCTGCATATCCGAGCCTCTCGTTCCAATTTTTGGTGATCTGCAGATTAGAAATTGAGAAAATAGATTATTGGGACGCCTTACCACACCACGTGCGCATTACAATCATTTACTGAGCTTGTAGACGAGAGATCAAGGCACGATGTGCTTTAGCAGTGATTCTCAAAATGTGTCAATGCATTCATAATCATTATTTATCTTGAAGAAGGAAATCGATACTTTAAAAATAACCAGTAGTGTGCCATTGTTAAATCACGGAAAAATAACCTTATATGATGGTGTTCCATGAACATGATTATTTCCAAATCATTGACTGTGTGCATATTCTTAATGTTCTCACAATCTCTTATCAAATCTTCACAATTCAGTATCTGTCTATGGGGGGGGGGGATAATCCTATTACCTATCACTTTTTCTACTTTCTCTAGTGTATTTATTTTCTATTTATCTGATATGGTGCTATGTAAAGTGTGAAAGATGAGAAATTATACTATCTTGGGTTTTTTTTGGGTGTTCGTTCCTCAAACGTCATGGGATATCTTACAGCTTGACAATTGTTCTACTAGACTTCCAGCAGGATGTAATCTAGAGAACGGAAATGCACAGAGTCGCCGTTTTATTCACGTCAATGGTTCGACAAATCCGACCTCGGTGTAGGAATAATGTAAAGTCTAAAGAGCAAGTGATAGCAGATAGATCAATGACAATGATGGACTGGTTCTAGGCTTACTCCCACTGTCACTAAGACATACTGATAGGAAAGAGACCAATAGGGAAGCTTTCTTCTGCACCAAAGATTCACAGTTCTAGGAAACACCTACGGTCCACAGTTCTCGGATGCACCAAATATTCACATTTTTGGGAAACACATAATGTTCACAGTTCTCGGATTCAGCAAAGATTCAGAAATCTCTACAACTACGTTTATTCTGAGCCCAGCCAGCATCAATTTAAGAATTTGAGTAGCACACATGAAATAATTTACTTTTATAAGTCGCCAACAACGACCACCACCCTCCACATCGGTCTACACACACATACAGAAGTGTATCAAACGAGAATCGATAATTATAATAAGTGGGACTTCTTTAAAACTGTACAATATTCTGCGCATTCATTTCTGTACAATGTTTTTTACTGCTACTATCTCGCTTCAACATATTAAAAAATTGCAGAAAATTGATAGATTCTAGTCAGATAGAATGCACCCTAAAGACAGTTGATAGATTTCAGTGAGAGAATGCACCCGCCAGACAGTTGATAGATTCCACTGAGAGAATGCACCCGCCAGACAGTTGATAGATTTCAGTAAGAGGGTGCACCCGCCAGACAGTTGATAGATTCCAGTGAGAGAATGCACCCGCCAGACAGTTGATAGATTCCAGTGAGAGAATGCACCCGTCAGACAGTTGATAGATTTTAGTGAGAGAGTTCACCCCGACAGACAGTTGATAGATTTCAGTGAGAGGGTGCACCCGACAGACAGTTGATAGATTCCAGTGAGAGAGTTCACCCCGACAGACAGTTGATAGATTTCAGTGAGAGGGTGCACCCGACAGACAGTTGATAGATTCCAGTGAGAGAGTGCACCCGACAGACAGTTGATAGATTCCAGTGAGGGAGTGCACCCACCAGACATTTGATAGATTCCAGTGAGAGAGTGCACCCACCAGACAGTTTATAGATTCCTGTGAGAAAGTGCACCCACCAGACAGTTGATAGATTCCAGTGAGAGAGTGCACCCACCAGACAGTTGATAGATTAGAGAGAGAGAGAGAGAGAGAATGCACCCAGCAGAAACACAAGCGCATAATATGAACTAGTACATTTGTTAAGCTGATTGTGTTTGACAAATATCTCTAGTCTACTGATGTCTGGTAACAAACGACGGTTCCGTGGGGATTTCGCATTAGATAAATGAACGTTTTAGTGATTGGTTTCATCATGGTAAAAGTATTTGTCTGGAATTTACATTATTGACCAAGTGTCGAAATAGCTTTAGTTGGAAGGAATGAACAGAATACAGACAGTTATAGAGGTTCAGAAATATACAGAAGGAAATCAAAGGAATGAAGAACGTATAGACAGCAAATTAAAGAAATGAATTAATACAATGGAATCCCGTTATAACAACTTGGTCAGGACCAACAAAATATTTATGTAATAACAGAAAAGCGCTATATGCAGTACAAACAATATAGAATAAATAAAATAGGTGCCTAGATTGTGTTACCAGCTATGTTAATGACCCTCTCCGACTGTCTAGCATCGTTTCGGTGTCTCATTGACATCTGGAATTATTTGCACAGGGCACTCATTGGACCAATCAATCTCGTCGTGACCACAACTGACCGTAATAACGCCATTGTTTTATGATCTCAGCTAATCCCGCAACAAGCTAAAACAACAAGGAGATAAAATGTTTCACAAAAGTTAAGATGCCGCCCTTACGTGATTTTCTTGCGTGACCATTCGCAATGCAGTGGAAGTCCATTTTAACAAGTGTGCTAGGACAAAATTAGGTCTTATATGTGTTGATTGTCCTCTTCGGACACCGGACATGTCAATATGTGCTCAGATCTCCGCTTCAGTAAATCTGTTTGGGCATAACGGCCGATGGTTCCGGTTCTATGTTGGTTCCCTGCTCTTTTTGAAGTCGTTGTTAGTTGTTTTCCACGGGTCACACCTATTCCTCACTCCGAACTCGCGCATTCTCGATATTGTCTTATGTTCATTTATCGCAAAATCATCTCAATGTGAGTACTCACAAACAGCAATGAGTATATCTAAGTCTTCGTCTTCTGCGTTCGTTCTCAAATTCCTGCAGATTAGCAGGATGTAGTCCTGAGAACGGAATGCATTGTGTCATGGTTTACAGCATTGCTGCGATATCTGCGCATTTCGGCCTGACACATCCGACTTCAGCATGGCTTTGAGTCACTGACCCTATATGGGATGGCACAGCCAACTCTATCCCATAACCTCCTTAGTCGCCTTTTAGGACATGCGTGGAAGGTAAACAGTGTTTCTATTCTTTGCTCCCCTTTCGGTCCCCGACAACACACGGGCGATCTAAGTCTTCAATCATCATCACTTGTACATGAACAAATAAAATATTATAAAACATATATACTTTCAGTATTCTCTTCATTCTGTAGATGACAACTATGAAACAATGTGATAGCACACGAGAAACGACGTTTCGATTAACACGCATATATCAAGAGCACAACAACAACATAAGTAATGACGAGTTGAAATGGAACTATTCACGTGCAAACGACAGAGATACCTATTATCGATCTTCATTATATGTAGGAAACTTGACTTCTTTTTAAGTCAGCCCTGTATCTTCTTATTGCTATACCATCCGCGCTACATAAATATTGAATAGACCACAAAGCAGGGAGGTTTTAAAACAAAAGCAAGTTGACATGCTCATTACTTGAAACCTGTGACCAGAATTGACTTCAGAACCAGTTAGATCTTAATGGCTGAAATACTGCACAAATTCTTGGCAGGTATCGATTATCGGCACCTGTATAAGACTCTCTTATGCCGGCGGGATTACGAAATATCGATACCGGACGTTATAGTAGGCTATTAGGAAAATCAGTAGTCGTCGCAGATGTGCATGTGTGTGTGTGTGTGTGTGTGTGTAGATTACCTGCGTTCAAACATATTTATTGTGATATATAATATAATAACATAACTGTATATATAGAACGATCAATTGTTAAACATACAGCCCAATATTAATCACGAATAGAGCGGTTAGTTTTATGCCATCTTGGGATCCTGATACAACACAACAATAGATGACGCTTCTATACTGATACTACGCAACGATTGATGACGCGACTATGCTACTACACAACTTCTGCGATCAATTAAACATCTAGTCCAACATTGGTAATGTAAGAGCGGTTTGTTTTAAATCGCTGTTAGTTTTTCAGCGTTTGTATTGCTGAGATACTTATGTGTGTCCGACTGTTCTGTGAACGGCGAAGCTTGGACAGCCTTGTAGTATGTGTTCTGGTGTCGGTGTTGTTGCTTCACAAATACAGGCTACAGAATCTACGATGTCCATTCGATGTAATTGTGCTGTTCATCTGCGGTGCCCTTCTTGTTGATGTTTCCCGTCCAAAATTATCATGACATGTTTGTTTCTGTTTAATTTGTTAATATTGTCTTGCTCCGGTTTGTCATTTCTGTTGAGTTTTCTCCATTGAAACCGTATAGATCGTTGTAGCAGTAACTTCCCTTAAAGTTTTGGGGAAATTTGTTACCGAGGGAGATTACCTAGTTCCTGCCAATTAGTCTGCTCTTTTCTTGTCAGGGATGCCCCAGTGATCTGGTATCCTTTTCATGGATGCCACTGTGATCTGATATCCTTTTCATGGATGCCACTGTGATATGATATATGTGTCAGGGATGCCAGTGTGATTTGGTCACTTTGTGATCGGTCTATTGTCTATCCCCAGGTGAATGATTGTTGATCGCATTCACACTTGCCGTTACGTTAAGCGTAGGGGTGGTATCTTAAGCTGTCGTTTCAAGGCCAGATGTGTCGCCGAGGTTGCATTTAGTCCATGTTTGTTCAAGGTTATATTAATGTTTTCTATCCACCGTTTTCTTGGTCTACCTTTGGCTTTACGCCTGGGTATTCTTGTATTATATGCTCTTATTGGTATTTGGTTTGGCTTCATTCTCATAAGGTGACCGAACCATTTTACTTGCTGTCTCTCAATATGTTCGATACATGATATTATACCAACTCTTTTCCTAATTTCTTCATTTCTTATTTTATCTAGTTTGGTAACCATTGCAGCTTTCCTCAGACACTTCATTTCACATGTGACGATTTTCCTTTGTTGCGAAGCTGTTAAAGACCATATTTGACATTGGTAGCACAGTGTTGGTATAAAAATTGTAGATATTATTTGTTTTTTAATTTCCATCTTGATCTTTGGATGAAGAAGTAGAGGTGAAAGTTGGTAAGTCACTGTGTTTGCTTTCTGGCACCTTGTTTCTATTTCTCTGTCTTGTCTTCCATTTTCGGAAAAAATGCTGCCTAGATATTTAAATTCTTTGGCTTGTTTCACTTTGGTGTAATCTATTGTTATATTCATTGGTGTTGAAGACTTGCTAATTTTCATAACTTCTGTTTTTTGTACATTCATTTTCATTGGATAATTTGCATTGGCTAGTTTAATTTACTTGGATAATTCGGCTTATGTTTCGAATGATATTGTGAATGAGTTGATCTTACTTTGTTTGTTGGTTTGTAACACTAACGTTCAATCACTGATGATTGATGTGACTTGTGTTTTAGATATGAACTCTCGATTGTTGAGTATTTGAAAATCTGTGAGTTTGGTAGTTGCCGCTGCTCTGAAATTTCTGCATTGTTTTCCATGGGTACGGGTTGTGTGCATGCAGTGTCTGGAAACACGATATATATATTCCACTGTCGCCACAAAGTAAACAAAAGTCACCAATGAAAATCACAGAAGAAGTCCATTTAGTCACTGTAGAAGGCAGTTTTGTACTTAGCTTGAAGGTCTTATATTGACAATTGGTTACGCATGAGTGATAGCTCCAGGTGACGTCACTGCGAGAGTCCACATCGACATTTCTAATTCTTTTCGTTGCCTTGAAACACAAAGCGATAACACCAATGATCATGTATGACCTTCTCCAATAAAGACCTTTCAACAGAATTAATTAGACATTCATTCGTAACGTTTTCTATTATTATCGTCGTTTCGGATGGTCACTATTTATACACTTGGAGCCGCCATGACTATATTTGGCATGTGATTCGAATTATGCAAATAATGACCAACAGAGAACACGAGAATAATCAAGAAAATTAACGAATGAATGCTTAATTAATTCTGCGATGACGTCTCCTAAACTGCCAACGGTCTGGGATTATGTATTATTATCACTGATTATATTATAATTGGTGTTATCGCTTCTCTCTACCGTGTCGGGTATCCTTTGACAGTTATCGCTTCTTTCTACCGTGTCGGATATCCTCTGACAGTTTGGTTATTATTTGGTTATCCGAGCCTTGCCTGTTGGTTATTATTTATACTGGCGACACAACGTATACACAGTGACCAACCAAATTCATGGAAAGAGGCGGAGTAACCTCTCGCAGTAACCTACAATTAGATAGCATTCAGGTCTGCGATCTGAAGTAAAGTTACGGCTTATCCAACTTATCCGTGTTTTTCATTGGTGCAGTTAAGTATGCTTCCTATCACAAGCCATTCTATTCTAGCTTAATTGCTTCACACATTAATAACATGTTATAATTGCTGGAAATCTTGTCACAAAAATTGATTCTCAAAAATGTGTTAAAAGCTTTTTTATTGTTCGTAAAACGAAATAGGATTTGGAACGAATTTGATTTTTAATGCTTGTCCATTTTTACTGGGTGTGAAGATGTGCTTTCAATGAGCATCGAACGAGGGCTAGTAGATTCGCTTAACTTACGAGAGAAACAAGGGAAGGCGTCTATAATTGATTGATAAAAACACGTCTCTGTGCATAATGAAATGAAATCAACATTTTGTGTGTTCGTTAACAAATTCGAAATTTGACTATTAATTACATACAAATTTATAACACTCCAATTATATATGTCATTCTATCTTTTTTTGAACGCATACAGTTGCGCCTGTGGGTCTCGCCAATGGCAGACTAGACAAACTACCCATTTAACAGGAAATAGTAGATGACATTCCGTTATATTCAGGCTCTTATGGAAGCTTTCTAGCGTGTCATCTAATTCCCACTGCACAAAAGACGTAAGAGGTAGTCGCTGTGAATTCCTGTGGTTCTCAAACAGGGCCGGTCTTAGGCCATTGCAACCTATGCGGACCGCAGTGGGCCCCGCACTTCATAGGCCCATAAATTCATATTAGAATTTATTTTATTATCCTCTTCCCTACCCAGACTGGGCCCCGCGCAATCCGTTTCGCATTGGGCCCCCCAATTGTTAGGTCCGGCCCTGTTCTCAAACAAACAAGCAACAAACATCTTGTTGTGAGATTTAGAATATTACTGCAGGCATGTAGTAACGGATATATGCCTTATTGACGAATTCTTGTTCTCACCCCCGCTGCTTCTCTTCTGCAACAGGACAATAATGTTATTAGATTTCAAGAAATAGCCGTTTTATTTGCACTAATGGCCCGACAAGTCCCTCTTTGGCGAAGGACGAATTCTACACCCTGTATTGTTGCTGTATAGATTCCCAGGAATTACGAGCGATTAGCTCTTACTTCCTATGTACAATGTGATGCTTTCTCCAGAGTTTTATTTCTTCTTCTTCGTTCATTCTCAAACTCCTGCTGTATCTCCCTTGTAGCAAGACCATTGTCGAACTAGATTTATAGCAGGATGTAGTCCAGAGAATGGAAATGTGTTGTGTCGCCGTTTTATTAGCGCCAATGGCCCGACACATCCGTCTTCGGCTGGAAATTTTATTTCATGCCGAGAAGACTAACTCTCAGCAATGTACAATGTTTTGAGAAGAAGGTCTCCTACTCAGAGGGGTTACAATATAGAGGTTTTGTGGTTTTTCTACCTTTCAGCAACACGCAGAGTTGGGAATCATTGGCTTCAGCTCCCCATGCCAAACATTCCTTCCTACCAGGTGTCCATAGCAACACAGCTACCTTCCTACCAGGTGTCCATAGCAACACAGCTACCTTCCTATCAGGTGTCCATAGCAACACAGCTACCTTCCTGTCAGGTGTCCATAGCAACACAGCTACCTTCCTGTCAGGTGTCCATAGCAACCCAGTACTGGACCATAGACACTGATATGCGTAAAGCAGTCAGTAGTGGTCGAGTGTATGGAAGACCCCGTGCGCAAAAAATCTAAACAATATCCTAGAAGGCCCATTTGGATTATTTCCGTGTATTTCGCTGGTCAGCCATAGCTATCTTTGGCATGCGACTCCGAGTACATAAATAGTGACCAATGAGAATCACGAGAATAGTTTTAAAAAACGTAAAAAAAGAAGACCAATTTATTCTGCACACAGGTCTTCTAGCTGACGAAAGTCACGGCTAAATTTGATCTGTGGGTATTCCCCCAGAACAATCAATCATTTATTTGTTTCATAACAATGAAAATGTCATATATATTGTTCACAAACTATATCAGCCTTATTTTGTTTTCTTTTTACGAGCCATCAGCAGAGACTATCGGCTGTAAATACCTCCGTACATGACGTAAACAAGATCTTCATCCTTACATTTTTTATTATTGTCGTGAATTTGGTTTTTCACTATTTATATACTTGAAATCGCATGCTAAGAAAAAAACCGTCTGGCAAACGAAATTCACGGAAATAATTTTACAAATCAGCCTTTCATGTCAGGTTTACTTTCTGTACACATGTTTTATCTGACACAGTTCCTTAAGGCTGGAGTCAAGTCATGCACCAGTAGACCCAGTGTTGGTTAAGATAAAATTTCTATGGCATTGTAACACTTGAGTGACTGCCTGCTTACAGCAAGATATCAACGATCTTGAAGAAGATTGTAGCCATGTTTAGCTTGTCACCATTTGTGCAGCAACGGGTGACCGTCTATGATATAACACCTGTCTTACTAAAGGGAAACCCAGCCTTTTAAAATAACCCGTTTGACTGTTTCCTTGATTTTAAATTGGCTGTCACATCAAGTATATTGGGAAAAATCCCAATGACCAATGAAAATCACGGGAATTGACAAATTAGTCATTAAGAATGCTTGATTTCCAATTTCTTATAGAGTCATATTGTTAAGCTGTCATGATTCAAGTATGTGATGTATTTTCGTAATACAAATGAAAGTATTTTCTGCGAGTCCTGTTAGGGGTGGAGACATACAGAACTCGTATGTGATGACCAAGGTAGCACAATCAAATCCCGTCGCAGACATTTGTGTTTCTGGACTGTTCAAAAAGGAATGGCAAAAAACTTCACCAGTTTGCGAATATAATTCAGAAGATCAACTCAGTCAATATAACATCAAATCAGTCAACAGAAGATCAACTCAGTCAACAGAAGATCAACTCGGTCAATATAACATCAAATCAGTCAACAGAAGATCAACTCAGTCAACAGAAGATCAACTCGGTCAATATAACATCAAATCAGTCAACAGAAGATCAACTCGGTCAACAGAAGATCAACTCGGTCAATATAACATCAAATCAGTCAACAGAAGATCAACTCAGTCAACAGAAGATCAACTCGGTCAATATAACATCAAATCAGTCAACAGAAGATCAACTCGGTCAATATAACATCAAATCAGTCAACAGAAGATCAACTCGGTCAACAGAAGATCAACTCGGTCAATATAACATCAAATCAGTCAACAGAAGATCAACTCAGTCAACAGAAGATCAACTCAGTCAACAGAAGATCAACTCAGTCAGCAGAAGATCAACTCAGTCAGCAGAAGACCAACTCAATCAACAGAAGATCTACTCAGTCAACAGAAGATCAACTCAGTCAACAGAAGATCAACTCAGTCAACAGAAGACCAACTCAGTCAACAGAAGATCAACTCAGTCAACAGAAGATCTACTCAGTCAACAGAAGATCTACTCAGTCAACAGAAGATCTACTCAGTCAACAGAAGATCTACTCAGTCAACAGAAGATCAACTCAGTCAACAGAAGATCAACTCAGTCAACAGAAGATCTACTCAGTCAACAGAAGATCAACTCGGTCAATATAACATCAAATCAGTCAACAGAAGATCAACTCAGTCAACAGAAGAACAACTCAGTCAACAGAAGATCAACTCAGTCAACAGAAGACCAACTCAGTCAACAGAAGATCAACTCAGTCAACGATCAACTCAGTCAACAGAAGATCAACTCAGTCAACAGAAGACCAACTCAGTCAACAGAAGATCAACTCAGTCAACAGAAGACCAACTCAGTCAACAGAAGATCAACTCAGTCAACAGAAGATCAACTCAGTCAACAGAAGATCAACTCAGTCAACGATCAACTCAGTCAACAGAAGATCAACTCAGTCAACAGAAGATCAACTCAGTCAACAGAAGATCAACTCAGTCAACAGAAGATCAACTCAGTCAACAGAAGATCAACTCAGTCAACAGAAGATCTACTCAGTCAACAGAAGATCTACTCAGTCAACAGAAGATCAACTCAGTCAACAGAAGATCAACTCAGTCAACAGAAGATCTACTCAGTCAACAGAAGATCAACTCGGTCAACAGAAGATCAACTCGGTCAATATAACATCAAATCAGTCAACAGAAGATCAACTCAGTCAACAGAAGATCAACTCAGTCAACGATCAACTCAGTCAACGATCAACTCAGTCAACAGAAGATCTACCCAGTCAACAGAAGATCTACCCAGTCAACAGAAGATCTACTCAGTCAACAGAAGATCAACTCAGTCAAAAGAAGATCAACTCAGTCAAACAGAAGATCTACTCAGTCAACAGAAGATCTATTCAGTCAACAGAAGATCTACTCAGTCAACAGAAGATCAACTCAGTCAACAGAAGATCTACTCAGTCAACAGAAGATCAACTCAGTCAACAGAAGATCTACTCAGTCAACAGAAGATCTACTCAGTCAACAGAAGATCTACTCAGTCAACAGAAGACCAACTCAGTCAACAGATCAACTCAGTCAACAGAAGACCAACTCAGTCAACAGAAGATCAACTCAGTCAACAGAAGATCAACTCAGTCAACAGAAGATCAACTCAGTCAACAGAAGATCTACTCAGTCAACAGAAGATCAACTCAGGCAACAGAAGATCAACTCAGTCAACAGAAGACCAACTCAGTCAACAGAAGACCAACTCCGTCAACAGAAGATCAACTCGGTCAACAGAAGATCAACTCAGTCAACAGAAGATCAACTCAGTCAACAGAAGATCAACTCAGTCAACAGAAGATCAACTCAGTCAACAGAAGATCTACTCAGTCAACAGAAGATCTACTCAGTCAACGGAAGATCTACCCAGTCAACGGAAGATCTACCCAGTCAACAGAAGATCTACTCAGTCAACAGAAGATCAACTCAGTCAAAAGAAGATCAACTCAGTCAACAGAAGATCAACTCAGTCAACAGAAGACCAACTCAGTCAACAGAAGATCAACTCAGTCAACAGAAGATCAACTCAGTCAACAGAAGACCAACTCAGTCAACAGAAGACCAACTCGGTCAACAGAAGATCAACTCGGTCAACAGAAGATCAACTCGGTCAACAGAAGATCAACTCAGTCAACAGAAGATCAACTCAGTCAACAGAAGATCAACTCAGTCAACAGAAGATCAACTCAGTCAACAGAAGATCTACTCAGTCAACAGAAGACCAACTCAGTCAACAGAAGATCAACTCAGTCAACAGAAGATCAACTCAGTCAACAGAAGATCTACTCAGTCAACAGAAGACCAACTCAGTCAACAGAAGACCAACTCAGTCAACAGAAGACCAACTCAGTCAACAGAAGACCAACTCAGTCAACAGAAGACCAACTCAGTCAACAGAAGATCAACTCAGTAAAAAAAAAAATACTGGATTTAATGTTTATTCCAGAATGTTGTGTTGCTAATTTAATTTTTAGAATGCTTTTTAAAAAAAGACACAAAAAGACCAAAAAAAGACACAAAAAAAGACCACCCAAGTTGTGGATGGATAGCGGATATCGAAAATGTTTTGAATATGCTACTGAAAGAAGCAGAACATCTTATACAGAGAGACTTACAGAGTGGATGTGCGGACAACGATCTATACACGCAGAAAGAGATCAGAATAAGTTTGTCATTGAATGAATATTCTCGTTATGTGATACCTTTCCACTGTTTTGGTTTCTTCTTCTTCAGCGTTCATTCTCAAACTCCCACTGGATCTCCTTTGTAGCAGGACCATGGTCCCAATAGATTTCGAGCAGGATGTAGACCAGAGAATGGAAATGTGTTGTGTCGCCGTTTAACTCTCCACCTATACGTTACTTTAGAACATGGGTCCGCAACCTCCATCGAGTAGTGAAAGATGGTAACTTCTGGCCTACTGTGCTCCTAAACATACATTTCATGTGCTTATGTAAGAGTCAAGTCTAGGGCTGCATGAACTCAGAAAATTGTATAAATGTGTCTGCACCTAAATATACATATGTAAACTTTCACACGTTTCAAACAAAATGTTTACAGTACAATCCCTCTATAGCGCATCCTTCTATAACAAATTTCCTTATATTACAACACTTTTCAAAATCCTCAAGTATATTTATTCTAAATTGATTGTAGTGTATATAGCGAGTTTCTGTTATTACATACATATTTCTTTTGACTTCACCAAGTTGTTATAGTGGAATCTGACTGTATATAGCGAGTTTGTTATTGCATACATATTTCTTTGACCCTCGTCAAGTTGTTATAATGGGATTTGACTGTTTTCATCGTTTTCCATCCATTCCATATCTGTTTTTGTCCGGCACGCAACCAACTGTGTATTTTTGTTTCTGGCACTCGATCCAAATTTCAGTTGCCGACCTCTGCTTTAGAAGGACAAATGAGTACCAATGAGTCATGTGGACTGTTTATAAGACAAATGAGTTCCAATGAGTCATGTGGACTGTTTATAAGAATCGATGGTCTCTCTCATCATCATCATCACGAGTGTAAGTTTGTCTAGTAGATGGTAGCGACACATCATCCTACAGACTGGGAAACCCAGACTATGCTATTTGATCTCTATCATTTCAGACATCCCACGTGACTCTGAACAATTAAACCGTGACCACACGACACTGCGCAGTATCCAACATCCCGTGCCGGCTGTGGTGAAATACACTGTCCATATTTAGACTGGTTTTTCCACGAGTGCGAGACCCACGCGAGAGTGTTTGTTAATGAAAACGTGAAGGGGAGAAAATGATTTCATATTTGAGGGACCTAAATAGAATAGGTACTGCTCTGTGACTGTTTGGTACAGAGCACGTCCGTAACGGCTAACATGTCCCGCCGCAGGCAATCCTGCATTTTTCAGCAGCTAAAATTCAGTACAGCCAAAGATTACTTGATGCGTGAACTTAGTTGTACTATAAGACCTCTATCCAGAATTAATTAAGACTTCATTCGTTTCATTTTTTACTGTCATACAATTCGTTGGTCGCTATTTATATACGTAGAGTCGTATACCAAAAATAATTAGCCGACCAACAAAAATCACGTAAATAATCCTAACTCGGCCTTTCGGGTCATGTTTACATTTTATGTACACAGGTCTTCTACACTAGAAGCCGGTCATGATTGTCGGTTACATCACAAACAGGATATCTTACTAAATGTTTTAGTTTGTTTTCTTTTGTATTTAAATAATATTTAACGGTTTCAAGAAATATAGTTTGCAAGTAACATCAGACTGATGAGAAATATATATAGTCAATATTCGTCCGAACTCATAAAATCTGCATGCAATAAAATGAATTAGTTATACACATACATTATAAACAATATGCGGGGCTTTCTTTGTCTTCTATACGGTTATTTATTCAAATGAACAGGAATAGGTACAAGTGTTACCAGTATTAGTCTATACAAAAAACTAGCAACGAGACACAGAGACAGTCATGTTTCGACTAAAAGTCTTTGTCAGGACGAAAGACAACAAACAATGTTAAACTTGGTAAGCATACATGAGAATAGTAGGAGAACAGGTTAGTGTGTATATGTCGTGGTGACTACAGAATGAATCAGTCATTGCTCTCTCTCTCGCATTTATCTTTGTTTTACGTGTATGTTGTTTCTGCTCAGGTCTGCACCGAATAAGTGTTTATTGAAATTATTCTGTGTTCATGATCTTTTAGCTCGTGTTAGATATTCAGGCCAAAACGAAGCTCCCAGCTACGGCCACATAATATAGACCAGTCACCAGGACGAAGCTCCTAGCTGCCACCAGAGAATGCACGCCAGTCACCAGGAGGAATCTCCCAGCTGCCCCCACAGAATGCAGGCCAGTCGCCAGGACAAATCTCCCAGCTGCCCCCAGAGAATGCACGCCAGTCACCAGGAGGAATCTCCCAGCTGCCCCCAGAGAATGCAGGCCAGTCGCCAGGACGAAGCTCCTAGAGAATATTTCAATAATATAATGTAGAATTATTGATGATTTATTGCTAAAGAAAAATCTTAATACAGAAAGTCTCAACAATAAACAAACATATAACTGGGAACAAAGATATAACTGGGAACAAAGATATAACTGGGAACAAAGATATAACTGGGAACAAAGATATAACTGGGAACACAGATATAACTAGGAACAAAGATATAACTGGGAACAAAGATATAACTAGGAACAAAGATATAACTGGGAACAAACATATAACTGGGAACACAGATATAACTAGGAACAAAGATATAACTGGGAACAAAGATATAACTAGGAACAAAGATATAACTGGGAACACAGATATAACTAGGAACAAAGATATTGGGAACAAAGATATAACTGGGAACACATATATAACTAGGAACAAAGATATAACTAGGAACAAAGATATAACTGGGAACAAAGATATAACTGGGAAAAGATACCCAACACAGGTCTACAGCATTCGTTACATATATATATACAGTCAAATCCCACTATAACAATTGGTGCCTGTCCCAACGAATCCCTTATGAAGTTACAGAAACTTATTGTATACAGTACAAAGAGTAACGAGTAAATAAATGGATAATTTTGACAAATGTTATGAAATATGGAAAGCTGCTATAAATGTATGCGCTATGTATTTATAAATGTATGCGCTATGTAGTTATAAATGTATGCGCTATATAGGTATAAATGTATGCGCTTTATAGGTATACGTGTATGCGGTATGTAGTTATAAATGTATGCGCTATATAGGTATAAATGTATGCGCTATGTAGTTATAAATGTATGCTCTATATAGGTATACCATCGTATTGGGAGAATACCACATCAATAAGGTGTAAATACAGCTACTGACAATACATAGAAATGGACAGAGTAAACATGAATGTGTTATATCACTCAGGTTATTTAAGATCTACAGAGTGATCAATCTTCAGCATATAGAATGAATGAATAACAGACATGAAGATCGATTGGGAAAAAATCGATAAGCAGATGATACATTTCGATTGACAGAAAGTGAACAGACGCAGGAAATGATGTTAGATCTTGTCAACAACACTAGACAACAATACGGACTCGATATGAAGATCCAAAACACAAAAACAATAATAATCAGCAAAGACACAGAAGAACAAGAGCTAAACATAAACATACAAGGAGAGAAACTACAACAAGTAAAGCATTATCAATATCGTGGACACACAGTCACAAATGACGGGAGACGTGAAATAAAAGTTAAAAGGAGAATAGGAATTGCTAAAAGTACGTTTACTGACATGAGGAAAATATTAACATCTATATTAACATCCCGTGTGTTGCCAAGGTTAGAGAGCAAAGAATATCGACACTGTTGCCTGTCATGTATGTGGTAAGAAGCAATTAAGTAAGTAGTGAAGAAAGAGTTGACAGTCCAACCCATAAGGGCGTGTATAATAAGGGGATATATATAAGGTTATGCTACGAATTTACAAAGAGTCGGTTGTCAAGAAACGTGACAAGGATGCCCGGTCTTTAAAAATTTTCTCTTCACCAGTAAAGCTGTAAAATATGGCTCTAGTGTATATCAACCCCCTCTAAAGATGTGTCCAGTCTGCTGTTCTCACAGTCTGCTGTTCTCAGTCTGCTGTTCTCACAATCTGCTGTTCTCACACAGTTGTTTATTTGCTCAGTTGTGATCTGTTCTTATAGGACACATTCCACACTTTTCATTGACAGGCGATAACAAGTACAGGCGAAGTCACTAATAGTCTCACTAATCAAGGTAAGTGAAGCTGAGTATATAAATATTGAACAACGAAATGTGCGACAATAATCAACAACGTAACAAATGAAGTCATGTATAGAGGTATTCTACTGGCGACGGTATGGTTTATTAACTCTGCTACCTCGCTCACAGCTTGGTATTTACTGCGGGAAATCCCGTTCTTTTCTGTGTAACAACACTCTTTTTGTGACGTCATATCTTCTTCCTCTTCTTCAGCGTTCAGTCTCAAACTCCAAGTGAATCTCTCTTGCAGCAGGACAATGTCCTACTAGATTTCCAGCAGGATGGTCTAGAGAATGGAAATGGGTTGTGTCGCAGTTTTATTTGTGCCAATGGCCCGACACATTCGTCTTCGCCAGTGTGACGCCATTAATGGGCTTAAAGATGTCTAGATAACCGTATCAATCACATTTAGTTAGACATTATCGATCTCCATGTAGTAGTGGTTTATGCCGTTATATTGTGTGCTCAAGACGTTGTGTGTTAGAATCTAGTTTGTCATGTTTTGTTTACAAAATGTATTTTTTTCCAGAAAAAAATTGGAAATTATTGATTGAAATATGTGTCATCTGTGTCTCCTAGAAAATGAAGAGTACTCTGGGGACATATATGACATGTATTTTCAAGAACAAAAATGCAATCATAGACAACAAAGTTGCACAACCAGTGCCAAATCTGGACAATGACAGCACAAGACAAAGGAAAAATAGTGACAACAGAAATGGCATATCTACTAAAAAATTACTCGGAGTGCATTAAGTGATAGAATGACACTGTATAATTATAAATGACAACATCATATAACCAAAACAATACCAGTATTGGAACATTAAAAGTCAACAGATCAAGTGGTTTTGAGACACTTCCAGACTACCAACAGACAGCATGCCACAGAGGGCCATGAGACATCACGGCAATAAAGCCAGAGGCAGACCATGTAAAAGATGGACCACAGAAATCAAAAAGGCCCAGAACAAGCTTACAAACACCACACAAGAAGGGCATCACCAGGGAACTCTTCTACCCCTCACACAGCAAGGCAAACAAGGGCCACCGCGTATAAATCGAATGAAACTACTGACTTACATGATATGAATGATACACTCGGCAGGCGGCCTACAGCTTCGTTGTGAGGGAACAGAGTACACATGAGTTAACCCAAATACAGTGAAGTCAATCAGCTACGCCTTTTCAGCCTTTTTTCTCAGTTTATGAAAAATACAAATTAGTAAGTTATACAGTAAACAGGCCGATACGATTTTATATATATATATATATATATATATATATATATATATATATATATATATATATATATATATATATATATATATA
The DNA here is from genome assembly GCA_034231615.1 of Meghimatium bilineatum. Lineage (NCBI taxonomy): Eukaryota > Metazoa > Mollusca > Gastropoda > Stylommatophora > Philomycidae > Meghimatium > Meghimatium bilineatum. The sequence continues at coordinate 76,758,027 of CM067321.1, read as the reverse complement.
TATATATATATATATATATATATATATATATATATATATATATATATATATATATATATATATATATATATATATATATATATATATAATACAAAACAGAGTTAATCAACGTTTCGACAATAAGGCCTTCATCAAGCAATCTCACTTATTACCTATACACTTGCAACAAACGTAGACATGACAAGCAATCTTGACTAATAACGAGATGAAAATTAGAGTTGCTGTGACATTTACCCCATGAAGGTAAATCAATAAACACCTGCTACGATTCTCATTTCAAAACACTTTATGGCATGATTAATTTTAATCGTCTCAAGCAGTACAGCTGTAATTATGTAAGCATCCATCATACACTCACAAGAATATATACATGAATAAGTCAGCCAAGTCAATTCAACGGATCGATTTTTGCAACAAAGCAAACTTATCGTCTAATCCATAAATTCTACAACTTTTTTAGGGCACCCACCCACTCTGCAAGACATAAATGTTGCAACGCCCCTCCCCTTTCCTCCCGTTTTAAAAGTTTTCCACGTTAAATCCGGTGGATACTTCCGAGGTAAATATCAACTAACGATACATTTCTACTTTGTGTCATTAAAGTATTGAAAAAGTAGTGGTCAATATCTGCTTCATTTTGAACACAGTTATTGCTATAGGCACTACCGATTTGGATAAAACAAATCCCAGATTGTAAAGTGTATGCTCGAATAACATTGTGAAGAGTTTCATTACAAGTTTCAACATGAAAATTCCGAATACATATAAATAGATTGCATTACATTAGTAAGAATATGATTGTAATAATTAAAACACCACTATAAATATCCCAGTTCCGTTACTCTAGACATGGAAAAGAAACATTCATACATAATAATTTCATTTGCTAGTGTTGTTTATGGTACGGAGTTCAAAATATGAACACGGTCCATTGCTTTGCCGCCCGGTACAATAAGAACGCTAGCCAGCGAATCCGCCCTTTCGTTGCCTTCAACGCCCACATGACCATTCACGAAAATAAATGTGACACATTCCAACTTCGACCTATCAACTGCACCAAGCCACTGTTCTCTCCACTGACTCAAGCCACTGCATCACGCCACTGTTCTCTCCACTGCATTAAGCCACTGCCCTATCCACTGCATAAAGCCACTGTTCTCTGCACTGACTCAAGCCACTGTTCTATCCACTGCCTCAAGCCACTGTTCTCTCCACTGCATTAAGCCACCGTCCTCTCCACTGCATAAAGCCACCGTTCTCTCCACTGCATTAAGCCACTGCCCTCTCCACTGCATAAAGCCACTGTTCTCTCCACTGCATGAAGCTACTGCCCTCTCCACTGCCTCAAGACACTGTTCTCTCCACTACCTCAAGCCACTGCTCTCTCCACTGCATTAAGCCACTGCCCTCTCCACTGCATTAAGCCATTGCCCTCTCCACTGTATAAAGCCACTTTTCTCTCCACTGCATTAAGCCACTGTTCTCTCCACTGCCTCAAGCCACTGTTCTCTCCATTGCATTAAGCCACAGTCCTCTCTACTGCATCATGCCACTGTTCTCTCCACTGCATATAGACACTGTTCTCTCCACTGCCTCAAGCCACTGTTATCTCCACTGCCCTCTACACTGTATAAAGCCACTGTTCTCTCCACTGCATTAAGCTACTGTTCTCTCCACTGCATCAAGCCACTGTTCTCTCCACTGCATATAGACACTGTTCTCTCCACTGCCTCAAGCCACTGTTCTCTCCACTGCCTCAAGCCATTGTTCTCGAACGCAACCATTTTTTCTGATCAAGCTCATCGAGTCACTAAGGATGCAGACACGGTGAAAATGGCAGGTTGCAACGAGAGTGTTTTTGTGTGACTCTGACAACTTTACAGGAAATAATTCATGAGTGTCATCACTGATACTCTGCTATTTCTTTTGATTAGAAAGTCAACGCAGTGAGATCCTCGCCGGTGCTTACGGAGTACGTGCATCTGGTTTGAAATTCGTTTTTGAGTATACCCACTGTTTATATGTTTTGCCAAGGGTAACCGACGAAACAGACTAGAAAAGATGTGAGTTTACATTGAATGCATGGCGTCCACTAAGAATTGACCACAGGGACACGCATCATTGTGTACATTTTGTTTGCGATGGTCAAAACAATCCAACTCCATTATATCCCCCAAGCGAGGACATCGTGGGTGTATTAAACCGAAACCGTCAGCAGTTATAGAAGACCTGTTCACTAAATTACATTGGATCCCATTCGGTACGTGCTTTTATTATTGTTTGGCTTTAAATTGGTTGCTATTTATATACTTGGAGTCTTGGCTATTTTTGGCATGTGATTCCAAGTATATGAATAGTAACCAATTGAAAGTGAAACAATACCCATACACGTAACGAATGGTGTCCAACTTAATATAGCGTATAGGTCTTCTATACGCTTAGCCGGTCACGATTAAACTCATTAAAATCTTTTATGGCAACCCAAATCAATCAGAATGCATATTTTATCTTCTTCAGAGTTAGCAGCTTTTACGATTATTAAACACCTAAACTTCTATTAAATGTTTTTTCCACATGAGAACACGATTTCTTGGTTCTATTTTTGTTCATTTTCCAGTGCTGTTTCCCCCCCCCCCCATTCTCTAGATGTAATTGTAAAAGCTTTTAGTATCACACGGTTTCTCTCTCTCGTTTTTAATCGCAATGTTGGACATCATTGGGCATGTGCTTGCTATTACCATCGATTTAATTATTTAAAGGTGGAAATAAGTTTCAATTATACGATTATAAAATAGTATTAACAACTGATGAATATCAAATAAAAAGGTTTTTTTGGACACACATGAGGGCCTAACATTATGACAAAGATTAATCGAAATTTTCTAGTATGCAAATATACCATGAACAACTAAAAAGACAAATCGAGAAGTGTTAAGATGAATAGACGTCGAATAGGGCTGGCTCCATAAATACATCATAACAAGAAAGCTGTGGGTTTTTTTGTTTTTTATTTGGTCATATAAAGAGACATAAATGCATGGAAAGATTAATAGCTGAAGGCAGAGTTAGCGGCAATAGGGGAAGAGGGCGTCCAAGACGACGATGGTGAGGTGATATACCAGATTGTTTAAACATGTCTCTAGCTGCGGCAGGTCAGCTTGCCCAGAATCGCGGAGTGTTCAGGGAATACATAAGTAAGACAGTGTTATGGAAATAATATGTCACATGATGATGAGTATCCACATAAAGAAATAACATTAATAAAGAGGTGTTTAAGAAAAACATCTGTCGTCACCAAACTGGGCAGAGTAAGACACGAGAATATCAGAAAATAAGTGGGAATAATGCCTTTTATCGAATATATATAGAACGTCAGCAGATAAAGTGGTTTGGTTATCTTATGAGAATGGACCCAAGTCAATTACAACTCAGAGCTTATAATAAACGATCAACTGGATACAGAGCCAAGGGAAGATCGAGAAAGAGATGGATCGATAACATCACGACCATCCACCACAAACTCGGACTCAGGTATCACATCTGGCATTTAACAGAAACTTACAGCTCCCATCCCTACACTTAACGGCAAGTGTGGATGGTATCAACTAGCTTCCACATGGGGATACACAGTAGAGTAGACAATAATAAATAGCTTCTTGAGGGGGCAGAATAATTTAACCTGTAGTTATCTTTACCAGTTAATTTACCACTGCCCTCTTTACAATACTTGGACAGTCACTTGGTTATTGAGCAATACGCAGATAGGAAATAGCATGCATTCTGATAGTTCTGAGGAATCACTGGTTAGAACCACACTTAGTATTGAATGAAATTTGAGAATAACAATCAAATCTGAGTATTGACGCACTGAGTATTGACAGCGCGAGCAAGTGCGATATTTGTCGAGATAACAGTGCACTTACGTGTGTGTGTTATAGGGGTCTGTATGAGAAGCACAGAATAGAAACACTGTAACGTGTTATTCATGTCGTAAGAGGCAGCTAAGATGTTTATAGGGATGGGGTATGGTTGTCGCACAGTTTATGTTAAACTCATCCACAAGTCATGGTGTAGTCGGATTTGTTAGGCAGTACTGCAAAGATATCAAAATAACGATAAACCCTGATATATAGTATTATGTTCGCCGGACTGCACCCTGCTAAACATCAGGAGTTTCAGAATGAACGAAGACGAAATATAATAAGAACAAAATATTAACAAAACAACAAAAAAAGTGCATAGACACTACAACAAAATTACACATAGCTTAAATATCAGATCAGGAATTAAAGGATTATTTCTTCAACAAATAAAATAAACACAGATGTATGAGTTTTAAAATATCATCAAACGGTGCCGTGCCAGACTTGCGTAGTCCATCATCGATCTCCAAACCTTTTTTATTTCCAGTAATTTATTTAATTCGGATTGTTGTTGATTGATTTATTTTGTGGGCCACGCAATTGTTGTCAAAATAATATTTTCTCACACTGTCGGTCCTTGATCTCTTGTTATATTAGGTGTCAGAGGCAACGAACGAGCGGACCAACTGGTGGGTAATGATGTACTTGGTGGCACAGCACTGAAATGAGATATGTTGGATCTAATAAGGTCAGTTATAGGTTTGTTTGCTAAACACTGCAGATGACTGTGCCGGAGATGAAACATTTACGTTGAGAGAGAGAGAAATGCAAGTGGCGCTGAGAAATGAGACAAGGTCCGTAGATAGCTACAGTCTTAGTAAGGTTGTGTGGGGTATTACCTAAAAAACAACTGAAAAAATGTGTGCTATATTTTTTAAAATGAAAACGTTGATGATTTTTCAGCAGAAAAATATATTAAGTTTTTTGTTGGGGGGGGGGGAGAAAGAGAGTAGGATTACCCAGTTCTAAGCTAAATTCCTAGTGTTAAACGTTATATCCACCGAAGACGGATGTTTCGGGCTATTGGCGCAAATAAAACGACGGCACGGCTCATTTCCTTTCTCTGGACTACATCCTGCTGGAAATCTAATAGGACTATGGTTCTGCTATAAGAGAATTCAGCGGGAGTTTGAGAATGTACGTTGAAGAAATTGAAGATAAGTTATATCTTGATTTCCTAAAAAAGGGAGGGGGGTAAACTTCCCTACACATCCCCCCCCCTCCCACATTCTACTGGTTTAATGAGACGACAAACAGCGCCCCCTATGGAACTATTCGAAGATCAAATAATCGACTTCTGACTGGGACTTTGAGTCTGCATACTTGTGGATGACTGATCGTGCGGAGAGTGGAACATTGACCATGATGTCCCGTGTCCTAGGATGATTGTGTCTAATCATAAATCAAATCAAACAAGTCAATATGTTTTAGTCAGAGAACGGGCAGCAATATTTTCTAGAGACAGTCAGAGAACGGGCAGCAATATTTTCTAGAGACAGAGAGAGAGAGAGAAACAGACAGACAGAGAACAGGTATGTAGTTTCATTACAGTAAACATTTCATGTGAAGACGGCAGTTAATCTGATGAGGGCCGTAGAGGCATGCCCTGTGTGAGAGGTGATTACGTAAACAACTAGGCTTCTGAACAGTTTGACAGCTGTTGACAAGGTGGTGGGGCGGGGGTGAGAGGCTTCACACAAGTGTGACTTCAACAAAATGGTTTGTATACACCAATTAAATGAATAAAATTAAGCGAATTTGTTCTAAAAATAATTTGAAAAAGTCAGAAGTTTTGTCGCGCTTTTTCTGTGAACATTTTATGGAAAGTTGGGGGTGGGGGCTGATTTATTTGACATAATTAAACAGGGTATCCTTGAATTCTTGACAAGTTGTTGACAAGTGGATCCCTGAATTATTAGCAAACTATTGACAAGGAGATCCCTGAATTCTTGACAAGTTTTTGACAAGGGTGGTATATATTCTGGACAAGTTATTGACAAGGGTGGTATATATTCTGGACAAGATATTGACACGGCTATTATTGGGTCAAACATTGCAAAAAAAAAGTGTTGGCGTAATTCATGGACAGCACCCTATAAGGCAATGAAATTGAATTATGTTTCCAAGTTGAGAATGTCCTCCTATGTCGACAGTATAATCATTCGCAGATCATGTTGTCTTACAGCCATTTACCGCTTCCTAGACATGAATAGACTGCAGTCGGTGGCGGAGATGAGATGGGGGTGAATATTAATGACTGCGCCAGGACTGGCCGAGAGAAAGAGTGATGGCTCTAACAAGCGTGAAAGACAAAACGTCAGTTGCCACGGAAACGAATCCTGCGACGAGTACATCGGTGTGAGAGTATCTCGTTCACATTTTGTTTCACCCTCTGAATCAATCAACCATCACCGGGGCCTACATCGGTGTGGGATATCTCGTTCACATTTTGTTTCACCCTCTGAATCAATCAACCATCACCGGGGCCTACATCGGTGTGGGATATCTCGTTCACATTTTGTTTCACCCTCTGAATCAATCAACCATCAACGGGGCCTACATCGGTGTGGGATATCTCGTTCACATTTTGTTTCACCCTCTGAATCAATCAACCATCACCGGGGCCTACATCGGTGTGGGATATCTCGTTCACATTTTGTTTCACCCTCTGAATCAATCAACCATCAACGGGGCCTACATCGGTGTGGGATATCTCGTTCACATTTTGTTTCACCCTCTGAATCAATCAACCATCAACGGGGCCTACATCGGTGTGGGATATCTCGTTCACATTTTGTTTCACCCTCTGAATCAATCAACCATCAACGGGGCCTACATCGGTGTGGGATATCTCGTTCACATTTTGTTTCACCCTCTGAATCAATCAACCATCAACGGGGCCTACATCAGTGTGGGATATCTCGTTCACATTTTGTTTCACCCTCTGAATCAATCAACCATCAACGGGGCCTACATCGGTGTGGGATATCTCGTTCACATTTTGTTTCACCCTCTGAATCAATCAACCATCAACGGGGCCTACATCGGTGTGGGATATCTCGTTCACATTTTGTTTCACCCTCTGAATCAATCAACCATCAATGGGGCCTACATCGGTGTGGGATATCTCGTTCACATTTTATTTCACCCTCTGAATCAATCAACCATCAATGGGGCCTACATCGGTGTGGGATATCTCGTTCACATTTTGTTTCACCCTCTGAATCAATCAACCATCAACGGGGCCTACATCGGTGTGGGATATCTCGTTCACATTTTGTTTCACCCTCTGAATCAATCAACCATCAATGGGGCCTACATCGGTGTGAGAGTATCTCGTTCACATTTTGTTTCACCCTCTGAATCAATCAACCATCAACGGGGCCTACATCGGTGTGAGAGTATCTCGTTCACATTTTGTTTCACCCTCTGAATCAATCAACCATCACCGGGGCCTACATCGGTGTGAGAGTATCTCGTTCACATTTTGTTTCACCCTCTGAATCAATCAACCATCAATGGGGCCTACATCGGTGTGGGATATCTCGTTCACATTTTGTTTCACCCTCTGAATCAATCAACCATCACTGGGGCCTACATCGGTGTGGGATATCTCGTTCACATTTTGTTTCACCCTCTGAATCAATCAACCATCAATGGGGCCTACATCGGTGTGGGATATCTCGTTCACATTTTGTTTCACCCTCTGAATCAATCAACCATCAATGGGGCCTACATCGGTGTGGGAGTATCTCGTTCACATTTTGTTTCACCCTCTGAATCAATCAACCATCAATGGGGCCTACATCAGTGTGGGATATCTCGTTCACATTTTGTTTCACCCTCTGAATCAATCAACCATCAATGGGGCCTACATCGGTGTGGGAGTATCTCGTTCACATTTTGTTTCACCCTCTGAATCAATCAACCATCAATGGGGCCTACATCGGTGTGGGATATCTCGTTCACATTTTGTTTCACCCTCTGAATCAATCAACCATCACTGGGGCCTACATCGGTGTGAGAGTATCTCGTTCACATTTTGTTTCACCCTCTGAATCAATCAACCATCAATGGGGCCTACATCGGTGTGGGATATCTCGTTCACATTTTGTTTCACCCTCTGAATCAATCAACCATCAATGGGGCCTACATCGGTGTGGGATATCTCGTTCACATTTTGTTTCACCCTCTGAATCAATCAACCATCACTGGGGCCTACATCGGTGTGGGAGTATCTCGTTCACATTTTGTTTCACCCTCTGAATCAATCAACCATCAATGGGGCCTACATCGGTGTGGGATATCTCGTTCACATTTTGTTTCACCCTCTGAATCAATCAACCATCAATGGGGCCTACATTGGTGTGAGAGTATCTCGTTCACATTTTGTTTCACCCTCTGAATCAATCAACCATCAACGGGGCCTACATCGGTGTGAGAGTATCTCGTTCACATTTTGTTTCACCCTCTGAATCAATCAACCATCAATGGGGCCTACATCGGTGTGGGAGTATCTCGTTCACATTTTGTTTCACCCTCTGAATCAATCAACCATCAACGGGGCCTACATCGGTGTGAGAGTATCTCGTTCACATTTTGTTTCACCCTCTGAATCAATCAACCATCAATGGGGCCTACATCGGTGTGAGAGTATCTCGTTCACATTTTGTTTCACCCTCTGAATCAATCAACCATCAATGGGGCCTACATCGGTGTGGGATATCTCGTTCACATTTTGTTTCACCCTCTGAATTAATCAACCATCAACGGGGCCTACATCGGTGTGGGATATCTCGTTCACATTTTGTTTCACCCTCTGAATCAATCAACCATCAACGGGGCCTACATCGGTGTGGGATATCTCGTTCACATTTTGTTTCACCCTCTGAATCAATCAACCATCACCGGGGCCTACATCGGTGTGAGAGTATCTCGTTCAAATTTTGTTTCACCCTCTGAATCAATCAACCATCAATGGGGCCTACATCGGTGTGGGATATCTCGTTCACATTTTGTTTCACCCTCTGAATCAATCAACCATCAATGGGGCCTACATCGGTGTGGGAGTATCTCGTTCACATTTTGTTTCACCCTCTGAATCAATCAACCATCACCGGGGCCTACATCGGTGTGAGAGTATCTCGTTCACATTTTGTTTCACCCTCTGAATCAATCAACCATCAATGGGGCCTACATCAGTGTGGGATATCTCGTTCACATTTTGTTTCACCCTCTGAATCAATCAACCATCAATGGGGCCTACATCGGTGTGGGATATCTCGTTCACATTTTGTTTCACCCTCTGAATCAATCAACCATCAATGGGGCCTACATCGGTGTGGGATATCTCGTTCACATTTTGTTTCACCCTCTGAATCAATCAACCATCAATGGGGCCTACATCGGTGTGGGATATCTCGTTCACATTTTGTTTCACCCTCTGAATCAATCAACCATCAATGGGGCCTACATCGGTGTGGGATATCTCGTTCACATTTTGTTTCACCCTCTGAACCAATCAACCATCAACGGGGCCTACATCGGTGTGGGATATCTCGTTCACATTTTGTTTCACCTCTGAATCAATCAACCATCAACGGGGCCTACATCCATTTTCATTGCATTGACCATCTCTGCTACAGGAGACACAGGGTTTAAAATTCCTTAGTTGTCAAATACCATAACACGTAACAAGCCAACTTGTTCTCTGACAACTTGATACGTCTCGATTCATGACGGACTCAACCTGCAGTTTTCGAGTGACAAACACACCTGTACTGTGAACCTTCTTAAACATCTTCCCAGTCCATGCACTGTGCACCTTCTTAAACATCTTCCCAGTCCATGCACTGAGCACCTTCTTAAACATCTTCCCAGTCCATGCACTGTGCACCTTCTTAAACATCTTCCCAGTCCATGCACTGTGCACCTTCTTAAACATCTTCCCAGTCCATGCACTGTGCACCTTCTTAAACATCTTCCCAGTCCATGCACTGTGCGCACCTTCTTAAACATCGTCCCAGTCCATGCACTGTGCACCTTCTTAAACATCTTCCCAGTCCATGCACTGTGCACCTTCTTAAACATCTTCCCAGTCCATGCACTGTGCGCACCTTCTTAAACATCTTCCCAGTCCATGCACTGTGCAACTTCTTAAACATCTTCCCAGTCCATGCACTGTGCACCTTCTTAAACATATTCCCAGTCCATGCATTGTGCACCTTCTTAAACATCTTCCCAGCAACATACCACACAATCAATTCCCCAACCTTCTTATCCTCCACAGAAATAATAACAACAACAACAACAATAATAATAATAAAAGTACAAACTGAAACAGAGACGTAGATGTGTCACAATGAGATGACATATGATGAGAGAGGTGTCACAATGAGATGACATATGATGAGAGAGGTGTCACAATGAGATGACATATGATGAGAGAGGTGTCACAATGAGATGACATATGATGAGAGAGGTGTCACAATGAGATGACATATGATGAGAGAGGTGTCACAATGAGATGACATATGATGAGAGAGGTGTCACAATGAGATGACATATGATGAGAGAGGTGTCACAATGAGATGACATATGATGAGAGAGGTGTCACAATGAGATGACACATGATGAGAGAGGTGTCACAATGAGATGACATATGATGAGAGAGGTGTCACAATGAGATGACATATGATGAGAGAGGTGTCACAATGAGATGACACATGATGAGAGAGGTGTCACAATGAGATGACATATGATGAGAGAGGTGTCACAATGAGATGACATATGATGAGAGAGGTGTCACAATGAGATGACATGATGAGAGAGGTGTCACAATGAGATGACATATGATGAGAGAGGTGTCACAATGAGATGACATATGATGAGAGAGGTGTCACAATGAGATGACATATGATGAGAGAGGTGTCACAATGAGATGACACATGATGAGAGAGGTGTCACAATGAGATGACATATGATGAGAGAGTGTCACAATGAGATGACACATGATGAGAGAGGTGTCACAATGAGATGACATGATGAGAGAGGTGTCACAATGAGATGACATATGATGAGAGAGGTGTCACAATGAGATGACATATGATGAGAGAGGTGTCACAATGAGATGACATATGATGAGAGAGGTGTCACAATGAGATGACATATGATGAGAGAGGTGTCACAATGAGATGACATATGATGAGAGAGGTGTCACAATGAGATGACATATGATGAGAGAGGTGTCACAATGAGATGACATATGATGAGAGAGGTGTCACAATGAGATGACACATGATGAGAGAGGTGTCACAATGAGATGACATGATGAGAGAGGTGTCACAATGAGATGACATATGATGAGAGAGGTGTCACAATGAGATGACATATGATGAGAGAGGTGTCACAATGAGATGACATATGATGAGAGAGGTGTCACAATGAGATGACATATGATGAGAGAGGTGTCACAATGAGATGACATATGATGAGAGAGTGTCACAATGAGATGACACATGATGAGAGAGGTGTCACAATGAGATGACATATGATGAGAGAGGTGTCACAATGAGATGACACATGATGAGAGAGGTGTCACAATGAGATGACATGATGAGAGAGGTGTCACAATGAGATGACATATGATGCGAGAGGTGTCACAATGAGATGACATATGATGAGAGAAGTGTCACAATGAGATGACATATGATGAGAGAGGTGTCACAATGAGATGACACATGATGAGAGAGGTGTCACAATGAGATGACATGATGAGAGAGGTGTCACAATGAGATGACATATGATGAGAGAGGTGTCACAATGAGATGACATATGATGAGAGAGGTGTCACAATGAGATGACATATGATGAGAGAGGTGTCACAATGAGATGACATATGATGAGAGAGGTGTCACAATGAGATGACATATGATGAGAGAGGTGTCACAATGAGATGACATATGATGAGAGAGGTGTCACAATGAGATGACATGATGAGAGAGGTGTCACAATGAGATGACATATGATGAGAGAGGTGTCACAATGAGATGACATATGATGAGAGAGGTGTCACAATGAGATGACATATGATGAGAGAGGTGTCACAATGAGATGACACATGATGAGAGAGGTGTCACAATGAGATGACACATGATGAGAGAGGTGTCACAATGAGATGACATGATGAGAGAGGTGTCACAATGAGATGACATATGATGAGAGAGGTGTCACAATGAGATGACATATGATGAGAGAGGTGTCACAATGAGATGACATATGATGAGAGAGGTGTCACAATGAGATGACACATGATGAGAGAGGTGTCACAATGAGATGACATGATGAGAGAGGTGTCACAATGAGATGACATATGATGAGAGAGGTGTCACAATGAGATGACATATGATGAGAGAGGTGTCACAATGAGATGACATATGATGAGAGAGGTGTCACAATGAGATGACATATGATGAGAGAGGTGTCACAATGAGATGACATATGATGAGAGAGGTGTCACAATGAGATGACATATGATGAGAGGTGTCACAATGAGATGACATATGATGAGAGAGGTGTCACAATGAGATGACATATGATGAGAGAGGTGTCACAATGAGATGACATATGATGAGAGAGGTGTCACAATGAGATGACATATGATGAGAGAGGTGTCACAATGAGATGACACATGATGAGAGAGGTGTCACAATGAGATGACACATGATGAGAGAGGTGTCACAATGAGATGACATGATGAGAGAGGTGTCACAATGAGATGACATATGATGAGAGAGGTGTCACAATGAGATGACATATGATGAGAGAGGTGTCACAATGAGATGACATATGATGAGAGAGGTGTCACAATGAGATGACACATGATGAGAGAGGTGTCACAATGAGATGACATGATGAGAGAGGTGTCACAATGAGATGACATATGATGAGAGAGGTGTCACAATGAGATGACATATGATGAGAGAGGTGTCACAATGAGATGACATATGATGAGAGAGGTGTCACAATGAGATGACATATGATGAGAGAGGTGTCACAATGAGATGACATATGATGAGAGAGGTGTCACAATGAGATGACATATGATGAGAGGTGTCACAATGAGATGACATATGATGAGAGAGGTGTCACAATGAGATGACATATGATGAGAGAGGTGTCACAATGAGATGACATATGATGAGAGAGGTGTCACAATGAGATGACATATGATGAGAGAGGTGTCACAATGAGATGACATATGATGCAGACAGATAACAACGTATTTATATCCACTATCATCCTGATAGGTTTGGAACCTTCACACCCTGTCCAGTTCTTGACATTACCCAGCCATGTCTTCTTGTTACCTCGTTTTCTTTTTACCTACACGTTGCAATCTGTGTCCATCAAGGATTGTCTCATCAAGTGCCCTTATCACCGAAGTTTCACAACTGCTAACATTTGTTATCTTCACAGTACCAGAAACAAACAAAACAGCATGCAGTTTCTTCAGCAAATCATTTCACGCAGAAACTATGACATCTTCAGCGGTCTTAAATCAGCCACTAGCACATTGGCCTATCGTTCTAACATTTATGACTCAAGACCTTGCACGTTCACTCTCCAGTAGATTTAGTTATACAAATGGGTATCCAACCAGTCATCCATCCAACTAACCAACCAACCAACCAACCATTCATCCATCCAACTAACCAACCATCCATCCATCCAAGCAACCCAATTGGGAAAATCCAGTCCATAAATTACATAAACAGTTTTTTAAATCAATTTTTACCCCCACCATCCCTCCTCCCAATACCTGTATAAATGTTAACGCTTCATGCTAATTTTTTTTTAAAACAAGAACCTGCTTAATTATGTAAAATATAAATCGACCCCCCCCCCCACTTTCTATCAATAACTCACATATTCAGGTACTCCCCGCTTAATTATGTAAAACAACGTAAACCCCCCGCACCCCCCCCCATCTCAATTTTTGTAAAGCTGGTATCACAGAAAACGTACGAAAAAGCTAAATGATTTATTTTTTATTTGGGGGGGGGGGGGGGGATTCGAATCAAACAATTTCATTGATGAAATAAAAACAATATTGTTGACCTCAACTTTTGTGAATATTTTTCAGAACCCCCTCCCTCAATTGTTGATGTCATTTATGGAGCATTCTCCGAAGTAAAAACACCCAGTGAGCACTGCCACTTCTCAAAGAAAGGTAAGACACACTTGACCACTACTGTGAGATCTGAACATACATAACACCTCGACCACACGATACGCCTATGTGTCGTACACGACACTACTGTGAGATCTGAACATACATAACACCTCGACCACACGATACGCCTATGTGTCGGACACGACACTACTGTGAGATCTGAACATACCCAAACCCTCTACCACACGATACGCCTATGTGTCGGACACGACACTACTGTGAGATCTGAACATACCCAAACCCTCTACCACACGATACGCCTATGTGTCGGACACGACACGATTGTGAGATCTGAACATACCCAAACCCTCTACCACACGATACGCCTATGTGTCGGACACGACACTACTGTGAGATCTGAACATACCCAAACCCTCTACCACACGATACGCCTATGTGTCGGACACGACACTACTGTGAGATCTGAACATACCCAAACCCTCTACCACACGATACGCCTATGCGACTGACTTGCCATTTAACTACAGAATACATATTGTGTAATGAATTTTAAATAACATCAACTACGCTATTATATCTGAGGGGACTTAGTGTAATTTCTGTTTGTCTGCTAACGGGTCAACGTTGTTACTGGGGGCCGCATATCACGTTTGATATCCAACAGTTAGAAATCAATAAACGAGACCACATTCCGGAGTGCGTCACGAGAACCCAATCGCTGCAATTTCATTTATCACCAAGGCGTTTGTCCAGTGTCCAAGAAATATTGAACGCAACGAGACTGCTGCCGAGGGCGACTGCGAAGGGGATGTTACTAGAAGATGTTTGCAGAGATGTAGCTATTTTTGCCATAAGGGATTCCAACTTTTCTATTTTCAATTTATTTTTCCACGGTGCATCGAGGATTTCCAACAGACATCTGCATTAAGCTACACAATTCAATTCTTCGTCTTCTTCATCGTGCATTCTCAAACTCCCGCTGGATCTCTCTTGTAGCAGGACAATGGTCCTACTCGATTTCCAGCAGGATGTAGTTCGGACAAAGGGAAATGCGCTGTGTTTCGGTTTTATTTGCGATAATGATCCGACACATTCGTTTACGGCGAATACCATACCATTTAATTCAATTCCGCAGATTTGGTGAGATTGAGGGGGTGGGGGGGGGTGTTCCAACTCCTTAAGAGTCCCCCCTCCCCTTAAAAAAATAGTCAAAATCTCAAGAAAATGAAAGAATTGTTCCAGAAAAGAAGGAAATCTTTTTTAAGTTTAGTTAAACCCCTCACTCCACACAAAAGACATTTCTACAGTACTGGTTATTTAATTTTAATATGACAGCAGAAAACATTGTCCGTGACCAATTGTCAATACAAAACCTGCTTGCTCATTCGGTAGCAGCCTTCCAAAGTGACACATTTGACTTTTCCCGTGATTTTCATTGGTCACTCACTATATGCATGCTTTGTGTCGACATCCAATTAAATGTACGGATATAGTCAAATGTGTAACATTAGAAGGATGAATGACAATGAGAGAAAGCAAATCAAGAACATCTCACTAAATGAACTGCTGTTTGCGAGATACAGCCACATAAACACCTTCTCCGAACAACTTGCGAACACTACAACATGAAACTTAAACACATAGACTATAAAGATTAGTAGAACATCAGGTCAGTTGAATGTCTTTGTCAGTTTTTCCTCTAGAGTCAAAGACAGCACATAGGGCGGATGTCATAGATTTTCATGTCTCGCGTTACATTGCAGTTTGTTTTAGATCTTCATTGTTTCTGATACCGATGGTGTAGCGCTCTTTTGAAATAGTTCTACGTAAGCTCTCTTTTGGACCTCCCTGTTTTTTTTTCTTGCCCCTTGGAGACCACATCAAAGCTTGACAAGGAAGTGTCCGATGTAATTCCAGCGACGCCTTCTAATATAAGTGGATACATATTCTTGTTTTGCTTTTTGCCTTACAACTGCGTTTGGTGCAAAACTAAAGCAGGTCTCAATATTTATGAAGCGTCTTTTACAGAGAATGATAAACTCGATAGAGTAAGTCAATAATATCTACTTATTTGTGCAAGTGATTATGTTTGTTGTTTTGTCTCTAATTAGCAATACTTTATTACCCTATTCCTGGATCTACCTGATCGATAGAGAGAGATCGATATAAGATGTAAGATATCCAATATTGTAACTTACCTACTGTTGCCAATATTCAAACATCCAACATTATGAATGGCTACAAACTGACAACTGATAAACATTATTTTTATACCAACTCTGTGTTACCAATATCAACGTGAAAAATGACAAACGATGACAGTGTGTGAAATAAGATGTTTGAGGAAAGCGATACATATCAGCAGAAGAGACAGACGGAGAAATGAAGATATTAAGGAAGAAATAAAGACTATCTCAAGTCAAGACTACATCAAGAGACAGCAAACCTGGTGGTTTGGTCATGTCATAAGAATGGAACCAACACAACCAGGCTTGCAGGCAGTTATACATAAAATAGCAGAGAATTTGTATTACAAGGCACGAGGAAGACAAAGAACTAGATGGATGGAGACAATCAAAGAAGTCGAAATCTTATTTTGTATCCAAGGGGGATGGCCCTTGTTAACAAATGTCAAATATTCAGGGATATATCCCCCCCCCCCCACTAATTACTTAATTAGGCCCATAAAAATATCACGACCTACCTTCTGAAAATTGTTGCCGAAAAATGACCAAATAACTTACTACATTCTGTATTTCAATGCAATTTTAGGAAAAATCTGTCAAATTAAAACAATGTAACTGGTGTTTAAAAAACAGTATTGTTGATGTCAACTTTTGTCACGCCCTCCCTTCTCCCGTTCATCAATTGTCAAACTTGTTCAGACCCCCCCCCCCCCACACCTAATATGTTGACGTGATTTGTAGACAGCACCTGTGATTTGACAGTCACCTCCACCCCCATCTATTCAGCGTTACCACTCTTTTACTTTTCTCCCCAGATCTGGGCTGTTTCGTCAGACCTGGAGAACTTGGATTATTTTCTAAATAACAGGTATTTTTTGTCCCATTTCTTAAAAACAAAAATCTATATTAAATTATCCCTGTTACACAATAAGTTCTGTTGACTGTTTTTGTTTGTTGTGTTTTAGTTTGAGTTACTTTCCTTCACTTATTTTAAATTTACTTGGTCGATCCTTCTGGATTTGCAATAATTTGTGACGTTCTAACTTCTGGATAATAGTACGATATACAACAATGGTAGAAATTCTTGCTAATCACTGAAATTTGTTTGAGTCGTTCTGTAAAATCAGCACATTTTGTAACTGTGTTATTTACTTCATTTATATATCTCGCATAATTATTACGCATATAATATATGGAATATTCAAAATAATAAATTCAGTTGAAACGAAGTGCTACAGAAAGATCCTACGAATGGACAAAGAAAAGGAAGTACATTGAAATTTTGAAATTACTGAAACTAAATTAAGTGTGGCTTCATTTGCACAAACACCATCATAAGAATTAAGCTACAATATTTACAGTATCGAAAGGCTGATTCTCGTAGAAGGCACTGTAAAAATGGGTTTAGCGCATATATATATATATATATATATATATATATATATATATAGTAAAAATCCGATTATTTGAATCGGATCGATTCGGATAATCAGAAATTCGGATAATTGGCAATAGCTCAGGAATAAAGCAAAACAGTGTACATACATACAATCATACATTGAAATGAAAAAATTTTTATTGATAAAAGTACAGTAATATGTTGGTTGCTGATCCAGCGGTCCATGGGCTCATGTCCTTTGACCCAAGAACGGTAATATGTAAGCAACTATGTATTTCAAATAAACTACACAGTAACGGCTCGTGCGCACTTCCCCGGGTTCTCTCTACCGCGTCCGCTAGATCACTACTTGCATCACGAAATTTGAAAAAGAAAGAACACTGCGGGCAATCCACAAGCGAAAGAGGCGGAAGGACAAATCCGAAAATTCTCCTACCCCGAACCTTCAGTACTACTGCATGCACTGCAATAGAACTTTCCGTGCACGAATCGGACTCATCTGACACCTACGAACTCACAAACCAAATTAGACATTGTTTTTTCTTTTTCTTTTTTCTCATCGTATTTATTGTTTTTCATGCCTTGCTCATCTTCGCTCGCGAAGAAGGAACATCATCACCATCACCTCGTCCGCTAAAGCTCTCAATTTATTTCCCCCATTCGGTTAATTAGGGTTCGGATAATCGGATTTCTACTGTATATAAATATATATCTGTCACCTGGTACCCATTATAATGTTAATAGTATGTTTTCATTAATTCTACGTATATGTCTGATATAAGTCCGTATCCTTAATCGTCTGTAAACTCTACCAGTTGTTCTGGATATATACAAAGTACCGACAATAAGGTTAAGATTTATAAAATAATATACCGGAAGTACAGACATACTTGGCTTTTCCTACAGTCTATGTCAACACCATTAGATGATATATAATAAGTGTTGATATCTTCAAACCAGTAAGCAGGCAGTTACTGGCATCAAATGAATGTATATATATATATTTACACACACTAAAGACACACAAATTGCACTGCATAGCGTACAACAAAGAAATTGAGAATTAAGGAAAGACAACAAAAACTGGGATAGGTAGCAGCCAAATGGGTAATCAAAAAATAAAAATTATGTGTTGCCTCAGCCCTCGCATATTCAGTATCGTGTTGTTTTCCGGCACCTGTTTTTACCTCACGAAAATCTATTAGTAAAGAACTGGCATCAATTCATGACACATAAATTTGTCAATGGTACACTTAGCCCAAGAGAGCACTCAATAACAAAGACATTTTGTATACTCAAGATGAGTAGTAAGCTAAACATGGCAAAAAAACATGTCACAGTACTGGGACAAATTCTCCTTACAGTCACTTCACAACTTGTAATACTGGACTGGAAGATGGGACAGCAGTTATAAGTGATTAAAATAGATGATTCAGCGAATATAAGTAAGCAGCGGTCCTCAATCTGTGTCATATGACCCTTCAGTGGGCATAGTTTATTGTTGTGTAGGCAACCACACAGCTAGTTAGTTGAAAGATCATTTGCACTGCACATCGAAGCATCAGTTCATAAGTACTCGAACTCTTCCACGAGACATCCCTCAGGTTGTAGGACTAATGACATCTACTCTGTGATGGTTTACCAGTCTCCTCTGGCTACCTGCATAACATTCTTGTTTAACCACACCCATCTTTACATGATATTCCTACAGTCTGCCCAATGTTGCACCATTTCAAGCATTTATTACATCAGTCACTCATTCTATCTCCTTATCAGTATGCAAAATTCAAAACATCAGCTTGATCTATTTCTTGCCTGGTCACTATAATCACCGTACCAGCAAGCCTGTCAGCTCATTCTATTTCTCAGACACCTGCATGTCCAGGCACAAATATGAAACTGATTCTTGTTAGATTAGACTGCTTCAGTGACTTCAATCACTGTCTGCACTCCCAGCCAGTCTCGATCTTAGCAAGCCCATTGAGTCTTTAGAATTTACTAAATTCTTTAGGGACTGTCCCATTTATTACATCAGCAATATTGAAGGGGTGGGGGTCTAAAAGATTTTAACAGTTGTGTTGAAAAGGGAGAAGGATTGACAAAAAGTTGACGTCAACAATTTGATTTATACACAATTAAATTGTCCAAATTTGAAGGAAAAAAGGCAACCATGTAAAAAGATACTTTTTTTTTTAATTTTGATGGAGAGGATAATTTTGTGATATAATTAAACAAGGTTGTCCCTGAATTCTTTACACATGTTTACATAATTAAGCATGGCTGTTCCTGAATTCCTGGCACTTGTTGACATAATTAAGCAAGACTGTCCCTGAATTCCTGGCACTTGTTGACATAATTAAGCAAGGCTGTTCCTGAATTCATGGCACTTGTTGACATAATTAAGCAAGGCTGTTCCTGAATTCCTGGCACTTGTTGACATAATTAAGCAAGCTGTTCCTGAATTCCTGGCACTTGTTGACATAATTAAGCAAGGCTGTTCCTGAATTCCTGGCACTTGTTGACATAATTAAGCAAGGCTGTTCCTGAATTCCTGGCACTTGTTGACATAATTAAGCAAGGCTGTTCCTGAATTCCTGGCACTTGTTGATATAATTTATCTGCATCGTCTTCGCTGTGAGTAGACAGCACCTGACAGAAAGCACAGATCATCCTCAGTTCAGTAGTCGAGGTGGCACATAACTCCTTTAAGATTTGTTGTCTTAAAGGTATGGTTATGTTAGAGATGAATATTTAGACCCAGAAGGATGACACTCCAGTAAAGCAGTATTCAAATATCATCACAATCCCATCAGGAGCACAGTATACACAACTGGGCAAGCTAGTTCATCACTCTTCTGTCAGATCTACTGACCCATCTGCAGTGATGGCACATTCTCCACCACCTAGGAGTCTACCACCCATCTGCAGTGATGGCACATTCTCCACCACCTAGGAGTCTACCACCCATCTGCAGTGATGGCACATTCTCCACCACCTAGGAGTCTACCACCCATCTGTAGTGATGGCACATTCTCCACCACCTAGGAGTCTACCACCCATCTGTAGTGATGGCACATTCTCCACCACCTAGGAGTCTACCACCCATCTGTAGTGATGGCACATTCTCCACCACCTAGGAGTCTACCACCCATCTGTAGTGATGGCACATTCTCCACCACCTAGGAGTCTACCACCCATCTGTAGTGATGGCACATTCTCCACCACCTAGGAGTCTACCACCCATCTGTAGTGATGGCACATTCTCCACCACCTAGGAGTCTACCACCCATCTGTAGTGATGGCACATTCTCCACCACCTAGGAGTCTACCACCCATCTGTAGTGATGGCACATTCTCCACCACCTAGGAGTCTACCACCCATCTGTAGTGATGGCACATTCTCCACCACCTAGGAGTCTACCACCCATCTGTAGTGATGGCACATTCTCCACCACCTAGGAGTCTACCACCCATCTGCAGTGATGGCACATTCTCCACCACCTAGGAGTCTGTTACAAAAGGACAACGGTGCAATTACTGCTGGCCGTATCTCTTCATCATCCATGTGTCAGAAGATAAAAGTGAGAAATTGAGACAAGACCCGCAGTAACAATGATTTCACACAGGTAACAGGTTGTCAGTAACAATTTGACACAGATAAGAGGTTGTCAGTAACAATGATTTCACACAGGTAACAGGTTGTCAGTAACAATGATTTCACACAGGTAAGAGGTCAGTAACAATGATTTCACACAGGTAACAGGTTGTCAGTAACAATGATTTCACACAGGTAACAGGTTGTCAGTAACAATGATTTCACACAGGTAACAAGTTGTCAGTAACAATGATTTCACACAGGTAACAGGTTGTCAGTAACAATGATTTCACACAGGTAACAGGTTTCAGCCTTTGTCGGCTCCATGCAACATGTCTTTTTGTCCTTACACAAAAAACATGGTACTTCAATTTTACAATATACTCGCACACTATCTGACTACTCAGTGTGGAAATGACAAAAATGCAGATAACAGTATACAAGACTAGATTAAATCATAGTTTCAACTAAACGATGTTTATCAAGAAAATGCAAGACAAAGTAAACTATCCAACCTTCTGCAAAACATTTACAATATGACTTAAAAGAAGACGGTGACTCTATTCTTTGTACCCAGGCCTTGAATTTTGAAAAGTGTTGCTATATAGAGAAACTTGCTATATAGAGAAACTTGCTATATAGAGAAACTTGCTATATAAGGATGCAATACAGAGGGAAACCACTGTAGATTTCTTCTAAGGAGTCAGTCCAACATGATAAATTTCCTCGTTAGTCAGTCTTGACGATATAAATGTTATCATAAGTCAGTCTGACAGAATGTATGTTATCATAAGTCAGTCTGACAGAATGTATGTTATCATAAGTCAGTCTGACAGAATGTATGTTATCATAAGTCAGTCTGACAGAATGTATGTTATCATAAGTCAGTCTGACAGAATGTATGTTATCATAAGTCAGTCTGACAGAATGTATGTTATCATATGTGATAACATATTTTCAGATGTAATAACATTAGAAAAGTATTGAACATCAGATGGCAAGACAAGATTCCAGATACCACTGTCCTTGATAGAGCTGGTATCCCAAGCATTGACACGATCCTGATGCAGACACAGATTCGTTGGGCAGGTCATTTGGTGCGTATGCCAGACCATCATCTGCCAAAGATACTTCTCTATGGTGAGCTAGAGAAGGGTATACGATCTCAAGGTGGCCAAAGGAAGCGCTACAAGGACTCGTTAAAGGACTCACTGAAAGCCTTTGAAATAGACCACGATACATGGGAAGAACTTGCACAAAATAGATCTACATGGCGTTCTAAAATAAAAAAGAGCGCATCATCTTGTGAAAAGAAGAGAAATGCAGCAGCTCAACAGCGGAGAGCAGCTAGAAAGTCACGGATAGACCAAGATCCGTCTACAGTCGTTATTCCATGTCCAAACTGTCCAAGGACATTTACAGCTCGAATAGGGCTCATTAGCCATCTACGAACTCATAATCAAGGACATAACTAAAATTGAATTTTCAAAAGTGGATGTAACAAATGGTCATCATCACTTGTGATGGACGAACAACATGTTATCATAAGTCAGTCTGACAAAAGCAATGTTCTCAGGACCAAAAACAGATCCAGATAATCACATATTCTTACAATTCTACATAACATACAATTTTCTTAGGAGCAATAATATTTGTCTGACAATACAATGTTCTCTCATAACCAATTTGGTTATGTTAGGGCCATAAACAATGATGGAGATTGCAGTTCAGGTCACAACTGTCAACAGAAAAAAAACCATTCCTTTCAACACTATAGCTGACAATGGAAATAACCTAGTCCCCCTATAGAAAAATCCCAGCATGCCACTGATCTGGATACATCTAAGAACATTATAAAATAATTGTAGCACACCTATGGACAACAAGGTACTCACCTCTAGCAGACAATTTCTTAGTGTTAATAATTTTTGCCGCAAATTCTAATCCAGATGACTTTTGCACACATCTTTTCACGATTGAGAAGGCACCTCTGTCAATCAAATAAATATTACAAAAAATTACTTGAGAAAAAATTAGGTAATTTCTCCGACAGATAATTATTTCTGATGTCCGTCTCCATGGCAGCGTGATTACAGAGTGTGTCTGGATGGCCAAGATACCCGGGTTGAAATCCCGCCACATGCACATGTGTATTCAGACCATTCAGAAAGCAATGGCAAACTACTAGATGCATTTATATTACCTAGAAAATCACTACAGTAAAAAAATGCTGGGATGATGGCTACATCCTGTGTCGGATATGATAGCAGTTATCTACCTATTTCTGAAAAAGGTCAACATATTCATCTGTGATTATCTCTCTTGAACTCTTCACTTCCTGTAAGCTGATAAAACTGTCACTGAATAAGTTTAATCTCATTATAACAACTTGGTCTGGACCATAGAAATATGTATGTAATAACAGAGATGTGTAAGTAATAACATAAATATATATATATTAACAGAATATGTATGTAATAAAAGAAATTTACTATATACAGCATAAACAATACAGGAGAAATATAACTGAAGATTATGAAAAATTATTATCTATTATAATTTCCACTTGTGCCATTAAGCACAGGTTGAAGGGGAAGTTGGACTCATGTCTTTGGTTATTTGGGTCGCATTAGCCATAGTCAGCCGGTGTCTCTTTATAGTTTCTTATTGTCTCCACGCATCTAGTCCTTGGTCTACCTTGTGCCTTGTAGCCCAATCATCTGCTGTTGTATGCACAAAGGGATGGTTAAATTGGTTCCATCCAAAGTCTTGTTAAATAGGGGGAAAATATCCTTGTTCGAACCATGGATTGAACTCAGGACTTCATGGATCTGAGGTTAAATAGGGAAATTTGTTATAAAAAGTTGCGTTACTATAGGGTGCTGATTCTACTGTATATACTTCATGTGTCAATAATCCCATTAAATTGTCACATTTAATAGCACCTTCAAATTAGATTATAGCAGCACATGCAAACCCTTTCAGAGGTAAAGAGTTAGAAACTAGTAGAATATAGTAGCACCGTAGCACACGCAAACCCTTTCAGAAGTAAAGAGTTAGAAACTAGTAGATTATAGCAACACATGCAAACCCTTTCAGAGGTAAAGAGTTAGAAACTAGTAGATTATAGCAACACATGCAAACCCTTTCAGAGGTAAAGAGTTAGAAACTAGTAGATTATAGCAACACATGCAAACCCTTTCAGAGGTAAAGAGTTAGAAACTAGTGAGAATGGGCTAACCTAAGTTCTCGTGGCTCAAACATGGGCATTCACTCTAATTCACCAAGCTCAATGTGGGTCTACACATTAGCACTAACATAGTAACTCTGGAAACAAAATTTAATCAGTCAATCTTCTGTTGAAGGTACGCAGCTTGCATAGCTCAAGTAGTAATGGGCACAAGAACGTAAAGTAAAGTAATGATGTCTGGCTCTGTGGCAAAGAAGTACAGTGGGTGTCTGATATTCAAGGTACCAGGTTCAAATCCCACCACAGGCAATTATATACCCAGACCATTCAGAAAGGAATGGCAAACTACTGAATGCATTTATAATGCTTGTATTTATATATACTTTATTGCATTTATATAATCACTACAGCCAACAACAAAAAAATACAGCATATGCTATCATTTATTTACAGTGATGATTTGTTTGTTTGAACCCCTAGACGTTGTTACAATCCCCTAATGTTATCTGGTAAACACCACAAGTATATACATATCTACAAACACTGTGCTACCAATGTCAAACATGATCTTGAACAGTCAGACAGCAGTGTAAAATTGTTACATGTGAAATGAAGTGTCTGAGAAAAGCTGCAATGTTTACTAAACTAGATAAAATAAGAAATGAAGAAATAAGGAGTTGGTATAATATCATGTATTGAACATATAGAAAGCAAGTAAAATGGTTCGGTCACCTTATCAGAATGAAGCCAAATCAAATACCAATAAGAGCATATAACAAAAGAATATCTGGACATACAGTCAAAGGTAAGCTAAGAAAATGGTGGATAGAAAACATCAAGATAACCTTGAACAAACATGGACTAAATGCAACCTCTGCGACACATCTGGCCTTGGAATAACAGCTGAGACTCATTCTCTTTTGTTTAACAACAAGTGTGGATACTATCAACCATCATTTACCTGGGGAAAACAATAAACAACAACCAAAAACAACCCAGAAGCTATGTTTTAAACCACAGAAGTTATGAGTAATAGATCACTTGTATCATTTGTGCAATCACGAGGTTCCCTAGTCAGGGGTTCTCAACTTTTCAGATGGGAGCTGGTGCCTCATGTAATACTGAGTATAATACTGAGTGTGTCTGTTTATGTGTGCAAACCATTTGATCTGTTGTCTCTTAATATATTCCAGGATTGGGGTGGTGCCGATTCTTTGTCTAATGTTCTTTGTCTTTCTCACTCTGTCTCTTAGCGATATTCCTAGGATTCTGCACAAGCATGCCATTTCAGCTGTCACAAATTTACGTTTATCTTGTGCTGTTGTTGTCCATGTTTAGCTTTGGTAACACAGACTTGGTATAATAATCATTTTGAATAGTGTTATTTTGGTGTTTACATCTACGTTTTTGTTTCTGAAGATTGGTGTCATTTGCCCTAGGGCTTGGTATGCTTTACTGCATCTATTGTGTATTTCTTTGCTGCTCTTGCCATCTGTTGTTATATTGCTTCGGTATGTGAATTCTGTCACTTGGTTAAGTCTGCTGTTTCCAATATATATGTTGTTATTTCTTTCTGTTTTTCCTATCTTCAATACTCCGGTCTTCTCTATATTTATCTTTAACATTTATACTTGTAAAGTATTCACCAGGTTAATGGGATCTTTGAGGTTAAATGTTACTCGGAATATCAGGATTTAACAATGAACAAATCAGCACAGAAAATGAAAGGGAAATTGAGAAAGTAAAAGTGAATATCAAACTGGCCTTATAAGTTAACCTTCCTCGTTGCACAGTACACACCGTCTCCCCTGTAACTTTTCGCAATACTCATGGATGGTAACATCCTGGTGTGTGTAACTGTTCACACAATAATCGTGGATGGTAACATCCTGGTGTGTGTAACTGTTCACACAATAATCGTGGATGGTAACATCCTGGTGTGTGTAACTGTTCATACAATAATCATGGATGGTAACATCCTGGTGTGTGTAACTGTTCACACAATAATCATGGATGGTAACATCCTGGTGTGTGTAACTGTTCATACAATAATCATGGATGGTAGGGTTATGGTTTGGTGTATAACAAACTTTTAATTGTAAAGGGAATTCACAATTCTCAGTGCTCCAGAGGACTCTGTGTGCAATATGTTAAGAAGATTCCTCTTACACAGGGGGAGGGGGGGGTGTTATAAACAGAATAGTATAGATGAAGAGATGAAAGACTTCTGCAAGAGGAAAGCCTGACTATGTGTCTACACCATCTACACTAGGGGATTTACAACATGGCTCAGAAACATGTATAATGAACAAACAACTAGAAGAATTGACTGGTTTGAGATGTGCACATATATGAAGAACAGGAGAAGTTTGTGGAAAGGGAAGTGAAAAAAATGAGGTACTAATAATACTTTGTATGAAAAAAAGAACTATTAAAGGAAATAAAGATTTAAAAAATAAAGTAATTTGGCAATATTAAAAGATATGACGGCTCTGTTGAAGACTTTACTTGAAGGTAAAGTCATGGGGCAGTGATCAAGATGTAGCCAGAGATACCAGTGTGAGGGAAATATGAGATGAGCAGGTTACAATCTAGCAGAGAACACCACCACAGCAAGAGATAAAAGATGTTGGAGGTCAGTTGCAACTAACCTTCGCTGCAGAGATGGCACATAATGATGATGATGACTGATCTGATGGGATATTATCAGACCATGTTCTTGTCATCATAATAAAATTGGCATAGAAGAAGCATTAGCCTACAGACTAAGTTTAAGGTTTACAGAGCAGTGGTACTTCATCCAGTGCTGCTATACGCTGGTGAAACATGGACAGTGAGGAAGCTCAAACATTTCAACACAATTTATCTCAGAAAAATTATGAACACCCAATGGCAAGCCAAGATTTTGGATACATCTGTTTTTGGGCGGAGCTGGTATTCCTAACAGTGACACTATTCGGATGCAGTCCGATTCGTTGAGGAAGTCATGTGGTACTTATGTCAGATGATCGTCTGCTAAAGATACTCCTCTATGGTGAGAAGCAAAGCGATATACATTCTCAGTGTGGACAAAAGCACTGTAAGGACTCGCTAAAGGCCTCACTGAATGCCTTTGGCATAAACCATGATATATGGGAAGACTGCACAAAACAGTTATGCCCTACAGTCGAAATGGGGTGCTGCATTTTGTGAGAGAAAAGAAAACAGCTCAAAATGGAGACTAGTTAGAAAGACATGGGCATATCAAAAGGCATCACAATCAGTGCCCCTCAACCACAGGACCAAAGTAACATGTCTATCGAGCTATGAAAACTTCTTCAATTGTAGTAACTTATGAGAAAACACAAAGGACCCTGGTCTTATAATTCTGTTTACTAGTTTTCAATCTCACAAATGGTGAGAAAAAATGGTCTCACCATATCTGTCTTGCCCAAGGACCTTTGCAGACAAAATTGAGTTTCTTATAATAATAATAATATTGGACTCGTGACCCATCGGAATTGTAGATGTATTACTCTTGAAACATCAGTACAAATAGGTCTCCAGACTCCTCTGTCCTCATACATTTGGAGGAGTATAGAAAAATTATGCCCAGAACATTCCTTGATTTTATTTATCCAGGATTTTTTCTTTTTCTACCCTTTCTCCTTCCTCTCCTGTGACTGTCCCTTGTAAAAAAAACTTAACAGAGGGCGTATTAGCCATCTACGAACTCATAATCAAGGACATAACTCTTAAATAAATTTCAAAAGTGGATGTAACAAATGGTCATCATCATCATGTGATAGACGAGTAACCAAACCAAGGGGACAAACTTCACATTTATATGTACCATCATTTTACTAAGTGTGCACAGGCCATTGAACTTTTTCCTCCAACTGGGTACACAAATGTAGGGCTGCCAATAAAGGACCTTAGCCTACATTTGACAATCCTAATACACACAAGGGATAGACGGAGACAGGGATCTAGGTCAGGATATAAAAAAGAATTGCAATAAATAACTGATAAATGATATGACTTTAAGTCGCGCAAACTGAACAGGATGACAGAAATAACTACACTAAGATATTTATGAAACACGATACAAGCAGTTTAAGCAATACGGTACTTCGACATTTAACACTGAAGGAAACGGTACAAACTGTACAGACAAAGAGGCTTACAGAGTGGCAGGAAGGATAACATTCTGTACAACAGCTAATATAAAATAATATTTAAGCTGTTTGATATTCTACAAACAATTATTGGTTGGTTGGTGATCCAGCGGTGCATGGGCTCATGCCCTTTGACCCAATGCCATTGTGTGATATATGCATGTGTTTGTGAGCTGTTGTACAAACAATTGTTAGGTAACTGTATGCTTGCTCTTCCTTCTGTCATTCTCATTGGTCATTGTACACCATCAACATTGTTTCCAGATTAAAGCTTGCAACTTTTACAACTAGCAGTCTCATTAAATCTATTTCACTTCCATCCTGGCTGTAGTTGATAGATGGAAAGTCATTACAATCAATTATAGACTGTGTCCCTGTGTAAATATGTCCATGTTTACAGATGTGATGTAATCAATCATAGTGTCTGCACTTTAGATGCACTCATGGTAATACTTACATGTACAGTTGTTCATAGTTTTCAATGACTCAACAACACCTGGCTTAAACAACTTAAACAGTTAGAAGCTAGCTTAAACAATTTAAACAGTTAGAAGCTAGCTTAATCAATTTAAACAGAAGCTAGCTTAAACAACTTAAACAGTTAGTAACTAGCTTAAATAATTTCAATAGTTAGGAGCTACCTTGAACTCAGACAGACAGAAGCTGGTTTCAACAATTTAAACAAAAACAACTAGCTGCTGGCTTAAATAAATTATTCAGCTAGGAACTGTCTTTGAGTTTAAGCAAGTTTCTAGCTGTTTGAATTTAAATAAATCAAGCAGCTAGGAGTTGACTTAAACAACTAGGAATTGGCTTAAATAAATCAAGCAGCTAGGAGTTGACTTAAACAGCTTGGAGGTGGTTTAGAGATGTAATCAAGCAGCTAGGAGCTGGCTAAAACAGCTTGGAGGTGGTTTAGAGATGTAATCCAAAACAAAGTGCACTCCATTCTCCAGACTACAGTCTGGTTAATGAACTGAAGTGTGAGAACTTATACAAGAGACAATGAAGAAGTGAAACAAACTGGAACTAGCTTAAATAGTTGACTAAAGGTAGATGGAAGTGTTAGTTAAAAGAGCTTCTGTAAGGAGCACTTACTCAGTAGCTAAGGCAACACAATCACAAACTCTGGGTACTCATTGGGCAGACTTGGACATTACCTATACTAACAATCAGTCCAATTTACTTTGGTGATTCTTCTTCATTCTAATCCTGCAGATAAGCAGAATGTAGTCCATAGAATGGAATGTCGCCGGTTGCAGTCGACTGCTATATTTGCGCTGGCCAGACACATCCAACTTTAGTACGGCTTTTGATTTCCACTAACCCACTATGCAATGGGGCAGCCAACCACATCCTCAATACCACATTAGTCCCTTTTTACAACATGCATAGCAAGTAAATATTATATTCTATGCTTCAGATTCAGACTACTGCAACAATGTGTGACATTGGTGATTATAAACCAGCAAACTGCTCACTCACTCTGCCTACACTTATTCATTCACTCACTATTTCATTCATTTATTCACTCACTATTTCATTCATTAATTCATTCATCCACTCAATATTTCATTCATCCACTCATTAATGCATTCATTAACTCACTAATTAATTAATTCCTTCATTCCCCGACATTAATTCACTCATTCATTCATCTACTCATTATTTCATTCATTCACTAATTACTCACTCATTATAGCACTCATTAATTGATTCACTAATTATTCATTCACTCATTCATACATGGATGAGTTTTCTGTTCCATCAATTCCAAAGTCTACACCAACGCTAAGCTAAATTTAAAGACTGGCAGAATTTGATCTACTAGATCATGTGACTTTGACATAAGTTCAAAAGTACCCACACATAAGTTATCAAATGTTACACTTAAAATCTACATGATAATGTAGTTATTAACATGAAATGACACCTGAGGTTAGTAACTACTGGTGTCACCTTTAAGTTCTAGTAGTCTATTTTTAGTTTTCAATTGTTGCATCATGTCAATATGTAAAGAATTCATCACAATCAATACACAATAAAATGATGAACCACTAAAACTAACACAGCAGTTTAAATATCTTGGTAGAATTTTTACAGAAGATGGAAGAATGGACAGAGATATCAAAACAAGAAACCAACAGTCAGAATATCTAAACTATCAACTTTCACCAACCTTGACACCATCATCTATTTAAATGGACACTAAAAAGAAAACAATATGCGCAATCTTCATACTATCATTGTGCTACCAGGGTTAAACATGGACATTGATTAAAGAAGAAGAGAAAAAAAAACTACATACAAAATCACATGTTTAAGAGGGATGAAATGGGTTCTGCATTCTCATGCAAACCTAGGTTTAGCAGATACCTAAGATCCTAATAGCACCTCTTAGTGGTGCATCCTAGAAGCAGATTGCGACATTTCAGAAAATGTTTTTCTCTTGAGGATAAAATTATTATTAATTTGAATTCTTAGAAAATACAAAATTCAAGGATAACCTATACTGGCCCAGAAGACGTTGCTGCATTCCAGCAGTTGAAATGAACTTCAATAAAACAATCTTATCATTCCTAAATTTATTACACAGATAAATTTGTTGACAGGACATCCCATGAAGAAGTGAAGCAACATCTTCACCATTGCTTTTTTTTTTTTAACTTGACATACATAGTATAAGCTTCAGTGCAGGCATATAGACAGTCAGAGAGTTCTTCAGTGCAGACATTAAGACAGTGCAGACATTAAGACAGTGCAGACATTTAGACAGTGCAGATGTTTAGACAGTGCAGACATTTAGATGGTGCAGACATTTAGATGATACAGACATTAAGACAGTGCAGACATTTAGACAGTGCAGACATTTAGATGGTGCAGACATTTAGACAGTGCAGACATTAAGACAGTGCAGACATTAAGACAGTGCAGACATTTAGACAGTGCAGACATTTAGACAGTGCAGACATTTAGACAGTGCAGACATTTAGGCAGTACAGACATTTAGGCAGTACAGACATTTAGACAGTACAGACATTAAGACAGTGCAGAAATTTTGACAGTACAGACATTTAGACATTTAGACAGTACATACATTTAGACAGTACAGACATTTAGACAGTGCAGACATTAAGACAGTGCAGAAATTAAGACAGTGCAGACATTTAGACAGTCTGTGTTACTTTTTCTTGTGTAAACATTTTCAAACTGCTGCTTGTTTGAAGGATATAGTACAGAAAATGGATTGTGCTGTGTAATGAATGAGAGATTTGCTGTGCTATCTGCACCTTTAGGACTGAGACATCCAACTTCAGCATGACTTTTATGCCACTTTGATTGTCATAAGATAGGACAGGCAACCCCACCCCAAAAACCTTGTTTTCCCCTTCTCATAATGTTCCAGCAACACAAAAGTGTACATTGTTACAAAGAGTCAGCCCTGGTATAGGTGTCCTACAATCAGAAGTCTTCAGTGTTACAAAGACTCAGTACTGATATATATATATACCTAATTCAGTATATATATATATATATATATATATATATATATATATATATATATATATATAATCAAAGTCTTCAGTGTTACCAAGAGTCAGTAATGGAGTTCTTTGGTGTTACAAAGAGTCAGTACTCACATACAAAAAGTCAGAATTCTCAAGTTCTATATAAAGTCAGTGCTAGCATATAGACATCAGATGATCTCCATGGTATAGTTGTTTAAGACGTTCACTTTGTGCTCAAGATGTTGCAGGTTTGAAACCCACTTTCTACATCTTGTTTATAAAGTGGATTTTATGAGAATTTCTGGGAATTATCGCTTGAAGCTGCAGAGTTATGTGCTACGAGTGGTAGTCTTGGCAGGCGGAGTTCCACCTTGTTGAGAAGGGCAGAATACATATGGGCTAACATGAGTACAATGTGCCAATCCTCTATTCATCTTGAGCCATTTTTTAAACATAGACAGAGATCTATAGAGCCAATAAGGATTAGTAAAGTAAAGGTAGGTACAATAGCAGTAACCTGTCATTGGGGATGAAGATAACTCTTCATGTACTAAGCCGCAGCAGCTATTAATTCGGGTGGTCAGTTTCCTTCCTTGCTGTCTTTACTTCCTCAACTCATGGTACAGGTACTAATTTTTAGCTGGGCTGACTGGCAGAGCAGTCATGTCAGGTGAGAAATCACAATCCAGATTTTTTTGTTCAGGCGTGGTTTTGAACCTGGCACACTGTAACCCGGTGATAGTAAGCAAGCTCACTATCAACTAGTCTGCCTCACTCCTCGAAGAATCAGTATCAACATACAGAAGTCATAAAATTTCAACTGTCCCATCCCATATAGGGTCAGTGACCCAAAACCATGCTGAAGTCAGATGTGTCAGGCTGAAAGACGCAGATATCGCAGCAATGCTGTAAACCATGACATAATGCATTCTGCTCTGCGGACTACATCCTGCTAATCTGCAGGAGTTTGAGAATGAATGCAGAAGAAAAAAACATACAGCAGTCAGAAAGTTTTAACTGCCACATAGAGGCAATACTGATGTACAGATAGATTTCTTCAATAGCACAGATACACTACTCCATTCTGTCTAGGTTCACACAAACAGTGACACAAATTAATAGATTAAAAATTCATTACAGTTTCATCAGAACAAGTCTACACCATTAAGACTTTCTAGAGAGCTACCCATCAGCCTCATCACATACAAATATCATGAGATTTATCTGACTATCTCAATAATGCAGCTCTACATGTCAGAGTGGTGGCTTAATCAATGCCTGGTCTGATGAAGCTTGCATTGAGATAATCAAATCAGATGCCACATCAACAATTAGAGTTGTCTGCCTTGAATCTGGCACATTCCCACCCCCAAACGACAGTTCGCATTAATAAATTTCAACTCAATAATCTCTTGACATTTCATCTCCAATTACACACAATGTCATCATCTAATACAACTTGAATTAATTTTTGTTTAAGTTAAACCACATCTGTCAAATTTAAGATGGATCATTCTGTATTTAAACCCCAAAAATAACCCCAACTGTCAACGTCTAATGTCTCAGGATATTTGAGCATATTAAAGGGTGACACTACATTTCTCTTCTCTCCACTACATCCTGCTGGAAATCTAGTAGGACCATTGTTTTGCTGTAGATCTAGTGGGACACAACGTCCTGCTATA
The DNA here is from genome assembly GCA_034231615.1 of Meghimatium bilineatum. NCBI lineage: Eukaryota > Metazoa > Mollusca > Gastropoda > Stylommatophora > Philomycidae > Meghimatium > Meghimatium bilineatum. The sequence goes on along the minus strand of CM067321.1, from coordinate 76,724,188 downwards.
AGAGAGAACTACTGGGACACAATGTCCTACTATAAGAGAGATCTAGTGGGACCATTGTTTTGCTGTAGATCTAGTGGGACACAACCTCTTGCTATAAGAGAGATCTAGTGGGACACAATCTCTTGCTATAAAAGAGATCTAGTGGGACACAATGTCCTGCTATAAAAGAGATCTAGTGGGACACAATGTCCTGCTATAAGAGAGATCTAGTGTGACACAATGTCCTGCTATAAAAGAGATCTAGTGGGACACAATCTCTTGCTATAAAAGAGATCTAGTGGGACACAATGTCCTGCTTTAAGAGAGATCTAGTGGGACACAATGTCCTGCTTTAAGAGAGATCTAGTGGGACATAATGTCCTGCTATAAGAGAGATCTAGTGGGACACAATGTCCTGCTATAAGAGAGATCTAGTGGGACACAATGTCCTGCTATAAGAGAGATCTAGTGGGACATAATGTCCTGCTATAAGAGAGATCTAGTGGGACACAATGTCCTGCTATAAGAGAGATCTAGTGGGACACAATGTCCTGCTATAAGAGAGATCTAGTGGGACACAATGTCCTGCTATAAGAGAGATCTAATGGGACACAATGTCCTGCTATAAGAGAGATCTAGTGGGACACAATCTCCTGCTATAAGAGAGATCTAGTGGGACACAATGTCCTGCTATAAGAGAGATCTAGTGGGACACAATCTCCTGCTATAAGAGAGATCTAGTGGGACATAATGTCCTGCTATAAGAGAGATCTAGTTGGTGTTTGAGAACAAACATTCCAAACCCCTTAAAAAAAACTACATTTTGTATTTTGATCCCAATTAGCTCATATTTTACATTATGGCTCAGAAACATGTATAATGAACAAACAACTGGAAGCCAGAGTTTAAACTTTTGACATCTTGATATATAGAAGAATGGGGAGAACTTCAGGGGAAGTGACGCTAACAAACAAAGAGGTTCTAACAATGCTTCATGTAAAACCCCTGTAACTATTGAAGGAAATAAAACTAAATGAAATAAAATATTTTGGACACATTAAAAGACATGACACCTTGCGGAAGACCTTACTTGTGGGTAGGAGTCGAGGGAAGGCGAGCTAGACTTAGACATGACACCTTGTGGAAGACATTACTTGAGGGTAGAGTCGAGGGAAGGCAAAGCTAGACTTAGACATGACACCTTGTGGAAGACCTTACTTGAGGGTAGGAGTCGAGGGGAGGCGAGCTAGACTTAGATAGAGAAACAAGTATGTGGGAATCATCATGAGATGGAAAGGTTACAGTCTTCTAACAGAGTCCACCACCAAGACAAGAAACAAGATGTTGAAGGTCTGTTGCAGCACCTGACAATGATGAAGAATGTCCCACAACCTCTGGGTTCTGCCCATATGCCCAGATCTGTCACCAACTTTGAACTCTGTACATGTGACATCTCAATTTATTGTGGTCAGTTCAGTGTTTCTTTTTCTTCTTCAGTATTCTGTAGTCCAGAGAACAGAAATGTGCGGTGTCACCGTTTGATTTGCACAAATGGTCAGACACATCTGACTTTGACAGTCAAACTTCCTTCTAAATATGGTGTTTAAAAGCCAGCTTGCTTGAAAGTTGATTTTTCTTAGCATGTTTTGGTTGCGATTTCTTTCTGTCAATGGTATTCTCAGGACTCTTCTATAGCAATTCATTTTGAAAGCTTCTATTCTCGTGGCTGAAGTGTCATTTATTGTCCGTGTTTCACAGCTGTAGGACACCACAGGGAACACATGTATGTAACAAACATATCTTAGTTCCTGGGTTTGCCCCAGCCACAGTTTTTTCCCGCCATTTTAATTTGGACATCGCTATTGCTGTTCTCCTCCTGATCTCGACTGCGCAATCTCCTGTTCTGTTTATATCAGCTTCTATTGAAATGTATCACTTCTTCTACAACATTGGCATCAAATATTAATTCTAGGTTTTATTATTAATTCTAGGTTTTATTATTAATTCTAGGTTTTATTATTAATTCTAGGTTTTATTATTAATTCTAGGTTTTATTTTCACTTTGTGGGTTGTCAGTATTTTTGTCTTTTTCATATTTAGAAGCGGGTTTAATGAAATCAACCAGCTGTTATTTGCAGATGATCAAAGTCTAATATACAAAATTTGCAAAAGCACATCAATGCATTGTTGGTAGCATGTAAGAAGTGCAACATGAAAACTAATGTACAGAAAACAAAATCTATGAAAAATAGTATGTCTGCAACACCAATGGATATATTAATAGATAACACAAAAGTGAACAAGCCAAATAATTGAAATATTCAGGCAACATTTTTCCGAAAATGGAAGACGAGACAGAGAAATAGAAACAAGGTGCCAGAAAGCAAACACAGTAGCCTGCAGACTTTCACCATTACTTCTTTACCCAAAGATCAAGATGGAAATTAAAAAACAGATAATATATACAATTTTTATACCAACACTGTGCTACCAATGTCAAACATGGTCTTTAACAGCTTCACAGCAGAGAAAAATCGTTAAATGTGAAATAAAATGTCTGAGAAAAGCTGCAATGGCTACTAAACTAGATAAAATGAGAAATGAAGACATTAGGAAAAGAGTTGGTATAATATCATGTATCGAACATATTGAGAGACAGCAAGTAAAATGGTTCGGTCACCTTATGAGAATGAACCCAAACTGAATACCAATAAGAGCATATAACAAAAGAATATCTGGACATATGGCCAAAGGTAAGCTAAGAAAACGGTGGATAGAAAACATCAAGATAGACTTGAACAAACATGGACTTAAAACAACCAAGGCGACTCATCTGACCTTGGAACGACAGCTAACGCTCCGTCCCCTATACTTAACAGCAAATGTCAATACGATCAACCATCATTCACCTGGGGACAGACAATAGACAACAGAAACAGGTTTTGTTGTTCACTAAAGCCTTTTGTTGATTCTATTATGTTCATTAAGTTTGTTTTTTTTGTTGATTCTATTATGTTCGTTAAGTCTTTCTCATTTGATGTTAATAGCACTTGTCGTCTGTGTTATCTAATTTCTGGAATCTTTAGACCTCGGATGTTTATGGGGCTGAATTCGTGCTGAATTGTTTCCATGTTTTAGTACTGCCTTTCCAAGATGACGAAGAGAATGTATTTATTCTAAGGTTGTCATATATAATCGGATGTTCCTCTGGAAGCAATGGCAAACTACACAAGTATTTTGCCAAGAATTTCCTTACGGATGTGTTGACATTTTAGTTTTTTAATTTGCTATTGTTAACTAGTTCCTTACAACATGCTACAACAATTGCTACAACTAAATTAGCATAAATTAACGTCTTTGCCAAGGCACCGGCTTTGATGAAAAACTATATCTGATTGGTGCAAGCAAATTCTCAGTAGCTCTTCAGCTGGAGAATATTTAACGTGGTGAGTCGCTTAACAAATAAAACTGTGACAAACATTATAACAAGGAAACTGAGGTTTTTGGCTATTTAAAGAAACATAACAGCATGGAAAAACTAGTAATGGAAGGCATGTGGTTGGTAACAGGAGAAAGGATTGACTATGATGATAATGGACCTCAGAAACAGTTAAGAGATCAGCATCACTGCACACAGGACACATCCATAGGTGCTGCCATCTCCTCCCGAGTATATTTGTAATTACACGACAACTGACAGTTCCTGTTCTCAACATTTCTTGTTACGTCACATTTGTTGTCATGCCAGATTTCTTGTCACGTCAGATTTCTTGTCACGTTACATTTCTTGTCACACCACATTTCAAACCCCACCTCCTTTATTCAGGACATGGAATCATCATTCATTTCATTTGATCGTGCTGTTTCTCTCAAAGAATTCAATAAAGTCTGAGAGATCTATTTCTCTGCCATTAGATACAGCGACAGAACCTGTTAACATGTCGGCTCACTCATTGCCTTGAGCACTCGAATAACCTGGCACTAAAATAATAAATGGTATACACTCCAACCTTGCGCCTACCCCACAACATCAAGTTGCCGTTCACGTATGGATCCCACTTGAGACACAATTTATCTGGTCTTTCATTGTCAAACTACACCAAATCCAGATCTTGAGATGTTCATATACAGTGATCTTCTCAGAGTCCCACAACTAAGACGAAAAGGTTTTTGAAAAGAAATGAGTTGGTCACAATCTTGTGACATGTCTAGAATATTATATGTAGGCCAATGATCGCAAAAGAAGAAGATATGTAGACCTATATACTGTGTAGGTTATGTAGGGAAAAAAAAGTTCAAATTCTTAGTGAATTGACCTCATTGTACTCAGGTTTCCTTATTTGTATTCTGTCTTTCTGAACCATTGAAAGAAGGATTCAGGCTTTTAAATATAAGTGTTAAAAAATAGTTATTGAGAACACAAACTTAGGAAAGAAACTGGCCACCCCACCTAATAGTTGCTGAGGCTTAGTACATGAAGAGTTATTTTTATCCCAGACGGCAGGTTGCTGCCATGGAACCTAGGTTTACATTTAAGTTTTAAACAGTAAATACAAGTTAAATAAATTTGTCCAGGAACAAATAAACAAATGTGCAGGTTATCAAGAACTACTTTTGGTAGTTGTGAAACTGCGGAAACATGTTTGGTTTGGACATGTAACGAGACACAACTCACTTTCTAAATTTATTGTGTTAGGAACTGTTGAAAGTGGCAGAAGTGTAGATGGAGATGTGGCAGAAGAAGTGTAGATGGAGATGTGGCAGAAGAAGTGTAGATGGAGATGTGGCAGAAGAAGTGTAGATGGAGATGTGGCAGAAGAAGTGTTGACAGAGAAGTGTAGATGGAGATGTGGCAGAAGAAGTGTAGATGGAGATGTGGCAGAAGAAGTGTTGACAGAGAAGTGTAGATGGAGATGTGGCAGAAGAAGTGTTGACAGAGAAGTGTAGATGGAGAAGTGACAGAAGAAGTGTAGATGGAGATGTGGCAGAAGAAGTGTTGACAGAGAAGTGTAGATGGAGATGTGGCAGAAGAAGTGTTGACAGAGAAGGGTAGATGGAGATGTGGCAGAAGTGTTGACAGAGAAGTGTAGACGGAGATGTGGCAGAAGTGTTGACAGAGAAGTGTTGACGGAGAAGTGCAGATGGAGAAGTGTTGATGGAGAAGTGTTGATGGAGAAGTGTTGATGGAGAAGTGTTGATGGAGAAGTGTTGATGGAGAAGTGTTGATGGAGAAGTGTTGATGGAGAAGTGTTGATGAGGAGTGTTGATGGAGAAGTGTAGATGGAGATGTGGCAGAAGAAGTGTTGACGGAGAAGTGTAGATGGAGAAGTGTTGATGGAGAAGTGTTGATGGAGAAGTGTTGATGGAGAAGTGTAGATGGAGATGTGGCAGAAGAAGTGTTGACGGAGAAGTGTAGATGGAGAAGTGTTGATGGAGAAGTGTTGATGAGGAGTATTGATGGAGAAGTGTAGATGGAGATGTGGCAGAAGAAGTGTTGACGGAGAAGTGTAGATGGAGAAGTGTTGATGGAGAAGTGTTGATGAGGAGTGTTGATGGAGAAGTGTAGATGGAGATGTGGCAGAAGAAGTGTTGACGGAGAAGTGTTGATGGAGAAGTGTTGATGAGGAGTGTTGATGGAGAAGTGTAGACGGAGATGTGGCAGAAGAAGTGTTGACGGAGAAGTGTAGATGGAGAAGTGTTGATGGAGAAGTGTTGATGAGGAGTGTTGATGGAGAAGTGTAGACGGAGATGTGGCAGAAGAAGTGTTGACAGAGAAGTGTTGACGGAGAAGTGTTGATGGAGAAGTGTTGATGGAGAAGTGTTTGATGGAGAAGTGTTGATGGAGAAGTGTTGATGGAGAAGTGTAGACGGAGAAGTGTTGACGGAGAAGTGTTGATGGAGAAGTGTTGATGGAGAAGTGTTGATGGAGAAGTGTTGATGGAGAAGTGTTGATGGAGAAGAGTTGATGGAGAAGTGTTGATGGAGAAGTGTTGATGGAGAAGTGTTGATGGAGAAGTGTTGATGGAGAAGTGTAGACGGAGAAGTGACCCAAAGAAAAACTTGGATTGACAACATCAAGGAATTGTCTGGGCATAAATTTTCTACACTTCTCCAAATGGATGAGAACAGTGGTGTTTGAAGGCCTTTTTAAGTACTATGTCTTCAATGAGGTAGGCTACCCTAACAGGTTGTACATTATTATTATTGTTATTATATTAATATTATTATTTAGGCTTAGTGCCTACATCTGCACAAAATATGGCTCAATATGTAAGAACACTTGTGTTGAATATTGACTGAAAATATGTCTACGTGATTTGAAACAGAACGTCGTCTGATCAATAAGCGACACGAGTGTTTCTGAGTAAATAGTTTCTCCCAGTGTATGAAGAGGGAAATAATTTACTGGCAGAAACACAACGGAAGAGAAATTATAAAAGCATTTTGATTTTATCAAGAACACAAATCTTTCATAGAAGATGAATTATTTCACGAACTATGCCTCAAATTAGTACAATTGTGTTAAAATTGTGTGGTTTGCTTGGATTTGACAAGATAGTTGTAAGATTGTAAATGTTTGTGTTGTGATTGGACACAATCAGGGGTTCAGCTAGCAGACTACGAACCAGCTACTGAAACCAAGACTAATCTCGTCTGACTTGCATCTACTTTGAGGAGGGGTCGAGCGAAAATAAACCAATTTTCCCCCAAGCGACACTAATTATAAACATTAAAAACGCTTAAAATAATACAGGAATAACTAAACAAAATAATATTATTAATATAGAATGTAAACTTACTTCCCTAACTCCTCCTTTAATTCGTAAATGTCGCTAAACTTGGCGGTAGATGTCTGAGCCGCCATATTTAATGGTAAATGACTTCACTACATGAATCTCGGAATATCTCGCCGGCTCAGCGGGAGCGAGAGCTGTCCAAGAGATGGCTAATCGGGCTTTCTGCTGCTGGTCGATATCCAGTCAAGGAAGCTTCCGATCGACATTTCTTGGTTTAGGAAGAGAATAATGAACAATGTCTCCTAAGACAGAGATTGTCAAATGCAAAGATGGATTTTAACATTCTTATACGACCTCTCAGCACCACATCTCGTTTTATATTAACACAGTTCTTCTTGGAAGCTACAACCGATCAGATGAGGTTACGTCTTCGCATCCATTGTGTACTTATCTCCCTAATAATTTCATATTTTTACAATCACTACTTGCTCTACCTATCTATCTATCTATATATCTATCTATCTATCTATCTATCTATCTATCTATCTACCTATCTATCTATCTATCTATTCTATATATCTATCTAGCTGTCTGTCTATCGGTATGTCTGTCTACATGACTATCTATCTATCTACCTATATATCTATTTATCTACCTATCTTTCTGACTATTTACATATGTTTATTTATTTATCAACCTGCTTACCTGTGCTTATACCCATCCAACACACACCTAATCTATCTATCTACCCCTCTCTCTCTCTCTCTCTCTCTCTATATATATATATATATATATATATATATATATATATATATATATATATATATATATATATATATATACACACCTTCCTTCTGCAAGATGTCTCGCGGTGACTGGTGCCCTGTTTAGGAGACAAAGAATAGGGCAAGTGACTTCTTCTGACATATTGTAGGAGACGACAAAGGACAGTTGAGCGTTGACCTGGTCATATTTGGGAAATAATCATAGTCTCAACTTTAGCTTTGTCTTTTACCATATAACCCCCATCATTTTTTATCTTCTCCCCCCCCCCCTAATCCCCCGACGATGAAAAGATTCAGGCCAGCTGACATTGCACCTTTTCTCTTAGGTAACGGGGAATTACTAAATGTGCATCACTGCGGATGGGTCTACTAACCACAATAAGTTGAGAACCACTGCTGCATCAAAGATATAAGTATTTATGGATGGGGGTTAAATATTCTTCTTCTTATGGTCTATACCGTACGGCGCTGGTTATCGTGTCTTTCCACATCATTCAATTTCATGTACAGTCAATCATTTCTTGTGATTGTCCTTGTCGTATGTCGCGCTGGCTATCGTGTCTTTCCACGGCCATCTGTTTCCTATGCGCTGTCAATCATTTCTGAAACCGATGTTCTCTCATGCCACTATGCTAAGTTGTCAATCGTCTTCTATCTTGGTCTTCCCATTACAGCTTGTGATGAGAAATCTACGACATTTTACTTTATACCATCCGACTTCAGCATGACTTCTGGATCAATATGAGCCTTACTATGATGAAACAGTCAACAACAGCCACAGAACTCCTCCTTAGTTGCAGCTACGATGTTCATGGCCGTAGATATTATTTGTTAAAGGGAAGAGAGGACGGTGTTTACCTTAAAATAAAATAAAGTCATTCGCGTGTTTTCAGATGCCAGTTTGTCTTTTTTTTAAATGCAAAATTTGACGACCTTCTTATGCAAAATGGCTTGTGGTGAGTTGTTGATGTTTTTACATGCTATTTGGCCGTTTCTAGTGTTGAAAGTCATCTTTCGATTTGCTGGGGGAAGGGAGGTCGAATATGTCCAACCATCTACGGGTCTGACATGGAAGGTAACAGTGTTGCTATTATTTACTCCTCATTCAGGCCTCGGCAACACAAGTGAGCGTTCATTAAATATTTCAGATTCCAACATTCTTGAATGAGATGAACGCGCCCAGAGACAAACAATCTGGGTTCAAGTCTACTCCTCACTTACCAGAGATTAAATCCCCGGAATGTCAGGAGTACCCCAGCAGAAGGAAAATAGGGTTGTGGTCACTTTATCTTTAGACAAGTACCCATGTGGTCAATCCAACTTCCTGAGCAGAGCACTATGATGCGTGCCTTTAGTATGCCCAAAAACTAAGATTTGAGATTTAACGGTAGATCCCGCCAAAGACGGATGTGTCGGGTCTGTTGCGCAAATATAACGGCGACACAACGAATTTCCATTCTTTGGGCTATATCCTGCTGGAAATCTAGAATGAATCATGGTCCCGCTACAAGAGAGATCTAGCAGGTGTTTGAGAATGAACGCTGAAGAAGAAGAACAGGAAACTTTGATGCGTGCCCTTAGTATGCAGAGAAACTAAGATTTGGGGCTGAACAGTTCCGTAGATATTATCTCCTAAAAAAGGGGAAAGAAATTATCTTAAAAAATCCTTCGTGAGTTTTTAAATGTCGAATTTTCTTTTTAATGAAAAACTTGATTCTTTTCTGGGAAATAAATGCCATGGGAGTTGTTGTTTGCTTTTTATCTGCCAAGTTAGGCCAAGTTCATATTTGGCCAAGTTCATAGTACTAAAAGTCAGGTTCCGATTTGTTGGAAAAGGTTGAACACACCAGTTCTCTCTCCCCCCACCACCTTAGCTGCGGAACTGGGGATGAGGATAACACATCTGAAAACCACCGATTCGACAACTAGCCGTTTGTGGGGAAAATCGTGCAGTATCTAGCTGGTCTTTACCACGATCCAGTTATTGTGCGACAAAGTGATGCGTATGTCGGAGGTAGTGACCACAGTCCACTTTATTGATAAAATCCATGCATTGTCTGACTTCAACTAGAGAACGAGAAAGATGTTCACAAGGAATGCTAAAAAATGGACAAAAAATTGTTGACGTATTAAATGAACAGTCCCTGTATCATGATGTTGATTTCTAATCATGCCCCGTGTATCATGTCGAAACTAGTCGAGTATTAACACAGAATGTACACATTTGAAACTAGTCGAGTATTAACACAGAATGTACACATTTGAAACTAGTCGAGTATTAACACAGAATGTACACATTTGAAACTAGTCGAGTATTAACACAGAATGAACACATTTGAAACTAGTCGAGTATTAACACAGAATGAACACATTTGAAACTAGTCGAGTATTAACAAAGAATGTACACATTTGAAACTAGTCGAGTATTAACACAGAATGTACACATTTGAAACTAGTCGAGTATTAACAAAGAATGTACACATTTGAAACTAGTCGAGTATTAACAAAGAATGTACACATTTGAAACTAGTCGAGTATTAACACAGAATGTACACATTTGAAACTAGTCGAGTATTAACAAAGAATGTACACATTTGAAACTAGTCGAGTATTAACACAGAATGTACACATTTGAAACTAGTCGAGTATTAACACAGAATGTACACATTTGAAACTAGTCGAGTATTAACACAGAATGTACACATTTGAAACTAGTCGAGTATTAACACAGAATGTACACATTTGAAACTAGTCGAGTATTAACAAAGAGTGTATACATTTGAAATTAGTCGAGTATTAACAAAGAGTGTATACATTGGAAATTAGTCGAGTATTAACAAAGAGTGTGTACATTTGAAATTAGTCGAGTATTAACAAAGAGTGTATACATTGGAAATTAGTCTAGTATTAACAAAGAGTGTATACATTTGAAATTAGTCGAGTATTAACAAAGAGTGTATACATTGGAAATTAGTCGAGTATTAACAAAGAGTGTATACATTTGAAATTAGTCGAGTATTAACAAAGAGTGTATACATTGGAAATTAGTCTAGTATTAACAAAGAGTGTATATATTTGAAATTTGTCGAGTATAAATAAAGCGCTAGAACATTTGAAAACCATATTTATTTTGTTCACTGTAATTAATGCATTTTTAAGAGCAGTCTCAACTATTTGAAAATAAAAAAGATCTTTAATCTATTGCTGTCAGGATGTTCTATATAAATATAAGTTATATTTCACTTATATCGCTTGCAAGGAATCGTTCTACCACGATCATCTATGCTACCAATGACAAACGTGGACATTAACAAAACAAAAGAAAACTAGCTGCAACAGAAATGAGTTGCTTAGGTAGAATTCTCAGAGTAGCAAAAAGAGACAAAATCATAAATGAAAACAACAGAAGACTAAGAAACACAATCAATCAATCAATCAATAAAACCCATAACCATTCAGGGTCGTAGGGGTACCACATTGGAAGCTTCAGCACACAGAGTCCTCCAGCGAATTCTATCCTCAGCGATGCGGATGAGTGTGGCAATATCTAGCCCTGTCCATTCCTTGATGTTGTCTGTCCATGTCTTTATTTGTCCTACTCTGCTTCTTCCACCCTCGACAGTTCCCTGCAGTATTGTTTTTGACAATGAAACGTGCCTGCATACATGTCCGAACAATGCTAGTTTTCGACGTTTCACTATTGAAAGCAATGGCTCCTGGACACCTGCACACATCTCTACTTTATTTCTTACGTACATATTGGTCTTATGTTCCCTATAGGAAATTCGTAGAATTCTTCTGTAGCATTTATACTCGAAAGCCTGTAATCTTCTCTCCATGTCCGCAGTGAGTGTCCAACTCTCACAACCATACAACACAACGGAAAGCACCAGCGACCTATACAGTTTGATTTTCACTCCAACACTGATGTTGCTTTTCCAAATCACAGTTAGCCTTGACAAGGACGGTAAAGCCATCTCCAGCCTTTTTTTTAGTTCTGCTTTGCATTTACCATGAAACACAATGTCAATCCTTGATTACATCAGAAGGCAACAGATTAAGTGGTTTTCATGTGCTTCCAGACTAACATGAGACAGTGCTTCCCAAAGATCATTGCTATACAGAGATAATGGATACAAAGCCAAGGACAGATCATGCAATAGCAGGATTACAAAATAAAAAAGTCAACGGAAACAAACATATATGAAGCACACACAATGTCCGTATCCAAAGGATTCTTCTACAAATTGTGCTGCAAGGACGTAATGGGGTAAGAACCGAAAAGAAAGAAAAGAAATAGTTTCTGAATTAAATAAAACATAACAAGCTATTTTCTTGAAGAAATCTGTTATGAAATTCAAAATCTACTGCCAAATTGTCAAGATAGAACAATATCAAATGATAATCTTGAATTACTAATTTTATGTTTAAATTCATATAACTATAGCGATGTTGATGGCAACTTTCTATAACCTTCACCTTGTCAACAAACTTTTATACTTTTCTATAACCCCCCCCCCCCTACCAACATCACATTTGTATAAGTTTGTTTATGGACAACCGATTTATGATTCGCGTATTTAATTACATTTTTTCCTGATTTTTCCCCACCCATTTAAATTATTATTCCCTGTTGCAGAACAATATTGTATTGAAGCGAAGAAATAGAGTATATCGGTCTAGCTTCGAGGTTCGGTAAAACCTGGCTACAACGATCACAAATTCGCCAAAGTAGCATATATCTATTAGAAGATCGGATAAAGAATCTAAGTGAACTCCTAGCTTCATGCATGCACTACTAACTGTATATTTATATCTAAGACCTACCTCAAGTATCTAGCCATGACCTTTGGTCATATAACACCTGTTTGCTAATAGGAAAAGAATCCTTCAGAAATGACTCTAACTCAGTGTTTCCCAACGTGGGGCCCACAACCCACGGGGGGGGGGGGGGGGGGGAAATTCAAAGAATTTGTAATCGGACTTCATTTAGGGAATAATTAAATTGTTAAAAATACAAAAAAATATATATGTTACATAGGGGGTCATCGGGATTTTAGAAAGACATAGTACAAAAAAGGTTGGGAAACACTGCTCTAACTAGTCCCTTGATTTTCATTGCTGTCACAAAAATTATAATTATATTGACAAACAAAATCACGGAGTTTGACAAATTAGTCGTTAGCAAGGTTTGTTTTCCTATTAGCCAAGAGATAGTAGGGTCGTAGAATGGGGGGGGGGGTACGTCAAGTTCAACGAACAACTATATTGTTCACATGGAAAGGACATCTTGAAGGCAGAGCTCCAGAAATGAGAAGAAGAGGAACACCAAAAAGACGATGGACCCACGATATTAGAGTATGAACATGTCTAAGGTCAATGCAGACCTTCTCGCCTAAGGTAGAGAGTCATTCAGAGTGACCACAATAACAACAACGTTGTGAAAAGAATACATCACTTTATCTATCTATCTATCTATCTATCTATCTATCTATCTATCTATCTATCTATCTATCTATCTATCTATCTATCTATCTATCTATCTATCTATCTATCTATCTATCTGTCTATCTGTCTATCTGTCTATCTGTCTATCTGTCTATCTGTCTGTCTGTCTGTCTGTCTGTCTGTCTGTCTGTCTAATCTATCTATCTATCTATCTATCTATCTATCTATCTATCTATCTATCTATCTATCTATCTATCTATCTATCTATCTATCTATCTATCTATCTATCTATCTATCTATCTATCTATCTATCTATCTATCTATCTATCTATCTATCTATCTATCTATCTATCTATCTATCTATCTATCTATCTATCTATCTATCTATCTATCTATCTATCTATCTATCTATCTATCTATCTAATCTATCTATCTATCTATCTATATATCTATCTATCAATCTATTCGCTCAACCATTGGTTGCCTTTCAGCGTCAGGGATATACAAGTTTTCTGGTGATGACCCTCGTATTGTGCTGAATATACTGTCAATCCTTACTCTTTTATTTCGATGGTCCATCGTTTTCGTGGTCGATCTTTAGGTCTGCCGTCACTGTATGTGTGTAGGATAGCTTGCTGTGGTATGCTGTCTGATGGTAGTCTGCTGATGGGTGCAAACCATTTGATTTGTTGTCTCTTAATATATTCCAAGATTGGTGCTGGTGGTTTTTTGGGTCTAATGTTCACATTCTTCACTCTGTCTTTAAGCGATATTCCTAGGATTATGTCTAGGATATTCCATGCGTGAGCATGCCATTTCAACTGTCACAAATTTACGTTTGTCTTGTGCTGTCTCTGTCCATATTTGGCATTGGTAGCTCAGGGTTGGCATAATAATCTTAATGAATAGTGTTATTTTGGTGTTTAGATCTACATTTTTGTTTCTGAAGATTGGTGTCATTTGCCCTAGGGCGTGGTATGCTGTACTACATCTATTGTGTATATTATATTGCCGTCTGTTATATTGCTTCCTAGGGAATTCTGTCACTTGTTTAAGTTTGTTGTTTCCAATATATATATATATATATATATATCGATGTTTCTTTCTGTTTTATACATATATTGATGTTAGATCCACGTCACTTGATATATATATATATATATATAGTAAAAGTAAAGTAACCAATAGCATTTATTAATGCCGTAGGTGTGCGAGATGCTAGCGATCTCACATTTCAGAGGCTCTGCAAATGAGGGCGGTAGCCATCTCCTCTCCCTCGCAGTCTTTACTCACAGACCCGGGAGCTGTTGCGATCTGAAAAAACATTTCCGACTCAACTGGGGAATGAACCCAGGACCACTCATATGCGAAGCCAGTGCGCTAACCACTGCTAACGCGGCTCCATTTATACATGATTACCAAAAGGAGGAGGTTTCACGTAACAAAACAAAAAAGTCATTCGTTTGTTTTGATGTGTACATTTCACTATTTTAAGGAAATTTAACAAGCTTTACATGAAAAAATCACTAAGGAGGGTTCTTTTTGGGCTAAGTTTCTTGTACTAAAAGTAGCGTTAAGATTTGTTGTGGGGGGGGGGGGGGTATACCACTGCATCCACGGACCTGTAAATAGTCAAAACAATGTAAAATCTGATGGACATTTACTCATTTAGCATGAATTTTGGTGCAGACAAATTGATACAATTTATCAGTCATATGGTTTTAAGACTGACTCAAAATAAACACTAAGGCTACACTTGTCAGGGGCACCGTTGGCCAGAAGTTATTATTTTTGTTTCAAGGCAAAAATTTCTGTCGGGCGTGTAATAAGGACAGGCATACCGTGTCCGACCCGGAGGCCGTAGTTCCCTGTTGTAAGCGATGCTCCTGATGATGATGTTGTTGCACCCCCGCAAGCGAAGTTGTGCATGTCATAAAAAAGGTCAAGTTTGGTTTGATTGCTTGTGCGTGCTCAGATGGTGGAGTCTAATCCGCTACTGAAGACCTGGTTGCAATATAAGCAGCAAATTAGTAGGTCTTGATATGTCTATTGTCTGTCTCCATGTGAATGATGGTTGATCGTATTCACACTTGCCGTTAAGCGTATGGGTGGGAGTTTAAGTTGTCGTTTCAAGGTCAGATGTGTCGCCGTAGTTGCATTTAGTCCATGTTTGTTCAAGGCTATCTTGATGTTTTCTTTCGACAGTTTTCTTGGTCTGCCTTTGTTTTTACGCTCGGATATTCCTTTGCTATATGGCCTTGACATGAGGGTGTTAAAAGCAGCAAGTAGAACTTCATCCACGTATTTAACTTTAAAAAATATCTTAGAGTAGTCACACCTGTTCTAGTATTAACCCTACATGACATATTGTTGATTTTGTACAACTTACCATTTCGTTTCTTATTTAATTTACCTTTCATCATCATCAAGTGCTGTCTCAGCAATGGAGGTTGTCTCCAACATCCCCTGTCTCTGGTTTTGGTGGTGCACTCTGCTAGAGTGTAACCTGTCCATCTTGTGATGTTACTCTCCCAATTTGTACACTATGTCTACCTCTTGCTCGCTTCCCTTTGACTTTACCCTCAAGTAAAGTCTTCAATAAGGTGTCATGTCTTTTCATAATTTCAAAATATTTTATTTTTCTGATCTTTATTTCTCTTAGTAGTTACTTCTTCATATTAAGTGTTTTTAGCACCTCTTTATTTGTTTTCATCTCTTTCCATGATGTTCTCCCTATTATATATATAGTTTTATATAATGAAATATTAAGTATTGATACCACTTTACTTTATTTAGGCATTCGGTTTTTGTAAAAGTATACACACGTCCCTTCAAAAAATATAATATAGAGATAAAGGTTCCAGGCCCATTAAAAAAATATACAAGTTTCCCTACTTCTTGTTTTTACATATTATGCGTTCTTGAATCGAATACTCTATAAATATTCAGTAATCATATTTTTTTATCATTTCAACGTCGAAATCAAGGGTTGAAAAGTTGTATTCTCCACGAGTTCTTTTCTCAGCATCCAAGGTGAACGCTGAACTCGACGTTCTGTTGCTCTTGTTTGGCACAGTTGACATAATGATGTCAATTCATAGTGTCTGTGAAGTTCTTGACTAAAAAACACAACAAATATGACAAATCGCGAGCAGTTCTATATAATAAATAACATTATTATTTAATAACAACACGATGTATATATTTATATATATATATATATATATATATATAACCCACTATAGTTCAAAATATTATAATTTAAACCAATTACAAACAAGTTAAAAATGAGAATTATAAAATGCTACATCTATTCTATATTAATGTATGGTTCAGAAACATGGACAATAAACAAACAATTAGAAGACATAATTGATGCGTCTTAGATGTGGATATATAGAAGAATCAGGGAGCCGAGTAGCGCAGTATTAGCGGACTGGCTTCGCATATGAGTGGTCCTGGGTTCATTCCCTAGTTGAGAAGGAAATGTTGTTCAGATCACAACGACTCCCGGGTCGACCCAGCTTTAAATGGGTTACCGGATTAATCCGGGAAGTAAAGACTGCGAGGGAGAGGAGATGCCTACCACTGGAATGGGATGTCTCTAACATCTCACATCTCTACGGCATTAATAAATGCTATGGATTACTTGACTTTTTGTATAGAAGAATAGGAAGATCATCGTGGAAAAATACAACCAACAAAGAGGTTCTAACAACACTGAATATGAAGAAAGAATTATTATAGGACATAACGCCCAAACAAATAAAATATTTTGAACACATTAAAAGACATGACACCTTGTTGAAAACCTTATTTGCAGGTAAAGTTGAAGGCAGGCGAGAAACAGGTAGGCAGAGGTGCAAGTGGAAGAGTACCATCGCGAGATGGACAGGTTATAGTCTAGCAGAGTGCACCACCAAAACAAGAGACAGCCACGGTCGCAAGGGGCAAGATCATTGGAGGTGTGTTGCAGCCAATCTTCGTTGGAGGTGTGTTGCAGCCAACCTTCGTTGGAGGTGTGTTGCAGCCAACCTTCGTTGGAGGTGTGTTGCAGCCAACCTTCGTTGGAGGTGTGTTGCAGCCAACCTTCGTTGGAGGTGTGTTGCAGCCAACCTTCGTTGGAGGTGTGTTGCAGCCAACCTTCGTTGGAGGTGTGTTGCAGCCAACCTTCGTTGGAGGTGTGTTGCAGCCAACCTTCGTTGGAGGTGTGTTGCAGACAACCTTCGTTGGAGGTGTGTTGCAGCCAACCTTCGTTGGAGGTGTGTTGCAGCCAACCTTCGTTGGAGGTGTGTTGCAGCCAACCTTCGTTGGAGGTGTGTTGTAGCCAACCTTCGTTGGAGGTGTGTTGCAGCCAACTTTCGTTGCGGAGACGATAGATACTGATAATAAGTCAAATCCCGTTATAACAGCTTAATCCGGACCGACAAAATATATATGTAATAACAGAAATTCGCTATATACAGTATAAACAATATAGAATAAATAGAATTGGGGATTTTGAAATGTGTTGTTATGTAGGGAAATATGTTATAGAGGGATTCTAGTGGTTTCTTTCAACCCTAAATTAATTGCATTTCCCAGGAGTATGGTGTTTTCGTTGTGCAATCTATCTTGCCCCATATCATATAAAAGTGACACAGAAGTTCTGCTGAAGTCGGATTTGTCTGTCTGAAAGTCAGGAATATCGCAGCTAAGCTGTAAACTATGACATAAAGCATTCCGTTCTTCTGACTACATCTTGCTAAATCTGCAGGAGTTTGAGAACGAACGCAGAAAGAGAGGAAGATGCGACATGTTATGAGAACATTACGTTGTGTTTGAAAATTATTACCATTTCTATTTCATACCTTAAAATCCATGCTCACAGTAATATGCACTTTTGCATACGGTATTACACTTTACATACCCCACTCCACCGCAGATTTTAAAATGTTTATTTATTAAGCTATTTCACTTCTGTTACTTCGGCATGTTATTTTGATCGTATACAAGTTATGTTCTTCTTCTACAATCAATTGTTAAGCATTCAGTCCAATATTGGTCATGTATGGTACGGTTTATTTTAAGTCATCGTGGGTTCCCCATAGTTTATGTTGTAGAAAAGCTTCTACGGGCTGGTAGTGATTCTTTTTTTCAATGAAGAACGTAATTTACGGTATTTTAACTATTTCGTGACATTTTATGATTTATAAATTAGGGCTGCGATTTCTTGCTTGACACGACCAGTCGACTCAACTGTAAATGACTACATGAATTAGGGGAGCTAAATACAGCAAGGAAGAGAACTAGCCACCCTACCTAATAGTTGTTGCGGCTTAGCACATGGAGAGTTATCTTCATCCCCGACGGCAGATGCCATGGAGATCTACATTTACCGTGCTAGTAATTTGCGAGTCCACCTTGCAATCCCAAATTGACAACATGGCAAAGGCCTGCGAGCTGTTCTTTATGACAATAAGCATCACTAAAACTGTGACAATGTGTCAGGGATAAACAGTACGAAAAACATCACTTTAAACAACACTCATATAAAGTAAGTAACTTTTGCTACCTAGAATCCACAATTACATCCACCCTTTCCTGAAAAATTAAATAAAACGCAAGTATAGGAAAAGGGGCTACCATTTTAACAGACTCTCAAAGCGAGCTTGAAAAACCATCAGCTAAGATTGAAAACCTAGGTACGGATTTATCAAACATGCTAGCTGAGTACACTATACTGCGTATCTGAAACATGGACTACCTACACCAACCATGAGAGGAGACATAACATCTTTCATCTAAGATGTCTCCGCAAGATCTTAAACATCAAATGACACGACAAAATCACCAAATTGGAAGTGTTGCGCGCATTTAGATACCATCTGCTATGGAAACACTCAATATAAATAGATTGCGTTGCCCGTGTCACGTCCGCAGAATGCCAAACAGCCGCATCCCAAAAACAAGTACTTTTCGGGGATCTGGCTGAAGGAGATTGATCTCGTGGTAGACCAAAACTGAGGTATAAAGACATTTACAGTTGTAAATCCTCAATGAAAGGCTTCCACATAGGCCAGAATCCAAAAAAAGGGAAAACACGGCCGAAATTCGGGGTGTCAGAGCCTGCGTGCGGGAGCGGTATTGTTCAGAAATAATATGTTTAAAGATATGGAAAAAAAAGAGAAAGACGAAAACAAATATTTTCCGTTGCTGTGATGTGATCGCTTGAAAAGTCCGCATTCCTGAGGAAATATTCCACGGATTGCTTCTTGTTGCCCGCCTGCAATTATGCAATGTACGGACCATACAATTATATACACCGAAGACGGTATCACAGAATGGAAATATAAATGACATGCACCAATCTGGCACGGAAGTGGAATCACAAACCAAACATGATCTTTTTCTAAAGGAGATTCTGTCTCTACATGTTCATGTGTAACCTCTAGACATCTGACCAAATAATAATATACATTGAATTTCAATGATAGGGGTAAATTGTTCATTTCATTTTTTGATGTGTGCACAAATTAGTTGTATTGGTATTGGTATTTTAATAATTTTAGGAACAGTTATAGACTAAGGATCATATTATACTGCAACCATATCTCTTTTGGGTACTTTTTTAAACCTTTTTTTCTAGTAAACAATGACATGTTTTTTCTGAGCGCTCATCGCTTCCCAGGTAGCATGAACTGCACTAATTATGTGAAGGGACTGACCGTTCGTGAGTTGGACCTACACAACAACACATCAATCGAGTGTCAGAAATGTAACATCGATTAACATTACATTCTGTTTTTAATTAGGCATACATTTCTTACTGTTTTCATTTTAAACTTTTAGACTTTCTGCTACTAGTTCCTCGTTTTTTAGTGCAGTCTTTCTCATTCATGTCATCTACCAAACTTTTCTAAAACTTCGCATAACTCCTACTCCACTGCTATTGATTGATATAGGCAGAACTAAACTAAAATATTTAGTAATACATTCTATTTTTTTGGGGTGCATATTAGGCCTATGGTTGTTCATTTCATGTTTGTAGTATCATGCACTTTTTAAAGTATGCTTATTATTTATAAAAGTATTGGGTAGATCTTGCTGTCTGGCGTCTATAAATAGCACACTGTTTACATTATTAAGTAGGCGAGGTCACGGAGTTCCGCTAGAAAAAACTGTCTGCCAATGATATGCCGCGCGCAGTGACGTCAAGCGACTATGCGCTGCGGAAATTTAAAAAAAAATATTTGATAGATTTGACCAGTGGTTTTACTAGTGGAAATCCATGGAAATCGCCTAATTAACAATGCAAACAGTGTGAAATGAGTAAAATGAAGCACATACCTTATTCACCGTGGATAAACTCTCCGTAAACCATGCATTATTTATAATACAAATCTCAAATATTACACAGCACAAATCACAAGCTCTACTGTAGAAATGCGCGGATTTAATTGGTTTCCGATCATGCCAAGACCAGTGTTGCCAACTCATTTCAAAGATCCTGAACAACGTACGGCACAAATTACTAGTCTCCATGAACACAAAGTGAATGTAAGGTTGCCTTTATGTGTTATTAAAGATTTTCAATACTGACAGTCACAGATAGTAGATAGGGCCTATATTAAAAGAACAGTTAGGGAAAAAGTGGAACTATACCGCTGTTCATGGAACCTTAGCAAGCGTTGTGTTGTATATAAGTGATGCAAAACCAGACATTGTACCTTCTATAGTAGTAGTGAGTGTACAAGTGATGCAGAACCAGACATTGTACCTTCTATAGTAGTAGTGAGTGTACAAGTGATGCAGAACCAGACATTGTACCTTCTATAGTAGTCGTGAGTGTACAAGTGATGCAGAACCAGACATTGTACCTTCTATAGTAGTAGTGAGTGTACAAGTGATGCAGAACCAGACATTGTACCTTCTATAGTAGTGGTGAGTGTACAAGTGATGCAGAACCAGACATTGTACCTTCTATAGTAGTGGTGAGTGTACAAGTGATGCAGAACCAGACATTGTACCTTCTATAGTAGTGGTGAGTGTACAAGTGATGCAGAACCAGACATTGTACCTTCTATAGTAGTGGTGAGTGTACAAGTGATGCAGAACCAGACATTGTACCTTCTATAGTAGTAGTGAGTGTACAAGTGATGCAGAACCAGACATTGTACCTTCTATAGTAGTGGTGAGTGTACAAGTGATGCAGAACCAGACATTGTACCTTCTATAGTAGTGGTGAGTGTACAAGTGATGCAGAACCAGACATTGTACCTTCTATAGTAGTGGTGAGTGTACAAGTGATGCAGAACCAGACATTGTACCTTCTATAGTAGTCGTGAGTGTACAAGTGATGCAGAACCAGACATTGTACCTTCTATAGTAGTGGTGAGTGTACAAGTGATGCAGAACCAGACATTGTACCTTCTATAGTAGTAGTGAGTGTACAAGTGATGCAGAACCAGACATTGTACCTTCTATAGTAGTGGTGAGTGTACAAGTGATGCAGAACCAGACATTGTACCTTCTATAGTAGTAGTGAGTGTACAAGTGATGCAGAACCAGACATTGTACCTTCTATAGTAGTGGTGAGTGTACAAGTGATGCAGAACCAGACATTGTACCTTCTATAGTAGTGGTGAGTGTACAAGTGATGCAGAACCAGACATTGTACCTTCTATAGTAGTGGTGAGTGTACAAGTGATGCAGAACCAGACATTGTACCTTCTATAGTAGTAGTGAGTGTACAAGTGATGCAGAACCAGACATTGTACCTTCTATAGTAGTGGTGAGTGTACAAGTGATGCAGAACCAGACATTGTACCTTCTATAGTAGTGGTGAGTGTACAAGTGATGCAGAACCAGACATTGTACCTTCTATAGTAGTGGTGAGTGTACAAGTGATGCAGAACCAGACATTGTACCTTCTATAGTAGTGGTGAGTGTACAAGTGATGCAGAACCAGACATTGTACCTTCTATAGTAGTAGTGAGTGTACAAGTGATGCAGAACCAGACATTGTACCTTCTATAGTAGTGGTGAGTGTACAAGTGATGCAGAACCAGACATTGTACCTTCTATAGTAGTGGTGAGTGTACAAGTGATGCAGAACCAGACATTGTACCTTCTATAGTAGTGGTGAGTGTACAAGTCAAGCTTGATATGACTTTGCAAGTGTTTTCTCAGAATGAAAAAACTGAAGATAAACAACGTAACTGGATTATAGATAATAAACTAGAGAGATGGTCACAGCTTGAAATTTTATTTCATTCAGTAAAATGATTATGAGTGTTTTCAAAATAAACACAGGGATACCTTCATGGATTTCATTGGAAAAGCTAAAAGTAATTTACAAAGTTCTGCCGAACAACAAATGTTTCAAGATGAGACAGAATTGGAAGTAACTGAGACACAAATCAAATGTTTTGAAGAACAATTGAATATGTTAATCGCTGCAAAATCCAGAAGGCGATATAGCAGTAGCACACTTTGTTTTACTTTTATGCTGTTTATTCACCTCCGCCTATGGGCTGTCTAGAGCTTCCTGCTCACAGCAAAAGGGATTGAATAATCATCATCATTAACCTCCATCTTGTCTTGCTACATACAGATTTATTAGAAAATCACAAATGTTACGTCTACCCCACCGAAGCACGTGACCAAATGTTACGTCTACCCCCACCAAAGCACGTGACCAAATGTTACGTCTACCCCCACCGAAGCACGTGACCAAATGTTACGTCTACCCCCACCGAAGCACGTGACCAAATGTTACGTCTACCCCCACCGAAGCACGTGACCAAATGTTACGTCTACCCCACTGAAGCACATGACCAAATGTTACGTCTACATTATCAGCGTCTTGTAATAAGTGTAGTATATCTCAGTACCTGAAATTGTAGTATATCTCAGTATCTGAAATTGTAGTATTTCTCAGTACCTGAAATTGTAGTATATCTCAGTACCTGAAATTGAGGCAAAGCCAGCTGAATTGACTAGACAAGCTTGTAGCTGTTAAAATGGATGAAATTCATGTTAATTCTTGATTAGGAACAGGCATCACAGCACTGCGGACATTCCCATGTATGCTCTGCTTGCCGTTCCGTCACCCATCTGAAAGTGTATATGCTCATTGTCCCAGTCAGTTGCTGATTATGCATTCTTCTGATCTTTTTGGAGAGGGAGCATTTTCTCTCATTGCCTCTAGTCACTTTCCTATTTCTTACCATTCTTTGAATATGTACATTGTTTTGTTCGATCTCCTCCTCTCGTAGGGTATCCATGACTGCTCTAATCAATTCAATCCTGTCTCTTTTCATCTCAGTGCCGTTCACCAAGTCTTTATCGGCCAACTCATTGGCTCTTTCATTTCCCTTCGCCCCAGCATGACCTGGACAGTAGATCCATGTAATGCTCTGCACATTATTGAGAAGAGTGACCCATTCAGTTCTGTATATACACTTTTCTATCTTGTGCAGTATACTTTGAGAGTCCAATAGAATAACAGAGACTGTTGGTGGTTTCGTCGCAGGTTAAGTGAGAGCTGCTGTCACTGCTTCTGTTTCCATTCTCATGCTCAATGTTGTAGTGGGGTAGGCAGGTGACTTCTCAGCTAATTTCTTGCCATTTTGTAGGCCATGAAACCCCAACCACACCTGTTTGTTTTTTGTGTTACTGAGCCATCGGTGTAAATTATTGTATCGTGTGGCTTTGGTGCTGCAGTTTGAGTTCTTGGATCAATTCCTGTGTTATGGTCTTCTGACTTCAGCATTTATAACTAATACATTCTGTGTGTCAGCTGTACAAGAGAACATATCACTAGTATAGTAAGTCAGCTGTACGAGAGAACATATCGCTGGTATAGTAAGTCAGCTGTACGAGAGAACATATCTCTAGTATAGTAAGTCAGCTGTACAAGAGAACATATCACTAGTATAGTAAGTCAGCTGTAGGAGAGAACATATCTCTAGTATAATAAGTCAGCTGTACGAGAGAACTAGTGCTCATACTTACATACTGGTCACCAAGTACAAAACTAACCACATAAATTTTTGACCTTTTTTGCCACTGTATTACATCGCTAATTACATATCCACAATGCGTACTGACCAACTATTTATTAAGGTAATTCTTCAATGTTTATCACTCATTTACCCATGTAAAAATAATTACATAATCGGTTGTAAACATGTAATTTGAGACTTTGGGTATGCTGATAATGAAAATGTCTTGTATGGATACATAATGTCTTGTATATTTTTTGTTTCAGGTATTGACAGTCGGAAGCTTGAGGTATCTTTGTTGCTAACCGTTGATACCTCAACAATTCTTGTGACATTCTTTGATATTCTCCTGTGAGAACTATGCAGCACCTCACAAAATTGTATCCTTCAGGAAAAGAATCCAGACATTTGTTATCTTGTCTAGACCAATTACTAGTTCCAGACCGACACTGGTCTCTGATTAATCATGCAGTATTTAAAACATATCATCTGGGTTCGAGGATGACTTGCGGTGATACACACTACACAAGTCGAGATGTTACTCCTGCATATTTTGGTAAAATATCTAATAAACCCCTACTACGTGAGAGTATGAAGTGGACGTTTGCTCCGATAACATTTCCAATGTATGCATCAGTAAGAAACCAACAGACAAGATCTGCAAACCATTCATTGAAGGAAGTCAAAGCTAAAACTTATGTAACCTTATATTCCAACAAGCATGTACGAATTATGCGTATGATGTGCTTTTCTGCAAAAATCTCTAGCTTCTTGTGTTTAGTTGGGGCACCAATCTGCTTTGGAGCAGTCCAAGCAGGCATGCTTGAGCTGGAGGCTGCCATGAATTTATCTGCAATGTTTGCTTGTTACACGATACTATTAACTGGACAAAGCTTCCTTCTTTTCTCAAGGTGTATCTGCATTGTAATGATCAGTACAGATGACAGCTATCTCCAAATATCGCACCTCAGTCTATTTGGAAATCGGCGAAACCTTTATGTTAAAACTACAGACGTTATACCAATCAATGGCTCTGTATATCAACATGGAAGTTATAAAGTACAGTTCATAAACAGCTCTAAGAAGCTGATTTTTCGACCAAGAGATGGAAAAGATGATACCAATTATGAAGCTTTAGAATCAATTTTTGGTAGATCTGATCAACAGAAAACATAACCATAATGTGTGTATTCTTGTTGATGTATTTGTTGTTGTTGTTGATGTATTTGTTGTTGTTGATGTATTTGTTGTTGTTGTTGATGTATTTGTTGTTGTTGATGTATTTGTTGTTGTTGTTGATGTATTTGTTGTTGTTGATGTATTTGTTGTTGTTGTTGATGTATTTGTTGTTGATGTATTTGTTGTTGTTGTTGATGTATTTGTTGTTGTTGTTGATGTATTTGTTGTTGTTGATGTATTTGTTGTTGTTGATGTATTTGTTGTTGTTGTTGATGTATTTGTTGTTGTTGTTGATGTATTTGTTGTTGTTGTTGTTGATGTATTTCTTGTTGTTGTTGATGTATTTCTTGTTGTTGTATTTATTGTTGTTGTTGATGTATTTGTTGTTGTTGATGTATTTGTTGTTGTTGATGTATTTGTTGTTGTTGTTGATGTATTTGTTGTTGTTGATGTATTTGTTGATAAAGGAGATGATACTGTCTTAGACTTAGATTACATGATCAGACAAGTCTCTCTCTCTCTCTCACATCGGAGCTCATGTTTGAGCATTTGGTCATACCTAATCTCTCGTACATCTGAAGTCTTGTATGGAAACATAATCATACCTTATCTGATATTTCAGGTAAAAAATGGACACATCATCATCATCATCAGGTAGCACATCCTGAACAGGATGTAGCAATCATCACAGACTTTCGAAACTTCTTTCAATCTTGAGCCAGTCTTCCTGCTTCTGTTACTTTCATGTTCAGGTGGTCCTTGAATGCCTTCGTCCATCTTCTTCATCTACCCTTTGTTCATCTCCCTGGCATTATCCCCTCCATTATGGTCTTCTCAAGGCTGTCATGGCACTTAATATGCTCAAAATATTGTAGTTTCTGGAAAGTACCATGCTGTTTAGCCAGTTTTTCAGTGCGTAAATTAAATTTTAACACTCTGCTGATCAAATTTGAGGGTTTTTTAATTTCTGCTATATATACCCTAGGTGACCAATTTTGATGATTGTCTAAACCATAGGTTCTCAAAGTTGGCAGTACTGTCCCTCCAGTTGGTGTTTAAGCATTCTAGGGGGTGATAGTAAGTCCAGAACAAATTGAGAGGGGGGGGGGGGTGGTTGGCTCCTTATAGAGGAAATTAATGTATTTTAATTAAAAATTAATTATTTTCATGATTTTCTTATATATTTTATGATGTTTTAATTATTACAATGAGTCTTAGTAATATAGTGCAGTCTCTAAATATGTGTACAGACTATTCATATTTAAACCATTGTATCAATCTGGGAATAATCTTGTTTGAGCATACACTTTACAAATACTATTTAAGTCGAAAATATCAAATGTCTCGAATACGGAAAATTAATATAATGGGGTAGGGGCGGTACAACATTCGATTTGGAAAGTGATATTCATAGAAGCTATATATTCTATTACTTCTGATATCCATAGAAGCCATAACGCAAGCATGCCTTTATGATAACTTTATATGAGTCTGGATAGTCTCAGAAAAGTTATCAATGTGAGATGGCAAGACAGGCAAGCTTGGATACCACAGTCCGTGACATATCTTGTATCATCAGATGGCAAGACAGGCAAGCTTGGATACCACAGTCCGTGACATATCTTGTATCATCAGATGGCAAGACAGGCAAGCTTGGATACCACAGTCCGTGACATATCTTGTATCATCAGATGGCAAGACAGGCATGATTTGATACCACAGTCCTTGACAGATCTGTTATCAATAGGATTGAAACTATACTGACAGACAGATTTGTTGGACAGGTCATCTGGTACATATGACAGATCATCGCCTGCTAAAGATACTTCTCTATGGTGAGCTGGATTAGGGTACACAGTCTTAAGGTGATCAAAAGAAGCCTGCGCTACAATGACACGTTAAAGACCTTACTGAAATTCTTTGAAATAGACGAAGATACATGGGAATAATGCACAAAATAGATCTACATGTCAACAAGGATGTATCATCTTGTGAAAAAAGGAGAAATGCAGAAGCTCAACAGTGGAGAGTAGCTAGAAAGTCATGGATAGACCAAAAAACACATACAGTGGTCAATCCATGCTCAAACTGTCCAAGGAAATGTGTGACTCGAATAGGGCTTATTAGCCATCTACGAACTCATAGGCAAGGATATAACTCTAACTGAATTTCAAAAGTGGATGTAACAACTGGTCATCATCATCATGTGATGGACTAACAACATATGAGTCAGCGAATCACCTTGGTTACTCAATTGAAAAGAAACTGTCAGGAAGACTATGGGCTGTCAAGATCTACCTGCTCACAGCTAAAGGGATTTCATTTTCATCATCTATTGTCTTTCCGCAGGTGAGTGTCCACCTGGTTGATCTATTGTTAAGAGTTGGGGGGTGGAGCCTCAGTTGTTATTACAAGGTCAAATCTATTGTTAAGAGTTGGGGGTGGAGCCTCAGTTGTTATTACAAGGCCAGATCTGTTGCCTTGGTTGCAGTGAGTCCATGTTTTTTCAGTTATCTTGATGTTTTCTATCAACCTTTTTCTTGGTCTACTTTTGGCTCTATACCCAGATATTCTTGTGTTATATGCTCTTATTGGTATTTAGTTTTGGTTCATTCTCATAAGATGACCGAACCATTATACTTGCTGTCTCTCAATATGTTCGATACATGATATTATACCAACTCTTTCCCTAATTTCTTATTTTATCTAGTTTGGTAAATGTTGCAGCTTTTCTGAGACACACGTCAATTGACATGTTTTTTCTCTGCTGCGAGATTGTTCATGACTAGGTTTGTCATTGGTAGTAGAGTGTTGGTATATAAATTGTAGATATTATCTTTCTTTTGATTTCTATTTTGATCTTTGAGAAAAGATGGTGAAAGTTGGTCTGTCACTGTATTTTCTTTCTGACACCATGTTTCTATTTCTCTGTCTAGTCTTCCATTTTAGAAGAAAATGCTGCCCAGATATTGAAATTGAGACCATGATCCAGGTTCAAATCCTGGTTCATCATTTGTGAGAACCTTGTTCAGATTGTCTTGTTAAATATATTGTTGTTCATCATTGATAAGAGATTGAGTGCAAGTGAAGCAATGTGATTGATTGATATTGAATTTTATAGGTTCTGTTGTAGAATAAAAGAAGTTTGATTATTTACCTAGATGTATTTATGTTTGAAGTTTTTATGTTCAAAATGTGATTACGTGTATTATTTGTCACCTGGTGTATGAAGTATTTATCCCTGGTATTCGTCACCTGGTGTGTGAAGTATTTACCCCTAGTACTCGTCACCTGGTGTGTGAAGTATTTATCCCTGGTATTCGTCTCCTGGTGTGTGAAGCATTTACCCCTAGTACTCGTCACCTGGTGTGTGAAGTATTTACCCCTAGTACTCGTCACCTGGTGTGTGAAGTATTTATCCCTGATACTCGTCACCTGGTGTGTGAAGTATTTATCCCTGGTACTCGTCACCTGGTGTGTGAAGTATTTATCCCTAGTATTCGTCACCTTGTGTTTGAAGTATTTACCCCTGTCAATGAGACAGAGAACGTAGACATACAGAGAATGTTAGAAATGGGAGTATCTTGAGGGGAGGTTAGGAAAAGTAAATGTTTATGGAGATTCCCGAAGATCACACAATCAACACCTCACCGGGACACTGAGTCTACATACACTGGGATGGCTGCTGGAACGGAGGGTGGAGCACACTTATGGGAATTCCCCACGTGCTGTGAAACTAGTTTCAAATCAAGAATCAAGTCTTTGCAACCATTGTAAATGTGATCAAACTTGTGTTCTTCTTAAGTACTTTTGTTATACAGTTTTCCGTAAGTTTTCCATAAGTACTATTATTATACAGGTTTACCTAAGTAATTTTGTTATACAGTTTTCCGTAAGTACTATTATTATACAGGTTTACCTAAGTAATATTGTTATACAGTTGTGCATCAGTCCCACTTATTAACTAATATCTGAGAGTTGTATAAAACATTTATTTTCAAATGAATAACGTAAGAAACAGTTCAATAACCATATAATATAACCATACCAAAAAGATCATTTTCCCTCAGGATTGACTAATGTTCTAACAAGCTGTTATTGTAACATACAACTGCTATAGAGACAAATGATCTACAGTATATTCCTATCAACACTGTGTTACCAGTGCCCAACCTAGTCTCTCTCATCTTGACATTACTAAGTGATATGTGAGATGAAATGCTTGAGGAAAGCAGGGGTCACTAGACTGGATAGATTGTGAAATGAAGACATCAGGGAAATAATAGGTTCAACACCTTGCACAGAATACATAGAAAGGCAGCAGATCAAGTGGTTTGGCCACATTATGAGAGTCCTCACGACAAATTTCGCCTACAGGCATATAAATAAATGTGATCAAGGTACAAGGCCAGAGGAAGACCACGGAAAAGCTGGATAGAAAACATCAGGGATATCCTGAACAGACATGGTCATAGCACAGCCGAGGCCACACATCTGGCTTTAAAGCACGAACTCTAATCACCCCTACGCTTAACGGCAAGAGTTGATCACAAACCACCTGAGGAAAGGCAATAGAAACAGACTCACGACTACACATTATGATGGATATTTCGTAGAAAAGCGTTGCAGTAAAATAATTGATGGATCTGACATTCTCAATACGATATGATATCAAGTTTTGGCAAATAAAGATAATAATACATTCACAGACCCATGAAATCATCACAGTTTATATCATTGAACTGAGGACATTACCTGTAACAGGTGGTGTGTAAATGAGAACTGACCAGGAATTTTGACAACCCACAAGTCATACCAAACCTGCATTATTTGGTAGCAGATTGGGTTCTGATGATTTCATACATTGTTCTCGAATGTCATGTCGTGTACTTTCTTCCTCTCGACAAGACAGTAAGTTACAGGTCAAGAATATCACTCAGAGCAGGTATATTTCCACAACAAGCTGCACTCCTTAATTATATATGACAAATGCACTTGTGAACCAGATTTTGCGGTCTGTCATTAACAAAAAAGACGAAGTCCAAGAAAACATAACTTGGTCCCACTAAATATGTATTTATCGAAGGGAAGTAACTTACTGATTTCGAAGATGAGACAGCATTAGTTATCGTTATTTGATCAGGAAAGATACCAAATAAAACCAACACCCACTTGCCATGCACAGATCACAGTGACCCGAAAGTCATGTCGTAGTAGAAATTGTCAGATCAAACTGCACAGACATCTCAACCAAGTTGTCATCCATGCTGCAGCACATTCCATTCTTTCTAGAATATTCTGCTGGTTGGTTGGTTGATTGCTAATCCAATGGTCTATTGACTCATGCATTGCGACTCTATTCCGGTGCGTGGTATAAGCGTGTGGTTATATACTGCTATTTTGTTTCGTATGGAGTGTTCCATTTATCTGACCCTGAAGGGAGAAGCATTTGATTTATATCATCCAATAGCAATTATGCGACATCATGTTGGGTAAAATAGTAGAGAATTGGTTCACTGTACTAGGGTTTTCCCAGATGTCTTCAATTCTTCTTAACAAAAAGGCAATCTATCAATAGCTAACAGTATCACACATAGCACATAGCTCCATAGCTTCAAACAATTAATCCCCAGTTACCACCAAACTTGAAGCAATAATCCCCAGTTATCACCAAACATCAAACAATAATCTCCAGTTATCACCAAACTTTAACCATGCAATGGTTACCCTCTCACTGTGGAATACCAGGAAATGAAAAAGCAGGCAAACTGGCTAAGGAAGATGCTGCCGAAGACCAACCAGATGTACCAATCACCTAACATCAGAAAAAACAGATGATCAAGTCAATAGGAAAGCCACAAACACAAGATGACTATCACATTATGAACAGATCAAAACAAGTTATAATTCTACGTCTCAAAACAGGACACAACCGACTCCACAGTCACATGTATACAAAGTTCAAGATTGGCAACACGGCCATGTGTTCATGTGGACAGGCAGTACAGAGTGCCAAACAGATACCTCAAGAGTGTTCTGAGCATGAAATGCTGAGGCAGACATATTGGCCAGAGGAAACAACACTGGAATCAAAGCTCTATGGGACACTGTATGAACTACAAAAGACAGTGAGTTTTATTCAGGAGACAGAATTACAGATATAGACATGTTTCAAGTGAACGAAAGAAGAATCACCAAACGTCAAGCAATAATCCCCAGTTATCACCAAACTTCAAGCAATAATCCTCAGTTATCACCAAATTTCAAGCAATAATCCTCAGTTATCACCAAATTTCAAGCAATAATCATCAGTTATCACCAAACTTCAAGCAATAATCCTCAGTTATCACCAAACGTCACGCAATAATCCCCAGTTATCACCACACTTCAAGCAATAATTCGTCAATTATCACCAAGCTTCAAGCAATAATCCTCAGTTATCACCAAACTTCAAGCAATAATCCTCAGTTATCACCAAACTTCAAGCAATAATTGCCAGTTATCACCAAACTTCAAGCAATAATCCTGTTATCACCAAACTTCAAGCAATAATTGTCAGTTATCATCAAACTTCAAGCAATAATCCCATTATCATAGATACTAACAAATAAGTAAAACTTGACAGATTTTCCAAACAAATCTGTAACAATAGCTGACATGCAACACGTTATGGATGTTTATTTCCATCCTTAGAAATTACGAGCAATGCAGCTCTTGTATACATTGTATGGGAGGAAAATGGTCCCAGAAGATACGTTTATTCCTAGAATAATTCCTACATTCAGCGGTTTCCAAATGGGGGGGGGGGGGCATGGTTTATAGAATTTCCTACTTAGAACACTCTCTGTTCTCAATCGTATACAATAGTACTGACGTAGTACACAAGATCGACCTGCGTTTTAAGGAAATCACAGGCTATCAGACAACAGGGTATTGATTAAAAAAATATACACATAACAGTATACAAGACAGTTTCATCTTTTCAAACTTAAGATCTTTTCATTGATTTCTTCAAGTCATTTGGTCTTTATTGCAATCATTAATTTATTCATATTTTGGCGAGTTGGACCTTCGTTGCGTTATTAATATGTTGATTTCTTGTATACTTATTTTATTCCCATCTCATTTCCATGATTCTTTGATAATACTTGTGCATACGTACGTCGTTGTTACATTGAATGTTTATGTTGTTCAAAGTCTGCGACTAATGTTTTTACGAAAGTGTCATTATTTTTCCCGTAGTTACTGTTTGTCCACTGTGTGCTTATATTATCTTGAAAAAGATCTGAAGGTTGAAACTTTGAAACTGTCTTGTATACTACAACTTGTGTTTTGTCCTACCAATACTTCTGTGCGTTCATTCTAAAGCTGATGACGTTGTGTTCTACGTAAGTGCTATCGTTTTATCTTTTTTTTTTAACAGCAGTTTCATTGTTAAACTATCACCAATAGTCTGCATACACCATACATGTTTCTACAACAACAAGAGATAACACCAAACATATAATACAGAAATTAGAGATGACACCACACATGTTTCTATAACAAAAAGAGATAACACCAAAGAGCAATATGTTTCTGCAACTATCAGAGAATACACCAAACAGAAATATGGCTATAACAATAAGAGAAGTCACAAAACTGAAATATATCTCTACAACAATAAGAGAAGACAACAAACCTGAAATATATCTCTACAACAATAAGAGAAGACAACAAACCTGAAATATATCTCTACAACAATAAGAGAAGACAACAAACAGCAACATGTTTGTTCAACAATAAAAGAAGACAGTAAACACGTTTCTACAGGATTAAGAGAAGACACCAAACAGACCTCTAAAACAATCAATCTACAACAATAAGATAAAACACTAAATAGTAATATATTTCTACAACCATTAGAGAAGACACCAAACAAGAATATGTCTCTACAAAATAAGAGAAGACACCAAACAAGAATATGTCTCTACAAAATAAGAGAAAACATCAAAAGGTAATGTATTTCTACAAGCGATTCACCAAACAGCAATGTTTTCTTTAACAGAATAGACTAAACAGCAATGTTTTCTTTAACAGAATAGACTAAACAGCAATGTTTTCTTTAACAGAATAGACTAAACAGCAATATGTTTCTAGAACAATAATGGATGTAGTAAAGCATACCAGACCCTAGGGCAAATGACATCAATCTTCAGAAAAAATTGTAGATTTAAACACCAAAATAGCACTATTAAAAATGATTATTATGTCAACGCTGTGCTACCAACGTCAAACATGGACAACGACAGCACAAGACAAACGTAAACTAGTTAGTTAGTTAGTCGTTGGATCATGGCACTGCACTCCTGACAAGTCCATAAGTGCTTAGATCTCTCCTTGATTGTAGCCACCATAACACGTTGACTGACGGTCCCAGTACGAAGTTGATTGACCATCATTCTTTCTTGCCTATGAAACCGCTCCTTTCTAACGACACCACATTTCAAACCAAATTCCTTTATTCTAGTCATGGAACAAGAGTCATCGTCACTTATTTGCTCCTGCGTTTTCCCGTAGGGTGTTCAAAATGTCAGCTCGATGCATCGCTCCACCAACAGCCTTAGTAACAGCATGTGCGGCCAACCTATCTGCTCTCTCATTACCCCGGACTCGCATGCACCGACAAAAATATAAAAGTCACTTTCCACACACAGGAATTCTTCACTGCATCCAGCCACTGTTCCCGAACGTACCCTACCTGAACTTTCACAATCATGCTCATCGAGTCACTGAGTATGTACAGGCATGCTCGCAGACAGTCTGCGAGGAGACACATTGCAAAGCTTTGGTTATCTCCATTTGTCATGCTTCTTGTCGCCTTAACGAATGCACCACTTTCCTCTCTGATGGTTCCCCCCTCCCCCACCTTTGAGCAGTGAAGGCCCAGGCACTTCTGATGTATCTCTCAACTGACCCATCTGTATATACAATCATATCACCTTCCCTGGAATTTTCACCGATTAGCGCGAGTACCTCCGACTCCACCACTGTCGGACACCATTCCCTGCATTCTCTACCGAGCGTTATTATTACTTTAAAGGCTGTCGGACAATCTAAGGGCGCACAATTCCATTCCGTACCAGGTAACACATCTTCCAATCTGCACACATTATGTATAATATCCTCTGCGCGCCCCATCCACGACTGTCCTCTTTAAGTCGACTGCCTTTCACTCTTTGAATTTCAGTGTGTAGAGGATGTTCTTTATCAGCGGTTATTTGTAGGTAGTCCAGCGCCTTGCAGATTTGTATTCTTTGCTCTGCATGTACGTAAACTAGTGACAGCTGAAATGATATGTTTACGCAGAATACTAGGAATATCGCTGTGAGAAATGAGGACATTAGACAAAGAACCGGTACCGCACCACTCTTCGAATATATTAAGAGCCAACAGATCAAAAGGTTTGCACACATCAGCAGACGTCCACCAGCAAGTATACCACAGCAAGCTATTCTACACAGATACAGTGAAGGCAGACCTAGAAGTCAACCTCGAAAACGATGGACCACCGAAATAAAAGAGGCGACAAATTTCACAATATACTCAGCACACACAAAGGTCGTCTCCAGAAAACTCTTCAACTCCTGACGCTGAAAGGCAATAAAGGGTTTAGCGAATAGATAGATAGAACAATAAAGGGTTTAGCGAATAGATATATAGAACAATAAAGGGTGTAGCGAATAGATATAGATAGAACAATAATGAAACACACCAAACAACAATGTTTTTCTAATATAGAACACAATAAACAACAATATACATCTAGAACAATAAGAAGACAACGTTGGACTTATACCGGACACACTTACTTAATTCATGCAATTAGAACCCCGCTACAAGTCTTAAAATGGGTACCAAGTGACAAACGAAAGAGGGCGATCAAGAGAAAATCTTCGAAGAACAATAGAGTATGACTGTTTCAACTACAAAAACTACACACAGAATCAATTCTCTCACACAGAATCAATTCTCTCACACACAGCATCAATTCTCTCACACAGAAACACACAGCATCAATTCTCTCACACAGAAACACACAGCATCAATTCTCTCACACAGAAACACACAGCATCAATTCTCTCACTCAGAAACACACAGCATCAATTCTCTCACACAGAAACACACAGCATCAATTCTCTCACACAGAAATACACAGCATCAATTCTCTCACACAGAAACACACAGCATCAATTCTCTCACACAGAAACACACAGCATCAATTCTCTCACACAGAAATACACAGCATCAATTCTCTCACACAGAAACACACAGCATCAATTCTCTCACACAACAGCATCAATTCTCTCACACAGAAACACACAGCATCAATTCTCTCACACAGAAACACACAGCATCAATTCTCTCACAAAGAACAGCATTGCACTGATTCATGCCCTATGCACCTTATTCGGAACTGAACAGACACAGATAGAACAGTCACGCGACAAACACAGCCACTAGCACTGCACACCTTTAGCCACATATAAGCAACTCTTTCCATCTTCGGTGCCTACGAAACCTCATGGGAGTACGTTGGCAGGATCGTGTGCCAGATACGGAAATTCTTCAGAAGTCCCGTATGCAAAGCATCCATGCAATGCTGATTAGGTCCCGACTCCGCTGTACTGGCCACATCGTCAGTATGCCAGACAAGCGCCTTCCAAAGAGATTATTCTATGGGGAGTTGTGTGAAGGTAAACGTTCAAGTGGAGGGCAGAAAAAGCGCTTCAATGATCACCTAAAAAGCTCTCTCAAGAACTGCAGCATAGATCCTAGCTCCTGGGAGACTACAACACGTGATCGCTCAGCTTGGCACACCCAGATCACTGCTGGCATCACGAAATCTGAAAAAGAAAGAACACTGCAGGCAATCCAGAAGCGAAAGAAGCGGAAGGACAAATCCGTAAATTCTCCTACCCCGAACCTTCAGCACTCCTGCATGCACTGCAATAGAACATTCCGTGCACGAATCGGACTCATCGGGCATCTACGAAATCACAAACTAAATTAGTTAATTACCAATTTTTAATTATTATATATATATATATATTTTGTTTCTTTCATCGCATTTAATGTTTTTTCATGCCATGCTCATCTTCGCTTGCGAAGGAGGAACACCATCAGCCACATATACTCCGCACCTACTGCCCGTAACTTATTTATTGTATTTTACAAATTCTATTAAAACAATTCGAACATTGCTCGTTGTTTTTGTTTGAGTGCGTTTTTTCCCAGCTGCAAAAATTAGTTATTGTTTTTGTGTCTGAAATATCGATTCTTACATTTACTGATAACCGTTGAACAGATTTGTGACTTCGTGTGTGTGTGTTTACTTTTGTAACATCGTATCGGGGATGACATAGTCACATGTCAATGTTGCCATTTTGTCCGCTTCCATAGCCAAATATCTTAAATTTGACCGTTTTTAAACGCTACTGGTCTTACATAACTGTTGTCATTTTTATTGTTTTGGCAATTTTTTTTTAATTTTTTTTTTATATATCCACTTTAATATATCTATCTTAACATATTTACTGAACTCAGGGGGTCTAAGCTAAATCTGTTATCATAATCTGGTTCGAACCCTTCTGTGTCTATTTTGACAGACAGCACAGCAGCGGAAGATATCTTGCAAGACAGCATTGCGCTAAACCAATTAAATGATGTGCACTGGCCCACAGAGACATATATCCAGAGAAAGCTTTATCCACTGTGAAGCGTTCAAATGAAGAGACAAGTATTCAGAAATCTGGCCACGCTGTGTAGAAATGTCACATGAAACTTGCCGGTAGAAATGTTAACATTCGAACGAGAAGAAAATTATTTTTAGAAACCCTTTATGGTGGTAAAAAATGGGGGGGGGGGGTTGTCATATTGAGACATTTGATACAGAAAGATATCCACACATCTCTATGATCTACCCTCCTGTTGAATTTGGTACCTTCACAGCCTGTCGAGTCCTTGATATTACCTGTATCTTCTCCTGACTGGCTTGTTTTCTTCTCCCCCCCCAACTACTCTGAAGAACATCTCTTATCATCGAGGAGTATCTCATTATGTGTCCGTCCCACCGGAGTTTCACGAAGTTTCACGGAGTTTCACGAAGTTTGTTAGTATAGTGAGATCTGAAACAGTGAATAGTGAGAACATGTATGTTGTGTACATTTCCTGTTTGTGTCACCTCTGATCTAATTTATATCTTTCCCACCACCTCGCTAGACATGTAAACTCATGTTTTATCTTTCCTACTTGTCGTTTTTGATGTATACATGAATATTATCCTTAATATAGGCATTTCGGTCGAAACGTCGATCTGTGTGTGTGATAATGTGTGTGTCCTGTTATTAGCAAAATTGTAGCACCCCGTTTCACGCTTCATCACTATACACCACAGATGGAGATTCAGTCTAATGTCCTGTAAGTGTGATCCTGGGGCAGATTGCGAATCCGACCACGAGCTATTAGTAGCAGATGGGAAGATCAGACTCAAAGGGTTAGCAAACAGCGACAGACTCAATAGATACAACACTAGAGCAATGCCAACAGAATACAGCGTGGAGGTGCAGAATAAATTTAATACATTGATGGCCGTCCAGGGGAGATGACACCAGATAAACTGGCAAACAACATCAGCGATTCAACACTATCATCTGCACAGGCTCACATACCCAGAAAGAGTGGCAAAAAGAAGAGATTACATCAAAGTCGAAACATTGCAAATAATCAACAACATAAAAAAGCTAAAATCTCTAAAAGATGACAAAAAGACAAAGGAATACAAGAAATAAACAAAAGAAATCAGAAGAAAACTTTTATAGGACATGAAAAACTATATCAACAAGTGTAAAGAAATAAAGTAAGGTAAGTCATTAAACACTCTAACAGAAAATAAAAACATTCTGAATAGGAGTGCGGAATACTGTAGGGAATGTACAAAGATATAAACAAAAACACCGACTCAAAATATAAATAAAAACACAGAACTTAAGCCAGAATCTATTATAGAAGAATGTACGTTGGACATTTACGAACTGTAAAATCTGGCACGTCACGAGGATTCGACAATCAATTAATCAATAAACCATAACCCTTCAGGGTCGTAAGGGTACCACAATGGATGCTTCCGCACACAGAGTCCTCCAGCGAAATCTATCCTCAGCGATGCGGATGAGTGTGGAAATATCTTGCCCTGTCCATTCCTTGATGTTGTCTGTCCATGTCTTTATTTGGCCTCCTCTGCTTCTTCCACCCTCGACAGTTCCCTGCAGTATTGTTTTTGACAAGGAATCGTGCCTGCATACATGTCCGAACCATGCTAGTTTTCGTCGTTTCATTATTCGACAAATTGGTAGCTGAATTGATACAAGCAGGAGGAGAACCAAGTGTTGGATTCTATCATGCCTTATGTGTGAACAAGTTTATCTGGAAAAGTGAAATATGGCCAAAAGTGTAGAAAAGATCAGTATATATACCACTGCCAAAGAAGGGCAATTTGAAACTCAAAGAATTATAGAGAACAATTGCACTGATCAGTCATGACAGCAGGATACTTCTCAAGATAATCATGAACAGAATGGAACAACATATGAACAGAGAAGTACATCTAGTTCAGGCAGGTTTTAGACAGAACAGAGGCACCAGGGATCACATCTTCAACATGAGAAATATAATAGAAAAATGCAGAGAGTTCAAAGCAAACATATATACCTGTTTCATAGACTACTCAAATGCGTTTGACTTCGTAACACACCAGAAATTATGGAACATAATGGGAAACATCGGCTTCCCACACCATCTTATATCGTTCATTAAAATGCTTTATCAGAAACAACAGACTTCTGTCCGTCTCGACGGAGACACATTTAACTGGTTTGAGTTCCAAAAAAGAGTCCAACATGGATGCATCCTCTCACCACACTTGTTCAACATTTACGCAGAAAACATCATGCGAAATGTACGAGAAGACCCACGTTATGAACAGTTTTAATCCCTTAATATCATAGGACACGAAATCTCATAAATTAGGTATGCAGGGCACCACACTAATATCAAGGAGTTCCTAAAAAGTTTAGAACAAATGATTATGTTAGTCTAACATCATAGCGAGACACAAAACCTTTTCCTCAATGCAAAAAAGACAAAAATAATGCATGTAAGCAGAGATGAAATGACACCTAAAATAGTCATTGACAAAGAGCAACTAGAAAATGTAAACAACTTTGAATATCTAGGATCAACCATCAACATCACAGGAGATTGCTCGTCAGAGATAAGAAAGAGATTAGCAATGACACAACAAAAAACATCACAAATGAAAAATCTATGGCAAGGAGCAAACAGAAAAACAAAGTTATAACTACTCAGAAGCTATATCTTTCCAGTGGCAACATACGGTTGTGAGACGTGGGCAATGACATCGACAGGGAAAAGAAATTATCTGCATTCGAAATGAAATTCTAAAGAAAGGTGCTAAGAATATCATGGACAGAAAAAATAACTAACGCAGATGTCCGCAAAGATCTGAACATAGAAGAAGACTGGCTCCTCACAAATATAAAAAAACCGCAAACGGACATATTTCGGACATATTTCGGACATATAAAAAAGACAGTGTTTTGGAAATATTAAACATGGAGGGGAAAGTTACAGGTAGGAGAAAAAAAGACAGACCAAGACTACGATGGATACATGACATCGAAGACGTTCTCATCATGACACTGGAGGAAGATGGGCAGTCGCACAGAACCGTGAGACTTACAGAGTGGCAGTGAAGACAGCATTCTGCAAAGGACACGTCACATAGAGATAGAGAGAGAGAGAGAGAGAGAGAGAAAGAGAGAGAGAGAAAGTTTCTCTCCATGTATTTTTATGTTTAGCACCTGTTCTTCTGTAATTTTTGTTTTCTAAAAATGTTTATATCTATTCCACATTCTTTACGTGATTTATTAACTATATCTATTCCACATTCTTTACGTGATTTATTAACTATATCTATTCCACATTCTTTACGTGATTTATTAACTATATCTATTCCACATTCTTTACGTGATTTATTGACTATATCTATTAGTCTTTGTAATTTCTGTTCAATAAAATCCGCACTAAATACTCACAATTCATATGACGTAGTATCATCACCAGTGTAAATGAGTACACAATGACTATGGAGACACCTTGTATTTTGCACAGAAGTTTTTTAAGTACCATCAATGTTGTCATCTCTAGAGATAGCTCAGAGTCAATATAACAGAAGATTTTTTTTAAAGTTACCAATAACATATATATATATATATTCGTATATATATATATATATATATATATATATATATATATATATATATATATATATATATATATATATATATATATATATATATATATATATATATGGTGTCACTATGTAATGAATAAATGTAGACAAATTTTTAGATATAATAAAAGTTTATAGAAAGTTTATATTGATTTATTTTTGTCATTCTGGAAAATTCAGCAATTTTAAAATACATGAATTGGAAATTTGGCTGTATTTTTTTCACAAACAATTGACAATAAAAGTTGCAGCCCAGCCATCTGGCAACCCTGGGACATGCAATTTAGAATGGATGGGACGAGATGGGCGTTGATAAGGATTTGGATAAAGCCGTTGCAAAGAGAAGTTCCAGCGATTGTTTATCCCACATTCTCTGGTTGTCATCATTGTTATATTATATTTGTTATGAAATTCTGCCTGTTATAATTTCAATATGTACCCACTGCAGCGAAATTGAAATCCAACATAAACATATATCTATATTTAGCTCTGCCAATATGGACGTCACTGGTGCCGTCACCTACTTGTTATTGTTTTAATGTGAATGTTCTTAATAAAAGCCTTGGGATCGAAACGTCAATTTGTGTTATTATCTGTGTTTTAAGATTGAGATTGAGATGATTAAAATTGAACACTTATATGGTTTGGACATATTTGCTAACATCATTCGTGTAAGAACATTTGGGTCCACTTTTGGGAACTATCGAAGATGCAAAACGAAATCGGGGACAAATAAAAGCATGGACAGACATCAAGTACTGGACAAGTCAAAATTTTTCCTCTTTAGTTCACATCGTTGAAGATAAAAATCACTAGATGATAGTGTGTTGATGAACCCATTGTGTTACACCCTACGGTCATGGCGGGTTACAGGTTTAAAGAAGCTATAAAGTCTGTGTTTCCACTGATAAGAAAAACATCCGTAGCATGTTCCAAGTTTCACATGTTGCAAGTGTCACATGTTGCAAGTTTCACATGTTCCAAGTTTCACATGTTCCAAGTTTCACATGTTCCAAGTTTCACATGTTCCAAGTTTCACATGTTCCAAGTTTCACATGTTCCAAGTTTCACATGTTCCAAGTTTCACATGTTCCAAGTTTCACATGTTCCAAGTTTCACATGTTCCAAGTTTCACATGTTCCAAGTTTCACATGTTCCAAGTTTCACATGTTCCAAGTTTCACATGTTCCAAGTTTCACATGTTCCAAGTTTCACATGTTGCAAGTTTCACATGTTCCAAGTTTCACATGTTCCAAATTTCGCATGGTATAACTTATTAGTTAAATGCCATCTGTTTGAATATGTTGAATGTCATCTGTTTGAATATGTCGAATGTCATCTATTTGAATATGATAAATGTCATATGTTTGTGTATATGTTGAGTATAATCTGTTTTAATATTTTGAATATCATAAGCAGATCACTTCAGACAAACCTCTTAAGAAGTTTGGCGATATCAGCGAAGCATGAGCGAAAATGTTCAAAGATTCGGTATACCTGATTTTCAATTCACTGATTTGACATGACAGTAATCAGCTGAAGATCAGGGGTAGGCCTTCCTTGAGGATTACCGACCAAAACAGCCTAACTGTCAGGCAGAGATTTACCACCACTCTATTTTTCTATGTACGGATGTTGAGTGGAATGAAAGCGTACACATTACTGCAGAGACCGTCAGACCACTCGTGAGAACACTGCCCCATGCCCTGACAGTAAACGATATGAGGACTTCGCCATCATTAAGGAGCATGCCATAAACGACCTGGTTGGTGAGTTTAACGGAATCATCAAAAAACGGTACCATCAAAGAAGAATGGCTGCACAGCTACCTATTTCCACTAAAGGAACATAATAAAAACCATTTCCAGATCAACGACAACCGAATCATAACGATACAGAACACCGTGTGCAAACTGATTTAGTAAATTGTTGCACATCACCTCGCTCGAGACCAGGAGAGAACCGCATTATTCTCGCAGGCTACAAACTTCAGAAAGGAACACGGCACAACGCTGCTGTTTTCGACGTATTCGAGGGTCTCTAATCTACGAGCATGCCAATGACACGGATGCTGTGATTTACATGCACGGATCAGTCATCCGTCACAAGTGATGCGCAATGGCCTTTACTGCCAGATCACAAAAAAAGAACAGTACACAAAGCCAGTGGCGCCTTTACTGCAACAACAGACGGTCTAACAACGGAAGTCTCTGCTGTAACTGACTGGAATCGCAATCCTATTCCCATGCGTGCTCACTAAGTGACTCAATGAATATGATTCAGAAAGTCAAAACAGGTGATGTACGTAGGGGATGTGTGAAGTCATTAGAGAGAGCTAAAATGCGGGCATCAATACAAAAACTCACGCTGCTCTTTGTCCCCGGACACTCAGGCGTAGAGGTAAACAAACGATTAGCTAGCCTCGCCACCACAACAAATGGCCAGCCTATGGACTGAGCAGGCATACTCATTGCTTTTCGTGAATCCTCACGATCAGAGAATTTTGAGATGAATGAGCATGAGTCAATATCAAGAATGTGCGAACTGGGAGAGAGGATGGGTGCGGCCTGTAGAGAACACCTGACAAAGATTTCCAAAAGAGCAGTGAACCAACATAGAACCGGAACCATCAGTCGTTATACCCTGAGAGATTTACTGAAGCGAAGATCTGAGCACCTATGGAAGTGTCCGGTGTGCGAAGAGGATAATGAACATACCTATACCTAATTACTTGATTTTGAGACTCGACACTAAAAATTTATTATTTTGTTAAATTCCCAGTGCAATAACCAGCATCCGTATATTCATATATGTCAATTTGTCTTAATTATATAATTAATTATTTATACTATTTAGTCTACGACTTATCAGCCAGCAATAATTTATAATAATTAGTCCGCGAATTAACAAGCAGCAATAATTTATAATAATTAGTCCACGACGTATCAACCAGCAATAATTTATAAAAATTATTCCATGCCGTATCAACCAGGAATAAGTTAATCTAAATCCGCAGTGCGTATTCTACTGTGGGAAATATTACATTAGAGAAATAATGATTTCACATGAAATGTTGCCATAGAAGATGATTGGTCAGAAAAAGGTGACTGGTCACACACTGCTTTAATTAACAACAGTTTTACTGGCGGGCGTGGTAGGATAACATCAACTTTCATTAAATAGTTCTCAAAGTGCCAGGAAAATGTGACAATGTTATCGTATCGTATCTACGGGTCCTAACTGCTAGCATTTGTCTGGGAGTGCAAAATACGATCACCGTTAATTATATTCGATAACTTGACAAAGGGAAAATTATCCACACATTCCGTGTGTCTGATGTGTAAATCACAAAACGTAATACAGGAATGAACAACAGAGCGCAGGTAAATTATGTTAATACATGTTGTTGTTTGTCTATCACATGATGATGATGACAATTATTATACCCACTTTTGAAATTCATTTAGAGTTGTTTTCTTGACTATGATTTCCTAGATGGGTAATAAGAGCTATGCTGGTCGAAATTAGACATATTCGTCTTTTCCATTGTAGATATGGATCCAAGTAGATGTACGTGACGTCTACATTGTAGATATTAAACCAAGTAGATGTATGTGACGTCTACATTGTAGATATTAAACCAAGTAGATGTACGCGACGTCCTCATTGTAGATATTAAACCAAGTAGATGTATGTGACGTCCTCATTGTAGATATTAAACCAAGTAGATGTACGCGACGTC
Source organism: Meghimatium bilineatum (assembly GCA_034231615.1). Taxonomy (NCBI): domain Eukaryota; kingdom Metazoa; phylum Mollusca; class Gastropoda; order Stylommatophora; family Philomycidae; genus Meghimatium; species Meghimatium bilineatum. The sequence continues at coordinate 76,679,978 of CM067321.1, read as the reverse complement.
CTCATTGTAGATATTAAACCAAGTAGATGTACGCGACGTCCTCATTGTAGATATTAAACCAAGTAGATGTATGTGACGTCTACATTGTAGATATTAAACCAAGTAGATGTATGTGACGTCCTCATTGTAGATATTAAACCAAGTAGATGTATGTGACGTCTACATTGTAGATATTAAACCAAGTAGATGTACGTGACGTCTACATTGTAGATATTAAACCAAGTAGATGTATGTGACGTCCTCATTGTAGATATTAAACCAAGTAGATGTATGTGACGTCTACATTGTAGATATTAAACGAAGTAGATGTATGTGTGATTAAAGTTAAAATAAAGAACAATCAAACACGTGAAATAGTTTGGCATATTAAAAGACATGACACCTTGATTAAAACCTACATGAAGAAATGTTGATGGGAGGTAAGTAGAAGGTACGCAGTGATAAAATGTGAGTGAAACATCATTAGATGGGCTGGGTGCAGCCTAGCAGTGCGCACCACCAAGTCAAGAGACACAAGGTGTTAGAAGTTCGTTATAGTCAACCGTCGAAGAGGAGGCGACACTTGATCAAGTGATAGTAATAACAGTAAATGAAAGACAAGTTCCTATAATAGCTATAACTTTAGTAGACAAGATGCAATTTGAAATCTCGCAAAAGAACTTCTCGTCCCCATAACAGGGAAGGCCACTATCCATGGTATACTTAAATACCAAGAATGTATGATAGTTACAATCGCCAACAACATAGAAGGATGAAAAGTGGCAGGTAACATTCAAAGAAATAAAGAGACTACCTCCCTGTCTCACCAGATAACAGTAAAAACAGAACTGGTAGGGGAAACCACCAAAATGGTGATAAAAGGGATTAGGAAAGACATCTCTGATGAAAGGATAAAAGAGATACTCAATAAAGAAAATCCCGATATCCAATGTATCAAGGCAAGCAGGATAGTAAAACATAACAATGTTAAAACAGCAGTAGTGGTTTCCTGTACAGGAAAAATAGCTAAAACGTTAAAATTCCTAAACATAGCAACACAAAAAACAACAGAAATGTATATACCTGAAGTTAGACAATGCTCCAAATGTCAACAGTTTGGACATACCAGAGCTGGATGCCGAAATAGTATTAAATGTAGATATTGCGCAGGAGAACATACCCTAGCATCATGTCCGCTGTCCCAAAAGGACAACAATTATCAGGAAAAAAACATTAAACAGAAAATGCGCAAATTTCACTGCAAATCATAGCGCTCGCTACTTGGGTTGTCCAGCCTACCTCAAAGCCATACATGAGTTGAAAAACCCAATAAAAATAATAAAAGCAATTAAAAACTCTGGAGAAACTTCCAAAACGCTGACCGGAACAACAACCAAAAACATGCAAAAGACAAACCTAGAGTACGCTGCCACCCTGACGGTTTATAGGTCTATTATTATTATTATTATTATTATTATTATTATTATTATTATTATTATTATTATTATTATTATTATTATTATTATTATTATTATTATTATTATTACAATGTGTCCAACAATGTGAACTTCTGATGCATGTAAGCAACTCTCTATCTGAATTAACTTCGTTCAAGATATCTTCATTATGTTTTTTTATCTGTCCATGGTGTTCTTAATATTCTTCTATAATACCACATCTCTGTTGCCTCAATATAATTTTTCACTATTCTGTTAAGTGTCCACAGATAGCCAGGGGAATTTACTCCCAAAAATAAGAATTACCATATTATCTCCCGTTTAGGGTTTATCTGCCCGTCGGTACAAGATAGATGACAACATTAATTCAATCGATAAGAAGGAATCGACCCCCGATTCACTCGTAATGTACGATTCAACTTTACCATCTGATTTGGAGTCACGAAGGAGGCTTCTAGTCTTCAAGGTAGCCACAGTATATTATTTTTGTTTGACTGCACTCTCATTCTTTTTCATACATCTCTCCACACGATACTTTTATTGTTTTGTGATTGTTCAATATTTAATATGACTGTGTTCAGTTCCCTGATCATAGGGCATGTGACAAAATACACCTCACACAGTTTTATTATTTGTACCTTTTTTGGGGTTTGTTTATATTTACACGTTTGGTTGCGTAGCAACGGATAACGCAGCTGTCATGAAAACCAGTTTCTGCGGAATAATTCTACACTTATTTCTACTGAATAAATGTGATATTGACTTTTGTTTGATAATTCTAGTCACGGTAATGTGTGCTTGCATTATTGATAATTCTAGTCACGGTAATGTGTGCTTGCATTATTGATAATTCTAGTCACGGTAATGTGTGCTTGCATTATTGATAATTCTAGTCACGGTAATGTGTGCTTGCATTATTGATAATTCTAGTCACGGTAATGTGTGCTTGCATTATTGATAATTCTAGTCACGGTAATGTGTGCTTGCATTATTGATAATTCTAGTCACGGTAATGTGTGCTTGCATTATTGATAATTCTAGTCACGGTAATGTGTGCTTGCATTATTGATAATTCTAGTCACGGTAATGTGTGCTTGCATTATTGATAATTCTAGTCACGGTAATGTGTGCTTGCATTATTGATAATTCTAGTCACGGTAATGTGTGCTTCCATTATTGATAATTCTAGTCACGGTAATGTGTGCTTGCATTATTGATAATTCTAGTCACGGTAATGTGTGCTTGCATTATTGATAATTCTAGTCACGGTAATGTGTGCTTGCATTATTGATAATTCTAGTCACGGTAATGTGTGCTTGCATTATTGATAATTCTAGTCACGGTAATGTGTGCTTGCATTATTGATAATTCTAGTCACGGTAATGTGTGCTTGCATTATTGATAATTCTAGTCACGGTAATGTGTGCTTGCATTATTGATAATTCTAGTCACGGTAATGTGTGCTTGTATTATTGATAATTCTAGTCACGGTAATGTGTGCTTGCATTATTGATAATTCTAGTCACGGTAATGTGTGCTTGCATTATTGCGTACGTGGTTTAACCCTCTCCATTAGTGGGATGTCTATATATTACCTCAGGGAGGGGAAAGGAGATAGGGCAAACATTCGTAGAGAGTTGTTGATAATGGGTAGGATTTGACACAAAAGTTCATGTCAACAAAGCAATTATTTTTAATTAATATATTCAATTGTCTGAATTTGAAATATTTGTGGAAAAATCTGAAACATAAAATCATATTGTTTGGGGGTCCTTTATCTGCTAAGATATTGTTTAATGCGACGGGAGGGTTAAGGTTAAAGGTTCCTTTGACATAATTATGCAGGAGTTATTCATGATTTCTTGACAATTTGTTGACATAATTTTGCAGGGGATATCCATGATTTCTGGACAGACTGTTGACAGTTGGGGAGTGAGGGTCAAATTTTACTTCCATCAAGGACCTGCGTTTTGTCTGGTTTATTTGTATATTTCCATACATCCTTATTTATTACAATGTTCATTGTTGCTACTGCCTTGACTCTCCTCAAGCTGGTTTATGTTCCAGAGATGTTACATTGATGTGTATGTCTACAGCGTGTGTAACAACAGTAACACTATATACTAGCATGTAGGAATAGAAAAAACCAGATATTTTAGTTTTACAAAGTAATAAATTATGACTAATGGTTCTCAAAACATACAAAATGAACGCTGTGACATGTGTAATTTGTTTCTATTTCATTTCTAAGAATTACTAGAACCTCTTTACGTGTTATCTTCTCTCTTAAATAATGTGTCATATGTAAATGACGTCATATAATTGATTTTACACACCCTAAATTTTGCATGCGAGATTTGTCGTGACAAGTAGACTTTTGATCTATATAGTAGATAGGGGAAGATTGGAACTAATAAATAGATGCTAATGAAATCAATTATTTATAGCGGCTATACCTTTTTAAATGTACATACAAATTTGCAATAAAATGTGTTTTATATTTGCTGAGATTCAAGATTTAAATTTGGGCAAAGATGGTGAAACGAGTTGCAATACTGTAGCACTCTATTTAACTTTAGCCTGAGTTCTTGAGAATGTAGCTGGTAATACTGGTTTCTGTTTACTGTAAGCAATCTGTTTACAGTCGGCGATGAACGGACGGGTTGACCATCTGAAGGCTATTCTAGACCAGTGCCCGAACGCACGTGAACTTGTGAACTCACCGGACCTTAGGGGATACACGGCCCTTCATGTGGCAGCTCGGTTCAACCAGGTTGAAGTTGCTGAACTTCTAATATCATATGGCGCAGGTAGGTGGAACGTATGTTTTCTTGAATGTACACATAATTATTCCATGCTTTAACGAGTCAATAGAAGCAAATTCGACGTTTCGGACATCCCAAGTTCTGCATTTGACTCACTCATTCAATAATTTATTCTGTGACTTACTGACTGACTCACTAAACCCACCCAAAACACCCATTGACTCCCTCATTCACTAACTGACACAAGCCTATCTAATCACTCAGGCTCACTCCTCCAAACAGACCCGAAATTCATACACACACATACTCACTCACTTACACTCACTCACCCAATGCTAATCACTGGTTTACATAATCACTCGCTCATACCCATCCACCCAACCTCTCACTCACAGACCTCACTCTCTCAAATACACATATCCCCTCACTCACACCTACATACTTACTCATGTGACAGACTTTCGGGCGTGACGGAAGTTGGGCAAGGACAATTAACGACGGATAATACTAAAAACAGCTGTCCTTTATTTTGCTCAGATAGTACTTTTAAAAGTAAAGAAGAAAGAGATATACACCGTAAGAAAATAACTGTTAGTGATGACGAAACATGATTATTGACAGGGCTCGTTGACGTGAATATTCAACCAGCCGTGACCGAAGCACGAGAATGGTAGGGAAGAATAAAATATTGCCAAAAACTCTTAGTTTAGGAAAGGATGCGTAAAGAGTAGAATATCCTGGAAAGGATTGTTGACAAGCTTGAGTGTCGCAAATTAGAGTACAACTAAATTAGTAGGAACACATTTTCGGACAAAAGCGTGAATATTCACATGAGTATTAAGCAAAATTGAGATTCAAGAATACGTCCAAAAATGTGAACATAATGGATTGTAATCAATCTTGAGTGATCATTCGTTCATTCGCCAGCAACTAAGTAACAGCTCAGCCATATAGCGAAGGATTAATTAGGGAACTGTCCATGAAGCAGGACATGGTTCCTCAAACTCTATAGTTTTGTCAAGAGGATTATTGGAGTGCAAGATGCACAACGTAATGTCGGGAGAATTCGTCGCATGTTGGATTTCTTAGGAGCTCCTATGTTATTGTAAAGTGCTAGAGTGAATATTTTGAATTTCAATTATAGATAGAATATTAGAATTAGGCGTGAGTAGGCTCAGGTTGTGATAAAGGCATATATGTTAGAAGTAAAATAGCAGTAGAAATGTTGTTAATATGTTTAAAGAAATGGAATAAATTGGTCAGATATTTGTGTAAGGCTTCAAAAATGTCACACAATGTATGGTTGACCTTTGAGTATATGAAATATTCTGATGGTTTGGCCAGAGAGAGAGAGAGAGAGAGAGAGAGAGAGAGAGAGAGAAAGAGAGAGAGAGAGAGAAGGTCAAACAGAGTGGTGTAATTCGAAAGAATGAGAAATCTCTCCCACGAAATCTCCGTCTTAGAATAGAGGTAGGGAAAATGAGAAGTTATATTCTAACATTTCGTCATATGCTCATTGTTAGATCTCTCCACAGTCATTGATCTTCCAGTGTTACAGAATGGGGCATCTTTGCATTAACCAACAGGAGAGCTACATCTACAGAGGAGTTATTGAAAGATTTGTCGATTGACATTGTCATGTATTTTTATAAAGTCTTACCAGAGTTCCAGTGTTCCAGCCTTTTTGAAGTCTTATTTACCGAGTGAACCTGTGTAAAGAATTACTCAATTTCGACCCTGTTTCGGGATACAACCAGTCGGAGACCTTGAATTTGGATGGACTTGTTGTATTTTCTTGAAGACCCAACCAGTCAACGCTATCTTGGGAGCAATCGTTTTCGGTAGAGTGAGATATCCACTTTAAAGTCAATGGGATGGCTTAGTAAATAGACTGTGAACACAATGTTGTCAAAGTCACAGGCCTTGTTAAATTGTACAAATTCACTAGACAATGGATGCACCAGGTTTGTGAACAGTGAACACTACGTTATCAATGTCACCACTAACTTTATTTTCGATCTTATTTGGATAGCCGGACCAGTCATAAAATTAATCTTGACAATGGCAAACTATTGACATGAAAGATAGGTAAATAATGGCTATCAATCAATTTTTGAACTATTTTTAGTGATAATTAGGTCTGATAACTGGGGTAGATCCCTTGGTTTGATGTTAGAAACAATAGGCGGTTAGCCTATAGCCAGGAAATTAGCAGCCTCCTTTCCTGTGAGTATAAAGACTGAAAGAATGTGTTACATGTCATAGCACAGATTGTCCTCGCGTAATTGATGTCCATGACAGAAAGTTGTTATTAAAGATATCTGTGTAATACAGTTTCCTTTTAGAAGTTAAGACTTAGTTAAGTTTTCAGATGGGACCAGCCTCTTTTAGTTCACAGTCGCACAACGAACATCAGAAGAAGTACTTATAACATCAACAGAAATTCCAGATTTGGAAGCACTATACAGAGAAGTAAGATCATTAACCACGGAACATAACATCAACAAACAAAACAACAAATAAACAAGACAACCACCATAGAAAAGTTGTAAAGTGATACAACCTGACGAAAGAAGTTATTACATCATTTGTAAATCTCCTTACATTCTGTACCACCCTCCTTTCACTAACACACCACCCCCCCCCTGACACACTCACTCACTCAAGCCACTTCACTCACTCATTCACAATCACCTACTCATTTATTGACATCCACCAACTTACTCACACACACCCACCCACTAACTCCTACTTACCCAGACCTGCTCATTCACAGCCATGCACACCCATTCACTCACACCCTCCCACTCTCTCACATCCACGCACTCACCCAATCCCAACCGCTCACTCAGACCTGCCCACTCACACCCACTCACAGACTCACTTACACGTACTCAATTACACCACACCACTCACTCACAAAATTAACCACTCACTCACAAAATTAACCACTCACTCACAAAATTAACCACTCACTCACAAAATTAACCACTCACTCACAAAATTAACCACTCACTCACACCCACTCACACCTACTCACACCACTCACTCACAATATCACTCATTAACTCACAAGATCACCCGCTCACTCACTCACTCATATCTCCCGCTCTGTAATTAGTATTACTGTAACATGTAATTTTTCAGACCAAACATTTTCTTTTCTGAATGCTTCACTGCAAAAAGGGGCAATGGTTATTGTAGGGGTGTGTGTGTGGGGGGGGGGTGTATTCGAAACTGGGAGAGAGAGTGAAATTTTAAGAGAGAAAAATGAACATTGTATAAATGGGAATGCATTCTTGATGCAGATGAATTGTTACCATGGTGACAGAGTAATCAGAAGCTGGTTACTATAACATCAGATATTAAACGTCATTGATTATTGAAATAGAGAAATAGATGTGAGATTGTTAGACCTAGAAACCTGCGCATCCAGGTAGACTTGAACGTCACAGTTGACCATTAGGTCAGTTGTGTCTATTTCGGTTACTGTCGATCATTTCTTCGTGTGGGCCATGTCGTGTGACGTTGGTTATCATGTCTTTCCACGGCCTTCTATTTCGTGTGCTGTCGATCATTTCTGATACCGACCGATATTGTTCCATGCAAAAATGCTAGGTTGTCAAGCATCTTCTCCCTGGGTCTTCCCCTACCTCTCTTGGTCTTCAACTTGCCTGTTGTTACAATGTGTTACATCTTTTCTCTTGGTCTTCAACTTGCCTGTTGTTACAATGTGTTACATCTTTTCTCTTTTGGTCTTCAACTTGCCTGTTGTTATAATGTGTTACATCTTTTCTCTTGGTCTTCAACTTGCCTGTTGTTACAATGTGTTACATCTTTTCTCTTGGTCTTCAACTTGCCTGTTGTTACAATGTGTTACATCTTTTCTCTTGGTCTTCAACTTGCCTGTTGTTACAATGTGTTACATCTTTTCTCTTGGTCTTCAACTTGCCTGTTGTTACAATGTGTTACATCTTTTCTCTTTTGGTCTTCAACTTGCCTGTTGTTACAATGTGTTACATCTTTTCTCTTGGTCTTCAACTTGCCTGTTGTTACAATGTGTTACATCTTTTCTCTTCTCATGATGTGTCAAAAGAAAAAAGGACGGTCACTTTATGATGTGGGTAAGCAGCTCTCTTTTTGAATTAACTTCTTTCAAGATATTGTCCTTACACTTTTTATCTGTCCATGGTGTTCTTAACACTCTTCTATAAAATTACATCTCTGCTGTCTTAATATAATTTGTTGTACTTTTCTGTTGATTGTCCAGTATTCTTCTCCATATATCAGAATTGGTTCTATATATTACCAACGAAAAAAAACATGATATTATTCACAAGGTATCCCATAAACAGACATGCATTTTTTTTGGAGAACTCCAGGAATTACGAACGAATAGCTCTTACATCCTATGTGCAGTGGGGGTGGTTTTTCTGAGCGTTCCTTCATACCCAGGAGACTTCAGCTTTCGGCTTAGTTCAATGCCTTCTTCTTCTTTCTTCTTCTTCTGCGTTCGTTCTCAATCTCCTGTAGATTAGCAGGATGTAGTCAGGAGAACGGAATGCGTTGTGTCATGGTTTACAGCATTGCTTCGATGTCTGCGCCTTTCGGCCTGACACATCCGACTTCAGCACTGCTTTAGGTTACTGACCCTATATGGGATGGGACAGCCAACTCCATCCCATAACCTCATTAGTCGCCTCTTACGACATGCATTGAAGGTAAACAGTGTTCCTATTCTTTGCTCCCCTTACGGGCCTTGGCAACACACGAGCGAGTGCAATGTCTATTGAAGGAGCCTTCTACTCAGAGGGGGTCTATAATTGTATAGTTGACATGCTATAATTGTATAGGTAAACCTGCGTTTACAGAAGTTCCTTTCACAACGAATTCCATTGTCCGGACTACATTCTGCTGATCCACAGGAGTTTCAGATCAAACGCAGAGGAAGAAAAATAGATAGAAGCCACTAAGAACATAAATCGCCCGTGTGGTGCCGATGCCCGAAAGGGGAGCAAAGAATAGCAACACTGTTTACCTTCCACGTATGTCGTAAAAGGCGACTAAGGAGGTTATGGGATGGAGTTGGCTGTCCCAACCCATATAGGGTCAGTGACCCAAAGCATTGCTGAAGTCGGATGTGTCAGGCCGAAAGGTGCAGATATCGAAGCAATGCTGTAAACCATGACACAACGCATTCCGTTCTCCGGACTACATCCTGCTAATCTGCAGGCGTTTGAGAACGAACGCAGAAGAAGAAGAAGAAGAAGAAACATAGATGATTTATTGGCTTACCTGTATCAGGGCGGGTCTACGTAGTTTAACTGCTAACAAAGAAATAGAAAAAAGTTAACATAAGTCTTTCTCTCCCCCCTACACCCCCCCCCCCATAATTTGAAGACTCACGATAACCTCCTTAGACAAGTGTTCGTACACTGATATTGTTCGGTTTTGTATGAACGTCTTCAGATTGCAATAGAATAACATCAGCGTATTCCACGCCCCTGACGTCTGCCTGTCGTTATAAGAACGAGAACATGGTCAAGCTGTTACTTAAACATGGAAGTGACCCTCTCAAAAAAGTGGCTAAGGATGGGAATGTACTTCACGCCATTGCCATGTATTCTACAGTTAACATAGCTGAGGTATGCTTAATCTCATTTTTTAGTTCTTAAATATTTGTAAGCGCATGTGTAGCTGTTTTAGTGTGATTCTAGTCCTAAAGCAAGGATCAATAATCTATTACTTGTTACTGATGTTTTCTCTGAATATCTCACACCTTTTATGTGTTACTGATGTTTTCAGACAAAATATCATTTTATTTTCTATGAAAAGAAAACATCAGTCAACTGACAGTTCAGAGTTGACCCATGTTTTCTCTGAATATCTCACACTTTTTATTTTCTACTGTTTTTTTTTCATCTCATAATCTGTTACTTATATTTCTTTGAATATTCCACATTTAAAATTTTTTTTATTGATGTTTACTCTGAACATCTGGTAAACTGTTATGTGTTATATTTTCTCTGCAGATTGTGTTTGATAGAAAGGTTAAACCGCCTGTGAATGCAGTTGATGAACTCGGCATGACTCCCTTACATATCGCAGCACAGGTCGGAGAAGATGATATCTGCACATGGCTAGTAAGACACATTATATATCATATGATTAATTATATGATTAAATAATCATTCACTATCATCATCATAATGGGTCGGCCCATAATCTCCCCATCTATACTATCACTCCTTTCTCTACCTCCCACCTCTCTCTCTCTCTGCTTCTCGCTCCTTTTCTCTCTACAGATCTATCTCCTTCTTTCTCTCTCTCTGTTTCTATCTGTCTTCTTATGCTGTGCTGATGAAGCTTTTCATAAAGTACGTCCATAGTTTTGTGTCAATTATTTACCTTCTTTCCGACAATTGTCAAGAATCTATGGACTTCCGTGTTTAAATATCTCAACATATTCCCCCCCCCCTCCCATATTTTATTCCCTAAAACCATTTCTTTGTGCCGAAAATGTACGAAAAAAACAACTTGATTTGTTCATATGTTTAGAGAAATGTTTAAAATTCCAGGCATTGATAGTTGAAGACTTGTTATTGACAAGCAACAAGAGCATCTATATATCTATCTATTCGCTAAACCCTTCATTACCTTTCAGTGTCGAGTTCCCTGGAGAAGGCCCTCGTGTGTGCTGAGTATATTGTAGAGTTTCTCGCCTCTTTTATTTCGGTGCTCCATCGTTTTCGAGGTCCGCCTCTAGGTCTGCCTTCACTGTATCTGTGTAGCATAGCTTGCTGTGGTATGCTGTCTGGTGGTAGTCTCACGATGTGTGCAAACCATTTGATCTGTTGTCTCTTAATATATTCCAAGATTGGTGCGGTGCCGGTTCTTAGAACATAGAACATGACAATGGAAACAAGAGAATGCAGAGAAAGACCAAGAAGAAAGAGGATTGAAGAAGTTGTCAAGATTCGCCGATGTTCAAATATTTCTGCTTATCAAGCAACCAAACTTGCCATAATCCGAAAGCCGATCTTCATTCAATCCCATGACGCCTTACAACAATAGCAGAGAACAGACAAAAGATAGAACAGATAGACTATAATAGAATAGATAGATAAATAGAATAGAATAGAATAATAGAACAGATAGACAGAATAGAATATAATAATAGAACAGATGGACAGAACAGAAGAGTTGAAGTCTCATGAGAATGAAATAAAGCTATCGTAAACATATTTTACAAAATGATGGAGAAGCTTTGCAGATGGTCATTTCAGGTACTCAATGCAAAAATACAGACAACCAAACAACACAGAATATGAAACAAAATAATTATACGTAAATAAACAATAAACACAAACATTAAACAACTAACTAATAAACAGACAATTAACAAACACACAACATAGAAAAAAAACAAGTATAAAACAAATAACATACAAGGAACAAATAAACAACGCAATCTACAATCAATACAATCTAAATCACAATGTTTCACGGGTAACACAGATCAAGCACGGTGCTAACCCTCGAGCCATGGATGTCCGCAAGACAACTCCACTGATGGTATCCAGCAAGTATGGTCACATCCCCGTGATGAGAACTCTCTTAGCTTCAAGTAAGTGTTTCAGTTATATATTATTATTCATGGATTTCCTCGCCTTCTATCTCTTCCCCCGTTGGTCATCACGTCGTTGTCTTCGATGTCAACATCGCTATCAACGTCATCATCATCGTCGTTGTCGTCGTCATCATCATGAAATGACGCCTCAGCATCAAAGTTTGGCTGCTACTGCTCTAAAACACATTCTGTCTATTGTCTTGGAGCTGAACCCTGCTAGAACCAGGATGCTCAACTTTTTCAGGCGACCATCACCGCTAACATACAATCGCTAGCGTTCGCGAGCCTTTTTTAGTTTGTATGGCACGGGGACATGTCCTTATGAGGGGACCAAGGTCCATCTCATGAAGTTTCCCTTCCCAGTGAAGTCGCATAGATTGTTTTGGCAGAGATTTGTCTTCCGTTACCCCGATCTAAGAAAAATGACCTTCTGAGTTTAGCAGATATTTGTCTTCCATTACCAGGGTCTGAGAGAAGTTGCCATCTGTGTTTAGTAGGATTTGTCTTCCATTACCAGGGTCTGAGAGAAGTTGCCTTCTGTGTTTAGTAGGATTTGTCTTCCATTATCAGGGTCTGAGAGAAGTTGCCTTCTGTGTTTAGTAGGATTTGTCTTCCATTATCAGGGTCTGAGAGAAGTTGCCTTCTGTGTTTAGTAGGATTTGTCTTCCATTATCAGGGTCTGAGAGAAGTTGCCTTCTGTGTTTAGTAGGATTTGTCTTCCATTACCAGGGTCTGGGAGAAGTTGCCTTCTGTGTTTAGTAGGATTTGTCTTCCATTACCAGGGTCTAAGAGAAGTTGCCTCCTGTGTTTGCCAATTCGTCAGTTTTTTCCCGCTACCATGGATGTCACAATGAGCTAGTATCCATTATAGTAATACTGTAGTTTTTCTAGATAATTCTAAGATATTTCGTCTAATTTTGCGAATGAGTTTTTCTGTTTTAGAATTTAGGATATCTTGTAAGACTAATTTTGAATCTCTGATGATTGTATGATTGTAATTTTTGTGACATGGACTCCCGGTTGTTGATTTTTTTGTGACATGGACTCCCGGTTGTTGATTTTTTGAATAGTGGTGAGTATGGCAGTTTCCTCTGACCTGAAATTTGTGTTTTATATTCCTGTGGCAAGGAATTGTTTGTATATGGTGTCGTCTAGAAGCATGATACATATTCCCCCTTGTCATTTGTTGTGGAATTTATTGCTAATTCGTGTTTCTACACATGTTTATAGATATTTCTGGAATATTGAGTTTTTAACATTTTGATTGATATTTTTTTGGTGTGTGTGTCTTCTTCTTCATCCTTCGCTCTCAAATAACCACAACGAATATTTCTTGTGATTTCCGCCAGGGAGCGTGAAATACGTTGTGCTGCAAGTTCCACAGTAGAACTGTGATTATTTGCACCCCGGTTGGCCAATTGTGGTCAGGACGTCCGAGGTCCAGCACATCCGTTTTCGTCATTCCTTTATATCGGGTTTGGTCCCTAGTCCGTGACAGCCTGTCTGTCTGTCGCCGGGCACGCTGGTGTGTAGTGTCTCTTCGCCAAGACGCTTGTCGAGCGCGTCTGTCTTGCACGAGGTGTTCCACTATCTATGAACTCATCTCGTGCATTTGGACGTACTGTGCCTGTGCCCATCGGGTACTGAACCGTTTCTCATCCGCGAGCCTGGTTCCGTTTGAGGAAGAACTCACCAGAAGAGTTGGACCCTGGCTCGTTCGCCCTCCTGTCCGAGGCGTCGTTCACGGATATCGTGGTTCCCTCGTCCAAGTTCGAGTCTCACACCACGCGTTTGAGAGCAAGACGTTACGAGCTGAACAACCTTGTCCCAATAGCGCCTGAGCCCATCAGGTACTGAACCCTTTCTCTCTGCAAGTGTGTTTCCGGTATAGGACGCTTGACACTAGAGTTGGGCCAGGGCTAAAGGTTGTCCCTTTTGTGCCTGAGCCCATCGGGTTCGCAACCCTTTCTCTTCGCGAGCGTATTTCCGGTATAGGAAGGCTCGACATTAGAGTTGGTTTAGGTCTTCTTGCTTTTCCGAGCACCCACAATTGGGTCTGTGTCTCTGCTTATAAGGATCATAGGTAACTAGAAGCTCGTCTCGAGCTAACAGAGCTTATAGTTCCCCTTTCCTAGAAACTTATTCACTTTTCATTAGCAGTTCGCGCTGCCCTCTGGCGCTGTTCTGCCCTTTCATTGTGTCATCGTACTCATTTTGACATATATTTGTTTTATCCACCTTTACGTGCCATTTACATTGGCCGCCCCTCCAATGTTCTGACTGGACTAACAGAGTCACTGTATGTCGACAGTGTCGCTGTATGTGGTGTCGGAGATATTGTCTGTCTCTTTTGCAGTCAAATCTCTTTCCATCTGCTTCCTCCACATTCTCGGACACGATTCCCAAATGATTTGGCCAGAATCAGCTCAAGCTGCTGTTTTATGTTACCAGAATGCACCGCGAGGAGGTACATTTGGGATCTTGGTTATCTGCTAACCCTGGGTCCACCTAGAGCATTGCGTTGCCTTTGCACCCCTGTGTGTGTCTATGTGAGTGATCGTGAAGTGTTTGTTGTAATCTACTGACGAGATACTACTTTTTTTTTCTTCTTTCTGTTCTCATGTACCTTTCGCTGTTGAGGGAAGAATGATTGTACGGTCTTTTGCCCTTCTATTTACCTCTTCTGCTGTAATATTTCCGAGTGTCTCTAATACACTATCTATCCACCTTTTACGAGGGCGTCCAATAGGTCTCCTGTTTTCGTATCGTTTGTTAAATGTTTTTTGGATAATACTTTGCTCTTTCTGTCTGGTTATGTGGCCGTACCATTTACGTACTGACGAGATACAAGTATTGTGATTTTCTATTTGCATCCAGTATATTTAACCACGGCTCTTTGACATGCATTTTACATATTATAAATCTCAGTGTTGGAAATGGTTGTATTGTGTTGGGGCTCGATATGGGAGTAAATAATAGCACCACCGTGATCTGCTATGTTTTTTTGTAGGAAGTGATTAAGGAGTTTTTGTGGAGTGGATTTAGCAGCCCCATACTTTAGTTCAAAGTAACACAAAAATATGATGCTGTCGAATGTGTAGGACCAAAAGAAGCATATATCTCAGCCACGCTGCAAGCGATAATATTACACATTCTATTTCCCGGATTACATCTTGCTAATTGGCAATAACATTTTGTAAATAATTTTCTTCTGGGGACTATGTAACAATAAGGTTTAATGGTTGAACGACAGAGAACCAATTAAGTGGCAACTAGTACTTTCAGAGTTAATGTTATTTCATCGATTATGTGATAACCGGACAAATCTATATTTCTTTTTCATTGTACACGAAGGTGGGTCTGACGTTAAGTTAAAAGTCTTGTTACTTGGAGACGTGGACGATGAGGGAATGTCACCACTTCATTATTCTGCTCTTGGTGGACGGTACCAGGTGAGGTCAAAGCTTTGCTGCTGTTCTTACACATCTCATTTCACACGTAGTAATCTTTCTTTCTGTTCTTTAGTTAATGTCCATGTCTGACATTGATGATACAATATTGGTATATGGGAGACTGAATTTATGATGTGCCTTTTGGTTCCCATCGGGATAAATTTGTTTTCAAAATGGGTGTATGTTCATACCAGTAATTTACGCAGTTTGCTTTCTCTGAATTCCTTTCTTGAGCTCTCTGTATTGAATTTAATGTAATTGAATCATATTTTGTTGCTTAGGTTTATGTAATCGTACATTTCTTCACGTGAACTGTGGAGTGAACACTGATGGTCAGCAAATAGTAGTTCATTAAGATCATTTAGGATGCTAAGAGTTTAATGATGTTTTTACTGCTTTGATAATATTATAATTATACACGATACAGAATAATGGTGATAGAACACACCAATATCTAATTTCTTTCTGTTACTGAAAATAACTTTCTAATGATAGTGATGGTATTAATTCAATACAAATGTTTCGTATACCCCGCAGGCTGTTCTAGAGTTGCTGTCGTGTGGAGCTGATGCCAATGCTGAAAATGTATGTATGAAGATCTCTTAATCACCGACTCATCGAATTATCTATAAAATATATTTGATAATGTTGCGATTGTGTCTGTCTCTGGGCACATTACGTGTTGTATAAACTACTGCGGGAGACATTGGTGCTCGTGATTCTACAGCAGACATGTCTTTACGACTGTCCAGAGGACGCTCGTGGGTTTCTATAAATTAAAGTTTTATATACACGTTTAAATAACTACAGCAGTAGGTGTACACCGGGCGATATGCGATATATGGATTTTTTAAATTGGTAGCATATCCTATCCAGGACGTAGCTATCAACCCAGCATTTGTTGGCTCTGGTGATTTTCTAGGCAATATAAATACGTTCAGTAGGTTGCCATTGCTTTCTGAATGGTCCGGATGCACAATTGCCTGTGGTGAGGATAGAACTCGGTACCTTTGCCGTCACAGACGCGCTCTGTACCACTTCGCCACAGAGCCGGAAATAAAAATCAAACAAATACAATATTTTGAAAATATTAAAAGAAATGACACCTTGCTGAAGACCTTACATGAAGGTAAAGTAGAGGGGGGACGAGCAAGAGGTAGGCAGAGGTACAAGTCGGACAGCAACATCACGAAATGAAAAGGTTATAGTTTAGCGGAGTACAAGACAAGAGACAAGGGATGCTGGGGATCTGTTGTAACAAACATTCATTGCTTGATACGGCACTTGATGATGCTAGATACGTAATTGTATATATATATATATATATATATATATATATATATATATATATATATATATAGACATATTTTAAAATTGATATATAGATTAGAATTATAGAGAGATATGGGGGCTGTCTATGAAATACCTAAATACGTTTTTTGTCAATTTTAACACCCCCCCCCCCCGCATCAACAATAGTCAAGAATTCAAAAACTCTAACATCTGTAATTATGCCAAAACAAATATCTCCCTCCTCCCACGTAGCCATTTTTAATTTGAAAAGCACTAAACAATGTGTTTGGTGTTTGTTTTTAAAAACTCTTGTATTAAAACATTATTGTTGACGTCAACCTTCGTCAGACCATCCCCCTTCCCCTTGTTAACAGTTGTCAAAATGTTTACCCTTAGGTATTGACTTAAAGTATGGACATCCCTTATAAGGTAGATTAATATATAAATAAAACTATATATATATATACATTTATGTATATGCATTGACAGGTAGATGATTATATATAAAATGCCGACTACTCAACGAGGGTTGGCTGCGACGCAATATATATAAATTTAAGATAATCTGTAATTCCCCAGATTCAGGGGAAGACCGCGCTCCACGTATGTGCTGATGTCGGGAATGCTCAGTTGGTACCACTTCTGACGTCTTACCTCGCAGATATTTCCTGGCAAGATACTTTGTCTCGTACGCCCTTGCACAGGTATGTTCAACTCAACCCGATTCTGTGAGTCTTATTTGCAGCTAATCTTCCCTGTTCTGTGAGCGTCATCGTAAGCTAATCTTCCCTCTTCCGTGAGTCTCATCTTCACGTGGTCTTTGATATATTGTGTCCATCTTCTTCATGGACTACTTGTTTTCCCATCCCTGCATCACCCTCTCCATTATAATCTTTTCTGTATTGTTCTGTTGTTTCTCGTGGACAAAATGTTCTAGTTTTCTGGAGAAACGATTTTTGTTCAACCAGTTTTCTTTTACATTGAATTCTCTAATTGTATCCTTAATGAGCAACAATACCAAGCTATTTATATGTGGGCAATAGCAGTAAACATCTAACGTTACACAATATTAGTAAACATCTAACGTTACACAATATTATAGTCCGTTCAGATTCGTTTGTCGAGATGTTATGATTTATAATTCAAAAAGTTCTTGATGATTTCACATGAATTTTGGCATACGTTGTTAAAATGTCCATGTCGCGAGAACATATGTGTTACTTGATGTCTAGCTGTAACGGTTATTTGAAAGCGGCGAATTCTTTTGATGTTTGCCCATGTAAATATTATTTCGACCATAAACAAAATATTTTACAGTAATCTAGTGCAATGATGACCCATAGGCGTGTCCACAAAATTTTACATGGTGGCAGGTGTAAAAAAAATCTAAAATATATCTTTTGTTCGTAGAGTCAATTTGATATTGTTCCATGCTCTTGGTGTGAGTTTCACAAATGTTGTCGCTGCCTTTGAAATAAGTACATATATTTCTTCATGTAAGGAAATTTTGTCTGTAATAGTTGATCCAAGATATCTGAACTTCTGTATTGAATCAAGCGGGCTAATTTTTATAAGTAATGGTTGATGGTTTGCTTATAACATTTTTTTGAATTGCTTGGGTGGTATTGAGCAATGAAATGTTTTACAAATCAACTTGTAAATTTTGCAAATCAAACTTTTTTTAGTGTAGACTTAATCAGAGTAATGATCATTCATAATCAGACGAGTCAAATAGGTCGATTACTGTTTTCGGCTGAACAAACAACAAACCTTCCTTTTTCCAATATTCCTCTTCTTGGCGTAACACATGATCCTCACATTTCACCCAGTAGTCTTTATGTATATTTGATAGAGCCTGATTTGTAAGTGTCTCAATATCACATAATTTGAAAGTTGTATTTGTAGATGCTACGTGTCCTTTAACTTTTGCCCAAATTAGCTCTATAGGATTTAAGTGTGCATGATATGGACGTAGTCTCAAACATCTATGACCATGTTCTTCAATTAACTTGTCTATTTTAAATATCTTTGTTCGTTGTGTCTGTTTTACAAGGTTAAGCAATTCGGGTTTCAAGTACCTGTCGGTAACTGGTATGTGTTCTTTTATGAGCCACGTTTTGATAACATCTTTTGTACTTGATGATGTTGGGATTCTATCTTCTACGTTCACTACGTTATGGTATGAAGCATTGTCCATTATCAGACAAGAAGGTCTATCTAATATTGGAAGAATACTTTTTTCGATCCAGTCTTCGAATATGTGCCCATTCATTTCGGAGTGGTAGTCTCTATTGTCAATGGATTTTGAAATGAAAATTAGATGAGCATTCTGCAACAACCCATTATGTCTGCTACCTGCATGTGCAACTATCAAACGTTGCCCTTTACTACTTGGTACTGATCTTTTAATACTTCCATCTGCTAACTGCCATTCCTTTTCATTTGTATGATGAGCGTTGATCCAAGTTTCATCTAAATACACAATATCATAACCATTCTCGCGCATTCCCTTCACTTCACGTAAATACTTGCTTCTAAGAGCTACCAGATGTGGCTTTTCACAAATAATGTTTTTTCCACCAGCATACTTTCTAAAGGTGAAGCCTGCATTTCTTACAGTTTTCCATAATAAAGTTTTTGATATTTCAATGTCGTTATTAGTTTTCAGCCAAATCTTCAACTTTCTAAGTGTCACTTCTTCGTTTTTATCAAACATTCTACATATTTCTCTTTTTACTAGGTCCTTATCGAAACTGTCTATCTTTTCTTTCCTTCCTTGCTTTCGTGAATTTGTTGGCAATAAATATCCGCTTGCTTCCACTATTCGATCAAATGAACGTTTACACAAACCTAAAATATGCATTGTTCTCTTCTCAGGATTTGATAAAGAACAATAAAGATGTCCCTTTTTACGCTCTCTGCAGAAGTATTGATAAATCTTTATAGCAATGTTATGCTCAGTAAAATATTTCGCTTTCAGATTCATTCTCACATAGACTTGCAGAAGGTAATATGCTTAGTACCTCCTACTTTCTGTAAATATTGAGAAGTGCCTCTGACTTGTGACTTGAAATCGAGTCAATAGCCGTTTTTGATTTCACATAATTCTAAGTTCAGGAAAAATTATATTTGGTGCTAAACGGGAATTTCCATATGTAACATTGCTTTATACAAATGTACAGTGGAAACAACTACTTTTAGAACGGTGCACATTCTACCGTGAGGGTCATGCCTTTATATTTAATAATCAGCTGTGAGATGTAAGCATCTACATAATCCAGCGGTTGTTTATAATTTAGATTAACTTTTTTTTAATATAGGTTAAATAAGGTATCTTTGATACTGGATCACATTTCTTTGATAAAAAAATATTTCTATAGCGACATTATTATTCTAAACCTAACTTCAAATGATCAATCCAAATGAACAATAAGTTTTTGATAAAAATAATTTAACATCTCGGCAAACGAATCTGAACGGACTTTTTTTTTATAGTAAACATCTGTTACACAATATTAGTAAACATCTAATGTTACACAATATTAGTAAACATCTGTTACACAATATTAGTAAACATCTAATGTTACACAATATTAGTAAACATCTAATGTTACACAATATTAGTAAACATCTAATGTTACACAATATTAGTAAACATCTAATGTTACACAATATTAGTAAACATCTAATGTTACACAATATTAGTAAACATCGGTTACACAATATTAGTAAACATCTAATGTTACACAATATTAGTAAACATCTAATGTTACACAATATTAATAAAGATATAATGTTACACAACATTAACAAAGATACACATGCGATTGCGTCTGTTGGTTTCACCAATGGTCCACTAGACAAGCTACCCATGCAACAGAAAACCTTAGTAGATGACATGCCGTTATATTGAGGCTCTTATGGAAGCTTTGTATCACAGCATCTATACAATGATAGACTCCTTCTGAGCAGAAGGCTTCTTCAATAGGCATTGCACTAAGCCGAAAGCTGAAGTCTCCTGGGTGTCAAAGAAAGCTCAGAAAAACCAACCCACTATACATAGGAAATAAGAGCTAATCGCTCGTAATTACTTAGGCTCTCAAGCAAACAACAAACAATTATTACAGATCTAAGGTTACATACTAATGATAAATAATTGTACTGTTACATAATAAATAACTGTACTGTTACATAATATTGTGTTACACGTTACTGGCACATTAAGTATTATGTTATTTTGTATGTGTATATGTCATTAATCTTCTCGTTCAAGGGCAGTTGAGCTCAGACATATCAAGGTCATAACAGCTCTCTTATTGCAGGTGAGTGACACATTTTTGTCATTGTAGTATAGATTATTGACCTATTACCGAACGTGTAGCACAGGTGAGTTTCTGAATTTCATAAAAAAAGGCAATATAGAACAATTTTCATGTGTTTTTTATGCAGGTGAGTAATTTTTCACGTTTTTGTAATTATCTTTATAAAGGCTTTCTGGTTGAAACGTGGATTCTGTATATGTGTTTTAAACCATTATTTTTCCAATTAGCCTACTTGCTAAAAATGAGCGATTATGTTGTGACCACTCTTGTATTACGATGACTCTATCGTGAAACTGATATCTGCTAAATCGATCTATTTCACCTTTGATAAGGATAAATCAATGATCTTGTTAGCTGTTGCTTTTATGTGTTTGTATACACTGGAATTTGTGTGTCTATTTCGCTTGTCACTTTAGCACTCGTGACTACGCCAATCAGGGATTAAGCTTGGATTGTGTCTTCCCGTGGAAGATAGGCCATAAAGCTAATTTGAAGGTCATTTTAATCAATAAGGCTATCTGCTGACCTAGGACGAGTTGTAGCGAAGTCAGTTGTTGCCAATCTAATGACTTATCATTCCGAGAGTTTCGTTAGTTGATCAGTCTGCCACAGACACGTTGATGCATGAACGAGTAATATTTGTGCATAGTTAAGTGTTCAGTGACCATCGGCATTCGAATATCTGTTGTCTAATGGAAAACCTAAGGGAAATATCTTATGCAAAAAAGTCCTTATCGACGTGTCCTCAAATGCTATATTGAAGCAGTGCTACTCTATTGACGTGAAGCATGGACAATATATAAGACATCACAAAAATCATTGGAGGCAGCGGAGATGAGATTTATTCGAAGAATGTTGCATTCCTTGGACAGCAAAGATTGAACTAATGAAGAATGTCTTAGAAGGATGGATGGGAAAATGATGCATTATTGAT
Source organism: Meghimatium bilineatum (assembly GCA_034231615.1). Classification (NCBI taxonomy): domain Eukaryota; kingdom Metazoa; phylum Mollusca; class Gastropoda; order Stylommatophora; family Philomycidae; genus Meghimatium; species Meghimatium bilineatum. The sequence continues at coordinate 76,658,146 of CM067321.1, read as the reverse complement.
AATATAAGAAAAATACAGTCAATATTTATTGGGCACATAATGAGAAGAGTTGGCGTTGAGAATATAGTGACAACAGGAAAGATCGAAGGGAAGAGATCAAGAGGAAGAACCAGTGAAAAGATATTGAACAGTTTGACTAAATGTCTTCGATTGACGACACCAACAGTGACGATGACATATATGAGAGATCGATGTACATGGAGAAATATGATCGTCAACATCATTCGGCACGGCACTTGATGATGATAATGAATGGTAAACGAAGTCTTCTAAAATGACTAATTTGATAACCTATTATTTTTTTAATTGGCTGTCACACATAATATAAATCACAGTTACCAATGAAAAGTACGGCAATAGTCACGTGAGCAACTAAGAAATGTTAATTTCCCATTAGCCGGTAGCTCATATAATGTAAGCGGGTCACGAATGTACAAGTTGGTTTAACGGATAACGAATTAAAGAATCATAAAGTACACATTGTTCAACTGCAGATGTACACATTGTTTAACCTCAGATGTACACATTTTTCAAACACAGGTGTAAGTTCATTTTAGTTACATCACAGTAATCATATAAAAACCTAGAGGTCGAAGTTCAGGTAATTCTGTCACAACTATCTACGAAATGTGTATAATATAAGTCCGTTTAGAATAGAAAGTTTCAGACGATGTGCTAATACCGTGTTTGAGGGGTTCGTCAGCCATTCCATTACAATGTTGTGTAGCATAGCCATTTATTATTAAATACAGTATCATGCAGAGAGAGCTAAGAATTTATTAATAAATCAAATGCCCCGTCGAGTCGCATAAGAATTCATGCAAAGAATTAAACAAGGAAAAAATCTAAATAAAGAAAGAATTAAACAAGGAAAAAATATAATCAAAGAAATAACTAAAAAAGGAAAAATCTAAACAAAGAAAGAACTAAAGAAGGAACAAATCTAAACAAAGAAAGAACTAAACAAGGAAAAAATCTAAACAAAGAAAGAACTAAAAAAGAAAAAATCTAAACAAAGAAAGAACTAAAGAAGGAAAAAATCTAAACAAAGAAAGAAATAAACAAGAAAAAAACTAAACAAAGAAAGAACTAAACAAGGACAAAATGTAAACAAAGAAAGAACTAACAGGGAAAAACCTACACAAAGAAAGAACTAAACAAGGAAAAAAACTAAACAAAGAAAGAACTAAAGAAAGGAAGAACTAAACAAGGGAAAAAACTAAACAAAGAAAGAACTAAAGGAAGGAAGAACTAAACAAAGAAAGAGCTGAACAAGGAAAGAACTAAACAAGGAAAGAACTAAACAAAGAAAGAACTAAACTAATAAAGAACAAAAGAATAAAGGGACTAGTGATGAATAAGAGACACAGTTAGAACACCAGAGAAAAGCATTATTTTGGAGCCTACAACGACAAAGGAAACGAGAGAAACGAATAAATACCCGAATGACAGAATTAGATGCAGTTCCGGAAAGGATGCCTTGGGATGTTCCTGGTATAGCAGTTGGTTCGTTCGCTGTATGATCAACAATAATAACATCATATGGAAAGACGGAAAAGTGTTTATAAATATATGAAAATATATAGGAAAGTATTTAAATCTTTTATCCAAGTAATTTTTTCAGTGAACACGTTACTACGTTTTTGTTTTATCTTCATAAATATCACGCAAAATCAAAGCAGCATTGTGATTCTTTTTGGTTTTTCAAACAAACCATCTCCATATTTTCTCTCTCTCTCTCTCTCACTCTCTCTCTCTCTCTCTCTCTCTCTCTATGTTTAAGTGTCCTGATAGAATCCCTTATTGAAATGAACACTCCAACTAATGCATGTATGTACACAATACTACATCAAAAGCCGGGATTTCTGATTTGGTGTCAGTTATAATGAACCAATCGATGATGTCATCAAAGTGACAGAAATCGATTACGACTAAGTTCACGATTTAACGTGGTGATGTTTACATTGTGAAGTGAAGCTTTTCCTGTTACCTGCTGTACCACTGCACATCATTTACACTGTTCTTACCTGTAAAATGGAGGCATCTGCTGTCGTATGTGGAAGTGGACGCAAGAGATGGATGCAGCTCAACTCATTTACTCGTCACTGTGGAATTAGAGTGGGGTGTGTTTTTTTTACCGATAGATTAAATTCTCTTTGATCCGAGGCGATGTCTTGTTTATGGTTGGTTGGTTGTTTGCTGATCCAGCGGTCCATGGGTTCATGCCCTTTGACACAATGCCATTAAATGGCATTATATTGCTGGGAAGTCTGTGGATTTTCAGTCCACTGCGGGCCAGAGCAGGACAATAACTATCACACCTCCAGGAAGGTAAGTTTCAACCTATGCACTGCTTCGGGCCACTGCAGCCAAGATAGGGTTCACTGTGCTCATTCCTCGCCACCAATTGACTACTGGTTATGCCGAACGTCTCTATTGTTCCAGGCATGCAACCAAATGTTCAAGTCAAAAGGATTGTCACGTCCTGAGTCACTGTGCCTCTTTGATGGGTTTCAGCCATATGAAAAAACATTGCTGTCAGTTTCCTCCTCCGCATTGCGCATTGTAAATCTCTGGCTCCCTCCCACCACATAGGATGCATACATATATTCAAGGAAACACGAAACACACTTCAACAACAAAATAACAGCATAATAAGCATAATTGTATAGATGATGTGCCATGAAGTTTCTATAAGATAACCTCAATATAACGACATTTCATCTGCTAAGGTTTTCTGCTGCATTGGTGGTTTGTCTAGTGGGCTATTGGTGAGACGCACAGACTCAACCACATGCGTATGTCTTGTTTATAAAGTGGATATTTTTTAAGATCCCCAGAGATTTTTGCTGTAATCTATGGAGCTATGTGCTGTGAGGGATACTCTCATCAGACGGTGTTCCGCTCCGCTGAAAGAAACTGATGACATAACCGGAGTATAATGAAGACAATCGTCTTTATATTTCTGGTTTGCGATCCGAGCCTCGTTCTGCGTTTACGTCTTGGGTCAATGTTGAGCATCTCCGTAGTGTGTTTGTTAAGCTGTTTGCCTAGATGTCAAAAGAATGCGGGATGTGAATACGACTCGTGGCCTCATGTTTACAAAGTGAATTTTTTTATTTTTTTCCGGAGATCTTTGTGGGGGGGGGGGGGAGAGACATAAGGGGTAACAATTATAGGAAAACATCTCGATATGTATCAGGTGATAATGATAACAGTTGGACAACAATTTAATTTTAGAGACACCGCAAATAATTTGAAGTCCTTCAAGATCAAAACCATATCTTGGAAGTATAATCCTGGAAGTATAATCCTGGAAGTATAATCCTGGAAGTATAATCCTGGAAGTATAATCCTGGAAGTATAATCTCCCAGGGGGATGTAGCAGCACCATCAAAAATGATGGCATCGTCGAGAAGCATACAATCTCAGAGTCACACAGAAAACGTGATGTCCGAAAAGATAGAACAACAAACACCCAGTTGTCCGATTCTGAGCATACGTGTCCAGATGTGGCAAGGACATTCTTTGCTAAGATTGGATTCTTAAGTCAAATCTCCGCATTCATCAAAGAGATGCAACAACACAAGCCTGAAACTGCTTTCCTCATCGCCTGCGATGGACGGTTAAACACATTAGAGAGATTAGGGTTAGGGTTAAGCCTGCGATGGACGGTTAAACACATTAGAGAGATTAGGGTTAGGGTTAAGCCTGCGATGGACGGTTAAACACATTAGAGAGATTAGGGTTAGGGTTAAGCCTGCGCTGGACGGCAATTATTACTTCACAATAGGAATTTCCATCTTTATTTGGTAGTAATAATTCTACGATTATTTTCCAGGGCGCAGATCCTAACTTACAAGACAGCACATACAGAACACCGTTGATGGTTGCCTGTTATATGAACTACGTGGAAGCTGTCAAAATGTTGTGTCAATATGGAGCAGATATCAATGCGACCAACTTCTATGGGCAAACATGTCTGCACATTGCCATAGAAGTCGGCAGTTTGGAGACATTGTACATACTTCTTGAGGTATATTCCTGTTTGTTGTTAAACATGCATGGATGGTTGGAACATTGAAATTAGTCTTCTGTGTCTAGTCTATGTTATCTGTTCCGGATATCGGGTATCCTGTCTTTCTTGTGAATATTATCTTCTCTTCCCTTTATTCCTTTCTCTTTTTGTGTCATTACTATGAGATGTCATTGTCTGTTTTGTGTCATTAATATGAGATGGCATTGTCTGTTTTTGTGCCATTACTATGAGATGTCATTGTATGTTTTGTGTCATTACTATGAGATGTCATTGTCTGTTTTGTGTCATTACTATGACATGTCATTGTATGTTTTGTGTCATTACTATGAATTGTCATTGTCTGTTTTGTGTCATTACTTTGATATGTCATTGTCTGTTTTGTGCCTATGAGATGGCATTGTCTGTTTTTGTGCCCTTACTATGAGATGACATCTCCTATTTTTGTGTCATTACTATGAGATGTCATTGTCTGTTTTTGTGTCACTACTATGAGATGTCATTGTATGTTTTATGATATTACTATGAGATGTCATTTTCTGTTTTGTGCCATTACTATGAGATGTCATTGTCTGTTTTGTGCCTATGAGATGGCATTGTCTGTTTTTTTGCCATTACTATGAGATGACATCTCCTGTTTTTGTGCCATTACTATGAGATGCCATCTCCTGTTTTTGTGCCATTACTATGAGATGACATCTCCTACTTTTGTGTCATTACTATGAGATGGCATTGTCTGTTTTTGTACCATTACTATGAGATGACATCTCCTGTTTTTGTGCCATTACTATGAGATGACATCTCCTGTTTTTGTGCCATTACTATGAGATGACATCTCCTACTTTTGTGTCATTACTATGAGATGTCATTGTCTGTTTTTGTGTCATTACTATGAGATGGCATTGTCTGTTTTTGTACCATTACTATGAGATGGTATTGTCTGTTTTATGACATTACTATGAGATGTCATTGTCTGTTTTGTGCCTATGAGATGGCATTGTCTGTTTTTGTGCCATTACTATGAGATGACATCTCCTGTTTTTGTGCCATTACTATGAGATGACATCTCCTGATTTTGTATCATTACTATGAGATGTCATTGTCTGTTTTTATGTCATTACTATGAGATGTCATTCTCTGTTTATGTTTCATTACTATAAGATGTCTCGCTGTCACTGTTTTGTTTTACCACTATTAGACATATAGCACATGAGACATATAGCACATGAGACATATAGCACATGAGACATATAGCACACATTCTGATGTAGACATTTTATTTCTAAATCGACAGTGTTGCGGTGAGAAATCTCGGACGATGGAGATAGAAGACATATTTGGTCAGACTCTCATGCATTTTGCTGCTAAACAAGTTGATATTCAGGTAATGTTTACGATGACTAGCTTGAGTCTGTCACTGACATTACATGTGCCGTTTCTGTCATGTCATGCACAAGTTAGTTGTTCGTTTTGTATGACAGCTGTTGACAAGGTGAAGATAGTTTTGTATGACAGCTGTTGACAAGGTGAAGATGGTTTTGTATGACAGCTGTTGACAAGGTGAAGATAGTTTTGTATGACAGCTGTTGACAAGGTGAAGATAGTTTTGTATGACAGCTGTTGACAAGGTGAAGATAGTTTTTATGACAGCTGTTGACAAGGTGAAGATAGTTTTGTATGACAGCTGTTGACAAGGTGAAGATAGTTTTGTATGACAGAAGTTGACAAAGTGAAGATAGTTTTGTATGACAGCTGTTGACAAAGTGAAGATAGTTTTGTATGACAGATGTTGACAAGGTGAAGATAGTTTTCTATGACAGAAGTTGACAAGATGAAGATAGTTTTGTATGACAGCTGTTGACAAAGTGAAGATAGTTTTGTATGACAGCTGTTGACAAGGTGAAGATAGTTTTGTATGACAGAAGTTGACAAGGTGAAGATAGTTTTGTATGACAGCTGTTGTCAAAGTGAAGATAGTTTTGAATGACAGCTGTTGTCAAAGTGAAGATAGTTTTGAATGACAGCTGTTGACAAAGTGAAGATAGTTTTGTATGACATCTGTTGTCAAAGTGAAGATAGTTTTGAATGACAGCTGTTGACAAAGTGAAGATAGTTTTGTATGACAGCTGTTGTCAAAGTGAAGATAGTTTTGTATGACAGCTGTTGTCAAAGCGAAGATAGTTTTGTATGACAGCTGTTGTCAAAGTGAAGATAGTTTTGTATGACAGCTGTTGTCAAAGTGAAGATAGTTTTGTATGACAGCTGTTGTCAAAGTGAAGATATTTTTGAATGACAGCTGTTGACAAAGTGAAGATAGTTTTGTATGACAGCTGTTGTCAAAGTGAAGATAGTTTTGAATGACAGCTGTTGACAAAGTGAAGATAGTTTTGAATGACAGCTGTTGACAAAGTGAAGATAGTTTTGAATGACAGCTGTTGACAAAGTGAAGATAGTTTTGTATGACAGCTGTTGACAAAGTGAAGATAGTTTTGTATGACAGCTGTTGTCAAAGTGAAGATAGTTTTGTATGACAGCTGTTGACAAAGTGAAGATAGTTTTGACAAAATTTGACGTAAAGAATATTGTATTTTTACATCAAATAAATAGTTTAATATGACATTTTTAAACAGAGATATGAAATAAAACATGTATTTTTCTACAAGTAAATTCAAGTAGGACTCATGATGATAACTTAACAAATTTTTAAGGTAACGGGCATTGAACCAGGTCCGTTCTAGAGGCACCGAATCGCCGTGCACCTCGAGTAAACGAGTCAATCCCCCCCCCCAACTTCCCCCGTGTCAAACTTTGTCAAACTACTCCCGTCTACCTAATGACGTAACTTATAGACATCCCCCATTGAATATACAGAATATCCCAGCTTTACATGTTACAAGGCGTGAGACGGGGCAATGAAGTGTTGCTAATAACACGAAACACACATAGGCACACAGACAAATCGACGTTTCGACCGAAAGGCCTTTATCAAGAAAATCATACACGTATACATTAAAAACGACAAGTAGGGACGACACAACTTACGTTCACATGTCTAGTGAAATGGCTGGATGGATATAAATGAGGTAAGAGGTGACAAAAACAGGAAATGTACAGAAATAGGAATTATTTTAAAAAAAACACATGCTGTAAGTAGCAGAATAGTAGCACACGGTAATTAGCTCACATCGCTCGCGAGATTTCTAAGGGAAAACATGTGTATGTTGTCCATTTTCAGTTTTTAGACGAGCTTCTACGTCGAGGATGTTCGGCTACAGGCAGAGATGTCACTGGAAAATTACCACTACACGTTGCTGCAAGGTACATTAGCCTGATTTATTGGGTTTCTCAAATGTTGTATTGCTATTGTACATGTTGATTGTAACACCTGATTTATGTTTACGGAATTATTACCACAAGAGAAAGCTCTGCGGTTCTGTCCAGATATCTACCAGACATACCTGCATGCAATTCAATGCTTGTAGTAGATAATATGAATATATAATCAGATTTTTCTATCAGTGGAAATACCTCAAAACTTCATATTTACATTTACGTTGTAGACTCTTTTGTCCCTATTCGTGGGTTAAATGTTCTATGTTGTAGACTCTTTTGTCCCTATTCGTGGGTTAAATGTTCTATGTTGTAGGCTTTGTTGTCCCTATTCGTGGGTTAAATGTTCTATGTTGTAGGCTCTGTTGTCCCTAGTCGTGGGTTAAATGTTCTATGTAGTAGGTTCTGTTGTCCCTATTCGTGGGTTAAATGTTCTATGTTGTAGGCTCTGTTGTCCCTATTCGTGGGTTAAATGTTCTATGTTGTAGGCTCTGTTGTCCCTATTCTTTCGTTAAATGCGTGTTTTTCTCAATTTTCTTACTTCTGTCTTTTATCAAATGATTCCCGTGCATGATCAAGCGATTCAAATAAGTAGACATCAGACCAGTGGACATCAAACCAGTGCATATCAGATCAGTGGTCATCAATCAGTGGACATAAGATCAGTGGACATAAGATCAGAGTACATTGCACTTTTTAAGACACTTTTTAAGAAACCTAGGTGGCGGTACGAGATGTACCAACTATCTCGGTTTACAAATCTGAATCTTTATTCTTAATCAGGAAGCAGTAACATTGCACAAGGGATATTCCCATAAATGATCGGCTTACCATTCCGTCAGACATCTAAAAGTATATAAACTCAATGTTCCCACTCGTTGGTTGTATCAGACGTCTAAAAGTATATAAACTCAATGTTCCCACTCAGATGTTGGTTGTATCAGACATCTAAAAGTATATAAACTCAATGTTCCCACTCAGATGTTGGTTGTATCAGACATCTAAAAGTATATAAACTCAATGTTCCCACTCAGATGTTGGTTGTATCAGACGTCTAAAAGTATATAAACTCAATGTTCCCACTAAGACGTTGGTTGTGGTTTTTAGGATGTCCTTCTTCTGACAGATGATGTAGACACAGATTCGTTGGACAGGTCATTTGGTGCGTATGCTAGACCATCGCCTTCCGGGGATGCTTCTCTGTGGTGAGCTGGAGAGGGGTGAGAGATCTCAGAGTGGCCTGGGAGAAGCGCTGCAGGGATTCGTTAAAGACCTCACTGAAGGCGTTTGAAATAGACAAAGACACATGGGAAGAACTTGCAACAAATAATTCTACATGGCACTCTACAATCAAAAAGAGCACACCATCTTCTGAAAAGAAGAGAAATGCTGCAGGACAACAGCGGAGATTATCTAGAGAGTCACGGATAGACCAAAATCTGTCTACAGTGGGTATTCCATGTCCGAACTGTCCAAAGACATTTGCGTCTCGAATAGGGCTCATTAGCCATCTACGAACTATTAGGCATGGTCAAAATTCTAATTGAATTTTCAAAAGTGGATGTAAAAAATGGCAATCATCACATATGATGGACGAATATATATTCATACACACATTCTTCTGACATAAGAATAATGAGAAAGTTGGCTACGCTCCTGGCAGGATGTGAGAATCCTATGATATTACGTCATTGAAATGTCTATGGGAACCATATATGCATCCATAACCCCCCTCACCCTCCCCCAGCCCGAGAACAAATTTGTATGTTACTGATGACTTTTACATGAAATCCTTGGACTGTCTAATGTCATTATTAACACAATTACTAATACCATTACTGAAATGTAATAATGATCCAAACAGACACATTTTTTATACACATGTATCGCTACATTTATATTATTGAAAACCAAGATATGGTAGCTACGAGACTGTTCTCAGACTGTTAGAGGTTACCATGGACATCAATGAACAGTCTGCAGATGGCAAAAGTCCGTTGTTCCTGGCGTGTGAATTTGGAAATAGGAAAACAATGTCGGCTCTGATCAACAACGGAGCAAACCTGAATGATACGTAAGTACGGACAGTACAAAGGCACTATCAATAAGTTTAACAATCTCATGTTAATAGTTTATTTCTTAGTGAGTTTATTATCATCTCATGTTAATAGTTTATTTCTTAGTGAGTTTATTATCATCTCATTTTGATGGATTATTTATTATTTTTACTCGTTAGTTGTTTGGTTATTTATTAATGAGCATTCAGTAACGAAAGCAATATTCTAGCGGTTCTTTAACTGTGATTCGGACCCCTGGGTGAAAAAAAGGGGGGGGGGGGTCCGTAATATCCTTCAAGGGCCTGTGAAGAGTTAGGAAATTTAATAAGTCTACACTTAGAATAAAACAATAAATTTGGAGATATAAACAAGAAAGACAGAGGAACGAGGAGCAATACTACACACGTTATTTATTTTACACGACTTGCGAACAATTATATTAATGAAGATTACACAGAGGCACCTGTAAAAATGTTAATTGTTAAGGTTGATACGAAATATAAAATTTGGACAGACCGAGAGCGGTCGTCGATCAAAGTCACCAGGTAGCTGAAAATCAAAGTCACCAGGTAGCTGAAAATCAAAGTCACCAGGTAGCTGAAAATCAAAGTCACCAGGTAGCTGAAAATCAAAGTATACCGACCAAAGTCTAAATTATAGACGAGATATATATATTTTAAAAAGTGGGTTCTTGTAAGCAATGAGTGCCTACCTGCGTATTTTGAGGTTAATTGTTCTAAATAGTATATTAATAATTAATGAATAATTGTTAGTGCTAGTGGTTATGTTTATTTTAAATTTTAGATAATTAATCCTAAACCTAACCCTAAATATATTAATATATAAATTAATAAATGATAAACATAGCCAAGGGAAATAATCACACAGGTAGACACTAATTAGATACAAGAACCAAACAATGTTCTTTATTGTTTATTATGAGGAAACTTCCAAGTATTTTCATTTATTAACATCATTCACGATAGTTTGCACATAGATAATTCATTTCTTTTAATTTTCAAATATGGAATAGTTTTGGGGTCTGTGGAAGAAATAAATATTTAAAGGGGGTCCGTTACAACGAAAAAAAAGAGTTCAATACTTATTCTTGATTAGAAACCAGGATCACTGGACAAGGGGCATACCCATTAATGATCCGTTTGACATTCGGTCTAAAAGTAGTGAGTGGATCAGTGTCTCCGTTGCCTGGTTTAAGGAACGATATTCGAGGATACTTGTTCCATCAATAGATGCAAACACATCATTTTGATATGTAAACAAGTTGACTGTCCTTTCTTGTTACATTTCTAACACATTAATTCTCCTGTTACTAGCGATTTGATGTTCAGAAACTGTCTCATTACTGCGGCTGTTGGTGGATTCACGAACATCGTTGAAGATTTCATTCAGCTTGGCGTGCAGGTCAACTACAAGGACAAGGAACGGGTCAGTGAGATTTGTTTTATTCTATCTAATGTCTATCAGGATTGAAGGTGATTGGTTTTCGCGCTATGTCAAGTTTGTTGGCTTGATGTGCAGTAACATTGTGACGTCGGTTGTCGCGCTATGTCAAGTTTGTTGGCTTGATGTGCAGTAACACTGTGACGTCGGTTTTCGCGCTATGTCAAGTTTGTTGGCTTGATGTGCAGTAACATTGTGACGTCGGTTTTCGCGCTAATCAAGTTTGTTGGCTTGATGTGCAGTAACATTGTGACGTCGGTTTTCGCGCTAATCAAGTTTGTTGGCTTGATGTGCAGTAACACTGTGACGTCGGTTTTCGCGCTGTCAAGTTTGTTGGCTTGATGTGCAGTAACATTGTGACGTCGGTTTTCGCGCTATGTCAAGTTTGTTGGCTTGATGTGCAGTAACATTGTGACGTCGGTTTTCGCGCTATGTCAAGTTTGTTGGCTTGATGTGCAGTAACATTGTGACGTCGGTTTTCGCGCTAATCAAGTTTGTTGGCTTGATGTGCAGTAACATTGTGACGTCGGTTTTCGCGCTAATCAAGTTTGTTGGCTTGATGTGCAGTAACACTGTGACGTCGGTTTTCGCGCTATGTCAAGTGTGTTGGCTTGATGTGCAGTAACACTGTGACGTCGGTTGTCGCGCTATGTCAAGTTTGTTGGCTTGATGTGCAGTAACACTGTGACGTCGGTTTTCGCGCTATGTCAAGTTTGTTGGCTTGATGTGCAGTAACATTGTGACGTCGGTTTTCGCGCTAATCAAGTTTGTTGGCTTGATGTGCAGTAACATTGTGACGTCGGTTTTCGCGCTATGTCAAGTTTGTTGGCTTGATGTGCAGTAACATTGTGACGTCGGTTTTCGCGCTATGTCAAGTTTGTTGGCTTGATGTGCAGTAACACTGTGACGTCGGTTTTCGCGCTATGTCAAGTTTGTTGGCTTGATGTGCAGTAACATTGTGACGTCGGTTTTCGCGCTAATCAAGTTTGTTGGCTTGATGTGCAGTAACATTGTGACGTCGGTTTTCGCGCTAATCAAGTTTGTTGGCTTGATGTGCAGTAACATTGTGACGTCGGTTTTCGCGCTAATCAAGTTTGTTGGCTTGATGTGCAGTAACACTGTGACGTCGGTTTTCGCGCTAATCAAGTTTGTTGGCTTGATGTGCAGTAACATTGTGACGTCACAGAATGTTTCTAACAGCTTCAGTCCGCTTTCTTGTAATATGTTTTACTAAGCATGATCAAATAGAAACAGGAAGGGCTTACTGCAATGAAGTAGTGAGGTCCCGTGGAGGGACTGGGGTTCTGTAGTTAGATGCTATTTGAAGATATTGAAGAAGACATTCTATTGAAGTTATGTAAGAGAAGCTATCAAGTCGATACTTCTAGGAAAGATATGATGTACCCGGCCCGGGGGGGGGGCGCCCATAGCGTTTCTGACAGAAGCACATTTTCTTCTCACCTGTGTTTTACCGAGATGTCTGCCCACTCCTAATATTTTACTGTTCTGTGGTAATTATATAGGAAAAGAAAGTGGTAGCTTTTGAAATACGTTTCTGTTTATTGATGTTAAAATACGTTTCTGTTTATTGATGTTAAAATACGTTTCTGTTTATTGATGGTAAAATACGTTTCTGTTTATTGATGGTAAAATAAGCTTCTCTTTATTGATGTTAAAATACGTTTCTGTTTAGTGATGTTAAAATACGTTTCTGTTTAGTGATGTTAAAATACGTATCTGTTTAGTGATGTTAAAATACGTTTCTGTTTAGTGATGTTAAAATACGTTTCTGTTTAGTGATGTTAAAATACGTATCTGTTTATTGATGTTAAAATACGTTTCTGTTTATTGATGTTAAAATACGTTTCTGTTTATTGATGTTAAAATACGTTTCTGTTTATTGATGTTAAAATACGTTTCTGTTTATTGATGTTAAAATACCTTTCTGTTTAGTGATGTTAAAATACGTTTCTGTTTAGTGATTTTAAAATATGTTTCTGTTTAGTGATGTTAAAATACGTTTTTGTTTAGTGATGTTAAAATATGTTTCTGTTTAGTGATTTTACAAAAGTAAGCATGTTAAAACAAAGCTTACATGAAAATTGCTCACTGACATGAGTGGCAACAGCTAATGAGCGTTATAAGTTAAGCAGCTCTGCGATTGTCTTTTTACATAAATCTATTTGATTCAAGCTCGCTTGGGGTTTAAAGTCCCTCCCTTATAGAAAGTTAACAAAAATAAGATTATAATTAGCACAAACAAACATGCCAAAATAACTTTAACCCTTATACCTTTGTCTCCTTCCATTATGGTCCCCCTCCCCCAAACATAAAGACATCCTCAAAAATTGCTAGACAACGTTGAGAAGACCTTTTCTTTAGGTATCCCCGTGTTACAGAGACGAATATACAGCCATGATATCTCTAACACAGAATAGACTCGTTGAATGACTAGTTGTATCCCTCGAAATACGAGAGAAATCAGCATTGTCAAGTGCCGTGTCGACTGGCGATCACGAATCTCCACGACTCTATATTTTCTGTATCTTTTATCATGATCGTTGTTGTTTCTTTGCCATGATCTCAGAATGTTTATAATATTCTCATGATCGCGTACGTATACTCCCTTGCCTTCTATCTTACTATGTTCTCCAGAACTTTCCTGTCTCGGAAATTGACCAAAAAATACAGATTGTCTTTTTTTTCTGACTAAGTAAAATCAAAGTAACTCTCACCTCACATTTTTCTGACTAAGTAAAATCAAAGTAACTCTCACCTCACATTTTTCTGACTAAGTAAAAACAAAGTAACTCTCACCTCACATTTTTCTGACTAAGTAAAATCAAAGTAACTCTCACCTCACATTTTTCTGACTAAGTAAAAACAAAGTAACTCTCACCTCACATTTTTCTGACTAAGTAAAAACAAAGTAACTCTCACCTCACATTTTTCTGACTAAGTAAAATCAAAGTAACTCTCACCTCACATTTTTCTAAGTAAAAACAAAGTAACTCTCACCTCACATTGTTCTGACTAAGTAAAATCAAAGTAACTCTCACCTCACATTTTTCTGACTAAGTAAAATCAAAGTAACTCTCACCTCACATTTTTTCTGACAAAGTAAAATCAAAGTAACTCTCACCTCACATTTTTCTGACTAAGTAAAATCAAAGTAACTCTCACCTCACATTTTTCTGACTAAGTAAAATCAAAGTAACTCTCACCTCACATTTTTTCTGACTAAGTAAAATCAAAGTAACTCTCACCTCACATTTTTCTGACTAAGTAAAAACAAAGTAACTCTCACCTCACATTTTTCTGACTAAGTAAAAACAAAGTAACTCTCACCTCACATTTGACTCTTTCTGCATCTTCTTCGCTGACCTTTCTAGCGGCCTTGATACTCTCAGCATCATATGTTAGAATCAGTATATATTCCGCCGAAGATGGATGCGTCGGGCTATTGGCGCAAATAAAACGGTATTCCCATTTTCTGAATTACATCCTGCTAGAAATCTAGTTGGAGCTTTGTCCTGCTATAAGAGAGATCCAGTGGGAGTTTGAGAATGATCACTGAAGAAGAAGAAGAATAATCAATATTAGGTATCTCTGGAGAACGCTCTTCACACCTTTATTGTCAGGGGCGGAAAGAAGAATGGTTAAAAAACTACATTTCTTATTGGTGGTAATTGCTTTTGACGATTCTCATTCTCCCAGAACACGGCTTTACATCATGCCTGTCTTCATGACCGTTTGTCATGTGTGAAAATCTTGCTAGATCATGGAGCTTGTGTTTCTGATACCAACATTCACGGACAGACTCCGCTGGACGTGGCAGTCGATCTGTCTAGGAGTGAGATAGCGATGACGTTTATCGAACGAGATAAGTGAGTATATATTATGTGTAGTGTGTGTTTGTGAGCCAGATAGGTGAGTATCTGTTGTGTGTATGTGTGTATGTATTGAATCTATACTAGTTTTTAAATAAGACGTGCTGGCTAAGTGGAAAAAAAAGTCTTCTAAAATTAATTTGACTTTTTCGTAATTTTCATTGGCTGTCGATACAAAAGTATACACAGATGACTAGTAAAAATACAGGTTAAGTTAGATGAGTCATTATACAAGACTGTTTTGCTATTAGTCAGCATGTCTGATATTGTCGATGGTCTCGATTGAAAGAAGGACTTTACATGTACTTACCTGTACATTGTACATTGTACATTGCTATTACCTAGGAAAAGGTGTTTTTGTACGGATATTTTTTGTGACGTTTTTTGGGGAAAAGACATTAAGAGAAATAGTAGAGAATTAAGATAAACCCGTTTCTTGACTCTCTTCATAGTACACATTTCCATTTTCCTCAGCGGAGAAGGGGGCTTTGAAGCCCATGATCATCCTCTTAATCTATGAGCTTGACTTTCTTCAAGTACGAAAAAGAAATATGTTTCAATTCTGCTCGACTATCATGCCATTTCCTATATGTGCGTATCTGTGTATATATGCAACACACGCACTACAAGAACTTCTTAAAGATCTTATTGAACTTATGTAAAATACAAGTTTATATAATCGCTAGGTGAATTCCATAAGGGGAAGTAACAAATGGACATCATCATCATGTGATGGTTGAACAACTGTATGTATGCGTTTAAAAGCTTTTTTCTTTCCATTTTGTTCACTATATATATATATATATATATCCATAAGGCCCTAAGTGACAGACGGACCAAAGACGCAGGTATTCATAGTCAAGATGATAGAGGCAACTCAAAACATTCCATTCTATGGATAACTGGATTTTTGTTTTTCTAAACGCCAGGGGTTTGAGATGAAACGTAGAGTAGAAACAAATGAATCATTCTCTTACAGACAATCTCTCTATAACATGTATTTTTTGATAGTCTTTCCATCTGGTTTCCATTGTAACCAATTGTCTCTAATATAAATATGTGCTTCTATTTGTATTTTCAATGTTCAAGTTGGGAGGACAGTCTGGCTGCTCCAGGGAACATACGTCTCAACACGTTTAACAGAATGATCGAGAATACGCCAGCAGCTGCCAAGGTCAGTTCTTGATAGGAAATCCTGGTCAGGATGTAATTATCAACCAGTTTTAGCTGGGTTGAGTTTTAGGCAATATACATGCATTCAGTAGTGTCCCATTACTTTCTGAATAGTTATGATGCACAGGTCTGCGGCGAGATTTGAACCCGTTCTTTGGCCGTTACAGATGAACACTGTACCGCACCGCTATAGACCTGGACAGTCAGTAACTTACCGGTAAGTTTAATCAATGAAACAATCAAGTGCCGTGCCGAGTGACAAAGGCGTTCATGTTTCTCCCAAACTCTTGTCTCTTGTTGTGCTAACAAGTTCAGCTGACGACACCCTCTCATACCTCAGTGACCAACCATACTTGACCAACCATGATCAATTTCTCTCTTTGTCTTCCCCATGTCTCTTTTCCCATTGATCTTTCTGGTGGTTGCTAAATGTTTAAGCATGACTTTTCTCATCACATGCCCTAAACATCGTGACTGCCTGCTTCTAATTTTTGTTATAATTTGTCTTTTTACTCCAACATTTCTGAGGACTTCTACATTAATTTTCTTGTCTGTCCAAGGAAATTGCATCATTCTTCTAAAAGAAAAAAAACATTTGAACTGTCTCCAGCTTACCGTGAGCTTATCTCCTTCTTTTGAATGTAATTTTTCTTTGGTACCTTTTCTACAAACATTGGGTAAAAAAATAGGCGAGTAATTTGTGTTGCATACAAGTAACCACGATTGGGTGTTCCTAAATTGACAAGAAACTGTTATACAAGTCCTCCCTATAGACGCCATCTCCTCCCCCACAACAGTGACGCCCTCTGCTCCCCCGCATCAGTGACGCCCTCTGCTCCCTCGCATCAGTGACGCCCTCTGCTCCCCCGCATCAGTGGTGTTCAATGTTTTGAAAATCGTAGTCAGAATGTGTAGGTATATAACAACAGTGTTAGTTACTTTGTTCCTTTCGTGCTGCAAGTGACACATAGGGTAGAGGTTTTGGTTCTCCATATATGCGGTCCGCTGCCTGCAGCCATAGTTCCTGGATGGTCTTACAGCCTATTAATTCCCCTTCTTTAAGAATGGTGTTTTTAAGGGTTGTTTTTGGTCTTCCTCTTTTTCTTTTACCCTCAGGTGACCACATAATGGCTTATATATATTTAAGACTAGATATAACAACTGCTGGGCCTGTATCAGATATTCTGTGTATTTGTAAAGTTTCAGCGATGACTGAGCTACTGGTATACGAGTTGTGTTTTTAAATCTTCAGATTGTGCTTGACAAATGTGTAAAGACATCAGATCACGCTCCAACAGACGAGGCGTATGCGGTAAGCGACAATACTAGATGTGTAATATCGTTATGTAAACTGAGAGGAACATACCATTCATTGTACGTAGAACATTTCGTGAAGTGTAGAGGGTAGGTTACATAGAACATTTCGTGAAGTATAGAGGGTAGGTTAGATAGAACATTTTCTGAAGTATAGAGGGTAGGTTAGATAGAACATTTTCTGAAGTATTGATACAAACTATAGAAGATATATTAATTCTAGAACAATTCGTGAAGTATAGAGGGTAGGTTACATAGAACATTTTCTGAAGTATAGATGGTAGGTTACATAGAACATTTCTGAAAGTATAGAGGGTAGGTTACGTAGAACATTTTCTGAAAGTATAGAGGGTAGGTTAGATAGAACAATTCGTGAATTATAGAGGGTAGGTTACATAGAACATTTTCTGAAGTAGTGATACAAACTATAGAAGATATATTAATTCTAGAATAATTCGTGAAGTATAGAGGGTAGCTTACATAGAACATTTCGTGAAGTATAGAGGATAGGTTACATAGAATATTTTCTGAAGTATAGATGGTAGGTTACATAGAACATTTTGTGAAGTATAGAGGGTAGCTTACGTAGAACATTTTCTGAAGTATAGAGGGTAGGTTACATAGAACATTTTCCGAATTATAGAGGGTAGGTTACATAGAACATTTTCTGAAGTATAGAGAGAAGGTTACATAGAACATTTTCCGAAGTATTGATACAAACTATAGAAGATCAATTAATTATATTACAATTTGTGAAGTATTACAGTGAAGTATTACAGTGAAGTATTACAGTGAAGTATTACAGTGAGGTATTACAGTGAAGTATTACAGTGAAGTATTACAGTGAAGTATTACAGTGAAGTATTACAGTGAAGTATTACAGTGAAGTATTACAGTGAAGTATTACAGTGAAGTATTACAGTGAGGTATTACAGTGAAGTATACGGTACTCAAATATACTATACCACACATTTCTTTAAGATTCAGAGTTCAATTCTCATTTTTTTAAATATATGTTCACCATCACCAACTGTGAGTCAGTAATATTTTGTACAGCTGGTGTGACTGGAGACTGGTCACTCCGAGAATTGAACACATGAACTTTGCATGATAAACAAGTACGCTACCCAATGAACTAATGCTACTGAAAACGTTATGTAAATTTACTATTATTTATTTCAGATAGAGTTCAATTACAAATACATCAATCCTAGCAATGATTGTTCCTCAGATTGTGAATCTGTCTTCATGGTAAGTCGGTGATTGTATGATTTTATACACGTACGTGACACTTGAATAAACCCATGTCTGCATGATAGAAATCAAGTTTATGTTTTGCATGACTTTATACACGCCTGTATCTGCAGGAGTTACGACAAGTATATAATTGAATTATTTAATTCACGCATGTGGTTGTGTCTGTGGGTCTCACTAATGGCTCACTAGACATACCACCCATGCAACAGAAAACCTTAGTAGATGACATGCCGTTATATTGAGGTTATCTTCTTATAGAAGCTTCATGGCATGTCGTCTATGCAATTATGCTTTTATTTTGTTGTTGAAATGTGTTTCATGTTTGCTTGAATATATGGACAGGGCAAGATATTTCCACACTCATCCGCATTGCTGAGGATAGAATTCGCTGGAGGACTCTGTGTGCTGAGGCATCCAATGTGGTACCCCTACGAGACTGAAGGGTTACGGGTTTATTTATTGATTGAATGATGTATGCACCCTCTGTGGTTGGGAGGGAGCCAGAAATGTACTGTGCAGCACTGTTTTTTCCTATGACTGGGAGCGATCATAGAGGCACAGTGACTCAGGATGTGACAATCCTTTTGACTTGAACATGTGGTCGCATGCCTGGAACAATAGAGAAGTTCGACATAACCAGTAGTCGGAGAATGAGCACAGTGAACCCTATCTTGGCTACAGTGGTTGGGAGCAGTGCATAGGTTGAAACCTATCTTCCTGGTGGTGTGATAGTTATTCTCTGGCTCTGTCCCGGGGTGGGCGGAAAATCCACAGACTTCCTAGCAATATAATGCCATCTAATGGCACTAGGTCAAAGGGAATGAGCCCATGGACCGCTGGAACAGCAACCAACCAATGAACCAACTAATGATTTAATTCAAAACTATAGTTGGATCATTTAATTCAAGTACATCGTTGTATGACTGAGTTCAAATATATCATAGCATAGGTTTATCAAAAACCCTCGTTGAGTGTGTGAATTCAAGTATATATTTGTATAAGTGAATTCAAGCATATCATTGTATGAATGAATTCAAGTATATCGCTATATGAGTTAATTCAAGCATGTCATTGTTTGAGTTAATTCAAATATACCTTTGTTTACTTGAATATATTTCTGTGTTCGTATGACTATTGCTGCTTTGAGTTACTTTAACAGAAAAACAAATGTGTCTTTAGACAATTCGTGCGTGTACTTAATCGATACTATTATTTCAATATTGACTAGAGGATAATGTTGTCTGACACCAGTTTCCGTAATTGTCCGAATGACAGTGTAATCTTACACCAGTTCCCGTAATTGTCCGAATGACAGTGTAATCTTACACCAGTTCCCGTAATTGTCCGAATGACAGTGTAATCTTACACGAGTTTCCGTAATTGTCTGATGGTCCGTGTTGTCTGACACCAGTTTCCGTAATTTTCTGAAGGTCTGTGTTGTCTGACACCAGTTTTCGTTTTTTCTGAAGGTCCGCGGTGTCTGACACAAGTTTCCGTAATTTTCTGAAGGTCCGTGTTGTCTGACACCCGTTTCTGTAATTTTCTGAAGGTCTGTGTTGTCTGACACGAGTTTACGTAATTGCCCGAAGGTCCGTGTTGTCTGACACCATTTTCTGTAATTTTCTGAAGGTCTGTGTTGTCTGACACGAGTTTACTTAATTGCCCGAATGTCCGTGTTGTCTGACACCAGTTTCCGTAATTTTCTGAAGGTCCGTGTTGTCTGACACCCGTTTCTGTAATTTTCTGAAGGTCTGTGTTGTCTGACACGAGTTTACGTAATTGCCCGAAGGTCCGTGTTGTCTGACACCAGTTTCTGTAATTTTCTGAAGGTCCGTGATGTCTGACACGAGTTTACGTAATTGCCCGAAAGACAGTGTAGCACATGTTTGACATTGACATGTTTATGTAGATGACATGTTTAAATTGACTTTAGTGTCATCTGATTCACAACTTTGTTAAGTCAATGATGTCACGTGACCCACCACGTATAATCCGAATGATGATGATTTCAGACGATGTTAAAGCACAAGAGGGAGGAGCTACTGTCACACCCGCTATGTCAAAGTAACCTGTCGTATAAATGGTATGTACTTTGATTCACACTTTTGATTTTTCACTGAAGTCTTGATGCTTTCAGTACGATTTTATTATCTTCTACACCATTATTATCACCACCGTCATCAGCATTATCATCATTACCATCATTATCATCACAACCGCCATCATAATCATCGTGATCACCGTCATCAGAATCATCATCACCACAATTATCTCCATATCATCTTCAACGTAACTACAATTATTCACCTAATCATCATGATTGTCGTCACTATCACCTCCATCCCATCAGCATTTTCCGTGTTATTTTAATACAGTACCTCACAATAAAGACTAAATATACGTAGAGGACTTACTTCACTGTACTCGGATTTTTACATATGTATACAGCTCTCTCAACAAGGCAGCATACCACCTGCTGAAAGTACTACTAATAGCACGTTACTCCCTAGCTTGAAGCCACAATCTCCAGATTTCTCTAGAAGGTGTAGTTATAAGCAAATCCGTCGTGGACCGGTTTCGAATCAGTGACCTTTTGAACACAGATAAACGGCTTCACATCTACGAATAACATACATGAAGCTCCCATACAAATTCGGACTACATCTATGTATATACAGTAGAAATGCTTAAAATGGATGTTCTGGTCCCTGTAGAAATCACACGAACTTCGTGTTGGTTAACAGAGATAGAATGTAGTCAGAGAGGAACTAGTAATGTTAATGTATTAGTTATTGATGTATTCCGCAGGCACACGTTTGGAAAAGAATTATTTTTGTTTCAATCAGTGATACAGCTGGGATATCTGTTATCTATCAGCACCTTCTACTTCCTGATGCCGAGACCTAATGACCCTGATTATCAGTGCAACTTGAATCCCTTGGTCATGGAGAACATAACATCTCATCAGAACATTTCGGTACGCTTCTTTCCTTCTATTCAGTTGTGGAGAACATCTCACGCAATAGTTGTCTGTTTACATACATATATCTATTTATGTACATATATGTTTATAAACAAATATGTATATATATATATATATATATATGTGTGTATATATTTATTTGTTTATGTGGTTCATTACGATCTGTGCAGACACACACATTCCAACTTTTTAGATATTAGATTTGATTACATACAGCTTCCATGACGCGAATATAAAAACACGCAGCTTATGCTACCGATCATTCGATCTGCACGCAATGCACTGAAACTTCCCCCCCCCGGTTCTTCTAGGGGAAGAGAATGGGGCCTCTCACTGCAATTTGTGCAGATCCATGGATGCTACGTTGTATGCAGATTTAACGAAAATTTGTTTCGTTAAATAATGTATGGTTTGTTTCGCCAGAAGTGTGGACACATTATCCTGCAAAGCACCTTT